>CM035136.1:44853619-46140494 GCA_020205605.1 Panax ginseng
TCCTCATTATAATTATTATCACACTATTTCACTGAATAGTTGGACGACTACTTATAATAACCCTTTCCGAAAAAGAAAGGAGGTCAAATGCAAAAGCACAACAAACCTCAAAATAAATAAGCGAGCACTAACAACCTCAAAATTTTAATAATGGTGATCCATTAATAAAGTAATAAGTACAATTCTCCAAACTGAGTCAAAATAATTGAAACTTAAAATTTGAATCAACCTAAATGGTCAAAGGCAAAAATCTCATCACACTAGCCCTGAATCACCCCTGCAAACCTGCTGGAAGAAAAATACATCAAGAGCCAATTGCCCAGTACGAATACAGATATACAAAAGATATACAACTGATACACGAAAACAACTGAGACAAAATGCTGAACAAAGCCTCAAGTGCAAATACGAACAAAAATATAATATCCAAAGATCTGAATGGAATATATCTGAATCAACGTAATGAATATATCTGAATCAACGTAATTGACGAAACCAATAAAAGAATAAAGAAATAACGAACTGAAGTAACTAACTCAATGACTTGATTGAACAGAAACCAACAAAACTAATCCAATAAAATAATAAAGGTGAAACAAATGCATTTGGAGTTTTTTATAAGAATGAGCTCAGAAATACACATTGCCACACAGGCAAATTAAACTAATGTCATACAGGCAAATCAAATGATGCCACATAGGCAGCCAAAATAATGCCACATAGGCAAGTCAAAATAATGCCACACAGGCAACCAAAATAATGCCACACAGGCAAATCACACATTGGACCGCGAATCCAAATGTATGCAACTCGGATAGGTGTGTTTGGCACAACATCACAAATCCGTAGAACAGAAAACAAGGGTTAACCCATACGCCTCCCACAACAAAACATCAAATGGCCCACTTCTCAAAGAGCCCAAAATGGAGACGCTGGTGGACTAATCACACCAGCCACGAAAAAAGTGTCACGTCTCTCGTGCCAAGGCAGCGTGCTGTGGTACCCCCACAGTGCTTATACCTCGGTATACTCTACGGTATATTCTAACAAAATATCATGTCACAACACATGCGACATAATACCCAACAAAAGGGTTCTATATGTACATGTTGAATCGAATCAAATTATAGTCACAAGGTTTCAAAGGAATGTAGCAACATGTATCGCTCTACAATTATCAAAATAAATAATACTAAACATGATAACCTAATTCAAAAGAGTACACATACGAGTCATACGTATCAACTCTAAAATGAAACTAATATATTTATTTCATAAGAAACAATTATGTGAAATCATAATAGAATTCGAAATAAGAAACAAACGAACAAATCAAATTTAACAAGAGTATCATTAAAAAGTGCAAAGAATCCGTACGATACTTCAAACCATTTATAGTACACTCCACCAAATCTTACCCTCAAATGCCAAGCGATATCAAATCTGTAAAGCGTTATTCAGCAACCTAAACATATTCACCCTAAATTAAAAATAATCCAAACTACTAATTCCAAAATAATTCATAATCTATTTAATATGCCTTTAATCATCGCCTTTTATCAATTATTAATACTCCAAAATTTATATTCCAAAAATAACTCTTTAAATTTCCTCTGTCCGATCTAATAAAAGTAATAATAATACAATTATAAGTTACATACTAATTATAATTTGTATTAACATGAATTTATTTCCTAATTTACATTAGTTTTACAAAAATAAACAAGAATTAAATTATAAATAATCTTTTAATTAACATATTATTATTTTTTTCAACGAGTTAATAGCTTAATGTATAATATATAAATATATCACAACACCTTTCTTGATTATGTAAGCTTACGTTTTTGTTTTTTTTTTTATAATAAGAACTCCTTTCACGTCACTTTTCTTGTGTTATCATCATGCATGAATACCATTCTTTACTCAAGGAAATATATATGAATAGATAGCATGATTGTAAATCAATAATTTCATAGCAGTATTCTCTGTCCACACAAATCTCTGCACTACTCAATCAATTAAAAAAAAAGAATAACTAAGCATACAAACTTACTTGTATCCGGATTTTCAATCTTTATTCTTATAACACACAAGTGCAATCAATTTTCCTTTCTTTACCTCTGTAGCGGCGGCAGCGTGTTCTTCTTTTTTTTTTTTTCAGTTATTAGATGAACGTGAGATAGGTTAGGGTTTTATTAATTCTCATAATTATAAAGGATTTACTATTACCCACAAATATAATTTAAACTCAATTAATTTAAAAAGCCCAAATTAATGTAATCATTTACTTATAATAGTCCACATAAATTAAATAAAAAATTAACCTAGACATAAAAAAAGCCCAATTAAAAAATATGGATTTAAAAGAAAGAATTTTTATTATTATTATTATTTAATATTTATTTATTATTAATTTTTTTTTATCGGGTATTACATCACCTACCCCTTAAAAAAGATTCCGTCCTCGGAATCAAAAGAATGAACGTACCTAGTTATCAAAAGATGCAGATACTCCGCTCGAATATACTCCTCTATCTCCAAAGTAGCTTCCGGCTCCGAATAATTTTACCACAAGACTTTAACAAAAGGAATTATCTTCCTCAAATTTTAATTTAATCAGTTATTTAATTATCTACTAAAAGAATTTAATTTTCCAAACAAAACAAGAAAGAAAAGAAGGAAACAAAATCATTTACCTTTTTCCATTAAAACACAATTGTATAAGATAAAATCAATTAATATTTAATTATATATAAAAAAATAGGTTAATACATTTTTCACCCTTTAAAAATAATTCCGTCCTCGGAATCAAATAAACTACATTAAGTTTTATTTTGATTTTTATTTAAATTACATAATAGTTCATAAACTTTAATTAAGACGTAGCGCCGCCATTTGTAACGATCAACGCGGATAAGTCATCGGTCCACGTAATTATTAATGTACTTGTAAAAGATTCGTTAGCTACCGTGTCAAGCCTTGGTAAGGTTCTTCGCGTTGCATCAAATTAAATCACATGATCCACCGTTGGTGCGGGCCGTCGGTAATATCTTGGAGTTTTATTCTTGTAAACGTACTCTTCGGAAAATAATTCAAAATCACAAAACATTTCTCTTCATCTAAATATGATTCGAATACCCAAAATATTTAAAATTATTTTTTATTCGTAAAATGTTTTTCCACACATGACAAAGATTTAACAAATTATTTTCATTTAATTTTACATAAATTCATGCAAAACTCTAAAGACATCAGATAAACAAAACAACTATGCAAACCATATTACCAACTCTCCCCAAGTCCTCAAGAGTTTCAAAATATCTCATCCTCAATTTGAACTATTCACCAAATAATATTACACCAAAGAATATACTACTAATATCTCTTTATCACCAACTCTCCTAAGTCCTTAAGAGTTTTAAAATATCATAACCTCCAATCAAATTAGTTCTCAAATATTATTACACCAAAAATATACTACTACAAAGATCTCTCCATCACCATACCAAACTCCAAATCATATATCCTACTATCTGAATAAGCACACGATAGCTTTCAAAATCTCTTAAAGATTCATCACTTAATATCTAATCATTTAATAAATCAATCATTCTATTAGTGCAAACCTTAACCCAACAAATTCCAAAATCTCCTCGTACTATCACTCAAAATTTCATATAAGATAACTCCAATATTCTACTAGAAATAATCGCAAAATTCATTTACTCAAAAATTAATCTAATTACCTCGAATCTTTACAACAACTCAAAATTACAAGAGATCCTTTGTACTTAATAGTTTTCACTTTATCATATTATCCCATAGATTCACATACCTCAAATTATTCACAACTTAACAAAATGAGAATCTAACCTAAATAAAATCCTCGATTCCAAAATCATAAAATTTGTAATTACTTGAAATAACTCTTAACAAATAATTCTCCCATATCAAAACTTCTTTGATACATATGCTCATATCATAATCATATAATCATTTCTTAACTGAACAAAATATGATATTATTCTCCTTAATAATCCAATCACAATCCTTAACTAATATTATTGTTCCAACGCATAACAATAATAATCTTAACAAATTATCTCGCCTTTCTCAAATCAACTACAACTTAAAGAACTAAAAAAAACACTTGGTCAGAATAAGACCAACCAAACAGAGAACAAAATCAATTCAAACTCCTACGTCTACCCAGTGATTTACCCACAACTCACAGGTCAAACCTAAATAGGTTTTCTACAAGAAAGAACCTAAGCTTTGATACCATCTCTGTAACACCCCCTTCCCGAAAAGGAAATGGAGGTCACGTGCAAAGCACAACAAATCTCAAAATAAATAAACAGAGCACTAATAACCTCAAAATTTTAATAGTGGTGATCCATTAATAAAGTAATAAGTACAATTCTCCAAACTGAGTCAAAATAATCAAAACTTAAAATTCGAATAAACCTAAATGGTCAAAGGCAAAAATTTCATCACACTAGCCCTGAATCACCTCTGTAAACCTGCCAGAAGAAAAACACAACATGAGCCAATTGCCCAGTACGGATACAGATATACAAAAGATATACAACTGATATACAAAAACAACTAAGACAAAATGCTGAACAAAGCCTCAAGTGCAAATACGAACGAAAATATAATATCAAAGATCTGAATGGAATATACCTGAATCAACGTAATGAATATATACGAATCAATGTAATTAACGAAACCAATAAAAGAATAAAGAAATAATAATGAAGTAACTAACTTCAATGACTTGAATTGAACAGAAACCAACAAAACTAATCCAATAAAATAATAGGCTGAAACAAATGGCTGGAGTTTTTTTATACCGAATGAGCTCAGAAATACACATTGCCACACAGGAAAGTTAAACTAATGCCATACAGGCAAATCAAATGATGCCACATAGGCAGCCAAAATAATGCCACATAGGCAAGTCAAAATAATGTCACACAGGCAACCAAAATAATGCCACACAGGCAAATCACACATTGGACCGCGAATCCAAATGTATGCAACTCGGATAGGTGTGTTTGGCACAACATCACAAATCCGCAAAAAAGAAAACTAGGATTAACCCATACGCCTCCCACAACAAAACACCAAATGGCCCACTTCCTCCGGAGCCCAAAATGGAGACGCCATGGACTAATCACACCGCCATGAAAAGTGTCACGTCTCTCGTGCCAAGACAACATGCCTGTGGTACCCCCACAGGTGGTTATACCTCAGGTATACTCTACGGTATATTCTAACAAAAATATCATGTCACAACACATGCGACATAATACCAACAAAAGGGTTCTATATGTACATGTTGAACCGAATCAAATTATAGTCACAAGGTTTCAAAAGGAATGTAGCAACATGTACCGCTCTAAAATTATCAAAATAAATAATACTAAACATGATAACCTAATTCAAAGAGTACAAATACGAGTCATACGTACGAACTCTAAAATGAAACTAATATATTTATTTCACAAGAAACAATTATGTGAAATCATAATAGAATTCGAAATAAAGAAAAAAACGAACAAATCAAATTTAACAAGAGTATCGCAGAAAGAGTACGGAATCCGTACCTGATACTTCCAAACCATTTATAGCACACTCCACCAAATCTTACCCTCAAATGCCAACGATATCAAATACGAAACGTTATTCGCAACCTAAACATATTCACCCCAAATTAAAAGTAATCCAAACTACTAATTCCAAAATAATTCATAATCTATTTAATATGCCTTTAATCATCGCCTTTTATCAATTATTAATACTCCAAAATTTATATTTCAAAAATAACTCTTTAAATTTTCTCCGTTCGATCTAATAAAAGTAATAATAATACAATTATAAGTTACATACTAATTATAATTTGTATTAACATGATTTTATTTCCTAATTTACATTAGTTTTACTAAAATAAACCCGAATTAAATTATAAATAATCTTTTAATAAACATATTTTTTTCAACGAGTTAATAGCTTAATGTATAATATATAAATATATCACAACACCTTTCTTGATTATGTAAGCTTACGTTTTTGTTTTTTTTTATAATAAGAACTCCTTTCACATCACTTTTCATGTGTTATCATCATGGATGAATACCATTCATTACTCAAGGAAATATATATGAATAGATAGCATGATTGTAAATCAATAATTTCATAGCAGTATTCTCTGTCCACGCAAATCTCTGCACTTCTCAATCAATTAAAAACAAAGAATAACTAAACATACAAACTTACTTGTATCCGGATGTTCAATCTTTATTCTTATAACACACAAGTGCAATCAATTTTCCTTTCTTTTCCTCTGTAGCGGCGGCAGCGTGTTCTTCTTCTTCTTCTTCTTCTTTTTTTCAGTTATTAGATGAACGTGAGATAGGTTAGGGTTTTATTAATTCTCATAATTATAAAGGATTTACTATTACCCACAAATATAATTTAAACCCAATTAATTTAAAAAACCCAAATTAATGTAATCATTTACTTATAATAGTCCACATAAATTAAATACAAAATTGACCTAGACATAAGAAAAGCCCAATTAAAAAATATAGATTTAAAACAAAGAATTTTTTTTTATTATTTAATATTTATTTATTATTAATTTTTTTTTATCGGGTATTACATCACCTACCCCTTAAAAAGGATTTCGTCCTCGGAATCAAAAGAATGAACGTACCTAGTTATCAAAAGATGCAGATACTCCGCTCGAATAGACTCCTCTATCTCCAAAGTAGCTTCCCGCTCTGAATAATTTTACCACAAGACTTTAACAAAAGGAATTATCTTGCTCAAATTTTAATTTAATCAGTTATTTAATTATCTACTAAAAGAATTTAATTTTTCAAACAAAACAAAGAAGAAAAAAAGGAAACAAAATCATTTACCTTTTCCCATTTAAACACAATTGTATAAGATAAAATCAATTAATATTTAATTATATATATATATATAAAAATAGGTTATTACACTACTAATGCAAACATCTAGGATCATCACTCATTCTCGATTAGTCCCATTTCACGTTCTCATTTCAAGAAGAAAAAGTGAAAGAAAAGGTGAGCTCAATTAGCCCAAAGAAGAAATATTATGACTAAGATAATGCGAATAATTTATCGTTAGCCTTCAATAGTGTTAAAAGCGATACAATATAACAAATATCAAGTTTAATCATGATGAATAAAGCAATCCATTAGAAGAGTCAAGTAGAGACTAAAATCTACTATCTTCTATGATTTAAAAGGTTTTTCATCACTTTTATCACTGAGACTCAGCTTAATAAATAATTCACATCATCAAATCATCCCTGCACTACATGTAAAACCCCAACTTTTTGAATAAAGATGAATTTTCTATAAATATTATTTTTGAATATTATGGAGTGAAATTGATATAAGGTTATAGTTGTGGGTAATATTTATAAATTTTGTATAGTATGCAAGTTGTTATATTATATTCGATTGGTCGGGGAATATTCGTTTTAGCATGGAATATTAGTACAACGGCGCAATCATTGGTGGACCCCACAACAGAATTATTGTCGGATTGAGAAAATGACAAAAATATTTTTATGAAAATAACGACAGAAGTTTTACCGTTGATACTGTTGAACTAGTCGGTAGTAAAAAGTCTGATGTCTGCGCGTGGTTGCGTAGTAGCTTGCGGTATTGATTATTGATCTTAAGTGAGAAGTCATTCGGTTTTGTTCAATTATTGCTATAGTAATTGTTGCATAATATCTCACGTTATTTGATTCAATTATTGTCGATATTTATTATATTGTTAAAATTAATAATTGAGACGACAAAATTATTAATATTATTATTTGCAATATTAACGATGTCTAGAAGTTCTGTCAAGGAGAGGTTTGGTCACCTAATTGCGGGCTAATAAGGAGAAATCCTTATTAGAAAGCTCCCTCTTTCCTGGGAATGACCTGGTCGATTAATATTATGAATTGTAATAAAGATGATGAATGTTGTTAAAATTATTAAGGTGATTTTTATGAAGTTTGCTTATTTTATGGATTCCTATTTACCTATTTTTCAAAATAATCGGTAGAAAATTATTTAAAGGTGGGGCCCACATGTGGGGCCCATATGTGTTGGAAAAATAATTTTGAAAATGGAAGAGTATAAGTATGGAAGTATATGTATGTATTGAGTATATGGTAGGAGAAAATGATATGTGAAAGTGATAGGTGTGTGATGTGTGTGAGTGGAAAATGGTGGAAAAGTGGTAGTGTGATAGTGATGTGTAAGAGTGTAGTGAAATTGATTTTTGGGTGGGGGGGATTGGAGTTGGTTTAGGGGGAGAAAAATTAAGTGGTGTATATATAATATTGATATATATAAGTTGAAAACATGTGTTTATATATATGTATTATATTTTAATTTTTTGTTGTGATTTTATTGGTTAGTTGATTGACTTTATTGTATTTGGTTGAAGAAATAATTATCGAGAAATAATTAGTTTCATAATGATTACACTTTCATTCTCCTATAAATAGAAGCTCATTCCTTCATTATTTCTTACGAATTCTTTGAAACTCAGAGAGAAAATTATAGAGAAAGAAGAAAAGATTTTTGCAACTTAACTACTCTTATATTAGGTTCTTTTACGGTAAGGGGTGCTATTCTTTCTTATTTATGAAGAGAATTGTTGTTATTCCATTTCTTATTATTACATTGGAATAACTTTTATGTATGATCTCACAAGTATCATGGTGACATTCTTCTATTATTCCGTCTTTACTATTACATTTGGAATATCACTGTATGCGTATTACATAGGACTGATTTAAATCTTTATTATTACATTGGAATATCACATGCATGCGTTTCTGTGGGACATTCGGTTTAAAATCTTTATTATTATTACATTGAAATATCCGTCTGTTCGTTTTACGTCCGGACTGATTAACATCCTTATTAGTATTCTGTTGGAATAACTTTGCATCATGCGAAATCCGCATGCTTGGTGATTTTTGTTGTTATTCCATTCTTTATTATTACTGTTGGAACATCCACAATACGGTGCGAATTTTGCTGACACTGGTTCCAGATTATTTAGTATTCTGTTGGAATAACTTTGTCATATGAAATACCGCATGCATGGTGATTTCTTTTGTTATTCCATTCTTTATTATACTCGAGTTGGTTAAAATTTTAACTTCTATACTCCATGAAATTAGTGGAATATCCTTGATATTTGCGCTTCATCCAGTATCTTTTCATGGAAATATTCTTCTGAGTATTCTTGAATTTTACTCTACAAAGCAATATCATGTTGACAATTTGGACATTATTAGTTCCTGGATAAATTAATTCTTGAATTTGTTTAATTGAATTCTTATATCATTGTCATCATCCTCATATTTATATTTTTGAAAGTCATCTGTGGCCTGTAGTGCATAGATGGACTTGGTATGATTATGACCGAGGATTATTGGTGTAATCATGGTAGTAATGTTACAAATGATGTGGTAAAAGTCTTCATTTGGCGTAGTGCATTGATGGACGATTGTTTCCATGATCATGACCATTAATGAATACATAAATATTCTTGGCCCGTAGTGCATGGATAATTGTGGTCGTGATACTAAAGAATATCCTTGGCCGTAGTAGTATGGGTGATTCGATGATGTGGATTATTTAAAGTGAGTCCAGTGATAATGTTGATGAAAAACCTTCTACATCATAAAAGATAGTAGATTTTATTTTCTACTTGACTCTTTTAATGGATTGCTTGTTCACTGTAGTTAAACTTGATGTCTATTATATTTTATCGGTTTAACATTATTGGAGACTAATGATAATTTATTACGCATTATCTTAGTCATAATATTTCTTCTTTCGGGCTAGTTGAGCTTCACCCTTTCTTTTATTGTTTCTTCTTGAAATGAGAATATAATTTGGGGACGAGTCGGGAAGCGGAGTGATGGTCCAGAGGATAGCATTAGTAGTCCTCATTATTTCTGTGAAATAGTGTGATAATAATTGTAATGAGGACTCCTTTTGAGTTTGTATAATCTCTAGTAGACAATATTTGTATTCAAACTCACAGTTTATGTTTTGTCGTATTGTACCACTGATTGTATTAGTAAGTTGTATTTGAATTACGTACCATGTATCTGGCGACCCAAGATGGGTGATGTATACCTAATTTTGGGCGCCAAACTACTGTGCCAAGGATATTCTTTAGTATCACGACCACGAATTATCCATGCACCACGAGCCAAAGATAATCAAGTTTTCATCAACGGTCTCCGATCATGCCATAAAATAATTCATCTTTGCACCTTGGCGGAGAGAATCCATAGCCATAATCATACCAAAACCGCCCATCAATGCACTACGCCAATGAAAACTTTTTTCCACATCATTTGTAACATCACGATCATGATTATATCAATGAATAATCTGGTCCTAATCATACCAAGTCCATCTATGCACTATGAGCCACAGTATGACTTTCAACATAATATAAACATGAGGATGATGACAATGACATAATAATTCAATAAAACAAATTCAAGAATTAATTTATCTAGGAACTAATAACGTCCAAATTGTCAACATGATACCGCTTTGTAGAGTAAAATTCAAGAATGCTCGTAAGAATATTTAGTGAAAAGATATGGATGAAGCGCAAATATCAAGGATATTCCACTAATTTCATGGAGTATGAAGTCAAAACTTTAACCAACCGAGTATAATAAAGAATGGAATAACAAAAGAAATCATCATGCATGCGGACTTAGCAGATGTATGAGTTATTCCAACAAGAATAATAAATAATCGGAACCGAGTCAAAAGTAAATTAATACCGAAGCGAGTGATATTCCAATGTAATAATAAATAATGAGAACTAGGTCCCAAGGTAGAAATGTAAAATGCGACGGGATATTCCAATGTAATAATAAATAACGGAACCAGTCCAAGCGTAAAATGCAAAGATAAGATATTCCAAAAAAATAATAAAGAATGGAATATTAGAAGAATTTCACCATGTATGCAGTACTTTTCATAGACAGGTTATTCCAACATAATAATAAAGAATGGAATAACAGAAGAATTTCACCAAGTATAGGGTATCCTGCGTATCTGAAGTTATTCCAATGAATAATAAAGAATGGAATAACAGAAGTTCTCTTCATAAATAAGAAAGAAAGAGTACCCCTTACGAGTACAATAAATAATATTCCCTACCTTAAGAAGAAGAGTACTGGATATATGAGTAGTGAAGTAGCAGAATACTTTTCTTCTTTCTCTCTATAGTTTATCTCTCTAGATTTTCAAATGAATTAAGTAAGAAATAATGAAGGAATGAGCTTCTATTTATAGAAAAAATGGACTGCATAGTAACTAACTCATGAACGGTCCAGATTGATTTACTTTAATCTGACGGTCCATATTTAAAGAAAAATCTTTTAAATAAAATATAATCTATTCTATTTATAATCTAATAAAATGAATAACTTTATAAAAGATTTTACTATGCAAACACTATGCATGCACTATGCAAACACTATGCATAATAAAATATAATATATTCTAATTATTGTCTAATAAAATAGATAACTTTATAAAACTATTCTGTTTTATATAAAAAGATTTTACTATGCAAAATACTATGCAGACACTATGTATAATAGAATATAGTATATTCTATTTATAGAATAACTTTATAAAAGTATTCTGTTTTATTACATTAATAATACCAATAAAACAAAATTGAGTGACTTATCACATAAGCATCAATAATCAATACAGTGTGCTACTATGCAACCACATGTATTACTGTACTTTTACTACAGAGTAGTTCAACAGTATTAACGGTAAAACTTCTGCCGTTATTTTCATAAAATATTTTTGTCGTTTTCTCAATCCGATAATAATTCTGTTGCGGGGTCCACCAATGATTGTACCGTCGTACGGATATTCCCCGATAAAAAGAATATTCCCCGACCAATCAAATATAATATGACAACTTGCATACTTTGCAAAATTTATAAATACTATCCACAACTATAATATTATATCAAAACCACACCATAATATTAAAAAAAATATTTCGAGAAAATTAAATCTTTATTCATAAAATCTGGGGTCTCACAATCTCCCCTCCTTATGGAATTTTGCCCTCGAAATTTACGTACGTACCTGATATGCCGAAGAGTTGAGGATACCTCGACTTCATTTCAAATTCTAACTCTTGAGGTATAACCTTTGAGTGTTGAATACGATTCTTCTTATCCAAGATTTAAACAAGTATCTCCTCAAACGTTAAATCATCCGCTATCTCTTCAGGTTCTAAATTAATAATGTGGTTCGGGCCGTCCACATATTTATGTAACATCGATACGTTAAAAATGTTATGAACACACGACATACTTGGCGGTAAAACGAGTCTATAAGCCATAGTTCCTACTCGATCGAGACTTTTAAATGGGCCAATTAAATCGAGGGTTGAGATTTCCTCTCTTCGTCGAGTCTTGCTTCTAGAATAACGCCCTCTTGAACCTTCTTCTTCACATTTATCAGCTCCGGGTGTGTAGTTTGAGCGACTTTAACTTTACCGATTAAAGTCGATTCTACTCGTATATTCGTTATCTTCACTTGGGTTCCTAGAGTCTTTAACTCTATCTTCATCATTTGTAAGTCATACGAAATGGGCCTTTGTGTTAACAACATTGCACTCAGAGCGTGATACGATCTTCTACTCAACGCGTACCACTACCACGTTCGCTTCCCACGATGGTATGGAATGGTACGATCGTAATCTTCAACAGCTCGAGCCAACGTCTTTGGCGTATGTTACGTTCATTTTAGTTAAAGAAATATTTGAGGTTTAAGAAATGGGTTTTTGTTTGGGGTCAATACAAAATTCGATTTCACGCCTAGGGTAGGCTAAGAAGTCTTCAAGAATACGTCAGGAAATTTATTAAAAATAGAAATATCATTCAAAACTGTGACTCTCATCCAAGACTTGGATATCACATCACATTGATACCTATCAACTTCCCATCGTCATTCACGACGTCGCCTACAGAAAGTCTGGCTTCGGTGTATTCCACACAACAAATTCTACAACGAAAGGACCGGGGCTCTTTACTTATGTCTTGATATGACAATGATTGACTTTAGTGATTTAGTTGCTTGAATTCGCATAACAGGTTGGTTAAGAATATGAAAGCTAACAACCTTACGAAAAGCATGATGAGTAGTTAACCAATCTATTCCTAAAATCACATCAAAGGAAAGTATTTTCAAAGAGATATGATCGACAGGTAACGTGAAAGTGTTGATTTGAACAAGATTTATCAATAGTGGAGGTAACGAAGGTTTCTCCCAACAGATATATCAAAGTCTAACTTCTCCGAAGTTAACTTCAAACATTGAACACAACTAGGTGAAATAAAAGAGTGGGTAGAACTGGTATCTAATAAGGTATAAACTTCGCAAGAGTTTATCATTAACTTACCCGTAATAACTTTGTTCGGGTTCCTCGACAAATGCTCTCACTTAAACTACTGGATCTGACTTTGTTATAGGGTACAATCCACCCTTAAGTGCTTCGTCCCAATCCTGATCCATGATTTGAATCATTATTCTCCGATCCATATCGAATTGGGGTTGACCGCTATGCACAGGGTAATTCTGAATTCGATGTTGGATTCTCCCAATTGTTGTCAAAAAGAAAAATCCATTTCATCTATTTTGGCTTTATTGGATGGGACGCCTTTTCATCTAATAATATCATTCAACCTCTAATTTTACATCATTAAACTGGTCATTAATAATACAACTCTAATTTTAAATTATTGCGATAATACAAATTAAAATTTTTAATTAAATTTTTATTACAAACTATCCTCGCTCCCAAAACCTTCAACCTTTACATCTAAATATCTCGTAATCATTTTAATACTACAATAGTTTATATTCGCAAAACAATATTACAATTCAACATTAATACATTATTCAAAACATTAGACATGGTTTACAAGAATAACAACTTAGTTAGGATATTAAATCTTCATATATCACTTTTGATCCATAACAATCAAGTAAAGACATAGCGTTACCTTCAATTCTTGAATCGCAAAATGGTTATTTGCAAGAATGAGCTCGATAATTCAAAGAAAATCTAATAGCTTTCATGCATCACGTAGTACATAATAACATGCTCAACATACAAGAATAATCATAAACAAAAATATAGCATACATGTTATAGTTCACATAACAACTATAAAGATTGAGTTCCTTACTCAATCAACATTCATAGTTCAATCATCATAGTCATAGATCGACTTTCACATTTCATACTTTTGACATATATAATACATCATACACTAAAATTTTAAAGCAGATCATCATCAAGTTCACATAGCAAAAAGGAATCGAAAGATTTGCTTTTACCCTGCGTTTTACCAACACGCTAATACTTCGCTATCCTTGCACAACCTATACATCAGTATGTGAGATTGATAATAAATAAAATCAATACTCAATCTCATGGTCAAATTTATTCTAAGACCTTACTTTATCTTATTATCCTTTATAATGTCTTTATAGACATCTAACTATTTTATATGCAACTCTGTTTTATTTTTCATTTTCATCACCACACATGCTAGACTATCACACTTTGTAGTTTAATGTGCGATATCACACCATTTTATTATACCACTTTGGTTTCAAAATGCATATTCAACACATTGTTTACATGTTTAATTTTTCTTCATAAATCAAAAATTACCCTTTTCGATTTCTTTTTCCATTATTATTCTTGTATTATCATCTTTCATACTTAGATATCCAATATTAGCTATTAGTTAGACACTTTGTATACCAAAGTTTAGAAAAATATTACTTACTTAGGCATTTTATCGAGCACGTTATGTGCAACACATTAACTTATCTCAACTCTTGATCTTAAATGGTTAATTATGCATAGAATATGATAACACATATCTATACTCATTACATATGTCAAAACATATTTTTAATCATCAAAATATATCATCACCCAAAATCTTAATTCAAATGTAATTATAAAACTCATCTTCACAATTTCTTTAACAAAACGTTATTTTCGTTTTTTAACGTAACTCGCTCGTTACATGTCCGCTTTTGTTCCTTCTTATATAGAATTAACCCTTACTCAAGTGTACTACAACCTCATCTAGGCCTTAAAGTCAGACCCTTATCCATCTAAACCAAGATTCTATAATTCATCAACTAGTCTAGAAAATTTCATTTTCTGGACATCCTTACTAAACAATTTATTTCGGACATGATCCGGTCCATAAAATGGCTCAATCTCATGAGTCTAGCTAGTAAACTTCCATATCTACAACTTTTCAGTTTTAAGTTTCTTCAGATTCAAAACACACGAATTTATATGAATTTTTCAAAGTCAGAAACCGTAACAGTTTTGATTTTCTGGACAGATTATTTTCCCTTCGGACCAGCCTTACTAAAACAGACATTGCAAGAAATCTACAAAGAGTTTTCATGTGATTCCACTTTCAGAATATAGCTTACTTCCATATCTTCGATTTGATATAAGGCTCACTTTCTAACTCATTATACCCAAAGAGGTATGAATTTCACAAGATATGTCCACAATTACTAAAAACCTACGAATTTTGTTCTTCAAATTTTCTTTCCATTTCATTTTCTTTCTTGAATCCTCTTGTTTGATTCTTGATAATCCAAGATTAAACCAATACAAACAGATTAAGCATGATCTACTACCCTAGAACATAAATTTACCCCAAAAAATCAAAGATTAAATAAGAGTTTAGAAGTTACCTTCTTCTAGCTTTTTTCTTCTTCTTCTTCTTCTAGCTCATCTCAATTCCTCTATTTCTCTCTATCTCTCTCAATTTCTCAATACAACTTCTACATAACAATTATCTACATTATGAAGAACATAAAAATATAATTAAAACATGGAATTTAGATTATAACTTTATTAGTATGAATTTAGGAGAAAGATGGAGATGATGATGATGATGGGGCTTGTTTTGTCTTCTCAAAACTTTCCCTTCTTCTTCTTTTTCTTCCTCTTCTTCTTCTCCTACAACTCTCTCTAACTCTCTTCTTCTTTCTTTGGTTTGTTTTTTAAAACTAATATACTAACTTGTAGTATATACATATAATATACAATACTAGTAATATATAATATATGTAACTCCTAGTAATTATTAGATATACTAATTACTAGTTAATACATAGGTTACACCAATTTGAACTTGAAAAGCCTAAGACCATGTTTGGCAAATACTCATTATTTTAATTAATCAATAACTTAACATCAATCAATCTCATCAAATTGTCACATAATTATATTTACTTGTTAATTATAATTTTGTAACAACAATCATCATGATAACTCATCTAATTTAATTATCTCAATTAAATTAGAACTATAATATAAAATTATTATATTAATTAAATTAAATACTAAATATTCATTTAATTAATCTGCTACACTTAATTACATTACTCTATAATCAAAACAAAATTTATTTATTTAACTCAATAAATAATTCAATTAAATATTTATATATATTAAAATTAATATATAACATTCTTTTCACATCAATTCACATATTCTACAATATATATACATATACATACTCACACCCAAATATATCTCATAAATAATACTTTTATTTATAAAATTCTCATTTATAATTTCTAAAAATTTGGGATGTCATATCCTTCCCTCCTTATAAGGATTCCGTCCTCGGAATCACCGAAACCCTACCTTACTCAAGTTTTCCTCAAATCTATTCATTGAATAACTTCAACACATTACCTTAATATAGGTTTTATATTTTCTACTCTCACCATTCTTGATAATAAATTCTTATAAGTTTTATTTCATAATATTTACTTAGACTCAATTATATTTGAGTATTACATATTCTTTGATCCGTTCATTATCTTTCTCTAAGGATCATTATCATATATTATATGATCAAACTCTCGGGACATTACATTCACCCCTTCTTCTAAGAATTTCATCCTCGAAATGTTTTTTTTTATTTATTTATTAATCTTTATTCATTCAATCTATCAAAGTAGATTTTTACGTCACTACTTCATTCATTCATTGGTTTCTATAACCACTTTCTTTCCACAAATATCATTCTACAATTATTAAACTTTTCTATTAAAAGTTTCACATTATTCTTTGATAACTCACATCCTTCTCACTTCAAAATTTCTTTTCTCACTTATTCAACATATCCATCATTCAGTGTCGCATTTTACGACTTACTTCTTTCTAAGGAATACTTTCCTTTTTCACTTCCATCTTTCAGAATAACAAGAATCCTCCACAATTGTTCAATAATTGAGAAGTAGTATGAATAACTCGGGAATTTAAAAGATTCCAAATCATGCTGAGGGTCACAAGACCATGAACTCTATTCTCTAGGTTTAATAGTTCTTCACCCTCGGTTCTTCACAGTTTAAACCCTCTTTGGCAGAATGTTTATCGATCACAAAGACTGAAAACACCCTCCGCAAGTACTTTAGGTGATCAACCTATTGTACATGTATTATATACAAACATTTCAACAGAAAGTATAAAAAAACCAAGCGCAACCCTAATAATAGGGTTGTTCATCTCAAACTTTTCAACATCTCGAATCCGCACCAAAATAATTTGGTTTGGCATAACTTCTTAAGAAACTCTTGAATTTCATGAACATCTTTCAATATTTGTCTAGCTGAATCAAATAGCATAGACCTCTACAATAATTCGGACATCAACCAAAATATACATATACATACAATAATATGTATTCTCATATCTCAAAGAAATCTCAAAAATCTTTTTATGACGTTCATGATACCGCATCGTATTTACAAATTCGTTGAGGATTAAAATCATTTGGTGATTTTATCATACTACATCATACCATAGTGGGTCGATGATCCTTAGATCACATCCAACACTAGGTAATACTGCATTGATGACTCCATCGTTTTTATCATCTTTGCACCAGGTTACATGATGCATTAATGATATAAAATACATTTTGATATATCGCAAATCATTTTTGTCTAGTCGAAACAATTAGCATAGACATACGAATAACAGTATTATTGTTAAAACTCATTGGTTCCATCATTTGATCCAATTTTTTCCAAGAAAATAGAAGTGTAAACATCAGCACGAAGTCAATAAATTTTGAAAGTCTAGCATAGCTAGTAGATTTAGAATACCTATGCTTCCACCATCAACTCCACTTTCTGTAATGATCCTTTGCTTAAAAGATCTATCTATTCCTATCATCCTCAATACTCCATTCATAACTTAATTATACCCCAGTTCATCAAAATTACCGCACATTAGAAGTTCAGGACTTGCCACAATAATATGAGTTTAAGAACTTATCCTAGTCAGACCATAGACATCCATTCGCTGAGGGGCTCAAAACATAACATATTATTATGAGTCATGAATTTACCATATGCATTAGTTTTAAGAACCGCGAAAATATCTATCTAATCTTAATAGTTTATAACTATCAAACATACACATGAGAAAAGAATCACCTTTTCGTCACATATACATTGATAGCGCGACACCAACATTCCAATGATTATCAATATGATAAACTGAGTGCAAGCACAAAACCCTCATCCATACAAAGATTTGTACAACTCAGCCATCACATGAGTCCTCAATTGAAATCCCACCTAACTCTATCTTACTCTTAACTTGCTCTTTGCTCGATACAAATTCCTCGTATCATATTATCTATAACTCCTCATGAGTTATCTCGTACTTTTTCATAGTACACCATCTTCATAGCATTAAGCTATAATTATTCAAACATTATAGACTATCTTTCTTTTATAACTTAAACAGACAACGTCACAATGACACCTTACATAAAGGTATAGTCAAAAATTGTTTTAGAAATTATAATCTTTGGAAAGTGTTCAAGGAAACCTTCGTACATGGGAGGCCATGCGTCTAGGTTATGATAGATATCATATGGTCATAGAATTATCCTTGGTTGACCCAATAGACCCCAAAGAAAAATGAGAAGATTACTATCATATTCTTCCCAATGGTGAGTCTTCTCTTGACATATCATTATCTCCATCGCCTCTAATTGGGAATTAAACTCCAAACAAACACCAAGATTATATAGTAGTGCTCAGTAAATATACTCAACAAGTGGATGAGCACAACCACTGCTTTTATGATGACACGAGGTGGTATATCATTAGACATCTTGTATGATAGTGGAAAAACACCCTTCTAACGTTGGGTTCACCTCACCCTAGTTGATTCACCAAATATAACTACTAAATGATGGCCACCGCTTATATCCTCTCTGTTATCCTCGCTTCAACCCAAACTACACTTTTATTAATTCGAAAAGGAATTGTGAAGCAAAAGGGTAAAGCACAACTAGCTCAATGAAGAATATCATGACTAAAGATAATTAAATTATCAATAGCCTTCATCAATAATAAATCGTAGATTTAGAGCATATGGTAGATGATAAAACTTTTCAACCATAGTTAAAATAAACGAAAGCAATCCATTAGAAGAGTCAAATAGACCATAAAGTCTATTATCTTCTCTATGTTAAAAATCCACCAACAATGTTTTATCCCTGTAACATCAATCAACAGTTATGGTCCACAATCATATGAATAACTCATAATCATAATTGTGATTCTAAATTTCCCTTCGCATCCAGGACGAAGATAATTTTCATCACCTGTCTTTACCTGAAACATCAAAGATCATGGTTATACCAAATCACAGTTCCTGTTCATAATCATACTAATAAATTTATCTTTGCACTATGGGCCAAAGATATTCATCAATAGTTCATCTTTGCACTAATGGCCAAAGATATTCAACAACATGTCATCTTTGCACTACAGGCCAAAGATATTCATCAGTTGGTCATGTTCATTTAAACACATGTTCATCTTTGCACTACTGGCCAAAGATATTCATCAGAAATTATTCATCTTTGCACTACAGGCCAAAGATATTCAGTTATATCATCATTTATGACTGAGGATGATGAAAAATATTTTAAAGAAAACAAATCTAGTGAAACAAAAGAATAAATATTAAGGATTAGTATTTCAGCTATTCCATGTCCAAAAATACCTCATAATCATAGTGGAGTAAAATTCAAGAACGATCAAAACATGGATACAATCAAAGCTAGTATCCAGAATAGATATTTTGGACAAAAAGAAGAAAATTTCATTCTTCTATTGAATAGTACCAGATACGTGAATAAGAATCGACACTTAAAAGATAGAAATTTCACAAAAAAATTTTATCATGCTTCGTGAATAGTAACTCGTGAATAGTAACTCGTGAATAGTAACTCATGAATAGTAACTCCGACATGAAAAGTTCCAAATTTGATAAAAATTCCAACCAATATTTTAAAGATAATGATATTGAAGAAATAATATCATTTATGAAGAAAATAACACCCTTACCTCGGAAAGAATAAGACTTACATTTGAAATATTGGATATAGTGCTAAAAGAACTTGCATCAGTATAGCAATACTCGAAGTACTAAAATACTTACAAAAATACGCTCGATATATAGAGAGAGAGAAAGAGAGAGAAATCTTTAGTTTCTGGTATGATTTTCAATTCTAACCTAAGCACCCTATTTATAGGAAAATGCTTAGAACACCAAAGCAAAAAATTTAATAAATGATTAATATATATATATATATATATATATATTGAATTCCTACGCACACTAAATCAGATCCAACATCAGCCATCTACTCAAATAAAAACAACAAAAACGTTTTTGTTAATTAAAACAATTAAAACTTCCAAAATCAATTATTTCGGAACTTCAGAACTTCAATAATTCATAATAAATAGCCCTTTTATCAGAAAATTCAAATCTCGCGAATTTTTATAGGAAATTCAATTCTCTACAACTTTACAGAAGAAAGTTTTTCCAAATTCCAAACAAAAATTGACTGAAATCCACATACGGACGATTTTACAAGCTATAATCAAATTTCTGTCAAGAAATGGGTCCACCAACATGTTTAACATGTTTTAAACAACTTTTGCAATACAAATGCTCTTCCTCCTCATATACTCATATATCCTATATTCATTGTAAAATATCACTATTATTATATTATAATAATATAATAAAATATTATTTTATCAGAAAAGATAAAATATCGATTTTCAACAATTGTCACTGTAAAACTTTTCTCTATCTATATCCACATAAAATGAATATTTTCTTCATCATATAAATCAATAATTAATTATTCACAAATACTATTACAGAATCACAATAATGACAACTAAAGCGCTTCAGAAAGAGGGGCTTTCAATAAGGATTTCTCCTTACTGGCGCGCAATTAGGTGACCAAACCTCTCCTTAGACAAAACTTTCTAGACATTGCCAATAATTTTATCTAATAATATTATTCAAATAATATGAATTATTGCTTTGATAATGGAAAATATTGTGTAGTGACAATTATTAAAACAACAAAGAATATAAAATATCAACGTTAAAGAATTATTGAATCAATAAAATCTTGAACAATAATTATCGTAATAATTATTGTGTAAGGCCTTCACGTAAGAATCAATAATTCAAAAATACATGCAATACCGTGGTACCATTGCTCAATAACGCGTAGACATCGTATTTTAACCACCGGTATTCCAACAAAGTTGTTAACGGTAACAACTACGCCGTTATTTATAAAAACTCCCTTTTGTCATTTTCTTCATCCAACAGTTATTCTATTATGGGGCCCACCAATGGCTGCGCCATCGTACGAATATTCCCCGACAGAAAGAATATTCCACGACCAAACGAATTTTCCCCGATAGAAAGAATATTTTATAACCACTTGCGTATTTTGAAAAAACAATTTCATATATCACCCTTAACTTTAACTTTTATCAATTTAACCATTTACTGAATAGTAATTATAAGAAAAAATGAATACTTTTATTTCATAAAATTCGGGGTCTTACACATAGGCTATGACTTTCCCATGTTGCATGAGAACACATCCTAACCCTTTGCCTGAAGCATCATTGTATATAACAAATCCATCCGAACCGGATGGTATTGCTGTAACAAAAAGAAATGAGTCTCCTCTTGAGCTCTTGGAAACTCTTCTCGCATTCCTCGCTTCCATACAAATTTTGTATCTTTCCGAAAGTCAACTGAGTTAATCTGAGTAGCGATTCGAGAAAATTCTTCCACGAATCTCCGATAATAACCAATTTAAGTTCTTAAAGCTACGACCGGTCCACCGACTTTGGTTGCTCCCAACTTTGTACTGCTTCAATCTTCGTCGGGTCAACAGATACTCCATGTTTTGACACCACGTGCCCAAGGAATGCTACTTCCTCAAGCCAGAACTCGCATTTCTTCAGCTTTGCATAAAGCTTATTTTCACGAAGCCTTTGAAGTATCAGCTTCAAATGGTGCTCATGATCTTCACGGCTTTTGGAATAGATGAGGATGTCATCAATAAAGACAACAATAAACTGATCCAAATATTCCTTTAATACACGGTTCATCATATCCATGAAAGCAGCAGGAGCATTAGTCAATCCATAATACATGACTAAGAATTCATAATGCCCATACCGAGTTCTGAAGGCAGTCTTTGGAATATCCTCAGTTTTAATCTTCAGCTAATGATATCCAGAACGAAGATCGATCTTTGAAAAGAATTTTACTCCTTGTAACTGATCAAATAGGTCATCAATACGAGGTAGCGGATACCTATTCTTGATGGTGACATGGTTCAATTCTCGGTAGTCAATACAAAGTCGCATACTCCCGTCTTTCTTCTTTACGAATAAAACAGGAGCACCCCAAGGAGATGTACTAGGACGAATGAAATCGATGTCTAATAACTCCTGTAGTTAGACTTTTAACTCCTGGATTTCAATAGGAGCCATTCGATATGGGGTTTTAGAAATGGGTTTTGTACCCGGCTCAAGGTCAATAAAGAATTCAACATCATGTTCTGGGGGTAGACCGGGAAGTTCTTCAGAAAATACATCAGGAAATTCTCTAACAACAGAAATATTATTCAAATCTGACTTGTCTTTGTTCAAATCCATAACATGGGCTAAGAAAGCTTGACATCCGTTTTTCAATATACTGAATAGCTTTATGGCTTGATATGATAAAGGATCGATTTTAGTGGTTTAGTTGTTTGAATTCGTATGACAGTCAAGTTAGGAATATGAAAACTAACAACCTTACGAAAATAATCAATTTTGGCATGATGAGTGGTTAACCAATTAATTCCTAAAATCACATCAAAAGCAAGTATCTTTAAAGAGATAAGATCAACAGGTAATGTGATAGTGCCAACTTGGATTAAGCAAGATTTATAAACAGTGGACATAACGAAAGTTTCTCCTAACGGAGTGTCCATTGATAAATCAAAGTCTAATTTCTCCGGAGCCAAGTTTAAACGTTGAGCATAAGTAGGAGAGATAAAACAATGGGTAGAACCGGTATCTAGTAAGGTATAAACTTCGTGAAGAGTTTAAGATTAGCTTACCCGTAATCACCTCGCTAGTTCCTCGCGTTTTGGCTACCACGACAAACGCTCTTCCAGAAACCGATTTCGACTTATCTGGGGCCGATCCTTGGAGTTACCATCCCGTTGAACTTGGTTTTGCTACGTAACAATCCCGAGCTATGTGGGCCTTCCTTTCCACGGTTGTAACATACCTTAGATTGTTGTGGACAAATAATGATATGTCCTTCTTTCCCCGCATTTGTAACATCTAACCGGCTGGCCGTTTCTCCTCCCCTAGAATTTGTTGTTGGTCGGTGTTGGTCACTTCTTTGATGTCTTCCCGTCATTGTTGAATCTCCACTTTCTGAAATTTTCACTTGACTCACATCTCCTATTATCATGGCCACAATAACCACCCGAGTGGTTACTGCCTTTGTTCGTATTTTTCCATCCTCGTTGGTTATCATCGCTCTGATAACTGCTGTCACCGGTATGACCCTGGTTGTTGTCCCTCGGTTGAACATACTCACTATCTCGCTCTAATAATTGAGCCCTATTGACATCATCTGAATACAGAGAAAATTTATGAGAGATAAGGTATTGACGAATCTCGGGTTTTAGACCTCTCAGAAACATCCTTGTCATTCGTTCCTCATTCTCTACCAAATGAGGTCCAAACCTGGATAACTCAGCGAACTTCGCCTCGTACTGGGACACCGCCATGTTATTTTGTTCCAGTCTGATAAACTCTACCTCCTTCATATGACGAATACTTTCAGGAAAGTTTTTGTCATTGAATAGTTTTTGAAACGTTTCCCAAGACATGTTGAAAGTGCGGTTGGTTGGGTATGCTTACGTGATTCCTACCAGAGTTTGGTTTCACCGCATGAGAACATAAAGGTGGCGTAATGGAACCTTACATTCCTCCGTGCATCCCAAGACATCGAATATCTTGGTAATTTGCTTGACCCATGTTTTCGCCTTGACGGATCCGCTTTCAATAAATTCTGGTGGTCCCAACTCCTTGAATCGGGCTTGGTCATTGTGATGAATCATATGCTGCTTATCACTTCCACCCATATTTTGTACACGAAGTCTCCCTCGTCCCGATTTTTCATGAATCGCAAAACCTCCTAAACATTCCATCATTCATCGTTTGCTTCGTGAGTGTTGTTTACGGGAGGAATATTGTCTTCTGTTGACGTTCTCTCCGGTTTGTGATTAAAGGTTGTTCCACGGCCTCATACACTCCATTGTTAGCGTTCTCGTGGCCCATTCTTAACATCGCCATAAAACAAGGGTTAATTAAACAAATTAACATATCACATAATATCCCTATATTATGACTGACTAACAAATAAGCTTAGATAGGACACACTAGCGAATGATTTACTCATCTCTCCCCTTCTAGTTCTATTCCCCAATCTCCGTTAAAGACCATATCCCTAAGCTTTGATACCAACTGTAACGCCCCCAAAATAGGTATACAACACCCATTCTGAGTCGCCGAATACATGGTATAGAAAGAAAACTACAACTTCAATAATACAATTGTCGTCCAAAATACGACAACACATACTGTGAGTTTAAATACAAATATTGTCTTCTAGACAATATCCACACTCAAATAAGTCCTCATTACAATTATTCAAACACTATTTTTCGTAAATAGTGAGGATTTGCTAAAACATCTTTCTAGAACCATCACTCCATACCCTAACTAGATCCTCGCTTTATGTTCTCACCTCCGAGAAGAAAAATGGAACAAAAGGAAAAGGGTGAGCTCAACTAGCCCAAGTAAAGAATATTATGACTAAGATAATATACAACAAATTATCATTAGTCTTCAACAGGGGAAAAATTTGATAAAATATAATAGACAACAAGTTTTAGATCAACAACCTCGCAAATGAAATAGCAATCCATTAGAAGAGTCAAGTAGAGAAAGAATTCCACTATCTTCTAAGATTTAAAAGTCCATCATCAATATTTTATCCTCAGTAACATCAATCATTATACATCTTGAATCAAATATTCATCTTTGCACCACATGTGCCAAAGATATTCATTTGTATCACCAATGGTCATGTTCATCTCAACACTGCTCATCTTTGCACTACGGCCAAAGATATTCATCGGTTAATCATTTATCTTTGCACTACAGGCCAAAGATATTTAGTAATAACATCATTTAGGACTAAGGATGATGAAAAATATTTTAAAGAAAACGAATCCAGTGAGACAAAAGGACAAATAGTAGGGATTCGTATAACAATTTATCCAAGATCAATAATACTCTATAATAACCAATTTTGAAGCAAAATTCAAGAATAAAGATCAAAACATAGATACAATCAAAGATAGTAACCATAATACACATCTTGGACAAAAAGAAGAAAATTTCATTTTTCGATGAATAGTGTCGTATTCGTGAATAGTGTCGTATACGTGAATAGTGTCATATACATGAATAGTAACCCCGACACAAAAAGTTCTAAATTTGATAAAATGTTCAGATCAATACTTAGGCATAATGATATTGAAGAAATAATATCATATATGAAGAAAATAACATCCCTTACCTCAAAATAATGAAGATTTACGATCGAATTTGAATATAAGGTCGACGTAAACTTTTACTGAAAAATATAAACTCACAAAGTATCTAAATACTCACAAAATACGCTCGATAATATATATAGAGAAAGAGAGAAAGCTTATGTTTCTGGTGTGATTTTCAATTTTAACTTAGCCCTCTATTTATAGGAAAATGTTAGCACGCCGAAGCAGACTTGACCTGCAACCTTATGGCTTTACCTGCTACTATTGCCACCCACCACATTTGAAATAAAATTCAGCACATTTCTTCACCAACCACAAGTGGGGCCCACTCAATTCTAGAATTTTCCACCAAAATCATTTATAAACCTAATTTCCGAATCAGTCACCTCTTAAAATTCATAACAAATCATACGTTCATTTTTAACGGTTCAAAATTTGTGGACATATACTCAACTTATATATGTATAACATATCCAAAAATCACAATGATCCAACGGTCGGATTAAAAATTATAACTCACGCAATATATCTCAAAAACACTGATTTGATCTTTTAATACCTCAATTCCGATAAAAATACTGATAAAACATCTCAACATTAACTCCTTCATTTTTAACCACAATAAATATATCCAACATTTATATCCACATAAAATAAATATTTCCTTATCATATGTATCAATAATTAATTATTCACAAATAATATTACAAAATCACATTTATGACAACCGTGCCGTAGTTCAGAGAAGAGGGGCTTTCAATAAGAATTTCTCCTCTTTGGCGCACAATTAGGTGACCAAACCTCCTCGATGCGAACTTTCTAGACATTTCCAATAATGTTATCTAATAATATTATTCAAATAATATGAATTATTGATCCGATAATGGGAAATATCATGCGTTGACAATTATTGAAATAACAATAATATAAAATATCAATGCAGCAATTATTGAACCAATAAAATAAAATATTGAACAGTAATTACTGTAATAATTATTGAGTAGTGCCTTTTTACGTAAGGATCAATAATTCATCAATACCGTGCATCCACGCCAGACATCGTATTTTAACCCGGGTATTCCAATATGATGTTAATTCAGAATAACTACTACGTTATTTATAACAACTTAAACTTGTCATTTTCTTCATCCGACAGTTATTGTGAGACCCCAAATTTTATGAAATAAAAGTATTCAATTTTTCTATTTTGGTAAATGGTTAAATTGATAAAAGTTTAAAGGTAAGGGTGATATGTAAAAAAAAATTCAAAGTAAGCAAGTTGTCATAAAATACCCATTAGTAAAGTATGTAGAATACTGGCTGTGGTTGCATAGTAATACCTCAGATTAATTATTGATGCCATTGATAAGTCACCCGATTATACTCAATTAGTGCTATAGTAATTGCAAAGATCATATCTCTCATATTATTGATTCAATTATTTTCACAGTATCATCTGCATTATATGATATGTTATTAAATCAATAATTGAGACGACAAAGTTATTCATATTATTATTTGTAATATTGACAATGTCTAGAAGTTCTGTCAAGGAGATGTGTGGTCACCTAATTGTGCGCCAATAAGGAGAAATCCTTATCGGAAAGCCCCCTCTTTCTGGAACGACTTGGTTGTTAAATATTGTGGAGTTATAATATTAATGATGAATAAGTTGTGTTGATTAAAATGAATTTTGATAGTTCCATTGTGTTGGGATTATTAGTGTTAAGGGAAATCGACATCTATTCCGATGATAATTGATGTCTGGGGTTATATTGATAAACCGGGTAATTTATCTGATAAATGAGCAATTAATTGTTACTAATTCACATGCTTATATAACTATTTGTTCACATGTGTGTACTATTGAATCACATTCTTGTACTATTAGGGGAGTTGGTGCAAGATTGATAATACTTGCATGACTAAGTTAAAAATAGAGGTATAGTTGAAAGTACTATACTGTAATTAATTTTTTCCAATGATTATACTATTTATTCACATGATTGTACTATTGATTCACATTATTTACTATTAGGGGAGGTGGTGCAAGTTTGATAATACTTGCAGGACAAAATTAAAAATAAAAAAAAGTGGAAGGTATTTGTAACAACCTGATATTTTCTATATAATTAAATCAGAAATTTTGCGTATAAATTTTTTTTTTATTTTAAGGATGAGAATTTGTACAAGATAATGTGTGTAGGTAATTATGTAATAAATAAAAATATATTTATTACATGAATGTTTACAAATAATTTTATTTTAGAATTATTGCACATTATAAACTATATTCTTATAATAATTAATTTTATAAGAGAAATGTTTTTATTATCGTAGTTTCAAAAATTTGAGATAGAATTGTTGTGTTGTTATTGTCGGTTCAGTTTACTTCACAACTATAAATTCGTTGTAGAAGTGATGTACAAAGAAACTATTTATTTCTTTCAGCTAATTATATTCATAATTGTTATTACTTGCTGGGCACCCAAATGCTTATCCTTGCTTAAATCTAAATATTTTCAGCTAGGCATGATCAACCCGAAGGTTCAGACAAGAACAAGTGAAAAGGAAAGCAAACAGAATATGTTTAATGGTATCTTTTGTAATAGTTCGACTGTATTAATATAATGATATGTATCATATATCATGTAAAGAATTATAGTAAAGGTTGCGTAATTGGGATTAGACTCTGATAAATGTAAGTTAAGCTTGATATTTATATTATTGTTATTATTATTAGTATTATTCCGCTTATAGAAATGGTATCGTGAAGCCTTTGAGTTCGGGTTTCAAGTACTCGAAGTTTGGGGGCTTTACAAGTAGGTATCGAGCTATATGCATGAATTTATGAAGCCCCGAGCCTTTCATTTGGTGACTTCCTTGTGTGGAATGCACCAAAACTAGACTCTCGTAAGTAGGGGGCTTGGATTTAGTCGTTGGCAAAAGTGATAGGTACCCTTGTAAGGTGCTATGGTTGGAAGCACCATGAAAGTTATAAGTTGATATCAGAGCTTAGGGTTAAAAACCTTAGGTGGGTTAGACCTTAGGCTATAACCTTTGAATAGAGGAAAACGTTGAAAATACAAATAACTCATATAGAGTTTAAAAAGGGAGATGAATTGAATAAGTTCATCGTCAAATAAAATAAAAGATAACTTATATAAAACTATTAATTGTTGTGTGTATATATTAAGTGATAATCAGGATAGTTTGTGTGTAGATGTCAGATAGAAAAGGATTAGGATAACCCTCAAACTGTAAAGAAGAAGTCAACCTCCATAGCACCGAGCCAATATCAAAGCCGATAGCTGAAATAGAGGCTCACATTGAAAAGCTACCTCAATGAGGTGGTTATTTTGGAAAGTATAATCTCATAATGTATGGTAAGGGACTAGGTGTACGAAGCGATAGTATTACTTGAATAGGTATAATTCTATGTTATGTATATGATATGTATGTTTGTATAAGGTAATATTTTTCAAATTTTGCATAAGTTGTGTCAAATGATTCCGACTTTTGAGTCACAAAGGGATAGCGGATGATTAAAGCAATATGTCTTTATGGTATGTCAAGTGATATGAGTATGAATTTATATGGGATTAATGAAATAAGTTGGTATAAAGATAGTAGTTAATTATATGAGTACTAGTTAATGCAGAAAACCAAAATTTCAAAATCTAATATTTTTAGTACATGACTATTTGAATAGAAAATTTCGTGTATACGATAAAGTTTAGAATGTAAGTTAATAAGAATAATTTACGATAATGTCGCCAAGACGAAAGCGAAATACACGGACAGAAGAACTTGTCAACAAAGCTGGAAGACAACCAGACCCGATACAGAATTTTGCGAATATGGATGATCAAGCTATGCAGAACGGAGTACCAGTCGCGGGAAGATCAACTGACCCTATTGACGCGTTTATGATAGCTAGGGTAACGGAGGGGCAAAAGATAATTTTGTCACCTATATGATAAAAGGAAAGGAGATAAAGGCAAAATGTGTGTGTTTTAAGTGTGAATCAATGGAGCATAAGGTGAAAGACGGTCCAAGAAGGAGAAAGGAGGCAAGGAATTGAATACGGGAAAAGCAAAGGGACATTTGGCGCACAACGGGACCAACATCAAACCAACGAAATCAACCGCAAGCGTCTTTAACATGACCGTTCAAGAAACTGTAGCAGTCGGGGATGCAACTCCAGGTATTACTCAAACCAATTTTATTTCTTATATATTATTTTCTTATATATAGTAAATTATTTTGAAGGAGGAAATTGAGTTCTATTAGAATTTAATTTTTTTTTCCGTATAAGCAGATAGATAAGCTTTATGCTGAATAGTTAAAGATCAGTTCGATCAATTTTGATCGAGATCTACTCGCAATGATTGTGTATGCTATGTACCCTGGTATGTATAGGTTTTAAAATGGTGATTCCGGGGACGGAATCTTTATAAGGGAGGGTGAATGTAACAACATGATATTTTCTATATAATTAAATCAGAAATTTTGCGTATAATTTTTTTATTTATTTTAAGGATGAGAATTTGTACAAGATAATGTGTGTATGTAATTATGTAATAAATAAAAATATATTTATTACATGAATGTTTTCAAATAATTTTATTTTAGAATTATTGCACATTATAAACTATATTCTTATAATAATTAATTTTATAGTAGAAATGTTTTTATTATTTATTTTCTATGAAAATATGATTATATATTATTTAAATAATGTATGAAATGATTTTTAGAATTATTATAATAATTATATATTTTATTATATGAATTTATGCTAGATTAATTAAGTTAATTATTTTAACTTAATTAATAATGTTAAATATGAAAAGATAAATTAGATATGGAATCCAAACCCTAGTTTTGGATTTTTATTAAGAATGAGAATAATAATATAATATTAATTATATTTTGAGTTTCTGATCTTTATAAATATGTACTATATATATACGCATGAGATAATGATTGGTCAATTATGTTGTGGCATGTCAAAACCATTGCATTAATTCGTTAAACCCTAACTTGAAACTCAAATAGGAGGTTCATGAGTGGTAGGAATTAGTGGTATGTGATTTATGACCATTATTATATTATACTAATTAGGTAAACCCTAATTATTGTTTAGAAACCCTAATTATAAATTAGAAACCCTAATTTCCAATTTGAAACCTAAATTGCTAAAATGGTAACCCTAATTATTATTTTAGTAAATTATAATGTTAAATAGGAAACCCTAATTCATAATTTGGAGAAACTTAATAATATCAAGAAACCCTAGGTAATTTTTTTTAAAACCCCAAATTTTGTATTAAACCCCTAATTTTATTTAGTAAGTTCTAATTAAAATTTTATTAAACTTTAATCTTAATTTTTCAAACCCTAGAAATTATTTGGGAAACCTTAAGGTTTAAAATCTATTGATTAAAACCTAGATTCAAGTGTCATGGACAAGAATACCCTTAAAATGTTTTATTAGTTTACTAAAATACCCTTTTTGGATTTATTTTTAATAGGTTTCTTGCAAATCTTTCCATATCTTGTCAAGTCATCACCCTAGATTATAGCACATGCCCTAAAACTCATCCAAGCTTATCCTCTTTGACACCTTGCAAGTTAGATTCATTGCATCTAAGAATTTTAAATAGGTTAGAGAGAGAAAAGTGCACATATTTGCTCATTTGTGCTCATACACTTCACCAAGACCATCTCTCTCTAAACCCACAAAATATTTGCTAGATGGGTTCCCAAGACCCATTACGAAGACCGAAGACCCGGATCGGGAAGCTAGAATAAAAAATTTTCTTAGAAAGGTATTAAACCTTAATTCGAAATCTATCCAATGATCCTTTGTTAGATGTTAATTTTTTTGTGTTAAACATTTTGTTCGGAGTCCATATAGTTGATCTGGGTTGGTAGTTGATGGATCAATAACATCAAAGTGCATGAATTTGAAAATTTTCGAAATCTAAAAAATGTTGTTTTTGGGTCTGACAGTCAAATGTCAGACCTCATAAATCTTTAGTCGTTACGTGTTTTTGTTGTTTCAATGTTGGATCTTGTTGTATGCTGTGAGGTCTGTGTTCTAAAACTTTTAGTAGGACCAGATCATGCATGGTTGTAAGATAATCGTGGTCAAAGTCGGTTGGTTGATTTAAAAGCGGAAATCGGACAACCAGATTTCCCGGTGCTCTCGACAAGGTTTTCAAAGCTTACGATCTCACTACGTTTTGATGTTTTGGCCAAGTTGTTGTTTTGTTATTGTAACTCGACATTAGGACTACACATACATGTTTTATATTACCCATAACATGAACAAGATCGAAGTTAGCCCGGTGAAATCGTTGATTGTTTTTGCCTTATGAAGGTTTTTGGAAACCCAGAACCTTCATGGGAAATTTTTTCCGATGAGTTTGACCAAAGATGTATATTTTGATTTTGTTGTTGTTTTATCGATTTTATGTAATGGATCTCATATGTACATGTTGGCTACATCTTTGAAAGCTTATAGATCACTAAACCATTACTAGAATCACGCGTTGTAGCGAAGAAAGTAAAAAGCGGTCGAACTTTTCTTCATTTTCGGGTAACCCGAAATGAAGAACACGTCAACGATCTCTTTGAAGGCTTCTAGCTTGCGATTAGTTCTTTTTATAGCTTTATTTGTTGTTGGATATTGTTCTTTTACATGAGTACTACAACATCGGCCTTTAAGCGTTCCAACAACCATCACGAGAATAACAATTATTGGTGGTCAAACGTACCCTTTCGGTGACTGTCGATGAATTTCTGGTTTGCATGAAGAACACCTATAGCGACAGTTCTATCACTATAGGTGGTCTTTAGCGACAGACAATTTATTTTAATTAATTTAATTTTTGAAAATTAATTATTTTAATTAAATAAATAGAAAAAAATAGTTTTTAATTATTAAAAATACCAAATAAATTATTAAAAATTATTTTAAAATCCAAAAATTAGTTTTTAATTATTTTGAATATATTTCATAAATATTTAATATTTTTGGAATATTAAAAAAAGTATTTAATTATAATATTAAATAAAATATTTAAAAATGATTTTAATACATGAAAAATCATTTAAAATTATATTATGGTATAAAAAATAATTTAAGTTATTTTTGATAACTTTTAATATTTTGTGATAAATTTCATTAATTAATTAATATTAATGATAATTAAGTTATTTATTTAATATATTAAATAAATTATGAAAAATAGAATTAATGATTTAAAATTATAGAAAAATGATTTAAAGGTTATAAAAGTATTTTAAGTTATAAATATAATTCTTTTGATATTTTGTTATGAAAAATATTAATATTTTAATGATATTAAATTTATTTAATAATTATATTAAATAAATTAGTTTAAAAATGATTTTAATATTAGAAAAATCATTTTAAATGAAAATAAATAGTTTAAAAATATTTTAAGATATAAAATATAATTTTCCATATTTAAAAGGTAAATTTTATTAATTATTTACTATTAATGATATTAGAATTATTTAATAATTATATTAAATAAATTAGTTTAAAAATGATTTTAATATTATAAAAATCATTTAAAATGAAAATAAAGTGTTTAAAGATATTTTAAGTTATAAAATATAACTTTTAATATTTAAAAGATAATTTCATTAATAATTTAATATTAATGATATTAATTTAATAATAAATGATATTAAGTTTATTTAATAATTATATTAAATAAATAGTTTTAAAATGGTTTTATTTATTTAAAAATTATTTAATAAGGATGTTAATGAATTCACGGAAAAAAATATTTTAGGTTATGATTAAGGACTTTTAATATTTTGATAAGTAATACATTAATACTTTAATATTGACTCAGGCTATAACCTTTGAGCAGGGAAACGTTGAAAATACAAATAACTCATATAGAGTTTAAAAAGGAGATGAATTGGATAAGTTCATCGTCAAATCAAATAAAAGATAACTTATATAAAACTATTAATTGTTGTGTGTATATATTAAGTGATAATCAAGATAGTTTGTGTGTAGATGTCAGATAGGAAAGGATTAGGATACCCTCAAATAGTAAAGAAGAAGTCAACCTCCATAACCGAGCCAATATCAAAGCCAATAGCTGAAATAGAGGCTCACATTGAAAGCTACCTCAATGAGGTGGTTATTTTGGAAAGTATAGTACCGGACCCTGAAACGATAGTATGACTGATAGGTAAAGTATAGTTAAAGAATATGTGGTCAATGTTGAGTTCTTAAACTCATATGTTTGTGGTGAGTTCCTAAACTCATAATGTATGGTAAGATGGACGAACTAGGTGTAGTTAGATGTGAATGAATTATTGAGGATAATGGGAATAAAGAGATTTCTAAGCAATTGATCCTTAGTGGAGGCGTAAGAAATATGTATCTCCTATTATATTTTGAATTTTTAAGTGTGTTCATGACCATATCTCCTATTATATTTCGAATTTTTAAGTGTGGTCAAGTTCTAGAGTTAGGTCTATGAGTTTTGTAACTTATCCAAGTGGAATCCTTTGGAAAAGGTGTTGTAGATTTTTTGTGTTGATTGATTTTGTAAAAAGTATGAAAAGCGCAAATTATAAAAAAGATCTTCATCACGATTTTAAAAGGGATATTTGACCACTTAATTTGTGAGAAAAATTACGGCCTTTTGGGACATGGAAGTATATGGTATAAAGTACCTCTGTCCAAAAATGATCTCATTCAAACTTAAAATGAACAAGTTATGACCATTTCAATATTTAGGTTTTTTCGACGAAAAATGCTATAATAGGAGTTCTATAACTCAGATGACCATGAAATTTAAACTAGAAGCTCACATTAACATGTGTAAGATCCTGCTAAGATTTGGGAATTTACGGAGTTAAACTTAAGGTAGCTAATTTCTTAAGGAATTAATTAGAAATTGATTTTTTGAAAAATAGTAAATGAATTTTTAAAAATTCGAGAAAAAATATATGTTCAATATGGGACTATATTATGCTAAATCGAGAAAAGAATAATTTTTGGGATTTGATTTGATATTTTCATGAAAATAGTTTAGATACAAACATATTAATTAAATATGTTATGTGAAGTTGAAAAAATTGGTAAATAGGATTTTAGGGCTTGAAAATCCTATATAAGGTATATCTGATTTTGATGAGTAATTTGATTATTGGTGATGAAATCTTATGAGTATGGCATTTTGAATGATTAAATGCATTATTTGGAAAAGTGTAAACAATTAAATTAAATTGTTTATAAGTTTAAGGAGTGATTAAAATATTGTTATAATATTAACAATATTAGATTATGATTTTATTAAGTGATTGATAATGTTTAGATAAATTTAAAGTCTTTAATATTTATCCTTGATTTAGTTTGATTAATGCTTATAATATTGTCATCATCCTCATATTTATATTATGTTGAAAGTCATTTGTGGCCTGTAGTGCATAGATGGACTTGGTATGATTATGACCAGGGATTATTGGTATAATCATAGTAGTAATATTGCAAATGATGTGGAAAAAAAGTCCTCATTGGCCGTAGTGCATTGATGGACAATTTTTGGTATGATTATGGCTATGGATTCTCTTGACCAAAGGGTGCAAAAGATGAATTGTTTTATAGCATGATCGGGACCAGTTGATAAAAACACGATTATCTTTGGCCTAGTAGTGCATGGATAATTTGTGGTTGTGATACTAATGAAAAAGTTCTTATTGGCCCGTAGTGTGCATTGATGGATGAGTTTTTGGTATGATTATGGCTATGGATTCTCTTGACCAAGGGTGCAAAGATGAATTGTTTTATGGCATGATCGGGAATGAGTTGATGAAAACACGATTATCTTTGGCCCGTAGTGCATGGATAATTCAATGTCGTGATACTAAAGAATATCCTTGCTTTTGTAGTGCAGGGATGATTCGATGACGTGGATTATTTATTGAGATGAGTCTCAGCAATGAAATATTAATTCATGGATGTGATAATAATGAATATCTTTGGCCTTAGTGCAAAGATGATTTAATAATTACGAGCATGAATTGTGATTTGGTATAACCATGATTTTTGATGTTTCAGGTGAAGATATGTGATGAAAATTATCTTCGTCACAGGTGCGAAGGGAATTCGGAATCACAATTATGATTATGAGTTATTCATATGATTGTGGGACATGAATTGTTGATTGATGTTCTGAGGATAAAATATTATTGGTGGACTTTTAACATGGGAAGATAATAGACACGATGGTCTATTTGACTCTTCTAATGGATTGCTCGTTAAATTTTGCAACTATGGTTGAAAAGTTTTATCATCTACTATATGTTCTAAATCTACGATTTATTATTGATGAAAGCTATTGATAATTTAATTATCTTTAGTCATGATATTCTTTCTTTGGGCTAGTTGTGCTCACCCTTTCGCCTTCACAATTCCATTCGGGTAATAAAAAGTGTTATCGTAAGAGTGTTCAAAGAATTGGCGGGGATAACGAGGGGAATAGAGCGAATGATGGTCTCTAGCTATGGAGGTTCTCCTAAACAATATAGAAAAGTGTGTTGTATTTTATACATCATTTAGTAGTTATATTTGGTGAATTAAATAGGGTGAGGCGAACCCAACTTTGGAAGGGTGTTTTGCCACTATCACACAAGATGTCTAATGACATACAACCTCGTGTTATCATAAGACAGGGTTGTGCGCATCCACTTGTTGAGTATATCTATGGGCACTACCTATATGATCTTGGAGTTGATTTGAAATATAATATTCACTTGGAGACAGTGGAGATAGTTATATGTCGAGAGAAGACTCACCATTGGAAAGAAGATGATAATAATCTTCTCATTTTTTCTTTGGGATCTATTAGGTTGACCAAGGATAATTACGTGGCCATATGATATCTATTATAAGCTAGACGCATGGCCTCCCATGTATGAAGGTTTCCTTAAGCACTTCCCAAAGATTTTAATTTCTAAAACAGTCTTTGACTATACTTTTATGTAAAGTACCATTGTAAGGTTGTGGTTGAGGCACCATGAGAATTACATACATTTGTATTAAAACTCACAAATAATTGTGGTCGTATTCTATACGACAGCTCAACAGTTGTATAAATGAAGTTGTATCTGAATTTTGTGCTATGTATCTAGCGACTCAGAATGGGTGATGTATACCTAATTTTGGGGGCGTCACAGTTAGTATCAGAGCTTAGGGATATGGTCGCTGGCGGAGATAAGAGTCTAGAACTAGGAGGGGAGAGACGAGTTATATACTTCGCTAGTGTAGGACTTACCTAAGCTGAAATTGTTTACTTGATAAGTTAACAAATTGTGATATGTCAATTAACCTTTGTTTTGAAGATATATTCTAGAATGATATCTGAAATACAGGAGATGAGCAATGGAAAAATCATGATACAAGAGGATATAGCAAGGGAAGGTACAATCCAAAAAAAAAGCAAGGTATTCTCATCTCTTGAATATCAGTGCGTCACGTAAATTTTCGAAGCGAGAAATTTCATAAGGAGGGTGATTGTGAGACCCAAATTTTATGAAATAAAAGTATTTAATTTTTCTATTTTGGTAAATGGTTAAATTGATAAAAGTTTAAAGTTAAAGGGTGATATATAAAAAAAAATTAGTTGTCAAAGGGAATATTAGATTGGTGGGGAATATTCGTTTTAACATGGAATCATAAAATACCCGGAATTATTGTCGGAAAAGAAATGAAAAATACTTTATAAAAATAACTTGGCGAAAGTTTTCACAGTTATTTATTACGGTGTTAAAACATGGTATTAATTATGATTATTGATGCTTACGTGATAAGTCACTCAGTTATACTCAATTATTGCTACAATAATTGATGCATCATATCTCTCATATTATTGATTCAATTATTGTCACAGTATTATCTGCATTATATGATATGTTATTAAATCAATAATTGAGGCGACAAAGTTATTCATATTATTATTTGCAATATTGACAATGTCTAGAAGTTACATCGAGGAGAGGTTTGGTCACCTAATTACTGGCATAATAAGGAGAAATCCTTATCGAAAAGCCCACTCTTTCACAGGAGCGACACGGTTATTAAATATTGTGAGTTATAATATTAATGATGAATAAGTTGTGTTGATTAAAATGAATTTTGATAGTTCCATTGTGTTGGGATTATTAGTGTTAGTGGAAATCGACATCTATTAGTTGATAATTGATGTCAGGGGTTATATTGATAAATGGGTAATTTATCGGATAAATGAGCAATTAATTGCTACTAATTCACATGCTTATATAACTATTTGTTCACATGTGTGTACTATTGAATCACATTCTTGTACTATTAGGGGAGTTGGTGAAAGATTGATAATACTTGCATGACTAAGTTAAAAATGGAGGTATAGTTGAAGGTACTATACTGTAATTAATTTTTTCACACGATTATACTATTTATTCACATGATTGTACTATTGATTCACATTATTTACTATTAGGGGAGGTGGTGCAAGTTTGATAATACTTGCAGGACTAAATTAAAAATGAAAAAAAAAGAGGAAGGTATTATACTGTAATATTTCGAGGCCCAAAACGTGCAATTATCGAAACTATATTTTCCTATAAATAGAAGCTCATTCTTCCTTCATTTCTCACCAATTCACTAAAGTTATAGAGCAATTATGATAGAGAAAAATTATAGAAAGAAAGAAAAAAAGTATTCTGCTACTTCACTCCTTCTATATCCAGTTTCTTCTAAAGTAGGAAGTATTATTTCTTTCTTATCCATGAAGAGAACTTCTGTTATTCCATTCTTTATTATTCTGCTGGAACATCCTATCCGTGCATTTACATCGGACTGGTTCCATTATTTATCATTCTTGGTGAAATTCTACGCATTGACCGGTTCCATTATTTATTATTACATTGGAATATATGTATACATGCGTTTATCTTGGGACTAGTTAAAATCTTTACTATTCTCTTTGGAATATCACATGCATGCATTTCGCGGACGCACTGGTTCCGTATTTATTATTCTATTTGGAATAACATGTCTATGTGGATTACCATATGCATGGTGAACGATCATTTGTATTTCATTCCTTGTTAAATTGTGGAAATGATCTGTTTACGTGGATTATGATGAAAGTCATAATAAAAGCATTGGACTAATGAAAATCATGGGTATATGTGGTATTAGTAAGTGTTATGATGAGTTATGTTGATTATTATGTGAAAATGTGAAAGTTTCTTAGAAATCACAAAGGGTTGAAAAATTAGATTTTGGTGAAAATAGAACATAAATTTAATTGACCATATCTCCTATTATATTTCGAATTTTTGAGTGTGGTCAAGTTCTAGAGTTAGGTCTATGAGTTTTGTAACTTATCCAAGTGGAATCCTTTGGAAAAGGTGTTGTAGATTTTTGTGTGTCTTGATTTTAGCAAAGTAAAGTCTGAAAAAAAATTATGAAAAAAAAGTCTTTGCCACGATTTTAAAAGGAAATGTTTGACCACTTAATTTGTGAGAAAAATTACGGCCTTTTGGGACATGAAATTATATGGTATAAAGTACCTCATGTCCAAAAATGAGCTCATTCAGAACTTAAAATGAAGCAAGTTATGACCATTTCAATATTTAGGTTTTTTCGACGAAAAAAATGCTATAATAGGAGTTCTATAACTCAGATGACCATGAAATTTAAACTGGAAGCTCATATTAACATGTGTGTAAGATCCTGCTAAGATTTGAGAATTTACGGAGTTAAACTTAAGGTAGCTAATTTCTTAAGGAATTAATTAGAAATTGATTTTTGAAAAATAGTAAATGAATTTTAAAAATTCGAGAAAATATATGTTCAATATGGGACTATATTATGCTAAATCCTGAAAAGAATAATTTTTGGGACTGATTTGGTATTTTTTATGAAAATAGTTTAATTCTGAACATATGAATTAAATATGTTATGTGAAGTTGAAAAATTGGTAAATAGGATTTTAGGGCTTGAAAATCCTATATAAGGTATATCTGATTTTGATGAGTAATTTGATTATTGGTGATGAAATCTTATGAGTATGGCATTTTGAATGATTAAATGCATTATTTGGAAAAGTGTAAACAATTAAATTAAATTGTTTATAAGTTTAAGGAGTGATTAAAATATTGTTATAATATTAACAATATTAGATTATGATTTTATTAAGTGATTGATAATGTTTAGATAAATTTAAAGTCTTTAATATTTATCCTTGATTTAGTTTGATTAATACTTATAATATTGTCATCATCCTCATATTTATATTATGTTGAAAGTCATTTGTGGCTTTGCATGTAGTGCATAGATGGACTTGGTATGATTATGACCGAGGATTATTCGGTATAATCATGGGTAGTAATATTGCAAATGATGTGGAAAAAGTCCTCATTGGGCATGTAGTGCATTGATGGACAATTTTTGGTATGATTATGGCTATGGATTCTCTTGACCCGAGGGTGCAAAGATGAATTGTTTTATAGCATGATCGGGATAGTTGATAAAAACACGATTATCTTTGGCCGAAGTAGTGCATGGATAATTTGTGGTTGTGATACTAATGAAAAAGTTCTCATTTGCCCGTAGTGCATTGATGGGACGGTTTTTGGTATGATTATGGCTATGGATTCTCTTGACCAAGGTGCAAAGATGAATTGTTTTATGGCATGATCGGGAATAGTTGATGAAAACACGATTATCTTTGGCCCGTAGTGCATGGATAATTCGTGGTCGTGATACTAAAGAATATCCTTGGCCTGTAGTGCAGGGATGATTCGATGGCGTGGATTATTTATTGAGCTTAGTCTCAGCAATGAAATATTAATTCATGGATGTGATAATAATGAATATCTTTGGCCGTAGTGCAAAGATGATTTAATAATTATGAGCATGAATTGTGATTTGGTATAACCATGATTTTTGATGTTTTGGGTGAAGATATGTAATGAAAATTATCTTCATCACAGGTGCGAAAAGAATTTAGAATCACAATTATGATTATGAGTTATTCATATGATTGTGGACAGGAATTGTTGATTGATGTTACGAGGATAAAACATTATTGGTGGACTTTTAACATGAGAAGATAATAGATCGATGGTCTATTTGACTCTTCTAATAGATTGTTCGTTCATTTGCAACTATGGTTGAAAAGTTTTATCATCTACTATATGTTCTAAATCTACGATTTATTATTGATGAAAGCTATTGATAATTTAATTATCTTTAGTCATGATATTCTTTCTTTGGGCTAGTTGTGCTCACCCTTTACGCTTCACAATTTCTTTCGGGTAATAAAAGTGTTATCGTAATAGTGTTGTCGAGATTGGCGGGGATAACGAGGGGGAATAGAATAATGGTCTCTCTATTTGTGGAGGTTCTCCTAAGCAGTATAGAAAAATGTGTTGTATTCTATACATCATTTAGTAGTTATATTTGGTGAATCAAATAAGGTGAGGCGAACCCAACTTTGGAAGGGTGTTTTGCCACTATCACACAAGATGTCTAATGACATACAACCTCGTGTTATCATAAGACAGGGTTGTGTGCATCCACTTGTTGAGTATATCTATGGGCACTACCTATATGATCTTGGAGTTGATTTGAAATATAATATTCACTTGGAGACAGTGGAGATAGTTATATGTCAAGAGAAGACTCACCATTGAAAAGAAGATGATAGTAATCTTCTCGTTTTTCTTTGGGGTCTATTGGGTCAACCAAGGATAATTCTATGGCCATATGATATCTATTATAACCTAGGACGCATGGCCTCCCATGTATACGAAGGTTTCTTGAGCACTTCCCAAAGATTTTAATTTCTAAAATAGTCTTTGACTATACTTTTATGTAAAGTACCATTGTAAGGTTGTGGTTGAGGCACCATGAGAATTACATACATTTGTATTAAAACTCACGATTAAGCGTGGTCGTATTCTATCTGACATGACTCAATAGATTATATAAATGAAGTTGTATCTGAATTTTGTGTTATGTATCTGGCGACTCGAGAATGGGTGATGTATACCTAATTTTGGGGACCTAGAATGGGCCAACAAATGATGTATACCTAATTTTGACAACAAGAATATTCCTCGACCAAACGAATATTCCCCGACAACAATTATTATTTTATAACCACTTGCTTATTTTGCAAAATTTGCACATTTCACCCTTAACCAGAGAATTATATCAAATTAATACCTTATTATTCACAATAATAATAAGAGGAAATTCGATTTTATTAATAATAAGTTGGGGACTTACATTATGAATTCTTAGTCATGTCTTTTGGACTGACTAATGCTCCTGCTGATTTCATGGATATGATGAACCGGGTATTCAAGGAATATTTGGATTAGTTCGTTGTTGTCTTTATTGATGACATCCTCATCTATTCCAAAAGTCGTGAAGATCATGAGCACCATTTGAAGTGATACTTCAAAGGCTTCGTGGAAGAAAACAGTTATATATGTCGTCAAGAAATGTGAATTCGCTCGAGGAAGTAACATTCCTTCGGGCACGTGGTGTCAAAACATGGAGTATCTGTCGACCCTTGCCAAGATTGAAGCCATATAAAGTTGGGAGTAACCAAAGTCGATTCTTCAAGCACGTAGCTTTATGGGCTTATTTGGTTACTATCTGAGATTCGTGGAATGATTTTTTCGAATCACTACTCCGTTAACTCGGCTGACTCGTAAAGATACAAAATTCGGTTGGAGCGAGGATTGCAAGAAGAGTTTCCAAGAACTCAAGAGGAGACTTATTTTCAGACTGTGCTCGCAATACCATCCGGTTCGGATGGATTTGTTATATCAAATGATGCTTGTGCAAAGGGTTAGGATGTGTTCTCATGCAACATGGGAAAGTCATAGCCTATGCCTCGCGATAACTCAAAGAATATGAGAGGAATTATCCTACTCATGATTTAGAGTTGGCAGCAGTTGTTTTCGCGTTGAAGATCTGGAGACACTACCTGTATGGGGAGAAAATGGAGATCTATACAGATCATAAAAGCCTCAAATATTTTTTTACCCAAAAGGAACTCAACATGCGGCAGCGATGTTGGCTTGAGCTGTTGAAAGATTACGATCATATCATCTAATACCATCCTGGAAAAGCAAACATGGTAGCTGACGCATTGAGTAGAAGATCATATGCTAGTACGAGTGCAATGTTGTTAACACAAAGGTCCATTTTGTATGACTTACAAAGGATGGAGATAGAGATGAAGGCTCCAAGTTCCCACGTGATGATATCAAACATACGAGTAGAACCGACTTTAATCGATAAAGTTAAAGTTGCTCAAGCTACGGACATGGAGCTGATGCGTATGAAGAAGAAAGTGCAAGAAGGTGCTATTCCAGAAGCAAGAATCGATGAAGAAGGAATACTTTGAGTCAACTCTAGACTTTACGTTCCTAATGATTCTGACTTGAAGCATAGAATCATGATGGAGGCACACAACACCCCATTTGCAATCCATCCTAGGAGTACCAAAATGTATCATGATCTTCGACATACATTTTGGTGGAACAATATGAAGAGAGAGATCGCAGATTTTATCTCGAGGTGTTTAACCTGTCAATGTGTAAAGGCGGAGCATCAAGTGTCAAAGGGTCCATTACAACCACTTGAGATTCCGACATGGAAGTGGGAACACATTACTATGGATTTCGTTACGGGTCTTCCCAAGGTTTCTCAAGGCATAGATGCGATTTGGGTTATTGTTGATAGATTAACCAAGTCTGCCCATTTCTTGCCTATACGGGAGACTTATTCCCTTGAACGTCTTGCTAGTATGTACGTGAATGAGATTGTGAGATTGCATGACATGCCAGTATCCATAGTTTTGGATCGTGACCCAAGATTCACTTCACGATTTTGGGTTAGCTTGCAGAAAGCTATGGGCAAGGATTTAGGACTCAGTTTGCATACCATCCTCAAACAGATGGACAATCAGATAAGACTATTCAAACTCTTGAAGATCTATTAAGACTATGTGTCCTAGATTTCAAAGGGAGTTGGGATAAGTACCTACCATTAGTGAAATTCTCCTACAACAACAGTTATCAGGCAAGTATAGTTGTGGCTCCATTTGAAGCATTGTATGGATGAAAGTGTCGCTCTCCAGTATATTGGGATGAGGTGGGAGAAGCAACGTTGCTAGGACCAGAATTGGTACGAATGACTATAAAGAAGATCCAAATGATCCGACAACGTATACAAACGGCACAGGATCGACAAAAGAGTTATGTGGATCTTCATAGAAAGGACGTGGAATTTAATATTGGAGATCATGTACTGTTACATATTTCTCCATGGAAGGGAGTTACAAGATTTGGGAAGAGAGGAAAGCTCAATCCACGATTTGTTGGTCCATTTGAGATTCTTGACCGAATAGGAAATGTGGCATATAGACTCACATTACCTCTAAGTATGTCTCGTGTTCACAATGTTTTCCACATATCTATGCTTCGTAAATATATGAAAGACCCGAACCACATTATTGTGTTAGAACCAGACGAGATAGCCGAAGATTTAACGTACGAGGAGGTACTTATTAAGATCTTGGATAGAAAAGAGCATGTCTTACGCACGAAGGTTATACCACAAGTTAAGGTTTTGTGGAGAAACCATGCTATTGAAGAAATGACCTGGGAGTTAGAATCAAATATGAAAGCGAGGTATCCTCACCTTTTTGAAACACCAAGTACGTACGTCAATTTCGAGGATGAAATTTCATAAGGATGAGAGGTTGTAAGACCCCAACTTATTATAAATAAAATTGAATTTTCTCTATTTATTATCTTGAAATAATATGGAGTTAATTTGATATATTACTTTGGTTATGGGTGAAATGTGCAAATTTTGAAAAATAAGCAAGTAGTTATAAAATATTCATTGTGTCGGAGAATATTCGTTTGATCGTGGAATATTCTTTCTGTCGGGGAATATTCGTATTAACTAGTAGCAGACCATTTGTGGGCCCCATAACGGATAATCGCTTCGGATGAAGAAAACAACAAAGTTTGAGTTTTATAAATAATTGGCGTAATTGTTACTAATATCTTGTTGGAACCGGTGGTTAAAATACGATGAATACGCTGGTTGCATAAGAAGCACCTGTATTGCACAAAGATTGATGAATTATTGATCCTTACGTAAGAAGACACTACTCAATAATTGTTACAATAGTTACTGTTCAATATTTTATTTTATTGATTTAATAATTGCTGCGTTGATATTTTATATTATTGTTGTTTCAATAATTGTCATCACCGCATGAGATTTCCCATTATCGATCAATAATTCATATTATTTGAATAATATTATGGATAAAGCATTATTGGCAATGTCTAGAAAGTTTCATCAAGGAGAGGTTTGGTCACCTAATTCGCGGCCAAAGAAGGAGAAATTCTTATTAGAAAGCCCCCTCTTTCCTGGGAACGGCCTGGTTGTCATAAATGTGATTCTGTAATATTATTTGTGAATAATTAATTATTGATTCATATGATAAGGAAATATTTATTTTATGTGGATATAAATGTTGGATATATTTATTGTGGTTAAAAATGAAGGAGTTAATGTTGAGGTGTTTTATCAGTATTTTTGTCAGAATGGAGGTATTAAAAATTAAACCAGTGTTTTTGAGATATATTGCGTGAGTTATAATTTTTAATCCGACCGTTGGATCGTTGTGATTTTTGGATATGTTATACATATATAAGTTGAGTATATGTCCACAAATTTTGAACCGTTAAAAATAAACGTATGATTTGTTATGAATTTTAAGAGGTGACTGGTTCAAAAATTATTGAAGTTTCGAAATTTATCATTTTGGTGGAAAATTCTAGAATTGGTGGGCCCCACTTTTGGTTGGTGAGAAATGTGCTAGAATTTTTATTCAAATGTGGTGGGTTGGAATAGTAGCAGGTAAAGCCATCAGGTTGCAGGTCAAGTCTGCTTCGGCGTGCTAACATTTTCCTATAAATAGAGGGCTATGTTAGAATTGAAAATCAAACCAGAAACAAGTTTTCTCTCTTTCTCTCTCTATATTATTGAGCGTATTTTGTGAGTATTTTGATACTTTGAGAGTTGCTATTCAGCACAAGTTTCATTCAGCCTCATATCCGATATTCCGATCAGAAGTACTGTTCGTTTGAGGTTAGGGATGTTATTTCTTCTTAAATGATATTATTTTCTTCAATATCATTATGCCGAAATATTGGTTTGAACTTTTTATCAAATTTGGAACTTTTGGTGTCGGGGTTACTATTCACGTATACGGAACTATTCATGTATACGACACTATTCAGTAATACAGCACTATTCACCGAAAAATGAAATTTTCTCCTTTTTGTCCAAGATGTCTATTATGGTTACTATCTTTGATTGTATCCATGTTTTGATTTTTATTCTTGAATTTTGCTTCAAAATTGATTATTATGGAGTATTATTGATCTTGGATAAACTGTAATACGAATCTCTAATGTTTGTTATTTTGTTTCACTGGATTCGTTCATTTAAAATATTTTTCATCATCCTCAGTCCTAAATGATGATATTACTGAATATCATTGGCCTCAGAAAGTAAAAAGATGAATGATTATTCTAATGAATATCTTTGGCCCGTAGTGCAAAGATAAACAGGTGTTGAGATGAACATGACCAACTGGTGATATAAATGAATATCTTTGGCCTGTAGTGCAAAGATGAATATTTGATTAAAGATGTATAGTGATTGTTGTTACAGGGATAAAATATTGATGATGGACTTTTAAATCTTAGAAGATAGTGGAATTCTTTCTCTACTTGACTCTTCTAATGGATTGTTGTTTCCGCTGTAGTTGTTGATCTAAAACTTGTTGTCTATTATATTTTATCAGTTTTTTTTCCTGTTGAAGACTAATGATAAATTGTTGTATATTATCTTAGTCATAATATTCTTTACTGGGCTAGTTGAGCTCACCCTTTTCCTTTTTGTTCCATTTTTCTTCTCAGGAGGTGAGAACATTGCAGGATCTAGTCGGGGTATGGAGTAATGGTTCTAGAAAGATGTTTTAGCAGTCCTCACTATTTCTATAAAATAGTGTTTGAATAATTGTAATGAGGACCTATTTGAGTGTGGATATTGTCTAGAAGACAATATTTGTATTTAAACTCACAGTATGTGTTGTCATATTTTGCACGATAATTGTATTATTGAAGTTATAGTTTGTTTTCTGTACCATGTATTTGGCGACTCAGAATGGGTGTTGTATACCTATTTTGGGGGCGTCACAGATAGGGCAGTAAATTAGAATTCGGGGTCATATGTTGATAGATAAGCTACATAAACAAATGGTTTCAGTACAGTAATTGTTATGGCGAAAGAAGAAGCTCACCTATCATAGTTCGAACGTATCAGTGGGATGGTAATCATCTCTTCCTGAGATATTTTGAGCTTGCGTGCTTGCAAAATGTAATTGAAGTTCACCGCTTGGCATACCGATCGTCGATCATGGGATGCTTACATTCGGTTGTCAATAGATTAATGCAATCTGCATGTCTGTTATTAGCTTCATAATCCATTGCAAGTCATATTTTGTATCTGAAACTCAGAACCCATTTTTTACATTAGTGTCCTTTATCAAACTGCATATTAACAAAACTTAATCTCCAAAATAGAGATTTTCTTCATGAAAATATTGACTGAATTCAAATTATTAAATTCATTATTCTAACTAGCCCGTGCATTGCACGGGTTATCAACTAGTATATATAGTATGATAAGATAATATAAAATAATAAAATCAAATAACATAATTAAGATAAAATAATAGAATATAAAATACAGATACTATTACAAAATAAAATATTTTAAAATCAAATAAAGTGAAATAAATTACAATAAAAATAATATATTATTTATAAAATAATAAATAAAATAAATAAAACAAATAAATTATAATAAAATAAAATAAGTAATTAAATTTAAAATATAAAACAAAGATAAAAATATATAATAAAATAAATAAAAGAAAATAAAATAAAAAGAAAACAAAAGAAAATAAGATAAAATAAATATAATATAATATAATATAATATATTATAATAAAATACAATACAATAAATTAAAATTAATTTAATACATAAATAAAATTTAATTTATTAAATAAAATTAAGATTAATTATTAAATAATTAAAAATTAGATAATGAAATAAAATATAATATATTTAATAAAATAAATTTAATTGAATATAATCTAAATTAATAAAAAAATTATTAAAAAATTATATAATTTAATTTAACTCAAAATAAAATAAATATCTCAAAAAACTAAAATCAAAGCTAATAAAATAAATTAACCCTAAATTAAAATAACATAGCATAAAATAAAATTAAGAAGTTTAAAATAAATTAAAATTTAAAATTAATTAATTTAATTTAAATTAAATTAAATAATATAATATAAAATAAAATAAAAAAAAGAAGTTTAAAATAAAATAATAATATATTCAAATAATATTTCTCATAAACTGAGTAGCACTTGCTTAGTTTATATCATTGGAAAAATAAACTAAGTAGTATTTGCATAGTTTTTCACAATTACAGTAAACTGCATATATACTTCATGTGCATATAGTATACATAGGTAGGAGCTTAGAAACCCGTTTGACATTCACTTATTAGGAGTGAATGTCGAATAGTCCCCAATTTGGGACTGTTACTGGATGTTATGTCTCTCACTTAGGTCGGTGCCAATTCATAATGTGCGTTTTTATAAACTTTTGAGGATTTTTCAGCTGGTGTCTCTACATGTTCTTCGAGTGCATGCTTAGACTAAGTTGTCTTGGTCTATTTTGTGTACTTGGAGACCATGGGGAGGTGCTGCTAAAATTTTCTTAAAATATAAGAAACGTGCTCAAGATTGGCACAAGTGAGGAGACGATCCAGAAACGGATAAGCTTCAAACCCCGTAGAAGTGGAGATATATACTAGGTAAACTAAATACATGCATGGACCACATTCATGATTATTCTTAATCGAATTGGGTATTTTCTTCAATTAAAGATGTCAGCCGACCGGAGTTGGATGTACTATAGGATTAAGATTGATGGGAGGGGATTAGTTGATGCGTACCGTGAATGGGTGTCCAATTTTATGAACAAAGCAATAGAACATGTTGATGATCTGAACGAAAAGATGAGATGCCCGTGTTTCAAGTGTAAGAACATGATATGGAAGACTGTCGATGAAGTTAAAATTGACTTATATTCATGTGGGTTTGTGGATGGGTATTCGGTATGGATTCATCACGAGGAATCAACTGAGTTTAGAGAACGGAAAGATAGTACTGTAGACTAATCGGTTCACGGGGATTCACAATCAGATAACTATGATGTCGTGAAGATGTTGGTTGATGCGTACGGCCCTACCAATATTGACTGGGCTAAAAACGAGTATGCGTCAAGCAGTGCTCAGCAAAAGCCAAATGATTCAGCAGATGCTTTCTACAAGTTGCTATCTAAATCGGGTGTTCCATTGTATCCTGGAAATGACAAGCACAACAGGCTTTCTGCAGTTATGAAGCTTTTACATTTCAAAAATGAGCATGACTGCAGTGAGAGAGGATTCAATGATTTACTTGATATTCTCAGCGAGTTCTTACCTAGGAATAATACTTTGCCCGCGAATTACTATGAAGTGAAGAAGATGGTTAAGGGGTTGAATCTTGGGTATGAGAAGATCGATGCTTGTGAGCAGAATTGCATGTTATACTATGGGGAGGACAAAGATAAGGTGCAGTGTGATATCTGCAACTCGCCAAGGTACAAGATCACAAAACGTGGGGGGGAGGAGAAACATGTTCCAAATAAGATTTTAAGGTACTTTCCTCTTGCGTCGAGGTTGCAGCGGCTATTCATGTCTGCGCACACTGCTCAGCATATGAAGGCAACCTTGTTGTAGACTATCACTAACTTTTCGGCACTAGGGATGATTAGTGGTTGGTCGACTCATGGTAAGTTGTCATGTCCAGTCTGTATGGGGGATGTGCAAGGCACTCAACTACGTCATGGCTAGAAAACTAGTTTCTTTGGAACTGCTCATAGATTCTTGCCTATTGAGCATAGTTATAGAAAGATGTCTACACAGTTCAACAAAAAGACAGAGAAAAAGGGGGTTGTTGGTCGTTTATCGGGCAGCGACCTATTGGGCTAGCTAAATGATCTAACATTTCCACCGCATAGGAAGGAGCATGGTAAGTTGAAAGCTATAGGATATGAGAAAAGTCATAACTGGACACACTCGTCGATTTGGTTTGAGTTTCCATACTGTGTCACACTAGCACTTCGTCATTGTATTGATGTTATGCATACAGAAAATAATGTATTCGAGAACTTTTTTTCACACCGTACTAGATACAAGTGGTAAAAAAAAGACAATGATAAAGCACGTAAAGACTTGGAGAAAATGAATATCAGGCGGGAATTGTGGCTCCGACCTAACAACACAAAACCAAAAGCTCCATTTTGTCTTACCAAGCAACATGTTGAAAATATTTGCAAGTGGCTTATCACATTAAAGCTACCAGATGGATATGCTTCTAACATATCTCGTTGTACTAAGGTTGAGTAGTTAAAAATTACTAGGTTCAAAAGTCACGACTGTCATGTATTCATGCAGAAGTTGATGCCAATTGTATTTCGTGAGGTGTTACCCAGGAATATTAATGATACTTTTACTGCACTTTCAAATTTCTTTCGGGATATTTGCTCAACTGTTATAAGGTATAGTGATGTGGAGCAGATGGAGAAAAACATAGTGTTGACAATGTGCAGGAGGACCGGTGCAATATCGATCGATGGATGTATCCATTTGAGAGGTAATATCACATCATTGTGCAATATTCATCATCTTTATAATTAACTTATCAGGTAATATCACATACTGTCATATTTCAGGTATATGCGTCGATTAAAGCAGAAAGTTAAAAATAAAGCTCGTGTAGAGGGTTCTATTGTTGAACGCTATACGGAGGAAAATCTTGTCAACTTCTGCTCGTTGTACTTTGACGATGTAGTCGCAACGAAGCACAACCGTTTAAGTTGGAATGAGGTCGCCGATCCGTCTGGTCGTGTTGATGATGAGTTGGTTGTATTCACTTATCCAGCTAAACCATTAGGACATGAGACAAAGACTTACCTAACTGATAAAGATTTAAAGATTGTCTCTACATACGTGCTTCTAAATATGCTTGAAGTATCGTCGTACATCAAGTATGTATTATTACAAGTTGAAAATGATTTATCTAACCTTAATCAGCAATTAAACAATTGCCATATTATTGTACGCAATTCATTCGAATTGGAAGCACATGCTTCTAACCCAGGGTTGACTACATCACATATGGAAGCATTCACTAATGCAAATTATCACCAGTGGTTTAAGAGAAGGGTCGAAGAAGAGAATGCGTATGAGCGTTTTAGAGATGACATTTTAGGTCCGTACAAACTTATTAGTTCATTTCCAAGCTGCATCGTGAATGAATTGCCATCAGTCAACTCTGGCGTTGTCGTGTTGGGAAGTTGTTACGGAAATTCTGAGTCCAATTACTATAGAAGATTAGAGGAAGTTGTTGTGCTCAATTATCCAGGGGCCAAAAAGGTCGTTACATTTAAGTGTCTCTGGTTTGATACTACAAAGGGTGTTAAAGTTGATCGTAATAGAATCATCACAATAGATATAAAATCCAAGTTACAGTCTGATGATGTAATGTTAGCCAGCCAAGCAACTCAAGTGTACTACTCCCCTAATGTCGTAAATTATAGAAGCCCCTGGTATACAGCTGTGACAACAAAGACTCGATCATTTGATGGTACTAATCTGTCTGGAACAGATGAACTGTTGCAAGAAGAAGTTAGCAATCCCAGCCACGTATTGCAATATGATGGCGACGTGTTGGTAGATGATGTCGTTAACGTACCTGATGTCGACGAAGTGGAAGAAGATGTGGTTGTCAATCCGTACATGATGGTAGAAGATGATACTGAGGAAAAAATTGATACAGAAGAGGAAGAGACAGAATCAGAGGATGAAAATGATTTTGATTCTGACGGGTTTGACGAGGTAATACTTCTTCAGAACTTGGTGTTTTGTAAATATTATACAACTAAAACAAATCATTAGAATAATTGCAATGAAATTTCACTAATGCAAAGTTATGTATGTTATTTCAGTAGTACAGCTATGCCTAAACATAGCGGTGGAGGTGGACGTGGTGGCGACCGCGATGGATCGGGTGACGGCTCCCAGGGCGGGTCCTCTTCGTCAGCTAGTGAGTTACCACTTTTTTCATAACTATATTACATATTCATTTACTATAATCTATCAATGTCATAACTATATTAAACATACAGATGCTAGACGTCGGCGTCAGCGAGGGCCTAACCTCAGTCGATTAGGTCATCCGCCAGCAGTTCTTGATATCTGCCCCATTGATGTCGGGTCATCATGGTAGGTTTCAACTTTAATATATCACTTATGTTCAATTAGAATGATATTATTATGTGATTAATAAATTAAAATATTCCATACAAATTTTGTTTTCTAGTATTATGGATTCTATGGCCGCTAAGCGCATCAAGACATGCCATAATGTTCGGCACATCTCCTGGATGGTCAGATGCGATTTAGCTTGATGATAAGCTATACGATGCCACTTTATGGTGACAAAAGTTCGGGAGTTTCATGTAAGTTGAATTACATATATTAAATCAAGGTTCAAGTTATTTATATATTGTTCAAATAATTAATAATACGTACGTTATGTCTGTTTGATAGAGGTATCATAGATACGATCCCAGCATCATTGAGTCAGATAGCGACGTCGTTATTATTGCGTACATATCAAAGAACTATTCTGGCTGGCTGTACGAGATACATATGAGGGTAGTCCATGCAGTAGAAGAATCGCCCGGGACTACTATACGCCACCATCAGCCACCGGCAGTATCTGATGCAACATGGGTTGTCATGTGTACGTATTGGGATGATGTTGCCTTCAAGACCAAGTCTGAGCAGATGAAGAAGAATCGAGGCCAGCTACGGGTTGTACATACTTCTGGCTCTCAGTCGTTTCAGGAGGTTAAGTTGGTATGTATTTATATTTAGTTTAATTTAATATTAAACTACAACTATAGCAAAGTAAGATAATATTAATTAATGTACACGATTTAGGCCATGCGGAGTAGCTTGGGCCGACCTCCTACTACGATGGAGTTCTGGGATAGAGTCCATACGCCGAAGGATTCTACTTCGGGGTCGATGATGTCTCCAGCAGCACTAGCTATACGGGTACTACACTTACTATAATCTCTGTAATTTAGGATCATATTACGTAATTTATAGGATGATACAAAGTTACCTCACATGTACATATATTAAATTACAGGACCGATTTGAGAAGCTCCACTCAAACAGATATATGTAGTCAGCAGGTTGCTGCTAGCGATCGCCGAGATTGCCGATCCCACTGGCCCCTCCGCCCGAGATTAGTTTATCTCAGGATGAGGAGACGGCTCTTTGGGTCGCGTCTCAAGATACTCCCACTAAAGACTACTACCTGGCCGCTATCGAGTCTTTGGGGTTCTTGAGGATACCAAACCTATATACATCGTCTCTGAGGTATAATATTTTAGTTTATTTCTTATTTATGAATAAAGTAAACTTAATTATAATATTATTTATGTTATATTTATTTTTGTAGGCTCTAGCTAGCGTCTGCATTCGAGAGCCCCCGTGGGACCATCACATACGGGCACTGGCTTAGACGATGCTTTGTTCCAGTGGGTTGTGGTACCGCTCAGGAGAGGTTTGAGACGGATCTCGCTATTCCGTCGCTTGCACTCGCCAACTAGCTCGCCTCCATCAACTTGGCGCAGACATTGCGGGTGGTGCCACCGCCGAGAATACGGGTATCCTCTCCGAGCAGCGATTCACGCTCCACGTGATTTAGATTGTTCGGATGGTGGTTACCTTAATATCGACGTTTGCTTAGTCGTTCTTTTTGAGTCACCGACTACTCAGATATGCTATTCATAATATAATTCAAGTATATATTCTGAATGTTATGTAATTTTCATTTAATTAGTTATCTTTAACTGTATTATATATATGGACTAATGAGCTACATTATATTGTCTCAACAGGGTGACGATTGGGCTGACGATGTTGAGTGATTGGACGACGACGGCCCGTGACATAGTTTTGTATATGATTTGTACATATTTACTTAGTTTTTAGCTTAATGTGATGTAAATTTTAATAGTTTAGCTGATTTTTAACGTATTATAGCTTTTATTTATCATTACTTTAGTTTGACATATTTACGTTAGTTTAAATGCATATTTGATATATTTTAGTTGATTAGAACTTTAGTTTAATGTCATATTCAAGTTTGCCTTGGTAATTAATATTCATGTTGGCCATTATTATTGGCCTTGGATTATATTTGTGTGTTATGTGCTATTGGAAAAAAAAATAGGTTTACAAGTACAAAAATGTGGGTATTATTACCCTGGATATTGCCAAAACAGGAAAAATATTTTTTTAAAAAAAGGATAAAGTCGATGGAATAACACTATCCTCGACGGAATTCTGTCGAGATTATGCCCCTTCTAAATTTTTATGGGATGTCACGTGGCATGTTTAGTCTCTACTGAATATTCTCGACGAATGGAATTCAGTCGACCATGTCTTAATCTCGACCGAATATTCCGTCGAGGTTAGTTCGGTCGAGTATAGATATCTCCGACCGAAATATCGACAGACTTAATTTCGACGTGCTTATATCCGACTGCATTTTCGACCGAATATTCCGTCGAAATTAACATAATCTCAACGGATTATGCTTAATTCCGACAGAATATTCCGTTGGAAATAACCCTTTTTGTTGTAGTGAAAATGTATTAATTATGTGTCTATCAAATACCCCCATACCTAGCTTTTGCTTGTCCTCGAGTAAAACAAAAAGAAAATGAAATAAAAACAAAAACTATGCTACCCCATTTTTGTAGGAAACACGATTGCATTTAGCATACGCAACAAGCCTTTAAATCCCAAAGGTTATCCCAAGTAGACGAGTTGTGTCGCGCGAGGGTTTGCAGTGAATATACCCACAAAATTCAAAAAATATTTTTGAATTCAACAAATTATGAAATTGAAAGAAAACTTCTAAATATCTATGGGAATTAAACATAAGCAAAATTAAATTCAAAATCTCACTTTCACATTTTCACCTTATCAAAAATACTCAATCTTTATTTTAGACACCATTCTTCATTAAATTAATTCCATGTGATGCATGCATGTGTATATGATGTAAACTCATTATCTTGTGTATATGATGTAAACTCATTTTCTTGTGATGCATGCATGTGTATATAATGTAACTCATTAGTCCATAACTCATTACCATGAAAATCAAGCAAACTCATTTTTCTTTTTCTTCTTTATTTTTTTTCTATTTTTTAAGAAAAAGAATTAATTTCCTAAAAAGAAAGAGAAAAAAAATATCTAATAATAAAAATGCAAAAACTCCCCCCATACCTAAATCATGCATTGTCCTCAATGTATGCAAATGAAGAAAATGAAGAAAAGAGAATAAAGATGTGAAAGAATTGTACCTTGTATGGTGGGAGATTTGTTCTACAAGGAAACTAAATGTACATATGTACAAATTTTATACAACATGAAAACAATGTGATGGTAAATGAGTGATGCAAACAGACAACTTATAGTGAATTTCGTAGGATTGTTAGGAGGTCTAGGTAATTGAAAATAGTCAGAACTTGCAACAGAAGAACAATTGTGAGCATACTCGACCGATTCTTTTAAAATTGAGTCAGGAAATGACAAAAGAAAATGATAGTTCCTTTTCAAAAATTCTGACTTCATAAAATATATCAAAACTTGCCATCCATAACCAATGGGAACTAAAACAATTTCCTTATTTTGAATAACTGTTATACCAAGATTTTTAGACATCACTGGATTGACACATGCATTATCTGAAACGGGATATATGATCTCATTATCTAAACATGGAAGATTTTCATTGTCCACAACCTTTGGTTCATTTGTTAAGGTACATTTAGTGATTCTGGAAAGTGCTTCGGATGGACCTAATGTGAGACCCCAGATTTTATGAATAAAGATTTGAATTTCTTTTGATATAATTTTATAGTTGTGGGTAGTATTTATAAATTTTGCAAAGTATGCAAGTTGTTGTATTATATTCGATTGAATTCTGGGAATATTCGTTTTAGCAGGAATATTCGCATAACCACAAGTAATCATTGGTGGACCCCACAACGGAATTATTGTTTGATTGAGAAAACAACAAAAATATTTTTATTGAAAATAACTGGCGGAAGTTTTCGTTATTATTATCTTGTTGAACTACTCAGTAGTAAAAGTACAAAGAATACGCGTAGTTGTATAAGAAAGCATTACCAGATTGATTATTGATGCTTACGTGAGAAGTCACTTCATGTTTGCTTATTTATAGACCCCATTTACCTATTTTTCAAAATAATCGATAGAAATTATTTAAAGGTGGGCCCACATGTGGGGCCCATATGTGTTGAAAAACTGATTTTAGAAATGGGGGTGGGAGGGAGTTGCGTATAGGGGATGGAGTTAATATATATAAGTATGTGATGTGTGTGTGTGTATATATATATATATGTATATGTATATGTTGTGTGTGTGAGTGGGAAATGGTGGAAAAGAAGTGAGAATGATGTGTGTGGATGTGGATGTGTGTGATGTGGACATGTTGGTGGGAAAGTATGAAATGTGTATATGAGTGGTGGAGTGTGTGAATATATATATATTGAATGAGTGAGTGGTTATTGGTGGGAGGGGAACATATGGGGCCCACGTGGGAGAAAATGAATTTGGGAGAAAGAAATCTAGCAAGTTGTTCACGGGTGGGTGAGTTTTCTTTTTGAGCATGTGTGGGTTTATATATATAGATATATATTATATTTGTTTGATTTAATCTTATTGGAGGAACGCTTGACTTTTGCAACCATAGGTTATCAAATTTCATCCGTGAATTGCATAAGCTGTTATTTCCGTGATTTTTTCTCAAACAATATCCCTTAAATTTTCCTATAAATAGGATGCTTAGTTAGAATTGAAATCACACCAGAAATTCAAAGAAATTCTCTTCTATAATCTTGAGCGTATTTCTTTAGAGTTTAAGAAAACTTTCAGCGTAGTGCAAGTTTTCTTTGAGTATATCCTTGCCCTACCAGTCAAAATACTCTTCTTTTACGGTAAGGGATATTATTTGTTATACTCGTAAGGGGTATTATTTCTTTTGTATTCATGAAGAGAACTTTTGTTATTCCATTATTTATTATTCTGTTGGAATAACCTGTATACGCGAGATACCCTATACTTGGTGAAATTCTTCTATTATTTCGTTCTTTATTATTTCATTTTAATATCCCGTCTGTATGCGTTTTATGTTTGGGACTGGTTCCATTCTTTATTATTACATTGAATATCCTCATCTCGCAGGCGCTTTTTACGGACCGGGTTCCATTATTTATTATTCTGTTGGAATATCCTCGCTTGTGTATTACGTCTCGACCGGTTCCTTATTTAGTATTCATTGGAATAACTCGTCATGGCGCGGCAACCGCATGCATGGTGATTTCGTTGTTATTCCATTCTTTATTATTTCGTTGGAACATTCATGCGGTCATGTAATTTCACCGACTGGTTTCGTTATTATTATTCTCGTTGAATAACTCGCCTACGCTAAGTACCGCATGCATGGTGATTTCTTTTGTTATTCCATTCTTTATTATACTCAGTTGGTTAAAGTTTTGACTTCTATACTCCATGAAATTAGTGGAATATCCTTGATATTTTCGCTTCATCCAGTATCTTTTCATAGAAATATTTTTCTGAGCATTCTTGAATTTTACTCTACAAAGAAGTATCATGTTGACAATTTGGACGTTATTATTTCCTAAATAAATTAATTCTTGAACTTGTTTTATTGAATTTGTATATCATTGTCATCATCCTCATGTTTATATTATGTTGAAAGTCATCTGTGGCATGTAGTGCATAGATGGACTTGGTATGATTACGACTGAGGATTATTCTAAGATAATCATGACCGTAATGTTACAAATGATGTGGAAAAAGTCCTCGTGGGCGCGTAGAGTGCATTGATGGGACGATTTTTTGGTATGATTATGGCTATGGATTCCCTTCGTCCAACGGTGCAAAGATGAATTATTTTATGGCATGATCAGGACAGTTGATGAAAACACGATTATCTTTGGCCCGTAAAGCATGGATAATTCGTGGTCGTGATACTAAAGAATATCCTTGGCCTCGTAGAAAAGGAGGATGATTTAATGATGTGGATTACTTATTGTCGAGTCTCAACGATAAAATGATGAAAACCTTTTAAATCATAGAAGATAGTAGATTTTATTCTCCGCTTGACTCTTCTAATGGATCGCTTGTTCCACCGCAGCTTAAACTTGATGTTTGTTATATTTTATTAGTTTAACATCTGTTGAAGGCTAACGATAATTTATTCTCGCATTATCTTAGTCATAATATTTTCATCGGGCTAGTTGAGCTCACCCTTTTGCTTACATTGTTCTCTTCGTGAAATGAGAACGAAAGAGGACTAGTAGTCGAGAACAGAGTGATAGTCCTAGATGGTGCATTAGTAGTCCTCACTATTCTGCGAAATAGTGTGATAATAAATGTAATGAGGACTCCTTTGAGTTTGTATATTGTCTAGATGACAATATTTGTATTAAAACTCACAGCATATGTTTAGTCGTATTTTACACTACTGTTGTATAATTAAGTTGTATTTGAATTTTGTACCATATATTTGGCGACTCAAGATGGGTGATGTATACCTATTTTGGGGGCGTCACAGTTAGTATCAAAGCTTAGGGATATGATCCCTGGCTGAGATGTGAGACAAGAACTAGGAGGGGAGAGATGGGGAATTCCTTCGCTAGTATGACCTTCCTAAGTTTATTTGGTATTTAAATGGTCGGTCATAGTATAGGGATAATATGTTACATGTCAATTACCCCTTGTTTTGTGGTAGTATTTGAAAATGACATCCGAGAATGTTGAGAATACCAATGGAGCACATGAGACCGTGGAGACACCTCTAATCACCAACCAAGATAATGTGATTAGAGATATCCATGTGGTGATTGAGGAATTAAAAGTTGCACTCAAGCTAGTCGCAAAGGTAGCAACTGAGAGTGAGGAAGAAGAGGAACCTGAGGAGGATTTATTAGAAGAACTTATTGATCAAAAATGTAGAATTGCAAAATCGTATTCATGAGTTGAGAAGAGCAGTGAAGAACGGAAGGCGGTCGTGGAGCAAAGGAATGTAACAATTCAAAATTGTATTACCCGATGTGCGATAGTGTAACAGAGCGCCATTGGCAAGTAGTATCACGATATTAAAGTCGAATCGAGAATTCAAATGTCAATGAGCAAATTTGAAAGAAGAAATAACTGAACGAGTGCGAATGAAAGATGCATAGGTAAAAGCCACACGACGCGTTGATATTGTGGAAAGAGAAGTCCGGTCCAAAAAAGCTAAAATAGATGATATGTATTTTCTCTTCGACGAAGAATTGGAGAGAACCCAAAGATCGAAGTTTTGAATTACCCTATATATTGCGGTCAACCCCAATTCGATATGGATCAAGGTTAATGATTCAAATCATGGAGCAGGAGTACGACGAAGTAGTTGAGGGTGGAATATGCCCTATAGCGAAAGTCAATTCCAGTGGTAATGATGACACCAAAGACCATCCCAACAAGTCAAATTCGATAGTTTAAGGAGAGCATTTTTCGTGACGAGGAATCGAACGGGTTATCACAAGTTAGTTAATTATAAATTCTTGTGAAGTCTATACCTTATTCAACATGTGTTCTACCTATTCTTTATCTCTCTTACTTTGCGCTCAACGCTTAAATTTGACTCTAGAGAAGTTAGACTTTGACTTATCGGTTGAAACTCCGTTAGAAAAAAACCTTCATTACATGTCTTATCCAAGTCTTGGATGAGAGTCACAGTTTTGAATGATATTTCTATTGTTAATAAATTTCTTGACGTATTCTTGAAGACTTCTTAGCCTACCCCTAGAGCGTGAAATCGAATTTTGTATTGACCCCAGTATAAACCCCATTTCTTAAACCTCAAATATTTCTTTACTTAAACGAACGATTGGCGCGCCAAAGACGCTGACTCGAGTTGTTGAAGATTACGATCGTACCATTTAATATCATCGTGGGAAAAGCTTAACGTGGTAGCCGACGCGTTGAGTAGAAGATCGTGTGTTTACAAGTGCGTAATATACGAACCCACGTGAAGATAATTAATATACGAGTAGAATCGACTTTAATCGATAAAGTTAAAGCCGCTCAAGCTACATACTCAGAGCAGATGAATGAAGAAGGTTCAAGAGGGCGTTATTCTAGAAGCAAGAATCAACGAAGAGAGGAAATCTCAACCTTCGATTTAATTGACCCATTTGAAATACTTGATCGAGTAGTAACTGTGGCTTATAGACTCGTTTTACCGCCAAGTATGTTGCGTGTTCATAACGTTTTTAACGTATCGATATTACGTAAATATATGGACAACCCGAACCACATTATTGATTTAAAATCGGACGAGATAGCGGATGATTTAACGTATGAAGATGTACCTGTTAAAATCCTAGAATATATTCTACGCTTAAAGGTTATACCTCAAGAGTTAGAATCTGACGAAGTGTCCTCATCTGTTTGGCATACCAGGTACGTACGTAAATTTCGAGGGCAAAATTTCATTAGGTGGGGAGATTGTGAGATCCCAGATTTTATGAATAAAGATTTAAATTTCTCAAAATATTTTATGAATATTATGGTGTGGATTTGATATAATTTTATAGTTGTGGGTAGTATTTATAAATTTTGCAAAGTATGCAAGTTGTTGTACTATATTTGATTGGTCGGGGAATATTCGTTTTAGCAGGGAATATTCGTACAATGGCGCAATCATTGGTGGACCCCACAAATGTAATTATTCATTTGATTGAGAAAATGACAAAAATATTTTTATTAAAAATAACTCACGGAAGTTTTACCATTAATACCGTTGAACTACTTGGTAGTAAAAGTACAAAGAATACTGCGTGGTTGCATAAGTAGCACACCTGCATGGATTATTGATGCTTACGTGAGAAGTCACTCAGTTTTGCTTATTTTATAGACCCCCATTTACCTATTTTTCAAAATAATCGGTAGAAATTATTTAAAAGTGGGCCCACATATGGGGCCCATATGTGTTGAAAAACTAATTTTAGAAATGGGGGTAGGAGGGAGTTACGTATAGGGGATGGAGTTAATATATATAAGTATGTGATGTGTGTATATATATATATATATATATATATATATATATATATATATATATGTATATGTTGTGTGTGTGAGTGGGAAATGGTGGAAAAGAAGTGAGAATGATGTGTGTGGATGTGGATGTGTGTGATGTGGACATGTTGGTGGGAAAGTAAGAAATGTGTATGTGAGTGGTGGAGTGTGAATATATATATATATATATATATATATATATATATATATATATATATATATATATATATTGAATGTGTGAGTGGTTATTGGTGGGAGGGGAACATGTGGGGGCCCACGTTGGAGAAAATGAATTTGGGAGAAAGAAATCTAAATAAGTTGTTCACAGTGGGTGAGTTTTTTTTTGAGCATGTGTGGGTTTATATATATAGATATATATTATATTTGTTTGATTTAATCTTATTGGAGGAAGGCTTGACTTTTGCAACCATAGGTTATCAAATTTCATCCGTGAATTGCATAAGCTGTTATGTCCGTGATTTTTTCTCAAACAGTATCCCTTAAATTTTCCTATAAATAGGATGTTTAGTTAGAATTGAAATCACACCAGAAATTCAGAGAAATTCTCTTCTATAATCTTGAGCTTTCTTTAGAGTTTAAGAAAACTTTGAGCGTAGTGCAAGTTTACTTTGAGTATATCCTTGCCCTACCAGTCAAAATACTCTTCTTTTACGGTAAGGGATATTATTTGTTGTACTCGTAAGGGGTATTATTTCTTTTGTATTCATGAAGAGAACTTCTGTTATTCCATTATTTATTATTCTGTTGGAATAACCTGTATACGCGGGATACCCTATACTTGGTGAAATTCTTCTATTATTTTGTTCTTTATTATTCGTTTTAATATCCCGTCTCATGCTTTTCTTACGGACCGGGTTCCATTCTTTATTATTCGCTGGAATATCCTCGCCATTGGAATATCCCGTCTGTGTGTTTTTACGGACCGGTTCCATTATTTATTATTCTCATTGAATATCCCGCTTGTGCGTGACACGCCATACCGGGTTCCTTATTTAGTATTCTCGTTGGAATAACTTGTCTATGTGAAGTACCGCATGCATGGTGATTTTCATTGTTATTCCATTCTTTATTATTCTCATTGAAACATCCCGCCGGGCATGTAATTTTACCGACCTCGTTCCGTTATTATTATTCTATTGAATAACTCCGTCTATGCTAAGTACCGCATGCATGGTGATTTCTTTTGTTATTCCATTCTTTATTATACTCGGTTGGTTAAAGTTTTGACTTCTATACTCCATGAAATTAGTGGAATATCCTTGATATTTGCGCTCATCCAAAGATCTTTTCATGGAAATATTCTTCGAAAGCATTCTTCAATTTTACTCTACAAAGAAGTATCATGTTGACAATTTGGACGTTATTATTTCTGAATAAATTAATTCTTGAACTTGTTTTATTGAATTTTATATCATTGTCATCATCCTCATGTTTATATTATGTTGAAAGTCATATGTGGGCTGTAGTGTATAGATGGACTTGGTATGATTATGACCAGGATTATTCTAAGATAATCACGATCGCCAGACGCCTCCAAAATAGGTATACAACACCCATTCTGAGTCGTCAAAATACATGGTACAGATACAACTACAACTTTATTAATACAACATAAAAACTGTGAGTTTAAATACAAATATTGTCATCTAGACAATATTCACACTCAAATAAGTCCTCATTACAATTATTGATACACTATTTTACAAAATAGTGAGGACTACTAAAACAACTGTCTTGAACCATTACTCCACACCCCGACTAGTTCCCGTTATATTCTCGTCTCCTGAGAAAAAAAATAGAACAAAAAGGAAAAGGGTGAGCTCAACTAGCCAAGTAAAGAATATTATGACTAAGATAATGTACAATAAATTATCGTTAGTCTTCAACAGGGAAAAATTTAATAGAATACAATAGACAACCAGTTTTAAATCAATCTTCGCAGCGGAAATAATAATTCATTAGAAGAGTTAAGTAGAGAATGCAAACTACTATCTTCTATATATGAATTTAAAAGTTCATCGTCGATATTTTATCCCTATAACATCAATCAATATATATCTGGAATTAAATATTCATCTTTACACTACAGGCCAAAGATATTCATCAGTTGGTCATGTTCATTTAAACACCTGTTCATCTTTGCACTACGGGCCAAAGATATTCATCAGAAAATCATTCATCTTTGCACTACATGCCAAAGATATTCAGTAATATCATCATTTAAGACTGAGGATCATGAAAAATATTTTAAAGAAAATGAATCCAGTGAAACAAAAGAATAAATATTAAGGATTCGTACTTTAAACAATCCAAGTTCAAAAATACTTCATAAATAACCCAAGTGGAGTAAAAATTCAGGAATGATCAAAACATGGATACAATCAAAGCTAGTATCCATAATAGACATTTTGGACGAAAAAACAAAATATAATTTTTTTTCCGTGAATAAAGGTCGTATTCGTGAATAAAGGTCAGATACGTGAATAAAGTGCCGTATAATACGTGAATAGTAACTTCCGACACTAAAAGATAGAAATTTCACAAAAAAATCATCATGCTTTGTGAATAGTACTCGTGAATAAGTAACTCGTAAATAGTAACTCATGAATAGTAACTCGTGAATAGTAACTCATGAATAGTAATCCCCACATGAAAAGTTCCAAATTTGATAAAAATTCGCACCAATATTTTAAGATAATGATATCAAGAAATAATATCATTTACGAAGAAAATAACATCCCTTACCTCAAAACGATAAGACATCCGATCGAATATCGGATATAGTTCGAAAGAACTCTTGCACCAGATAGCAATACTCAAAGTACTAAAATACTCACAAAAATACGCTCGATATTATAGAGAGAGAAAGACAGAGAAATGTGACGCCCCCAAAATTAGGTATACATCACCCATTCTGAGTCGCTAGATACATAGTACAAAATTCAGATACAACTTCATTTATATTAATCGCTGAGTGTCAGATAGAATACGACCACGCTTAATCGTGAGTTTTAATACAAATGTATGTAACTCTCATGATACCTTGACCACAACCTTACAATGGTACTTTACATAAAAGTATAGTCAAAGATTGTTTTAGAAATTAAAATCTTTGGGAAGTGCTCAAGGAAACCTTCAGATATGGGAGGCCATGCGGCTCAGCTTATAATAGATATCATATGGCCATGAATTATCCTTGGTGACCCAATAGACTCTAAAGAAAAACGAGAAGATTACTATCATCTTCTTTCCAATGGTGAGTCTTCTCTTGACATATAACTATCTCCACTGTCTCCAAGTGAATATTATATTTCAAATCAACTCCAAGATCATATAGGTAGTGCCCGTAGATATACTCAGCAAGTGGATGCGCACAACCCTGTCTTATGATAACACGAGGTTGTATGTCATTAGACATCTTGTGTGATAGTGGCAAAACACCCATCCAAAGTTGGGTTCGCCTCACCCTATTTGATTCACCAAATATAACTATTAAATGATGTATAAAATACAACACACTTTTCTATACTTGCTTAGGAGAACCTCACATACCAGAGACCATCGTTATATTCCCTCGTTATCCCTCGTCAATTCTAAGAATAGCCTTATTACCGAAAGGAATTGTGAAGCGAAAGGGTGAGCACAACTAGCCCAAGAAAGAATATCATGACTAAAGATAATTAAATTATCAATAGCTTTCATCAATAATAAATCAGAGATTTAGAACATATGGTAGATGATAAAACTTTTCAACCATAGTTGCAGCGGAACGAGCAATCCATTAGAAGAGTCAAATAGAGCATAAAATCTACTATCTTCTATGATTTAAAAAGTTTTTCATCAACTTTATCGCTGAGACTCAGCTTAATAAATAAACCACATCATCGAATCATCCCTGCACTACGACCAAGGATATTCATGTAATCATCAATGGTCATGATTATACCGAATAATCCCTAGTTATAATCATATCAATAATTGTCCATCAATGCACTATGGGCCAATATGGACTTTTATCACATCATTCGTTACATTACAGTCATGATTATACCGAATAATCAATGGTCATAATCATACCAAGTCTATCTATACACGTAAAACAAAGATGACTTTCATCACAATATAAGCATAAGGATGATGACAATGACATAATAATTCAATAAAACAAGTTCAAGGATAAATTTTAATGATTTATAATTTAATTTATCCAGAAATCAATAACGTCCAAATTGTCAACATGATACTGGTTTATAGAGTAAAGTTCAAGAATAATATTCATGTACCAAAAATAATTTGGACAGAAAAGAAATATATTTTTCGGGTAAATAGTACCCCGTGAATAGTACTTCAGGAATAGTACCTCGTGAATAGTACCCCGACATGAAAAGTACCCCAAATACCCGAGTAATAATAAATAATAAATAATGGAACCAGGTCATGCGTAATACGCATGTATGTGATATTCCAATGTAATAATAAAGAATGGAATAACAACAAAATTCACTGTGCATGCGATAGAATCGCATGTATATAAAGTTATTCCAATAGAACAATAAGGAATGGAATAACAAAAGAATTTCACCATGTATGCGGTACTTCAGATAGACAAAAGTTATTCCAACATAATAATAAAGAATGGAATAATGTAAGAATTTCACCATGTATGCGCAGATTGCTTAGCATGTACAAGTTATTCCAACATAATAATAAAGAATGGAATAACAGAAGCTCTCTTCATGAATACGAAAGAAATAATACCCCTTACGAGTACAACAAATAATATTCCCTACCTTAAAAAAATTGGATACTGGAATAGTGAGGTAGCAGACTTCTCTTTTTCTTCCTCTCTATAGTTTCTCTCTATAATAATTGCTCTATAGCTTTAGTGAATTGGTGAGAAATAAAGGAAAAATGAGCTTCTATTTATAGGAAAATATAGTTTCGATAATTGCACGTTTTGGGGCTCGAAATATTACAGTATAATACCTTCCTCTTTTTCTACATTTTTAATTTAGTCCTGCAAGTATTATCAATCTTGCACCAACTCCCCTAATAGTAAATCATGTGAATCAATAGTAAATCATGTGACTCAATAGTTCTAAACATGTGAAAAAAATAATTACATTATAGTACCTTCATCTATACCTCCATTTTTAACTTAGTCATGCACGTATTATCAATCTTGCACCACCTCCCCTTAACTTTAAACTTTTATCAATTTAACCATTTACGAAATAAAATAATAATTATAAGAAAATTGAATACTTTTATTTCATAAAATTTGAGGTCTTACAAGAAATCTTTAGTTTCTGGTGTGATTTTCAATTCTAACCTAAGCACCCTATTTATAGGAAATTGCTTAGAACACCAAAACAGAAAATTTAATATAATATAATTATATTTACAAAATTGTCAAGCCCACCTCTTGAATCTGAATTTAGCCACCTTGAACATGTTTAATGCAGCCCACCAAGCAAAAAAAACAATTTTGTAATTAAAAATAATTAAAACTTTCAAAAATCAATTATTTCGGAACTTCGGAACTTCAATAATTCATAATAAATAGCCCTTTTATCAGAAAAATTTGAACCACATGTCTTTTCCATAGGAAATTTCATTATCTACAACTTTGTAAGTTTAAGTTTTTCCAAATTCCAAACAGAAATTTACCGAAATCCACAAACGGGCGATTTTACAGGCTATAATCAAATTTCAGTCAAGAAATGTGGTCCACCGACACACAAAACATGTGTTAATCATTTAATGCAACAAAAATACTCTTCCTCCTCATATACTCATATATTCCACATTCATTGTAAAAAATATCATCATTATTATATTAATATAATATAATAATATATTTAAATGAATTATTTTATCAGAAAAGGATAAATATTAATTTTTAACAATTGTCACATTAAAATTTTCTCCATCTATATCCACATAAAATCAATATTTTTCTCATCATGTAAATCAATAATTAATTATTCATAAATAATATTATGTAATCACAAAGATTCGCAGAACTGCACTGCTCCTCAGAAAAGAGGGCTTTCCAATAAGAATTTCTTCATCGTCAGCAATTAGGTGACCAAACCTCTCCTGTAGACAGTAACTTTCTAGACATTGCCAATAATGTTTTCTAATAATATTATTCAGATAATATGAATTATTGCTTCGATAATGGAAAATATGTGTAGTGATAATTATTGAAACAACAAAGAATATAAAATATCAACGCAACAATTATTGAATTAATAAAATAAAATATCGAATAAGAATTACTATAACAATTATTGAGTAGTGCCTTCTTACGTAAGAATCAATAATTGGTGCAATACCTGCAGTTACTATCTAAAAAAGCGACATCTTGTGTTTTAACCACCGGTATTCCAACAAGATAATTGTGAATAATCGCTACCGTTATTTATAAATAACTTATACTTGTCGCTTTCTTCATCAAATCGCTTTCGTTATGTGGGCCACACAAGGTCGCATTGTCGCATTTAATATTCCCTACAAAGTTAAAGAATATTTCACTACCAAACTAATATTCTCCGGCACAACAAATGAGTATTTTATAACCACTTGCTTATTTGAAATATTTAGCATTTTACCCATAACTAACCACATTAATCAAATCAACCCTTACTATTTCAAAATGATAAATAGAGGAAATTAAATTTCATTTATTAATAATTTGGAGTCTTACAACCTCCCCTCCTTATGAAATTTCGTCCTCGAAATTGATGTATGTACCTGGTATTTCGAAAAGATGAGGATACCTCGCTTTCATTTCCGTTTCTAACTCCCAGGTCATTTCCTCAATAGCATGGTTTCTCCACAAAACTTTAACTTGTGGTATGACCTTCGTGCGTAGGTCATGCTCCTTCCTATCCAAGATCTTGACAGGTACCTCTTCATACGTTAAGTCTTCGGCTATCTCGTCCGGTTCTAACTCAATAACATGGTTCAGGTCTTTCACATATTTACGAAGCACAGATATATGAAAAACATTATGAACACGAGACATACTTGGAGGTAACGCGAGTCTATAGGCCACATTTCCTACTCGGTCAAGAATCTGAAATGGACCAATAAATCATGGATTGAGCTTTCCTCTCTTCCCAAATCTTGTAACTCCCTTTCATGGAGCCACACACAACAATACATGATCCCCAATACTAAATTCCACGTCCTTTCGATGAAGATCCGCATAACTCTTTTGTCGATCATGTGCCGTTTGTATACGTTGTTGAATCGTTTGGATCTTCTTTGTAGTCATTCGTACCAACTCTGGTCCCAACAACGTTGCTTCTCCTACCTCATCCCAACATACTGGAGAGTGACACTTTCGTCCATACAATGCTTCAAATGGAGCCACACCTATACTTGCCTGATAACTGTTGTTGTAGGAGAATTTCACCAATGGTAGGTACTTATCCCAACTCCCTTTGAAATCGAGGACACAAAGTCTTAATAGATCTTCAAGAGTTTGAATAGTCCTCTCCGATTGTCCGTCTGCTTTGAGGATGGTATGCCGAATCGAACTGTAAAATGCAGACACATAGCTTTTTGCAAGCTAACCCAAAATCTTGAAGTAAATCTTGGGTAACGATCTGAAACTATGGATACTGGCATGCCATGCAACCTCACAATATCAATCACATACATACTAGCAAGACGTTCAAGGGAATAAGTCTCCCGTATTGGTAAGAAATGGGCAGACTTGGTTAATCTATCAACAATAACCCAAATCGCATTTATGCCTTGAGAAACCATGCGAAGACCCGTAACGAAATCCATAGTAATGTGTTCTCACTTCTATTTCAGAATCTCAAGTGGTTGCAATGGACCTTTTGGCACTTGATGCTCCGCCTTTACACGTTGACAAGTTAAACACCTCGATATAAACTTCGCGATCTCTCTCTTCATATTGTTCCACCAAAATGTATGTCGAAGATCATGATACATTTTGGTACTCCCAGGATGGATTGCAAACGGTGTGTTGTGTGCCTCCATCATGATTCTATGCTTCAAGTCAGAATCGTTAGGAACACAAAGTCTGGAGTGGACTCGAAGTATTCCTTCTTCATCGATTCTTGCTTCTGGAATAGTACCTTCTTGTACTTTCTTCTTCATACGATCATTTCAATCTATGGCTCGAGCAACTTTAACTTTTTCGATTAAAGTCGGTTCTCTGCGCGATACTTGACATCATTGCATGGGTCCCCGGAGTCTTGAATTCTATCTTCATCTTTTGTAAATCACACAAAATGGGCCTATGTTTTAACAACATCGCACTCGCTCCTCAAGATATGATCTTTCTACTCAATGCGCCGCCTACCACGTCCGCTTTTCCAGAATGGTATTGAATGGTATGGTCATAATCTTTCAACAACTCAAGCCAACGCCAGCCGCAGATATTGAGTTCTTTTGGGTGAAGAAATATTTGAGGCTTTTATGGTCCGAATATATCTCCACTTTCTCCCATATATAGATAGTGCCTCCAGATCTTTATAATAAAACGATCGCTACTAACTCTAGATCATGAGTAGGATAATTCCTCTCATATTCTTTAAGTTGTCGTGAGGCATAGGCTATGACTTTCCCACGTTGCATGAGAACACATCCTAACCCTTTACCTGAAGCATCTATGTAGATAACAAATCCATCTGAACCAGATGGTATTGTCAAAACAGGTGTCGAAATGAGTCTCCTCTTGAGATCTTGAAAACTCTTCTCGCATTCCTCGCTCCATATGAATTTTGTATCTTTACGAGTCAGTTGAGTTAACGGAGTAGCGATTCGAGAAAATCCTTCCACAAATCTCCGATAATAACCAACTAAGCCTAGAAAGCTACATATTTCGATTACCGACTTAGGTTGCTCTCAACTGTAACTCATATCCCAACCATGGATAGCGCGTCACAATGACACCTATCAGTTTACTATCGCACGAATATGGCATCCCCTACGGAGAGTCTGGCTTCGGTGCATTCCACAAAAGAAGTCACCAGATAGAGGCTCGGTTATCAACTTCTATAGTTGGGTTTTTAACTCAAGTTCAATAGAGCCATTCGATATGAGATTTTAGAAATGGGTTTTCAGATCGGTTCAAAGTCGATACAAAATTCAATATCACGCCTCGGGAGTAGGCCAGAAATTTTTCAGAAATACGCCAGAAATTTACTAACAATGTAAATATCATTCAAATCGACGTATTTTTGTTCAAGTCCATAACATGGCTAAGAAAGCTTGACATCCGTTTTTCAATAAACGAATGACTTTACAGCTTGATATAAAAGAGTTTGACTTCAACGGTTTTGTTGCTTAAATTCGAATAACAGGTTGCTTAGGAATATGAAAACAAAGCAATCAATTTGGCATGATGAGTAGTTAACCAATCAATCCCTAAAATCACATCAAAAGCAAGTATCTTTAAAGAGATAAGATCAACAGGTAATGTGATGGTGCCAACTTGGATCAAACAAGATTTATAAACAGTGGATGTGATGAAAGTTTCTCCTAATGGAGTTTCCACAGATAAATCAAAGTCTAATTTATCCGGAGTCAAGTTTAAATGTTGAGCACAAGCAGGAGAAATAAATGAATGGGTAGCACCGGTATCTAGTAAGGTATAGACTTCGCAAGAATTTATAATTAACTAACCCGTGATACCTTCGTTCAAGTTCCTCGCGTTTTGGGCAGTCATGACAAACGCTCTTCAGGAACCGCTGACTTTGACTTGTCCATATCCGCCTCTGGTGCCACCGTCCCAACTAGACTTAACTTTGCTATAGAGTACATTCCACCATTCATTGCTTTGTCGAATTCTTGATCAATGATTTCACTCATTACTCTCCGATCCATATCGAATTGGGGTTGACCGTTCTGTACAGGGTAATTCCGAACTCGATGTTGGATTCTCCCAATTGCTGTCCAAAAAGAGAAATCCATTTCATCTATTTTGGCCTTATTGGATCGGATGTATTTTTCTACAATATCAACGTGTCGTGTAGATTTTACCCATGCATCCTCCATTCTCCTTCATTTGGTTGCTTCTTCTTTCATCAGAACTTTGATCATAGCATTCTCAGATTCCAGCTCTAATATCTTATACTCTGCCAAAGAGTGCTTCTGCTCAAACATCGCACATCGGGTAACACAATTTTGAATTGTTGCATCTCTTTGCTCCACGCATCACCGTCGCTCTTCACCGCTTCTTCTAACTCATGAATACGATTTTGTAATTCTAAATTTCGATCATAAAATTCTTCTAATAAATTCTCCTCAGGTTCTTCTTCTTCCTCTTCTTCCTCACTCTCAGCTGCTACCTCTGCGACTATCTCAGGTGCAACTATTAATTCTTCACTCACCACGTGGATATCTCTAATTCTTTCTTCGCCTGACATCACATTATCCTGGTTAGCGATTAGAGGTGTCTCCACGGTCTCATTCACTCCATTGTTAAAATTTTCAGCTGTCATTCTTAAATACTGCCAAAAAATAAGGGTTAATTAAAGAAATTGACATGCAACATAATAACCCTATACTCTGACCAACCAACAAATAAGATTAGGTAGGACACACTAGCGAAGGATTTACTCGTCTCTCCCCTTCTAGTTCTATTCCCCGATCTCCACGAGAGATCATATCCCTAAGCTCTGATACCAACTGTGATGCCCCCAAAATAGGTATACAACACCCATTCTAAGTCATCAAAATACATGGTACAGATACAACTACAACTTTATTAATACAACATAAAAACTGTGAGTTTAAATACAAATATTGTCATCTAAAAAATATTCACACTCAAATAAGTCCTCATTACAATTATTGATACACTATTTTACAAAATAGTGAGGACTACTAAAACAACTGTCTTGAACCATTACTCCACACCCCAACTAGTCCCGCTTATATTCTCGCCTCTCGAGAAGAAAAATGGAACAAAAAGGAAAAGGGTGAGCTCAACTAGCCCAAGAAGAATATTATGACTAAGATAATGTACAATAAATTATCGTTAGTCTTCAACAGGAAAAATTTAATAGAATACAATAGACAACCAGCTTTTAAATCAATCTTCGAAATAAAATAATAATTCATTAGAAGAGTTAAGTAGAGAATGCAAACTACTATCTTCTATATATGAATTTAAAAGTTCATCGTCGATATTTTATCCCTGTAACATCAATCAATATATATCTGGAATTAAATATTCATCTTTGCACTACACGCCAAAGATATTCATCAGTTGGTCATGTTCATCTAAACACATGTTCATCTTTGCACTACGGGCCAAAGATATTCATCAAAAAATCATTCATCTTTACACTACATGCCAAAGATATTCAGTAATATCATCATTTAGGACTGAGGATGATGAAAAATATTTTAAAGAAAACGAATCCAGTGAAACAAAAGAATAAATATTAAGGATTTGTACTTTAAACAATCCAAGTTCAAAAATACTTCATAAATAACCAGAGTGGAGTAAAATTCAAGAATGATCAAAACATGGATACAATCAAAGCTAGTATCCATAATAGACATTTTGGACGAAAAACAAAAATTTAATTTTTCTGTGAATAGTGTCGTATTCGTGAATAGTGCCGTATACGTGAATAGTAACTTCGACACTAAAAGATAGAAATTTCACAAAAAAAATCATCACGCTCGTGAATAGTACTCGTGAATAGTAACTCATGAATAAGAACTCATGAATAAGAACTCCGTGAATAAGAACTCCTTTACATGAAAAGTTCCAAATTTGATAAAAATTCATACCAATATTTCTAAGATAATGATATTGAAGAAATAATATCATTTACTTAAGAAAATAACATCCCTTACCTCAAAAGGATAAGATTTGATCGAATATCGGATATAGTCGAAAGAACTTGCATCCGTATATAGCAATACTCAAAGTACTAAAATACTCACAAAATACGCTCGATATTATAGAGAGAGAAATCTTTAGTTTATGGTGTGATTTTCAATTCTAACCTAAGACCCTATTTATAGAAAATCGCTAGAACACCAAAGCGTAAAATTTAATATAATATAATTATATTTACAAAATTTTCAAACATGTACTCTTGAATCAATTCACCACCTTGCACATGTTTAATGTAGCCCACCAAGCAAAAAAAACGATTTTGTAATTAAAAATAATTAAAACTTTCAAAAATCAATTATTTCGGAACTTCGGAACTTCAATAATTCATAATAAATAGCCCTTTTATCAGAAAAATTCAAACCACGTGTCTTTCCCATAGGAAATTTCATTCTCTACAACTTTGTAAGTTTAAGTTTTTCCAAATTCCAAACAAAAATTGACCGAAATCCACAAACCAAGCGATTTTATTGTGCTATAATCAAATTTTCACCAATAAATGGGGTCCACCGACACACAAAATATGTGTTAATCATTTAATGCAATAAAAATACTCTTCCTCCTCATATACTCATATATTCCACATTCATTGTAAAAAATATCATCATTATTATATTAATATAATATAATAGTATATTTAAATGAATTATTTTATCAGAAAAGGATAAAATATTAATTTTCAACAATTGTCACATTAAAATTTTCTCCATCTATATCCACATAAAATCAATATTTTTCTCATCATGTAAATCAATAATTAATTATTCATAAATAATATTACAGAATCACAAAGATCGGCAACCGTGCCGCTCCTGTGAAAGAGGGGGCTTTCAATAAGAATTTCTTCATCGTCAAGCGCAATTAGGTGACCAAACCTCTCCTTAGATGTAACTTTCTAGACATTGCCAATAATGTTTTCTAATAATATTATTCAGATAATATGAATTATTGCTTCGATAATGGAAAATAATCGTAGAAGTGACAATTATCAAACAACAAAGAATATAAAATATCAACGCAAACAATTATTGAATCAATAAAATAAAATATCGAACAAGAATTACTATAACAATTATTGAGTAGTGCCTTCTCACGTAAGAATCAATAATTGTTGCAATACTGCGGTGCTATCGCGGCAACAACGCCAGACATCGTGTTTTAACCAACCGTATTCCAACAAGATAATTCAGAATAATCGCTACCGTTATTTATAAATAACTTATACTTGTCGTTTTCTTCATTAAATCGTCGTTATGGGGCCACACACAAGGTCGCGTTGTCGCATTTAATATTCCCCGACAACAAGAATATTTCACTACCAAACGAATATTCTCCGACAACAATGAGTATTTTATAACCACTTGCTTATTTGAAATATTTGCGCATTTTACCCATAACTAACCACATTAATCAAATCAACCCTTACTATTTCAAAATGATAAATAGAGGAAATTAAATTTCATTTATTAATAATTTGGGATCTTACAACCGTAATGTTACAACTGATGTGGAAAAAGTCCTCATTGGCCCGTAGTGCATTGATGGACAGTTTTTTGTATGATTATGGCTATGAATTCTCTTCGGCCAAGGGTGCAAAGATGAATTGTTTTATGGCATGATCAAGACCGTTGATGAAAACATGATTATCTTTGGCCCTTAGAGCATGGATAATTCGTGGTCGTGATACTAAAGAATATCCTTGGCCTGTAGTGCAGGGATGATTTAATGATGTGGATTATTTATTAAGCTGAGTCTCAGTGATAAAAATGATGAAAAACCTTTTAAATCATAGAAGATAGTAGATTTTATTCTCTACTTGACTCTTCTAATGGATTGCTTATTCCGCTGAAGTTAAACTTGATGTTTGTTATATTTTATCAGTTTAACACTGTTGAAGGCTAACGATAATTTATTCTGCATTATCTTAGTCATAATATTTCTTACTGGGCTAGTTGAGCTCATCCTTTTGCTTTCATTGTTCTCTTCAGGAAATGAAAACGTAGCAGGGACTAGTCGGGGAACAGAGTGATAGTCCTAGATGGTGCATTAATAGTCCTCACTATTCTACGAAATAGTGTGATAATAAATGTAATGAGGACTCCTTTGAGTTTGTATATTGTCTAGATGACAATATTTATATTAAAACTCATAAAGATATGTTTAGTCGTATTTTATACTTACATCGTTGTATAATTAAGTTGTATTTAAATTTTGTACCATGTATTTGGCGACTCAAGATGGGTGATGTACACCTATTTTGGGGGCGTCACACCTAAGGTAGACTTAGAATGATAACAAAAGGGTTTAAATTCAAGTTCAATGTGATTCCCTTGAAAATACTCAGAATACGTCAAACTTGATTCAACTATAGGTTCCAATCTACAGTAAGGGAAGTAGAGTCCAACATCTCATTGACCTCGTTCAAGTATTTTGTTCCATCCCAATTTTGACCAAAATGATTTAAACAAAAGTTAAAATTTTAATCTTCTCTCGTAAGTTCATTTCCAGACATTTTTTAAATCATGTTCACTTCAACGGACTGGTCAGAAAAATCATTAGATTGCTTTCCTACGTTAAACACATTTAAGTTACTTGTCATGTTTCCAAATGACAATTTCATTAGTCTACAATTGATTAACGCATTAGAGGTTGTTAGAAATGGTCTACCTAAAATGACAGGAATTTGACCCTTGGGATTGACAATAGGTTGTGTTTCAAGAACAACAAAGTCAACAGGGAATACAAAATCGCCAACCTTAATGAGTACATCATAAACTATTCCCTTTGGTACTTTAACAGAACGGTCAGCTAGTTGGAGTGTGACACTTGTCTTTTTTAACTCCCTTAAACCCAAGGTTTGGTACACAGAAAATAGTAACATGTTCACACTAGTTCTTAAATCAAGAAAAGCTTTTTCAATTAGGGTGTCACCTATGATGCATAAGATAGTAGGACAACCAAGATCTTTATATTTCATAAGGACTTGGCATGATAAGATAGAACTAACATGGGCTGTTAGAAAAGTTTTCTTAGGAACATGAGTGGTTCTTTTATGTGTTCACAAATCTTTTAGACATTTAGCATATGATGGAACTTGTTGAATGACATCTAAAATGGGAATGTTAATTTTCACTTGTTTGAACACTTCTAGAATTTTGTCTAGCCGGGCTTACTGCTTGTTTGAAATAAGTCTTTGAGGAAACGGGGTTTTTGGTTTAAAGATTTTTTTAGTTGACTCAAAAGGTGTGGTTTGATCATGTTTTGACACATGTTTAGTGGATGGGCCTACTGACTTAGAGTTTGTGGTCTTTTCAGGCTGGGCTGACTTTAAAGATGGATTGTTAGACTCAACATTTAAATTTTTCTCTTCTTCAATATCAATGTCAGCATGATTGTTAAAATAATTTCTAGACCTTAAAGAGATTATAGAATTCACATGATTGGCTTGGTTGTTTTCAAGTGAATTAGCATGATAAGGTTTTTGATTAGGGACTAAAAATTTTGAATTGGTCTCGGGTTGAATAGGAAGCTTACGCTTCTCTCTTTCACTAACTGTAGCGGCCAATTGACTCATTTGGATCTCTAGACGAGATAATGCTTGGTTAGTGTTTTGCATAAAATTATTATGAGATTTAATTAAAGTTTTCATGCTCTTCTCTAAAGTGTTAAGTCTCTTCTCACTTTCATCAGAAAAACTTGGTGGATATTGAGTTGCTGAATTTGCATTTTGGTATGGACCAGGATTCGACTTTTGGTAAGGTTGAAAAGATTAATTTAGAGATTGATTGACCTGAGTTGAAGAATTATTTGGGTAGGATCCTTGATTCCATGCAAAATTAGGATGATTTCTCCAACCTGGATTAGAAGTGGGTGCAAATGGGTCATTCATAGGTCTTTAAACATTGCATTAACTTGTTCATATTCTTCAAATTGGGCCATGACTCTAGGACATTCCTCTATCACGTGACTTGGTGAATTACACCTTAGACGCAAAGGTGTTGGTGTAGAAACTTGGTTCACCTATGATGGTCCCCTAGTTTCTAAACTTTCAAGTCTTTTAAGTACACCAGCCAACTTAGCTTCAGTGGCAATTAAATTGTCAATTGTATGAACACCCCTAGATGAGTTAGGTTTATCAGTCTCTCGGGTGGTTGCCCATTGCATGGTTTTTTCTGCTAGGTCTTCTAAAGACTCCCAAGCCTTTTCCTAATCATTATTTAGAAAATTCCCTTGACACATCGACTCTAACATTGTTTTAGTGGAATAGTCTAAACCTTCGTAGGCAATTTGACACAACCTTCATTTCTCAATTCCATGGTGTGAGCACTGGGATAAAAAAAATTTAAATCTATCAAAATATTTCCAAAAGGACTCTTTTTCAAGTTGACAAAATTGATAATTTGTAGTCCTAATTATAGCAGTTTTATGATTTAAAAAATATTTTTTTAGAAATGTAACAACAAATCCCTCCCAGGTTGATATGGAATTATTTGGTAGGCTATATAACTACTTTTTAGCATTATTTTTTAAAGCAAATATGATAAATCTTAGCCTAATTGAGTCATCGGATAATTGTTGAATTTTCATTAAGCACAAACTTCCTCAAATTCTTGAATGAATAAGTATGGATCTTATACCAATGAACTTTGGTAACATATTTATGAAATACGGTTTAAGTTTAAAATTATTACCAATTAACGGTGGTAGACTTATGCATGAAGGTTGAGCAGAGTGAGAAGCATAACATCAATCCTTTAAAGAAACGGTTTATGCGACCTCCATTTTTCTTAAAGTGAGATCTTTTAAAGTTAAATCCAAAAAATCAGGTGTTCTCACTAATCGAGATGTTTTGTCCTTAATCCACACTTTTTGCATGCACTATTTAGTAAATAAGCAGATAAGCACACAAAAAAAAAATTTACTTCTCAGGTCAATCTAAATAAAATCTAGACAGCTCCTAACTGTTTCAAGTTACACCGCAAGGTCCACCAAATTCGAATTTAATCACACCACTAGGCGTGTAAGTGTAAGAAAGGTGGGAGTCTCTCCATAAATACGATAACTAATTGAATAACCACACGTTCTTTAGACGTTTACCTTCTAAACACTTTCCTAGACACTGGTAGTTTGATTAGTTTAAAATTCAACCTCCTCTTGGAGTTTCTTGTCCTAATTGAACTCGAGAGTCCTAGGGGGTAACGTCTACTTGATTTTATTAGGTCAAGTTTATGTAAAATGATTCTTGGGTTATTTGTGGGCCAAGGAAGGGTGGTGAAATTCCCACCTTATCTTGTTACGGGTTGTGCCCTTAATTTTAGATTAAAGATGAAAGTGCACAAATAAAAAAAATTATAAACAAATAAAGTGTACTAAAACAATGTGAATTAAGAAGAAAAAAAAAAGAAATTTTTACGTACCTCAGTCATCCAACAATCACCACAGTTTATATTTGACAAAAATTAAAAATAAATAAATAAAAACCTAACAGGATGTGCTCTACGTGAGTGAATGCATGAATACGGCAATTAAAAAAATATTAATAAAGAAAACTAAACTACTAAAAAATATATAGAGATACGAAGTACCAAAGAAAGCGCAGCAACAAAATCTTTATCTTTTCGCTCCTTCGATTCGCTTCGATAATCTTGAAAAAAATTTAAAAAATATATATTAGAGTTAAAAACTAATTCGAATAAATAAAAATTAAGGAATAAAAAATTAATTCTAGTTCCCGGCAACGACACAAAAAACTTGATGTGTTAAAATTATGTACTATAAGTGCACAACGTCTATTGTAGATTTGACAAGTGCAGGTCGAACCACAGATACTAGATCAACTCTTTAATATATCCTTAATTAATATTTTAGGCAAATAAAAAACAAAAATGGTGGAGAAGATTTATTAACTAAATTATTCAAACTATTAATTAATAACGGAAACTATTAATGAAAAAAGATACCTATGAATCAGAATCCACCAAATTTTAACATAATAAATAATTTCTTATTTCCTAAATTATTTCTCAAATTATTTTCCCTTCCCTTTAAAAATAATGATTCATATAATTAATATGGACAAGCATAAGTTATGAAAAATTCAAATATTAACTATAACTTATCAAAACCTCACAATCAAATATAAGAATCATATGCAATTTATGTGAAGGAAAATATGAAGGAAAAAATAATTAGGCATTAATTTTGGAACAGAAAGAAAATATTATTATGAAATATCTAATTTCATCATCATCGTAAGTATTAGAAATTTAGCTAGTCGTGGAATTAAAAACAAAAACAAATAATATTAGTAATACTATTTGCATTAAATAAGAACAATAATTAAAAAGAGAATTTTTATTATATCAATAAAGAAAGTTATAAATAGTCTCTGGCAGTTGTACCACACATGATTGGAATAAGAAAAAAGACAAAAGCTCTAAATAGCTTACTCCCTTCTACACCAACGAAAAAACTAAAGGGAAAAAAAAAACAAGTGGTGCCCTTTCTCTCTAAAACAAGAGACTTATTTATAAAAAAAATAAATTTATGCCCTAATTTAGGTTCATTGAACTTGGACAGTTTTGTTTCCTTTTTTCCTTTTCTTTTCTTTTTGACTTCTATCTCTATACGGTAATCATCCAAGTCATTTTCTATCTTTAAAAGTATGATATAAATCTTTTATTTGCTCCCTAAAAAAAATAAATGTTATTTCTTACAAAATAAAATAAAATATATTAATTAAATAAAATAATAAATATGAGAATATTAAATTGTATTAATTATGTATCCATCATAGTGCTTTGATTAATTCTTCTTATTTTTGTTGAGGAGTAGATTCCTGTGATTTTGTACAATTAAAAGAGATGTTTTTACCGCTAGACTATCACCATTCGTCTGAACACAAATCCAAATGGTTCAAGCATTGTATAGAAGCTTTATATAGAATAGTTTAACTTGTCTAAATGTTTGTAAGTAACACTTTTAGCCATCCGAACTATCAAGAATCTGATTATTTGTTTTTGAATTCAGCCTAAAATGGAGGGGCATGCTTATGAAAAATATCCTTCATATTGCATCTCAATAAATAAGTGGGAGTGTGGATCTAAGGGTCCGGTTCCTGTAAGGGCTCCCTTACTTTGTTAAAATACGGACTTTTTTTTTTTGATTTTTTTTGCCTTTTTTTTAAAATAACTAAAAAAAAGTTTAATATTTTATGGAACTGAAATTTTTTCATATACAGTGTTTTGGATTTAATTTGGATACGTATAACAAAATAGGTCTGTACAGTTTGTGCAGACTGTACCACCATTTTTTGGTATAGGTATTCAAATCACGCCCAAAACATTATACTATGAAAAAATATCATTTCCATAAAATATTAAATATTTTTTTTAGTTGTTTTAAAAAAAAACAAAAAACAAAAAAAAAGGTCCGCATTTTAACAAAGTAAGGGAGCCCTCACCTGATCGGTTCTGGTGGATCTGATACGTAAAAAGCCTCATACAAGTCAATAATAGTGCATTAAGAGAATGCTTAAATATAATTTACTATCCTGAATTATAGGTCATATTTTATTTCGGTGATCCACCTTCTAATTTTGTCAATTAGATAATCGAATTTTTATTTTTTTTTCAATTCAACTCAATTGAGGGTGCTACATCAGAAATTATAGGCGTGGCTAAATGGGTAGGACATAACTCAGTTGATGTGGATAAAAAAATAATTTTTTATTTTGTGATTAAACATATTTGATATATTAAAGGGTAAAATAATCACACCCTTTTCTTTAATACATTAAAACTAAGCTATTTAATTAAACAAATTTATAAATAAAAAAACTCAATCCTAAGTTATTAGTGGGAATCCAAATCACAAATGTGCCATGAGTTTCCATAGATTTTGGCGTAGCCTCTGATTCACCACGAACAAACCTCAATCACAAATCAACTATCACCAAAAATTTGTCCTAGTAGCCGTATGTAACAAACTGATGACTTCAGTTGGTACAAGCTTCCTTTACTGCAGCTCAGCAAGTGCAAAAAAAGGAAGAATAAAAAGAAGAGTCAGAGAAAGAGAGAAGAATTGGGGGAGATTAGACAGATTCAGAAATACTGAAGAGAGAAAATAATAACAATTTCATTCATAAGCTCTCAATAGCTGAATTCAGTACATATATGATGACCCATGTGAATCTAGATTGGAAATTAAGCAAGGCACCAACCATGTGACTATGTAACCGACTACCAGCTGGACCAACATGCTAAAAGAAATGAAAATAAAAAATGAAAAGACTACTCTATCCTTGTTTAATACTTTTGAGTACTCAATTGTCCTTATCTAACATATTTAACTTCCTTACAATCCACCTCCCATAAAAAGGACATTGTCCTCAAGGTAGCAGGTGAGGAAACTTCTTATGGAACTCTTCCCAATCCTCCCAAGTGGCTTCCTGAGGCAAAGTGTTGGACCATTGAACAAGCACTTCAACTGCTGCTGCATTATTTTTCTTAACTAACTTCCTATCTATGATAGTTGTTGGCTCTACCAGAAACTGTCCATGTTCATCCAACTGAGGCAAAACTGCAGAGCTAGTGCATTTGGAACCAATTTTCTTCTTTAAAAGTGACACATGAAATACAGGATGGACCCTAGCATGTGATGGTAACTGAAGTCTATAAGCCACCTTTCCCACCTTCTCTGTAATCTGATATGGTCCAAAATACTTGGGAAACAATTTGCCAAATTTAGTCTGAGTAATAGTTGATTGCTTATAAGGTTTAACCCTTAGCTATACCCAATCGCCCTCCTGAAAGATCCTTTCACTTCTAGATTTGTCAGCATAAGTTTTCATCCTAGATTGTGCTTTTGTCAGATTTTGCTTGAGTAATTGCAACTGCAGAGTTCTGTCCTTACAGAAAGCTTTAACAGCTGGATCCTTCTCTTGACCATACTAATGGAGATTAAGATGTGGAGGTTTATACACATACAAAGCTTCAAAAGGGGTCACTTTTAGTCCACTATGGTAGTGGGAATTGTACCAGAATTCTGCCAAGGGTAACCAAGTAGACCTGTTGCTAGGTCTGTTAGTAGTCATGCATCTCAAGTAACACTCTAGCACCTGGTTTAACCTTTCAGTTTGGTCATCTGATTGGGGGTGATAGGCAATGCTCAGATGGAGTTTAGTCCCTACTAATCTGAAAAGGGATTGCCAAAACATGCTTATAAAAATCTTGTCTCTGTCTGACACAATGGAAGAAGGAAATTCATGTAATTTATAGACTTTCTCAATGTAAACTTGAGCCAAATCCGAGGCAGAAAAAGGGTGGTGAAGGGGTATGAAATGCCCAAATGTAGTTAGTCTATCCACCACTACCCATATAACTGTATACCCTTTTGATTTAGGTAATCCTTCTATGAAATCCATTGAAATATCCTCCCATGGCTTATTGGGAATTGGAAGGGGCTGTAACAAACCTGGAGAAGCAATGGTCTCATGCTTGTTTTGTTGGCAAATATCACACTCCTTAACAAACTGCATCACATCCTTTTTCATTAATGGCCAATAAAAATATTTACTTATTCTTTCATAAGTTCCTGTAATTCCAGAATGCCCCCTAATAGGAGACTCATGAAATTCTGCTAACAATTTAGCCCTTAGAGTAGCATTAGATCCCACCACTAATTTGTTGTCAAACTTTAGTCTGCCATTAAAGAAAGAATACCCAGAACCGAGTGAGGGTCCAACAAGTCGAGCAATTAAATCTTTAGCCCTCGGGTCCGCTTCTCAAATGTGAGCTAATTCCATAATCCATCGGGGAGTACAAGTAGAGAGGGCTAAACAACTAAACTCTTGTTCGTTGATCTGCAGGTTGTTCGAATAAGGAATTTGTCGCTTTGTTCTCTTTTCCTTTCAGATACAATCTCATAATCTAAACCCATCAACTTAGTGATCCATTTCGCCGATTGGTGGTTGTAATTTTTGGTCAAGAACATATTTTAGGTTGTGATGATCAGTCTTGATTAACACTTTGTTTCCCAAAAGGTAATGCCTCCTTTTGTTAACATCATAAACAACAGCCATGAGCTCTTTATCATAGGTAGACCACCCTAAATGTTTTGGTGAAATAGCTTTGCTCAAGAAGGCAAAAGGTTGTCCCTGCTGCATTAAAACAGCTCCCAAACCAAAATAAAATGCATCAGTTTCCAAAACAAATGGTAGACTGAAATTGGGCATGGCTAAGACTGGTGCTTTGGTCATAGCATCCTTCAAAGCTAGAAATGCAGCAGTAGCCTCTTCATTCCATAGAAAATTATTCTTCTTCAATAATTCAGTAAGGGGTTTGCTAATGAGGCTATAATTTCTAACAAACTTCCTGTAGTATCACGTTAACCCCAAAAACCCTCTTAGGCTTTTAATATTCTGAGGTAATGGCCAATCCTTCATACAACTAATCTTGTCTGGATCAGTAGAAACTCCACTAGCATTGATGACATGTCCAAGGTAGTGAACTTGTTCAGTGCCAAACAAACATTTACTTTTTTTGGCATATAGAGTATGATCTTTGAGGAGTCAGAATGTCACCAGAGGTATTTAAGGTGTTCCTCATAACTGGGGCTATACACTAATATGTCATCAAAGAAGACTAGGATGAACTTTCTGAGATAAGGTTTAAAAATGTGGTTCATTAGAGACCTAAAAGTAAAGTAGGGCATTAGTAAGCCCAAAGGCATTACTAAAAACTCAAAATGCCATGTGTGTGTTTTAAATGCAGTTTTAGGAACATCAGGTGGGTGTACCTTAATCTGGTGATAGCCAGACCTCAGGTCTAGTTTTGAATATCACCTCGAACCATGCAATTCATCCAAGTGTTCATCAATAGCTGGTATTGGAAACTTATCTTTGACTGTCATCTCATTTAGGGATCTATAGTCTACACACATCCTCCATGTGCCATCTTGTTTCTTCACCAACAAACCGGAAATGCATAGGGGCTATCATTGGGTCAGATTAAACCAAAAGATAACATATCATTCACAATTTTTTCTATTTCTTCTTTTCGCATAATGGGGGGTACCTATAAGGCCCGAGGTCGACAGTCGACTTCCTCCTTTAAATTAATGTGATGATTTTGAACTCTATATCGTGGGGCAAACTCATGTGGTTCCAAAAAAACCTCAGAGTACTTTTGCAGCAGATTGTCCAGCTGTGGACAAGAACTATCTTCTTTCTCAATTACTTCCTCTTTGTGTCTATCGGTTTGGTCATTTGATGGATCTGATGGACTGGGACTTACTCCAAAAAGATAGCCAAAGTAACCATGAGTTGATGTGTTTAAGGATTTTTGGAACTCCCCAGAAGTCATCAACCGCACTGTAGGGTTAACTAAATATTTCTCCCCTTTGAGTACAATAGTCTTGTTATCTTTAACAAAAGTTAATTGAAGCCTGTTGAAATCTAGAGTGACTGGGTTGAAATTCTTGAGCCATTGCACTCCCAGGACTGCATCTATCCCACCTAGAGGAAGAACTCTGAAATCAGTAGCAAATTCTTCCCCCTGAGCTGTCCAAGAAAGGTTGTTGCATTCTTGTAGGCTAGTTACTTTAAAACCATCAGTCACTGATACAGACAATGGTTTGGTGTTCTGTGTAAATGCCCTGATCCTCTTAGCAGCTTGAGGGTCTAAGAAATTGTTGGTACTCCCACTCTCAATGAGTATTCTGAGTTGTTTCCCATTAGCCAGTCCCAAAATTCTGATGGTGTTATTCACTTGGTGTCCTAATAGAGCATGAAGGGTTATATGAGCCTCATGAATCTTGCAGTCCTGATCTCCTTCTAAGGTCTCCATTTTACCACAATCTTCCAACTCTTCTTCCATGTCACAGTCCCCATCAGAGGGTGTCATCAAAAATAAGTGGGGCTTCTTGCACTGATGACCTACAGTGTAAGGTTCATCACAAGAATAACACAGTTTCTTCCTTCTCTTTTCTGTAATTTGCTCCCTAGTTAAGCTCTTGATTGGCAGATTTTTGTCCATCTCCAAATTTGTTGTTCCAGTGAGGCCAACCACAGCATTACCAGTCATTATAGCTCTACTATTTAAGGATGATCCAACCTTTGTTTGATGACTGGGGATTCCAAGTCTTAATCCCATTCGGCTTCTCCTTACCCATGCCTCCAATTTGGCCTCCTCCACTCTAGCCATTCTAATAAGTTCTTTAAGGGTGGAAATTTTTAACTCCTGAATTCCCAACCTTATTTCCTCCTTCAATCCTCCCAGAAAACAATCCATGAAGAAAGCTTCATTCAGAGAAGGATTTCTGAGTAAGGTCCAACCCTTTAGTTCCTCGAATCTCTTTCTGTAATCATCCACTTAGCCACACTGCTCTAAAATTTTCAGTTCACCTATGGGGTTTATATGAGTTTTAGGGCTGAACCTAGCCACTACCTCTTCTATGAACCCATTCCAAGTTACTTCAGATCCACCATAAACAAAACCTGCATACCACTCTTCAGCCTCTCCTTCCAAATTAATAGTGGCTAAATGAAGTTTATGATTATCAGCCACTGAAGGGTAAGAAAAGAGTTTATTGCATTTTCTAATCCAATTTCTAGGATTACTTGCATCGAATTTGGGAAATTCAAATTTGATGGATTTGAATATTCCTCCAGTACCTTTATCCTCAGAACTCAGTCTCAAAATTCCCCAAAATTGAGCCCATCGAATTTTCTAAATTACCTGTTTGATTTGATGGATTTGGTAACCTTGCTGCAAGCAGTGCTTCAAAACCCTTCATCATTTGATCCATCTTCTTATTGAGTCTATCCTCGAAATCCAGCTTCAGACTACTGACAGATTCATTCAACTGGGTCTGCAGCTGCTGAAGGGAGTTGGCTTGATCACTAACGAAGCCTTCCAAATTAGTGATTCTTTGGGTATTATTAACCATGATTGGGATCGATAGTGGCTTTGATACCAATTTGTAACAAACTGATGACTTCAGTTGGTACAAGCTTCCTTTACTGTAGTTCAGCAAGTGCAAAAAAAGGAAGAATAGAAAGAAGAGTCAGAGAAAGAGAGAAGAATTGGGGGAGATTAGACAGATTCAGAAATACTTAAGAGAGAAAATAATAACAATTTCATTCATAAGCTCTCAATAGCTGAATTCAATACATATATGATGACCCATGTGAATCTATATTGGAAATTAAGCAAGGCACCAACCATGTGACTACTATAAACGACTACCAAATTTGGACCAACATGCTGAAAAGAAATGAAAATAAAAAATAAAAAGACTACTCTATCCTTGTTTAATACTTTTGAGTACTCAATTGCCCTTATCTAACATATTTAACTTCCTTACACCGTAGTCACTGTTGAAACTTGAAGGTCGAAGTATTTTGCCAAAAAAAGTAGTTATTCAATAGTCGATTTTGAAAGGAGGAAGAGGAAAAAATTGAATCTGATTATTCCTTGCTCCTTTACGCGGACAAATGATGGTGATACAAATCTGGAGGTTTAAGAAGGTGATACGGATCTGGAGGTTGAAGAAGATGAAGAGTTCGTCTCTTTCGCACCCTAATTTCATCCATCTGTTCTTCCTCCCTATTAAAAAAATTTCATACCCAAACGAAACTCTAGTTCGTTGCAGAGTTTACAATTAAGTCAATGATTGATAATTTTTTTGATTTCTAGGTTTATTATTTGGAGGTATTAAATCTTTTTCTATGTATAAATTGTTGGTAGGATGGTAGTTTAATGGGTATTAATAAATAGGGTAACATACATTTTTTCCTATGTTAATTTCTTCTTTAGTTCCTGATCCGTGGTTGTGTTCTTTGAGTAACAGGGGTTTGTGTTCTTTGAATAACAAGGGTTCATGATTGGTTTGCTTTTTTTATTTATTGATTTCTGAGTTATTGTTTATCTGTAAAATCAATTGTGGTTTATTTTGGTCAAGCTTGATTTGCTTGTGCTTGTGTTGGGTTAGGCTTGATTTTGTTTTCCATTTCATCTTGATTCGGTTTTGCTGCTATTTTATTTGTTTTAAACTGTTTGGATTCCTTCTTGCTACAATATTTTCACAGCTCTTTTCTGTGTTGTGGGATGTTTTGGCTGTTGTTAGGAATTTTTCGCCGGTGATTCTTTATGGTCTGAGTTTCATGACCTTATGGTCGAAAATCATGGTGTTTACCGATTGTTTTGTTGAGTGACTTCAAATTGGGGGTCTGTTCCCTGTAGATTTGTCTGAAATTTGTTTTGTTTTGTTTGAATGGAGAATAAAAAATGATTTGTCAAATATACCCTTGCTCAAATAATTTAAATTAATAAAATAATAGAAATATTATTATTTAAATACACATCAGCTTTCTATGGCTCTACCCAAATAGTCACGTCAGTAATTTCTGACTTGACATACTCAATTTGTTAGAATTAAAAAAAATAATAGTTTAATTATTTAATTGACAGAATTAAAAGGTGGATCAAATAAAATAGTTCAGGTACTAAATTATATGCCTTTAAGAGGATGACATACAAGGGAAAGTTGTACGCTTTGTTTCTAAAATTAAAAAGACTGTCCAACTCTTCCCATCTTTTATTTTCCCACCGAAATAAAACTCAAACCCACCATAGGTGGCTCCTCAACTAAACTGAAGAAAGTCTGCTTAGGCAGACTAGAGCCAATCCATAGAGGAAATATAAACCACTGTCATATTGACAACCCAAGACTAATCCAGAACGATGGAAAATGCAAAAAACCATGATCGAAAACATCAACAAATCGTATAAATTAAATTTTGGTTTCAAAAAGGAAGGGCTTACTTTATTTGCGTGGAAAAAAATTTGCATAACAGAGTAGCCGGTTATCGGTAAATTACAATAAATATTCAGCTCTTTTCCAGTATCATAAAACATGACCAGAGCCAAGGTCAAAATGCGACATTATTTGGGAAATGCCTACTCGAGACAATCTAAGAAATGGCGCGACTTTTTCAAAACTTTAGACCCTATACCACAAAGCATCTATAATGCTCAGGCTCCAGCTTGACTGCTGCATAATATAGTATATTGTAAAGGAAGAAAAGCTTGAAAAATGCTGCTGCATACATATAAATCAATGTATTCCAGCTCCTTTACGATCATAATCCTACAAGAACATCAAAAGGAAAACGCAAGATTTTAATCTAAAAATTTAATAAGTATTTGACTTCAGTCATTTGACCATAATTAAATAACAGATTAGCAGTACTTACTAATTGTGTTTCCCGTCATGGAACTGTGCATTTTTCAATGACTTGAAAGTTTCCAAGAATTGTTTGGCTTTCTGCACTTCTTGCTTCTGCCTTGAATTGTCCCAACTGTGTTCAGTAGCCAGTATCTGGATTACACGTGGTAATGCCCGAAATGCCGCATCGGTGTCGAGAAAAGCAAGCCGACACCTCCGAGCAAGAAAATCAACTGCAGATTCACAGTACTCTTCCCGAGCACAGTATGCAACCTCAGCCTCCAGGAAAGGGTATCCATGAGCAAGACGCTTTCCCAGGTTTTCATTCTATAAGATCAGGAGGAAAAGAAAAGGTTTACAATACAGGTCGAGAGGAATTACTGAATTATTACCATGCATATATAGCTAAGATCCCCGATAATCATAGCATGATATGATGCTTAAATAACAGATTCTAATTCATAACACACTTATCCATTGGGTCTTACACCGAACCATAAGCAAATGGGCTTTTGAATACGAGGGGATCAACTTACATCTAGTGGCAAATAATTTGCCACCACCTATGATCCACTAATTTAATTCCATCTAGTGGTCAATAATAGACCCCATTCAAGACCTGTTCTCTCCCTATTATATCAAATTAAAATTTCTCTCTAGGCAATGTGAATCAATTTCTGCAATGCTCACTATTTTCCAATAAATCTGTATTGCAACCATCAATCTCTATAAGAATCGTTGCTGCATTAGAATTCACTGTCATATATAATATAAAACTCATAGCACCAGTAAATGTTCTTCGTATCAGATTTCCTTCCACAATTCTGTTTACATCATACTTTTATTCAATCTGCATTAATTTGTTAGTTGGTGTAGACAAGGAAATCGTACCTTACTCGAATTAGGATTTCATGTGAGCTAAGGAGGAGAGAAATTCATGAAGAGTACGGAAATGATTGAAGAATTGAAGAGGGAGAAGAACAGGTAGACAATTACTTCAGCAACACATGGCAAAAATCTTAGAGAAAAAGAGCCTTCTCGGGGGTCTTAGGTTTAGAAAGAATCAAAAAGTCCATTCTACTAAAATGGAGGGAGTATTTATAGAATTTCCTGGTAAGTGATCATGTGTCTGGCGCATGTTTGGGTCATGTGCCTGGCATGTGACCTTAGGTGAAATTTTAAAAATACCCTTAGTTACCCAAGTAATACCCAAATCGTCATATCCCTCTAGCCGCCAATCCAATCCCTCGACCATTTCCCAAAACGAGTCGTCTCCATAAGACTTCTGCCTCGAAACTCATGGAGGTCTCTCTCAAGTCTTGTATTTCAAGGTATTTGTTGTTCAATCCTGCCTTTCCGTTCTTTTTTCTTTATCTGAATATCATGTCATTCGATCTCATCGTCAAAAACTTCGGAGGTCACAAATCTGGGGAGGCCATGCCCTAGGGGCCGAACGGCCAAACCCTAGGTTCATGCCTCCTTCAATCCTCTTCGTTCGCATTGGCCTTTCTTGCTTAATTTTAATATTTTTCTCATGATTCTTAGCCCTGTAAGAAGCTTCTCTTGTCATGGAGTATTCAAGGAAAACCATTCCTAGACCCTCACAAGTTTTCTTGCCTCTTTCCTTGGTTTGAGTTCGTTATTCCGTCATTGCACCACTCAAAGCTTGTCTGGCACAACATTCGAGATTATGAAAAGGTGTGCCCCCTAGGAGGCAAACCCCTAAGGTGGTCGAACCATAGGGTGCCTAGGGGGTCACCTCAGTTTTCTTGTTTCTTCTCCGTTCGTTTTTCTTGTTTTGTCCTTCCAGAAGTTCAAATCAAGTTTAATCGGGAAAGTCATGGCTGAAATTTGTCACAAGAGTGTGACCACCTAGGGGTGGTCGAACCCCAAAAACCCTAGGTGGTCCCCCCTTTTGTTTATTTTTTATCTGTCTCGTTCATTTATTTCCGACTTTTTTGTCTTTCATTCAATGCTTTAGGTCACATGTGAACCCTAGTTTATACTCGAGCCCACAATTGGTTATACTGCATAAGAGGCGTAGTTGTCATGGCGTCGCTTGGGAGATGACTAGGTGTCTTGGTGCTAAAGATAGACAAGGCAACGCCTTGGACGCCGAGCCTCCAAGATTTATGCCTTGGTAGTTGGCCCAAGTTAAGTGATTTAAGTCATTTTGTACCCATGACTCATTATAACCCACCCATGAACTAGCTATATGTTGTAATTTTATTACTTATTAGTCTTGTAATGTGTGACGAGTGTTGACTTGGTTTATTCTTTATTTTCCACGTAGTGTTTGTTGACTTGTTCTACTAGTTTTCAATGTCAAGTGTTTTATTTTTTATTGTTAAGTATTTATATAATTGTGTTTTTAATTTATTCCATAGTGTTAGTTATTATGTTTTGAGTTTTAATGTACATAAAATTTTATTGTCAAATATACTTTTGAAGTAAAATAAATAATGTATAAATTACACATTATTAACGACTTATCGTCATACGGACGCCATGGTGAGCGCCTTATCGCCTAGGTGTCCTGGCGGTCATCTACCGTCGCATCTCGCTGTGACAACTATGATAGGAGGAGAAATCCAAATACTTGATGCTCAAGTATGGACAGATACGTGTTTCTGTAAACTTTTTTATATTCGACTTTCAATCAATCCATATTTCCTTTTTGTGTTTTAGATGTATTACCTAAACAATTCTAGATTCATATATAGTTTAATGGCTATCATGAGATTAACATGTAAAAAACCTGAGATTGGTGTCAAAATGATCCATGAACACTGTTCTATTGTGAGAGAGAAACACTTGCACCTTAAAGCAGATAGAAGAGAGAAGAAGTTAATGATAAATGTTAAATGAGAGAAGAGAGAGCAGTAATTTACAGCTGGGAGGAAAGAGAGAATAAATGTAAAAGTTTAACTTATATTGACCGTCAGATAAACTTTGAGCTAATGGTCCTGATTCTCCTAATAAGGTGACGAAATATTTGTTTGCTTGAATATTGCTTTCATAGTTTGAGTTCGTGAGCTGCTTGGTGTTTACTGCATTTGGATTTTTTTAACACTCTAAAGATACATGCAGGACAACAGCTCTAATCCCTTCAGTGTAAATGTGAACAGAATAATGTTATAGTATCTGAAAATGAGAATAGAGAGAGGGAAAACCTGAGCTATTTTAGCCACTCGATGAGCCAAAGTGCCATATGCATGAGATAAATGCTTTGCTGCAACAGTATCCATCTCTCCAGGAACAACTTTACCGGTGTGTGAAACCTTCATGCGTACATATTGTTGAGCAAGCTCCGTGAAAGATGCAGGATCCCATCCATCTCCACCAATGAGCCGTAAGTTGGGTGTTAAACACTTATTGGTTGGATTAAGCTTTCCGGATTTTATAGCTGCATTAACTGCATCTTCAGCCATGCTGAAATGGTTCCAGTAAGCACATTACTCAAAGCTTAATAAGAATAGAAAGCTACTAAGAAGAGACCAACAGACTGAACATGCCTGGTTTTAATGATAATAATTGTGCATTGAGTAGAACAATAGTGGCAATGTTTTCTGCAGGTATGTAAAATGCCTAAAGAAGCATCCTATTTTTTACACGTTTTCACTTGTCATGTTGCCAATAACAATTAATGCCAATAAAATAAAGTAAAATCAGAATAACCAACAATTACCCTCTATATGTTGTCCACTTTCCACCTGTAATTGTGATCAAACCAGGGAATTCTTCACATACAACATGATCCCTGGAAATGCTCTCTGTGTTATTTGCTTCGGATCCGTTGCCAATGGACGAATACCGCTCCAAGCAGATAGAACATCTATGCGCCGTACCTAAGTTGTTCCATCAAGCTTAGACTTCAGAAATATACTGAATAAAAGATGAGAAAGGAACCATAAAGAAACTTAAACTATGTCGCTCAGAATACTCAATATGAACACAGCATACATAGAGCAAACAGGAATCCCAGAACTAAGCAACTCAGCTGAGGAACCCTTTATATTCAGGTGATCTCTTGAAGTGATTCTTGGAATAAAAACCATCAAGTACTATAACTTCTTAACCACATAAAAAATTCTGCCAATACTAAAACCTAAAAAGTATTGGCCCCAGATATCAAAATGTCAAACCTGATGTACAATTTCACAGATTGAAGTGATGCAGGCATTAAGTTGACACTCAAATAAACTTCAGTTACCCACTTCTAAAACTCTGTAGTCTGTAAAGGATCTTCTCAAGTCAGACAAAAATAAGTTATATCTTAGGTACTTCTATGACTGAATACCATGATTTTTGTAAGATGTCCCTTATCCACTCAGAATGACGTGGATCAAAAAAAAAAGTTAGATACTTGTTAATTAGAATTTTAAGAATTTGTGCTAAAAGACCCTTGTCAAGTTATATAAGAGCTTAGAAAAACAATGATGTTCACACTATGTAAAATCTAAACCAAAAATGAACAGTCCAAATAGAGTATCTGGTGATGAGACGGCCAGATTTAAGGTATGACTTGTAGCTTCGACTTCATCTATTAAGGAAGATTAGATTTGTGAAATTCAAGTAGCAAAAATTCATTGCACCAACTTTCAAGAGCAAAAAAGGATATCATATAAGTTAAAACATAACATATATACAGAAAAAAAAAAAATGAAAAGTGCAAGTATAGCTGCAGCATGCAAAAGAAAAACTAACAATCAAGATATGTACGTACAAACCTTAACATTAAGGTAATCGCAAATGGCGTCCAGTATAAATTGAATTTCATCCTCGTGAGGTTCTGGTAGCATGGTGATGGGGGTTTGGGAATCTGTAGTACCGGCAACTGTTCTCCCCAACCATGGGAGCATGAAGACAACACGTCCATCCTTAGTTTTGGGAACAATCAAACCCATCCCCTCAGGGGAATAGTAATCAGGAAGCACTATGTGTACACCACTGCTAGGACAGATTATAGGTTTTGCATCCTTGTCTGCCATATTCCTTACAGCATCACAAAATGGCCCAGCAGCATTCACAATAACCTTTGCATACGTATTGAACTCATCCCCTGTACACTTCAACAAAAGTAAGGATGATAGAAATTCATTAACCATATTATCTATTCATACAATAAGGTTCTATTCATTATACCATTGAACAGAAAAAAAGGATACCCACATAGAGAGAATGAAGAAAGACCATAGTAACTTAACAACCACATGAATTTGGAGAAATGAATACATCTCCTTTCAGAGATTATACTTCTGCTTGTAAAAGATGAATAATCCTATTAATGTTTAAATGATTACTAAAACGTTTGTGTATTGTATTTTTAATTTTTAAATAGTTAAGTAAGGTTGAAAATATCCTATATAAATATTAAAAATATGAAAATATATGTAAATATTAAAAATATTAAGAATATAAGTTTATCAAATTTTTATTGTGAATGTTTTCCTGGAATATCTTAATATCCACGACACAAGAACCAAACTACAAGTATATATATTTTTTTAAGGAAATGTTGTTCCTCCCACACTTTATTTTTATTAATATAAAAATAATACACATGGGGTGACATAAAACCTTACCCCACATAAAGTCCCAAAAGGGATACAAGAAATTTGGTAAATAAAACATAGAAATGCAACAGTTTGAACATGCTCCAAGTTTGCTAAACAGTACAATAGACCTAGATAAAAGGGCGTATCACTTAAATTGGGACCAAGGGAGTATATAACTGCAAAGAGAAGTAGAAAAACAAAATGATAAATAATACAAAAAAGCAAGCAGACTACATGTTGAACAAACTATAGAAATATAGTGCATAGTTACTTTGCCATCCTGATATGCTACATGTTAAGTTTCAGAAAATCCAAAACAAAAAACTTCATATACCATCTCATCAGCCGAAATATTGGTGGTTGTTTCAAGACATACTTTTTTGTTATATTTTATTTTAAATTGGCAAATGAGAAAAAAATAATGAAATCTAAGATTCATTTATAAAATTGTATTTTGATTGCTCAGAGAATGGTAAGATGATTCGCATTTGTTGATCAAATTCTCAATATTTATGCATAATACTATCGTACTTGATGGATTAAATCTGAAGAATCAACTTATAAATATTAATGTCTTTTACCTTCGATACATATAAAAATTGTTTGTGCATTAAACATTTAAAATTTAAATTTAGTTTTCTTAGAAAAAATTCATTATTCCTAGTCATGAAAGTATCCAAAAAATTATTCCAAGTCATGTACCGGACCTACTGGCACATACCATTTTAAAGGAAAGAATGGTACACTTGTCGGTATGGTAATTATAACTAGAACATAAAGTAGTCGGTATATTCTAATTCATTTTTTGAAAGTTTGCAGACTTATTGCATTACAAATGAAAGCAAAATGGGCAGGAAACATTATGTTTTGAAGAATGGTAAGCAACACTTGTTGACTTCACATGACAATTATGTGACCGAAGTCAATGAACTAGTGCTAATGTACCTGATAAGTTGTCGCGGATACGTGCGCCAATTATCTGGTCGCCACCCTCCTCTTTAAGAAAGGATACTACTTCTGCATAGTTCAGTACAGCTGCACCAGCTAATGAGGCGGTGAATGCTAATCCAACATTAACTCGTGAATCATTCATTTGTCCGTCATAATAAACTACTGTTCCTTTCAGACTTCTATCTTTACCCTTCCTTGCAAGTGTGGGAAAAAGTTCCACAGATTCTTGAGCAGAATAATACCTGGACAAATGTAGTAGTCGTCTCCATGCGACTATATCATACATTTTTAAGCCCATCCAGTAGTATACCACCTCAAACCAACTAAAACATGGTGTCATACATGGCAAAGCATGGCACAGGTGTGGAGCATTATCAATAACCTGCTTACGCTCCTCGAGAGCATGGAAAACCAGCTTCAGTTGCTCATAATCTAAATTAAAAACAGCTTTCTCCAAATAGCGAACACCTAAAAGGTTAGCTTTAATCAGTACATCTTAAGAAGTAACTAAATAATTATAAGGACGATATGAAATAAATATACAAAAAGTTATCCACAGCAATTAACAGGTATGGAATCTGTATAGTTGATTTAAGTAAGAATCTGTATAGTCCACTAGAAGCACCAGTGTTCCAAAAATCTCTAGGTCCGCTTAGCACCTAGGCCAAGTAATTATTATTTTCTTATTTATTTTTCTATCGTATATAATTGTTTTATAAGTAAATAAAGTCCACTAGAAGCACCAAAAATGATGGGGACGAGAGTTTTGGGACAAATGATAAATATCACACAAATAATTCTCAAACAAAACTCAATTAATTTTAATCATTCAATATATCAAAATAATGAAGTACATCACTATTTATAATACTCCTAGACAACTTTCCTAACCTAAATTGGACTATAATAAGATAACTACAAATTAAAGAAACTAATTAAAATACAACTTCTAATTCATGGGTTTCCAAAGCCTTTTATATTGTTTTAACCAACTTTCATAGGTTCGTCCTACATCAGTTCTCCGAAAAACTCGACTCAATTGAGTTAAAAACATCAACACAAGAATAAGCACGCTGGGTTACCAAGGAATTCTTTTCAAGCTTCAAATTTTGCATATCGATAGCACAAGTGAGAGTGAACTTTGTATTGTCTTTGATAATCGAATAGATATTAGCATGAGCATCATGTTGCATCCCATAGCCATGTACGCCGTAAGATAATGTGACAAACCTTAAGGAGTAGAACATCACACATAACGGTATCCTTAAGCTTGCCAATGAAAAATGTAACCAAACACCTTTGAGTAACCCGCAACTTTGTATTGGTAATCCATGCAACATCATATGGCTCTGGGTAAGGCTCTGGGTGAGGCTCTGGGTGATGCTCAACTTTTTTAGCCCAAGTTTCGTAACTATTTCCTCTGAGATAACATCTGTACAACTTCTAGTATCAATCACAAGAGAGCATACTTGTCCCGCACATTTGACTCTCATTTGAAAAATTTACCCACGATGAATTTTAGGAACATCCTTATGTTTTTGAGCAATAAAGGTCGAAGAACACCTAAACATCCTTCCAAATGAGCAACAACAATATTCGATGTCTACCGACTTGCATACCTCTTTGTCCAAATCAGTTTTCCCAAACTCTTTGCCAACAACATCAAGTTGCCTTGAGGGAGAAGAGGCAACATTCACCTTCGGGGAAGGACACTCAAAAGACATGTGGCAAAAACCACGACAGTTATAACACCTAGACGTATGGTTGTTGCTAGTATTAGAAGAACCTGGGGTAAGATTAGGTCTGCTAGTAGCTGAAGGACTCACTGACGATCTTTCTACAGGCCTATTTTTAATAGGCTCCACAACAATATGTTCACTACGAGTTTGGACTGGTATTGGAGGCCTAACATAATTCATTTTCAAATTATCCTCCACTTGGGTGGCAACTTGAACGACATCATCCAAGAGCAAGAGTACCTAAAGCTACACCACCTGCAATCTCCAAATTTAATCCTCGACAGTACATTAAGATTAAAACTTCCTCAACCCAAGGAAATTCGGACCTTGTAACCAAACTGTAGAATATTGAAGTAAACTCGGTTACAGATTTACTTCCTTGCACCAACTCAATTAACTGCAACTATGCTTGTTGCTTATAATCCGAATGCACAAAACATCGTGTCAATGCAACTTTCATATCTTCCCATCTTCTCGCAGCGGTATACAAATTTTGTTGATGTTGATCCTACCAAATACATGTTATTCCTTTCAACTTCGCTTCAATAAAAAAAAGTTTCCTTTCATCGGATAATTCATACTAACAAAAGAAGTTCTCTAAACTATGAATCCAATCGAAAAATGCTTCAGGACCATTATCGCCATTTAAGTTTCCAACATCTAACTTTGCTACTCTATCCACTGCATTCATCCTAGGATCTGAAACATGAGGATTAACTCATGGATTAGGGTCATGTTGTTGTAGTCTCAGATTATTAAGATCCGGGATGGAGTCTTCAAAATTCTTATGAGCATCTTCTTGTCACTTATCGACGCGTACTGTGAGTACGTCAACTTTTGTTGCAACTGCTGTAATATAAGCTTGAACATTTGTTGCATTTGCAATAAGTGTTATGATTGAATTTTCAATCCTTTTGCGACGCTCATCTTGTTGTAACATATAAACATTGGCGTTGATTTTTCCGGCATTTACCATAGTTCCTGCAAATAAAAATATACTATTTTTCTTTTTTCTTTTTCTTTTTTTTTTGGACTTGCTCTAGGGGCTTAAGTGCAAAAAGTATAAAGAAACAAGGAATGAACTGAAACTAATGAAACTTCAGGGATTGGAATTGAAGAAGATGAAAGTACAGGGACTGATATGTAAAATTTTCAGGGGGTATTTTAAATTTTAAGAAAACTTGGGGGACTAAACTAGAAAACTGTAAAAACTTTAGGGTACCTAATTGTAATTTACCGAGAGATATCATATCAAAATGTTATCTTCCTTTATCTTATTCTTTTACATGTATCCACTAAATAAGTGTTGTGTTCCTTCACGCAAGGACATACGAAGGAAGTAAAAACCTTGATTGATGGAGAAGAGGATAGTGGCGGTAGCAAGGTGATGCAGTGGCGTCTCCTTTTTTCTTCTTCTCTTTCTCTCCTACCTTTCTCTTCTTTTTTTCCTTTTTTTAAACTGTGCTGCAGAATTGAGGGATCATGATTTGGGATTGAGGTTACTGTTTGTTATCGATGGGCTGTTTGGGTTCGATTGAGACTAGGTGAGTGGTGGCTAGATTGAGGGTTTAGTAGATGATTGTTGCAGCATAATGGGGTTAGGCTTAATTTAAGGATGTGTTTGGCTAAGGTTTAGTTTTTATGACTGATTGGCTATTTAAATGGTTAATAGAGGCCTAAATGGTTAGTAATTATCGGAAATTTTGGATAGCAACAGGCAGGGGTGTGGGTGCTGGGTTTTGTGAAGGTTTTTTTTTAATGATGATGATGATGCGACAATGATTTTGGGGCAGTGGTATGGGCTGCAGAAGGTGGTTTGGGGTTGAGCACTGATACCATTATGATGCAGGACAAGGTGGAAAGAATGAATAAAAGAACCTATCTCCGCAAAGACTCAGTGAAGAAACATACAAAAACACACAGTTTTAATCTCAAAATCAATTCATTCAATAATCTATCAAATAATGAAATATTACAATGCTTAAATAGAAAATAAAATACTTGGGAACTAAGTAAAAATCCTAATTTAAAAAGGAAATAATCTCCTAATTAAAATCTACTACTATAATTAAAACTCCTAATTAGAATCTACAACTATAATTAAAACTTAAAACTCTCCTAGAATATCCTACTAAAATAATTACATTAATAATCTAATAGTTATCTCTAAATAACAATACAAAATTAATAATTAACTTCTTGAATTTCTTCTTCTGTACTGCATCATTCTTCTCGCCTTTGAAAAAAACTCGTCCTCGAGTTTTGAAATATCGAAGAATAATAAACCACAGTTCAAGAGATGACTTCCAACAAAACATACATATCCGATGTTTCAATGTCATAAGCACAATTTTTGGCAATAACAATGACATAATATAGAAATTTAAAGAAGCTTGGGACTCGAATGTATCATCCAGAAAGAGAAAATCAACATGGTTGACCTTAACTTTATCTTCCTTGATTTTGTCGCAATTGGGGTCAAACTTTATTTCAATTTCCTCACTGCAAACCATCTCTGTAAGGTGTTCAACACACTTAACTTCCGCTTCATATTTCTCACAAGAATCAATATGTAAGAGTACTTGCTCTTCTCTATCCTCACCAACTTTATATTGGTTATTGATACGATTAAGTATTGTGAGACATTCATCAATTGTCTTGTAAGAATTTGTTTTGCGGATCTCCTCTTGTGAACGTTGTTTTAGTTAAACAAACACGATTAGGATAAACATTTCTTTGCGATTGACCAAAATATGGACGAACATAGCACGTGTTTATGTGCTCATAATGTACCTTTAAATTTGCAAGACTTGTTTTAGAAAGTGCAAGCTCATCGCATAATTTCCAATACTTGGTACTATACGGGACACAACACTTTTTAAGTTGTTCGTATTTGAGAAAGGTTTAATGCTCAAGTTGCTTTATCTTGGCCCAAAAAATGTCTAGATCGTTAAATCTGTAAGACATTGTATATATGTATTGGGGTTGAATTAAAAATTTCAGAAACCTTGGGGTTGAATTGAAAATTTCAAAAACTTCAGGAGCTAAATTGAAAATTTCAAAAACCTTGGGGTACCAAAATGTAATTTGACATGTGATGATGAACAGTAGCGCTGATGTTTTTTCTCAGGATAGATGGATACTACAGCGACAATGAATTTTGCTGTAGATCTTGTTTTCGTATCGAAAAATTGTTGTCAATTCTCTAGCGAACGTCGACAATTTGATAGAGGCCAAGAAAATTTTGGTAGGAAGAAATTTGGTGAAATCAAAAGATATTAGGGATTTTGGCTCTTGATACTATTATGACGGAGACGGGGGGTTTTGGGACAGGATAAATATCACACACATAATTCTCAAACAAAACTCAACCAATTTTAATTATTCAATGTATCAAAATAATGAAGTACATCGCTATTTAAAATACTTCTAGATAATTTTCCTAACCTAAATTGGACTCTAATAAGATAACTACAAATTAAATAAAATAACTACAAATTAAAAAAACTAATTAAATACAACTTCTAATTCATGAGCTTCCAAAGCCTTTTATATTGTTCTAACCAACTTTCACATGTTTGGCCTACATCAAAAAATAATCTTTTAAACCTTAAAAATTCATTTCAAGTATTGTAGAGTTTCAAAACCTTTATTAAACCGATATGGTAGATGTTTGATTCGCCTAAACGGGGGCCTAGGTGCCTGGAAGGTAGAGGACCCGCCTAGAGCCTAAAGTAAAATTAAGTTGACCTAGCAGAAAATATTTAGAATACTTTAGCACCTAATACAAAATCCCACCCTATAAAAAGAACCCCAAGTTCACATGCAATATACAAAAATTATAAGGGAAATAAACGACACAACTATGGCAAACAAAAGCATAATCCCCCCTATACAAAGAGAATCTCAACCTTTAAATATAGAATCCCACACTATACGAGATTCTCTTTTACAAAGTCTTTCGAAAAGATATCTAGATTAGACTTCTAACCAATATTCTAAAAGGCGGGAGGCCAGGGGGCCTAGACGGATTTTTTATTTTAAGCCAATTTTAATATTTTTAACTTACATTTATCCAAACAAAATAATATTATAAAGCAAAACAATCTATAATAAAGATAATAAATACATTTGCTTAAAGTTCAAACACAACCATATTGTTGCTAATGTCAAAGTTCAAAAACAAACATGCAATTGTCCAAAGTTCAAACATATTTTTAACGTATTAGTTTTATTTATAAATTTATAAACAAGATTGCTATTAAATAATAAAATTTAAAATTTCACAAAATTTAATTCAATATTAAAACTTAAGAAACTAAACATAAATTTAAGAATTATATTGAATTAAACTAAACATTACAAATGTATCATCATTTATATAATTTGAAGTTGGTTCAACTTCAAAAAATTACAACTATAATAAAATTATCCATTTTGACTTGATATTGTTTACTTCTTGTTGTGATTTGATATTCTACAACCTGTATTATGAATATGGTAAATCATTAAAAAAAATATATTAAGATTTGGTTTGGGTAGCTATTAAAATAAAAAAATCTCTCCGCATACTCTGCCTAGGCCCCACCTAATTTCCTGGAGGAATTTTTTTGTCGTCTTGGGCTTAGGAGGCGAGGCGATACTGGGCGCTAGCAGCGAGGCGCTCAGGGCGATCGGGCCTAGCGCTGGGCGGTCGTCAAAGGAGGCCTATCGCAAAGTAAAGCGGAGATTTTTAGAACAGTGCTTCTAACGCAAACTCTCCCAAGAAGCCCAAATTTCACAATAGGGCCCGTGAACACCACATGAAGCCAAAAGAAAAGAATACTAAGGAAAAAAGACATAATATGAACAAGAGATCTCTATTTTCCCTGAAAACACCAATTGTTCCGCCCTTCAAAATTGTCCACCATATGCCATGGGACACCATGTCGCGTCACCTTCTCCATCCCTTCCTAAGCTTCAACCCATGCCAACCTGAAGCATCTAACTGACAAATCTTGACATACACAAAAAAAAAAAAAAAATTGACCAAGTGATCTATTGTCTCAATCTCGATCCAACTCATTACACACCTACTTGCAAGACGGTGACCTCTCTTCTAAATATCACCCAGCGTAAATTGCATCGAATGTCACCATCCAAGAGAAAAAGGCAATCTTTGATGGCGCCCCAACCCTCTAAATACTCTTTCAAGAAAAATACAAACCTCGCAAAACATCACCTTAAAGAACCCTCAAATAAGACCTCACTGACAAGCTTCCACTGCTATGCTCTTCCCACAGCTATACTTGATGAATATATTACTAGACTCGTACTTTCTCACTTCTCTCTCTCTCTTTTTCAAAAAAGACAACTAGCTTTAAACTTGAAATTAAGAGGTCTTATCACATTGAATTTCTCCAATAAATTATACAAATGAGACAGAGAAGGCTATCTATTACAATTAAATATATTATGTTCTTATACAGATATAAATATTGGATATTTAGTGTAAATATATTTTCTTATATTTGGTAGATTATTCTAGATTTTTAAAATTATAGCAAATAATTCTTAAATTTTGTTTTATGTGGTCTCACAAAATTAGGGTTTTTCGTAATCCTATATAAGCATTGCAATTCCTATAAGTTTATTCATATATTGGCTAATTGCTTAGTATTGAATTAAGGGGTTGTTTGATAAAAACTGAATGAAACTGAATACTGAATGAAAGAAGTTTTTTGATAATTGACATGTTTGAAACATCTGAATAACATATTTTTATTATTTTACTCATCTGAAAAAATTCAAAATTATTGTAAATTTATTTAATATTACTTAATATAATAGTTAATATTGTAAAAAAATACTTCATTCAAAGAAATTTCATTCAACCAAAAAATGACACTAAACCATTCTCAAATAAATGCGAATTTGAATCGATTCATCCATTCGAGCGATTTTTTTAAACAAATGCACTAAATGGTACGCCGATTTAGCCATTCAAAGGCGTCTTAAACCCCAAGTCTTGTGATTGTGGATTTTAACCTAAGTGTCTACTTTTTAACCCCTTTATTCCTTCTTTCTATCTTGTCCTATGTCAATCAAATTCTCACCACTTTTAAGAAAAACAAATCAAACATCGTGAACAATTTTTTTACTCAAAGCACCCCTTCACAATTCAGTAAAAGGGGAATAAGATTTGATACTGATGAGAAAGACATGACTACAAAACATTTAATATAGCTCTTAGTCTTCTCGAACATAGGAGATAATAATCATGATGCTAACAACCCTCTTTCGAACGAAAAGTCAATAAGCTCAAAATCTGAAATAAACAAAAATTCTCAGATCCATATGGCTAACCTTTCTTTTTACACTAAAAAGGGGGGGGGCACTTCACATCACCAGTGTAGGCTAAGCTTGTTCCAGAAATAGGCGAGTTGAAAATCCAATATTCAAGAGAATCGGGTACAACCACAACTTTAAAATGAAAATCGAATAATAATAAAGTCTCTCTAATATGCCACGGACCTCCCAAAAACCTCTAACTGCTGCAAGTACCTCCCATTCGCCTCTCGCCTCATCCCTGGGGCCATACACTTTAAAAAAGTAACATTGAAACCCATCTCAACAAACTGGAAGAAACAACCCCAATTGAAAATCCTTTGCAGCACCTCAACGAGCCTGTACCCCTAGGATACCACATAATCAATACAACCCTAGCTCAATGCAACTCCAAACTGTCCATTGACCTCTCCAAAAGCTACTCATAAAACTATCATACTTGTAGTCTAATATTCATTCGTGTAGGGCAAACAAGGAAATCAGTCCACCTACAAATCAAAGTCTTCACCACAATTCTCTAATTGAAGTCATTCAACCTCATACATTCCAAGAATTAATAGAAGTAATTATGAATGTGGTTAATTCTAACATTAGTAAAAGAGTAAACATTTTTTTTTTTAAAAATGTTTTTATACAGTATATAATGATTTGAACCTAATTAAAATTATGTATATCATATTCTAATATGCATGATTGCTATAAATGCAAAGATTTTAAGGCCATGTTTTAAAAGTTCCAATACTTTTTTCACTAATTATGAATGTGTTAATTTTACAAATCAAATCAATGACACAGTATAAAAAAATTTCTAAAAAAGTGCCTAATAAGTGATTTTAGCCTAATTGTAAAATCAAAAAGATAAATGATTCAAAAGCTATCTAAAATTCTAAAGACAGAAATTCAGATTCGATATATACAAGTATACCTCCATGGATGAGCTTAGTAGACCTGGATGATGTTCCGGAGGAGAAATCCTCTCGCTCCACAAGTCCCACGCGGAGTCCTCTAGTGGCGGCATCCAGAGCAACGCCGCATCCGGTGGCTCCGCCGCCGATAACGAGAATGTCGAGGGGATTAGCCGAACTGGAGCCGATAAGAGTCGATTGCTGGACGGCTCGCGACGGGACAACGGCGTAGGGGTCACTGATCTTCCTTTGAAGTTCTTCGAGAGCGGGTCCACCGCCGCTGTCATTGGACGAGACGGAGGGGTCCCGGAGGGAGAGGAAGAGCCGCCGGCTGCGACGGCGATTACCGCGGCGGTGGTGCCCAGACGGCGGAGGCGAATTGAGGTGGCCATGATGACAGCGAAATAGAGGGGGAGAGGACTAGAAATATATGGGAGTGTTCAGTTAGAATTTTGAAAAGGTTGCGTTTGGATTTGGTAAAAGATCAATTTCGTACACTATATTTACCGAAATGCTACATATGTGTAATTAATGGATCTTTTTTCTCTGGGTTTGTTCACGAGATCAAGCGTCTATTTTCCTTTTCCTAGTAATAAGTATATGTTGTGATTATAAAGAGTTAAGTGGATAATTATTCTTAAAAATATGTTAATGATATATTTAATATATTAGATCAATCTTATAATTAATCCTTATATATAAAGGCAGGACAGTCAATCCGTTCAATTGAGAAATTCACTGAGTTAACTCTTGATTAATTAAGAGTTAACTCGGTCAATTGAAAAACTATCAACTCCTTGGACCGTCCTTAAGTTGACAAAACTGTTTATTTCCCCTCTTCCTCTTCCTCTCAATAAATCCCATCTCGGTTTGATCTCCTACTTTTCTCATGTAAATCACCTCAAATCGTCTCCAATCAATCTACACTACTTAAAGGTTTGTTCCGTATCTCTCCCTCCTCCCCACACACATCTCAAATCTCTCCTCTATCCCTGATTATTCTAAAGTTCTTTTGTATTCCTCCTGTCTTTGTCGCCCCTCCTACTTCGGTCTTCTTCACAAGGATCGTCGAAGTGGAAGATCGTCGGAGAGTGGAGGATCGGAGAGCAGAGCCGATTCTTCCGAGTATTTTGGATGGGTTTATCAGCGTGAATAGAATTGTATGTTTTTTTTACTTTCATCTCTATATTTATTAGTTTTCAGGAACTTACATGATTGTTTACTACTACTATTAGCTATTTAGTTAATTTCTAAGAAAAAGTACAATCAATTTATGTAATTGTTTTGCACAGTTTTCAGGAAAGTGGGATATAAGTGAAGGAAGGACAATAATGTATTATTATTTTTCCTTAAAACAAAATTGCTTCACTGTAAACAAATACTCCATAAAACATGAATTTTTGTATGATAACATGTTGAGTTGATTGTAGCCATTATTGTTAAGAAACCTATTTTTTCACCTCTTCAGGTAAAATATAAGGCCCATTATTTTTTTATCATAATTTCATCATTCATTGTTGTACATGAAATTAAATAGTTTTACATAATTGTAAATTGTTTATTTTTACTTTTCTTTAAATTTGTAGCTGTGACGCCGCCAAAATAGGTATACATCACCCATCTTGAGTCGCCAAATACATGGTACAAAATTCAAATACAATCTTAAATATACAACATGAGCTGTGAGTTTTAATACAAACATTATCTTATAGACATCATTAAAACTCAAAATAAGTCTTCAATACATTTATTGTCACACTATTTAACAGAATAGTGAGGACTACTAATACTATCATCTGGTCCATCACTCCGTTCCCCGACTCGTCCAGGCTATATTCTCATTTCCTGAAGAGAACGGTGAAAGAAAGGGTGAGCTCAACTAGCCCAGTAAGAAATATTATGACTAAGATAATGCAGAATAAATTATCATTAGCCTTCAACACTGTTAAACTGATAAAATATAACAAACATCAAGTTTAACTGCAGCGGAACAAGTAATCCATTAAAAGAGTCAAGTGGAGAATAAAATCTACTATCTTCTATGATTTAAAAGGTTTTTCATGACTTTTATCGCTGAGACTCAGCTTAATAAATAATCCACATCATCAAATCATCCATGCACTACAAACCAAGGATATTCTTTAGTATCACGACCATGAATTATCCATGCACTACGGACCAAAGATAATCATATTTTCATCAATCGGTCCCCGATCATGCCATAAAATAATTCATCTTTGCACCCTTGGTCGAAAGAGAATCCATAGCCATAATCATACCAAAAATTGTCCATCAATGCACTATGGGCCAACGAGGACTTTTTCACATAATTTGTAACATTACTACCATGATTATTATATAGAATAATCCAGTGGTCATAATCATACCAAGTCCATCTATGCACTACAGGTCATAGATAACTTTCAACATAATATAAACACGAGGATGATGACAATGACATAATAATTCAATAAAACAAGTTCAAGAATTAATTTATCCAGGAACCAACAACGTCCAAATTGTCAACATTATACTGATTTGTAGAGTAAAATTCAAAAATATTCAGAATAATATTTCCTTGAAAAAATACTGGATGAAGCGCAAATATCAAGGATATTCCACTAATTTCATGGAGTATAGAAGTCAAAACTTTAACCAACTGAGTATAATAGAATATATGAAACTGCAAATGGATCTTCACCCGCCATGCGATAATTCCACGTATACAGATCATTTCCACAATTTAATAAAGAATGAATACAAAGGATCATTCACCATGCATGTGGTAATCCACATAGACAAAAGTTATTCTAATGTAATAATAAATAATTGAATAATGTATGATTCACCATGCGTGCGATAGATCGCATGCATATGTGTTATTCCCAATGTAATAATAAATAATGGAACCAGTCCCAAGATAAACGTTCGTATATGATATTCCGGCTGAATAATAAATAATGTAACTGTGTCCGGCAGAACGCACGTATATATGATATTCCGATAGAATAATAAATAATGGAACCAGTCCGACGTAAAAGCTTTCAGACGGGATATTCGGCCGTAATAATAAAGAACGGAATATTATAAGAATTTCACCATGTATGCGGTATTTCAGATAAACAAGTTATTCCAATGTAATAATAAGAATGGAATAATGTAAGTTTTCTTCATGAATAAGAAAAGAAAGAATACCCCTTTACGAGTACAACAAATAATATCCCTACCTTAGAAAGAAGAAATCTTTGGATATAGAAGTAGTGAAGTAGTAACACTTTTCTTCTTTCTCTCTATAGTTTTCTCTCTAGAGTTTCAATTGAATTCGTAAGAAATAATGAATGAATGAGCTTCTATTTATAGAAAATGGATCTGAGTATAGTAACTAACTCATGAAGCGGTCCGTATTGATTTACTTTAATCTAATCGGTCCATATTTAAAGCAAAATCTTTTAAATAAAATATAATATATTTTATTTATAATCTAATAAAACGAATAACTTTACAAAAGATTTTACTATACAAACACTATGCAGAATTATACAAATACTATGCATAATAAAATATAATATATTCTAATTATTGTCTAATAAAACAGATAACTTTATAAAAGTATTCTGTTTTATATAAAAAGATTTTACTAGACTTTATAAAAGTATTCTGTTTTATATAAAAAGCTTTCTGTTTTATTACATTAATAATACCAATAAAACAAAACTGAGTGACTTATCACGTAAGCATTAATAATCAATACTGTGTGCTACTATGCAACCACGCGTATTACTATACTTTTACTACCGAGTAGTTCAACAGTATTAATGGTAAAACTTTCGTCGTTATTTTCATAAAATATTTTTGTCATTTTCTCAATCCGACAATAATTCCGTTATGGGGTCCACCAATGATTGTATCGTCATACGGATATTCCCCGACAAAAAGAATATTCCCCGACCAATCGAATATTATACAACAACTTGCATACTTTTCAAAATTTATAAATACTACCCACAACTATAACATTATCTCAAATCCACACCATAATATTAAAAAATATTTCGAGAAAATTAAATCTTTATTCATAAAATCTGGGGTCTCACAATCTCCCCTCTTTATGAAATTTTGCCCTCGAATTTTTCGTACGTACCTGGTATTTCAAAGAGGTGAAGATACCTTGACTTCATTTCAGATTCTAATTCTTGAGGTATAACCTTTGAGTGTTGAATACGATCCAAGATTTTAACACGTATCTCCTCATACGTTAAATCTTCTACTATATTGTTTAGTTCTAATTTAATAATGTGGTTTGGGTCGTCCACATATTTACGTAACATCGATACGTTAAAAATGTTATGAACATACGACATACTTGGCGGTAAAACGAGTCTATATGTGACGACCCCAAATCCAGTTACTTGAAACCCGAACTCGGTTCTCCACGATACCATTTCTTTAAGCTGAATAATACTAAATAATAATACATTCGAACTTAATTTACATACATCAAAGTTTACTTCCCTGTGCACGTGACCTTCAAATACATTCCTTACAATACTTGAATAGATACCAATACAACTATAACCATTAACTCATAATACACACTTATTCGATCGACTTTTCTTTTCCTTTGTTCGTACTCGAGCCTTGGTGTTGCTTTATACATAATCGAAAACATTTAATTAGCAAGGATGAGCATTTAAGTGCCCAAAGAAGTAATAACAATTATATATAAGCTAAAAGAATATAAGTATTCTCTTTACATAACACTTCTACAATCTAATTAAAAGTTGTGAAGTAATCATCTCGATAAAAATTCACATAACAACTCTATTTCAAATTCTTTAAATTTGGCTATGGTTCTACCTTGAATAGGGTTTAAGAAACATACTATGAACATTCTTTTCATTTTCGAAAAGGTTTAGCGGAATTCTATCCTCAAACTGTTATAACTTACGCAGTACACGGAGGGTGATCAATTTCATTGTACCTCAGATTGATCAATACTACATAACTTGAACTAAATTCATCGCTTTCACTCTATCCGCCTTGCATAAAAATCTTCCCATATAGGGATGTTCATACATGCTCGGTTCCAAACCCGAAGGTTTTAATCTTGCTTTCAACAATAATATGTAATTCAACATATATATACGGGTATTTGACAAAGGTGTATCAACATGTGAACAAATGCTATGATTATCCAAGTGGGGACACTTGTATAACCATTTATAGAAATCAATGAATGTAATATATATCTGAGCTAACATGTCGATAATCAAAGAGTACATAATTTGTACAGGGATAAAATAATTCTGAAACTTCTTACTCATGTCCATTGCATAAAGGAAGTGTAAAGGTAGGATACTTGCCTGATTCGCTGATTACAAATCTCAACTTATGTTTTATCTCTTTATCACAACCTATCAATAATCAGATCATTCGTTCGATTAGAACAATATATCTTAACACATAGTACTGTCTATTACAGGCAACACATAGTCTAATCACATAATCACAGTGATCATACTTTTAGTTCCTATTCTATACTTGAAATATTTTTATACATTTTTCGAATATCTCATCCATGCTCTTACAGTAGTCTTTTCTTTCTTTTATAAGGTCTGACATTTTGTTTGCTGCATCGATGACTTTTTATTTGCAAATAATTTGAGTCTAAGACTCTTAATCTATACCTCAACATCTCAGAATATCGGACATCTTATTTTTAATCATTTTCGCAATTCCGTAAATTAAAAAATTTAAAATAATTCAAATCATTACTAAAGGGCCTATAGTGATATAATCTGTTATTATAGGTGTTCTTCTTCAAATTCGTAACTTCATAATCGGTTCTCAAGTCACTAGTTTGGCCCATTATAACTTTTAAATATCTAATCATAATTAAATGATTTAAACATTAAACAATTCCATTATCATTAATAGTTTAATTAATACTAAACTATTAATGAAACCATCGCAAAAATATAAAAGTTATTTATAATAACTCAAACTATTTTTAAAACATTTATATTACCTAAACAATTATCATTAATATTTAAATATTAATGTACTATTTATCCAAATATTAAAAGTCATTAATTATAACTTAAAATATTTTTAAATCCTTAATATCCTCTTTAAATGGTTTTTAAATAAGTAAAACCATTTTTAAACTATTTATTTAATATTAATCATTATATAAACTAAATATCATTAATATTATCTTAATATCATTAATATTTAATTATTAATGAAATTATCATTTAAATATTAAAAGTTATATTTTATAACTTAAAATATTTTTAAATACCTTATTTTTATTTAAAATGATTTTTATAATATTAAAATCATTTTTAAACTAAATTATTTAATATAATCATTAAATAACTTTAATATCATTAATAATTATTAATTAATGAAATTCATCACAAAATATTAAAAGTCATCACAAATAACTCATTTACATAATCAATTCCAAGCCAAAATAAACATAGTAAACTAACTAGTTTATTAACAACACTAACTAAACTTCAAAAATTCAAACTTTAACTAACAATTAAAAATAATAACATTACAAAAATTAAATAAGAAACATACCCGAAAATACGATTTCCACAGACTGAATACGCACTTCCACGCCAAAATTTAACTAAGGAGATCTTTATAAAAAGTTCTCCCACAACAAAGTCTTTCTCAAAAATTGGAGGCCTTATTGTTGGTGAATGAAACAAAGGTCAAGCCCTTCTATTTATAGGTTTAGAAAATGGTGAAGTTCTCAATTTAGTCGATGTGGGACTTGGTTTATACTAATTTTTCAATAGCTCACTTTATACATTTTCTAACGTATTGCTCATAACTCGATTAATCTGATTTTTGGATATGTTATACATGGTATGTAAGACTATTTTAAAAAATACGAATTATCCAATTCGGGTTCATTAGGTAGCCCAAAAAAAAGGCCAAAAGTGGACGCTCATAACGCTTTTCAATCTCGTTTCAGCTTTACCCTCTTTCGCTAAAACAACCATAACTCTTTCATTTTAAAACATTTTGAGCGATTCGTGAGCCCACGTGAAGCTAACCACTGGGGCTACAACTTTTATTCTTTGACCATTTCCAAATTCAACACATCAGCCCGAAATTTCGTTCAAATGGACCGCACCGCACTTGTTGGGAAGTTTTGATACTACTACTTTGAAATGTCATAACTCTCTCCTCCGACATCGGATTTAGTCCGCTTTGAGTCTATAAAAGCTTATTCGTGTAATATAACATACAAAAGCCCAGAAGGTTTTGGAAATATTAACTGATCGAAACATTGTCCCGAATAGCACATCCCGCCGCTGATTTTCGCTTTTGAGAAATTTGACACATTTCCTTCCAATCATCAGTAATTCCCTCATCCGAGGTCGGAATGAGGTCATTCTAAGGCCTATGGCTTCCTAACTCAAAGTGCACTACAACATATCAAAAGCCCAGACCTTTTAAAGCAAAAAAGTGGACGAGAATGCCCCCATTATGCATCGCCTAAAAATGCAGTTTATCATTATTTCCACAACCATGTTTGACCATCTATAACTTCTAATCTATACATGATATGGACTTGATTCTTTTTATGCATTAAAGACCACATATCTGGCTACACATAACAACTTTTGAAGAACAAAACTCATGATCGAGCAAAGAGTTATGGCTCTCCGACATTTGGTGAAAAATAATGTAATTCGGCTTTTTCCAACTTGCTTAAATCTTCAAATTGTGCACTTTGATGTTATGGGTCTTTGATTTATCAACCCATGTCATTAATTAACATTATATTACACAACTTTAAACAATCAATTGCATCAAATAACATCGAATCAAAGGATTTCTAGGTTTAGTGTTCTTATACCCTTTTTGCCAAAAAATTCTCGATTTCGCTTCCGATTTGTTATGGGTGATGGTTGGGCTTTGTTTAAGAGTGTATGGGCAATCTTGTACAAGGCAATTAAATGTAATATTTAATCACTAGATTTAATTCTTATAATTTACCAATTAACTTCTATCCTTTGGTAAATTAAAACACTTATACAATAACATCGAAATTAAACCCTGTAATTAAAATTAGGGTTTTCAACGCCATCAATTAGGGTTTCTAATTGACCATTAGTGGTTCTTTAATTATCTGTGTATGTTACTAACACAATGTTACGTTTTATAATTTCAACCTGTTAGGGTTATAATAATTAGGTTTGTCCTAATTATCGACGCATAACAAGTAATTAGTAGGTTTCTTCTAATTATCGATATTCTTATTCACAATAAATTTCATATACACAAATACTACTCGTAAATATCCCATAACCGAAGTTTAATAATTAGGGTTTCACAAAGACGGTAATATGCTATGACCTAATCAATCGTCTATTGCTTCAATATTATCTCATTCACATACCCAAAGACATAATTATGGTAATCAAAATCATTATATAAATAATATAATATTATTATTCTCATCTCTTGATCACAATCCCAATCCAGGTTTGGATCTCATGTCCCGACTTATTCTTCGTACACAACATCAATAATCAAGTTAAAATAATTAACTTAAATATTCGAACAATTCATATAATAAAATATTTATTATATAAATCTAATTATCACTTCATATATTATTTCCAATCATGTTTTCATGGAAAATAATTAATAAAAACATTCCTATTACGTAAATTTATTACCATATAATTTGTGGTAATTAATAATTCCAAAATTATTTCTAATTTTTCAAGTAATAAATGTATTCGTGATTTATCGCTCACTTTACTTGACACTTAGTCTCGCTATTAAATAAAAAAAAATTTATACATAAAATTTCTTATTTATTTTATATAGAAAATCTCAAGTTATTACATTCACCTCCCTTATAAGGATTCCGCCCCTAATCACCGCTTTTAAAAAACTCATATGCGCAGAGGTACATAGCATATAATCATCAGACGTAGATCTCGATCATACTTGATCGAATCGATCTTTAATTATTCATCATAACACTTGTCATCCGATTAAGAAGAAATATAAGATATATAAGTTATTCAAATAAGACTGAGTTGCTTTCCACCGCCACCGATCTGGATCGTCATGTTGTAAACCCTGAGTTGCTTTCGTTGGGTTAATGGTTGAGTTTGGTCCTAAAATTGCTAACGCCCCATCGCTTTCTTCATGGTTACGTTCCTCGCCTCCATTCCCCTCTGTGGGACAGCTTCCTCACCTTATGCTCACCGATCCACATATGAAGCATCCATCGATCATCCTTGAGTTAGCGTTAGAGAGATATGACCTCTTGCCTCGCACTTCAGTAGCATACAAACTTGCCCTTCAGACACTCGCCAGAGTGATTCTTCCATGCAGCTTCAGACCGCACTACCCTTCTTTATACCTTCCTCGCTTTACTTGCATTTTCTCGTAAAATTCCTCATTCTTTTCTCACCCTATTCCCACTACTACTTTCTATCTTTACTGCTCCTCCCGACTTGCTTTTGTTCTTCTTCTCCTTATGGTAGAGGTTCATGGCCTCACTTCCCTGTTTCAAAGAATGATAGCCTTCTCCATGAGTCTTTCAGAAAAGTATTGATTTGCAGATTGACACCTTATTGTAGAGCCTGTGGTTTTAAGCCCCACTCAAATCTCCTTGCCTTCCTAGCCTCTCAGATCCACTGATGTGGAGCAAACCTAGCCAACTCATTAAATTTTACAGATACTCCGCAATGTCGATCATGTTATCCTCGCTTTAACTCCAAGAATCTCACCTCCATTCTAGATTGCATACTAACAGAGAGATAGTTTTTGAAAAATAAATCCTTAAACCTATCCCAAGTAATTTCTTCTTCTCCCTTTCGAGTCTTATTTGCCTCCCACCAAAAGTTAGCTTCCCTTTCATCATATAAGTGGCAAAAGCGGTCTTTTGCCCCTCATCTACTTTTTTTAGCGATTCTTTAACGCCTTCTCTATCTCGCTCACCCAAGTCCTGGCTTTATAGGCCGGTGATCCTCCGAATTCGTGGTCCTACAACTTTGAAGTCTTTGAATTTTGCCAAGCAATTGTCTCGTTGGTTTCCAGAATCGGTGTTCCCCATCTTTGATAGCCTCGAGCTACCATGTTTGCAAAGTTTTGCATCATCGATTCGGGCCGCTGTTCCTCAAAGATTAGTAGATTCTTCTATCCTTTGGTTTCGAAGTTTGACGCTCTTGTGCATTATCTCGGTTAAATAAAACCATAAATTATACCTTACATTTTAAACCTTATTGCATAAGATTAATGTATTAAACTCGCTTTCATTTCTCAAACTTAGATTCATATTCATTTATCGAATATTTACACAAAGACATCCTCGCTTTAATCAACAAATGCCTATCCCTTTGTGACTACTTAAAGCTCTGGATTTAAAATCTTAACCAACATAAAAGTTAAAATAGTTCATTACTTATCACACATATTACATACATAACCCATACTACTTATTTACCAAGCCTTTTTCTCGGACATTCATTCATTCGATGTCCTTCCATCCCACAATTAAAACATCCACCTTTCTTATAATGTGGGCAACGAGGAGAGGTGTGTCCTTCACGGATGTGTCGCCGAGGCTCCATCCGGTCAATTTGGATTTTGAGCTTATCCTCGCTTCTTCCATTGTTTCCATTAACGCTCGACGATCAACTTTTCTATCTCCCACAACCTTTCCAATGAAGAAACCTTGTTCTCCAAATCTCGCACCTCCGTTGATGCTTGGCGGCTTTCAACTTTAGTGTTCGAATCACTATCTCGTCAAATCCAACATTTCTCGGATCGACGATGCACGTTTTTCCACGATAGCCACCTCATCCGATTTGGGTTCCTAGTGAGCTTCTATTTCATCCGTTGGCCTCGATATTAGCTCTAAAGGTGTGAATATGATCCTTCTTATTCCACATATCTTTCTCACCGTACATCTACAAACATAAGTTACCTTGATTAACATATAGTATATATACACAAAGAATCAAGAGTTCTATATACTTTGTCTCTTATTTTGATTGACGATAAATTTATTCAATTCTCATCAACGCCTATCTCTCGCCGAAAGCGCTCCATCCACTCTCGCATCGAATCGCATGAAGGTGATGACTAAAGTTCGTCCAAGGTATATATTTGGTGTCTTTCGCTTCTATTTCAACCTTCAACCTGCCTTATCCGAATATCTCCTCCGCTCCAACCTCCCTCATAACTTGGCTAACTCTATCTCGGCTTACAACATTCACACATATCATCACATGCTACCCAATACACCTCTCACAAGAGTAAAAGTTTTCAAATTGTGCTTTGAGGGTCATATAGACTATGAACACATAGTTTTAATTCGGTATTCATACCGTAGAAACAAAACATTACCTAGTATGTTTACAATCACAAAGAAGGTAAACTACCATTAATAGTATTTTAGGTGATTAGCCTATTGTAATTCTACGCCATGCATAACGATTAATCATACCTAGCTTAATATTTACGCCATTAGATTGGATCATTTATCCAAACAACATTGTTCACCTCGGTCTTTATCATAGGATTCCGCATCAAACAATTTGGTTCGGGAAATTTCTTTCAATGAACACTTAGAGTTTTCATAAACATTAGTCTAAATTGATTCAAATAAGATAGACTCATATCAATAATTCAATTCAATCGAATTATTTAGATGTAGCCAAACCCCGATTGGCAAATTAAACTTTTTGAAAACATTTTCGAGAATGACGCCATGATGCCGCATCAGATTAACAATCCTTTGAGGATGCCGTCATTGTATGACTTTTGTCATAACACATCATACAATAAGTGTTACAAAATGACTTCAGTCAAATTCACACTAAGTATTCCTCAGATTTATAACTCCATCACATTTTTATCATCTCTCGCATCAAAGTTACATGGTACATGAGTGATAATTAAAAACAAATTTTGATAATTCAAATCATTTGCGTCTAGCCAAAATAAGTAGCATAGATAGACTGTATTTTTAAACTAGTTTCAAAAAATGATTACGAGTCTACATTTTTGTTTTCAAAAGCACATAAGGCGTATTTAGCTTGATGTCAAAAATTTTGAAGTTTAGCATAGCTAGGAGTTTAGGAAAACCTAACACCTTCACTAAAAATCATTTACTTAACAATCTATTTGTTCCTCGTAATCCATAACACTCCATTCACACAAAACTATACCCGATTCATCAAACCACACTTATGAGTTCATAAATTGCCACAATAATATGAGTTTAAGAACTTATCCTAGTCGGACCTTTGGCGCCCATTCACGAGGGGTTCATAAACATTTCATATAATTATGAGTCAAGAATGTCTCATAGGTATGAGTTTTAAGAACTCGAACTTAATCTTATATTCTCTATCTATGACTCTATCTACTGTTATACACCGAGAATGGAGTCATCCTCTTAATGTGCATATAACAAATAGCGACACAAACATTTCAATGATTATCGATTGCGTTAAACTAAGTGGTTTTTACACCAAGTACAATTCAGCTCCCATAACGAAGAATCATACAACTCATTTAGGCGTATATGAGTCCTCAATTGAATCCCCATCTAACACTAACCCCATTCTCCATAATGAATTTAATTCAGATTTATAATCTTTTTCGGATCTCAGATCAATTCATAGCATAAATCATACACAACAATCTTTTGCGTAAACTTTCCAATCATCGATTGATTCCTTCCGTCATTATAGCCTTTATCAGATCACGGGTGATCTCATCGTATATATTACGATTTAGTTCTATATCTTGATCGCTTTATTTTACGATCTCTCATAATCGCACTTTCGTCTTTTAGACTCAATCTATTCCCCACTATTGTTTAACTTTATAATCGAGTTAGGGAACTCGTGTCTTTACACTCGCCGAGATTCATCTTTGAATCTTATCGACCAACTAACTCTATATGAGTTAATACTTATACTAATCATTGTGGTTATTAGTCTGTGTATTCCTACCTAAGCTTCATAACCAGCAAACTTTGATACCAACCCGTGATTGACGACCCCAAATCCGTGTACTTGAAACCCGAACTCGGTTCTCCACGATACCATTTCTTTTGTTGAATAATACTAAATAATAATACATTCGAACTTAATTTACATACATCAAAGTTTACTTCCTGTGCACGTGACCTTCAAATACATTTGGCAACCTCACGTGTTCGCTGTTTGACGACAAATAATTTGAGCATACACAATCTACCTTTGAAAACCACAACAATATTAGTCTTGTAAATCCTTATCAACACTTGATAGAATAACATAGCATATGTTCAGCCGAAAGGATTGTCTTTGACATTCCTCAAATACTAACTCATGTGAAGAATACATGAATCACAAAGACTTCGCAGCAGATCGAATCGAACAAGGGTTAGAGTACTTGCTTTTTAGCGTCTCGCTACAAATTATAACACGTAATCAGACGTGCATCAGAAGGTCTCTACATTAAATGATAGCATAACATAGAACATTAGGTCATGAATGATCATACATGGTTCCTAAAGAATCTTACCCTACTTCTCAATCTAATTACGTATTAGATTTATTATTATCGGTTCCAGCTTTCCGTAAGATCATTCTTTCATTCATTTGAAATTGATTTAACTAAACCCTAAGTGTTCATACTTAAGGCTTAATATGTCTTAACAATGTTTCATTATAATCCTTGTCCAATTGGTTATTAATTACTAACCATGTTCTATATATAAATCTTTACTATTGTCTTGGTTTGAGGTTTGCCGCAGTCAATACTTGGCCATTAGACTTTCTTGTGTCGGTCATGGCGTCGCCACTTACTCCTCAAAAATCCGGACTCTACACATGATGAGTCTCTCTACGTAAGCATTTAGTCACAACTGCATAACTCTTGCAGTGTGCTCATCATCGTTTCAGCCACTACAAGCGCAGTCATTTTGTTTAGGGTTGAGCCATGGCGCCAACTCTGTGCACCAGAAAACAATTTCAGTTTTAAAATTTTGTGAACTTCCCAGACGCATAACTTCTTCGTTATAAGTCCGAATTGGCTCGTTCAAAAGCCTACGGTTCACAAATTACGTAATCTACATGATTATTCAAAAATTTTATCTATTTGACTTCGTTTGCTAAAAATTCACCTATTGGTTCATTTTTAACGAAAACGATAAACGTTCATGAACGTTCAACGCTCGTTTCTTCATTTTAAGTCGAAATCCGGTCATTTTCGAGTCCGCAACTCTATAATGACTAAAATGACTTGTTTCCATTGAAAACCAACATTTCCAACTTCGAATACAAAATACGAGTTCCATTCCGAGAATTTCATTTAATTCGAATTTTAATTGTCCAATCGTATGTAATTCCTAATTATTCATTATTAAGCGTTCTTAATGGATTTTAATCAAAATAAGATCATTACAAGTTATTTGCTACTCCAACTTATAATCAAAGTAGGTCTTGACTTATTCTCATAAGTTATTAACTTATTTAGTTTAAGAGTTAGAAATCTTCATGTTCATGACTTATTATTAACTTAAGTCCTTCAATCAAAATTCTCATGCTATATTCCACATACTAAACATCATAAGATAGGTTCTTCATGGTTCTAACAACTTATTAATGTTCAAGTTGCTTTTTCTTTCAACTTATTCGGCTTAAGTTCATTCTTTAGTAACTTATTACATGCTATCATCCAACCCTCCCCCTTCTCTATCAATCCTATAATAGAAGAGATGAAGATATAAGAGAGGAGTCTTACCCTTGAAGACTTCTTTTTGCTTTGGAAAACTATCAATGGTTGAAGTGGCTTATAAGTGCTTAAGTGACTTATTCTCCCTAACCAATAAGTAGCTTTATGTTTGAGAGAAAAGTTGGATGAAAATGATCAACCAACACAAGAAATGAGCTTGGTATTTATAGGCTTGGAAAAGTGAGGGCATTTTAGACATTAAACCTCCCACCTCCTCATTTCCACCTCCTTACTATTCTTTACTTAACCTTCAAGTCTTCTTGCTAGCTACATAAAGTTCTTGGGCATCACACAAAATCCTTGCCCATCAAGTCTACCCATGGATCATTATTAGCTAATGGATCATAGTTTGGGCTCAATACTAATTCAATTAACTTATGCTTTGGGCTTGCTAATAATAATAGCTTATTTCCTTGTTGGGCTTCAGATTAATCAAGTTGGGCTTTATTAACCAATTACTTGAGCTTGATAATTAATCCCACATAAGTTTACACCTTATACAAATTACCTCAATTCTTCCATTAGGTTTTAATACCTATAATCCCAAATTAAGTCCGCATGCGATTTATCAAGGCTTTTCCATACTTAGATTATTATTACATAATCCATCTCTCACCGATATTCTAACGTTATGTATTTCTAAGTTCAAAAATAATTCTTGAAGCGATAAACGATGAATAGTAATTTTCGTAAACTATCTCGGAACACATTTATTTTTGTCTTGGAAATTTAAACACTTTAATTCATCCACGTAGTTAAAATACTACGACGTTCTGACGTTTCTAGGTTATAGAACAACATTCATCTTCTCAATACACAATAATAATAAATAATATTATTTTATTCATTATTAAAAGAAATTACAAAATGTTCGATTTTTTCCGGGGCGTTACACTATATGTCTATGTGAAATTGCAATCATATTGAATTTAAGCACAAGCCCTTATCCTAACTCATACGGTGAAATAGTGTATGTCTATCCGTTCACGTAAATACACAAAGCCATACAAAACAAAATTTTATATACGTACGATGCTATCATGATTACAATCCATACTTACATGTTCATTGTCAATTCCATACAAGTACTAAAAACGAATGGTGATCAAGCATTCATACATGCAAAATAATCATGATAGAAATCCCATACGATATGTAATATAGTCCAGCATTCAAGCATGCAACCAAACTACATATTAAAATCCGTTAGAATCCCATAATGGAGTTTAGTTCATGACTGAACCAAAAGCCATTATGGGATCAAAGCTAAACATGGCTAATAAACAAACAATTGAAAGATGAAAGATAGAAATGATCAAACCAATTGCTGATTATAATCCACTAGTAACATTCAAATCCTCATACAAATCCAGCAAAATACTAATAAATATCCACAATGGTAGAGAATCCCAAGAAGAATTAGAAAAGTAGAGTTTAGGCTTCGCTCTACGTTGGAATCTCTCTCCTAGTGTAAACCCTAGTTCCAAAATGAAAATACGTAAAACTGATAAATGATTCGTCTAACACCAGTCAAAAATCGTTTTAAATCAATTACAACCCATTTAATTAAAAATTAAAATAAAACAAATCAGCAGCTACAGGCATCGCGTGCGGCCGCGTGCTCCCCCAGTGTAATCCTCGCGTGCAACTTGCAGTGTGTAATGTTGTCGGTAATAGGGCTTTCATGAGGGCGCGCAGATCTCCAAGCTTGTCTGCCCGCCGGCTTCCAGAACTTTGAGTTCTAGTTCTATCACAGAATCGATCCGTTCACCGCTCCTTCCTTTGTCCATCCACGCTTAGTCTTCTGCTCCACTTGATCCTTATGCCACGCATATCCCATCTTGTGCCTCGCTTCATGCATCCATTGGCCTCGTGCCTTCTAATTCCACCAAATTAGGTCGTTTCCTGCACTTTTTCACCAAAAGGAGTTTTAAGTATATGCAATGCAAAATAACATGAAATGCAACTAAAAACACACTAAAATGTACTTGAGATGGGCATAGTTTGTGTGAATTGGTATTCAATAAGTAGGTATAAAACCCACTTATCAAATACCCCCAAACTTGAACTGTTGCTTGCCCTCAAGCAATGTATACTAATGAATAATGAAAATGCAGCTATATTACTATGCAACTAAATTATGATGCAACTAGTCTCACATTGTTCCAGCTATCACAGAAATTCAGTCCAAAATGCCTCAGTGAATTTTTCCAGCTTCAAGAATACAGATTCAAACCAAACTGTAGGCATAATGTCGTACCCTCAGATAATTCATAAATGTTATAGATATGTTGTGTGTGTGTGTGTTATGTTCACCAAAACTTGATGTAAGTAAAGAATACACATACTAAACTGTTCAAAATAGAAAATTATAGTTTAAATCAAGACTCATGTATACATATGCAACAAAGACTATTCCAACATATCAAAACAAACTGAGGTTCAACAATGGGCTTAACTGCTTTATTTTTACTCACGAGGGCAATTTTTACACTTTCCCGCGGTGTTTATTGCTATTTTTCTATTCTTTTTCTTTACTTTTTTTTTCACATGATCGTAAATGTCTTACTCCATTAGGCAACACTGCTACCCCTTAGCTTAACTTTCAACCAACGACTCCTGGACCATGCAAGACCTTAGGCGCCAGTGTTAAGACACCCTACCAAGCGTCATTTTACTCAAGTAGCTTGTATTCCTAAATAAGACTAGCCACGTTATTACTATTTATTTTTTTTCTTTTTTTTTATATATATACACATAGCATACCCATGTTTTCCCACGGTTTGAAAATCAATGTTTTAAACAGTCTAAATTCATTTTTCACATATTTCCCTTTTTACAACTACATTTTCTATCGAGCAATGCAACACATAATTCTTATACCTACATGTGATTGTGAACACAATCGTGCAAATCGAAAGCATTTAAACAGCAACATGAACTTCATCGTGTAAAACATTATAGACAAAAATTTCCATACAGCAAGAACTGCGAGACATGCAAATTAAACATGAACATGCATATAAACATGCAACTATATGATGCAAAAATTAAACTAATCATGCAAAAACAACTACATGCAACTATACTATTACCCCAATACCCCTAAACTTATAATATTCAATGCCCCATTGAATGAAGGTAAAGGGTAACGAAAAAGTCCCCTAATGATCAGTGGTACCACCCTCCTTGGGTGGTGAATCTGGTGGTGGATATGGCACTGCTGTTCCGAACTGAGGCCACTCTAGCGTCGTTCCTTGTTGCGTAAAAGCTTCGGCTAAGGCCCTCGTGAGTCCCGTCGCATATGTTTCAAAATTATCGTACATGGCATCGACTTTTTGCTCCAACCTTCTTGATGGCGATTACCACAAGCGGCAAGAGATGCTTGTGTGGACACAGCCTACCTCATCATGCGAGGTGGGCTCGAGGTGGTCACGCGCTCGCCTAGGAAAGTAGGCTTAATGATAAAACCTAATCCTCGCGGATATGGTTCACCACCCGTCCAATCCTTGAATTTTGCAATGGTGGTATGAGTTATGTCCTGGCTTGGGTATTGCATTTGTACGTTGCCCCAGTTGCATCCGTGCTGAGCACATAACATAGCAACCACTTATGCGTGTGGAATGCTCCCAATGGTGCCTCTCCGCAGATATCGCAACATATTCTGATGTATGAGATGACCAATGTCAATATATTTCCTGGTAATTATGCCCCACAAAATAATTTCCCTCTCCGCTGTGATCTCGTGCTGATGAGAGGAAGGCACGAGCTTGGCACATATGAACAGATTCCATGCCTTTGTATATCGGTTCAGGGCTGCGGCTGGGAATATGCAAGGTTGATTCGTGCCAACTTTATAGGTCCATTTCGTGTCAGGTACGCACAATTCAGCAATAACCAACTCCAAGTCTGTCTTCGAATGTGCACCGGTGACCCAATTAGCAGCCCCCATTGGCGGTGTGCCGGTAAGTCTAAAAATTGCTCGGATGGCAGGGGGTTTATAATCTATCTCGAAACCATGAACCAGAGATATACCGCTAATGGTAACCTTGGCATTGGCATAAAATTCTCGGACTATGCTCATCGGAATGGGCATGGGAGTGGCAGTCAGTCCACCTCAGCCTCTCTCCTGAATCATGGCACATAACTGACCATCTTGCCCCTCTGGTTTAAAACCGTGCTCCTTGACAAACGTCTTTGCCATAATTCTGTAATACTCCTACTGAGCTTCCAAGTTTAGAAACTTGGTGTGATCAATAATATCCTCCCCTTGACTGCCCGAGGAAGATGAAGAAGAAGATGAAATAGAGCGAGCTCTTTTCGGACCCATTTGCTTTGAGACAGATAATGCAAATGATTTGACTAAGAATGAAGAAGAATTAGTGATGAGAATACTCTCAATTTCATTTCTGCCCAACTGAATCAGAAGCGCTAGTTTATATCAGTGGATGAGAGCATGGGTTTGAGCTTTGAATGTGGAGAGAATCATGGATATGTGATTGAGAGATGTACGGCTTCAATTTGTAACTGCTAGAGAGATAGAGACGTGAGTTATTGAGAGACACTATGATTGCGCTTCTGTTTTGATTGCAAATGAGAGTCCAACTGATCTCTATCACATTTTTAAACTTAAAAATTTTTCCACGTCTAATGTCACGAGCGGTAGGCGAGGTTTTAATAAATTTGAGTGTGTAATGTGCCATGGATGGCAAATCTGGTCTAAGAGTATATCGATGCAAGGTGCGTGGAGTCAGTCTTTGAAATTGTTGCACTACCGCCGTCCCCGATACACCGTGATCTGCTAGCTTTTATTTTTTTAGAATCTGCAAGACAGAAATGCATGCTCTCCAATACACCTGCAATAACATCAATAGACCTTATCAAAGCATGGTTTACTAAATAAAAATGAATGTCTATTCTGTCACCCTAATTTTAATGCAATGCACGAACATGCTCTTCTGCGATTCGACTACGATGAATAAGCATATAAAGGTACTCATACTGTCCTAACAAGTAATGAAAATAAGCTAAACCAAACAACTTGAACTGAATAAATACTAAGTAGAGATGGAAACAATAGGTTGCCTCCCATCAAGCGCTAAGTTATAGTCAATTAGCTTGACTGTCTCTAAGTCTCATATCGAAGATAGAATCTAGGTGACTTTCTTTCTGTCCACCTCACCACCAGAATCACTCTTCAATATCTGGACATTCACTTTAAGATGCTTGTTCAGAAACTTATCACATACTGCAATGGTTCCATACTATGGAGTGGTATCCATATATTAAACGAATTTATTTAATTCCTCATCCTCCACATCTAAATTTTCAGCAATGATACTTCTCAATGGTTCACAATCCACTATACTTTGTACTTCATCATTTAGAACCCGATTCACCACATCAACCCGGAAGAATTCTTCTTCATCTATTGGGAACTTCATTGCCTTAAAGACATTAAAGGTCACCTCCTGATCATATACACGCATCGTGAGTTCACTTTTTTGCACATCTATCGAAGTCCTACCCGTGGCTAGAATGGTCTCCCCAGTATAATTGGTATATTTTTATCTTCCTCGTAATCCAAAATGATGAAGTCAGCCGGAAAGATAAATTTGTCCACCTTCTCCAAGACATCTTCAACAAGTCGCCGTGGATACGTGATGGATCCGCTACCTAATCAGAACGCAATGTTTGTCGACCTTGGAGTAAGAATCCCAAATGATTGAATCTTGACAAGGGCATCAAATTTATGCTTTCCCAAGATCACATAAACACTTTTCAAAATTCATCTTCCAGATTGCAATTTAGATTGTGAAACTTCCGAATCCTTACGCTTCGGAGGTAACCTCATTGGCAAGACGACCGCATTCTTCTGTCAAGGCTACTGTCTCAAATTCGTCTAATCTCATCTTCCTTGACATTATACCCTTCATGAACTTTGCATAGCTTGGCATTTGTTCCAATGCCTCGGCGAAAGGTATATTGATTTGCAGCTTTTTAAATATCTTCATAAACTTGCTGAATTGCTTATCTTCCTTGTGCTTATTTAATCTTTGCGGATACGGAACTTGAGGGTGAATTGGTGGTACTGAACTCTTAAGCTTCTCCTCTGAACCTGCTTTATCTTTCTCTTCCTGCTGAACATCAGACTTTTCTAGATTTTCTTTTTTAGCAATCGATCGCTGCTTTTCTTGGCAGCGGTAAGCGGCCTCCTCAAGATAATTCAAGGCATGGCGCGCGACTTGCAGTGTCTGCAGTGTTTTTCCTAGACCTCAATGTGATAGCTTGACACTGTTCCTTCTCGTCTCTTCGTGGATTTGTTTCTGTATTACTCGGCAATGAACCCTGGAGCCTGTTGGTAAGCATGTTTGCCATCTGCCCCATTTGAGTTTCCAGATTCTTAATAGCCACTACTTGGCTTTTGATCATAACTTCTGTATTTGCCATGTATTTCATCATCATCATCTCCTCCATTTCTGATTTCTTTTGGCCGAGGTGCGGTTGGGAGTGTGATGTTGTTGTTGTTGAAAATCCGCGAGAAAAGGTGGTCTAGATTAAAGCGTCGCGCTTAGTTAGTTGTGTCAAACCGATTATTTGTTTGACAATCGATTCTCATTGATTCCTTGGCTATTTGACCAACTAAAGTTTGGATGATTTCGGTTGTTGGGGTGGTATGTGTTCTGAAATTGATCTTGGTCTTTTATGTAATTGCTCACATACTTTACCGACTCCGAGCTGATAGCACATTGATCTGTTGAGTGTGACCCCGCACAAATCTCACATACGAATGCAACCGTCTTCGTTTTACCTTCTATTAATGTATCTATTTTCTTTGCCATGGCTGCCATCTGTGCTGACAACTGCGTGATAACATCTACTTCCAACACACCTGCAACCTTGGGCGGTGGCATTCGAGATGTAGGATTCTGAAAATTGTTTGATGCCATTGTCTCGATAAGGTTATAGGCTTCCTCATAGCTTTTTGCCCATAATGCCCCTCCGCAATTTGCATCTACAATCGGTCTCGATCGCCATCCCAATCCATTATATAATGTGTTGATCACCATCCACCGGCATACCGTGATGTGGACACTTTCTCAAAGATCTCTTTATATCTCTCCCATACTTCATATAAGGACTCGATTGTTGTTGCTCAAATCGAGAGATAGATGTCCTCATCTTTCGATATCTTAGCCATTGGGAAGAACTTGGCTAAGAATTTCTGTGATAAGTCCTCCCATGTAGTTATAGATCCTGCTGACAAAGAATGTAGCCAACTTCTTGATTTATCCCTCAATGAGAATGGGAATAGCCTAAGTCTGATAGCATCCTCCGTCACACCGTTGTATCTGAATGTATCGCAAATTTCGATGAAACTCAACAGGTGTTCATTCGGATCATCTGTAGCGGCACCCCCAAACTGTCATCAATTTATACCATCTGAATAGTGCCCATTTTTATCTCAAATGTATTGGTCGCTATCATTTGGTCCGACTATGCTAGATCGTAGTCCATTAATATTGGGCATGGAATATTCTTTCGAGCCCTATGCTCTCTCTCTTTGCTCTTCTCCTTGTGCCTCAATCGCCATATTAGTTGTAGTACTTTCTAATCGTGCTTGTAAATTTCTCTTTAACACTCGCTTTCCAACCTCTCCCGCTTATGTTGTCCTGAACAGGTGTTAATTCGGGGTTGGATGACCGCGTGCGCATAAAAATTTATACAAGTTCCTGAAATAAAAACAGAAACAAAAATGGAAATGAGATAAGAATAGATTTGTCTAAGTCATACAATATAGCTTAAAACTAATGATAATAATAATAATTTAAACGCCTTTCCCCGGCAACGACGCCAAAAACTTGTTGCCTCTTTTTTAGTTCTAACAAAAGAGCTCTAACTCATGCAAGCATACATGTGTCAACAAGTAATACAGAGCAAGTAAAGTATCGATCCCACGGGGAAAGTTGTCTAATTTAAATTACTATGCATCAATTAAATCACTATATTTATATGCCCAAACTAATGAATAAGATTGGTGAATTACGCTAATTGCCAATAACGACTAAAACAATAATAAAGATGTAATAAATCAAATCTGAAAGTAATGGGATCCTAACTTCATTTAATACTTCATCTAATCACCACTATCGTGCAAGACTTGTTCACATATCACAAAAAAGTAGCCAAGAGCACTAACAGAGTTATAGCCATTTTTCAATGTACTATGACCAACTTACACATCATCCACAAGCGATAGATTCCATGTAATCATCAATATAACCAAAATCACTATATGTCTATGTGAAATTGCAATCATATTGAATTTAAGCACAAGCCCTTATCTTAACTTATACGGTGAAACAGTATATGTCTATCTGGTTCACGAAATACACAAGCCATACAAAACAGCCCCATATACGTATGTTATCATGATTACAATCCAAAATTGCATGTTCATTGTCAATTCCATACAAGTACTAAAAATGAATGGTGATCAAGCATTCATACATGCTAAACAATCATGATAGAAATCCCATATGATATGTAATACAGTCCAGCATTCAAGCATGCAACCAAACTACATATTGAAATCCATTAGAATCCCATAATGGAGTTTAGTTCATGACTGAACCAAAAGCCATTATGGGATAAAAGCTAAACATGGCTAATAAACAAACAATTGAAAGATGAAAGATAGAAACGATCAAACCAATTGCTTATTATAATCCACTAGTAACATTCAAATCCTCATAAAAATCCAGTAAAATACTAATAAATATCCACAATGGTAGAGAATCCCAAGAAGAATTAGAAAAGTAAAGTTTAGGCTTCGCTCTACGTTGGAATCTCTCTCCCAGTGTAAACCCTAGTTCCAAAATGAAAATACGTAAAACTGATAAATGATACGTCTGACACCAGTCAGAAATCGTTTTAAATAAATTACAACCCTTTTAATTAAAAATTAAAATAAAACAAATCTGCAAATTATATAGGCATGCTGCCATGCAGCCTCCCCGAAGATAATCCTTGCACGGGCGCGTAACTTGTAGTGTGTAATGTTGTCCAACCGGGTGCTTTCATGCGGCAGTATCCCCAAGCTTGTCTCTGTTAGCATGTTGCATGCACGCACAAAGTTCTGCAACTTTGAGTTTCGATTTCGCTCAAGAATCGATCTATCTCGCTTCTCCTTCCTTTCAATCGTCCACGCTTAGTCTTCTGCTCCACTTGATCCTCATGCCATGCATATCCCAGCTTGTGCCTCGCTTCATGCATCCATTCGCCTCGTGCCTTCTAATTCCACCAAATTAGGCCGTTTCCTGCACTTTTTCACCAAAAGGAGTTTTAAGTATATGCAATGTAAAATAACATGAAATGCAACTAAAAACACACTAAAATGTACTTGAGATGGGCATAGTTCGCGTGAATTGGTATTCAATAAGTAGGTATAAAACCCACTTATCAACGTAACACAAATACATGAAACACGTTGTATATTCGTTCTAAGTCTAGAGGTAATGCTATCATGTAAGCTACCTTTCCTACCCTTTTTAATATCTCAAAAGGTCCTATAAACCCTGGACTTAATTTTCCCTTTTTCCCAAAGCGTATCTTTCCTTTCCAGGGAGATACCTTTAGAAATACATACGAGCCTACTTCAAACTCTCTGTTCACTCGATCCGAATCCACAAACTTTTGTTGTCTATCTTGAGGAGCTACCAATCGCATTCGTATCAGCTTAACTATATCCGTTGTTTGCTGCACCAATTCAGGTCCTAGCATTTGGCGTTCTCCTAATTCATCCCAACACAATGGTGTTCTTCACTTCCTTCTATATAAAGCTTCATAAGGCGGCATGCCTATCCTCGCATGATAACTGTTATTATATGAAAACTCTACTAGCGGTAGATGATCATCCCAACTACCTTTGACATCCATAACGCAAGATCTCAGCATATCTTCTAGCATCTGAATTGTTCTTTCACTTTGCTCATCTGTTTGTGGATGATAAGTTGTACTTAACTTCAACTGCGTTCCCATCTGTTCTTGCAGACTTCTCCAAAAGTTTGATGTGAATCGTGGATCATGATCAGACACTATCGAAACTGGTACCCCATGTCTGGAAATAATTTTCTTAACATAAAGTTTAGCTAATTGATCTAAGTTAAACTTAACTTTTATTGGCAAAAAATGAGCCGACTTCGTCAACCGGTCCAATATTACCCAAATAGCGTCGTACCCTTTTTGAGTAATTGGAAGTCCCACCACAAAGTCCATCGTGATATGCTCCCACTTCCATTTCAGAATCTTCAATGACTGTAGCAAGCCACTTGGTCGTTGATGTTCGGACTTAACTTTCTGACAAGTTAAGCAACTACTCACGTATTATGTTATCTCTATCTTCATGTTTGGCCACCAAAAACTATGTCAAGGTCTTGATACATCTTAGTACTACCAGTATGAATCGAGTACCTCAAACTATGAGCCTCTTGTAACACTTCTTCCTTTAATTCCGTTTCATTCGGAACCCAAATTCTTCCTTCAAATCTTAATAATCCTTCATTATCAATACTATACTTTATCTCTTTTTCATCTGCTAGCCGCTTCTTTACCTGATTATACTCATCATTTCTGAGTTGTACCTCCTTTACTCTCCCTACAATGGTAGATCAAATCTCCATTATAAACAATCTCTGACCCAATTCACTCGGTAACTTCACCTCTAACTCTATTCTAGCAATCTCTGTTATTAACTCAGTTTGAGCCGTTAACATAGACAACTTTTCCCGACCCTTCCTACTTAAGGCGTCGGTCACTACATTGGCTTTTTTGGGGTGATACAGGATATTGCAATCGTAATCCTTAATCAACTCCAGTAATCTCCTTTGTCTCATATTTAAATCTTTTTGTGTGAAGATATATTTTAGACTCTTATGGTCCGTGTATATCTCACATTTCTCTCCATATAGGTAATGCCTCCAAATCTTTAAGGCAAACACTACCGCGTCCAGTTCCCGATCATGAGTAGGATAAACTTTCTCATAATCCTTTAACTGTCGTGATGCATATGCAATTACATTGCCATGCTGCATGAGCACACAATCAAGTCCTCTATGTGAAGCATCGCTATAAACTACAAAGTTCCCACTCTCTGGGTATCAACAACATGACACAAATAACCCACACATCCTGTAACACCCGAGAAAATCGGATTTTTATGACAATTAAATTTTTATTTAATTATGTGAATTAAATGAATTTAATTGATTTCTTTGTGAGTAAGCTATGTGAAGGTCGTTCTATAACCTAGAATGTGCTAACGTGGTTAGTATTCTGGCTACGTGTTAGAAATAATTATTTGGAATTTCCAAGATGAAAAAAATTATTTTCCGAGAAATTTCCGTAAAAATACTATTCATCCAATTCTGTTCGCGGAATTATTTTGAAATTCTGAGAAACGCGTAATGATAGAATATCGTGATAAGATGGAATATTTGATAATATTTCATTTATGACAAATGCAATTTTCGCCTGCGGACTTAAAACCTAAGGGTTGAGTATATTGATTTCCGAGGAGGAAATGATATGCGTAGAAAGAATGACGTTAGGGTTAATGCGAGCGTTGTACATTAGGTGATACTATTTAGTATCTATGTATAATACGTTGAGTATATACGTAGTACAATACGATTATTGTACGAGTAGTATACAGAGATAATACGTGAATGGTGCATTATGTGGCACGATTAGTATTATAGAATTAAGTTAAGACTTAATGACTAATTCATTTGAGTTGGATTATTAATTAATCCAATCATTTGAATGACCAAGGCCCAATGTTAATTTAGTTAAGCCCAATTCATTAAAACCGAAGGTGGAATTGAGGTCGAACCCTGGTCATAGAATGGGTAAAACCCATGGGCAACCCATGGATGTCATACATGGGATGGTGGGTAAACCACCTTGGTGTGGAAGCCAAGCATAAGGCTTGGTCACCAAGTGTTTTACTTAGTGACCACACATGAATAGTAAGGAGGTGATGGTTCTTTGACAATTATGCCCTCAATTCTAGTTTCTATAAATAAGAAGCTAGGTTGATTCATTTGGGAGTTTTTCAACTTGCCAACCTATATTATTTGAGAGAGAAAGAGAGCTATACTTGCAAGCATACACTTTGGAAGCTTTAACTTTTATTCTTCCAAGATATTTCTTAAGCGTTCTTGAGGTAATACTTCTTGCTTCTCATCTCCATCTCTTTTAGATTTTCTTTTATTATAGAGAATCATGAAGGGGTGGTATATGTCTTGAATGAGGATTTAAAGATGACTTACGATAGATTCAATCTCTATAAATCATGAGATTACAAAAATAATAAGGTTTAATATAGTTTTGAACCATAAAAATATTGATAGTTGAGATCAATTGTTGATAAACAATTGAGCTCCATCAATACGTTAGTATATGCTTCTTGTTTGGTTAGGAGGTAGATATGAAATCCATGGAGTATTCCATGTGATTTGGCTTAGAGAACCTTAGTAACGAAGTTATGACGAATTTTACGAAAATAGACGTTAAACGTCGAAAACGTAAAAATTCCGGAATGGTAGTCGAAAGTTACCGTGAGACTTGAAAACGTTAGTTTTCAATGTCAACACGTGAGATATGGTGATTAAGAGTTGTGGGTTCGAGAATCGTCGGATTCCGACTTTGAACGAAGAAAACGAGCATTGAACGCTCATTAATGTTTACGAACATATATAAAATGAACTTAATAGTGAATTCTGAGTTAACGGATTCGAAGGTGTTGAATCCTTATATGAACACGTAAAGGATGTAATTCCTGACTTGTAGGAATTCGAATGGGTCAATTTGGATGTAAAACGAACAAATTAGGAAGCCGGGAGTTTCGTTAGAAAACCAAAACTGGTTTGGCTAACTGGTGTGCCTTGAGACTGTCGTAGTTGACCCAAAACAAGTACAAAGTGGTGAAATAGCAAATACCACTAAAATCTAAAGGATCTTTCTTGGCATGATCTAAGCGATGTAAAAAGTTGACCAAGTTAGGTTTTAAACTCCAATTGTTTAGAGACCTACCTGAGTTGAGTTTATATACTCAATAAATGTACTAAGACTAATCCTATATTACCTATACTAAGGTATATGGTATGAAACTTAGGAATGTAATGCATGTTAACAAGATATGTATAATGAACAAAGTTGGTACCTTATCAACAATGTTTGAGTTCGGTTAATAAACGTCAGTTGAGTGATAAACCGGGACGAAGGGTGATAAGTCATGTTGACTTTAATAAAGATATTAAGTTAACAAAGACATATAAGAGAAAGAAACTTGTAGGAACAATGTGAATTGTTGTTTGATAGCTAATTACAATGTGCTATGTGAATATATCATGTAGATTCTGTAAAGGCTGTGGTCAGTCGAGTAAGTTATTTGAAGACGCTGAAAGGTAAGTTTTCTTAATGCTTGTCTAACTTCCATTTTAGCCAAGTTTTATGTGATTCGTTGAACTGAATTGCAAGACTTGTTTTAAAGAAAGGGTCGATCCCAGATTTTAACTCGGCTAGACTATTCGTGATATATAGATTGATTATTATTCATATCATTCTATTTAGAAATGTTAACGCTATCCTATGCCAAGTAATTGGTATGGACGTGAAGGTAAGGTTTGTCTATGAACAAACAAAAGTATTTTTCATCGATTATTCGATGGGCACGCGAGTTTGCCAAAAATATTAAACGTAAATACGTTTAATGAATGAGTGTTGATCAACATAGAGTATTATAGGCTGATCACCTAGAAGCGCTCATAAGTTATACGGATGAACGACCTTAGTGCTGTGGACTACTTTTCAAGTATGAAAACTGAAATTTACTGTTCATGGTCTATCGACCGGTTCAAAATTCCTATTCTATTCTATACTTTGGGAATTGATGTTATGAACTGTTAAAGTATTATTGATTCATAATACTTCATAACTATTATTCAGTTATGTTGGAATTGTTATAGAATTCATGAATGTGGTATCCCTGTTATTCTTGATTAAACTTGTTGAGCTGTCATGCTCACTTCTTGCGTGAATTATATAACTGCAGTTAAAGACGAACGTACTGTGAATGCCAAGAGAGATAAGGGCAAAGCTAAGATGGATGCTTAGACCTTGTGTAATAGTTTAGTAAGTTTGTATGTATTATACATTATGAACAATGAACGATGTAACCGGTTTATGAACCTGGGAAGGATTATACTTTGATTATAATAAGAAGATAGTAATTACCTTCATTTGGTTGTATTTCAATGGAATGATTGTATGGATGTTAGTACAGTGGAGCACCATCTGTCGGGTTGGAAGATACCCAGATTTGGGGGCGTCATAGGTTGGTATCAAAGCCTTAGGTTATAAAACTTAAGGGGGGGAAAACCTTAGGCTAATAACCTCGTAAGGAAGGTAAAGTCCGAGGAATGAAATTCAAGTCCATTGAATTAATAAGATTTTGAGATAACTCAGTATCAAAAGGATTAAAAGATGGAAATTAATCTTAAAAATATTAAATGTGATTTATACTTATACTATTGTGTAATATGTACTAATCAACGTGTTATGTGTTTGTAGATGTCAACCGATAGCTTGATGTTTAGAAACGTGGAAATGATAAGTGAGGACTCAGTTAACCAAGTTGAGGTAGTACCAATGCAATTAGTGAGGTACCAAATAGTACTACTAGACGACTCAGACATTGAGGAGTACATCTCTGAGGGGGAATACTCTGAAGAGACTATGGGATTAGCATCATACCTTAACGAGATGCTAGATATGGAGGAAATGGAGGTGGCATCGATTAACACGGTGTTACCTACTCAGGAGCCAGCATCTCTGGATGCAACTAGAGCATTTGATCTGGCAGTGTTGGATAGGAATGTGCATTTGCGTACTCAGGTAGAAGCACATATTGAGGAAATAACTGCCTTATATGAGGCCAAAGAATCTGCAGAGGCAGATTTTGAGTCGGAGCACGATGAAAAAATGCTTATGACTGATAAGGCTCGTAACTATAAGGATGAGGTCCTTGAGCTGCAAAAGAAACTGGTTGAGAAAGACCAGAAAATAACTAGGATATCATACATCCATGAATGCGCTCATGAGGATTTCAAGCTAAAATTGCTTGTTATTCTATTGAGTCCCGCGGACTCGACATACCATGTTTGAGATATAGTGTCGATTATGGCAAATCAGAAATATGAAAATGCTGTTCGACAGTGTTAGTAGATCATTAGATCTTTTGATATATAAGTAGTGACGTAAATCCCTCTTTTGTATAACTAAGGGTAGTCTTTTTGTAAATCCCAATTTTTGTAAGAGGCAATCGCAGGATAGTATGTAATAGCTTTTGGCTAAGGGAACATGATGTAAATAGTTTTGACTATGAAATCATATTTGTATAATGAAGTTTTTATTTAACGTGCTTGTTGTGGTATGAAGGTTGTTGTTGATTTAAAAATGATAACCGAGTAGTTAAATAGATAATAAGGAAGCTTTATTTATTTAATAAGAATTATGCCGCCGAGAAGGAGACAACGGAACCAAGAGGTCGAGTCTCATAATGAAAATCAGGGGGGTCCTAACAACCCTATCAAGAGTTCATTAATTTATTAACAACGCATTTAACTAAGTGGGGTGGGATTCTGTAGCTCAGGGTAGCAAGAACAACTACCTTTAAGGACTTTTAAAAGTGTGGGTCCTCCAGAGTTCAGAGGAACGCAGCGGATCCACTAGAAGCCCGTATACATAGATTAGAGAGATTGAAAAGGCGTTTGTGATAACAAGCGTGGGTGAAGGCGCAAAAGACTTCTTTTGCAACTTATATGATGAAGGGGGAAGCCAACTACTGGTGGAAAGCTTACGAGGAGGTGGGGCTAGACAGGAGGGCATTACGTGGGAACAGTTTAAGAAGGTTTTCTTTGAGAACTATTTCCCTACTAGCATGCAGGGTAGGATGGAAATTAAGTTCATAGAACTTAAGCAGGGGGATATGACAGTTCCCCAGTATGCCGCCAAGTTTAACGAATTGGCGAGATTTATTCCACATCAGGTGGATACGGAGGAAAGAAAGGCGCGTAGATTTGAGCAGGGCTTAAAACCCTGGCTCTATAGTTGAATATCGATTTTCCGGAGTGCTTCCTACGGGACCATTCTGGAGAAGGCGGTAATAGCTGAAGGTGGTGGTGAGGCTTTGTCTCAGTACCACAAAGAGCGGGAGATTAAGAGTAAGTTAGAAGGAGGTAATAAGGCTGAAGTTACCAGGGGAAGTGGCAACTTGCCAAAGAGGAAGAGTTTTAACCTTGGGAATACCGGGGTAAAGCAGGGAGATCCCAAACGGAGAACGGAAGCATGTGAGACATGCGGAAAATCTCACATGGGAGTCTATTTAAAGGGAAAGCGTTATGCTACTGGCTGTGGGAAGGAGGGCATTTGTCACCTTTTGTCCCAACCCTAAGAAAAACCAGGGGTGTTTTGTCTGTGGGTCAATGGACCATATGGCAAGAAATTGCCCAAAGAAGGGTTTAGAGGGGTATAAAAGTTCTGGTAGTGGTAAATTATCCATTACTGGACCAACACCATAAGTGGGTAGACCCTCATTTCGTCACGTTTAATATATTTATTCGCTCAAGATGCGGTTGCATCAATAGATGTGGTAGCAGGTATCATTCCGGTCAATGAGATAAATGCTTATATGCTATTTGACTCGGGTGCTACTTGTTCTTTTATAGCATGTGAATTTGCTAAGCGATTAGGTTTAATCCCTGAGAAGTTACCTATACCTTTAGACGTTAAGGTAGCAAACGAAGAGATAATCCCCATTGAACATATTCATAAGAATTGCTGCGTGGAAATTAGAGGGAATAAGTTATCGGTAGATTTGGTACCGATAAGGCTACAAGAGTTCGACGTAATTCTTGGTATGGATTGGTTGGTGAACCATGAGGCGATTATAGATTGCCATAGGAAAAGTGTAAACCTTCGGCTTTCTAAGAAAACCAAGGTAGTGTTCTTCGGTTATAATTCACCAAGACGCTCTTGTTGTCTTTCTATGACACAAGCTAGGAAGATGTTGAGAAAAGGGTGTGTAGGTTATCTATGCCATGTGGTGGATACCCAAAGAGTAGGAACATTCTTGGATCAGATACCTGTTGTGCAAGAGTTCGCGGATGTATTTTCGGAGGAGTTACCGGGTATTCCACCGGACAGGGAGGTGGAGTTTGTAATTGATCTGTTACCGGGAACGACACCAGTTTCAAGGGCACCATATCGAATGGCGCCAGTCAAAATGAAGGAGTTAATGGTTCAATTACAAGAACTGTAGCGCCCCCAAATCTGGGTATCTTCCAACCCGACAAATGGTGCTATACTGTACAACATTCATAAATTCATTCAATTGAAAAATCTCAAAGAATGAACATAACTTCTATATGGTTCCCTCGGTCTTGGTTCCTCCATCAACCCTGCCTTTGGTCTTCTTATCTTTGTGGTACTGGCTAAGAGCCTCATTCCCACCTTCGACAATTATTTCCTTTTCTAGTATGGTTCCAAAGGAAGTACTTTGGAACACGAGAGATTGACTATAGAGCTGGGGTTTTAAGCCATGCTCGAACCTTTCTAGCCTTTCTCACTTCCGGTGTCCACTTGATGTGGAGTTAATCGTGCCGATTCATTAAACTTGGCAAGACATCTTTGAGGAACTGTCATATCCCCTTGTCTCAATTCCAGAAACCTCATCTCCATCCTCCCTTGCATACTCGTGGGAAAATAGTTCTCGAAGAAAATCTCCTTGAACCTCTCCCACGTTAGGTTTCCTATATCTACCTACTGCTTTGGTTTGCCTCCCACTAGAAGTTGGCCTCTCCTTTCATCAAATAGGTTGCAAAGGCAACCTTTTGACCTTCCTCAACATTTTCTATTACAAATGCTTTCTCAATTTCTTTTACCCATGTCTGGGCTTCTATAGGGTCCGTAGTTCCCTTGAACTCCAGCGGACCTACACTTTTAAAATCCTTAAAAGTAGTAGCTCGTACTACTCCAGGAATTATGGGTACATTAGCCCCCGTTCTATTAAATGCAGCTGTTAATAGATTAACGAACTCCTGCATTGGATTAACCGGACCACCCTCCGGTTGGTTAACATTAAATATACGATTTCGTTGTCTCCTTGGCATGCATTTCGCTATTAAGAAAACAACACATCATTATTACTTTATTCTTGTTGGTTTGTTATTGTTTGTAATAAAACAACAACTCATACTCATTACTCAACATATTCCATAAAAAGATTTATATTGATTCATAACTTGTAGTATAATACTACATTGTTTACATTACTCAGCCTTAGGTGATTACATTTCCATCCCGCAATTACTTTCCAAAAATTAGGATTTACAAAAGACTACCCTTTGTTATACAAAAGAGGGTTTTATGTCACTACTAGATACATAATATTTACATATCTATTCTACTCTAGCTATTGCTAGATTACATCCGTAGTAAGGCATTCTCAAAATCTGCTTTCCGCCAAACCGGCAATAACATCTCTCTTGATGGTACGACGGTGCATCTGCTTCTACACGATATCCACTACTGCTGCTTTGAAATCTACATGAGAACTCCTATGAATATAGGACATCCTCTCCAACTTCCGCTTCTTAGTCTTTAGCTCCTGCTTGAGCTCAAAGACTTCACCTCTCAAATCTCGGACTTTGTCCATAACTAGGACTCTATCATCGTGCTCCTCTTCCCACATTCCTTCCATACTAGTCTTGTCCTCACGGACAGCTCGGAGTTCCTCCTTCAACTCCTTAACCTCTTGGCAGTAATAGACGTTCCTATCCAATCACCGACATAAGCAAGTGCCTTCATTGATTCCCAGTAGACATTTCCTCCGTAGGTGGAACACGGGTCTCTGAGGTGGAACTCGGTCAAAGGACATCACGCCCACCTCCTCCTCTAGCATGCCATCAAATATAGACATGTAGTCTAAGTCGTCTGAGTCTCCTGACTCGATGGTCACCAACTCTGGTTCTACGGCTACGAGATTTAGTAGTATTTCTACCCGATTAACTGAATCCTCGCTCACTACATGTATATCTCTATACATATCATTTTCTCCTGACATCTACAATAAAACAATATAGTTTGATTAGTGTACGTCAGTAAAATAATAAAAATATATAACATAATATAATGCATTTTTTATAAGGTTACTTTCCTTCTTTTACTTCTTTATTCTTTCGTAAGGTTATGACTTAAGGTTCTACTTTCCCCCTTAAGTTTTATAACCTAGGCTTTGATACCAACTTGTAGCGCCCCCAAATCCGGGTATCTTCTAACCCGACAAATGGTGCTATACTGTACAACATTCATACATTCATTCAATTGAAAAGTCTCAAAGAACGAACATAACTTCTATATATTTAAAGTCATATTTACATTTCCCAAGTTCTACACCCGTTACAAAGGTTCTTTGTCATAATATTAGTTAAATTACAACAATAGACCTATACTATTACAAGACAGCTTAGTAATCTGCCTTAGCTTTTCCTTTATCTTTTCCTGATCCTTCGGGACGTTCAGTCTTAGCTGCATTCATATGGTTCAAGCAAGAGTGAGCATAACTAGCTCAGCAAGTATAACAATTTAATAACAACATGCTTGACACATGCAAATCGTATATCTTCGATAACTGAACAATAGTTATGAAGTACTATTGGTAATTCAAAATAACACTTCATTTTTCTTTCAAAATGTTTTACAATAACAACAATATTTAGTAAAACATTCACTTCGGTCAGAGACCTCGAGTATTCATTCTTTATTGGAAAAGGACAACCCGGAAACAAGTCCGTAAGCCCGATATCACTTACGAGCACTTCTAGGTGATCAGCCTATTGTAGTCTATGTTGATCAACACTATATCCATTAAACGTATGTACGTTTAAGCATTTGGCAACCTCACGTGCCTGTCGTCTTACAGATAAAACATTTGTTTAACATTTCAGTCTTCTTTTGAAAACCCTATCAAGTAGTTGACAAAAGATAACAACATTTGATAATACATGAATAGATTATCAATACATCAAGTCTAGCCAAAGGAATTGGCTTCAACTTCAACATACTTCAATTCATGCGAAAGAATACATGAAACTCAAAAACTTATTTAGATTAAACTGAGATAAGAGTTAGAATACATGCCTTTAGTGTCTGCTAAGGTATTTTAACTTTATGTTCAAGTCGTTCAAGTCTCTACAATACATGATCACATAATGCCTTACATTAGATCACATATAATCAAGTATGTATATGACTATATCATACCCTTCATTTCAATCTAATTGGGTATTAGATTCAGTTACTATTTGTTCTGATTTATCATTATGCTTTCATTATACTTCGACTAGGTTATCTCAACCTTTATATTACATTCCTTAAGGTTTAACAAGGTTTAAACAATGTTACATTACCTTCCTTAAGTTATGTTTACTTCCGTTTCTTTTCTTTGTACTTAGAAACTTTCATTACTATCTTTGTTTTGAGGACCTGAGGCATGGCCTTGACTTTATACCTACATCTCGTCTTTGTGCGCGAGCTCTTAATGCCATTGTCACGGACTTTATTGCAGTCATGAGTCCTTACTTAATGGGCATTGCTGCCTTTCACACTCAGAGAGGATTTTGATATCGTTCATACCATGGTGCTACGCCACTTATGAACTAAGGTTGTTCACTGCAGTGAACTCTCTGATGGGCTCGACATCGTTCATGTTGCAAGCGCCTCTTTTTTGTTTAGGTTCAGCCGCATGGCCAACTCTGTCTTTTGATATCAATTTCAGTTTTAAAATTTTGTGAACTTCCCGGACGCATAACTTCTTCGTTATAAGTCCGAATTGGCTTGTTCAAAAGCCTACGGTTCACAATTTACGTACTCTATATGATCATTCAAGAATTTTATCTATTTGACTTCGTTTGCTAAAAATTTACCTATTGGTTCATTTTTAACGTAAACGATAAACGTTCATGAACGTTCAACGCTCGTTTCTTCATTCTAAGTCGGAATCTGGTCATTTTCGAGTCCGCAACTCTTAAATGCCAATTATGACTTGTTTCTATTGGAAAACAATGGTTTCATGATCCAACACAAAATTTGACTTCCATTCCGAGAATTTTATGTATTCGACGTTTATCGTCCAATCGTGCAAATTCCGGCAATTCTTCATTCTTATGATTTGTTTAACATTACAAATGACTTCCATTCATCATGTGAACATTTTAACATAATTAATATAACAACTTATATTCATTGTTGGATTTTGACTTATTCTTCATGAGCTTATAACTTGTCAAATTATAAACTACTTAAGATTTGATTATTCATGACTTATGACAATTAAGGTTTCTTAATCATCATACTTTACATACTCTTCACATATAACTTTACTTAGGTATACACGACACATATGATCATATAAATTCTTTTACATTCATATCATTTCTTTTAATAAACTTCTTACAAGTTCATATTATTTACACATAAGTTTATAACTTATGCTAGCTTAAATGAATTATTACCAACTTAATTGGCTTAAGTTCATTACTTACTCATTCATGTTTCTTAATCCAACTTTTCTTATCATCCTATCATGGTAGAGATAGAAGATAATTGAGAAGAAGTCTTACTCTTTTGTAGTCTTGGTAAGTAGCTTGCTTCTTCTTCTTACTTATGGAATGACTTATGTGTAGCTTATTCTCTCTAACACTTAAGCACTTTAGATGTGTTGGATTAATTGATCAACCAACAAATGGCTAGCAAAGCTCTTCTATTTATAGACTTTCCAAGGTTAGGGTAGTTTGGTCTTTAAAACATCCCATCTCCTTAAGCCACCTCCTTACTATTCATTACTTGTCTAACACAACACTTATCCTACACTTGGTCATTACTTCAAAGTCTTGGTCAATACTCCTACTTGATCATCACACTTACTTGATCACCACATCACTTGGTCACCACACATTCACCATATTAATATGGTTTTGCCCCATGGGTCTATTAATTTATTGGACTTTAGCTTGGGCTTGGATTAAATAAATCCTTGGGCCTTATATTAACAAACACTAGTTGGTTCATTAATTAATAGTTGGGCTTCTCTCTTTAATTCACTTGGACTTGTATATAATTGTTAACCAATCATCCAAGTCCATTAACATTTCTTAATACACATTGTTGATGTATTTTCGTATTCTAATTCTTATAGAATTTATATACGGTATTTCATCATTCATACAAACTCATATAATACTTCGTACTATACGCATTTTCATTACTTTGTACAATACCAACATATCATACCATTATTACTCATTCATTACTATATCAACTTCCTTAACGTTTAGGAATTAAGTCCACAAGCGAATTATTACATTTTCCATAACTAGATTTTTATTACATAATCCATCTTACCTTGTTATTCCATCATTGCGTATTTCTCGGAATCTCAAAATTATATCCCGAGCAAATACCGATGAATAGTGTTTTTCGGAAAATTTCTCGAAAAACTTTTATTTTCATCTTGGAAATCCAAACACTTTAATTCATCCACGTAGCCCAAATACTACGATATTCTAACATCATAGGTTATACAATGATAACCATCTTGATAACACATGGAATATGATTTTATTATTATTTAATTTAATAAAATCATTTTAAAATAAGATCCGAATTTCTCGATTGTTACAAGAACTATTAGACAGAAAGTACATTCAACCAAGTGTGTCTCCTTGGGGAGCACCAGTGTTGTTTGTAAAGAAGAAGGATGGGTCGTTAAGACTTTGTATCGACTATCGAGAGTTGAACAAGTTAACGATTAAGAATAGATACCCTTTGCCCGGGATCGATGATCTATTTGATCGGATTGAAAGGGCAAAGTATTTTCTAAAATAGACTTGCGCACGGGGTATCATCAGTTAAAGGTGAGGAAGGAAGATGTACCTAAGACGGCGTTCAGAACTCGTTATGGTCATTACGAGTTTCTGGTAATGTCGTTTGGATTGACTAATGCGCCAGCCGCATTTATGGATATGATGAACAGTGTTCAAACAATATTTGGACAAGTTTGTTATAGTGTTCATTGATGATATTCTAGTCTATTCAAAGGCGCGGAAGATCATGCGGAACATTTAAGAATAGTTTTGGAGACACTCTGAAAGGAGAAGTTGTATGCGAAATTCACAAAGTGTGAATTTTGGCTTGAGAAGGTGCGATTTCTAGGACATGTTATTGATAAGGATGGCATTTAAATGAGATCCACAAAAGTAGAAGCGGTTTGCGAATGGGGAGCAATCCGAAAACGCTAATCGAGGTTCGAGTTTTACGGGGTTAGCGGTGTTGGGCTTGTACGAGAAGCATGATGGAAATTAAAATTTTAAAGCAATTTGGAAACCCTAAAAGCAGGATCCATGCGAAAAATCAATTAATTCGAGAGAAGAGATTATACGGATATAAAAAACGAGAATCAAAGCCATTCGCCTTGAATCTCCAACGCAATACAAACCGATTAACGCCTACTACAGTATTCACACTAACGTGAGCATGAACCGTCGAACGATTACGCAATAAGAAGGACTTCATGATCTTAGCCACCAAAAGGAATGGATTTTACAAGCTGTTTTTCTCTCTAGTCTCTCTCTAAGAAGCGGCTAGGTTTTTCAATTATGATATCACCCTAAGTAGCTGCTATATATCATATATATAGTAGTTAAAAGGAATTAATCAAATCAAAACCTAATTTCATAAAATCCGAATTTATATATATATATATATATCTCTTAATTAAGTCTTACTTAATTAATATACATATATACAAATTATCCTTTTAATTTAAATTTGTGATTTAAATACTATTAATCATATTAATATATTTAAATCCTTAAAATTTAAATTAATTCCCTTTAAATAACGTTACGTGTGTGACCTATATAGGTTATTATTACGTTGGCAATAATTTTAATATCATATTATAAAATTATAAGCAAAGTGGCTGGCATCTAGTAATGCATCCAGTCTGCTACCCAAGTAATAATAAGATCGATGATTCGATGCAACCTTTTCGTGACCAATGTTTCAATGTAATTCAATCCTTTTAACCTTAATATCCTAGATTAAACTCGAGTCATGGAATGTGTCATACTCTTCATAATTTAATCGAGTTTTCTTGATCAATGAGTAGACTATATGAAACAAATCACTATTTGAGCATGGCCATGCATTTCATAGTCCTACTCAATCAAGAGGCCTATGGATATCACCCATAATATATAGGATGGTTAAATTCCATCCAGATCACTCATATTTCTCACACGATTAATGATGAACCCAATAATCACCTTTATAGTCCACCTATTAAAGGTGACATTTGATGATATCAAAGTACATAAATTCTCGTGTAGTAATATAGCGATTTCGGTCGGAGGACCATTACATCATTGTCACTATGAGAATTGCTAATGACACTTCGCATAATGCTCCATATAAATTCTCATGGTGGGTGCATCCGAAGACATCGTTCTTCAACATGTACCTATGCATTGACTTAATATCTCATATATTTATGACCAATGAGATTTGGTCATCAATCGATCCACATACTAGTCTCTTGCATCATTGTTGTCCCATCAACAATGATACTCGACTAGGGACATTTAAGAACACTGATACTAATGGTAATATATAATCTCATGTTCAAGTCACATATTTGAAACTATATAATTTGTATCACTATTCTAAGGAATTTTATTATGTTAACAATTATATTACGCAGTAAATAAAACCATAATAAAACCATATATTTATTCAATCAAATATAATATCAAAACGTTAAGTAATTATATCAAATTGGCCTCTAGGGCATAAACTCTAACAATCGGGATACTATAGAAGGTTCATTCCGGACTTTTCTAAATTAGCTACTCCGTTAACAAATCTTACAAGGAAGTCGGTGAAGTATGTGTGGACGGAAACATGTGAAAACAGTTTTCAAGAGTTAAAGAAGAGGTTAAGTGAGGCACCGGTATTGTCCTTACCAGATGATATAGGGAATTTTGTAGTGTATAGCGATGCTTCGCATAAAGGACTGGGTTGCAAGCTCATGCAGCATGGCAAGGTCATTGCGTATGCGTCACGTCAATTGAAGGATTATGAGAAGGTCTATCCTACTCATGACCTGGAATTGGCAGCTGTAGTTTTTGCCCTAAAGATAAGGAGGCATTATCTTTATGGTGAGAAATGTGAGATATACGGACCACAAAAGTCCAAATATATCTTCACACGAAGGAGTTGAACATGAGGCGAGAGAAGGTGGTTAGAGTTAATAAAAGATTATGGTGTGATATTTTATATCATCCGGGGAAAGCGAATGTAGTAGCCGATGCGCTAAGTAGGAAGGGTGGAGAGAAATTATCAATGTTAACGACTCAGAATGAGTTGGTAACAGCGATGGCAAAAATGGAGTTAGAAGTTAAGTTACCTGAGGAAGCAGTAGAGATGTTATTTTCTATGGAAACCCAACCTACCATAGTGGAGCGGGTGAGGGGAGTACAACTGAGCGATGAGGAGTGCAAGCAGATGCAGAAGAGGATAGAAGATGAAGAAAAGACTGAGTATAACCTCGATAAGGAGGGATTACTTCGTTTTGAGGGAAGAATTTGGCTTCCTAATGATCCCGAATTAAAAGAAGAAATTATGATGGAGGCCCATAGTTCGAGGTACTCGATACATCCCGATAGTACGAAGATGTATCAAGACCTTCGTCAGAACTTTTGGTGGCAGAATATGAAGAGGGAGATAGGAGAATATGTTAGTAGGTGCTTAACTTGTCAAAAAGTTAAGGCTGAACATCAACGATCGAGCGGGTTGTTACAACCATTAGAAATTCCAGAGTGGAAGTGGGAGCACATCACGATGGACTTTGTGGTGGGACTTCCAGCAACAAGAAAAGGATACGATGCTATTTGGGTGATAGTGGATCGATTGACGAAATCGGCTCATTTCTACCAATAGGAGTTAGGTATAACCTATATCAGTTAGCTAAGCTGTATGTCAAGGAAATTATTTCTAGACATGGAGTGCCTGTTTCGATTGTGTCAGATCGTGACCCATGATTCACATCGAACTTTTGGAGAAGTTTGCAAGAGCAAATGGGAACGCATTTAAGATTGAGTACGGCATTATCCTTAGACGGATGGTCAGAGTGAACTTACAATTCAAATGCTTGAAGATATGTTAAGATCTTGCGTTATGGATTTCAAAGGGAGTTGGGACGAATATCTACCGTTTGTGGAATTTTCATATAACAATAGTTTTCACGCTAGTATAGGCATGCCGCTTTACGAAGCGTTGTATGGGAGGAAGTGCCGAACTCCATTGTGTTGGGATGAGGTGGGTGAACGTTGGATGTTGGGACCTGAGATGGTTCAATAGACGGCGGAAATGGTAAAGTTAATACGTACTCGATTAGTTGCGGCTCAAGACCGACAAAGGAAGTATGCAGATCCTCACAGAGAGAATAGAGAATTCGATGTAGGATCTTTTGTTTTTCTGAAAGTATCACCTTGGAAGGGAAGATACGCTTTGGAAAGAAAGGAAAGTTAAGTCCAAGGTTTGTAGGACCTTTTGAGATTTTAAGAAGGATAAGGGAGGTAGCTTATGTAGTAGCCTTACCTCCAGAGATGGAACGCATTCATAATGTGTTTCACGTAATGTCGATGTTAAGGTCCTTATAAATCGGACTATAAACACGTAATAGAATATGAATCTATTGGATAGAGAAGGACTTATCCTATGAGGAACTTCCAATTCAAATTATTGATAGGAAGGAACAAGTTTTAAGAAATAAGGTAATACCTTCAGTAAAGGTGTTATGGAGAAACCACAATGCTGAAGAAGCAATGTTGGAGCTCGAAAGTAAAATGAAGGAAGATTTTCCTCATTTGTTTATGTAATTATAAGCTAAGATTCAGGGGATGAGAATCCTTATAAAGGGGAGAATATACGCTTGAGAAAATCGGATTTTTATGACAATTAAATTTTTATTTAATTATGTGAATTAAATGAATTTAATTCATTTCTTTGTGAGTAAGCTATGTGAAGGTCGTTCTATGACATAGAATGTGCTAACGTGGTTAGTATTCTGGCTACGTGTTAGAAATAATTGTTTTGAATTTCCAAGACGAAAACAATTATTTTCCTAGAAATTTCAAGTAAAAACACTATTCATCATTTACGTTAGGGAATTATTTTGAAATTCGAGAAGCAGCGTAATGATAGAATATCGTGATAAGATGGAATATTTGATAATATTTCGTTTATGAAAAATGCAGTTTTCGCCTGCGGACTTAAAACCTAAGGGTTAAGTATATTGATTTCCGAGGAGGAAATGATATGCGTAGAAATAATGACGTTAGGGTTAATACAAGTGTTGTACATTAGGTGATACTATTTAGTATCTATGTATAATACGTTGAGTATATACGAAGTACAATACGATTATTGTATGAGTAGTAAACAGAGATAATACGTGAATGGTACGTATGTGGCACGATTAGTATTATAGAATTAAGTTAAGACTTAATGACTAATTCATTTGAGTTGGATTATTAATTAATCCAATCATTTGAATGACCAAGGCCCAATGTTAATTTAGTTAAGCCCAATTCATTAAAAACCGAGGCAGGTAGGTCGAACCGGTGGGTCACCGAATGGGTAAAACCCATGGGGCAACCCATGGGATGTCACATGGGATGGTGGGCCGGCCACCTTGGTGTGGAAGCCAAGCATAAGGCTTGGTCACCAAGTGTTTTACTTAGTGACCACACATGAATAGTAAGGAGGTGATGGTTCTTTGACAATTATGCCCTCCATTCTAGTTTCTATAAATAAGAAGCTAGGTTGATTCATTTGGGAGTTTTTCAACTTGCCAACCTATATTATTTGAGAGAGAAAGAGAGCTATACTTGCAAGCATACACTTTGGAAGCTTTAACTTTTATTCTTCCAAGAGATTTCTTAAGAGTTCTTGAGGTAATACTTCTTGCTTCTCATCTCCATCTCTTTTAGATTTTCTTTTATTATAGAGAATCATGAAGGAAGGGTGGTATATGTCTTGAATGAGGATTTAAAGATGACTTACCATAGATTCAATCTCTATAAGTCATGAGATTACAAAATAATAAGGTTTAATATAGTTTTGAACCATGAAAATATTGATAGTTGAGATCAATTGTTGATAAACAATTGAGCTCCATCAATCGTTAGTATATGCTTCTTGTTTGGTTAGGAGGTAGATATGAAATCCATGGAGTATTCCATGTGATTTGGCTTAGAGAACCTTAATGCTTGAAGTTATGGCGAATTTTACACGAAATAGGCGTTAAGCGTCGAAAACGTAGAAATTAGGAATGGTAGTCGAAAGTTGCCGTGAGACTTGAAAATGTTAGTTTTCAATGTCAACACGTGAGATAGGGTGATTAAGAGTTGTGGGTTTGAGAATCGTTGGATTACGACTTAGAAACGAAGAAAAGCGAGCATTGAGCGCTCATTAACGCGTTCTGAACGTATATAAAATGAACTTAATAGTGAATTACGAGTTAGCGGATTCAAGGTGTTGAATCCTTATATGAACACGTAAAGGATGTAATTCCTGACTTGTAGGAATTCAAATGGGTCAATTCGGATGTAAAACGAACAAATTAGGAAGCCGGGAGTTTCGTTAGAAAACCAAAACTGGTTTGGCCTGGCTGGTGCATGAGACTTCGGCGCCACAGCGCCAAAACCAGTACAAAGTGGTGTGCCATGGCGCTTGAGACTCGGCCGAGTACCACCGCTAACTTTCATGCGTAGAAGTTATACTAAAATACAAAGGATGCCACGCCGCAGCGCTAGCAGTGGAAAAAAGTTGACTCCAGTTGTTTAGAGACCTACCTGAGTTGAGTTTATATACTCAATAAATGTACTAAGACTAATCCTATATTACCTATACTAAGGTATATGGTATGAAACTTAGGAATGTAATGCATGTTAACAAGATATGTACAATGAACAAATTTGGTACCTTATTAACAATGTTTGAGTCCGGTTAATAAACGTATTGAGTGATAAACCGAGACGAAGGGTGATAAGTCATGTTGACTTTAATAAAGATATTAAGTTAACAAAGACATAGAAGAGAAAGAAGCTTGTGGGAACAATGTGAATAGTTGTTTGATAACTAATTATAGTGTGCTATGTGAATATATCATGTAGATTCTGTAAAGGATGTGGTCAGTCGAGTAAGTTATTTGAAGACGCTGAAAGGAAAGTTTTCTTAACGCTTGTCTAACTTCCATGTTAGCCAAGTTTTATGTGATTCGTTGAACTGAATTGCAAGACTTATTTTAAAGAAAGGGTCGATGCCAGATTTTAACTCGGCTAGACTATTCGTGATATATAGATTGATTATTATTCATATCATTCTATATAGAAATGTTAACGCTATCATATGCCAAGTAATTGGTACGGACGTGAAGGTAAGGTTTGTCTATGAACAAACAAAAGTATTTTTCATCGATTATTCGATGGGCACGCTGAAGTTGTTAAAAATATTAAGCGTAAATACGTTTAATGAATGAGTGTTGATCAACATAGAGTACTATAATTTGATCACCTAGAAGTGCTCGTAAGTTATATGGATGAACGGCCTTAGTGCTGTGGACTCCTTTTCAAGTATGAAAACTGAAATTTACTGTTCATGGTCTATCAAACGGTTCAGAATTCCTAATCTATTCTATACTTTGGGAATTGATGTTATGAACTGTTAAAGTATTATTGATTCATAATACTTCATAACTATTGTTCAGTTATGTTGGAATTGTTATATAATTCATGAATGTGGTATCCCTGTTATTCTTGATTAAACTTGCTGAGCTGTCATGATCACTTCTTGGATGAATTATATAACTGCAGTTAAAGACGAACGTACTGTGAATGCCAAGATAGATAAGGGCAAAGCTAAGATGGATGCTTAGACCTTGTGTAATAGTTTAGTAAGTTTGTATGTATTATACATTATGAACAATGAACGATGTAACCGGTTTATGAACCTGGGAAAGATTATACTTTGATTGTAATAAGAAGATAGTAATTACCTTCATTTGGTTATATTTCAATGGAATGATTGTATGGATGTTAGTACAGTGGAGCACCATCTGTCGGGTTAGAAGATACCCGGATTTGAGGGCGTCACACATCCCTTCCTCAACAATTTCCTAGTTTGTGTCATGGTAAGACAACACGAACGACCTGGTGATTTATTACCGTAAAACACTACATGAGGTTGTCTCAACGTTCTAATGTTTACACATTTCTTTTGACAATCTATAATTGCACCATGGTTAAACAACTAATCCATCTCGAGAATTACATCGAATTCTCCTAACTTTATTGGTATTAAATCTACCGATAACTTATAACCTCGTATTTCTACACAACAACACATATGAATATTTTCAATAGGAATTATTTCTTCATTGGCTACCTTGATATTCAAAGCTATAGGCAATCTTTAGGGAAGTAATCCTAATCGTTTAGAAAAATTACATGCTATGAAAGAACAAGTAGCACCCGAATCAAACAACACATAAGCATTTATATCGTTGATTGGGATAATACATGCAATTACATCCCCTGATGCAACTGCATCTTGGTCTGTCATGTTAAATATGCGGGCCATTAGCCTACTCGTCTGAGTTGGACCACTAATAGCTAACTTACCACTATTAGTGCCCTTATTATCATCCGTCCCCTTCTTCGAGCAATTCTTCGCCATATGATCAGTTGATCCACATACGAAGCATCCGTGATTCTTCTTCGAACTTGGACAATTAGGCAAAATGTGCCCCTCCTATCCACAGTTATAGCATACCATTTTTCCCTTGAGACAGACTCCTAAGTGAGTCTTCCCACAGTTCTTTCACGCCTCCATCCTCTTCTTAGGATCTCCTTGCTTTACTCTATTATTCCCAGAGTTAAAACCTTTCCTCTTCTACATGTTTCCACTACCACTTGCTCCCTCGGTTTTCACTCCCCTTTCTACCTTATTCTTGTTCTTCTTCTCTCTGTGGTATTGGCTTAAAGCCTCATTACAACCCTCGAAAATTATTGCCTTTTCTAGAATGGTTCCAAAGGAATTACTTTGAAACACTGATATCCGGCTATAGAGCCAGGGTTTCAAGCCCTGCTCGAATCTCCTTGCCTTCCTCACCTCCGTATCCACCTGATGTGGAGCAAACCTTGCCAGTTCATTGAACTTGATAGCATATTGGGGAACAGTCATTTCCCCTTGTTTCAGTTCTAAAAATCTCATCTCCATCCTCCCCTGCATACTCGTGGGAAAGTAGTTCTCGAAGAAAATCTCCTTGAACTTGTTCCACGTTATGTTTCCCACTCCAGCCCTAGCCTGGTTTGCCTCCCACCAGAAGTTGGCCTCTCCTTTCATCATATAGGTAGCAAAAGAAACCTTTTGCCACTCTTCGACATTTGCAATAACAAATGTCTTCTCAATTTCTTTTACCCAAGTCTGGACTTCTATAGGGTCCCTAGTTCCTTTGAACTCCAGCGGACCTATACTCTTAAAATCCTTAAACGTAGTAACCCGTACTACTGCAGGATTTACAGGTATATTCACCCCATTTCTATTAAAAGCAGTCGTTAATAAATTAATGAACTCTTGCATCGAATTAACTGGTCCCCCTTCCGGTTTATTCACGTTTGCTTCTTTATTTCGTTATCTTCTTCTTGGCGGTATTTTTCTGTTAAAATAAATAACACTTTATTGTTTCTTTCTTCTTGTTAGTTAGTTATTATTCATTATTAAATAATAACTCCAAACTCATTGCACAACATGTTCAATAAAAGGCTTATATTGATATGCTCCTTCCTTATAGTATAATACTACATCATTCGTCATTACACAGCCTTAGCTGATTACATTACTTTCTCGCAATTACTTTCCAAAAATTGGGATTTACAAAAGACTACTCTTTGATATACAAAAGAGGGTTTTACGTCACTATATAGATATAACATATTTACATATCTAATTCTACTCTAATTACTAACTAGATTACATTTGCCTTATGGCATTCTCATAATCTGCATTGGCAAGACCGGCTATCACATCTTGACTGATAGTATGCCGAGTCTGCCCTGCCTCCATAGGATACTCAGCCACTTGCCACTGAAAATCCTTGTGAAAACTCTGATGTATATAAGACATTCTACTAATCTTCTGCTTTTTAGCCTTTAGCTCCTGCCTAAGCTCAAAGGCCTCGTGTTTCAACTCATGGACCTTGTCCTTTGCCAAAACCTTCTCGCCATGCTCCTCTTCCAACATCGTCTCCATGTCTTTCTTGTTTACCAAGATATCATGGACCGCCTCCTTTAACTCTATCACCTCTTTCCCCAACTGGATATTTCTATCCAACACTATCACGAATAACGCCTTCATTGACTCCCCCGGAGTAATCTCTTCTGCAGGTGATACCGTGTTAAACGACACCACCTCCACCTTCTCCTCTGATATGACATCAAACAAGGACATAAATTCTAAGTTTTCCGAGTTTTCTGACTCAACCACCACCACTTCTGGTAACTCAGCTACATGGGTCGGTAAAATCTCTACTTGATTCACAGACTACTCATTAACGACATGTATATCCCTATACATCACGTTATCTCCTGACATCTATAACAAACAAAATTATTTTTATTAGTACACATCATTAGAATAAGAAAATCAAATATCACATTTAATGCATTTTTAGGGCTAACTTCATATTTTACTTCTTTAACTATTCTTCAGGTTATGGCTTAAGGTTCTTTTTCCCCCCTTAAATTTTATAACCTACAACTTTGATACCAACCTATGACTTTTCCAAATCCGGGTATCTTCCAACCCGACAGATGGTGCTACACAGTGCTATAGTTCACACACACATTCAATTAAAATACTTCAAAATAGTGAATATGTCTTCTATATATTCCAAAATAATATTTCCCTTCTCAGGTTCTTTGTAACCATTACATGTGTTCTTTGTCATAATATCAAATAATTACAATGTTTATACTATAATAATACAAAGACAACTTATTGGTCTACCTTAGCCTTCCCTTTATCCTTACTGGATCCTTCAATTCATTCAGTCTTAGATGTATATGGTTCAAGCAAGAGTGAGCATAACTAGCTCAGCAAGTATAACAATTTTATTTAAATAATAGGTTTGAATCGTATGAATCGTATATCTTCAATAACTGAATCAATAGTTATGAAGTACTATAGATAATTCAAAATAGAACTTCTCTTTTCTTTAAAAACGTTTAACAATGAACAACATTCTTTAAACATAAATCTTGGTCCAAGACCTTAAGCATTTCATTCTTTCTTTGAAAAGGATAACCCTGCACCAAGTCCGTAAGTCTGGTATATCTTACGAGCATGTCTAGGTGATCAGCCTATAGTACTCTATGCTATACAACACTACTTCATTAAACGTATCAACGTTTAAGTTTTGGCAACCTCACGTGTCTGTCGTTTGACGACAAAACATTTGTTTATTCATACTCAGTCTTTCTTTGAAATCCATACCAAAACAGTTGGCAAAAGATAACAACATCAATAACATTTTGATAGATTATAAGGAAATATACAAAAACACATTAAGTCTAGCCAAAGGAATTGGCTTCGACTTCATTATACATTAATCCATACGTAAGATACATGAATAACAAAGCTTGTCTAGAAATAATGTAGACAAGGTTTTAGAATACTTGCCTTCAGCGTCTTCTATAGTTAATACACTTTCCTTTTTAGTCTTTAAGGATGCTACATTACATAAGTACATAACATACCACATTAGGTCATAAACAATCAAGTAGGGTCATTAATCTATCTTCCCCTTCTTCTCAATCTAATCATTCATTAGATTGGTTAACATTCGTTACGGTTTATCGCATTACATTGTGTTTACATTCAAGTAATCTTTCGTCAACCTTTAGTTGTTAACTTAAGGTTATTAATCATCTTTAATTATTTTACTTTAAGTTAATTAAAATTATAATTTATTTTCAATTACATTCATGTTCATTCTTTACTGACTCCTTCCTAGTAATCAAGCATTCATGGTGCCAACTTCCTTAATAAGTCTCGCGTTTACGTGGCGACACTTGACAAGATACGAGTAATAGTCTTGGCACTGCGGTGCCAAGTTCTTCGTTATGTGCCACGGTGCGGCGCCACTTAACAGTGAATTAGGGTTCGGTTATGGCGTTGTGGCGCCAAATTTAATACCTAGGGCGGTGCCGGCCCTGCCTCAGAGAGAAAATTTTCCTAGTTTTTCTACTGCAATCCTTTACGGGCTCATAACTTACTCATTATAAGTCGGAATTGGCTTGTTCAAAAGTTGTTAGCTCACATATCACGTGTACTACTATTTCATTAGAAAATCTTACATTTCGAATCCGTTAACACGGAATTCACCGATTAAGTTCTTTATTACGAATTCGTTAAACGTTCGTGAACGTTCATAGCTCGTCTCTTCGTTCTAAGTCAGAATTAGACCATTTTAGAGTATGCAACTCTAAAATGAAAACTTAGACTATACTCCATCGAAAACTAATGTTTCTGAGTTCAACGGTGACTTTTGACCTTCATTCCAAGAATTTTACGATTTCGACGATTATCGTCTTATCTCGTAAAGTTTGTCATAACTTTGTTACTTGAGATTTTTACACCATTCAAAATGGATTCATTCCATCATTCTATCATCCTAACCAAATATATTTCATCTAATCCAATACACGATTGTTTTAAACTTGTCCATCAACAACATAATGACAATTCTTCATATGTTCTTCATTAGTTCATAACTTCTATGATTATGATTCTCTTATAACATAGTTTATCAAGGTTTAAGTCCATCAATAGTCAACCTTATACTCCTTATGATACATGATCCACCAATATTCACTTCTCTATCAAACTATAATTGAAGAGATGAAGAATAATGGTCTAGAGGTTCATTACCTTTGATGTTCTTAACTTTGATTCTTCTTCTTTTCTTCTTGAATTAGAAAGACACTTCTCACTTTTCTTTCAATAATATTAGCTCTAAGATGTTGGTGGAAATTAACAAGGCACAAAATGACCAACAAGCTCTTTATTTATAGATTTTCCAAGGTTAGGGCATAATGGTCAAAATGCCATTCCACCTCCTTACTTTCCACCTCCTTACTATTCCTTACTTGCTCCCCACAACACTTATCCTTTGCTTGGCCACCAAGATGGCCAGCCATGACTCACCTATGGGGCCCACATGGGTTACCCCATTGATCTTTCCCACCCGGTAACCCATCGGTTCGATCCACGGGTCCGGTTCTTTGTTTGGGCTTAAGTTTTAATTACTTTGGGCTTAACATTAGGGTTACATTTCATATCTTTGGGCCTTAACAAGTTTGCACTTGGGCTTGCCCAATTCCTACACAAATCCCACAAGTCCACTACTATTGGTTTAAAGCTTATAACGTATAATCTTCGTATTCTTCTCGTATACTAAGTCGTATAATCATTCATCATACACGATATGCTATCTTTCTTATATACTTGTATAATAATTTGTATCATACTTGTATTCATTGCTTCGTATAATACGTGTATATCATACGATCATCATTTATTCAATCTTTACTTTCCTTAACATTCTCGAACTTAGTACGCAGGAGAAAAACTGCATTTGTCATAACTGAATTATTATTACATAATTCATCCTTCCTTATCATTCTATCCTTATGTATTTCCCGAAAGTTCAAAAATAATTCCCGAGCAAAAATGGATGAATAGTGTTTTTCAGAAAATTTCTCGGAAAGCTTTTATTTTCGTCTTGGAAATTCAAACACTTTAATTCCTTCACGTAGCCAAAATACTACGATATTACGACACTTTTAGGTTATAGAACAACCTTCATCTTGTTTACTCATTATAATTACATATATTATAATTTTATTCATTATTTAATCAAATAAAATTTATTTTATAATTAATCCAATTTTCTCGGTCGTTACAGTAGATTATATGAAGATTGGGACTTTTGGAGTATTATTTAGATATGGATCGAGTGTTAAAGCTTATTTGAAATTAGCCTTAAGAATTAACAATTTAGAGGACAAATTTTTTTTAAGGTGGGTAGAATGTAATACCCGGTTAAAAAAATAATAATAATTAAATATAATAATAAAATAATAATTAATTTATAATTAGACAATGGAATAAAAACTAATAATTATAATATATCTAAAACCTATTAGGATAAGCAAGTTAGACTATAATAAACATTTAATTTTAAAAGCACTCTTTTACTTGGTAACCTATTTTGCAAAGGAATTAGATATATTTTAAACAACTAGAGAGAAAGAAGAACGTAAAAATTATTTGGTTTTGGAGTATTTTAGAACAGAAAATAAGAAAAGAAGAAAACTCAAAGAATTAGTTCACTTTTAATTTCGTGTTTTGCAATATCGAGATAAGTGTCTTTCTAAACTATTTAGTGTTTTTAAATTATCTTTTATTTTTATGTATATGTTAGTAATTTCTCGGATGCCTAAATGCAAGGTTTCAAAATTTGTTATATTTTATTTAAGGCTTCCATTTAAACTAAAATGCTAAGTTCGTTTATTCAAAATTCGGATCAATTATTTATTTTTGAACTATGAAATGAGATTATATGATTTTGAACTGTGAAAAAGTATCGCTTAGAGTATCGATAATATTGAGAAAAGATTTTGAAATCCTCAGTCTGACTATGTATAGAACACGTTATTAATTACGTTTAGTTCCGGAGCTAATATAGGACCTACTAAGGCGCATATCTTTTAGATTCCCTTTGGGGAGCGTGCATTTTTATAGATACCTTATTAAGGTGCATATCACAACATTATCGAATTTTTGGGTCGTGTTGCAGGGCTATTGTAACCTTAGTCGATAAGGTTGTGGATTAAAAAATATATGATAGACATTGAAATAAATTTTTGAATTGTTTTAGTTTTGAAAACCTATATACTATTGTTATTGAACAAAAAGAATTTCAAAAAAAGTGTTTTGCAAATTGGCACCTTTTTCTGCTATTTTTGTCCTATTTGAGGTCCAATGAGCAAAAGGTAGAAAGGCAAAGTACTCCTGATATTGAGGTTAACCTTATGTATTGATGATTGTGATTTTTAATGCATATATTATGTATACGACTTTGGGGCAGGTGTGCTACTGAATGGCCACCTAGTCATGCCTATGTGCATGTGGATAGTCCTATTTTCAAAGGGGACTATGGCAAAAATTTTCAAAATGTAGGCATTTAATTAGTCATGCAATTTTAACGCCACTGTAGATATATGTTAAAGTAATGCATGCATGCATGTAGTCATAAAATGCATTTTGAAAAGCTCCAGGTAAGGAAATACCACACCCTTTCTGAGGTGATTTAGAGACTTGTTGTCTTGATATTATGGATCCGGATCAGCCGAGTAGTTCCCGTAGGACCACTTCTAGTATACGGAGGAAGGCTTCTGAAGTGCCTCGACCCGTTAGTTAGATGACCTCGTCGATTGATGGAGGCGAATGTCGTCGATCTGGTGCGATGTGCTTGGGATGTTGAGGATGAGGATGAGGATATTTCGCTTGAGGATCCCGCTCCTGATGCACATGTTCCCCATAGGGAGTTCCCTTGTATTCAGGTGGCATACCCAGAGCTTCTGGGTGACTTGAGCAGACATCTCTCGATGTACTTGCATGCTAACGAGGTATGACGTTAGATCTTGATCTTCCTTTTTTCCTATTGACGAGGATTAAAGGATTCTGATGTTGATCTGCATTTCATGCGGGTTCCGACCACACACGACCTCGAGGAATTGGTTTAGTATACACTCCATGTATCAGGCTCTTCATCCTGATTACAGAGCAGTAGTGTATGATTGGGGATTCGGGGCATTCTTCTCCATCCTTCCTCGTCGTTGTCCCTAGGGTTACCTCAAGGCATTATCTGGGCGGTGGTTTCACCAGACTCAGTCACTCCATTTGCTGGACTGTGAAGTGACGATGACGCCGATGGATTGGCAATTTATCACAGGTATGGAGTTTGGAGGGGAACCAGTGCCTTGCATGGCGGACATTACCCCTACTGCCGTCAGATCCTTATTAGGAGTTCCGGCGGAGGTGCTCAAGGGTAGGACTGTTCATTCAGGTCCTTTGAGCATAAATGCTATGAGTGGGCTGTTGAGCGAGCCCATGCCAGATGATGTCAGAGTCAGGGATTGTATTCTTCGGTGATTGTTCCTGATGATCATTAGGGGCTGCTTCATAGCAGATAATTCCTCTACGGTGTCGTTCGCTTTGATCAGCGCCACGCGTCATGTGGACCGTATTGGAGAGTATGATTGGGGCTCCTACACCTTTGCCTATTTCCTCCGGGGCATGCGTATGCGCTCACAGGGTTTGACTGAGACTTGGCTAGGATTTTACCCATTTCTGCTAGTGAGTATTTCTCTTGTCATTTCCCATTTATAGGTTAAGAGTGTTTACTGACCGCAGATGTTTTGCCATTATGTTGGCAGTTTTAGGCCTATGAGAGGCTCTCATGCTTGCATCGTGTGAGTGTGTTAGGTTTAGATACCTATCCATGAGGACGACGATGGCATCATTCCATATTGGCAGAGGTTCCTCATGGTGAGGGTTTCACTCTTTGCCGCATTGCGGTGGAGTTATTGACAAATTTGAGATTATCACATGGATTCCATATTCTGGGGAACATTTGGCCATCGGTTTTGAGGATGGATACCCGACTGGAGTCGAGTACGTGATTTCCACCAAGAGAGTTCCTCTCTTCATAGATGGAGGCTGGGAGCTCTATTTAGGAGAGCGTACTATTAGGAGCACCACAGGGGAGATTCGTATACCGATCTTGCCTCCTGCCATGCGTTATTGGCCTGTATTGCAGTCACCCATCACTGATATCCCATTATTGGGGGTTGACGGTTTTGCATTATCAAAGGGTCCATGTACTCAGGAGACGTTCCAGCGTTGGTGGTTGCCTTGTACTATTGGACCCCAATCCCGCGCCACTCAGTTCATGGGGGATATGGTTTCAGGATCCGTGATGATGACGGATTGGATAGCCTGTGTCCGAGATTCGACTCATATGACACAGATTGATAGTTTGACCCGGCAGTTGGAATAGGCACATATATTTATCCAGCATTTGGGCAGAGATCCGACAGAGGCAGGTTCGTTTGATCCTTCCAGCTCAGGCGCTGGCCCCTCAGATGACCCATTCGGTTTTGTCGGCGCAGATCCTCCTTTGTATAGGCCTGACATCCATGTTGATAGAGATCCAGTGACTCAGGAGGAGTTACATCTGGTGGACAGGATTGATGATGTAGACATTGACACCATTATCTTCTTCTGATGTGTATTCTCGTTATCTTTTTTGATAGCCCTCTGTTAGCTATTGGGTGGATGTGCCCCATTCTCGCTATATCTTTTGATAGGCCTCTATTAGTAGTAGGGCATCTGTGCCCCATTTCCTTGTATTTGTAGCTGTACAGAGATGATGTATTAGATGATGATATACTTAGGAATGTATGCACATTTTTTCATTCCATATATCATATTTCCATCTATTATCTGCTATGCATGTATCATTTTATGCATATGTATGTATGTCTAGAGATATTCAGCATTGACCTTTGGATGGTCTTATGACATAGCCCATACAGATGTCTTCTTCGACAGTTATCCGTATTGATCATACCCCACCATCATTGGTGGCATCGGGTATGCGATCGTGGTATGATAGCATGTCACCATCAGACAGAGTGACCGTAGACCATTTGTTGCAGCATACTATGACCTTGTTGATGTTTTAGGTTCCCACAAGATTCGTGGATGGCATGCTAGAGCATTGGGTATCGGAGAGGCAGGTTTTTCGATTTGGGACCCAAAAGTTGACTCCTACTCTGGAGGAGTATGCACTGTTGACGATGCTGCCGCTGGATAGACCTTGTGTGTATATGGTTTTGGGGGACATGAGTCGACGGTTCATGACCCTCACTGGATTGAGGCGTAGAGTGGTGTAAGATGAGTTTACATCTGGCCACCTTATATCCTAGTGTTTTTTGTTCGACACATTTGGCTCTGAGGATAGTTATTCAAGACATTCCGGGGATTTTACCACTTCGGCGGATCATTGGCGTCTAGCCAGGGTGGATGTACTGCTATTGTGTGTATTGTCGTACGTCTAAATGCCATGGTACATGGATAAGATAGACATTGGAGTCATCATGGCAATGAGAGCTCTCAGGGAGGGTCGTACCATCATACCGATGATTATAGCAGAGACTCTGAGGTCAGCCACCTATTGCTGTACTTATCCAACAGAAGTGTTCATGGGCAGCTCGGTCATGCTATACGTGTGGTTTTTGTCACACTTGAGACCGATTGGCGCTCTTAGATGGCATGGGTATTGGTTCACCCATGATATAGCCATGTTGTACTCCTTTCAGCCATCAGAGTGTATAGATGCTATGTCTTGGTCTATGTTCTTGGCGGATATCAGAGATCCATTTGTCATATTCCCGTGTTCGGGGCTCAGCTCACCTTACAGCTTTATTACTCACGCTCCGGGCATGGACTACATCCCTCTGGCTAGCTTAAGGGGCGTGACTACCTATCACCCGTTGGTCGTGATGTCGCAGTTTGACTAATTTGAGGACTTTCATATCAAGGAGGAGATAGTTGCCGAGTTGCCAGCATCTCCTTTAGATTATCCCAGTGCTAGTACTGTTGTGATTCAACATTCAGCATAGTACTTTGAGTAGCGTCTTCATCTGATGACCTTCAAGTGAGATCAGGCTTGATCTTTGATGTTGACTGCCCTTGATGGGAAAGATGCAGCTCTGTTGGAGAGAGACGAGGCATTAGCTCGCAGAGATGCCGCTGTTGTTGAGCGGGATGAGGCCAGATCAGCAAGAGATGCAGTGATAGTTGGGCGGGATAATGTCATATATGCCCGGGATATAGCCTTCACAGATAGTACTGCAGTGAGGTCCCTTACCACTGATATGATTGCAGAGATGAGCGCTTACATTGATGAGCATATGGTCACCATGCAGATGGCTGCAGATCTGTTGGGTCGTGTGGATATTCTCGTACAGGAGACCACAGCTTCGCCTCCTTCTTCTGAGAGGGATGCCATATTAGGCTTGTTAGCTCGCATATATCCTGATTTATAGATGAGCTTGTATTTTCCTATACAGACTAGCTTAGCCATTTTGTCATATAAAGTTTACATTGTATATATCAAACAGCATTATATATATAGCAGGGAAATATATTTTTGATCACCTCCCTTTTAGATATGCTTTGCTATTTGGTTGATATTTTGCCTGCTGCTTCAGGGCTTGTGATCTTGATGTATTCTGAATTCCTCCTTGAGGGATGGACATTGAGATGTCTCTAGACAGTTCAGAATGGATCATTGATCTATGTGTATCCCTACCATCTTGGGTGTCTTGGGACTGGTTTCTGTATAGAAAGGTGGAAAGGAATGTGGCCTTCCTCTCTGAGATTGACAGCACCATAGATGGTTGCCAATACTTCTATCCAGGAGAAGCCTAGTTAATTCCATCTCTTATGGATTGGTGTTGCTCTTTAAGGTATGACCGCAGCTTAGATGGTCGCCGAATCTCTTATTTGGGAGGAGTTCAGATACTTCCATCCCTTTGGTCTTCAGCCAATGAAATGTAGTGGATTGAAAGATGATCCCAGTACCAATTAACAAGGGTTTATGTTTTGGTAGGGGGTGAGACCGAACCATGAATGGCTGCTTACATACTCCTATTGAAGAGGAGATCAGGTCTGCGTAGTTCAAACCTAGTGTAAGAGGTTCAACGCTGTATGTGGTAGAAAAGGGTGTAGGAATGTTTTTGTTATTTTTATTTTTGTAAGGAGAAAAGGGTAGAAATGTTTTTGTTGTTTTTTTTATTGCGACCGGGCCGTATGAAATGGTTGCCTACGTATTCCTATTGAAGAGGAGATCAGGTCGGCGTAGTTCGCCCCTCAGGGCGAGGTGGAAAGCGTGATTCCATGTGCAGGTCAGATTGCGGGGAAGAGAAAGTTTAATCCTAGGTTGAGGATAAACTGCGGGTAAAAAGTTTGATCCCATGTATGGGTAGCCAAACTGCAAACGCGAGAGGTTCAATCTGTAGGGGGGTGACCTGAGTCGTATGAACGCAGAGAAGCCAGGCTGCTAGCTTGAAAAGTATGTTTTCCCTGAAGGGCAGAATGTGGAAGAGATGTATGTGGTAAAGGGTTAAAGAACTGGAATGACTGGTGATCTGATGATCTAACACCAGGACGTTTACTTGATTGTCATTTCAGATATAGTATCGTTTCACGACGTTCGAGTTGATGAGTTGTGGAAATTTATCATCGTCCATTTCTTGCAATCTAAGAGCGCCTCATGTCAATACTTCCTTGACAACAAATGGGCCTTCCCAGTTAGGAGCGAATTTCCCCTTAGATTGATCTTGGTTGTTAATGATCTTCTTCAAAACCAAGTCATGTTGTTTAAATTATCGTAGCTGGACTTTTTTGTTGTAGGATCTGGCGATCCTTTGTTGATATAACTGACCATAGAAGATAGCCGCGGTTCGCGCTTTAAATCTATTTAGAGACAATTGGTGATACCTATCTTGTATCCATTGGTCTTCCTCCAGCTGAGCGTCTATAAACACTCTGAGGGATTCCATTTCAACTTCTATGGGGAGCATTGCTTCCATCCCATAGGTTAATGCGTAGGGGGTTTCCCCAGTGGAAGTACGCATTGAGGTTTTGTAGGCTAACAGAGTAAGAGGCAATAAGCCAGGCCATCCTTTGTGATTGGCGGACATCTTTTGCATGATCTTCTTAATGTTTTTGTTAGCCGCTTCAACAGCACCATTCATATTTGGATGGTAGATGACGGAGTTAAGGTGATTGATGTGGAATTTACTGCATAACTCCTCCATCATTTTGTTGTTAAGGTTCTTAGCATTGTCTGATACAATCACCTCTGGTTGTCCATATCGACACATGACATTGTTTCTGATGAACGCAATGATGAACTCTTTGGTAACCTTGGGGAAGGAGGCTACTTCTACCCACTTTGTGATGTAGTCGATCATGGTGAAGATAAATCGGTGACCATTACTGGCTTTAGGCTCAATGGGCCCAATCACGTCCATTCCCCACATTGCGAAGGGCCAAGGCGAACTCATATTGTGGAGTTCCCGTGGAGGGGCGTGGATAGCATTCCCATGAATTTGGCATTGATAACATCTCCTGACGTGGTCATGGCAGTCAGCTTTGAGAGATAGCCAATAATGTCATGTTCTAAAGATTTTCTTGACAAGGAGGGGGCCACTCATGTGTGGGCCATAGACTCCACCATGGATTTCATCCATGAGTCTCTGAGCTTGGTCTTTGTCTAAACATTTGAGGAGACCTTGTCCTGCATCTCTTTTGTAGAGAGCATCTCCGCTTAGGTAGAATTTCATAGCAAGTCGATGGATCCGCCTCTTCTCAGTAGGGCTCACCTCAGCGGGTGTAGATCCATCTCTTAGGTACTCTTTGATAGGCTGATACCAAGGATGATGGATGGGAGGTAGCTCATCCAATACTTCTCCAACGTAGTTCCCATAGGCTGGTGCCTTGTGCAGGGCAATTGTGACGCTTGGCAAGTCTCCCTTGTCAGATATGTGTATCAAGGAGGCCAAAGTTGATAACGCATCAGCAAAATCATTCCTATTACGAGGAATGTGTAGAAAGGAGATTTCTTCGAACTCCAAAGCCATCTTCAAAACCTACCGATGGTAAGGCAGCAAATGTAGCTCTTTGGTTTGATAGATTTATGTGGATTGTCTAACTACTAACTCCGAATCTCCAAAGACAGTTAACCGCCTGATGCCCATTGAACGGACAAGTTTTAGCCCCATGAGACAGACTTCATACTCAGTTGTGTTGTTGGTGCTGACAAACTGCAATTTGACGGTGATGGGATACTGCTCCCCCGTAGTGGATACTAGAACTGCTCCAGCTCCAACACCTTCCATATTAACAGCTCCATCGAAATACATCTTCCATGTTTGGCGTGTATCGTACTGATGGTGTTGCTGAACTGTCATGACCCCTTCATCGGGGAAGTATGTTTCCAAGGGTTTATAATCCCCTGAAGGTGAAGCGGCCAGTTGATCCGCAATTCCTTGACCTTTGATGGACTTTTGAGTCACGTATATGATGTCAAATTGTTGTAGGATCAACTGTCATCTGGACAGTCGGCAATTTAACATTGGTTTGTTGAACACGTACTTGAGAGGATCCACGCGGGATATAAGATGGGTTGTGTGACCATGGAGGTAATGATGTAACCTCATGGAAGCCCATGCTAAAGCGCAACAAGTCTTCTCAATTAGAGTGTACTTATGTTCACTACTGCTGAATCTTTTGCTGAGGTAATAGATAGCTCATTCTTGGCCTCTATTGTCTTTCTATCCCAGCATACAGCCCATGGCATTGTCACTTACTGACAGGTACATGAATAGAGGAGAATAATCTCTGGGTGGTACCAAAACGGGAGCTTTGACTAGCTGATCCTTGATTGTAAGGAAGGCCTTCTGGCACTCATCATTCCATTTCATGGAGGAGTTCTTCCTTAACAGCTTGAAAATTGGCTCACAGGTTGCTGTGAGTTGAGAGATGAACTTGCTAATGAAGTTGATTCTTCCTAAAAATCCCCGTATTTCCTTCTCTTTCTGAGGAATGGGCATTTTCGTGATGGCCTGGATTTTGGCAGGATCCAGCTCAATCCGTTTGTGGCTGACTAGAAATACTAGTAACTTGCTTGATTTAACGCCAAAGGCGAACTTGGCTGGATTCAACTTCAAGTTGTACTTACGCAACCTGTTGAATAGCTTCTTAAGGTGGTCTAAGTGGTCATCCTCCTTCTAGGATTTGACAATCATGTCATCCACATAGATCTCTATCTCTTTATGCATTAAGTCGTGGAAGAGAGCTAAGGCATTGATGAAAGCAGTTTTCTCACGATCTTCCTCAGCAACCATGACTTGATGGTACCCCGCAAAGCAATCAGCGAAGGATTACATGTCGTATTGAGTAGTATTGTCAATGAGAATGTGGATGAATGGCACGGGAAAGCTATCCTTCAGGCAAGCTTTGTTCAAATCCCAGTAATCCACGCAAACTCGCACCTTTCCTCCAGGTTTAGGCACGGGCACAATGTTGGATATCCACTCAGGATATGTAGACACCATGATGATGCCAGCTTGAAATTGTTTCACAATTTCTTCTTTTACCTTTAAACTCCACTCAGGTTTCAATCCCTTGAGCTTTTGCTTGACTGGCTTAAATCCTTCTTTAATGGGAAGGCGATGAAGGACAATGTCAGTGGACAAACCCACCATGTCTTCATGAGACCATGCAAACACATCCTAGAATTGGGTTAATAGCGTAACCATGTCATTCCTTTGGTTTGGGGCAAGGTCTGAACTAATCTGGATTAACTTAGGGCTTTCAAAGGTTCCGAGATTGAAGGAAGTGGTTTGATCAAGGTTGGGTTTAGGTTTGTCTTTGACCCATTCTTGAATTTTCGGAGGCACCTCAATGTCCTCATGTACTTCCATCAAAATTTGAATTTATCTCTACATCAAAGGTACAATCCTTGTGGAGAAGAGGCAACCGTCGTCGTAAATCACAGCACATCTAAATTCAAGGTCCTAAAACAAAATATGCTTTCACTTAGTATATATGAAACGTTTTGATCATAAAAAGTGTTAGCATGTACTGACAAAATAAACTGCTAATATTGTACAGAAAAGTAAGCAGTTATTATATCTACAGGGCAGAAAGAGTTTCTGCCCGTTTTACCCTTGTCGACCAATGCAAGGAGTGCTGCTCCAATTGGTAAGGGCAAAATCCGGGTGGACTGCAGTGATGGAGGGGTTGTCATCGTCCTCTCTATCCCGAATGATGGCCATTACGTCTGGGCAATCATCGTCTGGGGTATATCTATTTTTATGTTCATCATGAACGATGATGCGTATGCCCGACATCATTCGAATGATGTCTTGCTTGATTCTTCGTTCCTTCTCTTCCACAGCGGGTTCTGGAACAAAGACTTATTTCTCCTTCACCGGTACCGACTTGGGAAAAAACATAGCCATGATACTGGCTGCACCTTTACAGGAGGTTGTGCGGACTCAGAGTTTGAAGGCGAAGATAAACGCCGCGCGTTTGAAGCTGAAGGAATCTGCTGATGCTTATGAGGATTCCTATAACTAAAACTGGCAGAATAGCCTAGTTCAAATTTGTTCGATTTTCTGGTTAATTGAATTGGGTACTTGATACCTGGCGATCTTTACTGACCCTTGTCATTGATGACCCAATGACATCATTTCTTGAGTAGCCGACATTACCTCGGCAAAAATCTTGGGTTCGGGAAATGGCATTCCAATAGCATGGTATTGGGTATTACTTACTTCCAAGGCATGAAAGCTGATCGGTTCAACATCTGCATTGGCATTGATGAATGGTATATCCCCGTGTTGAGGACACTCTGGTTCAGCGTTGACCGTGACCAGGCTATTGTTGATAATGTATTTCAGTTGTTGATGAAGGGTGGAGGGGAATGCCCCTGCCATGTGAATCCATGGTCTTCCCAAGAGCAGGTTGTATCCCGAATCTATCTTGAGCACATGGAAAGATACGCAGAATGTATGGGGACCAATTTTGATTGGCAGTTTAATTACTCCGATCGAATTTTGGCGGGCTCCATCAAAAGCTTTGATGAATGTATGGCTACTCAGAATTCAGTTGAGATTAACATTCATCCTCAACAAAGTGGCGTATGGACAGATATTTAGAGATGAGCCTCCATCTATCAAGACTCCAGCCAGCATGTATCTGGAGGACAAGTCCGCAATGTGCAACAGCTTACAATGACCGGTCCCTTCAGGTGGTATGTCATCATCAGTGAAGGATATCACGTTGTTGTTGAAAATGTGATCAACCAAGTGTTGAAATTTTTCTGTATCAACTGATGTCAATAGATAGGCTTCTTCTAAAACCTTTAGCAAGATCTTCCGGTGATCCTTGGAAGTTAGGACCAAGTCCAAAATTGATATTTGTTGTGGAGCTTCTTTTAAGCTTAAAACCACCTTGGCTTCGTGATGACCTATAGTGTGGAGGAATTTTTCAATCTTCTCCATGGGTATTGTAATACCCGTAAATTTTATGATTTAATATTACTATTAAATAGAGCCGGCGAATTATTTATTTTACAAATGCTTACGTGGCATGAGGAGAGTAACTCAATTGAATTAAAATTGAGCTATTGATGATCGATATGATAGGTTCATGAAATGTCTTGTGTGACACAATGATGGACTTAGTGAAGGATGATTAAGCAATTGCATGTTTAAGGTCCAAATAATAAATTGGGAGTATAGCCCAATAAGTTAATTGATGGACTTTTGAGTTAGCCCAATAAACTTGGGATATTTAGAATCCAATCAAATAGTTAACTGAGAGTACAAGTATTGGTTAAAGTAAAATGTGGCGTGGGGCAGTGGGCCTGACCGGCTAGCCCTTGTCCATGTCTGAGATCTACTCTCTTGTCCCCAAATTAGGGTCACCAAGTACAAAGGACAGTAGCCTAAACTCTCTTTACGCAAATTTCAAGCTGCTAATCCTAGGCGTGCATGGCTAGCTAAGTGACCGGTATGGAGTGATTGAACAACTCCTTAAATAACCATTGTTCATTTCTATTGCACCATGAATCCCAATATTGGGTAAAGCAAGTGTCTGGCCCATGCTTTCTCTTTAAATACAAGCCACTAGGGCAGTCTGTTTTAGTGATAAGAGTGTTGGAGAAATCTGAGTAAAGAATTCTTAGTTGCTAAGCATTACCAAATCAGTGTGTGAGATATCAAGGTTAAAGCTCGAGAAGGTATAATTTCTACTCTCAGATTCTTAACTTGAGTCTTGTTGATTCTCAGTTATTAGGTCAAGTATGATGAATTAGCAGGATAAAGGGTGTTTAGAAAGTTTCTTCGTCGATGCATGAATCGTTAAAAATTATGCGGAATCAAGTTGTGGCTCTTCTCGCAAAAGCAGAGCATGTTCACCGCTTCGAAATCCATGGGGTGTAGTTTGCACCATGCTTAGGAACCATCTTTGATGGGTTCGATGCGTGTCGAGACCTTGTATTAAGAAATTCCCTTAGGTTGTATGCATATAGTAAAGTCTTAAATTAACCCGAGGAACTTAAACCTTATCGAAGTAGTGTAGACCGAAGTCTCTGAAGGAGCTGCTTCGGACAAAGCGTGATGTCTTGGACGAGCGTAATGTCTTCGGACAAAGCATGATGTCTTGAAGAGCATAATGTCTTGGACAAAGCGTGATGTCTTCGGAACGAGCGTAATGTCTTCGAACAGAGCGTGATGTCTTCGGACGAAGCACGATGTCTTCGGACGAAGCATGTTGTCTTCGAGCAAGTCATAATATCTTCGGACATGGCGAGATGTCCGGAACTTCGAGAGCAGACGATCGTAACTTGATATAAGGATGGATTAATAAATACTCCTATCTTTGTCGTAAACTATTAGTACGAATGAGTTCTAAGTAGAGAATTTTACCAACCCGGGAAAATAAATCTAATACTTGCAAACCTCTGCGTAGAAAAAGGTCGGTGGGATTAATAGACGTTATGGTCTACTTAAAGCAATGAACCTCTTAGAACTTCGAGGAAGAAAGATTATGAATAAGCTAGCAGTGGTCAATAGTATGAGCATGTTAGTGTACCATTATGAGTTTTAATGGGTACAACAGATAGAAAGAAAAATGTGTTATGTGTACATGATGTTGATATATATCAAGTGTGTTTGGCTAATGAATACCTATACTTACATGAATAGGACAGACATAGTTCGTTGAGGTGATTTTCGCTATTAGTAGTAATCAACGCTAAAGGCAAGTTTCTTACTCTACCTTGATTTCAAGTATGCAAGCTTTCTATTCCTAACTTATTGTTATTGTTGGGCAACCTCACTCAAATTTACAATGAGCTAGTATCCAAACACTATTATCACTATATTGCAAGTTCCTTAATTCACACACTTCATACGTTGAATTGTTGTCATATCAATCATATTTTATCAAGGAAATATCTGCTTCTATTCGAAAATCACTTGTATACCTTGACGTTGTTGTAAGCATTGGACTTATCATTCCTTAATGCATGATGAAAAGCTATACAAGCCCTTGATTGGCTAGACTATTATTATGAGTTAAAGAGCTATCCAAGCGGAATTGATTGAAAGTGCGGACTATAAATAAATCTCTTGAGATGAACAACCCTCATAGAAGGGGAAATTATATATTGTCGAGGAAGCGTGCGCTGCATACGAGTATGATTAAATGTTATGCATAACATAGGGTACCTTAGGCTCATCTTTGATGTACTCGTGGATGTTGGATTACTGATTGTAATCTTGTTAATTCTAGTAAGAGTTCTTGGTCCTTAGTGATTTTCAAAGATTCAATTATGTTGAACCTCGAAATGAATAAATCCACGAGATTTTGTTGATATCCTTCGGTCCATAGCGACACTGTTGAATACTCTTGGTATTCTTGATATCCTTGAACTATCAATTATTATTATACCTTTGAAAGATTCAAATGCTATAAGCGCTTGTTCTTCTAGCTATATTGCTTTTTGGGAAAACTTGTTGCTCATTCTTGCTTCCTAAAACATTACGATTAAAAGGCGAGCAAGCGGTACTTGAGGAAAGGACAAGGGAAAGGGCAAAATGACGAATAATTTAGCCCTTAAGACTAGAAGTATTATTATTATTGTTATTATGATGTATTCAAGAATGATTAAGCTATGTTAAGCTAATCACAGAATGGTTGTAGTAATGGTTATGGTACCTTAGGACGTGAATATTTATATTTCATCAATGTAAATTATTCTATTATTTCCGTTGTTAATGATTTTGTAAGATATTCGTAGTAGTAGCGTGATGCACCGAAATTCGAGATATGAGTGTCTAAAATTTTGGGGGCGCCACAAGTTGGTATCAAAGCCATAGTTATAAACCTTGGGAGCGAGAGCCCCTAGATTATAAGCGAGGAGAACTTCGAGAAGATAGAAAGGGATGAAACTCATATAGAGTTTTCATAGAGATGGACTTAGCGTGTTCTGAGAATATAACTTCATTCTATACAATGAACTTATGATTCTAATGGAGTTGTTGGTTGTTTTGTCTTGTGTCGGTGATTGTGGGATGGTGACATGGGAGGACCTAGCCGAGTAGTAGAAGAGGAGCCGCGTGATATACCGTGGTATATGAGGCACCATTGATAGCAGAGCCTATATCAAGCGGTAGTTCTATCGATGATGATGATGAGGAAGAGGAGATAGAGCCAATACAGAAGAGTGCGATCAGGAGGAGGAGGCGTATGGTGGATGAGCCCATGGGGACTCCGGCGAGGCTACTTTTGAGGATAGGATGTTGGGGAGTATGAGGAGCTGATTTTGGAATTAGGGTGCAAAGTTGAGAGGTTAAAGGTGAGGCCAAAGACAGAGAGTCCAAAATTCCAAAAAGTTGAAGACGAAGACCACGGAGAAAGTTAATAATGAGGAGATGGAAGTAGAGATTGTTCACCGTAAGGAGGCGGGAATCGGATGGGGCTTTGTTTCACAAGGCGGTGGCTAGGAATGTAGGCTGGTAGGGAAGTTGGAAGAGATGGAGCGAGAGAGGGGTTGAGCGAGGGGACAGAGAAGGAAGCTATCCGTACTCGATTAAGGATGGAAGTAATGGATAGGATCCATTTAGAAGAAAAGTGGAAAGGGCCAATGATAGGGCTAACGATCTAGAAGATGAAGTGAGGTGCAAAAGGAGGAAGATGGATAGGATGAGCTATGCATTGCTTGTGACCATGGAGGGGCCTGATTGATGGGGTAAATCACTACTCGTGAAAGCGAGGGATGAACCAAGCACACCATAAGTCGAGATGTGGTGGTGCACATTACTCAGAGGGAGTACCAGAGCGCTGTGGAGCGCAGAATGATAGATTAAGTCTAGGCGCTAAAAGTTATTAGTTGAAGTTCGTTGTGTAATGAATTATCTGTTGTGGTAATCCTTATGTAGAATGTGAGATGTTGTAAACCCCAAACTTTTGAGTTATGTTAGAGGGGTAGTATGTTAATGGTTGTCCCCATCTTTTGTGATATTAGGGGATAAGTTGTGTCATTTATAGAAGTATCTTTGGAGATAATCGTGTAATGTAACAATTTGGCATATGAATATAAATGATCTTGTTCGAAATGTATTAGAAATCTTATTCCTTTTATGGAGAATTGTTTAAGTAATATAATTAGATAATAAAAATGGGAGTGTCTGATGTAGGAAAATGCCTTGGGCACGTTAGATTAAGCGCTCCGGAAGAGTCGATTCAATGATGAGAGAGGACAAGTAGATCCCATTCGAGAGGCTTATAGATTTGTTAGGGGAGGCTCTTAGGGAAGAAATGAACAAGTACCACCGTTTCCCCAAGTAGCTCGGTCGCAAACTTCAAGGACTTTAAGAGCGTAGGACCTCCGGGAATTCATGGGTACTACTGAGCCCTATCGTAGCTATAAACGTGGATCAAGGAAATGGAGAAAGCCTTCGCCATTGCTCGTGTGGGTGAAGACGAGAAAATCGTGTTCGCTACATATATGATGAGGGGTGAAGCAAACTACCGATGGGAAGCAAATCAACAGAGAGCGGGAGAAGGGACTATAACCTGGGAAAGGTTTAAGACCTTGTTCTTTGAGAATTACTTCCCGAAGAGCGTGAAGAATAGGATGGAGGTAACGTTTCTAGAACTAAAACAAGGGAGATGAGCGGTGGCACACGATGCGGCCAAGTTCAATGAACTCATGCGATTCGCAACACATCAAGTGAGACATGAAGAAAGGAAAGCTCGATGCTTGAACTTGGACTAAAACCTTGGTTGTTCAACAAGGTGTCGATCCTTCAAATTGACTCTTTCGCCACCTTATTGGAGAAGGCGATAATTCTTTGAGGGAGGTAGCGAGGCATTGAGCCAATACAACAAGGAGAAGAAGAGCAAGAATCTTTGGAGGAGAGACTCGTGGAGGAGTAGCGGTGGTGGAAGTTATTTGGGAAAGAGGAAATGGGATAACCGCAACAACAACAACAACACCAACCACCGAAGCATCAACCGGTCGAGGAAAATTACCAAGGAGGATTCAAGAAAAGAAGTGAAGCTTGCTCGAAATATGGGGAAAAACCATCGAGGAATCTTTGGAGGGCGCATCATCTGCTTCTGCACTTGGCTAAGAAGGGCACATTTCACCTAAGCGCTCAAGCCGAAGAGGAGCAAGGATGTTTCAGCGTGTGGCTGGTGAGCATCAAATCAAGGATTGCCCAAAGAAAGGGAGCAACAGAGGAAGCGGCCAACAGGGAGGGGGCAAGAAGGTGATGATCGGCGGACCAACGCAATCCAATAACCGAATTGCCGAACCTTTAACATGATCGCCTCGAGATGCGAGTGAATGAAAGGGACGTGGTGTCGGTATTCTCCCAATCAATAATATAAATATGTATTATTTGATTAAAGGTGCTACCTATTCCTTTGTGTTCGAAGAATTTGCTAATCGACTAAACATACCCCCTGAACATTTAGAAAACTCATTGAACATAGAGATTGCGAATAAGGAGGTAATTCCCATAGAGTTTATTTATCAAAGTTGTTGTGCAAACATTAGAGGTCATGAAGCGAACGTAGACTTAATTAGATTAAAGCGGGAGAGTTTGATGTGATATTAGGAATGGATTGGTTATCCGCCGCTGCGATAATCGATTGTCGGGAAGAAGAGTGTGAACCTTCGGACCTCAAATCGGTCTAAGGTAGTGTTTACTGGTAGCTCATCGCTCAAGCAATCGTGTTGCCTTTACGATGATGCAAAGCTAAGAAATTGTTAAAGAAAGGATGTGTGGGTTATTTAGCCTATATAGTGGACATTCATCAAAAGAGGATAGAAATGAAAGATATATTAGTGGTAAAAGATTTTCAAGACGTGTTTCCAAACGAATCGCTGGCCTTCCGCAGATGAGAAGCCGAATTCATAATAGACTTAGCAGGGAACCGCACCATTTGAAAGCCCATATCGTATGGCGCCAGAGAAATGAAGGAATTGATGATTCAATTGCAAGAGTTGCTAGATAAAGGGTTACATTGGCCAAGTGTGTCTCCTTGGGGAGCACCGGTGTTGTTTGTAAAGAAAAAGGATGGATCGATGAGACTACTTGTATCGATTATCGGGAGTTGAATCGGTGACAATTAAGAATAAATATCCATTGCCAAGGATAGGCGACCTTTTCGATCAACTGAAGGGAGCGAAGTGTTTTTCCAAAATAGATTCTGAACGAGTTATCATCAGTTGAAAGTGCGAGAGGAGGACATACAAAAATTGAGCGTTTCGAACTCGCTATGGACATTACGAATTTTTAGTGATGTCATTTGGGTTAACAACGCGCTCCGTGGCGTTCATGGACTTGATGAAGCAGGGTTTTCAAGCCATACTTAGATAAGTTCGTAGTAGTATTTATCGATGACATTTTGATTTATTCAAAGACAAAAGAAAACCTGTAGAACACCGAAGATGGTATTGGAAGCATTGAGAAGGGAGAAGATGTATGCAAAATTTTCAAAATGTGAATTTTGGATGGAAAGGTCCGATTTCTAGGACACGTGATAGATCAAAATGGAATTTCGTGGATCCTACAAAGGTGGAAGCGGTAAATGGCGAGGCAGTAGAAGACGCCAATGAAGTTAGGAGTTTCTTAGGTTTAGCCGGGTACTTATCGAAGATTTATCCAAGATTTTTCTAAGATAGCAAACCGCACGACCAATCTAACAAAGAAGACAGAGAAGTTTGTATGGACGGAGAAATGCGAGGAGAGTTTCCAAGAATTGAAGAGAGAGGTCGAGTGAGGCGCTGTATTATCATTACGATGATACGGGAGGATTTGTGGTGTATAGTGATGCATCGCATAGAGGACTTGGTTGTGTGCTAATACAACATGGCAAGGTCATTGCATATGCCTCACTGACGGTTGAAAGATTTTGAAAACAATACCTACACATGACTTGGAGTTAGCGGCGGTAGTCTTTGCATTGAAGATTTGGAGGCACTATTTGTATGGAGAAAAATGTGAGATATATCTGGATCCAAGAGTCTAAAATATATCTTCACACGAAGGAGTTGAACATGCGATAAAGAAGATGGTTGGAGCGCTCAAGGATTACATTTGTGAAATTCTTTATCACCGGGGAAAAGCAAGCGTTGTGGCAAGCGCTTTGAGTAGAAAAGGAAGGAGAAGTTATTCAAACCGACAACTCAAGAGGATTTAATAAGAGAAATGGAAAGGTTGGAAATAAATTTGGAGGAACCAAGAGAAGTGGAAGGAAGATTTCTCATGATGAGAGCTCGGTAAGCGTTATTGGATAGAATGAAGGAAGCACAAGAGAAAGATAAAGAATGTGAGAAGATAAAGAGAGAATAGTAGAAGGTAAGGAAGAAAGGTTCAAAGTAGATAAGGATGGTATATTGAGATTCGAGGGTTGAGTATGGGTGCGGTATGTCGAGTGAGAGAAATCTCTACGAAGCACACACAATCTGACGTATTCAGTACATCAGGAGGCACAAAAATGTACGGGATCTTGACACCATTTTTGGTGGCCTAATTTGAAAAGAGAGGTTGCGGCGTGTGTTAGCGGATGTCTTACTTGTCAAAGAGTCAAAGCGAACACCGGAGGCCAAGTGGACTACTTCAACCATTTGGAAATACCCCGAATGGAAATGGGAGCACATTATGATGGATTTCGTGGTTGGACTTAGGTTACCTGTGAAGAGTTACGATGCCATTTGGGTCATTGTGGACCGACTAACGAAGACAGACTCATTTTCTACCCATCAAGATTCGATTCAATTTGAACCAATTAGCAAACTTGTATGTAAAGGAAATCGTATCGCGACATGGAGTGCCGGTGTCGATTGTCTCCGATCGAGATCGCGTTTCACGTCAAAATGCGGAAAAGTTTGCATGAGCGAATGGGAACTCAATTGAGATTGATCGCCTATCACCCTCAAATTGACAGGCGAGTGAACGAACCATACAAACGTTGGAGGACATCTTTGAGAGCTTGCGTGATGGACTTGAGGGGAATTGGGACGACCATTTACCATTAGTAGAATTAAACTTACAATAATAGCTATCATGCGAGTATCGGTATGCCGCCATATGAAGCTCTTTAGGGAGAAAGTGCAGGGCGCCATTATGTTGGGATGAAGTCGGAGAACGACGACTTTTGGGACCAATTAGTCCAAAGAACGGTAAGCGATGGTAGCAACAATAAAGGGCAAATTGGTAGCGACTCAAGATCGCTAAAGAAGTACCGACTTGCATCGTCGTAACCAAGAGACTTTGAAGTCGGTAGTTATGTATTTTGAAGGTATCTCCGTGGAAGGAAAGATCAAATTCGGAAAGAAAGGAAAATTGAGTCCGAGGTTCATAGGGCCATTCGAGATATTGAAGCGAGTGGGCGAAGTGGCATACAAAGTTGCTTTGCCACCCGAACTGGAACACATCCACAACGTGCTTCATATTTACGTATTTACTGACTAGTATTTAGATCGACTATAAGCACGTAATTTCCTATGAGCCCATTCAAGTAGAGAAGAATCTGGCATATGAAGAAATTCCTGTTCAGATAATAGATAAGAAAGAGCAAATGCTAAGAAACAAAGTTATATCTTCTATTAAGGTTGTTTGGCGAAACCATGATGTCGAAGAGGCAACGTGGGAATTAGAAGATAGGATGAGGAGAGACTATCCCCATCTTTTCGTATAACCCTGTATCAATTTCGAGGACGGAATTTTTATAAGGGGGAGAGGATGTAATACCCGTAAATTTTATGATTTAATATTACTATTAAATAGAGCCGGCGAATTATTTATTTTACAAATGCTTACGTGGCATGAGGAGAGTAACTCAATTTAATTAAAATTGAGCTGTTGATGATCGATAAGATAGGTTCATGAAATGTCTTGTGTGACACAATGATGGACTTAGTGAAGGATGATTAAGCAATTGCATGTTTAAGGTCCAAATAATAAATTGGGAGTCTAGCCCAATAAGTTAATTGATGGACTTTTGAGTTAGCCAAATAAACTTGGGATATTTAGAATCCAATCAAATAGTTAACTGAGAGTACAAGTATTGGTTAAAGTAAAATGTGGCGTGGGGCAGTGGGCCTGACCGGCTAGCCCTTGTCCATGTCTGAGATCTACTCTCTTGTCCCCAAATTAGGGTCACCAAGTACAAAGGATAGTAGCCTAAACTCTCTTTACGCAAATTTCAAGCTGCTAATCCTAGGCGTGCATGGCTAGCTAAGTGACCGGTATAGAGTGATTGAACAACTCCTTAAATAACCATTGTTCATTTCTATTGCACCATGAATCCCAATATTGGGTAAAGCAAGTGTCTGGCCCATGCTTTCTCTTTAAATACAAGCCACTAGGGCAGTCTGTTTTAGTGATAAGAGTGTTGGAGAAATCTGAGTAAAGAATTCTTAGTTGCTAAGCATTACCAAATCGGGTGTGTGAGATATCAAGGTTAAAGCTAGAAGGTATAATTTCTACTCGTTCTTAACTTGAGTCTTGTTGATTCTCGTTATTAGGTCAAGTATGATGAATTAGCGGGGATAAAGGGTGTTTAGAAAGTTTACCGTCGTGCATGAATACGTTAAAAATTATGCGGAATCAAGTTGTGGCTACTCTGCAAAAGCGAGCATGTTCACCGCTTCTCGAAATCCATGGGGTGCTTGTTGCACCATGCTTAGGAACCATCTTGATGGGTTCATTCGTGTCGGACCTTGTATTAAGAAATTCCCTTAGGTTGTATGCATATAGTAAAGTCTTAAATTAACAAGCGAACTTAAACCTTGTCGAAGTAGTGTAGGCATGAAGTCTACGAAGGGCTGCTTGGACAAAGCGTGATGTCTTCTGGACATAGCGTAATGTCTTTGGACAAAGCATGATGTCTTGAGATGAGCGTAATGTCTTGGACAAAGCGTGATGTCTTGGATGAGGCGTAATGTCTTGAGCGAGCGTGATGTCTTCGGACGAAGCACGATGTCTTCGGACGAAGCATGGAGTCATCCTCTTAATGTGCATATAACAAATAGCGCGACACAGACATTTCAATGATTATCAGTGCCAGAAACTAAGTGGTTTTTACACCAAGTACAATTCGGCTCCCATACGAAGAATCATACAACTCATTTACGACATGAGTCCTCAATTGAATCCCCATCTAACACTAACCCCATTCTCCATAATGAATTTAATTCAGTATTTATAATCTTTTACGGATCGTATCAATTCATAGTATAAATCATACACAACAATCTTCTTTGTAAACTTTCCAATCATCAGATTGATTATACCATTTTTTTGTCAATAATACTAAATAATAATACATTCAACTTAATTTACATACATCAAAGTTTACTTTCCTGTGCACGTGACCTTCAAATACATTCCTTACAATACTTGAATAGATACCAATACAACTATAACCATTAACTCATAATACACACTTATTCGATCGCCTTTCCTTTTCCTTTGTTCGTGCTCGAGCCTTCAAAGTTGCTCATACATAATCGAAAACATTTAATTTAAGCAAGGATGAGCATTTAAGTGCCCAACAAGTAATAGCAATTATATATAAGTTAAAGAATATAAGTATTCTCTTTACATAACACTTCTACAACGAATTGAAAGTTGTGAAGTAATCAGATCGATAAAAAATTCACATAACAACTCTCTTTCAAATTCTTTAAATTTGGCTCGCTCTACCCTTGAATAGGGTTTAAGAAACATACTATGAACATTCTTTTCATTTTCAAAAGGTTTAGCGGAATTCTATCCTCAAACCGTCTATAACTTACTACGGCACGGAGGGTGATCATTTCATTTAATTCTCTCAGATTGATCAATACTACATAACTTGAACGTAAATTCATCGCTTCACTCTATCCGCTTCATGCAAAAAATCTTCCCATATAGGGATGTTCATACATGCCTCGGTTCCAAACCCAAGGTTTTTAATCTTGCTCAACAATAATATGTAATTCAATATATATATATATACGGGTAATTGACAAAGGTGTATCAACATGTGAATAAATGCTATGATTATCCAAGTGGGGACACTTGTATAACCATTTATAGAAATCAATGAATGTAATATATATCCGAGCTAACATGTCGATAATCAAAGAGTACATAACTGCACAGGATAGAATAATTTCAAACTTCTTACTCATGTCCATCAGATAAAGGAAGTGCAAAGGTAGGATACTTACCGATTCACCGATTACAAATCTCAACTTAGGTTTTATCTCTTTATCACAACCTATCAATAATCGATCATTCGCTCGATTAGAACAATATATCTTAACACATAGTAATCGCTTTATTACAACAAAGACATAGTCCAATCACATAATCACAAAGTGATCATACTTTTAGTTCCTATTCTATACTTGAAATATTTTTATACATTTTTCAAATATCTCATCCATGCTCTTACAAAAAGTAGTCTTTTCTTTCTTTTATAAGGTCCGACATTTGTTTGCATGCATCGACAAATTTTTTTTTTTATTTGCAAAATATCGAGTCTAAGACTCTTATTCTATACCTCAACATCTCAGAATATCGACATCTTATTTTTAATCATTTTCGCAATTTTAAATTGAAAAATTTAAAATAATTCAAATCATTACTAAAGGGCCTATAGTGATATAATCTGTTATTATAGGTGTTCTTCTTCAAATTCGTAACTTCATAATCGGTTCTCAAGTCACTAGTTTGGCTTATTATAACTTTCAAATATCTAATCATAATTAAATGATTTAAACATTAAACAATTCCATTATCATTAATAGTTTAATTAATACTAAACTATTAATGAAACCATCGCTAAAATATAAAAGTTATTTATAATAACTCAAACTATTTTTAAAACATTTATATTACCTAAATAATTACCATTAATATTTAAATATTAATGTACTATTTATCCAAATATTAAAAGTCATTAATTATAACTTAAAATATTTTTAAATCCTTAATATCCTCTTTAAATGGTTTTTAAATAAGTAAAACCATTTTTAAACTATTTATTTAATATTAATCATTAAATAAACTAAATATCATTAATATTATCTTAATATCATTAATATTTAATTATTAATGAAATTATCATTTAAATATTAAAAGTTATATTTTATAACTTAAAATATTTTTAAATACCTTATTTTCATTTAAAATGATTTTTATAATATTAAAATCATTTTAAACTAAATTATTTAATATAATCATTAAATAACTTTAATATCATTAATAATTATTAATTAATGAAATTCATCACAAAATATTAAAAGTCATCACAAATAACTCATTTACATAATCAATTCCAAGCCAAAATAAACATAGTAAACTAACTAGTTTATTAACAACACTAACTAAACTTCAAAAATTCAAACTTTAACTAACAATTAAAAATAATAACATTACAAAAATTAAATAAGAAATATACCCTAAATATTTAATTCCACAGATCTAATACGCACTTCCACGCCCAAAATTTAACTAAGGAGATCTTTATAAAAGTTCTCCCACAACAAAGCCTTTTTTTTCAAAAATTGGAGGCCTTATTGTTGGTGAATGAAACAAAGGCCAAGCCCTTCTATTTATAGGTTTAGAAAATGGTGAAGTTCTCAATTTAGTCGATGTGGGACTTGGTTTATACTAATTTTTCAATAGCTCACTTTATGTATTTTCTAACGCATTGCTCATAACTCCGATTAATCTGATTTTTGGATATGTTATACATGGTATGTAAGACTATTTTTAAAAAAAATATAATTACCCAATTCGGGTTCATTAGGTAGCCCAAACAAAGCAAGGCCAAAAGTGGACGCTCATAACAGCTTTTCAATCTCGCTTTCAGCTTTTACCTCTTTCGCTAAAACAAATCATAACTCTTTCATTTTAAAACATTTTTGAGCGATTCTTGAGCCCACGCCAAGCTAACTTCTGGGGCTACAACTTTTATTCTTTGACCATTTCCAAATTCAACACATCAGCCCGTAAATTCCGTTCAAATGGACTGCACCGCACTTGTTGGGAAGTTTTGACACTACTACTTTGAAATGTCATAACTCTCTCCTCCGATATCGGATTTAGTCCTTTTGGAGTCTATATGGAAAGCTTATTCGGTGTACTATAACATACCAAAAGCCCAGAAGGTTTTGGAAACATTAACTGATCAAACAAGTGTCCCTAATAGCACATCCCGCCGCTGACTTTCAGCTTTTGAGAAATTTGACACATTTCCTTCCAATCACCGTAATTCCTCATCCGAGGTCGGAATGAGGTCATTCCAAAGCCTATGGCTTCCTAACTCAGTGCACTACAACATATCAAAAGCCCAGACCTTTTAAAGCACAAAAAGTGGACGAGAATGCCCCCATTATAGATCGCCTAAAAAAATAGTTTATCATGATTCCACAACCATGTTTGACCATCTATAACTTCTAATCTATACATGATATGGACTTGATTTTTTTTTGCAGATTAAAGACCACATATCAAAGCTACACATAACAACTTTTGAAGAACAAAACTCATGATCGAGCAAAGAGTTATGGCCTCCGACATTTGGTGAAAAAAATAATGTAATTGCTTTTTCCAACTTGCTTAAATCTTCAAATTGCAGGCACTTTGATGTTATGGGTCTTTGATTTATCAACCCATATCATCAATTAACATTCTATTACACAACTTTAAACAATCAATTGCATCAAATAACATCGAATCAAAGGATTTCTAGGTTTAGTGTTCTTATACCCTTTTTGCCAAAAAAATTTTGATTCTTGCTTTCGATTTGTTATGGGTGATGGTTGGGCTTTGTTTAAGAGTGTATGGGCAATCTTGTACAAGGCAATTAAATGTAATATTTAATCACTAGATTTAATTTTTATAATTTACCAATTAACTTCTATCCTTTGGTAAATTAAAACACTTATACAATAACATCGTAAATTAAACCCAGAATTAAAATTAGGGTTTTCAACGTCATCAATTAGGGTTTCTAATTGACCATTAGTGGTTCTTTAATTATCTGTGTATGTTACTAACACAACAAGTTATTGCTTTCTAATTTCAACCTGTTAGGGTTATAATAATTAGGGTTTGTCTAATTAATTATCGACAACAACAAAGAATTAGGGTTTCTTCTAATTACCGATATTCTTATTCACAAAGAATTTCATATACACAAATACTACTCGTAAATATCCCATAACCGAAGTTTAATAATTAGGGTTTCACAAAGACGCATAATATGCTATGACCTAATTGACCGTCATCGCTCAATATTATTATCTCGTCGCACATACCCAAAGACATAATTATGGTAATCAGAAAATCATTATATAAATAATATAATATTATTATTCTCATCTCTTGATCACAATCCCAATCCAGGTTTCGATCTCATGTCCGACTTATTCTTCAGACACAACATCAATAATCAAGTTAAAATAATTAACTTAAATATTCTCAACAATTCATATAATAAAATATTTATTATATAAATCTAATTATCACTTCATATATTATTTCCAATCATGTTTTCATGGAAAATAATTAATAAAAACATTTCGCTTACGTAAATTTATTACCATATAATTTGTGGTAATTAATAATTCCAAAATTATTTCTAATTTTTCAAGTAATAAATGTATTCAGATTTATCGCTCACTTTACTTGACACTTAGTCTCATTATTAAATAAAAAAAATTTATACGCAAAATTTCTTATTTATTTTATATAGAAAATCTCAAGTTATTACATTCACCTCCTTATAAGGATTCCGCCCCTAATCACCGCTTTAAAAACTCATATGCGTATGGGTACATAGCATATAATCATCAGACGTGAGATCTCGATCATACTTGATCGAATCGATCTTTAATTATTCATCATAACACTTGTCTATCCGATTAAGGTAAATATAAGATATATAAGTTATTCAAATAAGACTGGAGTTCTGCTTCAACCGCCACCGATCTCGGACCGTCATGTTGTAAACCCTGAGTTGCTTTCGTTGGGTTATCGTTGAGTTTGGTCCTCAAATTGCTAACGCCCCACCGCTTCTCCCCGTGGTTACGCTTCCCGCCTCCATTCCCCTCTCGTGGACAGCTTCTCACCTTATGCTCAACCGATCCACATATGAAGCATCCATCGATCATCCTTGAGTTGGGGCTTGGGAGAGATATGACCCTCTTGCTCAAGACTTGTAGCATACATACAACTTGCCCTTCAGACACTCGCCAGAGTGATTCTTCCCGCAGCTTCTTGACCGCACTACCCGCTTTATACCTTCCTCGCTTTTATTTGCATTTTCTCGTAAAATTTCTCATTCTTTTCTCACCCCTATTCCCACTACTACTTTCTATCTTTACTGCTCCTCCCGACTTGCTTTTGTTCTTCTTCTCCTTATGGTAGAGGCTCATGGCCTCACTTCCCTGCTCAAAGAATGATAGCTTTTCTCCATGAGTGTCGTAAAAGTATTGATTTGCAAGATCGACACCTTATCAGAGAGCTGTGGTTTTAAGCCCATTTCAAATCTCCTTGCCTTCCTAGCCTCTCAGATCCACTTGATGTGGAGCAAACCTAGCTAACTCATTAAATTTTACATGATACTCCGCCGCAATACCATGTTATCCCGCTTTAACTCTGTGAATCTCACCTCCATTCTAGATCAGATACTAACAGAGAGATAGTTTTCAAAAATAAATCCTTAAACCTATCCCAAGTAATTTCTTCTTTCTCCGCTCGAGTCTTATTTGCCTCCCACCAAAAGTTAGCTTCCCTTTCATCATATAAGTGGCAAAAAGTCTTTTGCCCTCATCTACTTTTTTAGCGATTATTTAACGCCTTTCTCTATCTCGCTCACCCAAGTCCGGGCTTCTATAGGTCACCGATCCTCCAATTCGTGGTCCTACGGCTTTGAAGTCTTTGAATTTTGCCAAGCGATTGTCTGGCCGGGTTTTTCAGAATCGGTGTTCCCTCACGATAGCTCGAGCTACCATGTTTGCAAAGTTTTTTGCATCGCTTCGGGCCGCTGCTCCTCAAAGATTAGTAGATTCTTCTATCCTTTGGTTTCGAAGTTTGACGCTCTTGGCGGCATTATCCGTTAAATAAAACCATAAATTATACCCTTACATTTTAAACCTTATTGCATAAGATTAATGTATTAAACTCGTTTCATTTCTCAAACTTAGATTCATATTCATTTATCGAATATTTACACAAAGACATCCTCGCTTTAATCAACAAACTATCCCTTTGTGACTACGTAAAGTCTGGATTTAAAATCTTAACCAACATAAAAGTTAAAAATAGTTCATTACTTATCACACATATTACATACATAACCCATACTACTTATTTACCAAGCCTTTTTTTCTGACATTCATTCGCCGATGTCCTTCCATCCCACAATTAAAACATCCACCTTTCTTATAATGGGGCAACGAGGAGAGGTGTGTCCTTCACGGATGTGTCGCTTGAGGCTCCATCCGTCAATTTGGATTTTGAGCTTATCCCGCTTCTTCCATTGTTTCCATTAACGCTCGACGATCAACTTTTCTATCTCCCACAACCTTTCCAATGAAGAAACCTTGTTCTCCAAATCTCGCACTCCGCTGATGCTTGAGCAGCCTTCAACTTTAGTGTCTCGAATCACTATCCGTCAAATCCAACATTTTCGGATCCGATGCTACGCTTTTTCCACGATAGCCACCTCGTCCGATTTGGGTTCCTAGTGAGCTTCTATTTCATCTGCTGGCCTCGATATTAGCTCGGGGTGTGAATATGATCCTTCTTATTCCACATATCTTTCTCACCGTACATCTACATACATAAGTTACCCCGATTAATATATAGTATATATACACAAAGAATCAAGAGTTCTATATACGTTGTCTCTTATTTTGATTGACGATAAATTTATTCAATTCTCATCAACGCCTATCTCTCGCCGAAAAGGCACTCCATCCACTCTGATCGAATCGCATGAAGGTGATGACTAAAGCCCCGTCCAAGGTATATATCCGTGTCTTTGGCTTCTATTTCAACCTTCAATCGCCTTATCTCAATATCTCCTCTCGCTCCAACCTCTCCTCATAATAACTCTAGCTTAACTCTATCTCAGTGCTTACAACATTCACACATATCATCACATGCTACCCAATACACCTCTCACAAGAGTAAAAGTTTTCAAATTGTGCCGAGGGGTCATATAGACTATGAACACATAGTTTTAATCAGATTCATACCAAGAAAACAAAACATTACCCGGTATGTTTACAATCACAAAGAAGGTAAACTACCATTAATAGTATTTTAGGTGATTAGCCTATTGTAATTCTACGCCATGCATAACGATTAATCATACCTAGCTTAATATTTACGCCATTAGATTGGATCATTTATCCAAACAACATTGTTCACCTCGGCCTTTATTATAGGATTCCGCATCAAACAATTTGGTTCGGGAAATTTCTTTCAATGAACACTTAGAGTTTTCATAAACATTAGTCTAATGATTCAAATAAGATAGACTCATATCAATAATTCAATTCAATCAATTATTTAGATGTAGCCAAACCCCGCTGGCAAATTAAACTTTTGAAAACATTTTCGAGAATGACGCCATGATGCCGCATCAGATTAATAATCCGCTGAGGATGCCGCCATTGTATGATTTTTTGTCATAACACATCATACAATAGTGGAACAAATGACTTCAGTCAAATTCACACTAAGTATTCCTCAGATTTATAACTCCATCACATTTTTATCATCTCTCGCACTCAAAGTTACATGGTACATGAGTGATAATTAAAACAAATTTTGATATTTCAAATCATTTTATGCCTAGCCAAAATAAGTAGCATAGATCAGATTTTAAACCGCTTTCAAAAATGATTACTTAGTCTACATTTTTGTTTTCAAAAGCACATATATGATTTAGCTTGATGTCAAAATTTTGAAGTTTAGCATAGCTAGGAGTTTAGGAAAACCTAACACCTTCACTAAAAAAAAATCATTTACTTAACAATCTATCTGCTCCTCGTAATCCATAACACTCCATTCACACAAAACTATACCCAGCTCATCAAACCACACTTATGAGTTCATAAATTGCCACAATCATATGAGTTTAAGAACTTATCCTAGTCGTAATCTTTGGCGCCCATTCACCGAGGGGTTCATAAACATTTCATATAATTATGAGTCAAGAATGTCTCATAGGTATGAGTTTTAAGAACTCGAACTTAATCTTATATTCTCTATCTATGACTCTATCTCACCGTATATACACCGAGAATGGAGTCATCCTCTTAATGTGCATATAACAAATAAAGCGATACGTACATTTCAATGATTATCATGTAAACTAAGTGGTTTTTACACCAAGTACAATTCAGCTCCCATACGAAGAATCATACAACTCAAACCACGACATGAGTCCTCAATTGAATCCCCATCTAACACTAACCCCATTCTCCATATGTAATTTAATTCAGATTTATAATTCTCTTCTCGGATCTGCATCAATTGATAGTATAATTCATACACAACAATCTTGTCAAACTTTCCAATCATCGATTGATTCCTTCCGTCATTATAAATTTTTATCGATCACGGGTGATCTCATCGTATATATTATTTATTTAGTTCTATATCTTGATCGCTTTTATTTTACGATCTCTCATAATCGCACTTTCATTTTTTAGACTCAATCTATTCCCCCATCATCGCTTAACTTTATAATCGTAGTTAGGGAACTCGTGTCTTTACACTCGCCGAGATTCATCTTTGAATCTTATCGACCAACTAACTCTATATGAGTTAATACTTATCCTAATCATCATGTTATTAGTCTCGTGTATTCCTACCTAAGCTTTCATAACCAACAAATTTTTTGATACCAACCTCGTGATTTACCCCAAAATCGTGTACTTGAAACCCAACTCTGCTCTCCATTTATACCATTTCTTTTGTCAATAATAATACTAAATAATAATACATTCGAACTTAATTTACATACATCAAAGTTTACTTCCTGTGCACGTGACCTTCAAATACATTCCTTACAATACTTGAATAGATACCAATACAACTATAACCATTAACTCATAATACACACTTATTCGATCGCCTTTTCTTTTTCCTTTGTTCGTTCGCGCTCGAGCCTTCAAAGTTGCTCATACATAATCGAAAAACATTTAATTTAAGCAAGGATGAGCATTTAAGTGCCCAAAGAAGTAATAGCAAATATATATATGTTAAAGAATATAAGTATTCTCTTTACATAACACTTCTACAATCTAATTGAAAGTCAGGAAGTAATCAGATCGATAAAAAATTCACATAACAACTCTCTTTCAAATTTTTTAAATTTGGCTCGCTCTACCCTTGAATAGGGTTTAAGAAACATACTATGAACATTCTTTTCATTTTCAAAAGGTTTAGCGGAATTCTATCCTCAAACCATTATAACTTACTTAGCACGAGAGGGTGATCATTTCGCACAGACTCTCAGATTGATCAATACTACATAACTTGAACGTAAATTCATCGCTTTCACTCTATCCGCTTTATGCAAAAAATCTTCCCATATAGGGCCGTTCATATACACTCGGTTCCAAACCCAAGGTTTTAATCTTGCTCAACAATAATATGTAATTCAATATATATATACGGGTAATTGACAAAGGTGTATCAACATGTGAATAAATGCTATGATTATCCAAGTGGGGACACTTGTATAACCATTTATAGAAATCAATGAATGTAATATATATCCGAGCTAACATGTCGATAATCAAAGAGTACATAACTCAGACAGGATAGAATAATTCTCAAACTTCTTACTCATGTCCATCAGATAAAGGAAGTGCAAAGGTAGGATATCACCGATTCACGATTACAAATCTCAACTTAGGTTTTATCTCTTTATCACAACCTATCAATAATCGATCATTCGCTCGATTAGAACAATATATCTTAACACATAGTATCGTTTATTACAACAAAGACATAGTCCAATCACATAATCACAAAGTGATCATACTTTTAGTTCCTATTCTATACTTGAAATATTTTTTATACATTTTCAAATATCTCATCCATGCTCTTACAAGTAGTCTTTTTCTTTCTTTTATAAGGTCCGACATTTGTTTGCCAGATCGATGCCTTTTTTTCGGGTAAATATCGAGTCTAAGACTCTTATTCTATACCTCAACATCTCAGAATATCGACATCTTATTTTTAATCATTTTCGCAATTTCCGTAAATTGAAAAATTTAAAATAATTCAAATCATTACTAAAGGGCCTATAGTGATATAATCGTTACTATAGGTGTTCTTCTTCAAATTCGTAACTTCATAATCGGTTCTCAAGTCACTAGTTAGTTTTTTTATTATAACTTTCAAATATCTAATCATAATTAAATGATTTAAACATTAAACAATTCCATTATCATTAATAGTTTAATTAATACTAAACTATTAATGAAACCATCGCTAAAATATAAAAGTTATTTATAATAACTCAAACTATTTTTAAAACATTTATATTACCTAAATAATTACCATTAATATTTAAATATTAATGTACTATTTATCCAAATATTAAAAGTCATTAATTATAACTTAAAATATTTTTAAATCCTTAATATCCTCTTTAAAAATGGTTTTAAATAAGTAAAACCATTTTTAAACTATTTATTTAATATTAATCATTAAATAAACTAAATATCATTAATATTATCTTAATATCATTAATATTTAATTATTAATGAAATTATCATTTAAATATTAAAAGTTATATTTTATAACTTAAAATATTTTTAAATACCTTATTTTCATTTAAAATGATTTTTATAATATTAAAATCATTTTTAAACTAAATTATTTAATATAATCATTAAATAACTTTAATATCATTAATAATTATTAATTAATGAAATTCATCACAAAATATTAAAAGTCATCACAAATAACTCATTTACATAATCAATTCCAAGCCAAAATAAACATAGTAAACTAACTAGTTTATTAACAACACTAACTAAACTTCAAAAATTCAAACTTTAACTAACAATTAAAAATAATAACATTACAAAAATTAAATAAGAAAAATATACCCTAAATACTTAATTCCACAGATCAATACGCACTTCCACGCCTAAAATTTAACTAAGGAGATCTTTATAAAAGTTCTCCCACAACAAAGCCTTTTCTCAAAAATTGGAGGCCTTATTGTTGGTGAATGAAACAAAGGCCAAGCCCTTCTATTTATAGGTTTAGAAAATGGTGAAGTTCTCAATTTAGTCGATGTGGGACTTGGTTTATACTAATTTTTCAATAGCTCACTTTACATTTTCTAACGCATTGCTCATAACTCCGATTAATCTGATTTTTGGATATGTTATACATGGTATGTAAGACTATTTTTAAAAATAACGAATTACCCAATTCGGGTTCATTAGGTAGCCCAAAAAAAAGGCCAAAAGTGGACGCTCATAATAGCTTTTCAATCTCGCTTCAGCTTTTACCCTCTTCGCTAAAACAGTCATAACTCTTTCATTTTAAAACATTTTGAGAGATTATTCTTGAGCCCACGCCAAGCTAACTTCTGGGGCTACAACTTTTATTCTTTGACCATTTCCAAATTCAAACACATCAGCCCAGAAATTCCGTTCAAATGGACTGCACCGCACTTGTTGGGAAGTTTTGACACTACTACTTTGAAATGTCATAACTCTCTCCTCCGATATCGGATTTAGTCCGCTTTTGAGTCTATGGAAAGCTTATTCGGTGTACTATAACATACCAAAAGCCCAGAAGGTTTTGGAAACATTAACTGATCGAAACAAGTGTCCCGAATAGCACATCCCGTCGCTGACTTTCAGCTTTTGAGAAATTTGACACATTTCCTTCCAATCACCGTAATTCCTCATCCGAGGTCGGAATGAGGTCATTCCAAAGCCTATGGCTTCCTAACTCAGTGCACTACAACATATCAAAAGCCCAGACCTTTTAAAGCACAAAAAGTGGACGAGAATGCCCCCATTACAGATCGCCTAAAAAATAGTTTATCATGACTCCACAACCATGTTTGACCATCTATAACTTCTAATCTATACATGATATGGACTTGATTCTTTTGTAGATTAAAGACCACATATCAAAGTGCTACACATAACAACTTTTGAAGAACAAAACTCATGATCGAGCAAAGAGTTATGGCCTCCGACATTTGGTGAAAAAAAATAATGTAATCTTGCTTTTTCCAACTTGCTTAAATCTTCAAATTCAGGCACTTTGATGTTATGGGTCTTTGATTTATCAACCCATATCATCAATTAACATTCTATTACACAACTTTAAACAATCAATTGCATCAAATAACATCGAATCAAAGGATTTCTAGGTTTAGTGTTCTTATACCTTTTTGCCAAAAATTTTTGATTCTTGCTTCGATTTGTTATGGGTGATGGTTGGGCTTTGTTTAAGAGTGTATGGGCAATCTTGTACAAGGCAATTAAATGTAATATTTAATCACTAGATTTATTTTTATAATTTACCAATTAACTTCTATCCTTTGGTAAATTAAAACACTTATACAATAACATCAAATTAAACCTTTAATTAAAATTAGGGTTTTTCAACGCCATCAATTAGGTTTCTAATCGACCATTAGTGGTTCTTTAATTATCTGTGTGTATGTTACTAACACAAATGTTATTTGCTTTCTAATTTCAACCTGTTAGGTTATAATAATTAGGGTTTGTCCTAATTATCGACGCACAACAAAGAATTAGGGTTTCTTCTAATTACCGATATTCTTATTCACAAAGAATTTCATATACACAAATACTACTCGTAAATATCCCATAACCGAAGTTTAATAATTAGGGTTTCACAAAAGACAGTAATATGCTATGACCTAATCGATCATCATCGCTTCAATATTATCTCGTTCGCATATACCAAAGACATAATTATGGTAATCAGAAAATCATTATATAAATAATATAATATTATTATTCTCATCTCTTGATCACAATCCCAATCTGTGGTTTCGATCTCATGTCCCGATTTATTCTTCGTGACACACATCAATAATCAAGTTAAAATAATTAACTTAAATATTCTCAACAATTCATATAATAAAATATTTATTATATAAATCTAATTATCACTTCATATATTATTTCCAATCATGTTTTCATGGAAAATAATTAATAAAAAACATTTTTACTTACGTAAATTTATTACCATATAATTTGTGGTAATTAATAATTCCAAAATTATTTCTAATTTTTCAAGTAATAAATGTATTCGTGATTTATCGCTCACTTTACTTGACACTTAGTCTCGCTATTAAATAAAAAAAAATTTATATTAAAATTTCTTATTTATTTTATATAGAAAATCTCAAGTTTAATGATTTTGTAAGATATTTCGTAGTAATAGCGTGATGCCGCAGAAATTGAGATATGAGTGTATACGAAATTTTGGGGCGCATACATGTATTTTCCCCTTTGATTTGATGGTAGGCTTCATAACCCGTTGGGGAAGATACGATTGGATTTTTCCTAAATCTTGTATAGCGATTGTATGTGAGGTGGATCCTTCACCTTCTCCATAATTCCACAGAACTTTGCACAAGCTAACAATAGGGTATTGTGCTCTGCATGGTAAGTTAATTGGCTCGGGAGCGGCCACTTTCAAAGGATTGTTGCTTCCCCTGAGTTGAATTGTTGGCATTGTGAGTGATTTTTTAGTCCCATCAGTCCTAGTGGATATGACTGCTACCAAACTCTTCCACTTAGTAGGACATGTATTCTCACTTGCACGTAACACAGTATCATCATCTACTAAATGTAGAATACCACTGTCAATGAGATTCTGGATAAGGTGGCGGGGTGCCTAGCATTCTTCTATGTTGTGACCGCGAGAATTAGAGTGATACTGACATACTCCATCAGCATTGTACCTTCCTGAACGGGGGTTGATTGGAGGTAGAAGGGAACTAATCCTTCCTTCATTGATTAACATCTAAAGGATTTCCTCCATAGGTTGGCCCATATTGGTAAATTCCCTTCTGTTGGCAAAATCACGACGAGCTTTGGCATTCGCTCTCTTTGCCACTTTATCCTCCAGAGTTTCACTTTCTGCAGGTAATGTGGGAATATTCATAACAAAAGGGAGGAGACTAGCATGCTCCTGGCTTACTAACTGGCGTGTAACTTGATGCTGGTAGGTCACCAGTTCTACCAATTGCTCGATCTGTTTGCATAGAGCTTTCATCTTACGTTCCATTGCAAACTGGAACTTGGCACAATCCCATTTGTCCACTCCGTCTCTAGGGGTCTGAGATGATTCGCCATTGAAATTGGAACTTTGTCCATTGCTCCAATTGATCAAGTTAACATCTTCTTCTTTGTGTTGAGGAAGAGGGTTGTCTTGTACGTGAGGTTGATCTGGTTTGGATTCCCCATTGTCTATCAAGTCTTGGATTTTGTGTTTCAAGGCCCAACAATCTTGAGTATCATATCCAGGTGCCCCGGCATAATATGCACATTTCTTAGCAGCATTGAAACCCCGTCCATTAGAAATTTGGTTGGTGGAAGAAGATCGTAATTTTCTTACGTGTTGTCGGAAGAGTGAGAATATTCTCGAGGTGTCCCTAAGGGTGTGAACACTCGAGGCGTTTGACTTCTCCGACTTTTGGTATTGGAGGGTTCATGAGACTATGCTTGAAAGGAGTGTAGTTTCTCCTTTGAATAGGCGTGTTACGATTTCCTTTTGACCACAGTAGTGTATGGAAACATCTTTCTCTTTCTTTTCTATGGACCCCTACGGGGTTGTTTCCATAATTTCCGGATTGGATGTGATCGTGATGTGATGACAGAGAATTTAGACAAGATATTAAAATCTTAAATGATTGATTTAAGGTCGAATATTGAACCTAGAGCGAGAAAATAAGTGTATGCGTTTGATGTTATTGGGATGGAATTTTGAGGATTTCAAAATTACATGAAGGATTTAGGTGAATTATTAGGGATTAAGGATTTATGTGAATATGTGTTGTGTTTATGGTTATGTATGTGTTGAGAATGTGGTTAGAAATTGAGGTTGACAGATTAATTATATATGTGTCGAACCCTAATTGTATATTAAGAAACGTCGGTGTTGGTTAGAAAACCCTAACGTCGATAAGAAACCCTAGAAATGGGTTACGGAAACCCTAATTTAGGTTAAAGAATCCGAAACCCTAATTCGGTGCATGAAACCCTAAATCGGGAATTTAATGGCGTAAGTATAAATAATTATAGGATTAATTAGGGTTAATCTTAACAAATTGATTACAAAACCCTAATTCAAAATTTGAAACCCTAATTTCGGTATAAAAAAACCCTAATTTTATAATTAGGGAAAACTAAGTGTTAATTTAGTAATTTAATATCAATTAGGATATATTAATCCTAATTTTCAAGATTAAGTAATTAGGAAACCCAAATCTAATTACGAAAATCTAATTTCTATTTTAGAAAATTATTTTTCTATTAGAAACCCTAATTAGTGGTTTATAAACCCTAATGACCATTTTGACCCTAATTGCTTAATTAGCGATTTTAATTAGGAAATGCTAATCCTAATTAGAAAGATTTAAGTAATGATTAAGAAATTTTAATATAATTAGAAAATTCTAATTATAATTCAGAAATATTAATTTTCAATTTTGAAATCCTAATTTGGAAATTTTAGAAATTAAAAATTTGCAAAGTTATGGGTTAAACCCTAAACCCTCCAAACCCTAAACCCTCCCAAACCCTAAACCCTAAGGGTTTGATCAAATGACAAAAAGGCCATTAAAATTAAATACAAAAAGACCAAAATACCCTTTTTGCATTATTTATTATTTTGCTTGTAGATCTAAACCTAAGGTGGTTGTTCACTAACCCTAAACCCTAGCAATTGACTTTACAATCTCAAAGAATCGACTTTATGATAGCGACTAAGCAAAACTAATCTGATGAATCGAAGCATTATAAATGGATTTGGAGAGAAAGTGCACAAAAACTTAGCCAATTTCATTTTTGCTCTCACCAACTCCCATTCTCTCTCAAACCCACGAAATTCTAGTGTTATTTCAGTCACAATTCAAGCCCCATGTGTACCAAAAATAGATCAAAGAATCAGATTCTAGAAATCAAGCATAAAGGTATATGAACCCTAAAATTCGAAATCTCATGATTTGTTGTTAAATGTTGCAATTGATTGGTTAAACATGTGTAATAGGGTGTCAAATGATGATTTGGGTTGTCAAATCCCAGATCCATAACATCAAAGTGCACGATTTTGAAGTTTTTGAAAATCTGGAAATCTTGAAAAATGTTGACTGACAAGCAAATGTCAGGTCTCCTAGATCTGTCTCTGTTAATATATTTTGGTGTTTTATGTTATACATCTATAGTATGCTATGTTGTCTTTAATCTGAAACTTGAATCAGGTCTAGATCTTGTGTAGATCGCAAGTTACAAGTGATCAAAGTGAGTTGACCGAACACAAAATGATTTTCTGGGCAACCTAGAAAATGCCTAGAATTTCTAGAAATTTCTGACAAGCTTTTGCAAGCTTCTGATCTTGCAGTAGTTTTGTCTTTTGGCCATGTTGTTGTTTTAATATTGTAGACTGACATTTATACTATACATCTAATCCATCAGAAGCACTAGATCGTTCATAGGATCCAAGATACACTTGGTCAAAGTAGCTTTATTAGAAACATTCTTCAACGAAATCTGGAAAACCCAAAATCGTGAAAAACGATTATCGTAATACCAATACTTTGGCCGGTGAAAGCAGGAGATGGTGATGTTGTTAGACTAATATGATGTTATGAAGTTATACTCTGACATCAGGACTACAAGTTGGAATCTTCATAACACATAAACAATATATAGACTGAAAGATATAAGGACCCAAAGTAGGTACCTCGATTCTGGTAAACCCAGAAAAACGAAGAACACGTCTGACAGAATTTTTGGAAGCCTTGATCTCTCTGTTATGGTGTTGTTTGGCCATGAAATTGGTTTATTGTTGTAGTATTACATAAGTACTACAACTTTAGTATGAATTACTTCCCAAAAATCAACAAGCACACTGTTTTATTTTTGGTCAAACTACCCCCCTTGTGCACTGACATTAAGGTCTGAAAATTGGCCAAGAACACCTATAATGACAGTTACGTAAGCTATAGAGACCCCTTTAGTAACAGATTTTATTTTCTATTTTCGAAATTATTTAAAAATAGATAAAAGTGGTTTTAATTATTAAAATACATATTAAATTATGAAAAATTATTTTAAAGCTTGAAAATAGTTTTTAATTATTTTGGATATATTTCAAAATATTTAATATTTTTGGGAATATAAAAGGTATTTATTTATTTAATTATAATATTAAATAAATTATTTAAAAATAATTTTAATTCATGAAAAATCATGAAAAATTATTTTATGGTGTTAGAAAATATTTTAAGTTATTTTTGATGACTTTTAATATTTTATGATGAATTTCATTAATAATTTATTATTAATGGTAATTAGATTTATTTAATAAATATATTAAATAAATTATAGAAAAATCGAATAAATGATTTAAAAATCATATAAAAATGATTTAAGTGTTATAAAAATATTTTAAGTTATAAAATATAACTTTTGATATTTTGGCATGAAAATATTAATATTTTAATATTAATATCAATTATCGAATCTTTGGATTTAAGTGTTTAAAAATAATATAATTATGATTTTAAGGTATTAAAAATACTTTGATATATTATAATTATATTATAATATTATATTATGATTTTCATTAATATTTTATATTAAATGAAAATTAATGATTAATAATTATGTGGTATTTAATTCATATAAATATGATATTAATGATTGGAAAATCATGATAAATGGTAATAATTATCAAAGAAAATTATTACGAGTGCAGGAAAAATGTTTTGGTGATAAGAAATTATACTGTGATAATTGTTAAGTGTTTAGGAAGAGTTTAATTGAACTTAAACTCTATATTAAATCCGTAGTAAATCCCGGGATGATAGGATTATATGCATTTCAACTCGAGACTTAAGCAGTTTGACTTGATGATATGTCTTATATCTTTGTATAGGTGATAGGGTTATGTGTTATGTGTTTAGGTTATTACGTGTATATAAATATACTTGATATTATATTGTGATGATATTATTCTAATATTGGAGATCTATATTACTAATATTAGGTCTTTGGATAAAGCGATATAAATGCGCAAGCGGTAATCAACCAGTTGAGCAAGTTATTTTACTTAACTTTCTACTTAAGAGTGTTTTATTCAAGCTTATGGTTAATCATTGCTGATTGCCATGAAAATTGTACTCTGTACATCTTGCATGTATAAGTCAGGTATGAAAGGTTGATCACCTTCATTATCGGTTGGTCCAGAAATGTTTGTTCATGTTTAAAACTTGTTCAGTTAAAAGTTTGTTCGTACTAGTTCTCAATTATATTGATGAATTATAGCCAGCTTATTATTCATACTCTTCAATCATGATATATCCTTAAATTGTATTTGAACTTGCTAGGCAACTTTCATGCTTACCCTTGATATATCATGATAAAACATTGCAGATAAGGCGAATGCGTTCGGATACAGGAAAAGGTTAAGGCCAAGTTAAGTTTGTGATAAAATGTGCGGCTAGTTTGTAATAGTATAGTTTGATAATTGTGTTATGTGTTAGATAAGTTATGATTTGTGTATAAGTTAAGGTTACTCGATTTTGGGGAATAGTGTGTAAAGTTTAATGTATAAACAATTTATGTTTATATCTTTCGCAAACAGTTGTAGAATGATTAGTGTACCGAATTCGCGACGATTTGGGGCCCGAATTCGGGGATGTTACAAGCAACAGCTTTAAGGGCAGCTAGGTCTTGAATCTTTCCGGACTTCAATCCCATCTCAGCCATCTCCCCATGTTTGACCATTTCAAAAAATGGTTTGCCGATGCCGACTAAAACTCTTTCATAGAAAGGAGCTTCTTGTATATCTATGAAGGTCATGACCATTTCTGATTCTGTCATGGAAGGAATAACTTGGGTAGCCAGGCGTCTCCACCTTTGAGCATACTCTCTGAAAGACTCATTAGACTGTTTCTTGATCTTGGTAATTTGATCTGGGTCAGGGAGCCATCCGAGGCTGAAGCCGTATTGAGTGAGGAAGGCGTGTGCTAGCTCTTCCCAGCTATGGATCTTTGAGTTGTCTAATCTTGTGTACCACGAACGGGCTTCTCCAGTTAGACTTTTCTGGAACAGTTGCATTCTGAGTTTTTCGTCCTCTGCATAAGATCCGAGTTCTCCAATGAACACCTTCAAATAGGTGTAAGGATTTCCTAACCCGTCATACTTTTCGAAGTTAGGAGTCTTAAATTTTTCTGGATAATGAACACCAGGGAATATACAAAGGTCAGCATATGAAACACTCCCGTGTGCTCCAATTCCTTTGATAGAGCGAAGGGTCTCTTCCATTTGAAGGACTTTATTTCGGATGTCACCGGTGTCTGGATCTCCAGTTGGATGGGTGGCATCATGAGTTTTGTTGGTCATATCCAACTAGGCTGATCACCTAGACGTGCTCGTAAGCTATGTCGAACTTACGGACTTAGTGCCGAGATGTCCTTTTCAAAGTACTTATGATATGCTTACGGTCTTGAACTGGAATTGATGTTTTACTGAGTATTGTTGTTGTAAAACGTTTTGAATGAAAAGAAGTGCTATTTTGAATTGTCAATAGTACTTCATAACTATTGTTCAGTTATTGAAGATATATGATTCCTATTTTTCAAGCATGATATTTTCCTAGAATTGTTGTACTTGCTGAGCTAGTTAGGCTCATTCTTGCTTGAACCATATGAATGCAGCTAAGACCAAACGGACCGATGGATCCGACAAGGATAAAGGGAAGGCGAAGGTGAACCCGTAGATTACATATGTAATAATATAGGTTTTGTAAGAATAATATTGATATTATGACAAAGACAAATGTATTGGTTGTAAAGAACCTGGGGAATGTAAATATTCTTTTTATATATATAAGACGTATCCGTTCTTTTGAGGCATTTCAATTGAATGTTTATATGGTATGTAAGCAAAGTGTAGTACCATCGTCGGGTTGGAAGAAACACTGATTTGGGGCGCCACATCAATCAGCAGTTCTGTCGCAATCATGTGAATAACTTCATAATCCTAATTGTGGTTCTAAATTCCTCTTACACAGCGAAGATAATTTCGTTCAATTGTCTTTACGAAATATCAAAGATCATGGTTATACCAAATCACGATTTCATTCATAATCATACTAATAAATTCATCTTTTGCACTACTGACAAAGATATTCATCAACGATTCATCCATACACTACTGGGCCAAAGATATTCAACAACAGGTCATCTTTGCACTATAGGCCAAAGATATTCAACAACAGGTTATCTTTGCACTACAGGCCAAAGATATTAATATGTCAAAGAAATACATAATCATTTCAGAATTTATATAAAAAATAATTATAACTATGTTGATCAATTCACCTTTGCACTTAAGCTAAAGATATTCAATTATAAATTCAATGGTCATGATCATACTAGTCAACAATTCAATTTTGCACTACTGGCCAAAGAGAACACATAGTCACGATCATACCAATAATCTACCCATCTTTACACTCAAGTCAAAGAGAAATTTCATCACCATGATTATAAAATGTTATATATGATAATAAAAATAATATGATCAACAACTGCATTTAATTTCAAGAGTAAAATTCATAAATAAACAATAATTTGGTCAGAAAAAGAAACCAATTTTTCGTGAATAGTAACTCCTGAATAGTAATTCATGAATAGTAACTCGTGAATAGTAACTCGTGAATAGTAACTCATGAATAGTAACTCATATTCATACAAAGAACCGTATACGTAAATAATATCATATACGTAAATAGTGCCATATACATGAATAGTGACGTATACGTGAATAATGCCGTATACGTGAATAGTAACCCCGACATGAAAAAGGTAGAAATTCCACAATAAAATCCATACCAATATTTCAGTATAATGATATTGAAAGAATAACATCATTATGAAGAAAATAACATCCCTTACAACCTCTTACAATCCCTTACCTCCAAAGAGCAGTACTTCTGACTAGAATATCGGATATGACGCTGAAGGAAACTTGCACTGATTAGCAACTCTCAAAGTATCAAAATACTCACAAAATACGCTCGATAATATATAGAGAGAAAGAGAGAAAACTTGTTTCTGGTGTGATTTTTAATTCTAACTAAACACCCTATTTATAGGAAAATGTTTAGAAACTATATAACTTGATATAACTAACCTTTACGATGGCTTTACCTGCTACTATTCACGCCCACCATTTTTGAAATAAATTTTCAGCACATTTTTTTTTCACCAACCAAAAGTGGGGCCCACCATATTTTTAATAAAAATATTTATTTCCGAAACTTCAATAATTCATAATAAATAGCCCTTTTATCAGAAAAATTTGAATTTTATGTCCATTCCATAGGAAATTAATTTCTCTACAACTTTGTAAATTTAAGTTCTTCCAAATTCCAAACGAAAAATGACCGAAATTCACATACGGACGATTTTTAACACCTCTTAAAATGCATAACAAATCATACGTTAATCTTTAACGGTCCAAAATTTGTGGACATATACTCACCTTATATATGTATAACATATCCAAAAATCACAACGACCCAACGGTCGGATTAAAATTATAACTCACGCAATAGAGCTTTAAGAACACTAATTTGATTTTTGGACTATAAGTCCCTCGTACCAGTTTCACTCAAACAGTCACCACGAAAAATTCACAAAAGAATATTTGGGTGATTCAAATTTCTACGCTTAGCTTACTTCCAAGGCATTCTTTTGATATATGGCTCATCTCCTAAGTCATTATACACAAAGAGTTATTGATTTTACAAAATCAAGTAATAAACTAATTTTTCTGAAAAATCTCCATATTTTGTTCTTCTTTTCGACAAAATACTAATAAAACACCTCAGCTTTAATTCATTCATTTACAACCACATAAAATATATCCATCATTTATATCCACATAAAATAAATATTTTCTTATCATATAAATCAATAATTAATTATTCACAAATAATATTAGAATCACAATTATGGCAACCGTGTCGTTCTCAAAGAAAAGGGGCTTTCAGATAAAGATTTCTCCTTATTGGTAGTATGATTAGGTGACTAAACCCCTTTCTGAAGCGAACTTCCTTAGACATTGCCAATAATTCTATCTAACAATATTATTCAAATAATATGAATTATTGATCTGATAATGGAGATACTGTGTAATGACAATTATTGAAATAACAATAATATAAAATATTAACGCAACAATTATTGAATCAATAAAATAAAATATTGAACAATAATTACTGTAACAATTATTGAGTAGTGCCTTCTTTACGTAAGAATCAATAATTTCAAAAATATTGTGCAATGTCTGCAGTAATCTTCAACGTAAAGCGCCAGCGTATTCACGTATTTTAACCCTTAGGGTATTCCAACGATTGTTAATCGGTAATAATTACGATTATTTATAAAAACTCAAACTTGTCATTTTCTTCATCGAGCGGTTATTACATTATGGGCCCATTAAATGGGCGTCTGCGTCGCATACGAATATTCCCCGACAACAAGAATATTCCACGACCAAACGAATATTCCCCGACAACAATGAGTATTTTATAACCACTTGTTTATTTTGCAAAATTTGCACATTTCACCCATAACTTTAAACTTTTATCAATTTAACTATTTACTAAATAGAAAAATTGAATAATTTTATTTTATAAAATTCGGGATCTTACAATTTACACATTACATAATCTAATTTTTTTTGTCTCCTTTTTTTCTATATAAGAAATGTATGATTTTGTAGCCATTTATGTTAAGGATTTGCAATGCACAAGAAATTAACAAGATTTCAGGAAAAACATTTGTGGAATTAAGAATTGAACTGTGGTTGCCATATTTGTTTCTTTTACTTGGAGAGTTTGAGGTTTAATTTCTCTGATTACCTCATTAAGAAAGATGAATTGTGGTTGCCATATTGACACTATCAACATCACACAGACTGGTAGAAAACAGAAATAGTGTTTGCACAGAGGATGAGAACCAAATGTAACCAACTATTGAGCACAATATCAACCTAGAGAATTAATAGAAAAGGGCAAGCTGCAGTAGAATGTTTCGTAGTTTTAGAAGCCAATTAATTAAGATAACCTTGAAGCTCTTGACTACATAAGAATCTTACAATTATCATCATGTTTGCGCATATAAAAAGAAAGTATAGTTTACACACTAATTTTTTTAACATCATACCAAGTAGATATGTTCATTAATGAGACATTGTTCAGGGTAAAATTTTGTTTTCTTATAACACAAAAACTTTATCATAGCTATCTTCCACTAATAAGTAGATGCTAAAAACAATTAAAGGTATTATACAAATTGATGCTTACATTGCAGATGAGTCAATTACAATACTTATGGTAGAGTTGTTTCACCTTGGTAATGCGGATCGATAGAGAAGTGAATCCACATTTTGTAACCCTATCATTCGACGGCTGATGGCAAGAAGTCAGCTTGAAGTCTGAACTGTGGTTGATAATTTATTGTGTGATGATAATTTGTGGTTTGAACTGTGGTTGCCATATTGACACTAGAATGTTTGATGTTGGCTTCCCAACAACTTTAGATATTTACATTAAACTGAACATTATGCTCGCTGATATTTTTGAGATAATTTATTTCCATGTTGCTAAACGGATACGATAACATTGACAATAAGATATTGATTGTCCTTGGTTGTAATTTCAGGCCTTAGTAGAGGCAGCAGGGGAGGTTACATCTTACAGTGTCACATGGTGCAGTGAAGCTACACAGAAAAACATTTTGTAATTGCTTAATTAAGCTATTAAGCTATTGTATCATTATTTTTTTAATTACCTGGGGTAAGCCCCTTGTAAACATGTAAATTGTGACTATAGTGTTTATGAAATGAATTCCAATTATTGTGTTCATCAATTGAGACCAAACTAACAATGAAATTTGGAAAATTAAAGATGAAAACAAATTATCAAAATTATAATGCTTTTGGTACATATGAACAGTATTATCATATGCATGAATCATCCACTGAGCTACCTAAATAGCTTTAATATATCAAAGCTACAACTAAATCAAGTCAAAAATCTTTGTAGCCAGCATTGGAAGTGCCTTCACCTATTGACCCAAAATTCCACACCGCGCCAAGATTTAGAAATTCATCTCCCCATATGGATTCTTACAAGTTACAGAAAGAACCATCGATGTTAATTGAGTTCATACATCTAAAAATTTATGATCTATAAAAGGTAACATAAATCATTACTCTCTTGTGACAACATATATGCACCCTTAAAAATGCTCACCAATAAAGTAAAAATAATAATCATAACAATTGAAAAAAAAATTATTACTCACATTCAAGTTAATATTTCCATGATGACTCTCTTGTGTCTCATGAAAAATAGGTGGTTGATGACTCTCTTGCATCGGTTCTTTTTTGGTGAAAGTAATTTATGGCTTTCATTTGGGTCGTTATTTTCATATTCACTCGCGTTTAATGTGACGACCCCAAAATAGGTCCATTCAACCCAACCCATTCTGAGTCACCAAATACATGGTACAAAAACAAATACAACTTCAGTAATACAATTGTCGTGCAAAATACGACAACACATATACCGTGAGTTTGAATACAACAATTATCTAATATAGAGTATAAAAACTCAAAAGGAGTCCTCACTACAAAAGAAGAAAATTTTATTTTTCAGTGAATAGTATCGTATTCGTGAATAGTGTCGTATACGTGAATAGTAACTCCGACACCAAAAGATAGAAATTCCACAAGAAAAATCATCATGCTTCGTGAATAGTACTCGTGAATAGTAACTCATGAATAGTAACTCGTGAATAGTAACTCATGAATAGTAACCCCGAAATGAAAAGTTTTAAATTTGATAAAAAGTTTCAACCAATATTTCGGCATAATGATATTGAAGAAATAATATCACTTCCGAAGAAAATAACATCCCTTACCTCAAAAAGATAATACTTCTGGCTAGAATATTGGATATAGTGTTGTAAGAACTTGCACCATATAGCAACAATCAAAGTATCAAAATACTCACAAGAATACGCTCGATAATATAGAGAGAGAAAGAGAGAAAACTTATGAATTCTGGTGTGATTTTCAATTCTAACTAAGCACCCTATTTATAGGAAAATGCTTAGAACGCCATAGAAGACTAACCTGCTACCTGATGGCTTTACCTGTTACTATTGTCACCCACCACATTTGAAATTCAATTGAGCACATTTCTCACCAACCAATTCTAGAATTTTTCAAAATGTTTTATCATTTAAAAAACTAATCAGAAAATTTAATAATTCATAGAAAATAGCCCGTTTATCATAAAAATACAAATTTTATGTCCATTCCACACGAAATCGAATTCTCTACAACTTTGTAGCTTTGAGTTTTTCCAAATTCCAAACAGAAAATACCCAAAATCCACAATGTATGATTTTTAAATACTTTCAATCCGACAAAAAACTGATAAAACACCTCAGCATTAATTCCTTCATTAATAACCACATAAATAAATCCATCATTTATATCCACATAAAAATAAATAATTCCTTATCATATGAATCAATAATTAATTATTCACAAATAATATTCTGAGAATCACATTTACAACCAGTACATTCCCAGGAAAGAGGGGGCTTTCCGTTAAGGATTTCTCCTTACTGGCGCACAATTAGGTGACCAAACCTCTCCTTGACAGAACTTTCTAGACATTGCCAATAAAGCTATCTAATAATATTATTCCAAATAATATGAATTATTGATCGATAATGGAGATGATGTGCGTTGACAATTATTGAGCAACAATAATATAAAATATCGGTAGCGACAATTATTGAATCAATAAAATAAAATATTGAGCGATAACTCTTTGTAACAATTATTGAGTAGTGACTTCTTACGTAAGGATCGATAATTCAATAATCTTGTGCAATCTGGTGTGCTCTTGTGCAACCACAGCGTATTCTTCGTATTTTAACCACCGGGTATTCCAACAGTGTTAACGGTAACAACTACGCCGTTATTTATAACAACCCAAACTTTGTCGTTTTCTTCATCCGACAGTTATCATTTATGGGTACCACAAATGGTTTGCTACCAGTCGCATCGAATATTCCCGGCTGGAAAGAATATTCCACGACCAAACGAATATTCCTCGACACAATGAATATTTTATTACCACTTGCTTATTTTGCAAAATTTGCACATTTCACCCATAACCAAAGTATTATATCAAATTAACACCTTATTATTCACAATAATAATTAGAGAAAATTCGATTTTATTCATTAAAAAAATTTGGGGTCTTACAACCTCCCCTACTTATGAAATTTTGTCCTCGAAATTGACGTACGTACCTGGTGTTTCGAAAAGGTGAGGATACCTCGCTTTCATTTCTGATTCCAACTCCCAAGTCATTTCTTCAATAGCATGGTTTCTCCACAAAACCTTAACTTGTGGTATAACCTTCGTGCGTAGGACATACTCTTTCCTATCCAAGATCTTGACAGGTACCTCCTCGTACGTTAAATCTTTGGCTATCTCGTCTGGTTCTAACGCAATAATGTGGTTTGGGTCGTCCACATATTTACGTAACATCGATACGTGAAAAACGTTATGAACACGCGACATACTTAGCGTTAAGGCGAGTCTATAGGCCACAGTTCCTACTTGATCGAGGATTTCAAATAAATCGAAGGCTTGAGCTTTCTTCTCTTCATCAACTCTTACTTCTAGAATAACGCATTCTTTCACATTATTCTTTATATTCATCAGCTCCAGTGTGTAGCTTGAGCAATTTTAACTTTATCGATTAAAGTCGATTCTACTCGTATATTCGTTATCTTCATGTGGGTCCCTAGAGTCTTTAACTCTATCTTCATCATTTGTAAGTCATATAAAATGGATTTTTGTGTTAACAACATCGCACTTTTCGTAGCGCATACGATCTTCTACTCGTAGCGTCGGCTACCGTTCGCTTTCCACGATGGTATTGAATGGTACGATCGTAATCTTCAACAACTTGAGCCAACGTCTTTGGAGCATTATCGTTCGTTTTGGTTGAAAAAAATATTTAAGTGTTTTAGAAATGGGTTTTGTACTGGGGTTAATACAAATTCGATTTCACGCTCTAGGGGTAGGCTAAGAAGTCCTTCGAGAATACGTCAGGAGATTTATTAACAATAGAAATATCATTTAAAAACTGTGACTCTCATCCAAGACTTGGATAGCACATGAAATGAAGGTTTCTACTAACGAAGTTTCAATCGATAAGTCAAAGTCTAATTTCTCCGGAGTCAAATTTAAACGTTGAGCGCAAGCAAGAGAGATAAAAGAATGGGTAGAACCGGTATCTAATAAGGTATAGACTTCGCAAAAATTTATAATTAACTAACCCATGATAACTTCGTTCGATTCCTCGTCAGGGTAATTCAAAATTCGATCGATGCTGGATTCTCCCAATTGCTGTCAAAAAAGAGAAATACATATCATCTATTTTAGCTTTCTTGGATCGGACTTCTCTTTCCACCATATCAACGCGTCATACGGATTTTACCCATGCATCTTTCATTCTCACTCGTTCAGTTACTTCTTCTTTCAGCTGCTCCTTGACGTTTGAATTCTCAGATTCTAGCTTTAATATCGTATACTCTGCCAAAGAGTGCTTCTGTTCAACCATCGCACATCGGGTAATACAATTTTGAATTGTTGCATCCCTTTGTTCTACGACCGCCTGCCGTTCTTCAGCATGCTCTTCTAACTCATGAATACGATTTTGCAATTCTACATTTTGATCAATAAGTTCTTCTAATAAATCATCATCAGGTTCCTCTTCTTCCTCACTCTCAGTTGCTACCTTTGCGACTAGCTTTAGTGCAACTTTTAATTCCTCAATCACCACATGGATATCTCTAATCACATTAACCTGGTTGGTGATTAGAGGTGTCTCCACGGTCTCATTTACACCATTGTTAACATTTTCAGTTGCCATTTTAAACACTGCCACAAAACAAGGGTTAATTGACATGCAACATATTATCCCTATACTATGACCGACCAATTAAATACCAAATAAACTTAGGTAGGTCATATTAACAAAAGAATTCTCCGTCTCTCCCCTCCTAGTTCTTGTCTCACATCTCAGCCAGGGATCATATCCCTAAGCTTTGATACCAACTGTGACGACCCCAAAATAGGTCCATTCAACCCAACCCATTCTGAGTCGCCAAATACATGGTACAAAAACAAATACAACTTCAGTAATACAATTGTCGTGCAAAATACGACAACACATATACTGTGAGTTTGAATACAACTATTGTCTAATAGAGAGTATAAAAACTCAAAAGGAGTCCTCGTTATAATTATTGATACACTATTTTACAAAATAGTGAGGACTACTAAAACAACTATCCTGAACTATCACTCCAAACCCCGGCTAGTTCCTGTTATGTTCTCACCTCCTGAGAAGAAAAATGGAACAAAAAAGAAAAGGGTGAGCTCAACTAGCCTGGTAAGAAAATATTATGACTAAGATAATATACAACAAATTATCGTTAGTCTTCAACAGGGAATAATCTGATAAAATATAATAGACAACAAGTTTTAGATCAACAACTGCGGTGTGAAGCTTGACAATCCATTAGAAGAGTCAAGTAGAGAAAGAATTCTACTATCTTCTAAGATTTAAAAGTTCATCATCAATATTTTATCCTGTAACATCAATCAATATACATCTTGAATCAAATATTCATCTTTGCACCACTGAGCCAAAGATATTCATTTGTATCACCGGATTGGTCATGTTCATCTCAACTTTGTTCATCCTTGCACTACTGGACAAAGATATTCATTAGGTAATCATTCATCTTTACACTACAGGCCAAAGATATTCATCGATTAATCATTCATCTTTGCATCACAAAGCCAAAGATATTTAGTAATATCATCATTTAGGGGTGAGGATGATGAAAAAAATATTTTAAAGGAGCGAATCCGATTGAAACAAAATAACAAATATTAAAGATTCGTATTACAGTTTATCCAAGATCAATAATACTTCATAATAACCAATTTTGAAGCAAAATTCAAGAATAAAGATCAAAACATGGATACAATCAAAGATAGTAACCATAATAGACACCTTGGATAAAAAGAAGAAAATTTTATTTTCGATTGAATAGTCTTTGTATTTTTGAATAATATCAGATATCGTGAATAGTGTCATATACGTGAATAGTAACTCCGACACCAAAAGATAGAAATTCCACAAGAAAAATCATCATGCTTCGTGAATAGTACTCGTGAATAGTAACTCGTGAATAGTAACTCATGAATAGTAACTCGTAAATAGTAACTCATAAATAGTAACCCCAACATAAAAAGTTTCAAATTTGATACAAAGTTCCAACCAATATTTCGGCATAATGATATTGAAGAAATAATATCACTTACAAAGAAAATAACATCCCATACCTCAAAAAGATAATACTTCTGGCTGGAATATTGGATATAGTGCTGTAGGAACTTGCACCATATAGCAACACTCAAAGTATCAAAATACTCACAAGAATACGCTCGATAATATAGAGAGAGAAAGAGAGAAAACTTATGAATTCTGGTGTGATTTTCAATTCTAACTAAGCACCATATTTATAGGAAAATGCTTAGAATGCCATAGAAGACTAACCTGCTACCTGATGGCTTTACCTGTTACTATTGCCACCCACCACATTTGAAATTCAATTGAGCACATTTCTCACCAACCAATTCTAAAATTTTCCAAAATGTTTTATCATTTAAAAAATAATCAAAAACTTTAATAATTCATAGAAAATAGCTCATTTATCAGAAAAATACGAATTTTATGTCCATTCCACACGAAATCAAATTCTCTACAACTTTATAGCTTTGAGTTTTTCCAAATTCCAAACAGAAAATACCCGAAATTCACAAATGGATGATTTTTAAATACTTCCAATCCGACAAAATACTGATAAAACACCTCAGCATTAATTCCTTCATTAATAACCACATAAATAAATCCATCATTTATATCCACATAAAAATAAATAATTCCTTATCATATGAATCAATAATTAATTATTCACAAATAATATTACAGAATAACATTTATGACAACCAGTACATTTCTGTGAAAGAGGGGCTTTAGATAAGGATTTCTCCTTACTGGCGCGCAATTAGGTGACCAAACCTCTCATTGACAGAACTTTCTAGACATTGCCAATAATGCTATCTAATAATATTATTCCAAATAATATGAATTATTGATTTGATAATGGAGATGATGTGCAGTGACAATTATTGAGCAACAATAATATAAAATATCAACGCAGCAATTATTGAATCAATAAAATAAAATATTGAATAGTAACTCATCGTAACAATTATTGAGTAGTGCCTTCACGTAAGGATCAATAATTCAACAATATTGTGCAATACTGCATCTCTCTTGTGCAACCACGCGTAGACATCGTATTTTAACCACCGGGTATTCCAACAGTGTTAACGATAACAACTACGCCGTTATTTATAATAACCCAAACTTTGTCATTTTCTTCATCCGACAGTTATTTGTTATGGGGACCACAAATGATTACGCTCTGGCAAATCATTTGAATATTCTCCGACGGTAAAGAATATTTCACGACCAAACGAATATTCCCAAACCTGATGAATATTTTATTACCACTTGCTTATTTTGCAAAATTTGCACATTTCACCCATAACCAAAGTATTATATCAAATTAACACCTTATTATTCACAATAATAATTAGAGAAAATTCGATTTTATTCATTAAAAAAATTTGGGGTCTTACATTTAACTTTTGAGTAGGTCAACTTTTTTCACAAACTCCATCCTCCGTATTCCATTCCACCTTTAGTTAAAGAAGCCGATCTACAAGTTGGTCACATCTTTTTTGAGTGTCATATGCAATGTTCATAACATCAAAAAAAGTATTGCACACCTTGTCATATCTCTGTCCCGATTCCGTGTCTTTCCAAACATTATAAGTGACTTTAGCTTTAGTATGACGTTGCCAAACAACCAAACAAAAGTGTTAATATCTTCATTCGATATAAAGCCACAACCAAGTAGTATGGATTGTCCATGGTGGTTAACTCCAACAAGGAGCAGATAGCATATCATATTTATTATTCAAATAGTAAGTGTCAAATGTGATGACATCACCAAACTCCTCATACGCAAATCGAGACCTCGAATTCACCCAAAATAAATTTTTGATCCGATTTTCCTCATCCGGGTCTATCACATAGAAAAAGTTAGAATCCACTGCTTGAACTTTAGCAAAATATTTTTGAAGTGCACTAGCATCACCCTCAGCAAGCCTTAGCTTTTTTAATTTTCCCATATAATTTTCACAGTCTTTCTTTAAACAAGGCATTCCATTTTCTCCATACTCAATTCTAATTGAATTATAACTTTTATTCATCATTGTTTAGCTCAAGATACTAGATTTTATTTTCCTCTATTGTTAACCTTGTGATCTCCTGTACTGACTCTTACACCGGAGCTATCTCCCGACGGTCCAAGCCGTCAAGCTTCTGGTATTGACATGTTTATTGTGCAGGATTAGACGTGCTTTACGTGATTGAGGCGCATGAAAAGATCTTGGCGGTAACAATTCTCATTGAAATAGTTAATTACCAAAAACAATATTAGACTAACCACTTCTGCCGAGATGGTGAGAATTATAGAGCGCAAATGACATCCATAGTAAGTAGGGCTAAGCAAGTAACCAAATTAGAACCGAAATCGCACTAAAAACCGCATGAACCGCACCAATTAAAACTGCACCAACGGTTCCGGCGTATGTGGCGGTTTTAGGTGGGTTGAATAACCAAATTTACGGTTTCGGTTTGGTTACTAGCCAAAATCGCACGCATAAAACCGAACCACACCATGTGTGTGTATGTATGTAATATCTCTAGTAAATTCTAAAGTTACTTTTCACTTGAACACACTCAGAGAAAACCCGAGTCTTGCATTGTCATTTTTTCACCAATTGAAAGAAGATATTAGAGGTTATAGAGTCAAAAATTAAGCAATTGGGTTTTAGAATTTCGAATTTGTTTGATGCGTTATTGGAGGGGCTTATAGCTGAGGGGCTCGAGCACTTGATGCATTGGTTAATGTCAATGTTATAATAGTAATAGTCTAATAGATTATTTTTCAAACTAGGTATAGTTAGGATTATATTCTATAAGTTTTCCCTACAATATATGAGATAGAATTTCATTTTATCTCCAGTATATACTTTTAATTTTTGGGAAACTAGATAAACATTCTTGCTTGTTATCGAATATATGGTCTCCGTTATTTTATATAGCGTATGTTTTAGTTTTAAAGCATGCTGGATATAATTCTTATTGCCGTCTTTGTCACTAAGTTAATTGCTCGATGTAAGTTTTATGTTAAATTTTATTGAAGGCTTAGACTTTTTTGTTATTTCAATTGGTTTTGGAACCGAAACTTCACCAATTAAAACCGCACCGCACACTTTAAAACCGCACCGAATCAATCACAAGCGGTTTCAAGTGCGGTTTTGAATTTTTTAAACCGCACCTAAGAAGTTTCGGGTGCGGTTTGGACTTCAAACCGCACCATGCTCACCCCTAATAGTAAGGGGGTCGGTGACATAGCCAAAGTTTTAAAAGATAATACTGTAATTAGATTTGTTAGTCCTTTATCTCTATCTTTTATTTCTACCACTTTCTTTTTATGTCTGAAAAACTTAATCTGAGTGCTCTCTCTCACACACTTAGTTGGAACTTGGTTATAATCCAATCGGACCTGATTGGCTTGTTTGCTCTTCAACATTATGGCACCAACAGGGTTGGACTCTTGTTTTCTCCTATTGTCATTACATGGATTTTGTGCATCAATGATACTGGTTTATATACTCTGAGATAAAAGTGTAATAGTAAAGATCTAAAATATTTTATATATTATTCAGTTTTCTTAGAATCAGTTATCATAGGTTCACCCATGTCCTTATTAAATACATGAATCCTACATTTCCCCTTTTAGTGGTGGTAGACATTCCTAGAAATTAATCGGGCCAAATGCTATCTTTTTCAACCTTCTTTTTAATTCTTTCTTGTTATGTTCTATCGTTATGAGAAAGCAGTCTTGTAATATATTTCCTGTTCTGCAGATTTCTTTCACAACTGTTGTTTATCCATCTTTGATCCTTGCATATTTGGGGTAAGCTGCTTATTTATGTCGACATCATGTGTTCAAATATATCCTTGACATTTATTACTCTCTTTTGTTACTCCCTCCGTCCCAGGATAAAAGTCCTGGTGGACTTTTCACGCATATTAAGAAAATGAATAAAATGACAAAATTGTCCATAATAATGTCATTAAATATGGAGAGAGAATTAGAATAAGAAAAGTATGAGATATTTAATGCCACGGGCATAATTGGAAAAAATGTGTAAAAGTTTGGTTATTAAAGGAAAATTGACATTTAACATGGGACTACTCAAAATAGTAATAAGGACTTTTATCCTGGGACGGAGGGAGTATTATTTATAGCTTGCATCATGTCTTGGCCCACACTTTGAATATTTTCAAGTGCAAACAAATATCAAAAACATGAGCTCAGCAGGTCTTGATCAACCTCACTCCTTTTCCTTATGTATTGTTTAACATCAAGAAGTTAAGAAATGCATGTCTGCAAGCACTTTAGCTCATGTCTTAGATGTTTATATCCGAATATGAAAGAGTATTTATTCCGTTACAGGTTGCTGCCAGTTTTGCTTCTGAGGGATCTATAATGAATGAGCTGATGTAGTGGAATGCTTTGTATAGAGAGGGAGGTTCAAGGATTTCCTATGCTTAATGAAAACTTTATAAGGTTTTTATGTATTTTTTGAATGGTGTCTCAACTAAATATTATTCAAAGTTATGCTAACATGATCGTTTAGTTGATGGATGAGACTTAGTTTCAATGATCTAGCTAATAATTTTTTCCATGTGCATGCTATGTATTTTTTTGAGACAAGATTTCATTAGAAATAAGAAGAAATATAAAATCAAGTAGGGTGCGAAAACCATGTATTTTTGTTATTATTTCTACTACATAAGAAAACAAATGGTTTGGTATATGTAAACAAACATTTCTGTCTGGTCGCATCGTTGGCTTATCATGATATCAAGAGCGAAGTCGATAAATGCCTCTATTTTGGGGCTCTATTAGGTGCTTTTAATTGTATTGTGATTGGAGCTATTGAGTTGTTATACATTGCACATAAAATGAAATTATGATCTTGATGATTAAATTGATATTTTTCTTTGTTGTTGGTTTTTTTGTTTTAATTGATTTTGTTGGGAGAATGCATTCAATGATTTGATGTTTTAATGTATAAGCTCATGATTGTTTGTAAGGTCCTTCAATGAATATATGTACAAGGACTTAGTGATAGATCAAAGTTGTTAGGTTGATCTAAGATCTTAACGTGTATCATTCTTTAATAGAATGTATAGATAGAAAAGATCAAAGCTATTAGGTTGATCTTGAGATGTAATAGATAGAGTTCGAAGAAATCGTAGTGTGTCATCTGATCAACAGTGCAGAAGTCAAGGCAGAAATGTAGAGCTTAACGGAACGTAGTGTGTGCCTACCTTGAAGGGACTCTTCAGAAATCGTAGAGTGGTCCCAGCGTTTGCCGAGCCAACTCCACGATCGCAGTGTGCTGAAGGAAACATGAAGTTTACAAGTCAACGATCGTAGTGTGCTCTCGGGAACGTAGAGTCAACAACACGAGCAAGTAAGGATCGTAGTGTGCAAGGGATTAAGAGAAATCGTAGTGCTCTCTAAATGATAGCATCAGATCAAGTACCAAGGCAACAAGTCACTACGATCTGAATCGTAGAGCATCATCTGTCTCATGTCAGAAAACGTCGAGCCTCATGATTTATGTAAAGGTAGATTTCAACATATGAGGAATGGATTCTAGACGCTGCAGTACTCATCAGTCCCAGAGTAAAGAAATATCCTTAGTATGCAACAAAGAAGTGTATTGAAGAAGCTAAGGATAGTACCATGGATAAGAGGGACAAAACACTTTTTCAGGTGGTAGGTGAGAAAGCAGTCTGCTGTGTCAGTGGGCCAGAAGGAAATTTCAGAAGATGTGCTGAAATGTCTCCATCACAGTACAAAAAGTTCAAACGCATTTAATGTCACAACGGATGGATCCAACTGATAGTTTTCAACATCACATATATGCAGATCAGACAGATGAGAGAGAACTAAGCAAGCATTGAAAAAACAACGTGAACATCTCTCTCAAGCTCAATTCTACGATCTGAGATATTGCAAAGCTTGCTCAGCTACTCAGTTCTTTAGAACAAGTGCTTACACAACGACTGAGTAGCAACAATCAAGAACACAACATTATCAACCAACTGAAGAAGAGTACCAAGTCTGCTGGACTTGAAGAGTTCGTAGTGAACTATAAGTAAGCCAAGTCTGCTGGACTTGAAGAGTTCAAGAGTGAACTAAGAAGTTCCTAGACTGCTGGTCTAGAAGGAATCTGTGTGATTCAAAAGTTGTAACAGACATCCTTAGTGGATATTCTACTCGTTGAGTACAAGAGTGGACTAGGAGCTTTAAGTGCTCTAAACCACTTAAAAATGACTGTGTCATTTACATTCATATCATAACTACTATATCTGTTATAACTGCCATAACTGCCTCACCCTCATTACTCCATTGCTTGGTAAAGAAGATTAAAACAATTATTTATTCCGCTAAATAACTATTGTGCCAACTAGGAACTAACAGATTTGTTATGGGAACTAAAAATTTCCTAGTCAAATTAGGATTGCCTCACACCTTATTATATATTAGTATTGGTTTCTTGATTTAATAATGATTGATTTTTTGTAATGTTTTGTACAGAATTTGTTTCACAACCACAACGTTCCTTCTTCGAATGGGGTGATCAGCCAAATAAGGGGTGCATATCGAAAGAAAAGTTAATCTCTTAATTTTATGCTACGATAATTCACCTAATTTACATGAATTGTGTATTTTGAGTTCTTTTTTGACATAAATGTCGAATAAATTATTAAATTCATTATTCAAACTAGCATGTGCATTGCACGTGTTATCAACTAGTATTAGAAAAGGGATAACCTTTACAATTCAAAACTATTTGTTTTAAGTATGCAAGTAAGAATTCAAGTTCAGTTAGGTAATTTTTGACATAAATATTAGTTTGCAAGCAGGAATAATCTATATTGAAGGAAGTTCCAGTTGTGATAATGTCATATGAGAACATCCCAACTCGGATTAAATTAGTTGTTGTTCCAGTATATTTATGTTCACTCCCTTCTTGTTGTAGTGTTCAAATAGTTATACATTGTGCTCTGGTTGCAAGCCTAGGGTGCAGAACTAATGCCCCACTTGTTGGCATGAACTTGGCAATGTTAGATGTCTTTCACCGAAGAAAGTGGCTACATCTCACTTTCGTTGGTGCAGTACTTTTTGTTGCACTTTATGTATAAAATTGTGTTGAGATTATTGCTTTAAATAGGTGCAATCTGCAAGTTGCTCATGCTTGTTTATAGTACAAAATTAGTTTTCTTGGTCTTATGTTTAGAATGCATGCATTCATTTTATATATTTGACATGCATTCCATGTACTGATATTTGTAGGATGTTGATGTCGAGGATGGGCATGATGAAGATTCATGTGATGGTAACGAGGATGAAGACTTGTGATTATATATGCATGTTGATCTTGTAGTTAGTACTTTTTAGAAGTTACTTTTGTTTACCATCGAGGATGAAGACGTGTGATTATGTATAATTTTGAGCTTTAAAGCAATAGTTTTTAGAAATTACTTTTGTTGTATTTGGTAAGACTTGCAGTACAATATCTTTTATAAGATATTTGTAATAGTACTCATCGACAGATGTCTTATTTAGTATTGTCTATAAATAACAGTTTAGTAATTATCATTATTACTCTAAACATATTTATTTTTAGATTTCAAAATTAAATTGTGAAAATATTTGTAATTTGTTGTTAATAAACATATTGAGACGACTTCTTTTCATCCACAAAATGTGCGTTATTGGCGCTAAAGTTGACACAAATTTTGAGATGGCTGATGTCGGCCTCAAAATATGCACGCTAAAAAAATATTGGCGCCAAAGTTAAAACGGAATTGAGATGGATGACGTCCGTCTCAAAATGTAAGGGAAAATAGTTGCTACCAATTTTGATACAGATTTGAGACAAATTTTTCTGTTTCAAATTATGTGTGCAAAAAAGGGCCCCAATTTAATCCGTCAAATTTGAAACCGACAAAATCGGTTTCAAAAGTCAGCTCCCCATGGGTCAGTTTTTGAGATGGATATTTTCTGTATCTAATATTCTGAGACGACAGTTTCCGCATCTAAATTTTTATTTGTGACGGACAAATTAGTGACGCGACCTATTGACACGGGCAAAATTCGTCTCAAAAGTGATTTTGAGACTGATTCTACGGTATTTGAGACAAATTTTTCCGTCTCAGATGCCCAGATTTTTGGTAGTTCTAATAAGTAAACCTTTTAGCTATAAAACTCGGTTTGTAGGTTGTATTATGGGACATTTGTTTTGTTAATAATAATTTAAGTATTAGAGAAGTTTCTTTGTGTTTTAGATAATTCTCTCATTTTTTTGCCTGTGAAATTTTTGTTAATCAGCCCACAGAATAATCGTTATTCTGTGTGGAGTCACATCCTTTAGACTATTGAATATTTAGTACTATCTTCGCTTTAAATTAGATTAGAGTTAAATTCTGACATTTAGAAGTCAATATGTGAATAGACTTAACGTACAATTAATATGAACTTGTTTAAATTTTAGGAACAAAAAATATGACAATTAATAATTTTCTTGGTATGTTTATTTCAATTATAATTATTTGTAATAAAATTTAAAAAATGTCGTATAGATTTTGAATTTTATAATTTTGTGAATACTGAAATAAAAAAACTTAAATTTTGGAATTAAGGGAGTCATCTTTATTATTCAACCATTGTTGTTGATAATTAAAGCCCCGGTATCGCAGCAACATTAGATCTACTATCTCATTCCCTCTCTCACCCATTGCTCCAAAAAAAAAAATTTATATAACAAAATACAAATAATTTTAAATTTCTCACTCATTCTAATAAATTATCTGGGACGTCTAAAGTTTGGGATAAATCCCACCGTCCATAGTGCCGGAAGCACGGGACTGTTGCTAATAATTAATATTTGAACAACAGAAACAATACCAAATTATGTACCAATGACATTAATGTAACATAATTTTTTTTATTGACTCATTAGAACATTTACCATTCATTTATATCATCCTTATAAGGTTATACAGCCAAACAACAAGACTTCAAATAATTTCCTCCATTATACTTCCAATTGAGACATAAGATGATCCCTTCTCAAGTATGGCATTCCTACTCTTTTCTTGCACATCCTTTACCTTCTTCCGTAATTCATTCCTATTTATATCCATCATTAGCTCCCTTATCTTGCTCTCAATTTCCTCCGCCTTAACAATCGCACAATTCTTCATATTCCCATCATATCTATAGTCCATCTTAATATCCAACGCCATACCGTACTCGATTACCATCTCAAAAGCATTAAGTTGCTGCTCTGCATACAATGGCCATGTGGCTAAGGGCACCCCAAACCACACACTCTCGAGTATCGAATTCCAACCACAGTGTGACACGAATCCCCCAACTGCCACGTGTGATAGCACAGCCACTTGGGGCGCCCATCCGATCACTTTTCCAATCCCTGCCGTCCTTTCTAAGAACCCTACAGGAAGAATGTCCTTCAAATTTGAGTTGTCTTGTGATGGTTTTGCCGCGCCCTTTGATAGTGGTGGCTTCAAGGACCACAAGAATCGATGATTACTGTGCTCCAGAGCAAATGCAATCTCTTTTACCTAATAGAAATTAAACCAAGATTGGAACTAATTAGTTGTTTATGATATATACTAAATGGTTCCATATTTCATATTGCCTAATTTAAACATCTTGTCTCATCCTATATATTGGTGTGGATAATGATTTCGTTATCCATTTATCAATTTAATTAATTATAAATAAGTAAATAAAGTAAGTACTATTAAGTATGGAATAAGAGGAGAGATCGATAAGACTGGAGATTGACAACAACTCACCTCAAAGTCTTTGAATTAGAATTGACAAAAACTTTGGGATCACTTCCTAACCTAATCCAGAGCGAATCGAAGCAACGGACTAATTGATCGTTGAGTTCCGGAGAGAGTCAACAACGGAAATTCTAACGAATTAAATTGAATAAATTAAATATAAAATTGTACCTTAGTCTATTACTCTGGAAAATATGGTATTTGATTTTACTGTATAACAAATTGTTATCTCGTGGTATTTGCAAGACCAATTATACCTTAAATATTACTCCATCCGTTCCTAAAAGATTGTTGTTTAAGGTTTTAAGAAAATTTCATTTACCAAGTAAAATTTGTTTGAAATTTCATCACTACCCATTTATAGGAAATTGAAAACTATTAATACAATGAAGAGAATTTATTGGGACAATGAGAGAAGGTATGAGTAATATAGGAAAGTAAATAATTTATTCTCCTCGAAAGTTGTAAACGACAAACTTTTTGGAACAAATTTTTTCTTCTAAAACGACAACCTTTTAAGAACGGAGGGAGTATAATTTTACTATATAATTGTCCCTTAAAAGATAGATTTGCTAAATTCAAGAACGAAAACATCACATACAAAGGATAATTTTCCATGTTAGTCAACATTATATTTTGTGCTTGCTTCCAATGTCAAAACATGAAATTGAGTTTTTAAATGTAGCAAAGTGCTTGCGAGTTCCCTTAAATATAGGGAGTTCATATTTTTTAGTGTATTTTTGATATTTTTACATAATTTTCTTTCATCTGAGCATACAGTAGGTCTCACTTTCTTGTGAGAAGTAACCATGTAGAAATATCAAAAATGCATGTAGAAATAGCACTGATCTCCTAAATATATAGAAAGCAACAAAATGCATGCTTCAAGAACTTTTACTTCAATGCCTCTTTTTTGGCGTATTTCTTCTTATGTAGCTAGACATTGACTATCCTCCGTAACAATGATAACATGTAAATAAGTTAAAGACTAAAAAAATTCACTTCCATTTTGATTTGAACTCAAAACCTCAATCTTATAATTGTAACCAACTAACCAACCAAGCTACATAATGTAATTTTAAATAAAGCAACATAAATTTCATTTATACAAGCTTCTCATCAATTTAAATAAAAAAAAAAGATAAATATTTGGTAAGTAAGTTTTGCTAGTGTTGATTTATAGGGGGAGTTTAAGGTTTATTTTGATAATCATAAGATTTAAAAAAATTTAATTGCATTTATTGTATATTATAATGAACTATATATTTTGATATTTTGATTGTTCTTAACATACTAAAACAAGTGACGCATCAACCAAATCTATATTTATCTAATTTATTTATTAATTAGGAATTATACTAATAATATGTATTTCCATTGACACAAAGAATTTCTTAAGACTAAAGGTGATATATGTATAGCCAGAGGCATATAGAAAAAAAAAGTATTTCTCATATTCTTTGTCTTAATTCAAATGCTTTAAAATTTTGTATATTAAGTTACAGTATTATAATACAGTTTTTAACTTATTTACTAGTTTAGTTTATAGTTTTTATTCATCAAGTCGAAGAATACAATTTGACGCACCTTTATAAACACATCTTAATTATTATAAAAATGAAGTGTTATTTTTGGCCAAATAAAGTTGAAAATGTTTACTTAAAATATCCAATATTAACGTTTTCTTTTTTAATTGCAATAAAAATGTTAATTAGACGTACTCAATTTATAATGGAGAAACTTGTATAAATAAAATTTATATTATCTTGTTTACAATTATATTTTTGTAATTTAGTTGAATTGTTATTTAAAGATATGAGATTGAGGTTTTGAATTTAAATCCTGATGGAAGCATAATTTTCTTTTAACCTAGTACACATACCGTGTGGTGAAGTCGAAATACTCGTAACATTTGTGTAATTACTGTGATATTCATAGTTAGACCACATGAATAGAAGATGAGAAAAATATCATGTTAAAACATCCAACCAAAGTCAATTGCCACATAAAATGACTTTCCCAGTTCTAATTTTAACGGACCAATAGAAAATGGTTCAACAAATTTATACAGGGTTCACAAGTTATAAAAATAAAGAAAATATTGAATTTAGCACATCACCTGGTCATTCGAAATACTTCCCATGCTGCCAAAGCACAAAAATACTACCGATGAAACTGGTTGATCATCTAACCACATGATTATAACGGCAGTTTCGTCGGAATTGTAGCCTACCCCTGCAGAATTAAGTACCGGTCCGACAGGATAAACCGGAGGGATCTTGCTGTCACTTGCAATTAGTGACTCAATCGCATAGGATTCCAGTTCCATAAAAGTGTTAACTATAATCCCCTTAGTTTCTCGAAACCTTTTAGCCATGGATAATAATACATCACACCCTCCTTGCTTATCCAATACCATAGATGGCAACAGCTTACAAGGAAAAGGGTTCCTAAAACTCGGTACCAACAACTCGGCATCCGAATCCTTCAACTCGGTGACATCTTTCCCGTACTCATCACTTAGGGTTTGGACATGGAACATGAGACCAAGAAAAGCAGCACTCGCCGCAAAGAAAACATAAGTTGGAACCTTAAATTCCGCAGCCAAATCAATCATTGTAACGCAAAACATGTCGATGAAAAATCCGGCAAGTCTAGTGGACTCGGAGGTGAAAATGTCTTGCACAATATCTCTAACATAGATCTTTTGCATCTCAATAAGAGAGTAGAGGATTGTGTTTGGGGGCTTGGACATGTATGTAGAGGGATCGCTTTGGGGGAGTTCTACAAGCGTTAAGCGAGGAATGGACGTGCTGGAGAGTGATTGAATATAGGCGCTTAACCCTGTATCGAATGGGAGTTTGATGAGGAGTACGGTGATTGAGAGGGTTTCGTATCTGGTGACGAGAATTTTAGCCATTTCCAACATCGACGGGAGGTGTCCCATGAACGGAGCGGGCATGAATATGAGCTCTTGGTTCTTCATTTTTAAGTCTTCTATTTGTTCAGTGAGAATAAATATTTATATGAAATCGATATTTTCATATGAAAATATAAATTTTTATATGATTTTTTTAAATTTCACTTTCACTTCCATTAGGGTGAAGTTATAACCAACTTTACTATGCTTAATTTTATAAATTTTTATTACTTTTATTATAAAAAATATTATATTTATAAATTCAATAAAAAATTATAGAATTTACTATAATTTTACTATAACCGGATTAAAAAAAAAAATACTAACATCATTTTCCTATTTATATTTGCTATAAGTGATTCACTGTGTACAATGCTTTATGGCTCGTTTTGAGTAATAAATCTCGTCCACTCATTTAATACGGTAGAATCATAATCTAGAATTGTGCGAGGTTAGAAAGTAATTTTTGAACTGGAACTTTTGTTTGTATTTAGTACGTAATCATGTATTTTGAGATATTATTGTGCTCTTCCATCTGCTTGTAGTCAGATTGAAAGTAGTATGCACACAAGTCAATTATATTTGATGATAAAATATATACTTTGTAATAATTTAATTCATTTATTAATAAAAAGTATTAATTTATTAAAAACTTTTAATTATCAACATGTTGCTGTTTTATAATATGTGATAAACCCATAGTTTTAAGCAATGCTTTTAGAATAATGATGATGATCATTCTAATGAGATTTAAATTCTTAGAAAACTTAAAACTAAAATAGTTCCCAATCGTTGGATTACTAAATTGGGGATTAGTGAATTCGGATAGATTGGTACATACGTTGCTTGCTCATTGGATGAGGATGATTGATCTCATGATCATATGTGTAGAGACACTAAAGCAAGTATGTAGGTGCTTATTAGAGAATAAGTTCACTGAACGTGGCTCGCTAAGGAATACCTAATGGAGTTTTACTACTGTTCATCAATAGGAATTTTCAGAAGTGATAATAAGACAAGTGATCCTTGGACTTGAGATCATCATAGTAACTTGTGTGTATGATGAGTTATACTTTGACTTATTCCTTAAGACCTTAGGGTATATCAAAGGGTATGCTTGGGTATAATAAGTTGTACATGGAGATAATGTATGATCAATAAAGTTAATCTACCACTTCTAGTAAAGAAGAGAAATGTCCTATGTGATTCGATAAATGACAACTCAAGAGTCCTTGGCCAAGGCGTAATGAAATTAGAAAGGAGATTTTAATTTGCATTATTTGGAGTTGTGCATTTAAGAGTTTAAATACATATAATTAAATAAAATAAGACTTGATAAAGAATTCCATGTCTTATATTTAATTGGGACATCAGATGGTGGAAGGATTGAATTGTACGATAACTATTTACTCAAAGGTTCTTTTTATGATTAATGTTGAAATCTATATTATCCGGAAAGTCGTTGATCGCTAGGAGGCTTATCCTCATTGTAGAATAAATATTATTTATTTAAGTAAATTAATATTTTAATTTATTTATTTAAATAAGATTAGAATTGTTCTAATTGATTTATTCACAACCTAGGCTTAAAATGGAGAACCTAAAGGGTCACACCATAAAAAAAAAAAAATAATTATTTAAGAAGTTAATGGCATAATCGTAATAAAATGTTAAGTATATTTAATTTAATCTATGGTGATGTAATAAATTAAATAGCTTAATATTTATTATTTAATATTTTAAAATATTAAATATAAATTAATAAGAGGGGTCTTATTAATATTATTACAATTATTATTATTTTAATTTCTAAAAGAGTTTAGGAATTAATTTAATATAAGTACTCTCATTTATTCCTAATAGGATTAGGAGGGAAAATTAGTTAAAAGAGTTTAATTAATTATTCCTAATAAGATTAGAGAGCTCATTTAATTAAAAGAGTTTAATTAAATAAATAATACCTTATTTTAATTAAATAGGGTTACCTGATATATTTATAAGAGGAGTCTTATATCAGATATCAAAATATACGTGATTCCAACAGTTGGAGAGTACGCTCCTTTTCTATGAGAGATAAAAAAACTAGGGTTTTGCCAAACACTCATCTTCTTGAATCTTTATTCTTTCTTGGTGGATCACCTCTAGAGGCCAAACACTTGGGTGGCTAACGTTGATCAAAGGAAGGAACCAACCCGGTGGATTCAAGTTGAACGCGAAAGGATTTTGAGGTGAACTTGTACCTGAGGAAGCTCGAATCTTCAAGGGTACGATTCTTGTTCTTTATCTTTTCGTTTAATTAATAATTGCGCATAAAGAATGATCCGGGTATATGGTTTATAAAATTTTAAACTCTGATTTTTACACGTTTCCGCTTATTTGTGCAATTTGATTGCGTTCATGAATATTACAAACCTAACAGTGGTATCAGAGCCAAACCTTTATGCGAATTATTAATTATTTTAATTTGATATGTATATTGATATGTGTTTAGAATAATTTAATTGGGCATAATTTATTGTATAAAATTATTATTTTATGAAAGAAAAAAAAAACAACGCTGGTTTACTTTCGGTATTGCAATCCGTGATTCGCGTGATATATCATTTTAATTGTTCCTGATGCATGTTCCCACGTGGTTATATATATATATATATATATATATATATATATATATATATATATATATATATATATATATAGATATTAACCAATGGGACATGATCATCAGAACAACTATAATGAAATATCAAGGACCTTATAAGGACCTTGCTTTATGTTATTATATATATATATATATATATATATATATATATATAGGGAAATGATCCATAACATCTATATGTTATAGGATAAAAGTGGCATATAAGCTCTAAATCGTCTGTTTTATTGGTGAATGATAAGAGATTTATTATAGGTCTCTCGTCCTGGTCTGTAATTACTAAGCGGATGTAATTAATCAATTCACTTTCCAATTTTACCCCCAATTTAGCCTGAAAGACTTGTTAACTCATTAGCGCCATGGATTCTCCTATCTATGGTGCCACTAAGCTCTTCCCCCTACTTTTTCATCTCTCTTCGGACTTACTATTACCGCCACTAACCACCACAAACTCAACCTCCTCTGCCGCCCAAATTAATTCTAACTTCGTCCTCGTCGCCCTCCTCGATTCCCACTACACGGAGCTCTCCAAAAATTCATAAACCAAGTACAGGGACCCTTCTTTTAAACAGGACACATACAGTTGGTAATACAGATCTATGGGTTTCTTTTTTACTGATTTTTTCAGATATGGGTTTTCGCTTCATCATCATCAATAATAAAACATTTTGACTGTAAAATTGGTATTTTTATTTTTGTGCTTGTGATTATTTCTTATGAATCATTTTGACTGTAAAATAAATTATGATTATTTCTTTATTCTTTTGTTTCTCCGATAAATTGATTCTGGGTATTCGGGATTTCAGTAAATTGATTCTGGGTATTCGGGAGGCTACTGAAATTGTAACTTTACCATCCGCTAGTATGATTATCAATGGACCGCCGCCATATTTGGTTTGGCTCCATCAGAATTGGGGGCATAACTATAATTGGGGGGCATAAGCGTCAAGAATTTTGATTGATTACATCCGCTAGTAATACTAGCTGACGGGGAGTTGCCATAATAAATCTCAGCCATTCACCAATAAAACGACGGTTTAGAGCCTATATGCCACTTTTTATTCCATAACATATAGATGCTATGGATCATTCTCCATATATATATATATATATATATATATATATATATATATATATATATATAACCAAATTCCTTGCATGTCCAGGATAAGTTTCACAAAATCACGTTAACCAAGCCGTGAATCACGTTAATATTATATATATATATATATATATATAATATTAGCGTAATAATTTTATAATTAAAATTTAAAGTTTATTTTAATCTTAAAATTAAATTTCATGCTAACTAATTAGAGTTGGAATTGGATTCCATAATAACTAATTGAAGTTGAAATTGGATTCCATGTTTCCTTAAATAAAGGAGTTTATTTAGATATGAAATAAGATTTCATATTATTCAAAATAAAGGAGTTTATTTGTGAATAGGAAAGAGAATCTGTATTTTTTTTAAATAAAGGAGTTTATTTAGATATGAAATAAGATTTCATATTATTCAAAATAAAAGAGTTTATTTGTGAATAGGAAAAAGAATCCGTGTTTCTTTTAATAATTTTTTTTACTTGGAATTGGATTCCATAATTAATTAAAATAAAGGTGTTTATTTTGATTAAAGATTTTGATTAAAATAAAATAGTTTATTTTATTCAAAATTGGATAAATTAAAATAAAATAGGTTTATTTTAATTTAAATTTGGATTAAAATAAAGGAGTTTATTTTGATTCAAAATTAGATTTTATGCTAACTAAATTTGCCCATTAAATGATATCAATATATATATTGAATATTTCACATTCATGAGATGAATGTTATTTATTGATGCATATGGTGATGTGTATGATAATAAATGGGATTGATTATGGACTATTGACCAATGTGATTGTATTTTATTTTAGTTGGATGCATGAATGTATGTGTTTTATTAAATGGGGTCTGCGTACCTCGTCGTCTCTAATTTTTTTTTAATGTAAATTCTATCTCTCTCCTATGTACTTCCCCTTGACTGCTGATCAAGGTTTCTATTTATTTTAATTAGTTTTGTAATAGGAATAGTTAGAATTAATTTTGAAGAATTGGAGATTAAGGTACAAGAAGCGCTTAAAGACCCGTTTGTAATGGAGCCCGGGTTTAAATGTAATAGTTATATTTAAATATTAATTCTTGCACCCCTAGGGTTTGACCTTTTGGTTCACTTGGTGGCTCTAGCGATCCAAACTAGAATAAAAGTCCATAATCAATCCAGATAGAATATAGTATTCTATATGTGCATACTTATACTATATATATTATATATTATGCAAACATGCTTCGCATGTTAATTAATATGACGCGTATTTTATATATATATATGTGCATGCGCGCTAAACAAGATGAGATTTATTAAAAACAAACCCCCTCAAATATTTTATATTAAGTTGTAACGTTCAAAGATATTTGGAATATCGAACGTCGCCTTCTAGCATGATAGAAACAATAGAGTATTGAATATTTAATATGAGTTTGTTGTGCACACACAAGGCAAGTATTAAATATTTAAGATGTTGTTTTTATTACATATGATGTTTATAAGGAATTGAACATTACTGCTTTGTTGTGAACACACAAGGGCTGTAGTTTTCTCTTCACTTATATGAAAATGTTGGGTCTGACTTAACTTAAATTATTTTAGTTCGGATGTGCACACACTTGACCATTATGATTTAAGAGGCAAAATACAAGGAGTTGCATAGTTGATGTAATTGACAAGAGTTGTCTACCTATTTATTTATATATAGTTTGTTGTGCACACACAAGGCTATATACATTTAAAATGGAATCCTTATTCTCACTAGCATATCTTTAATTAGATATTGCCGAACTATATATATTGAGAGTAATATAGTTTGAAGAAAATAATGGGAGATACCAATTTAAAACAAGACCTAATTTATTTTGGTAATTAATAAAAGAATGTATGCTAAAATGTTGTTAATTACAAATTCATTTATAGAATTTTACAATGTCTAAATTACTATCACTGCTTAGCATATTAGATGCTAATTTAACCGGACCGAATTACTCGGATTGGTTAAGGAATTTGAGAATAGTTCTCATGGCTGAAAAGCTATCTTATGTCCTTAATATGCCTATCCATGCAACGGTTGCAGACAATGCCTCTGAGGAAGAGATTGCTACTTTTAGAAAGTGGCAAGATGATGCACAGTTAGCTCAATGCATTATGCTCTATCCATGAGTAACGAGCTTCAGCGTCAACATAAAACTATGGATGCTCCTACTATACTCTTGCACATCAAGTAGTTGATGGTGAGGAAAGTAGGACTGAAAGATATCAGATATCTAAGGAGCTCTTCCGATCTAGAATAAGCAATGACACGACAGTATAGACATAAGTCCTTAACATAATCAATTTGATTGATCAATTAGGACAACGGGTTTTGTCATGGATGGAGAGTTGAGCCAAGATTTGATCTTGCACTCACTCCCGGACTCCTTTCACAATTGTTGTGAATTTTTCATATGAACAAGCTAGATATCAGCCTCACTGATTTGCTTAACATGTTGAAAATGTTGAGAGTCACTTTCCAACCAAGAAAGACCATGTCTTACTGGTAGGGGCCAACGGATCTTCTAAAAAGAAGAACGATTCAAAGAAGGTAAAAAGAAAGGCAAAAATAAAGGATAATAAGAACAAAACTGATACGGATAGCAAAGGAGTTTGCTTCCACTTCAATAAGACTAGACACTGGAAAGAAACTGCGAGAAGTATCTTGCAGAGGCTAACCAGAAGAAGCTTAGTGAAGTTTCGGTTACAAATACAATTTTGTTCATGATTTAAAATATATCTTTCTTTAAGTCAAGCTTCTACTTGGGTATTGGATACCGACTTTGGTTATCATAAATATAAATTTATGAAGAGACCAAGCAGAAGTAGAAAGCTAAACAAAGATAAGTAATCCTATGTGTGGAAAATGAAGAAAAGGTTTTTCCATTAGCCATATAAACTTATAGTTTAGCATTGCCTACGGGCAAATCTATTAAGTCAATAAGTTGTTATTATATTCCAGTTCTTGTTAGAAACATTATTTCTATTTTATTGTTGGACAATGAAATCTTTGGTATTATATTTAAGAACAGTTATTGTTCTATTTATAATAATAATATTTTGTATATAACTGAAATATTACTTAATGGATTTTGTGTACTTGACTTACGTGTAAATATATTTTGCAAATTGAAAAAACTAGTATAAGAAAAGGAGATGATCATTCAAAGAGTTAAATATGTGTATTTATTGAAATACATGTATGAATTATTTGAAAGCTTCAAAGAATTCACAAGTGAAACACATTGGCAAAGTATTAGGATTCTTTGATCAGATCAAGGAATAAATACTTGTGCAATAAGTTTCTAGATCATCTCAAATGGTTTTCTTGTAATGGACGCCTCCTGATACGCAATAATTGATTGATGTATCTGAAAGGAAAAATTGTACCTTGTTGGACATGGTACGGTCCATAATGATTTTATCGACATTCCAGTATCCTTCTATGGTCATGTCCTAGAAATGGCTGAATATCTACGAAAAAGGTAATCTCAAAATCCAGTCCCAAGACTCCATAAAAGTTATGGACATGGAGGATTCTTAATCTTAAGTATGTTAAGATAAAGGGTTATCCAACTTATGTGAAAAAGTTTCAAAGGATAAGCTTGTGACAAAATTTGACAAGTACAGATTTGTGGGACATCCTAAAGTAAGTTTAGTGTATATGTTCTATAATCCTACTTAGCAAATGGTGTTTGTTGTGAAACACTCTACCTTCTAAGATAAAGATGTTTATCATTGAAGAGGCTAATGGGAGGATAATAGAATCTTGAAGAGTTCAAGAACCACAAAACACTGTAAGTCAAATAAGAGGAACTTGTAGATAGACCTATTGTACCACAACCGAATCATAAATTTGGAATAGTACTGAAGATACCTGGGAGGTATGGATTTATTATGGATGATGATGATGAGGTACGCATCATAGAAGATGATGATCCAGTTATATACGATGAGGGAAGAGTTGTAAACAACTCAGAGAAATGGATTGAAGCAAGTTTCTCAAAAATGGAACATTCGCTTTGATGAAATAAATCAAAAGAGTTTGATTTTATCACAAATAAGAATGAACCTAGTGTGTACAAAAGGGTCAGTGGGAGTGTCGTGACATTCCTAGTATTATATGTTGATATACTACGGATAAGGAATGACACACCAATGCTACAATCAGTAAAGATAAAGTTGTCGAAATATTCCTCCATGAATGATTTGGGAAGAGTATCTTAATTGGGGATACAAATCTATATAGATAGATTTAAGAGGATGATCGGCTTAACCCAAGAAACGTATATTCATTTGATGCTAAAGTCGTTTAGCATGGCAAACTCCAAGAGACGTCTCATGTTGATGAGCCATGGAGTGTATCTCTCTTAAAAGTCCCCAAAGACTCCTGAAAAGAGAGATCGCATGAGTGACTATCATGTATGCAATGAAATATACGATACCTGATGTTGATCGGTCATATTCTAGAGAAGATCACTGTAAGACAGTGAAAAATATATTAAAGTACTTAACTGGTACTAAGGATGTGATTAAAATTTATGGCGGGTCTAAATTAAAACTAGAGAGTTTAACAGACTCAAGTTTTTCAAACAGACCAAGACGACAGAAAATCCACTTTAAGGTAAAGGGTTACCTTGAACAATGGTGCAGTGACTTGAAAAGGTTTCAAACAGCAAAGAGTTGCTGGTTTAGTGATAAAGACAAAGTATATAGCTATAAATGAAGCTGCAAGTTGATTGTTTGGATTAAAAGTTCATTACAGAACTAGGAATAGTTCCTAAGTCTCATCTTGGATCTAAACATATGTTGTGGCACTTTTATTTGATTATAGGAATCATAGAAAGATGGAAATCACTATAGAGATAGTGGACTCTCAAGAACAACATTACATATCCATTAACTAAAGCTTATCCAACAGCAGGATAATCGTCACTCAGAGAAGAAAGGTATGAGATACCATGACGATTGGCTTTAGTACAAGTGGGAGATTGAAAGTAGTATGCATACAAGCCAATCATGTTTGATGATAAAGCATATACTTTATAACAATCTTATTCATTTATTAATAAAAAGTATTAATTTATTAAAGACTTTTAATTATCAACATGTTGCTGTTTTATAATACGTGATAAACCCATAGTTTTAAGCAATGCTTTTAGAATAATGATGATGATCATTCTAATGAGATCTAAATTCTTAGAAAACTTAAAACTAAAATAGATTCCAATCGTTGGATTACTAAATTGGGGATTAGTGAATCCGGATAGATTGGTACATACGTTGCTTGCTCATTGGATGAGGATGATTGATCTCATGATCATTTGTGTAGAGACACTAAAGCAAGTATGTAGGTGCTTATTAGAGAATAAGTTCACTGAATGTGGCTCGCTAAGGAATACCTAATGGAGTTTTACATGTCTGTCAATAGGAATTCCTGTAGTGGTAGTAGTACAAGTGATCCTTGGACTTGAGATCATCATAGTATCTTGTGTATGATGAGTTATACTTTGACTTATTCCTTAAGACCCTTAGGGTATATCAAAGGGTATGCTTGGGTATAATAAGTTGTACATGGAGATAATGTATGATCAATAAAGAATCTACCACTTCTAATAAAAGAAGAGAAATGTCATATGTGATTCGATAAATGACAAGTCAGTAGTCCTTGGCCAAGGCAGAATGAAATTAGAAAGGAGTTTTTAATTTGCATTATTTGGAGTTGTGCATTTAAGAGTCGAAATACATATAATTAAATAAAATAAGACTTAATAAAGAATTCCATGTCTTATATTTAATTGGGACATCAGATGGTGGAAGGATTGAATTATACGATAACTATTTACTCAAAGGTTCTTTTTATGATTAATGTTGAAATCTATATTATCCGGAAAGTCGTTTGATCGCTAGGAGGCTTATCCCTATTGTAGAATAAATATTATTTATTTAAGTAAATTAATATTTTAATTTATTTATTTAAATAAGATTAGAATTGTTCTAATTGATTTATTCAATAACAGTTTAATATGGAGAACCTAAAGGGTCACACCATAAAAAGAAAAAAATAATTATTTAAGAAGTTAATGGCATAATCGTAATAATATGTTAAGTATATTTAATTTAATCTATGGTGATAGAATAAATTAAATAGCTTAATATTTATTATTTAATATTTTAGAAATATTAAATATAAATTAATAAGAGGGTCTTATTAATATTATTACAATTATTATTATTTTAATTTCTAAAAGAGTTTAGGAATTAATTTAATATAAGTACTCTCATTTATTCCTAATAGGATTAGGAGGGAAAATTAGTTAAAGGAGTTTAATTAATTATTCCTAAAAAGATTAGGGAGCTCATTTAATTAAAAGAGTTTAATTAAATAAATAATACCTTATTTTAATTAAATAGGGGTACCTGATATCTTTATAAGAGGAGTCTTATATTAGATATCAAAATATACGTGATTCCAACAGTTGGAGAGTACGCTGCTTTTCTATGAGAGATAGAAAAACTAGGGTTTTGTCAAACACCCATCTTTTTGAATCTTTATTCTTTCTTGGTGGATCACCTCTAGAGGCCAAACACTTGGGTGGCTAACGTTGATCAAAGGAAGGAACCAACCCGGTGGATTCAAGTTGAACGCGAAAGGATTTGGAGGTGAACTTGTACCTGAGGAAGCTTGAATCTTCAAGGGTACGATTCTTGTTCTTTATCTTTTCGTTTAATTAATAATTGCGCATAAAGGATGATCCGGGTATATGGTTTGTAAAATTTTAAACTCTGATTTTTACACGTTTTCGCTTATTTGTGTAATTTGATTGCGTTCATGAATATTACAAACCTAACACAGACAACCTTGAAAGCTGTAGGGCACAAGGTTGGAGCATGGAAAAAATTCTGTCATGGGCTACAGAATTGGAACAAAAATTAAAAACTGGAGCAGGGGACCAGAGCAGGGGCGCTCTATCTCACCCTTGGGCTTCTACCCAGAATTCTCAAATTTTACATTTTTTCGTAGCCACTTTATAATTTTCTAACTCAGCCTATACACATCCAATTGGAACCAATTTTTAACATGTTATTGAAGGTATGACATACTATTTTAAAAAAAATATAAACCAGTCCAAATAAATGTTTCACACAGGTTCTATATGGGCTCAAAACTGCTCAGCCACATTAGTTTTCTAACCAAACCAAAATTACTCAATTCATTTAAACTTAATTCTAAACCATTTCTAATTCAGTAAAGTCACTTGAGACATATATATTTTATAAATATAAGCTTTCTTACTTACAATAACATCAAATTTTCACTTTTAAAACTTCACAAACTCTAAGAGGAATTTAGTCGAACAAGTGAAGTGCATAGCTTTAAAAGAGAGATCTCATAACCATTTAGAAATAATTAAGCCAAGAATTTTTCAATTCTTTTTCCTTATTACTCCACCCGGCACCCACTATATATATTCCCATTTCCACAAACAATTCACAAATGTTTATAACTAACATAGCAAAATCAACATTATGACTTTAATTTCGAAATGAACTAAAACTTATATTGTACCTTTCATGAAAATTCTTGTCATCTGTATTGATGTTGGCCAAAATCAGTTTCCTCTTGCCTAAAATAAGCTTCAATTTCTTCCCAATTCAATTTGCAGCTTTCATTCCATTATTAGTTTCACCCGAAAACCAAGAGCAATTGATAAAGGTTTGAAGTAGTTTAGAGAGAAGAAAAATATATGGAATGGGCGGATAACAATTAACATGTGACATGTGATGTAAAGGAATAGGACTTATGAAGATTGGGCTAGGATATTAAGATATATAAATACTAAATATTTGTAAAAAAGTACTCCACCCGGGCTAGAGCCCACCCTAGCCCATGAGTGGCTCCGCCCTTGGTAGGGCAGACATTTCACGTCTGTTTTTTTGGCCGTGGGGTAGAGATGCAAAAGGCCTGATGTCCGCAGTCTAGTCTTGATCCGTCTTTGGCCCAACATGGTTAAAGTCCGACCTGGTCAAGGCCTGGATCGTTCTGGCCTGATTTGAAAGGCTTAAAAAGGCTGCCATTTCAGTATAAAAATCTGGCATGAATCGGCCTGGCCAAAAGTCCAGCCTAGATTGGCATGTGGTCTGAGTTTGGCCTGGCTCAGTTCGGCGTAACATGCCTGACCTGGCTTGTTATTTGTCAAACTCAATAATCTAACCTAACAAAAAAAAAGCCAGGTGCCCCAGCCTAACACTAACACCACCAGGCCAGCCTTAACGCCTAACGGTTAAAAAAAGAAAAGAAAGACACTCAACTGTTAAAATGTGCAACCAACCAAAACTGAGTGATTGACTAATTGAACTCTCACTGTCAAAGGAAAGGCTTACTCCCAAGTCACATGCAAGAAAGTAAGACCTACCAAGCATTCATCTCTATGCTACTCACCTAGGCTTCACATCCATCAACAAAAAATTCATATATATATTTATATATATATAGCCCCATGGCCCCCATTATATCTCTAAAAAAGAAAACATTAACTGTGACACCCCCAAAATTAGTTATACATCACCCATCTTGAGTCGCCAGATACATGGTACAGAATTCAAATACAACTTAATAATACAACTGTCGTGTACATTACGACAAAACATAAACTGTGAGTTTGAATACAAACACTGTCTACTAGAGAGTATATAAACTCAAAAGAAGTCCTCATTACAATTATTGTCACACTATTTAACAGAATAGTGAGGACTACTAATTCTATCATCTGGTCCATCACTCCGTTCCCCGACTTGTCTCAAATTTATATTCTCATTTCAAGAGAATAAAGTGAAAGAAAGGTGAGCTCAACTAGCCCAATAAGAAATATTATGACTAAGATAATGCAGAAAAAATTATCATTAGCCTTCAACAGTGTTAAACTGATAAAATATAACAAACATCAAGTTTAACTGCAGCGGAACAAATAATTCATTAGAAGAGTCAAGTAGAAAATAAAATCTACTATCTTCTATGATTTAAAAGGTTTTTCATCACTTTTATCACTGAGACTCAGCTTAATAAATAATCCACATCATCCCTGCACTACGACCAAGGATATTCATTAGTATCACAACCACAAATTTTCCATGCACCACAACCAAGGATATTCTTGTATTCATCAATGGTCATGATCATGCCAAAAATTGTCCATCAATGCACTACGGGCTAATGAGGACTTTTACCACATCATTTGTAACGTTACGGTCATGATTATACCGAATAATCCCTGGTCATAATCATACCAAGTCCATCTATGCACCATGTGCCACAGATGACTTTCAACATAATATAAACATGAGGATGATGACAATGATATAAGAATTCAATAAAACAAGTTCAAGAATTAATTTATCTAGGAACTAATAACGCCCAAATTGTCAACATGATATCGCTTTGTAGAGTAAAATTCAAGAATGCTCGAAGAATATTTCCATGAAAAGATATCTTTGGATGAAGAGCAAATATCAAGGATATTCCACTAATTTCATGGAGTATAGAAGTCAAAACTTTAACCAACCGAGTATAATAACGAATGGAATAACAAAAGAAATCACCATGCATGCGGTATTTACAGACAAAAGTTATTCCAACATAAAATAAGTAATCGGAACGGTCAAAGTAAATTCGCACCGCAAGCTGGGATGTTCCAAATGAATAATAAAGAGCGGAACCCGGTCCCGCCAGAAACGCATGCACAAGATATTCCAAGAATAATAAAGATTTTAACCAGTCCGACGTAAAAACGCATGACGGTGATATTCCAAATGTAATAATAATAAAGAAGCGGAACCAGTCCAAATAGAAACGCGCATGCATATGATATTCCAATGTAATAATAATAAAGACGAAATAATAGAAGAATGTCACCAAGTATAGGGTAGTCCGCGATATCTTTGGTTATTCCAAAGAATAATAATAAAGAATGGAATAACAGAAGTTCTCTTCATAAATACAAAAGAAATAATACCCCTTACCGTAAAAGAAACTGGATATATGTAAAACCCCAACTTTTTGAATAAAGATGAATTTTCTATAAATATTATTTTTGAATATTATGGAGTGAAATTGATATAATGTTATAGTTGTGGGTAATATTTATAAATTTTGCAAAGTATGCAAGTTGTTATATAATATTCGATTGGTGGGGAATATTTATTTTAACAGGGATATTCATAACCAAGACAATCATTGGTGGACCTTATTAACGGAATTATCATCGGATGAGAAAACGACAAAAATATTTTATATGAAAATAACGGTGGAAGTTTTACCGTTAACTGCTGAAATACTTGGTGTTAAAGTATGAATACGCGTGGTTGCATAGTAGCAATACTACCAGATTAATTATTGATGCTTACGTGATAAGTCACTTTCAGCTTTTGTTGGTATTCTTAATGTAATATCTGAGAAAATCTTTTTATATAAAAATGTAATACATTTATAAAGTTATTCTATAAATAGAATATATTATATTCTATTATGCATAGTATTTTGCATAGTAAAATCTTTTTATATAAAATAGAATACTTTTATAAAGTTATCTGTTTTATTAGACAATAGTTAGAATATATTATATTTTATTATGTATAGTGTTTGCATAAGGCTCGTGATATAGTGTTTGCATAGTAAAATCTTTTATAAAGTTATTCGTTTTATTAGATTATAAATAGAATATATTATATTTTATTTAAAAGATTTTTCTTTAAATATGGACCGTCAGATTAAAGTAAATCAATTTGGACCATTCATGAGTTAGTTACTATGCGTACCATTTTTCTATAAATAGAAGCTCATTCCTTCATTATTTTCTTACTTAATTCTTTGAAACTCTAGAGAGATAAACTATAGAGACAAAGAAGAAAGTATTCGCTATTTCACTACTTATATATCCAAAGACTTTTCTTCTTAAGGTAGGGAATATTATTTGTTGTACTCGTAAGTGGTGTTATTCTTTTTGTATTCATGAAGAGAACTTATGTTATTCCATTCTTTATTATTCATTGGAATAACTGTGATATGCGGGCTACCCTATACTTGGTGACATTCTTCTATTATTAAAGTCTTTATTATTCCGTTAGAATATCCCGTCTACGCGCTTTACGTGGGACTCGATTCCGCTTTTTATTATTATACATTGAATATCCTCGCTCATGAGTTTTACGCCGACCGGTTCCGTCTTTATTATTATTATTCATTGGAATATCACATACATGCTTTTACGTCGGACTGATTCCGCCCTTATTAGTATTCTCGTTGGAATAACTCGTCCATGCGAAGCACCGCATGCATGGTGATTTCTGTTGTTATTCCATTCTTTATTATTATTCGTTGGAACATCCCGCTTGCGCGTAATTTCGCCGACCGGTTCCGTTATTTAGTATTCTATTGGAATAACCTATCCATGCGAAGTACCGCATGCATGGTGATTTCTTTTGTTATTCCATTCTTTATTATACTCAAATTGGTTAAAGTTTTGACTTTCTATACTCCATGAAATTAGTGGAATATCCTTGATATTTGCGCTTCATCCAATATCTTTTCATGGAAATATTCTTCCGAGCATTCTTGAATTTTACTCTACAGAAAGCAAGATCATGTTGACAATTTGGACATTATTAGTTCTTGGATAAATTAATTCTTGAACTTGTTTTATTGAATTATTATATCATTGTCATCATCCTCATGTTTATATTTTTTGAAAGTCATTTGTATTCAGAAGTGTATAGATGGGCATGGTATGATTATGACTGTGGATTTATGAGATTGTAATCATGGCCGTAATATTACAAATGATGTGGTAAAAGTCCTCATTGGCCCGTAGTGCATTGATGGACAATGTTGTTGTTGGCATGATCATGACCATTAATGAATACACAAATATTCTTGGCCCGTAGTGCATGGATAATCGTGGTCGTGATACTAAAGAATATCCTTGGTCAGTCAGAGTGAGGGGTGATTTGATGATGTGGATTATTTATTAAGCTGAGTCTCAGTGATAAAAGTGATGAAAAACCTTTTAAATCATAGAAGATAGTAGATTTTGTTCTCTAATTGACTCTTCTAATTGATTGCTTGTTCCGCTGCAGTTAAACTTGATGTTTGTTATATTTTATTAGTTTAACACTGTTGAAGGCTAATGATAATTTATTCTACATTATCTTAGTCATAATATTTCTTACTGGGCTAGTTGAGCTCACCCTTTCTTTCACTGTTCTCTTCAAGAAATGAGAACATAGCTGGGACGAGTCGGGGAACGGAGTGATGGTCCGGATGATAGTATTAGCTAGTAGTCCTCACTATTCTGTTAAATAGTATGACAATAAATGTAATGAGGACTTATTCTGAGAGTGGATATTGTTTAGAAGACAGTATTTGTATTAAAACTCACAGCTCTCTTGTTGTATATTAAAGATTGTATTTGTATTCTGTACCATGTATTTGGCGACTCAGAATAGGTAATGTATACCTATTTTGGTGGCGTCACAGTTGGTATCAAAGTTTAGGGATATGATCCCTGACTAAGATGTGAGACTAGAACTAGGAGGGGAGAGACGGGGAATTCCTTCGCTAGTATGACCTACTTAAATTTAGTTTGTATTTAAAATTGGTTGGCCAGAGTTTAGAGATAATATGTTACATGTCAACTAACCCTTGTTTTGTGGCAGTATCTGAAAATGACATCCGAGAATGTTTAGAATAGCAATGGAGCACAGGAGACTGTTGAGTCTCCACATATCAATATTCAGGAGAATGTGCATCAGGAAGGCGACAATCCTCATGCAAACAACAACACTGACCAAATGATGAATGATGGATTGTTTAGAGGCTTTATGCAATTCATGCAACATCAGGCGAGAGCGGCTCCTGTCCAAAATGTAGGTGGAAACACTGGAAACTCTTCAGACGGCCACCGCTTAAATGCAGTTCAAGGAGCCGGGACCACTGAGAGTTTATTGAGAGCCAAAACCACTTAAGGCGGAAGCATGGATAAAGCAGATCACCAAGATATTTGATGTCTTGGGATGCTCCGAGGAGCAAAAGGTTCCCTTTGCCACCTTCATGTTGCATGAAGAGGCAGATTACTAGTGGGAATCTGTAAAATATACCCAGCCTGACGCACTCAAGATGTCTTGGGAGAAGTTCCAAGAGCTATTCAACGACAAGTACTTTCCCGAGAGTATTCGTAACATGAAAGAGGTGGAGTTTATCAAGTTGGAACAAAACAATATGACCGTGTCGTAATACGAGGCTAAATTTGCGGAGTTATCCCGGTTTGCATCCCATTTGCTCGATAATGAGGAGCGAATGACGCGAATGTTTTTAAGAGGTTTGAAACCGGAGATACGTCAATATTTATTTCTCATAAAACGCGTGTTTGTACTCGATGTTGTAAATAGGGCTCGCTTATTGGAGCGTGGTAATGAGTCAACGCAACTAAGAGAAAGTAGCTCGCAAAGATGAAAATATATCAGATTGGTATCACCATCAAGCGGTGACAACAAACGTGGAGGAATCAACATGCCGAAATGGTAACCCTTTGGTGGTAATCATGGCCAAGACAAAGAAAATGGACATTTCAAGAAAAGGAGATTCAACAATGTTGAAAAGACGCCAACACCAAAGAACCGTGGTTAAGGAAGGAGAACGACCACCTATCATATGCTTCAAATGCGGAGGGGGGGGGGGACATATCAGTCTAAACTGCGCGATGCCATCCAAAGCATGTTATAATTGTGGAAGAGAATGTCACCTAGCCCGATTTTGTCGTTCACCGAAGACAAGTTCAATTTAGGATGGAGGCACCAAAGGTCATTCCTGTAAAAGTCAAAGCCGGTGGTGCAAGGGAGAACATTTGTCGTGACCTCCCGTAAAGTAAGGAACCCGAATGAGGTCATCACAGTAAACTTATCATAAACTCTAAATAAGTCTATACCTTATTTGATACCGATTCTACCCATTCTTTATTTCTCCTACTTGCGCTCAAAGTTTAAATTTGACTCAGAGAAATTAGACTTTGACTTATCTATCAGAATTCGGTTGGGAGAAACCTTCATTACATCCATCGTTTATAAGTCTTGTTTGGTTCAAATCGGCACCCTCACATTATTCTGTTGATCTTATTTCATTGAAAATACTTGCATTTGATGTGATTCTAGGATTGATTGGTTAACTACTCATCATGCTAAAATTGATTATTTTCGTAAGATTGTTAGCTTTCATATTCCTAATCAACCTATTATGGGAATTCAAGCGACCAAACCATTAAAATTAATCACGGTCATCTCAAGCCATAAAGCTATTCGTTTATTGCAAAATGGATGTCAAGCTTTCTTAGCCCACGTCACAGATCTAAACAAAAATACGTCAGTTTTCAATGATATTTCCATTGTTAATGAATTTCCTGACGTATTCCTTGAAGAACTTCCTGGCCTACCCCAGAGCGTGAAATTGAATTTTGTATCGACCTTGAACCTGGTACAAAACCCATTTCCAAATCCCCATATCGAATGGCTCATATTAAACTTCAGGAGTTAAAGACCCAATTGTAAGAATTGTTAGATATTGGTTTCATTCGTCCTGTATGTCTCCTTGGGGTGTTCCTGTTCTATTCGTGAAGAAGAAAGATGGGAGAATGCGACTTTGTATTGATTATCGGGAGTTGAATCATGTCACCATCAAAAATAGGTATCCATTGCCACGTATTGATGATCTGTTTGACCAGTTGCAAGGAGCCAAATTCTTTTCAAAGATTGATCTTCGTTCTGGATATCACCAATTGAAGATTAGAACCGATGACATTCCAAAGACGGCTTTCAGAACTCGGTACGGGCATTATGAATTCCTAGTCATGTCCTTTGGATTGACTAATGCTCCTGCTTCCTTCATGGATATGATGAACCGAGTATTCAAGAAATATTTAGATCACTTTGTGGTCGTCTTTATTGATGACATCCTTATTTATTCCAAAAGCCATGAAGATCATGAGCAACACTTGAGGCTGATACTCCAAAAGCTTCGTGAATATAAGCTTTATGCCAAGTTAAAGAAATGCGAGTTCTGGCTTGAGGAGGTAGCATTCCTTGGGCACGTGGTATCAAGTCATGGAATATCCGTTGACCCAAAGAAAGATTGAAGCTATTCAAAGTGGGAGCAACCTAAATCGATGATCAAGTAATCGTAGCTTTCTCGGTTTAGTTGGTTATTATCGGAGATTCGTAGAAGGTTTTTTTTCGAATCGCTACTCCACTAACTCACCGACTCGGAAAGATACAAAAAGTTATTGGATCGAGGAATGTGAGAAGAGTTTTCAAGAACTTAAGAGGAGACTCATTTCAAAGACCTGCTTCGACAATACCATCCGGTTCGGAGGATTTGTCATCTACAAAGTGATGCTTTCGCAAAGGGTTAGGATGTGTTCTCATGCAACATGGGAAAGTCATAGCCTATGCCTCACGACAACTCAAAGAATATGAGAGGAATTATCCTACTCATGACCTAGAGTTAGCAGGTGTTGTCTTCACACTTAAAATTTGGAGGCATTACTTGTATGGGGAGAAGGTGGAGATCTTTACGGATCATAAAAGCCTCAAATATTTCTTCACTCAAAAGGAACTCAATATGCGATAAACGACGTTGGCTTGAAATCATTGAAAGATTATGATCATACCATCCAATACCATCCCGAAAAGTTTAACGTGGTAGCTAACGATTGAGTAGAAGATCATATGCAAGCACGAAGTGCGATATTGTCAACACAAAGGCCCATTTTGTTTGACTTGAAAAGGATGGAGATAGAGTTAAAGACTCCAGGGACACATGTGATGATGGCGAATATACGAGTAGAACCAACTTTATTTGATAAAGTTAAAGATGCTCAAGCTACAGACCTGGAGCTAATGCGTATGAGGAAGAAAGTGCAAGAAGGTGCTATGCCAAGCAAGAATCGATGAAGAAGGAATACTTGAGTCAACTCCTGCATTTTGTGTTCCTAACGACCCTAATTTAAAGTATAAAATCATGATGGAGGCGCATTAAACACACCGCAGGTTTGAAATCCATCTGGAGTACCAAAATGTATCATGATCTTTGACATACATTTTGGTGGGGCAATATGAAGAGAGAGATAATTTGTTTATCTCAAGGTGTCTAACGTGTCAACGAGTCAAAGTGAGCATCAAGTACCAAAAGGTCCATTGCAACCACTTGAAATTCCAAAATGGAAGTGGGAGCACATTACCATGGATTTTGTTACTGGTCTTCCTAAGGTTTCTCAAGGTATAGATGCGATTTGGGTCATTGTTGATAGATTAACCAAGTCTACTCATTTCTTACCGATATGAGAAACTTATACACTTGAACGTCTTGCTCGTATATACATAAACGAGATTGTAAGACTGCATGCTATGCCAGTATCCATAGTTTCTAATCGAGACCCAAGATTCACTTCATGATTTTGGGTTAGTTTGCGAGTAAAGCTATGGGCATGATTCTGATTTAGCTTGGCATATCATCCTCAGACGGACTGGACAATGATCGAAGAGGACTATTCAAACTCTTGAAGATCTATTAGACTCTGTGTCCTTGATTTCAAGGGAAGTTGGGACAAGTTTTTACTATTGGTGGAGTTTTCCTACAATAACAGTTATCAAGCAAGTATTGGCATGGCTCCATTTAAAGCATTGTATGGAAGAAAGTGTCGTTCTCCAGTATGCTGGGATGAGGTGGGAGAAGCAACGTTGTTGGGACCGAAGTTGGTACGTATGACTACAAAAAAGATTCAAATAATCCGGCAACGTATAAAAACCTCACAAGATCGACAAAAGAGTTATGCTGATCTTCATTGAATGGATGTGGAATTCGATATAGGAGATCATGTGTTGTTTCGTGTTGCTCCATGGAAAGGAGTTACGAGATTTGGAAAGAGAGGAAAGCTCAATCCTCGATTCATCGGCCCATTTTTAATCCTCGATCGAGTAGGAACTGTGGCCTATAGACTCGCTTTACCGCCAAGTATGTCTCGTGTTCATAACGTTTTTCACATATCCATGCTACGTAAATATGTGGAAGACCCGAACTACATTATTTAGTTAGAACCGGACGAAATAGCGGAAGATTTGACGTATGAAGAGGTTCCTATTCAAATCTTGGATAAGAAGGAACATATTCTACGCACCAAGGTTATACCTCAAGTCAAAGTTTTGTGGAGAAACCACGATGTTGATGAAATGACTTGGGAGTTAGAATCTGACATGAATTCAAGGTATCCTTACCTCTTTGACATACCAGGTACGTACCCTAATTTTGAGGGCGAAATTTCATAAGAAGGAGAGATTGTAAAACCCCAACTTTATGAATAAAGATGAATTTTCTATAAATATTATTTTTGATTATAAATAGAATATATTATATTTTATTTAAAAGATTTTGCTTTAAATATGGACCGTCGATTAAAGTAAATCAATCTGGACTGCTCATGAGTTAGTTATTATGCGGTCCATTTTTCTATAAATAGAAGCTCATTCCTTCATTATTTTTTCTTAATTCAATTTCAAACTCTAGAGAGATAAACTATAGAAAGAAAGAAAGAAAGTATTATGCTACTTCACTACTTATATATCCAAAGACTCTTCTTCTTAAGGTAGGGAATATTATTTGTTGTACTCGTAAAGGGTGTTATTCTTTTGTATTCATGAAGAGAACTTATGTTATTCCATTCTTTATTATTACGTTGAATAACTTTTGTACACGCTGAGCTACCCTATACTTGGTGACATTCTTCTATTATTCCATCTTTATTATTCTCGTTGGAATATCCTCATCTGCAGGCGCTTTTACGTCGGACTGATTAAAATCTTTATTATTCGTTGAATATCATGTCTGCATGCGTTTTACGCTGCACACGGGTTCCATCTTTATTATTATTTTGTTGGAATATCCCGTCTCGCATGCTTTTACGCCAGCCCGATTCCAAATCCTTATTAGTATTCTCGTTGGAATAACTGTTTATAATACCGCATGCATGGTGATTTCATTGTTATTCCATTCTTTATTATTCTATGGGAACATCTTGTCGGTGCTAATTTCGCCTGAACTGGTTCTGTTATTTAGTATTCTGTTGGAATAACCTATCTATGCGAAGTACCGCATGCATGGTGATTTCTTTTGTTATTCTATTCTTTATTATACTCATTGATTAAAGTTTTGACTTCTATACTCCATGAAATTAGTGGAATATCCTTGATATTTGTGCTTCATCCAAAGATCTTTTCATGGAAATATTCTTTTGAGCATTCTTGAATTTTACTCTACAAAGCAAAGATCATGTTGACAATTTGGACATTATTAGTTCTCGGATAAATTAATTCTTGAACTTGTTTTATTGAATTCTTATATCATTGTCATCATCCTCATGTTTTATATATATTTTTTGAAAGTCAATCGTGGTTCATGTAGTGTGTAGATGGACTTGGTATGATTATGACCAGGGATTATTCGGTGTAATCATGACCGTAATGTTACAAATGATGTGGTAAAAGTCCTCATTGACCCGTAGTGCATTGATGGACAGTTGTTGGCATGATCATGACCATTAATGAATACACAAATATTCTTGGCCCGTAGTGCATGGATAATTGTGGTCATGATTCTAAAGAATATCCTTGGCCGTAGTGCAGGGGTGATTTGATGATGTGGATTATTTATTAAGATGAGTCTCAGCGATAAAAGTGATGAAAAACCTTTTAAATCATAGAAGATAGTAGATTTTATTCTCTACTTGACTCTTCTAATGGATTGCTTGTTCCACTCGCAGATTAAACTTGATGTTTGTTATATTTTATCGGGCTTAACATTGTGAAGGCTAATGATAATTTATTTCGCATTATCTTAGTCATAATATTTCATCGGGCTAGTTGAGCTCACCCTTTCTTTCACCTTTATTCTCTGTGAAATGAGAACGTAGCTGTGGATTTAGTCTGGGGAACAAGAGTGATGGTCCGGATGATAGTATTAGCTAGTAGTCCTCCCTATTACATTAAATAGTGTAACAATAAATGTAATGAGGACTTATTCGAGAGTGGATATTGTTTAGAAAGAAGATGATTTGTATTAAAACTCACGACTCTCTTGTTGTATGTTAAAGATTGTATTTGTATTCTGTACCATGTATTTGGCGACTCAGAATAGGTGATGTATACCTATTTTGGGGGCGTCACAATATAAGAGTAGGGAAGTAGTAGAATACTTTTCTATAGTTTCTCTATAATTTCTCTCTCTTGAGTTTCAGTGAATTCGTATGTTAAAGATTGTATTTGTATTCTGTACCATGTATTTGGCGCACTGTAATAGGTGATGTATACCTATTTTGGGGGCGCCACAATATAAAAGTAGGAAGTAGTAGAATACTTTTCTATAGTTTCTCTATAATTTCTCTCTACGGAGTTTCAGTGAATGTCGTAAGAAGAAATAATGAAGGAATAAGCTTCTATTTATAGGAGAATGGATAGGCACTGTAATGTAAGGATTTTTCTCATGGACGCTTAACAAATCAATCTCGATAATTCACCAAGTTGATTCTAATCAATTCACGAGATGACTACTCATCAAATAAAACCAAAACTAAAAAAAATATATATATATATATATATATATATATATATATATATATATATATATATATATATATATATATATATATATTCAATACATACCTTACACGCCACTTTTCCACCACATACTCCAACATCAACATCCACCAATACACCAAAATTCAACATCTCCCAAGACTTTTGTTTCCACCAATGTATATATATATATATGTAATATACATCCAACCACACTAATATTATATATATATATATATATATATATATATATATATATATATATATATATATATATATATATATATATATATATATATATATATATATATACACTACTCTACCATTCCCACATTCCACCCAATTTACGGTGGAATTCTCCCACACACAAAAGTCCTTTCTTTCCCCCACCAATTATATATATATATATATAAATACCAAATGATTATTTTTAAAAAAAGGGTAAATGTGGGGTCCATAAAATACATAAAAAATTATAATAAATACTTCATAAAAAATATCTCAATATTTTTAACAATATTTATCATCATTATTATAATTCACAATATTAATCGACCATGTAACGACCCCAAAATTCGTACCATTTACATCTCGACTTCGGTCGTTAACCGTACATTAAATCTCTAAAACATCATTATTCGATATTAAAAACACTAAAATTGCAGAATAATTAAAACGTTTATACATTTCCTTCTTTCTTGCCCTGAATCGCAACCTTTACATTACATCTCTTTGATTAAATCTTATATCATGAATCGTTACAACAAAATGACTATACAAAGTCTTACATCATAACTAAATATCCATATACATCGGATAACTCAACTTACAATTCAACAACATGTTACGTTCAAAATATGAAATACATTTCTCATAAAACACAAGTAATCTTCGTTAATATAGATCTCTATAACTCACTTAGCACATATCTTTACCTTAAAATCTTGACCTGCAAAAGTGGTTATTTGCAAGAGTGAGCTCGACAAATTTCAAAATAAAGTCTAACAGTTTTCATGCATCACATAGCACATAATAACATGCTCGATATACATCTCATTAAAGTAACATGGCATACATGCTTTTAATTCATATAGCAAATCATCATTACTCAATCATCATTACTTAGCCAAAACAATGCAGTCATATATTGACTTTAATATTTCATGATTTCAACATGTATAACATATCATGCAATTTAAAATAGTTCATCAAGTCCACGTAGAAAATAGGAACCGAAAGACTTGCCTTGATCGTTGTTTACCAATAATAGTTTAACAAATTACGCTTATCGCACTTCACGTGCCCTACACAATTATATAATCATACACATCAACTATTAGTCACATAACAACACATAGTAATTGTAATGTAAACTCTACTCCACATCTCATAATCATTCCTACTAATTAGCACACAATGTTCAATTAGATTGTGTTAACTTTTTTGACTTATGACTCACTATATTTCATAATCGAAATTCATTCAAGTGCTTAAGTCTTGCTAGGACTACTTATTGGTTTTATATTAAACCCATTTCATATCCTATAATATTCATTTCAATTGAATTGAAATACTTTTTAAGTTCGTTAACACTTGGCACGGCGTTTCGACGTTCATTCGTCACACGCCCGATTTGCCTCTCTTGTGTATGCTTCCTAGGCTTCTATAACTTGTCTAATACATTATTTATTAATGTTAAGCATCATTATATTTACTAACATACATGTTTAATAACTTAGGACATCATCATTTATGGTCAGGAGCACTACACATGCATATGTGCATGCTCGACGCCCTCCGATTGCCCCCCAAAACATAATAGTCCTAAGGATGACCATTTTGACTACTTTTACAGACCTCAAATTAAAACACTTAAAGCATGAAAATTGTAGGTCTACTCGTCCTCGTTCCGGATCATCTTGAATCATCTCAATCGGAGTTCGTATGAGAACGTTATGGCCATTTTACTACAGGAGGCCAAAACTGTCCGACTCAAACTTGCCCCGCGGCCACAAGACGAGAACTAAGTACATACATCAAGCGCTTATGATCATTGATAGATCTGGGCGCGAATTTTAGCTACTGGGTGCGAACTCTCCATGCGTCGGGCGCCAATTTTATTTGAGGGTCCATTTTTTTGGGGCTTTGAAAACTAACAGAGCGCAGCCCACGAAGAATAGAACAACTAAATTTATGTCTATAACTTAATTTCTAACACTAATTAACATGTATAACTTATGCCAATTACACGTATACACATTACCCAACATGCATATACTAATTCAAACCACTAAACAACAATCACGTAAAACTTAATTTCTTGAAAACACTGCTTTCAACCAAAAACACATTACTGGAGATGTTTGTTTACACAAGGTGAACATGGTAAACATAATTTATAAGCCAATTTGATTCCTTTGAATTATGTTTCTCTCAATTTCTTACCCCTATTGTTGCCTCTTTTTACGACTAACAAAAGAGCTCTAACTCATGCAAGCATACATGTGTCAACAAGTAATACAGAGCAAGCAAAGTATCGATCCCACAGAGAAAGTTGTTTAACTTAAACTACTATTCATTAATTAAATCACTATGTTTATATGCTCACACTAAAGATTAAACTTGGTTGATTCTTAAATCGCAAATAACAACTACAATAATATATACGATATAATAAATGATATTGGAACGAATGGGATTCTAACTTCATTTATTGCTTCATTCAATCGCCACTATCATGCCTAATTTGTTCACATATTATAGGAAAGTAGCCAAGAGCACTAAAAGAGTATTAGCCATTTTTCAATGCACTAAGACCTACTTACACAAAAGATCCATAGATGATAGACTCTATGCAATCATCAATATAACCAACATCACTATATGTTCCATGTGAAATTGCAACTATATTGATTTTAAGTTCAAGCTCTTATCTTAACTTACTTGTGAAACAAAGATATGTCTATCCCGTTCACTTAAATACAAAAAGCCATATAACACACAACCCTATATACATATACTATCATGATTATAGTCCATATTTGCATGTTCATTGTCAATTCCATACAAACATCGAAATGAATGGTGATCAAGCATTCATGTATGTAAAACAATCATGACGTATATCCCATATAATATGCAAAACAACCCAAAGATTTAAGCATGCAATCAAACTACATAATAAAATCCGTTAGAATCCCATAATGGAGTTTAGTTCATGACTGAACCAAAAGCCATTATGGGATCAAAGTTAAACATGATCAATAAGCAACAATTGAAAGACGAAAGATGAAACTATCAAACCCAATTGCTGAATACACATCAATATTCAATCCTCATAAGATTCTAGCAAAAACAAACGTTAATAATCCGCTCTCGTAGAGAAAATCCCAAGAAGGAATAGAAAAATAGAGTTGAAGCCTCCTCTTCCGTAGGAATCCTCTCTAGAGAGTAAAAACCCTAATTACGATGTAAAGTTACGTCAAAAACTAATAAAATTTCAAATCATACCCCTGACACCTGTCAGGAATCGTTTTAAATCAATTACAACCTTTAAAATTTGGAAATAAAATAACACATCAGCAACATCAGACATCGCGCGATCTTCTCCAGATAATAGTCTCTGCTACCGCGAGACATGCAAAGAGGTTCATATCGGTTACTCGCTCGCGCCAAAAGACGCTCCATAGGCTTGTTTGTCTCGCTGCCGCGAGACTTGCAGTAGCATCCAAGATCTGGCTGGGTGATCGCGCTGGCATGCGTCTTCAAGTCTATTTTGCGCTATGGCCGCTGCAGCTTCAACTTTGCAGGTCCCGGTTTCTATTTTCCCATCACCGCCGCTTGCATGCTCATTATGCTCTATTTCCTTGCACCAATGCACCTTCATGCCATTAATATCCCATCCTTTTACCTCATTTCAAGCATCCATTTGCCTTATGCTCCAAATCACCACCAAAACAGGTTGATTCCTGCACTTATTCACCAAAAGGAGTTTTAAGAACGTGCAATGCAATTTAACATGAAATGCAGCTAAACTAGACTAAAATGTACTTGAGATAGGCATAGTTTGCATGAATTGGTACTCCATAAGTAGGTAAAAATCCTACTTATCAAATACCCCTAAACTTAAACCATTGCTTGCCCTCAAGCAATGCATACTAATGAATAATGAAAGATGCAACTACATTACTATGCATTTAATTCTCACATTGTCCCAACCATTATAGGCATTCAAATTCAATTTGCCTCAATTGAAGTTTTTCTAGATTTGAGAATACAAATTCAAACCAAATCGCAGTATAATGTCATATACGCAAATAATTCACCAATGCTATATGATGTCTTTGTATGTGTGTGTTGTGTTCACCAATACTTGATTTAGGTGTAGAATGCTCATGCTATCTTGCTCAAACCAAAAAAAATTATAGCATAAATCAAGACTTATGTTTATATATGCTACATGAACTAGTCCAACATCTTAAAATAAACTAAGGTTCAACAATGAGTTTATTCGCTTTATTCTACACACGAGGGCTTAATTTCGCTTCTTTCTCGCGATGTGTTTATTGTTATTTTTCATTTCTTTTCTTTTTCTACATGATCTGCATAATGTCTTACTCCCTTAGGCACACCGCTACCCCCTTATCGAGCTTTCACCAACGACTCCTGCACTATGAAAGACCTTAGGCGCTAGGTGTAGAGACAATTCTCTCAAGCATTTACTCAAGTAGCTGTGTATTCCTCAAATAAGACTAGCCATGCTATTTCTACTTTTTTTATTCTTTTTTTTTAATTTTTTATATATACACAGATACCCATGTTTTCCCAGAGTTTAAAACTCGATGTTTTATACAGTCTCACAACCACTTTTCACATATTTCTCTTTTTAACACTACATTTTTCCGTCGAGCAAAAGACACGTGATTCTTATACCTACAAGTGCTTGTGAACCCATTTGTGAAAACCGCAAGCATGTATAAAGCATTATGAATTTCGTTGTATAAAACGCTATAACTCAGCTCAAGTTATCCAAAATATTCAGAATTCATTTAAAAAATTCACTTTCATCATTGGCTAGACAAATAAAATTTTTCTAAACGGCAAGGACTGTGAGGTAAGCAACATGCAACATAAAATTAAACTAATCATGCAACTATATGAGTTATGTAAAACTAATCATGCAAAACTAATAATAATAAAAAAAACTAACTACTACCTAATACCCCTAAACTTAAAATATTCAATGTCCCAATTGAATGAAGGTAAAAGGTATGAAAACTCCCCTAATTATTTGGTACCACCCACCTCCTGTGGTGAGTCCGGTGATGGATATGGTGTCATTGCTCCAAACCGAGGTCATTCTTGTGTTGTTCCTTGTTACATAAACGCTTGGCTAGGGCCCTTGTGAGTCCGGCCGCAAATGTGCTAAATTGTTATACATGGCATCGATCTTACGCTCCAACCTTCTGAGTCGTTAATCGCCATAGTGGCAATGGCAGGTGCGTGGATGGGCCCGCCCGTCCGCTTATGGGTTGTTGTTCGAAAAATAGGATGAATGATGAATCCTAGTCCTCGTGGATTCGGTACACCACCTGCCCAGTCTTTGAACTTTTCGATCGTGGCATGAGTAATGTCCTAGCTTGGGTATCAGATCATTGCCGTTTCCCAACAGATCCTCGATTAGCACAATGCATGGCTACCACGGATGCGTATGGAATGCTCCCAACCGTTGTTCCCCGTAAATAGCACATCATATTCTCGTGAATGAGATGACCAATGTCGATGTATTTTCCGGTGATTATGCCCCACAGAAGACGTGCCCTCTCCGCTGATATTTCGTGCTGATGGGCTGAAGGTAGGAGCATGGCACAGATGAACAAATTCCACGTTTTTGCATAGCGATTTAGTGCTTCCGCTGGAAATAATCGTGGCTTTGTTGTGCCCACTTTATACGTCCATTTTGTACCCGACACGCATAACTCTGCAATGATCAGCTCCATGCTCGGCCTCCAAATGAACACCTGTTATCCAATTAGCAATTTCATCAAGGCAGGTCTCCGTAATTTGAAAATCGAACTAATAACACGGGCTCGTAATTTACCTCATTACCCCAAACCGAGATATTCCGCTCATAAGAATTCTTGACATTGGCATAGAATTTACTTGACTATGCTTATAGGATCGGGTATTCGAGTTGCCGCCAATCCACCCCAACCTCTCTCTCGAATCATGGCGACAACCGACCATCCCGACTGCAGTGCTTGAATCTCTCTCTTCGACGAACGCTTTTCGCCACAATGCGTAGTAGTATTCTTGTTGAGCTTCCAAATTAAGGAATTTTTCGTGATCCACAATGTCGCCTCTCTCGACCGCCTGCAGTGGATGAAGAAGACGCATTTAATAGATCGTGGCTTCGCTTAGGCCCCATTTGTAATTGCTAGTAAATTCACAAAGTATATGGTTGGGAAAGAAGAATAGCTTGAAATTGATGGCTTTACTCTTGCTTTTTCTTGACTCCCACTTAGAAACCATAGCTTTATAGTACTCTTGGAGAAGTTGAGGAGATATGGACTTTGAATGAGGAAAGAATCATGGCTGATTGAGTGAGAGATGTGCGGCATAAAATTATAACTGATGAAGAGATAGCGACGTGGGTTATTGAAAGGGAGAGAATATCGCTTCTATTGATATCCAAATGAGAGTCCAAATGGTCCCCAACTCTATTTTAAACCAGCCAAATCTGTCTTAACCTGGTATCGCAAGGCAATCATGAGCTCATTGATGATCTATAAGCAATGCGCTTAGACTTCTATGAAAAACATTGGGTGGATTTCTTATCTGGACGCATTTGGCCGCATAGATTTTTCCTTCCGGTCGCGCGGCGGTAGTGAGTTTTTTGCATTGTTAACCATATTCATTTGACGCCGGGCGGGCGCATATGATTTCCATAGGTTTTGTGCTCACGCAGTGTTCATTTCCATTCATTGGTCGTTGGTGTTATCCAAGAATTGTTCCCAAGATAGATATTAATGAACCATGTTAAGGCATGACTTAGTGATTTTATATTACTGACAGCATGCAAGCATTCTCATAGCCATACTTGTGACAATATTACGCATGAATAATGGTATCCAATTAAAAAGGAGTTTGATATAACTACTGAAATAACTTAAAATGAAATATTAAAAACTAAGCGAGGTCGAGAATAATAATGGGTTGCCTCCCATTCAGCGCTAAGTTATAGTCGATTAGCTTGACTGTCTCTGACTTTATTTCACCGTTGGAATTTTGGTGCTCTCCTTCGTATTCTCTGCACCCTGAAATGTCATGACCTCATCTTCCGGTAATGGCTTTTCCTTCAAATCTACATTTTTACCCGTTGCATATATCAAAGGTTCATAATCCCTGGATTTTTGTACTTCATCCTGTAGGCACCAATCCACCATATCAACTAGAAAGCACTCTTCCTCATCCGTTGGTAAACTGATTGCTTTAAAAACGTTGAAAGTAATCTCTTGATCCTGGACACGCATAGTAAGTTCACCTTTCTGCACATCTATTGACGTTCTGCCTGTGGCCAAGATTGGTCTTCCTAATATGATTGGTATATTTTTGTCCTCTTCGTAGTCTAGAATGATGAAGTCAGCTGGGAAAATAAACTTGTCCACCTTAACCAACAAATCTTCAACAAGTCCCCGTGGATATATGATGGATCTGTCCGCTAATTGCAATGCAATATTTGTGGGTTTTGTATCCGGTAATCCCAACTGATTAAACACTGACAAGGGCATCAAATTTATGCTTGCCCCAAGATCACATAAACACTTACTGAAGTTAAACTTTCCTATGGTACATGGAATTGTGAACCGCTCGGATCTTTCAACTTTAGAGGTAATTTCATTGAAGCATCGTGATCGCATTCCTCTCACAAGGCTACCGTCTCAACTCATCTAATCTCATCTTCTCGACAAGATACCTTCATAAACTTGGCATAATGAGTATTTGTTCCAATGCCTCTTGAAGGGTATGTTGATCTCGCAGCTTTTTGAACACCTCCAAGAATTTGTTTAACTGCTTATCTTCTTTTCTTCATTAATCTTCTCATGGATACGGAACTCAATGTGCATGGTGGTACTGGATTCTTAATCGCTTCTCTAAGCTCGCTTTTTTTTCTCTTCCCATCGATCCTCGATTTCTCCAACTTTTCCTATTCATTATCTAGTTCCTCCTCTCGCCGCTGCCACGCCGCTCTCCTCAAGACATTCTCGCATGCAGGCGCATCGACTTACGATGAGTCGATGTGTCTTTCTCGATCTCAATGTAATCGCTTAGCATTGTTCCTTTCCTTCTCTTCTTGGATTCATCTCCGTGTTACTTGGCAATGACCCCTGGGGCCTGTTAGTAAGCATGTTTGCCATCTGCCCCATTTGAGTTTCCAGGTTCTTTATAGCCATTACTTGGCTCTTGATCATAACTTCTGTGTTTGCCATGTATTTCATCATCATCTCCTCCACTTCTGATTTCTTTTCTTGCTAAGGTGCAAGCTGGAGTGTGATTCTCCTTGTTGTTGTTGAGAAAATCCTCGCGAAAAGGGTGGTCTAGATTAAATTCATTACTTTGACAGCTCGAAATTGATTGTTTGGTTGAAACCGAGCTCATTGATTCCCTTGATTATTCGACCAACTAAAATTTGGATGATTTCGTTGTTGGGGTGGTATGTGTTCAAAATGGCCTTGATCTTTTCTCGTAGTTGCTCACATATCTGACCGATTCTCGAAATGATAGTACATTGGTCCGAAAGTGTGACCCCACAAATCTCACATATATGTAGCAACCGTCTTTACCTTTCCTTCACCCAAAGTATCTATCTTCTTTGCCATAGTCGCCATCTCAGGCCGAGAATGAGTAATGGCATCAACTTCCAACACACTTTAACTTTGGTTTATGGCATTCGGGATGTAGGATTCTCGAAAATCATTTGATGCCATTGTCTCGATAAGATCATAGGCTTCCTCATAGTTCTTTGCCCATAATGCACCTCCCGCAATTGCATTTACAATTCTCGATCGCCATCCCAATCCATTATAGAACGTGTTAATTACCATCCATCGGCATATCGTGATGTGGGCACTTCTCAAAGATTTTTTGTATCTCTCCCATGCTTCATGTAACGATCACTCGTTGTTGCTCAAATTGAGAGATAGTTGTCCTCATCTTTGCAGTTTTAGCCATTGGGAAGAATTTAGCTAAGAATTTCGTGTTAAATCCTCCCATGAAGTTATAGATCCTCACGACAAAGAATGAAACCAACTTTTGCTTTATCCCTCAATGAAAATGGGAACAACCTTAGTCGAATAGCATCCTCCGTCACACCATTGTATCTCGAATGTATCACAAATTTCAATGAAACTCAATAGATGTTCATTCGGATCATCCAGTAGCAAAGACCTCTAAATCGAATCGTGGTTCTCGCACCATCTCGAATAGTGCCGCCTTTGATCTCGAAAGTATTGGTCGCTATCAACGGTCCGACTATGCTAGATCAGTAGTCCGCTGATATTGGGCATGGAATACTCTTTCGTGAGTCTGATGCTCCCTCTTTGATCTTTCTCTTGTGCCTCTACCGCCATGTTAGTATTTGTCGTGTTTTCCAACTGTTCTTGTAAATTTCACGCACACCCGCTTCCAACCTCATCCATTTATATTATCCTGAATAGGTATTAACTCGGGGTTGGTTGACCGTGTGCGCAAAAAAATTTATCCAAATTCCTGAAATAAAAACAAAAATTAAAATGTGATAAGACTAGAATTGTCTAAGTCATACAATATAGCTTAAAACTAATGATAATAATACTAAATTAAACACTTTCTCCCTAAGAATCTACGCTTAAAAAACTTGTTGCCTCTTTTTTTACAACTAACAAAAGAGCTCTAACTCATTCAAGCATACATGTGTCAACAAGTAATATAGAGCAAGTAAAGTATCGATCCCACAGAGAAAGTTGTTTAACTTAAACTACTATTCATTAATTAAATCACTATATTTATATGCTCACACTAAAGATTAAACTTGGTTGATTCTTAAATCGCAAATAACAACTACAATAATATAAACGATATAATAAATGATATTGGAACGAATGGGATTCTAACTTCATTTATTGCTTCATTCAATCACCACTATCATGACTAAAAAAGTATTAGCCATTTTTCAATGCACTAAGACCTACTTACACAACATCCACAGATGATAGACTCTATGCAATCATCAATATAACCAACATCACTATATGTCTATGTCAAATTGTAACTATATTGATTTTAAGTTCAAGCTCTTATCTTAACTTATACTATGAAACAAAGATATGTCTATCCGTTCATTTAAATACAAAAAGCCATATAACACAAATTCTCTATATACGATACTATCATGATTACAAATCCATATTTGCATGTTCATTGTCAATTCCATACAAATCAAACGAATGGTGATCAAGCATTCATGTATGTAAAACAATCATGATGTATATCCCATATAATATGCAAAACAACCCAAAGATTTAAGCATGCAATCAAACTATATAATAAAATTGTTAGAATCCCTATAATGGAGTTTAGTTCATGATCGAACTAAAAGCCATTATGGGATCAAAGTTAAACATGATCAATAAGCAACAATTGAAAGACGAAAGATAAAACTATCAAACCCAATTGATGAATACACATCAATATTCAATCCTCATAAGATTCTAGCAAAAACTAACGTTAATAATCCGCTCTCGTAGAGAAAATCCCAAGAAGGAGTAGAAAAATAGAGTTGTAGCCTCCTCCTCCGTAAGAATCCTCTCTATAGAGTAAAAACCCTAATTACGATGTAAAGTTACGTGAAAAACTAATAAAATGTCGAATCATACCCCTAACACTAGTCAGGAATCATTTTAAATCAATTACAACCTTTAAAATTTGGAAATAAAATAACACATCAAGAATATCAGACATCATACATGGGCCACAAGGCTTCTTCCAGTTAGAATAGTCTCATACCGCCAGACTTACAAAGAGGTTCATATGTTCGCCATCGCCGCCATGCACGCTCCATAGGCTTGTCTGTCTCGCAACCGCAAGACTTGCAGTAGCATCCAAGATCCGGTCAAGATCGACGCGCGCCGCATCTTCAAGTTCATTTTGTCACTTGCTGTACCGCGACTGAACTCGCAGTCCTGCTTTTATTTTCCCATCACGCCGCTTGTTCGCTATGTGCTCTATTTCCTTGCACCAATGCACCTTCATGCCATTCATATCCCATCCTTTTACCTCGTTTCAAGCATCCATTTGCCTTATGCTCCAAATCACCACCAAAACAGGCCGATTCCTGCACTTATTCACCAAAAGGAGTTTTAAGAACGTGCAATGCAATTTAACATGAAATGCAGCTAAACTAGACTAAAATGTACTTGAGATAGGCATAGTTCACATGAATTGGTACTCCATAAGTAGGTAAAAATCCTACTTATCAGTTATCATATACAAGGTTCAATTTCATAACTTCATAATTAACATACACTAATTTTGTTATCTTACAAAAATCATATTCATGCAAATGTGTTCACTGTAAAACCAATTCCCCTTACGTGTATACATAAATTAGCATACAATCTTGTCTATACGCTAAACATACAATCATATATATATATATATATATATATATATATATATGCTAGTATAACACTTGCAACAATATGGTTTTATAGAGAATCTTTGTAAAAACCTTATAAACATTGAAAATCAAGAACACAGACACAGAGAACGTAAACATATATATATTAAGGTTTTAAAACATACCTTTTGTTGCTTTAGAAACCCTTGCTAATCACTGACAATAAGAATTCGGAACCTTCTTTTGTTGCTTCTCTATCTTAAACTCTCTCTCTCAAATTCTTTGTGATTTTCTTCTTAGGCTTAGTAAACACTTAGAATGCGTAAACAAAACCACTGGTAACCAATCGTAAATGGCCATAATAAGCCCGATTAAATAATATCAGTTACCAAATATAACGTATAGGTTATAAATATATTTTATTCATTATTTTATTTATATAATATTTCAAAATTCAAAAGAACTCCAAAAGCCATAAGGCTTCGTTTGGCAAAACTCTTTAAAATCAAAGAATTAATATATTTAAGTCTTGTTTGGCAAAATAAATTAAAACTACTTTAATTTATTTTAATAACTACTTATAATATAGTTATTTGTCACACTTCTAATTAATTAAGTTTTCATACTTAATTTAATTAATACCAATATCAATTCATTGCATAATATAATAATTTATTTAATCATTATAAACCTTCTAACTTAATTATTAAATTAAATTAGATTACTATCTCAAAATTATTACTTTCTTAACTCATTAATTATTTATTAAACAAATAAATAATCAAATCACATCAAATCAATTAAACAAATACTTATTCAACGATAAACACATCCATTAAATATTTATATAATTCAATAAATATTTAAATATTAATTAAAAATCTGGATTGTTACATCATTCCCCTTACAAGGATTCTGGCCATCGTAATCACAACTCAAACCACTCATTCGTTATAATCTTCCTTACTTACAAAGATTCTGGCCCCCGTAATCAAGACACAAATTAAACAAATAACTCAGAGTAATCTTTCATCATTTTATCTAAATATAGCTTATATATTTCCTACTACATTCATTACTTTAACAAATTATAGGTTTCATTTCATAACTTTCACTTGATCTTAATATATTCTGAGTATTATATATCTTTTAACCCATTCATTTCCTTTTCTAAGGATCGTTACCATCAACACTCGGGATATTACATTCACCATTTCTTCTAAGAATTTTGTCCTCGAAATTTTATTTATTAATCTTTATTCATTCAATCTATCAGAGTAGATTTTATGTCACTACTTCATTCATTCATTGGTTTATATAACCACTTTCTTTCCACAAGGATCATTCTATAATTATTAACTTTTCTATTAAAAGTTTTACATTATTCTTTGATAACTCATATCCTTCTCACTTCAAAATCTCTTTTCTCACTTATTCAACATATTCATCATTCAAAGGTCGATTCTACTTTACTCACTTCTTTCTAAGGAATATCATCCTTACCACATTCACCTTTTAGAATATCAAGAATCTTCCACAATTGCTCAATAATTGGGAAGCTGATATATGAATAATGTGAATTTAAAAGATTCCAAATCATGCCGAGGGTCATAAGACCACTTAACTATGTCCATTGCAAGTAATCTTTCAACTTCAACTTTAATAAATATAAGACTATAAGGACCCCCGCATTTAGGGTGTTAAGCCCTTCAGACGATGTATTGTGCATAAACATTTAAACGCTTACGCGATGTCCATAGTTATAAGTAATCTTCAACTTAAACTTTAAATACTATAAGACTATAGGGACTCCTCGCATTTAGGGTGATCACTTCTTCGCATAAATGTATTGTGCATAAACATCTCAACGCCTCCGCCGTAATCCCCTATAAAAGGGTTGTTCATCTCAAACTTTTCAACATCTGAATCCGCACCAAAACAATTTGGTTTGGCATAACTTCTCAAGAAACGCATGCATTTCATGAACATCTTTTAATATTCGTTTAGCTAAATCAAATAGCATAGACTTCTACAACAATTCATACATCAATCGAAATATACATACACATATATATATATATATATATATATATATATATATATATTCTCATATCTTAAAGAAATCTCAAAAATCTTTTTATGACGCTATGATATCAAGCATCAGATTTATAAAATCTGTTGAGGATTCCGCTATTTGGTGATTTTATCATACTACATTATACCATAGTGGGTCGACGATCCTTAGATCACATCCAACACTAGGTAATACTGCATTGATGACTCCATCATTTTTATCATTTTTGCACCAGGTTATATGATGCATTAATGATATAAAATACATTTTGATATATTGCAAATCATTTTTGTCTAGCCGAAACAATTAGCATAGACATACAAATAATAGTATTGTTGTTAAAACTCATTGGTTCCATCATTTGATCCAATGTTTTTCAAGAAAATAAAAGTGTAAACATCAGCACGAAGTTAATAAATTTCAAAAGTCTAGCATAGCTAGTAGATTTAGAATACCTATGCTTCCACCATCAACTCCACTTTCTATAATGATTCATTCCTTAATAGGTCTATCTATTCCTATTATCCTTAATACTCCATTTACACTTATCTATGCTCACAAACTTACCACACGCTATGAGTTCAGAACTTGCCACAATCATATGAGTTTAAGAACTTATCCTAGTCGCACCATAAAGGCTCATTCACGAGGGGTTCAAAAACATACCATATAATTATGAGTCACTTAACCTACCATAAGTATGAGTTTTAAGAACTCGCACTTAGCCTTATAATATTCTCTAACTATACTCTACCTATCTCATATACACATGAGAAAAGAATCACCTTCTCATATAAATAATACGACACAAACATTCCAATGATTATCAATGTGATAAACTGAGTGCAAGCACAAAACCCTCGCCCATAAAAAGGTTTGTACAACTCAGCCACCACATGAGTCATCAATTGAAATCCCTCCTAACTCTATCTTGCTTATAACTTGCTTTTTGCTTCGATACTTAACCTCGTATCACATCATCTATAACTCCTCATGAATTTATCTCGTACTATCATAATACATTATCTTCATAGCATCAAGCTATAATCATTCAACCATTACAAACCATCTTCCTTTTATAACTTAAACAGATCACGCCATGATCTTATTCTATAATCATCTCCTTAAAATTATTTTTCTTAACTCGTGATCGCTTTTGTTTCATTGATCCTCATTCTTTCTTTTTTCATCATTTATTTACATTATTCGTTATCTTGGCTTTTAGAGTTAGGAAACTCCCATTTCTTATCTTTATTTCTCTTACATTCTTCTTTGAATCTTCTTGTTTAAAAACAAAATTCTTCCTTTAAGAATTTCTAACTTCAGTTACATCGCTCAAAATTTCATTCGAGTTCTACACTTTTATCATACGTATCCATTTACTAAACTTGGTACACATCGAGTCTCTAATAGTTTCAATATGGTACGCTGAGTGGTTTTCCACAAACAACCAACAAACTAGGTTTTGAGTTACTAGTTCGTATATACCTCCGCTCTATGAAGGAATCGTTTAACCCAGATACCATACATCAACTACTAAAGAGTACAATTGCACCATACTCTCTATTCTTAACTTCTTTATCATTCTCTTTTTATAGACATTGTCTATTTATTATCACCTTACATCCTTATTATTGGAGTTGGGTAACCCCACATTCATAATCCTTATAACTCTGCGAGATTCTTCTTTGAATCCTTTCACGCAAGTTTTTAATCCCTTATTGTTCAAACTCTATTTGAGCTTATTCGTTTATTATCTTCACCTCTCTTCTCTAAGGTTATAGCCTATGGTACTCCTACTTAAGATTTATAACTCACAACTTTGATACCAACTTGTAACTAATTCCCAAAATTCATACCATTTAAATCTCGACTTCATTGCGTTAACCATACATTAAATCTCTAATAAAACATCATTATTCGATATTAAAACACTAAAATTGTGGAATAATTAAAACGTTTATACATTTCCTTCTTTCTTGCCCTGAATCGCAACCTTTACATTACATCTCTTTGATTCAATCTTATATCATGAATCGTTACAACAAAATGACTATACAAAGTCTTACATCATAACTAAATATCCATATACATCGGATAACTCAACTTACAATTCAACAACATGTTACGTTCAAAATATGAAATACATTTCTCATAAAACACAAGTAATCTTCGTTAATATAGATCTCTATAACTCACTTAGCACATATCTTTACCGTAAAATCTTGACCTGCAAAAGTGGTTATTTGCAAGAGTGAGCTCGATAGCCCAGCAAAGTCTAACAGTTTTCATGCATTACATAGCACATAATAACATGCTCGATATACATCTCATTAAAGTAACATGACATACATGCTTTTAATTCACATAACAAATATAAAGATTGAGTTCCTTACTCAATCATCATTACTTAGCCAAAACAATGCAGTCATATATTGACTTTAATATTTCATGATTTCAACATGTATAACATATCATGCAATTTAAAATAGTTCATCAAGTCCACGTAGAAAATAGGAACCGAAAGACTTGCCTTGATCGTTGTTTACCAATAATAGTTTAACAAATTACAGCTTATCTCAGACTTCACGTGCCCTACACAATTATATAATCATACACATCAACTTTTAGTCACATAACAACACATATTAATTGTAATATAAACTCTACTCCACATCTCATAATCATTCCTACTAATTAGCACACAATGTTCAATTAGATTGTGTTAACTTTTTTGACTTATGACTCACTATATTTCATAATTGAAATTCATTCAAGTGCTTAAGTCTTGCTAGGACTACTTATTGGTTTTATATTAAACCCATTTCATATCCTATAATATTCATTTCAATTGAATTGAAATACTTTTTAAGTTCGTTAACACTTGGCACGACGCTTCGACGCTCATTCGCCACACGCCTCGATTTTCGCTTCTCTGTGTATGCTTCCCTAGGCTTCTATAACTTGTCTAATACATTATTTATTAATGTTAAGCATCATTATATTTACTAACATACATGTTTAATAACTTAGGACATCATCATTTATGGTCAGGAGCACTACACATGCATATGTGCATGCTCGACGCCCTCCGATTGCCCCCAAAACATAATAGTCCTAAAGATGACCATTTTGACTAATTTTACAGACCTCATATTAAAACACTTAAAGCATGAAAATTGTAGGTCTACTCGTCCTCGTTCCGGATCATCTTGAATCATCTCAATCGGAGTTCGTATGAGAACGTTATGGCCATTTTACTACAGGAGGCCAAAATCGTCCGACTCTGATTTCTCATCTCACACCGACACGAGAACTAAGTCACATGGTAGTATATGCAAGATATGAGATCGAGGCCAAGGCGAATTTCAAGCTAGCGAACTCTCCGCTACCGGGGCATTTAATTTTGGTACGCTGGGCTCCATTTTTACTGGGTAGAAAACTAACAGATAAAATTTCACGAAGAATAGAACAACTAAATTTATGTCTATAACTTAATTTCTAACACTAATTAACATGTATAACTTATGCCAATTACACATATACACATTACCCAATATGCATATACTAATTCAAACCACTAAACAACAATCACAGAAAACTTAATTCCTTGAAAACACTGTTTTCAACCAAAACACCATTACCGATGTTTGTTTACACAGTGAACATGGTAAACATAATTTATAAGCCAATTTGATTCCTTTGAATTATGTTTCTCTGAATTTATTACCCCGTTATTGTTGCCTCTTTTTTACGACTAACAAAAGAGCTCTAACTCATGCAAGCATACATGTGTCAACAAGTAATACAGAGCAAGTAAAGTATCGATCCCACAGAGAAAGTTGTTTAACTTAAACTACTATTCATTAATTAAATCACTATATTTATATGCTCACACTAAAGATTAAACTTGGTTGATTCTTAAATCGCAAATAACAACTACAATAATATAAACGATATAATAAATGATATTGGAACGAATGGGATTCTAACTTCATTTATTGCTTCATTCAATCGCCACTATCAAGCCTGATTTGTTCACATATTATAGGAAAGTAGCCAAGAGCACTAAAAGAGTATTAGCCATTTTTCAATGCACTAAGACCTACTTACACAGCATCCACAGATGATAGACTCTATGCAATCATCAATATAACCAACATCACTATATGTCTATGTGAAATTACAACTATATTGATTTTAAGTTCAAGCTCTTATCTTAACTTATACGGTGAAACAGTATATGTCTATCTGGTTCACGAAATACAAAAGCCATATAACACAACCCTATATACATATACTATCATGATTACAGTCCATATTTGCATGTTCATTGTCAATTCCATACAAATACTGAAATGAATGGTGATCAAGCATTCATGTATGTAAAACAATCATGATGAGTACATCCCATATAATATGCAAAACAACCCAAAGATTTAAGCATGCAATCAAACTACATAATAAATCTGTTAGAATCCCATAATGGAGTTTAGTTCATGACTGAACCAAAAGCCATTATGGGATCAAAGTTAAACATGATCAATAAGCAACAATTAAAAGACGAAAGATGAAACTATCAAACCCAATTGCTGAATACACATCAATATTCAATCCTCATAAGATTCCAGCAAAAACTAACGTTAATAATCCGCTATCGTAGAGAAAATCCCAAGAAGGAGTAGAAAAATAGAGTTGTAGCCTCCTCTTCCGTAGGAATCCTCTTTAGAGAGTAAAAACCCTAATTACGATGTAAAGTTACGTGAAAAACTAATAAAATGTCGATCATACCGACGACACTACCAGAATCGTTTTAAATCAATTACAACCTTTAAAATTTGGAAATAAAATAACACATCAAGAATATCAGACTTTGGCACAGGCCGCGCTTCTTCCAAAGATAATAGTCTCATGAGCGCGAGACTTGCAAAGAGGGTTCATATGTTCGGGCTACTCGCGCACGGCAAGACGCCCATAGGTTTGTCCGCTCACGCCATGAGACTTGCGTAACATCCAAGATCAAGATTGGGTGATGATCGTATGCAACGCCGCGCTTGAAGTCTATTTTGTTGCAGTACCGCAGGTTTGAATTGTAGGTCCCTGTTTCTATTTTCCCATCACCGCCGCTTGTCTTCTGCTATGCTCTATTTCCTTGCACTAATGCACCTTCATGCCATTAATATCCCATCCTTTTACCTCGTTTCAAGCATCCATTTGCCTAATGCTCCAAATCACCACCAAAACAGGTTGATTCCTGCACTTATTCACCAAAAGGAGTTTTAAGAACGTGCAATGCAATTTAACATGAAATGCAGCTAAACTAGACTAAAATGTACTTGAGATAGGCATAGTTTGCATGAATTGGTACTCCATAAGTAGGTAAAAATCCTACTTATCAAATACCCCCAAACTTAAACCATTGCTTGCCCTCAAGCAATGCATACTAATGAATAATGAAAGATGCAACTACATTACTACGCACTTAATTCTCACATTGTCCCAACCATTATAGGCATTCAAATCCAATTTGCCTCAAATAAGTTTTTCTAGATTTGAGAATACAAATTCAAACCAAGCTGCAGTATAATGTCATATACACAAATAATTCACCAATGCTATACATATGTCAGATGTGTGTGTGTTCACTTAATACTTGATTTAGGTGTGTAGAATGCTCATGCTATCTTGCTCAAACCGTAAAAATTATAGCATAAATCAAGACTTATGTTTATATATGCGATATGAACTAGTCCAACATCTTAAAATAAACTAAGGTTCAACAATGAGTTTATCTGCTTTATTCTACACACGAGGGCAAATTTCGCTTCTTTTTTCATGCGGTGTTTATTGCTATTTTTCATTTCTTTTCTTTTCTACATGATTTGTGCAATGTCTTACTCCCTTAGGCACACTGCTGTTACCCCTTAGCGAGCTTTCACCAACGACTCCTGCAGACCATGAAAGACCTTAGGCGCTGGCTAGTGTGAGAGACAATCCCCCAGCGAAGCATTTCTACTCAAGCAATTGTGGCCCTCAAATAAGACTAGCCATGCTATTTCTACTTTTTTTTTTTAATTTTTATTCTACTTTTTTATTTATTAATGTTAAGCATCATTATATTTACTAACATACATGTTTTATAACTTAGGACATCATCTTTTATGATCAGGAGCACTACACATGCATATGTGCATGCCCGACGCCCTCCGATTGCCCCCAAAAACATAGTAGTCCTAAAGATGACCATTTTGACTACTGTTACAGACCTCAAATTAAAAAACTTAAAGCATGAAAATTGTAGGTCTACTCGTCCTCGTTCCGGATTATCTTGAATCATCTCAATCGGAGTTCAGATGAGAACGTTATGGCCATTTTACTACAGGAGGCCAAACTGTCTGACTCAGATCATTCCCATGCCATGCCATGAGAACTAAGTCATACATGGCGTCAACATGCGAGATTGAGAGGGCGCGAATTTCAGCATCTTGAGCACGAATTTTGGCAATGAGGCTCCATTTTTTTGCATGGGCGCTGAAAACTAATGTAACGCAATTTACGTAAGAACATAACAACTAAATTTTTGTCTATAACTTAATTTCTAACACTAATTAACATGTATAACTTATGCTAATTACACATATACACATTACCTAACATGCATATACTAATTTAAACCACTAAACAACAATCACAGAAAACTTAATTCCTTGAAAACACTGTTTTCAACCAAAATACCATTACCGATGTTTGTTTACACAGTGAACATGGTAAACATAATTTAAAAACTTCACAATAATTTCTCTGAATTTCTTACCCCGTTATCATATACAAGGTTCAATTTCATAACTTCATAATTAACATACACTAATTTTGTTATCTTACAAAAATCATATTCATGCATATGTGTTCACTGTAAAACCAATTCCCCTTACTTGTATACATAAATTAGCATACAATCTTGTCTATACGCTAAACATACAATCATATATATATATATATATATATATATATGCTAGTATAACACTTGCAACATTATGGTTTTATAGAGAATCTTTGTAAAAACCTTATACACATTGAAAATCAGGAACACAGATATTGAGAGAACGAAAATATATATATATATATATATATATATATATATATATATATATATATATATATATATATACTAAGGTTTTAAAACATACATTTTATCGCTTTAGAAACCCTTGCTAATCATGACAATAAGAATTGGAACCTTCTCTTGTTTGCTTTCTCTCTTAAACTCTCTCTCTCTCAAATTCTCTGTGATTTTCTTGGAAGCTTAGCAAACACTTAGAATGCGTAAACAAAACCACTGGTAACCAATCGTAAATGGCCATAATAAGCCCGATTAAATAATATCAGTTACCAAATATAACGTATAGGTTATAAATATATTTTATTCATTATTTTATTTATATAATTTATATAATATTTCAAAATTCAAAAGAACTCCAAAAGCCATAAGGCTTCGTTTGGCAAAACTCTTTAAAATTAAAGAATTAATATATTTAAGCCTTGTTTGGCAAAATAAATTAAAACTACTTTAATTTATTTTAATAACTACTTATAATATAGTTATTTGTCACACTTCTAATTAATTAAGTTTTCATACTTAATTTAATTAATACCAATAAAAATTCATTGCATAATATAATAATTTATTTAATCATTATAAACCCTCTAACTTAATTATTAAATTAAATTAGATTACTATCTCAAAATTATTACTTTATTAACTCATTAATTATTTATTAAACAAATAAATAATCAAATCAATTAAACAAATACTTATTCAACGATAAACACATCCATTAAATATTTATATAATTCAATAAATATTTAAATATTAATTAAAAATCGGATTATTACTGAGACTGAATGTCGTTCCCAAGAAAGAGGGGCTTTCAATAAGGATTTCTCCTATTGCCGCTTGAATTAGGTGACCAAACCTCTCCTTGATAGAACTTCTAGACATCGTTAATATTGCAAATAATAATATTAATAACTTTATCGTCTCAATTATTGATTTAATAATATATAAAATATTGACAATAATTGAATCAAATAACGTGATATATTATGCAAACAATTCTCGTAGCAATATTTGAACAAAACCGAGTGACTTCTCACGTAAGCATCAATAATCAATATCGTCTTTGTTATTGTGCAACTACGTATTCATCGTACTTTTAACATAGGGGTGTTTCAGCAATTAACGGTAAAACTTCCGCCATTATTTTCATAAAGTATTTTTGTCGCTTTCTCAATCCGGATAATAATTCCGTTAATGGGGACCACCAATGATTTGTCTTTGTATACGAATATTCCTCGTTAAAATGAATATTCCCCACCAATCGAATATTATATAACAACTTCATGTGCCTTTGCAAAATTTATAAATATTACCCACAACTATAACATTATATCAAATTCATTCCATAATATTCAAAACCGATATTTATAGAAAATTCATCTTTATTTATAAAAGTTGCGGTCTTACAACCTCCCTTCTTATGAAATTTCGCCTTGAAATTAGGGTACGCACGGTATGTCGAAGAGGTAAGGATACCTTGATTTCATTTGATTCTAACTCCCAAGTCATTTCCTCAACATCGTGGTTTCTCCACAAAACTTTGACTTGAGGTATAACCTTAGAGCATAGAATATGTTCCTTCTTATCCAAAATTTGAACAGGATCCTCTTCATACGTCAAATCTTCCGCTATTTAAATCTGGTTCTAACTCAATAATGTGGTTCGGGTCTTCACATATTTACGTAACATGGATATGTGAAAAGCGTTATGAACACGAGACATACTTGGCGGTAAAGCGAGTCTATAGGACACAGTTCCTACTCGATCGAGGATTAAAAATGGGCCGATGAATCGAGGATTGAGTTTTCCTCTCTTTCCAAATCTCGTAACTCCTTTCCATGGAGCAACACATAACAACACATGATCTCCTATATCGAATTCCACGTCCTTTCGATGAAGATCAGCATAAATCTTTTGTCGATCTTGTGAGGTTTTTATACATTATCGGATCATTTCAATCTTTTCCGTAGTTATACGTACCAACTCCGGTCCCAACAACATTGCTTCACCCACCTCATCCCAGCATACTGGAGAATGACACTTTCTTCCATACAACGCCTCAAATGGAGACATGCCAATACTTGCTTGATAACTGTTGTTGTAGGAAAACTCCACCAATGGTAAGAACTTATCCTAACTTCCCTTGAAGTCAAGGACACAGAGTCTTCATAGATCTTCAAGAGTTTAAATAGTCCTCTCCGACTATCCGTCCGTCTGAGGATGATATGCCGAGCTAAATCGTAAATCTGTGCCCATAGCTTTCTGCAAACTAACCCAAAATCGTGAAGTGAATCTTGGGTCTCGATTAGAAACTATGGATACTGGCATAGCATGCAGTCTTACAATCTCGTTTATGTATATACGAGCAAGACGTTCAAGTGTATAAGCTTCTACCGTGTCGGAAGAAATGAGCAGACTTGGTCAATCTATCAACAATGACCCAAATCGCATCTATACCTTGAGAAACCTTAGGAAGGCCCAGAACTAAATCCATGGTAATGTGCTCCCACTTCCACTATGGAATTTCAAGTGGTTGCAATGGACCTTTTGGTACTTGATGCTCCGCTTTAACTCGTTGACAAGTTAGACACCTTGAGATAAATAGCTTATCTCTCTCTTCATATTGCTCCACCAAAATGTATGACGAAGATCATGATACATTTTGGTACTCCCGAGATGGATTATAAGCGGTGTGTTGTGCGCTCCATCATGATTTTATACTTTAAATCGGTGTCGTTAGAACACAAAGTCCTGGAGTTGACTCAAGTATTCCTTCTTCATCGATTCTTGCTTCCAAGATAGCACCTTCTTGCACTTTCTTCCTCATACGCGCATCACTCCGTGTCTCAGTAGCTCGAGCAACTTTAACTTTATCAATTAAAGTCTGGTTCTACTCAGTATATTCGTCATCATCACATGGTTCCCTCGTAGTCTTTAACTCTATCTCCATCCTTTGCAAGTCACACAAAATGGGCCTTTGTGTTGACAATATCGCACTCGTACTTGCATATGATCTTCTACTCAATGCGTCAGCTACCACGTTCGCTTTTCTAAGATGGTATTGGATGGTATGATCATAATCTTTCAATAGTTCAAGCCAACGTCGTTGTCGCATGTTGAGTTCCTTTTGAGTGAAGAAATATTTGAGGCTTTTATGATCCGTAAAGATCTCCACTTTCTCCCCATACAAGTAATGCCACCAAATTTTAAGTGCGAAGACAACAGCTGCCAACTCTAGCTCATGAGTAGGATAATTCATCTCATATTCTTTGAGTTGTCTTGCGTCATAGGCTATGACTTTCCCATGTTGTATGAGAACACATCACAACCCTTTGCCCGAAGCATCACTGTAGATGAAAAATCCCTCCGAGCCAGATGGTATTGTCAGAACAGGTGCTGAAATGAGTCTTTTCTTGAGTTCTTGAAAACTCTTTTCACATTCTTCATTCCAACCGACTTTGTATCTTTTCGAGTCAGCTGAGTTAATGGAGTAGCTATTCGAGAAAATCCTTCCACGAATCTCCGATAATAACCAACTAAGCCGTGAAAGCTACGTACTTCGGTCACTGATTTAGGTTTCTCCCAGCTTTGAATTGCTTCAATCTTTCTTTGGGTCAATGTGATATTCCATGACTTGATACTACGTGCCCAAGGAATGCTACTTCCTCAAGCCAGAACTCATATTTCTTCAACTTGGCATAAAGCTTGTATTCACGAAGCTTTTGGAGTGTCAGCCTCAAGTGTTGCTCATGATTTTCACGACTTTTGGAATAAATAAGGATGTCATCAATAAAGACGACCACAAAGTGATCCAAATATTCCTTGAATACTAGGTTCATCATATCCATGAAGGTAGCAGGAGAATTAGTCAATCTAAAGGACATGACTAGGAATTCATAATGCCCGTACCGAGTTCTGAAAGCCGTCTTTGGAATATCATATGTTCTAATCTTCAATTGGTGATATCCAGAACGAAGATCAATCTTTGAAAAGAATTTGGCTCCTTGCAACTGGTCAAACAGGTCATCAATACGTGGCAATGGGTACCTATTTTTGATGGTGACACGATTCAACTCCCGATAATCAATACAAAGTCGCATACTCCCATCTTTCTTCTTCACAAATAGAACAGGAGCACCCCAAGCAGAAGTACTAGGACGAATAAAGCCAATGTCTAATAATTCCTGCAGTTGGGTCTTTAACTCCTGAAGTTCAATAGGAGCCATTCGATATGGGGCTTTGGAAATGGGTTTTGTACTGGGTTTAAGGTCGATACAAAATTCAATTTCATGCTCTGGGGGTAGGCCAGGACGTTCTTCAGGGAATACGTCAGGGAATTTATTAACAATGGAAATATCATTCAAAACTGACGTATTTTTGTTTAGATCCGTGACATGAGCTATGAAAGCTTGACATCCGTTTTTCAATAAACGAATAGCTTTATGGCTTGAGATGACCGTGATTGATTTTAATGGTTTGGTCATTTGAATTCGCATAATAGGTTGATTAGGAATATGAAAGCTAGCAACCTTACAAAAACAATCAATTTTTGCATGATGAGTAGTTAACCAATCAATCCCTAGAATCACGTCAAATGCAAGTATTTTCAATGAAATAAGATCGACAGGTAATGTGAGGGTACCGATTTGAACCAAACAAGACTTATAAATAGTGGATGTAATGAAGGTTTCTCCCAATGGAGTTTCCATAGATAAGTCAAAGTCTAATTTCTCCGGAGTCAAATTTAATCGTTGAGTGCAAGTAGGAGAAATAAAAGAATGGGTAGAACCGGTATCAAATAAAGTATAGACTTCGCTAGAGTTTATGATAAGCTTACCCGTGATGACCTCATTCGGGTTCCTTGCTCGGGAGGTCACAACAAACGCCTCCCTTGTACTACTTAGCTTTGACTTTTCTTGGACGGCCTTTGGTGCCTCCATCCTAGCTGAACTTGTCTTCGGTGAACGACAAAATCGGGCTAAGTGACCTTCTATTCCATAATTATAATATTCTTTGGACGGAATCGCGCAGTTTGGACTGATGTGTCCCTCCCCTCTTCATTTGAAGCATATGATAGGTGGTCGTTCTCCTTCCTTAACAACGGGTGCTGGTGCTGACGTCTTTCCATCATTGTTGAATCTTCTCTTCTTGAAATGTCCATTCTTATTGTTTTGGCCCTGATTACCACCGAAGTGGTTACCATTTCTGGCCTATTGATTCCCTCCACGCTTGTTGTCACCTCTTCGATGACTGCTCTCTTTTGGTTGCGTTAACTCGTTATCGCGCTCCACTAACTGAGACCTATTTTCAACATCTGAATACAAACAAAGTTTATTAGAAATAAGATATTGACGTATATCTGGCTTCAAGCCCCTTAAAAACATCTGCATCATTCTCTCTTCATTATCCACCAAGTGGGATGCAAACCGGGACAACTCGGTAAACTTTGCTTCGTACTGTGACACTGTCATATTATTCTATTCTAACTTGACAAACTCCACCTCCTTCATGTGACGAATACTTTCGGGAAAGTACTTGTCGTTGAATAGTTCTTGGAACTTCTCCCAAGACATTTAGGTCTGGCGGCAGTTGAGTACGCTTTCACCGATTCCCACGATGAATGCCTCTCTCCTCGCAACATAAAAGGCGGCAAGGAACCTTTTGCTCTCGGAGCATCCCAAGACATCAAATATCTTGGTGATCTGCTTTATCCATGCTTCCGCCTTAAGTGGTTTTGGCTCTCAATAAACTTGGTGGTCCCAGCTCCTTGAACTGTTTTAGCTGGTCACCGTCAAGAGAGTTTCAGTGTTTCCACCTACATTTTGGGCGAGAGCCACTCTCACGTAACCGTTATATGAAATGCATAAAGCCTCCGAATATTCCATCATTCATCATTTGGTCGGTGTTGTTGTTTGCGTGATGAGGATTGCCTTCCACGATGCACATTATCCACGATTATTGATATGTAGTGAATCAACAAATGCCATGCTCCATTCTTTATTCTCAACATTCTCGGATGTCATTTTGAATCGACACAAAACAAAAGTTAATTGACATGTAACATATTATCCCTATATCTGTCAGACCAATTAAATCTGAAAAAAACTTAGGTAGGTCATACTAGCGAAGGAATTCCCTGCCTCTCCTCCTATTTCTATTCTCACATCTTAGCCAGGATCATATCCCTAAGCTTTGATACTAAACTATGACGCCCCCAAAATTAGGTATACATCACCCATCTTGAGTCGCCAGATACATGGTACGTAATTAAAATACAACTTAATAATACAACTGCTAGGTATTGCAATACGACAAAACATAAACTGTGAGTTTGAATACAAACACTGTCTACTAGATAGTATACAAACTCAAAAGAAGTCCTCATTACAATTATTTTCACATTATTTAACAGAATAGTGAGGACTACTAATACTATTATCTGGTCCATCACTCCGTTCTCCAACTCGTCCCAACTATATTCTCATTTCCTGAAGAGAACAGTGAAAGAAAGGGTGAGCTCAACTAGCCCAGCAAGAAATATTATGACTAAGATAATGGAGAATAAATTATCATTAGCCTTCAACAGTGTTAAACTGATAAAATATAACAAACATCAAGTTTAACTGCAGCGGAACAAATAATTCATTAGAAGAGTCAAGTAGAGAATAAAATCTACTATCTTCTATGATTTAAAAGGTTTTTCATGACTTTTATTGCTGAGACTCAGCTTAATAAATAATTCACATCATCCCTGCACTACGGCCAAGGATATTCATTAGTATCACAACCACAAATTATCCATGCACCACAGCCAAGGATATTCGTGTATTTATCAATGGTCATGATCATGTCAACAATTGTCCAGCAATGCACTACGGGCCAATGAGGACTTTTACCACATCATTTGTAATGTTACGATCATGATTATACCGAATAATCCCTGGTCATAATCATACCAAGTCCATCTATGCACTACAAGCCACAGATGACTTTCAACATAATATAAACATGAGGATGATGACAATGATATAAGAATTCAATAAAACAAGTTCAAGAATTAATTTATCTAGGAACTAATAACATCCAAATTGTCAACATGATACTGCTTTGTAGAGTAAAATTCAAGAATGCTCAGAAGAATATTTCCATGAAAAGATACTGGATGAAGCGCTAATATCAAGGATATTCCACTAATTTCATGGAGTATAGAAGTCAAAACTTTAACCAACTGAGTATAATAACGAATGGAATAACAAAAGAAATCACCATGCATGTAGTATTGGCGATAGACAAAGTTATTCCAACAGAATAATAAATAGCGGAACCGTGTCAAAGTAAATTACACACCCATGCGGGATGTTCCAAGAATAATAATAAAGATGGAACTAGGTCAAAAACGCATAGACATGATATTCCAACAGAATAATAATAAAGAGCGGAACCGGTCCACAGAAATGCACCTGACGCAGGATATTCCAGCAGTAATAATAATAAAGACGGAACCCGTGTCAAGTAAAACGCATGATGAGGATATTCCAACAGAATAATAATAAAGACGGAATAATAGAAGAATGTCACCAAGTATAGGGTAGTCCGTGCATACTGGTTATTCCAGCAGAATAATAAAGAATGGAATAACAGAAGTTCTCTTCATGAATACAAAAGAAATAATACCCTTACCGTAAAAGAAACTCGATATAAGAGTAGGGAAGTAGTAGAATACTTTTCTATAGTTTCTCTATAATTTCTCTCTCTGGAGTTTCAGTGAATTCGTAAGAAATAATGAAGGAATGAGCTTCTATTTATAGGAGAATGGATAGGCATCGTGTAAGGATTTTTTCTCACGGACGCTTAACAAATCGTCTGATAATTCACGGGTTGATTCTAATCAATTCAGGGATGACTACTCATCAAATAAAACCAAAACTAAAACAAAATATAATATATTTATATATATATATATATATATATATATATATATATATATTCAATACATCGTTACCATGCCACTTCTCCACCACATACTCCAACATCAACATCCACCCAATACACCAAAATTCAACATCTCCCAAGACTTTTGTTTCCACCACTAATTATATATATATATATATATATATATATATATATATATATATATATATATATATATATATTATTTATATATATATAAATACCTCTAATGATTATTTTTTAAAAAAATGGGTAAATGGGGGGTCCATAAAATACATCAAAAATTATAATAAATACTTCATAAAAACACCTCAATATTTTTAACAACATTTATCATCATTATTATAATTCACAATATTAATCGACTAGGTCGTTCCCAGGAAAGAGGGGGCTTTCCAATAAGGATTTCTCCCTATTGGCGCACAATTAGGTGACCAAACCTCTCCTTGACAAAACTTCTAGACATCGTTAATATTGCAAATAATAATATTAATAACTTTTTTGTCTCAATTATTGATTTAATAATATTTAAAATATTGACAATAATTGAATCAAATAACGTGAGATATTATCGCAAATTCTTTGTAGCAATAATTGAACAAAACTGAGTGACTTCTCACGTAAGCATCAATAATCAATATCGTGTGCTACTGTACAACTACGCTTATTACTATAATTTTAACACCGGGTGTTTCAACAGTTAACGGTAAAACTTCCGTCGTTATTTTCATAAAGTATTTTTGTCGTTTTCTCAATCCGACAATAATTCCATTATAGGGACCACCAATGATTGTGTCGTTGTCACGAATATTCACGTTAAAACGTAATATTCCTCGACCAATCGAATATTATAACAACTTGCGTACTTTGCAAAATTTATAAATATTACCCACAACTATAACATTATATCAAATTCATTCCATAATATTCAAAAATGATATTTATAGAAAATTTATCTTTATTTATAAAAGTTGGGTCTTACATTAACAGTAGTTAATCTGCTACATGAATGACATTTTCGTACATATTATACTGTGTTTTTATAGCACTAGCTACTCTACTTGGACCAATATTTTGAGTTAATGTTTTGAATACCTTCCCATCTCATATTTAGTATTGGTAATAAGACAATGACCAACGAAAGAAGAAGAAAAAAGTCGACACACCTTCTCATCCATCTATCCATCCATCACATCTATCCAAAATTTCATTAGAATTCATATTTCAAAAATTAAATAAACTTTCCTATGCCAGTTGAAACAGCTATAATTTTTCTAACAGTTATTTATTTCACTATAAAAATCCCATAATTTATTCCATAAAATTTACAACTCCTCACATCTTTTTCTCTTTATTTTCTAATATAATAATAACACCATACTTGCAAGCTCAAATTCTTATAATTTATATAATATATATTTATAATTTATTATACACATAAATCATAATATTTATTTTATTAGTACACTCATATTATTACAATGGATTCTTCCAACATTCCACCAGTGTCATCATTTATTCAAAATGATCCAAATATCATTATGTCTGAAAGTGTCGTTCCGGGTTCGAGTACAATATTTCCACGTCCTACCGGCGAGCAAAATAAACGTACAACGACTATTTGGGATCATTTCATTGAAGTGTGGATTGCAGAAGGTGTTAAAAATTTTTAATGCAAAATATGTAACAACTTATTTAGGGTTAAAGGAAATAATACATTACTCCGTCACTACGAGTCGTGTTTGAAGAAGCATAAAATAACTGATGAAAGCTCTTAATCACAAATTTATCGTTCTGGTCACAATTGAAGTTATGATCAAATATTACAAAAGCTGAGTGGCAAGCTAAGTTAATGATCGAGAAGGAGCTTTCATTCAATTTTTTTGACGACGCGCGCTGTACCGACTACATTTAAGGCGCATTGCAACCGAAATATAAACAAGTAAGTAGAATGACTACTAAACGTGATGCAATGAAATTATATAATAAAGCTAAAAATGAATTAATTGAGTATTTTGATAATTTTGACAGTAAAATTTGTTTAAATAGTGATACTTGGTCTGCTAATCATCAACATGGAATTAGCTATATTTGTATTACAACTCATTGGATAGATTCTGAAATGTTTATGCAAAAAAGAATTATAGGATTAATTTGAATATTTTGAATTACCACATAATGGTCAATCAATATATGCTCAAATTATGTCCATAATTCATACTTTCAAAATTAAAGATAAAATAATGAGTATTAGTTTAGATAATGCAACAAATAATACTAGTTCTATTAATATGTTAAAAAATGATTTAAAGCATGTAGTAAATGGTGTATTTTTTTCATGTTAGATGTGTATGTCATATAATAAATTTGATTGTACAATCCGGATTCACTTACTTGCAAGATCCAATAAATAAAATTCGTTGTATGGTTAGTTTTACATATGGTTCAAATAAAAGAATACAATATTTTAGAAATTTTTGTCATGCAAGGGGTGAAAATTTTAAAAGAGTAAAATTTGATAATAACACTAGATGGAATAGTACATATGATTTATTTAAAGATGATTATAAACATCAAAATATACTTATGGAGTTTTATAACACGCAAACTGATCATGAAATAACAAATGAAGATTGGAATTTATTATGTCAACTTTTAAATATTCTTAAAGTTTTTAAAAAACACACAAAAATATTAAGTGGTGTTTATTATCCTACAATTCATCATGTTCTGTTTGCATGTTTGGAAATAACAAATATGTTTCAACAATATAAATATGATCATTTCTGGACTAACCTTATTTTTAGTATGCAAGATAAATTTAAAAAATATTTTGAAGACATGCCTACAGTTATTATTTGTGCAGTGGCATTAAACCTCGTAATAAAATTAGAAGGTGTGGAAAGTGTTTTAGAAGATATAATAGAAAATATAGGTACTGAAAATATTAATTACATTAAACTAAATTTTAATAATACATTTACTAAATTTTATGAACAATATGAGTCTGTATTGTAAGACCCCAACTTATTATAAATAAAATCGAATTTCCTCTAATTATTATTGTGAATAATAATGTGTTAATTTGATATAATGCTTTGGTTATGGGTAAAATGTGCAAATTTTGTAAAATAAGCAAGTGGTTATAAAATATTCATTGTTGTCGGGGAATATTCGTTTGGTCGTGGAATATTCTTTACTCGCGGGAAATATTCGCATTTACAGCGGTGCAACCATTTGTGGGCCCCATGCGGATAACTGCTCGGATGAAAAAAGCGACAAAGTTTGAGTTTTATAAATACGCAGGCGTAATTATTTACGAATTAACAACCTTTGTTGGAATACACGGTGGTTAAAATACTGATACGCGCGTCTGGCGTTGGTTGCACCTGATTTTACGGTATAAAGATTGTTGAATTATTGATTCTTACGTGAAAGAAGGCACTACTCAATAATTATTCGATAATTCTTCATTCAATATTTTATTTTATTCAATAATTACTGCGTTGATAATTTATATTATTGTTATTTAAATAATTGTCAACGCACAAGATTTCCCATTATCGGATCAATAATTCATATTATTTGAATAATATTATGAGATAACATTATTAGCAATGTCTAGAAAGTTACATCAAGGAGAGGTTTGGTCACCTAATTGCTTGGCATGATAAGGAGAAATTCTTATCGGAAGCCCCCTCTTCCCTGGCCACTGGTTGTCATAAATGTGATTCTGTAATATTATTTGTGAATAATTAATTATTGATTTATATGATAAGAAAATATTTATTTGATGCGGATTTAAATGATGGATTTATTTATGTGGTTATAAATGAAGGAATTAATGTTGAGGTGTTTTATCAATATTTTGTCGGAATAGAGGTATTAAAAAATCAAACCAGTGGTCTTGAGATATATTACGTGAGTTATAATTTTTAATCTGACCGTTGGATCGTTGTAATTTTTGGATATGTTATACATATATAAGTTGAGTATATGTCCACAAAATTTGAACCGTTAAAAATGAACGTATGATTTGTTATGTATTTTAAGAGGTGACTAGTTCAGAAATTGTTGAAGTTTCAGAATTTATCATTTTAGTGGAAAATTCTAGTGGAAAATTTTAGTGGAAAATTCAGAAATTCTTGAATTTAAAATGTGGTGGGTGGCAATAGTAGAAGGTAAAAGCCATCGTGGAGTAAAAGTCAAGATTTGCTTGCTTCGTCTTAACATTTTTCTATAAATAGAGGGCTAAGTTAGAATTGAAAATCACACTAGAAACAAGTTTTCTTTCTCTCTATATTATCGAGCGTATTTTGTGAGTATTTACATACTTTGAGAGTTTCTATTCAGTACAAGTTTCATTTAGTATCATATCCGATATTCCATTCCGAAGTACGATTTCTTTGAGGTAAGGGGTGTTATTTTCTTCGTAAATGATATTATTTCTTTCAATATCATTATGCCGAAATATTGGTCTAAACTTTTTATCAAATTTGGAACTTTTTGTGTTGAAGTTATTATTCACATATACTGGTCTTTATTCACGATATCGGCACTATTCAATTAGAAAATAAAATTTTCTTCTTTTTTCCAAGATGTCTATTATGGTTACTATCTTTGATTGTATCCATGTTTTGATCTTTATTTTTGAATTATGCTTCAAATTTAGTTATTATGGAGTATTATTGAACTTGGATAAACTGTAATATGAATCCCTAATATTTGTCCTTTTGTTTCACTGGATTCGTTTTCTTTAAGATATTTTTCATCATCCTCAGTCCTAAATGATGATATTAATGAATATCTTTGGCTGTGTAGTGCAAAAAGATGAATGATTACCTAATGAATATCTTTGGGCGTAGTGCAAAGATGAATATGTGTTGAGATGAACATGATTTGGTGATCTAAATAAATATCTTTGGCACATGAAGTGCAAAGATGAATATTTGATTCAAGATGTATATTGATTGATGTTACGAGGATAAAATATTGATGATGGACTTTTAAATCTTAGAAGATAGTAGAATTCTTTCTCTACTTGAGCTCTTCTAATGGATTGTTGTTACAGCCGCAGTTGTTGATCTAAAACTTGTTGTCTATTATATTTTATCGATTTTTCCATGTTGAAGACTAATGATAATTTGTTGTATATTATCTTAGTCATAATATTCTTTTCTTGGGCTAGTTGAGCTCACCCTTTTCCTTTTTGTTCCATTGTTCTTCCTCGAGGAGGAGAGAATTTAGTAGGAACTAATAGGGGTATGGAGTGATGATTCAAGATAGTTGTTTTAGTAGTCCTCGCTATTTTGTAAAATAGTGTATCAATAATTATAATGAGAACTTCTTTTGAGTTTGTATACTCTCTATTAGACAATAGTTGTATTCAAACTCATAGTATATGTGTTGTCGTATTTTGCACGACAATTGTATTACTTAAGTTGTATTTGTTTCTGTACTATGTATTTGGTGACTCAGAATGGGTGATGTATACCTATTTTGGGGGCGTCACAGTTGATATCAAAACTTAGGGATATGATCCCTGGCTGAGATGTGAGACAAGAACTAGGAGGGGAGAGACGGAGAATTTCTTCGCTAGTATGACCTGACTAAGTTTATTTGGTATTTATTTGGTCGGTCAGAGTATAGGGATAATATGTAAGATGTCAATTAACCCTTATTTTATTGCAGTATTTAAGAATGGCAGCGAGAAATATTAACGATGGAGTGAATGAGACAGTGGAGACACCTTTAATCACCACCCAGGGGAACGTGCAACAGAAAGGCAATATTCCTCCTGTAAATAACACTACCGAACAAATGATGAATGATGGGATGTTTAGAAGCTTTTTGCAATTCATGCAAAATCAAACGAGGGAGACTTGTGCACAAAATATAGGTGGAAATGATAGTAATCCGCGGCTTGTCACAGCCAAGCAGTTCAAAGAGTTGGGACTACCAGAATTTATTGGAAAGCCGAATTCGATCAAGGCGGAAACGTGGGTCAAGCAAATTACCAAGATATTCGATGTCTTGGGATGCACGGAGGAACAGAAGGTTCTATTCGCCACCTTTATATTAGTGGTGAGGCACTCTTTGGTGGGGAGTCGTGAAAGCTGCACTCACCGACGCGACTCAACATGTCTTGGGAAACATTTGAAACTTGTTTAATGACAAGTACTTTCCTAAAAATATTTGTCATATGAAGGAGGTGGAGTTTATCGATTTGGAATAAAAAATAACATGATGTGTCGAAGTACGAGGCAAAGTTTGTAGAGTTATCCAGGTTTGCACCTCATTTGGTCGAGAATGAGGAACAAATTATGAGGATGTTTCTGAGAGGTCTAAAACCCGAGATTCAGGAATATCTTATCTCTCATAAATTTTCTTTATATTCAGGATGTTGTAAATGAGGCTCAATTATTAGAGCGAGATAAATGAGTATGTTCAAGGCGGCATCCAGACAATGAAAACCGTAGGGGAAAAACATTGGACAAAAGCGGTAACCACTCTGATGGTGGTAATTGGCCATGAAAATAGAAGGAGGCAGTCGGGAGGAGATTCAAGAAGAGAAGGTACAAAAATGACAACGTAAAGACATCGGACAAACATCAACTATTTTTGGGGATGAGAACGAAAGCGATTGTTTGTTACAAATGCGGAAAAAGAGGACATCATTAAGCGCCACAACAATCAAGGTGTGTTATAACGTGTGGAAATAAAGGTCATATAGCTAGAGATTGTCTAGTTACAAAACCAAGTTCAACGGGGATGGTGACTCAAAGGTACATCTGGACAAGTCAAAGTCGATTGGTTCCAGGAAGGACGTTTGTCGTGACTGCCCAAAATGCGAGGAACCCAAACGAGGTGATCACGGGTAAGCTAATCATAAACTCTTGCGAAGTTTAAAACTTATTAGATACCGGTTCTACCCATTCTTTTATCTCTCCTTCTTGTGCTCAACGTTTAAACTTGACTCCGGAGAAGTTAGACCTTGACTTATCTGTTGAGACTCCATTAGGAGAAACTTTCATTACATCTACTGTTTATAAATCTTGCTTGATTCAAGTTGGTACCATCACATTACCTGCTGATCTTATTTCGCTGAAAATTCTTGCATTTGATGTGATTTTAGGGATTGATTGGTTAACCACTCATCATGCTAAAATTGATTATTTTCGTAAGGTTGTCAGTTTTCATATTCCTAACCAACCTGTTATGTGAATTCAAACAACCAAACCACTAAAATCAATCACTGTCATATCAAGCCATAAAGCTATTCGTTTATTGAAAAATGGATGTCAAGCTTTCTTAGCCCATGTCACGGACTTGAACAAAAACAGGTCAGATTTGAATAATATTTCTGTTGTTAGTGAATTTCCTAAAGAACTTTCCGGTCTACCCCCAGAACGTAAAGTTGAATTCTTTATTGACCTTGAACCTGGTAAAAAGCCCATTTCTAAAACCCCATATCGAATGACTCCTATTGAACTTAAGGAGTTAAAGGTCCAACTATAGGAGTTGTTGGACATCGATTTTATTCGTCCTAGTACATCTCCTTGGGGTGTTCCTGTGTTATTTGTAAAGAAGAAAGACTAGAGTATGCGACTTTGTATTGACTACCGAGAATTGAATCATGTCACTATCAAGAATAGGTATCCGCTACCTCGAATAGATGACTTGTTTGACCAGTTGCAAGGAGCACAATTCTTTTCAAAGATCGATCTTCATTCTAGGTATCATCAGCTGAAGATTAAAACTGAGGATATTCCAAAGACTGCCTTCAAAACTCGGTACGGGCATTATGAATTCTTAGTCATGTCTTTTGGATTGACTAATGCTCCTGCTGCTTTCATGGATATGATGAACCGTGTGTTCAAAGAATATTTGGATCAGTTCGTTGTTGTCTTTATTGATGACATCCTCATCTATTCCAAAAGCCGTGAAGATCATGAGCAACATTTGAAGCTGGTATTACAAAGGCTTCGTGATAACAAGTTGTATACCAAGCTGAAGAAATGCGAGTTCTGGCTTGAGGAAGTAGCATTCCTTGGGCACGTGGTGTCAAAACATGGAATATCTGTCGACCCGGCGAAGATTGAAACCATACAAAGTTGGGACCAACCAAAGTCGGTGACCGAAGTACGTAGCTTTCTGGGCTTAGCTGGTTACTATCGGAGATTCGTGGAAGGATTTTCTCGAATCGCTACTCCGTTAACTCAGCTGACTCGTAAAGATATAAAATTCGGTTGGAGCGAGGATTGTGAGAAGAGTTTTCAAGAACTCAAGAGAAGACTCATTTCGGCACCTGTTCTGACAATACCATCTGGTTCGGATGGATTTGTTATCTACAGCAATGCTTCAGGTAAAGGGTTAGGATGTGTTCTCATGCAACACGGGAAAGTCATAGCCTATGCCTCGGGACAACTTAAAGAATATGAGAGGAATTATCCTACTCATGATTTAGAGTTGGCAGCAGTCATTTTCGCGTTGAAGATCTGGAGACACTACCTGTATGGGGAGAAAGTGGAGATCTATACAGATCATAAAAGCCTCAAATATTTCTTCACCAAAAGGAACTCAATATGCGGCAACGACGTTGGCTCGAGATGTTGAAAGATTACGATCATACCATCCAATATCATCCTGGAAAAACAAACGTGGTAGTTGACGCATTGAGTAGAAGATCATATGCGGGTATGAGTGCAATGTTGTTAACACAAAGGTCCATTTTTTATGACTTGCAAAGGATGGAGATAGAGTTAAAGGCTCCAAGTATCCACATGATGATATCAAACATACAAGTAGAACCGACTTTAATCGATAAAGTTAAAGCTGCTCAAGTTATGGACATGGAGCTGATGCGTATGAATAAGAAAGTGCAAGAAGGTGCTATTCCAGAAGCAAGAATCGATGAAGAAGGAATACTTCGAGTCAACTCCAGACTTTGTGTTCCTAACGATTCTGACTTGAAGCATAGAATCATGATGGAGGCACACAACACACCGTTTACAATTCATCTTGGGAGTACCAAAATGTATCATGATCTTCGACATATATTTTGGTGGAACAATATGAAGAGAGAGAGAGATCGCAGAGTTTATCTCGAGGTATTTAACTTGTCAACGTGTAAAGGCGGGGCATCAAGTGCCTAAGGGTCCATTGCAACCACTTGAGATTCTGAAATGGAAGTGGGAACACATTACCATGGATTTCGTTATGGGTCTTCCCACGGTTTCTCAAGGCGTAGATGCGATTTGGGTTTTTATTGATAGATTAACCAAGTCTGCTCATTTCTTGCCTATACGAGAGACTTATTCCCTTGAACGTCTTGCTAGTATATACGTGAATGAGATTGTAAGATTGCATGGCATGCCAGTATCCATAGTTTCGGATCGTGACTCAAGATTCACTTCATGATTTTGGGTTAGCTTATGTAAAGCTATGGGCGGTTAAGGATTTGATTCGGCAAGATACCATCCTCAAACGGACGGGCAATCAAAGAGGACTATTCAAACTCTTGAAGATCTATTAAGACTCTGTGTCCTAGATTTCAAAGGTAGTTGGGATAAGTACCTACCATTAGTGGAATTCTCCTACAACAACAGTTATCAGGAAAGTATAGGTGTGTCCATTTGAAGCATTGTATGGACGAAAGCATCGCTCTCCAGTATGCTGGGACGAGGTGGGTGAAGCAACGTTGTTGGGACCAGAATTGATACACATAACTACAGAGAAGATCCATATGATCCGACAACGTATACAAATGGCACATGATCGACAAAAGACTTATGTGGATCTTCATCGAAAGGACGTGAAATTTAATATTGGGGATCATGTATTGTTACGGTTGCACCATGGAAGGGAGTTACAAGATTTGGGAAGAGAGGAAAGCTCAATCCACGATTTGTTGGTCCATTTGAGATTCTTGACCGAATAGGAAATGTGGCCTACAGACTCGCATTACCTCCAAGCATGTCTCGTGTTCATAATGTTTTTCACATATCTATGATTTGTAAATATGTGAAAGACCCGAACCACATTATTGAGTTAGAACCGGACGAGATAGCTGACGATTTAACGTACGATGAGGTACCTATTAAGATCTTGGATAGGAAGGAGCATGTCCTATGCACGAAGGTTATACCACAAGTTAAGGTTTTGTGGAGGAACCATGCAATTGAAGAAATGACACAGGAGTTGGAATCGGGAAATGAAAGAGGTATGCTCACCTTTTGAAAACACTGTGTACGTACGTCAATTTTGAGGACGAAATTTCATAAGGAGGGGAGGTTGTAAGACCCCAACTTATTATAAATAAAATCAAATTTCCTCTAATTATTATTGTGAATAATAAGGTGTTAATTTGACATAATACTTTGGTTATGGGTGAAATGTGCAAATTTTGCAAAATAAGCAAGTGGTTATAAAATATTCATTGTTGTCGGGGAATATTCGTTTGGTCGTGGAATATTCTTTACGCTTCGGGGAATATTAAATACAACAAGTATGACCATTTGTGGGCCCCATAACGGATAACTGTCGGATGAAGAAAATGACAAAATTTTAGTTTTATAAATAATTGTGTAATTGTTACTGTTAACATTGTTGGAATTCCTGGTGGTTAAAATACAGTAATACGCGTGGTTGCACAGTAGCACACGATATTGCACAGTATTGTTGAATTATTGATTCTTACGTAAGAAGGCACTACTCAATAATTGTTACAGTAATTAATGTTCAATATTTTATTTTATTCAATAATTGCTGCGTTGATAATTTATATTATTGTTGTTTCAATAATTGTCACTGCACAGTATTTCCCATTATCGGATCAATAATTCATATTATTTGAATAATATTATGAGATAACATTATTGGCAATGTCTAGAAAGTTACATCAATGAGAGGTTTGGTCACCTAATTGCTTGCGCGATGAAGGAGAAATCCTTATCTGAAAGCCCCCCTCTTTCTTGAAGCGCCTGGTTGTCTGTACAGAAGGTTACATCGAGGAGATAGCATTAAATGATGGATTTATTTATGTGGTTATAAATGAAGGAATTAATGTTGAGGTGTTTTATCAGTATTTTGTCGGAATGGAGGTATTAAAAAATCAAACCAGTGTTCTTGAGATATATTGCGTGAGTTATAATTTTTAATTCGACCATTGGATCGTTGTGATTTTTGGATATGTTATACATATATAAGTTGAGTATATGTCCACAAATTTTGAACCGTTAAAAATGAACGTATGATTTGTTATGAATTTTAAGAGGTGACTGGTTCAGAAATTGTTGAAGTTTCTGAATTTATCATTTTAGTGGAAAATTCTAGAATTAGTGGGCCCCACTTTTGGTTGGTGAAAAATGTGCTCAAATTAAATTGCAAATGTGGTGGGTGGCAATAGTAGTAGGTAAAACCATCAGGTAGCAGGTTAAGTCTGCTTCGGCATGCTAACATTTTTCTATAAATAGAGGGCTAAGTTAGAATTGAAAAGTACACCAGAAATAAGTTTTCTTTCTCTCTATATTATCGAGCGTATTTTGTGAGTATTTATATACTTTGAGAGTTGCTATTCAGTACAAGTTTCATTCAGTATCATATCCGATATTCCATTCCGAAGTACGATTTCTTTGAGGTAAGGGGTGTTATTTTTTCGTAAATGATATTATTTCTTTCAATATCATTATGCCGAAATATTGGTCTGAACTTTTTATCAAATTTAGAACTTTTTGTGTCGGGGTTACTATTCACGTATACGACACTATTCACCAAAAAATAAAATTTTCTTCTTTTTGTCCAAGATGTCTATTATGGTTACTATCTTTGATTGTATCCATGTTTTGATCTTTATTTTTGAATTATGCTTCAAATTTAGTTATTATGGAGTATTATTGAACTTGGATAAACTGTAATATGAATCCCTAATATTTGTCCTTTTGTTTCACTGGATTCGTTTTCTTTAAGATATTTTTCATCATCCTTAGTCCTAAATGATGATATTAATGAATATCTTTGGCATGTAGTGCAAAGATGAATGATTACCTAATGAATATCTTCGGCCCGTAGTGCAAAGATGAACAGGTGTTGAGATGAACATGACCATCTGGTGATACAAATGAATATCTTTGGCCTGTAGTGCAAAGATGAATATTTGATTCAAGATGTATATTGATTGATGTTACAGGGATAAAATATTGATGATGGACTTTTAAATCTTAGAAGATAGTAGAATTCTTTCTCTACTTGACTCTTCTAATGAATTTTTGCTTCCGTTGCAGTTGTTGATAGAAAACTTGCTGTCTATTATATTTTATCAAATTTTTCCCTGTTGAAGACTAATGATAATTTGTTGTATATTATCTTAGTCATAATATTCTTTACTGGGCTAGTTGAGCTCACCCTTTTCCTTTTTTGTTCCATTGTTCTTCTCAGGAGGAGAGAATTTAGCGAGAACTAAAGGGGTATGGAGTGATGATTCAAGATAGTTGTTTTAGTAGTCCTCACTATTTTGTAAAATGGTGTATCAATAATTGTAATGAGGACTCCTTTTGAGTTTGTATACTCTCTATTAGACAATTGTTGTATTCAAACTCACAGATATATGTGTTGTCGTATTTTGCACGACAATTGTATTACTGAAGTTGTATTTATTTCTGTACCATGTATTTGGCGACTCAGAATGGGTGATGTATACCTATTTTGGGGGCTTCACATGTATATTCTACATCTAAACGGGCACCACCTCCTGCCCCTTCATCATCTAAGTTTGCATCATTATTATAATCATTATCAAAAAAACCAAAAACTTCAACACACACAAACAGTTCAAATGAACTTGGTTTATATTGTAGTACTGATTTTAGAAGTTTTATGACCGACCAAGAATTTGAAAATTTAGATATACTTGCATTTTGAAAAAAAAAACATAATCGACAATTTCCTACTTTGGCCGCCATGGCCCGTGATTTTCTAACTATCCAAGCTAGTACCATAGCTTCGGAATCTTGTTTTTCTTTATCTGGCAGGGTATTGGATGAAAAAAGAAGTAGACTTGGTCCGGAGTTGTTGGAAATATGCATTTGCTATAGAGATTATCTTGCCGCACAAAGAAGAGCAAAAGACGTAATAGACGATCAAGATAGCTCGGAAGATCTCGAAGTTGAAACAAGAACTGCCGAAAATACACATCCATGAATATTGAAGATACATTTTTTTTGAAGAATTGAAGATTGAAGCTATAATTTTTGAAGATTTGAAGATAAATTTTACGATGTCTTGAAGACAAATATTTTTTTGAAGATTTGAACTTTGAAGGAATTTTTTAAATATTTAAACTTATTTTTAAAAATTTTGATGCCAAATATTTGTAATCAAGTCATTCTTGTTTATTGTTTGTTATACTTTTTAAAGTTATAAACTTATAATAATTAATCAATGATTCAATAAAATATAAATTTTACTGATTCATTATTGTAATTTGTAAGTTGTACTAAATTAGTTTTTATAAATACATCAATAAATTTAGTTACTCATGTTTAATTTCTTGTGAATACATTTAATTAATATAGTAGTTAATTTATTTAATATTTTGCATTAAAAAGTAGTTGATTTAATATTAAATTTTAAAATGAATAATTTAAAATTTATTAATATATTAATTAAAATTAATAAATTAACTAGTGTAATAGTCCTTTGTAAATATGTATGATATATAAAAATATACAAAGAGAGTAATAGACTAACAAACAATTGAAAACATACTTTAATTACTACTTTACTACTTCAGCAAAGAGCAATTGAGCAAGCAATACAAATATACAATAATAAGTAAAATAGTCATAGCCTATTATGGCTATTAAGCCTATTATCTAGACTTTGACTTTGAGAGACACAAATACAATCAATTTTCAGTGTATTCACATTTGTTAGGACTTAGGAGTCTAGAGTCCCCCTTCTTTCTTCACGTTCTTCTGCTTATCTGGTATCATTCTTTCTCTCTCTCTCTCTTAGGGCTTTTCAGTTTTCACTACTCCTCTATTAGACTATTACCTCAATTTCTCCATCATTCTCTCTCTAAAAATTGGGGCGTGAATTCATGAAGAATTGAAGATGCACCACGAATTGACGGTGAGATTTTAAAAATTGATCATCAATTATGTTGCAAGCTCACATGTCTGGAAAACCCTGCGAAAGTTAAACCTACAGCTTTAAGCCTTCAATGTTCAATCTATGTCGGAGAAAACAATTAGCCCCAAAGAGGTATCTAGTATTCCTTCAATTCATTCCTGAAAAATTAGAATTAATATTTTTCTTGATTAGTATTAACTATTAACCCAATTTATTATGTTGCTTAATTATGCTGAGAAATATGTAGATTTATATATGCAATTAGAGTTGATTATGAATTTGTTTTGAAATATATTGTTTGCTTTACCAATTTAAGATAATTTTGTTGGTTTGTTTGAAAAACAAACAGTTAATATATATATATATATATATATATATATATATATATATATATATATATATATATATATATATATATATATATAATGTGTCCTTTTATTTACATTTTTTATATAAAAAAGTGTGATGGGTTTGGACAGACCAACTTTGGGCCTTTGACCTTATCCATGAGCCTCAACAGATCATCTTTTCCATCGCCAAGCTTGACCTGTAGGCCCAAAGTCAAAGTCGCTTTGGCTGGTCAAGCTGGCAAAGAGCCTAGCAGGTGGCTTTGTTGTGCACCTCAGAGTGGGGAATGCTAGTGAGAAATTGTGAAATATATTTTTTTAAGAAATTGATATTTTTATAAATAAATTTGATAGTTAGTTAGAGAAATTCTTTCGTATGAGAGATGATTTTGTGGAATTAATATTTTTAATTATAAAAATATTAATTCTCAATTTTTAAACACAAATTAATTGTGTTATGCGTAGTACAAAAAATACCATGATATTTTTTTATTGTGTTTAAGGAATAGATTATTGTATATATATTTTTTAAACACAATAAGCTCAAAACTGATGGGAAAGAACCAAATTTTTTTATTAGTTTTGGACTTTTTTACTTTTAGAAGATGATATATATTACTAATGTATAAGTTGATTATTTAACTGTCAGTTACGTGAATAATTATTAGAAATAAATTTTTAGAGAGATGTGTAATAAGTGAATCATTCCTATAATTTCAACTAATCTCATGTATTAATAAGTTTCTTAATTTTAGTTGGATATAGATTTATTACAATACATAGCACGACTATTTACTTTTTTGTTTTTGTTTTTAACTTCATAATTTTGTTATTCGTTCCATAATTAAAGTTTTCAGGTTATATATTTTATCGTATTTGAAGAAGGATATTTATTGTTGTTTTGAGTATTCTATCATTAACAACACAACAAAAATAATATAAAGGCGTGGTTCATGTTGGCTTTGACATTTAAGCGCATTACAATGAAATTAAAATTTTAAAGCAATTTTCAAACCCTAAAGCAGGATCCATGCGAAAAATCAATTAATTCGAGAGGTTTAGAGATTATACGGATATGAAAATGAGAATCTGAAACCAAATTGCGCCTCGAATCTCCAACGCATGATACAAACCGATTGTTGCTCTACTAAGTATCCACACGAGCATGCACGAACCGTCAAACGATTACGCAATAAGAAGGACTTGCGGTATTAGCCACCAAAAGGAATGGATTTTCTAAAACTGTTTTTTCTCTAGTCTCTCTCTAAGAAGCGGCTAGGGTTTTTCAATTATGATATCACCCTAAGTAGTCTTTATATATCATATATATAGTAGTTAAAAGGAATTAATCAAATCAAAACCTAATTTCATAAAATATATATATATATATATATATATATATATATATATATATATATATATATATATAATTATAGTCTTACTTAATTAATATACATTATATACATAAATATCCTTTTAATTTAAATTCGTGATTTAAATACTATTAATCATATTAATATATTTAAATCCTTAAAATTTAAATTAATTCCCTTTAAATAACGTTACATGTATGTGACCTATAGGTTATTATTACGTTGGCAATAATTTTAAAATCATATTATAAAATTATAAAGCGCGAGCGGCATCTAGTAATGCATCACGCTACCCAAGTAATAATAAGATCGATGATTCGATGATTCGATGCAACCTTTTTCGTGACCAATGTTTCAATGTAATTTAATCCTTTTAACCTTAATATCCTAGATTAAACTCGAGTCATGGAATGTGTCATACTCTTCATAATTTAATTTAAGTTTTCTTGATTAATGAGTAGACTATATGAAACAAATCACTATTTGAGCATGGCCATGCATTTCATAGTCCTACTCAATCAAGAAACCTATGGATATCACCCATAATATATAGGATGGTTAAATTCCATCTAGATCACTCAAATTTCTCACACGATTAATGATGAACCCAATAATCACCTTTATAGTCCACCCTATTAAAGGTGACATTTGATGATATCAAAGTACATAAATTCTCGTGTAGTAATATAAGCGATTTCAGTGCGGAGGACCATTACATCATTATCACTATGAGAATTGCTAATGACACTTCAGCATAATGCTCCATATAGAATTCTCATGGTGGGTGCATCGAAGACATCGTTCTCTAACATGTACCTATGCATTAACTTAATATCTCATATATTTATGACCAATGAGATTTGGTCATCAATCGATCCACATACTAGTCTCAATGCATCATTGTTGTCCCATCAACAATGATACTCGACTAGGGACATTTAAGAACACTGATACTAATGGTAATATATAATCTCATGTTCAAGTCACATACTTGAAACTATATAATTTGTATCACTATTCTAAGGAATTTTATTATGTTAACAATTGTATTACGCAGTAAATAAAACCATAATAAAATCATATATTTATTCAATCAAATATAATATCAAAACGTTAAGCAATTATATCAATTAATTGGCCTCTAGGGCATAAACTCTAACAGTTCATCCAAAAGTTTGGGCTAATCCGTGTTGAGTATATTCTAGATTAAGCTCCACACGCAAGTATACGTGATCAGCAAGTAATATAATAGTAAGTAGAGTATCGTTCCCACAGAGAATTAGTTAACAAGAATTATCAAGTACTAACCTATAACCAATTTAATCTTATTTAAACAAATAATTTAATAATTTAATTTAAAATAATTAATTAAACTATTACTAATTATTCCTAGAGTGAAACAAGATAATGAAGACTTGAGTTTACAATTACAATTATTGTTTCATTTAAGTCAACACACTTCCTGTTAAGCCAAATTATTTACACGGGATTGTTAATCAAGAACACGAAAGTAAAATATGGCCATCTCTCAATGCACCATACTCATATCAAATCAAATCCACTGATGATAGAATCAATTTGAACACCCTAATTAACTAACCTACTATATCTCTATGTGAATTACAATTAAAAGAGTTTAAGTATAAGTTCTTGTTAGACTACATGCAATGCCTCGATATATCTATATCTTAAGCACAAATCATGAATTCCAACTCCATGCAGAACACATGAATACATGCTATTATGATCAGATCTAAACCCATAATCCGTCTCTCAAGTTCATATGGATTATCATAGTAATTGTTAGCTAGGCAATCAAGCAATTAAGGGCAAACCATAACAGACAATCCAAATACAATTAATAAGACTAAAAAGGAAGTATATTAAAGAAAATTACACAATATGATCCATAGTATCCTCAAAATAGAGTTTAATTCATAACTGAACTAGAATCCATCATCCACAATTGTTTAAGCATTAAAAGATACAAATAAATAAGAAGAGAATTTGAAGTTGATAAACAAATCTGCATTTTCTTGCTTCCAATCTGATTCCCCAATGATAATCAATAGCTTCAATATTCAGTTCTTAGTTAATATAGGGTTCCTAATCTAAAAGAGAAAGTAAAGAAGAAATTAACAGAAGTTTATCCCAAGAGGGAGTTTATGGAGTCTTAGAACTAGTCTCTCCCATTGCAAACTATAAATATGCCATAAATATAATAATTCACGAGTCCTTCTTTGCCCATCCGATTGGTTAAAATAATTAAAAAAGTCAACTGCTGGAGTTCAGAGATCGGCGCATTCGCGCTACCCACAAGGCTAAATGGGGCGCAACTACGCTGCATCAATATTCTGATAAAGACACAGTAATCATCATTGCGTTGCACCGAAATAAATTAGGCAACTAGGCCATGCATCAAATCAAGACTTCTGTTTTCTACTGCTGCTGCTACACTCCATATGACATCACTTCATTGATTGTTCCTTTTAGCATCTCCACATTCATTTTAGTTTCACAAGTCACCAGGAAAGTTCCTAAACGTGCAATCTACAAAAGAAACCAAAAGTGTATGAAAAGCTACTAAAATGTAAGAGTTTAAGCAACAATTAAAGTCAATTGATATTAAGATAGGTAGATATCAAACTACATATCAAATACCTATTGGGTAAAATCGATATACGCTCACACGCAAGTGTACGTCGTAACCAAGTAATATAATGATAAGTCAAGTATCGTTCCCACAGAGACTAGTATGAAATTAATCCTAACAATTACCAACTTTATATTAATCCCAATTTTATTAAACTATCCAATTTAATGATTTAAACTAAGGAAACTAAAAATATAAAAATACTAAGCAATCAACAAACTCAAAAACTATAATTTTAAGCAAATAATGGAGAATTAGGCTTACGACTTCACTTTAATTATCATTCTGATTACTACACCCTATTCCAGTTCAATTCACTATCCCCGTTTATTAATCAAGAACACTCAAGTAGAACTAGCTATCTCTCGATGCACTAATACCATATTAACTTAAATCCACAAATGAGATAGAATTAAGCTAAACACCTTAATCAACTAATTCACTATATCTCTATGTGAATTACAATCAAAGAAGATTTATTTTCAAGTTCTCTAACTGATTGCATGCGATGTTAAACATATCTCTACCCTAACATATATCTAGATTCTATTCACTCACAGAATTCAAGAACACATACTATAATGACTAAGTCTAGATTCATATTTCATCTCTCGAGTCCATATAATTCCACACAAAATTGGTGATCAAGCAATTCATAAATTCAAGAACAAATCACTATAGATAAACTGAAAGATAGATTATTAAACTGAAATTCAAGGTTACATAATCATCGTTCAACCATAAGATCTGTCATAAGCCTAATAAATAATTTAGTTCATGACAAATAAAATAAAAACTGAAATTATCAAAGAAATCATCATCACAATTACAATTATTGAATTAACGAAAAAAGAATGAATCCAGAACCACCCTTCTCCTTAGCTCTAATCTTGCAATTATCGTGACTTTAACTTTCAATCCATCCTCCAATGCTCTTGCTCAAATTAGGGCTTAGAAAATGTTAATTGACTGTCTCCTTAATTGTCTTGTTGTTTCTTGTTAATATCCAGCTTAGGATACGTATTTTGACCATACTTTGTCGCCCAATACAGTTCTAAATTATGCCAATTTCTCCCCTTCACGCCACTGCAATAACACAATCGAAACATGGCTCTGGCCTTTTCCGTACCCAGCCGGTGAGTTTTTCCTCCTTTATATATACCTTGAACAGAGGTGCTACTATCTTTGGTCGAGTACCCCACTTCTACGGGGGTTTTGCTCTATAAAATCCACCCGTGAAGGGGTCTTTCTCTTCTATGATCCATTTTAGCTCTTTTTCTTGCCAAGTTTTTCCACGAAACCACCATTTCAGTCTAAATGCTTTGCCACCATACCTAAACACAAAAAAACACTAAACAAGTAAAACGAATCAAAGACATAATGAATTAACACTGTTTAACCTCGAATTAGAGGCTGATTCATAGGTACAAAACTCACTCATCAAACTTCCCCAAACTTAAACTCGTGCTAGTCCTCGAGCACAAAACAAAACAAAAGTACTATGCAATGCTATGTAATGGAATGGAATGCAACTAGTCTATATGCCTACGAATCCAATAGTCGTGATAGAACAAGTCTTGTTCAACTGGCCTCAGAGAAATCAAGTAAAAATGACAATACTTCATATCAAAACCAATCAATAATTTCCCAGTCAATCATCAAATCTTAAACTATTATTACTGACATAGTGCGTGTGTGCTCAACATCCATGCTAACTGATATAATGCTAAATACAACACATAATAGATCTCTTTTAAAGCATCATACATTGTAAACTCACAAAATTCACGAACAAGCTAGATCCAACTAAAGTCAAACATCCACCAAGTTTAAGAGTAATCCGGGATACTTATGCTTTACTTTTCATTACAGGGGCTTTTTGCTCTGTTCCCGTTTTATTTTTATTTACTTAATTTATTTATTTTTAATTATTTTTTTTAACCATGACTGTGCAATGTCTCATTCCATTAGGCTAACAGTGCTACCCCTTAACGAGCTTTCGACCAACGACTCACAGACCATAAAGACCTTAGGACGCTAGGTGTAGAGACAATCCCCTAGGGCGTACTTACTCAAGTAACAAAGCCCCCAAAACAAGACTAGCCACGGTATTTATTCAACTTATTATTATTTCTTTTTTTTTTCGAGCTTATATATCCCAGATTTTCCCCCCAAACTTAAGCTTTTGTCTAAATTTAGCCATCTCCGCCTATTCATGTCCTTCATTCATTCAAACTAGTATTCTCCTTAAGAAGTCCATTATGTGCCAATTTAAACTTAATCAGTCACCATAGTTGTCTCTAACGTGCTAACCTTGATTATACCAGTGTCAAACAGGCAAAGATCCAATTCATAAAAGAAAATTACGACAAAGTTCTAATAGTCGGTACTGTACTTGCCTACTTAATCCCAGTCTCATCATTGGCCCAAAATAGAATGAACTATCTAACAGCTGGATTTATGAAAAACAACACAATACTTTAACTAATTTATATATATATATATATGGAATAAACATAACAGAATTAAAAACATAACATAATTGAAACTAATAAAAACTATTTACAAACCTACATTACTATGCAACTATTACACTACATGAATGCAAACATATAATGAACTTAAAACTAAACACGAAACTACCATATGCAAAACTAACTATTAAATTAAACATGTAAACACAAAAATTAAACTAACTCCCCCAATTTAAACAATTACAATGTCCTCATTGTGATGATAAAACACTAAATGTACGAGGACTTCCCTGTAATCATTTAAGCCGGAGGTGGCGCTGGCTGTGTTTCTTCAGTGTCAGAATCGAACGGTGGAAACCTTGGCATTGGGGCAAGCTGCTGGTATGGAAACTGTGCAGTTGGATTAAAACTTTAAAGCGTCGCATTCAAGGAGGCGAAGGACATATTCATAGCCTTGAAAATATGGTCCTGCCTGGCTGCGAGTCTCCTTATCTTTTTTTTGGCATCTCTGTTGTACCCATCCACTTGTCTGTGTAGGCTTTGAAAGTGAGGGCTAAAGATATATTCGCTGGACTGCGACATATCTTCAGTCGTCTGCTCTCTTATAGTCTCATCCACCTGGAACTCGTCGTCGATAGAGGTGTCCTCAGTATTAGCCGCATCCTCCGAGGCTAGTGGAAATATGAATTTGACTCCTCTTGGATGCGACTCATCCCTGGGCCACACTGAATATCGTGTGATCATCCTGGTGTCCAAAGTCTGAAGCGGCATCTGTGTAGTCTCATCACCAGACCACCTCACTACATCCTACCTACACATCCCACATATGAGGGATGGGTCTGGCAGGCTGCCGGAAAATGGTCCTCGTAGGCATCGTCGTATGGAGAAACTGATGATGGTACCTACGTCGATGAGAAAATCTTGCACGATGGCATACAAAAGCAGTATTTTCTCCTTTGTCACCTCTGTCGTATTTATGGACGGGAATAGCTTGGCGCACATGAACGCGTACCATATCTTTCCATAACGGCTTAGGTCCTTGCTGTGGAAGATGGTGCCCCTTTTTCGGCCCTTGACCCATGTGGTGCCCGACTTTGTTATTTCAGTTAAAATGGCCTCATAGTCAGGATAATGGTCATGCAAATAGGCATACTAGCACTCTCTAGGAACACACAATTGGTAGTACTCGTTAATGGTATCAACACTGAAAGGTACTTGCTTGCCTCTCACAAAAGCTATGAAAGGGGCATTATCTTCCGCATTGGCATAGAATTCCTTCACTACATTGACGATTGCTGGCTCCGGCTCGTCAGTGAACCTATCCCACCCTTTTTCATAAATTTGCCGTTTTATTTCGCCATCGACGTTGTCTGGTGCCAAGCCGCGCTCTGGAGTTAAGGCCTTAGCCACTAGATAGTCATAGCGGTTGGTGGCGTTGGCACTGGCAAACTTTTGCCTGTCAAAGGCCTGAGTTGGTGGTGTGGACCCGGAACTCTCGCCTCGCTATCGTTTCACTGTTGGTTTTGGTGCCATGGTACTTGAATGGATGAACTTAAGCCAAGTTTCCCCCAAACTTTACTTAAAAAAATTGTCGAACACTTGGTGTGCACTACCCACTAGATTCCCAAATTTGACCACTGTAACCCAATAATGTTGAATAACTTAGAAAAATGATTAACACAAAAGTTTACCCTTGTTGCTTACACTGATTTCTCCTTCAATGGTGATAGTGATGTAGTGGTTGAGGTTAATTGAAGTACTCTCATCCGTGTGAAAACCCGAACTAGAAGAATCCAAGCTCTATTTTGGTGAAATTGTATGGAATGGGATGGAATTGATGTGGTTAGGGCTTAGATTTATAGAGAGGAAGTAGTGTAAGAAATTAGTGGGTTAATGTAGTGGAGAAGTGGGGAGTTTATGGCTAATTCGTGGGTTAATGGGGGTACACTTTTTCTGATTAAAGACCCCTGCCCCGGTGGGGGTTTCTTCATAAAAAGTCTGCCCCGGTTGGGGGGCGGGGGGTACACTACAGTTGAACTTGATTTTTCCAATTCTTTGTGTCCAACACATAGCCATGCACTTCCCAAGTACCTGAAACACTAAAAATTCATAAATTTAAGATAACAACATGAATATTGAACGTTGAAAGTTGAATTTACTTAGAGAACATGACTCGACTAACTACCTAATAAATTCCTAAACCTGTACTTTAAACTACGAATTACTTATCAAGCTTAAAAATATTGAGAATAACAGTAAAATTGGGTTGCCTCCCAAGTAGCGTTTGATTTTAAGTCTTTCAGCCTGACTACTTCCTTATCATAGCGCATCGACAAGTGTAATTGTGGTGCCTTCATTGTCAATGTCGCCACCCCAATAGTGCTTCAATCGATGCCCGCTTACTTTGAATGTTTCTAATGGGTTCTTACTGTATAACTCAATGGCGCCATGTGGGAAAACCCTCTTGATTGTGAATGGCCCCGACCACCTCGATTTAAGCTTTCTTGGGAACAACCGCAGTTGTGAATTGAATAGTAATACTGATTGTCCCAGTTCAAACTTTTTCTGCATGATCTTTTGGTCGTGCTACTTCTTTACCTTTTCCTTGTACAACTTTGAGTTCTCGTATACTTGCAGTCGAAACTCATCTAGTTCGTTTAGTTGGAGTAATCTTTTCTCTATTGCGGCTGCTTGATCAAAATTAAGTTTTTGAATGGCCCAATAAGCTTTAAGCTGTAATTCTACTGGGAGGTGACATGCTTTCCCACAGACCAACTGGTATGTATACATCCCAATCGGTGTTTTGTATGTTGTCCTATAAGCCCATAGTGCGTCGTCCAATTTTAGAGACCAATCTTTTCGGTTTGGGTTCACTACTTTCTCTAAAATATTTTTCACCTCTCTGTTCGAAACCTCAGCTTGACCACTCATTTGGGGCTGATATGCTGTAGCCACCCTATGATTGACCCCTTATTTTGCCAAAAGAGCTGTAAACAATCTATTGCAGAAGTGACTACCTCATCACTGATAATAGCTCTTGGCGTGCCAAATCTTGTAAAGATATTCTTATGTAAGAACTTGAGAACCACTTTGGCATCGTTTGTGGGGAGTGCTACGGCTTCAACCCATTTCGACACATAATCAACCGCTAGAAAGATGTATAGGTTGTTGAAAGATGGAGGAAACGGCCCCATAAAATCTATCCCCCATACATCAAAAATTTCCACTTCCATGATAGTCTGTAGTGGCATCTCATTCTGCTTTGATATGTTACCCACCCTTTGACAACTGTCGCAAGTTTTCACAAACTGGTGGGCATCCTTGAACACCGTAGGCCAATAGAATCCTGACTGAAGCATCTTGGCCGTTGTCCGCTCACTACTATAATGTCCCCCATATACAGATGCATGACACTCATGTAGGATATTCTTCACATCACTGTATGGCACACACCTTCGAATCGTCTTTGTCAATGTCGGGATTTTTAATTGTCCCTTTCCGTTACTTGTTCTTTGGTGTTCTCTTTTTAGGTGAGATTTGTTTGAAAAAATAAGTGGAAAAGGTCCGAAGGGTATAATGTCGACGATGGACTATTAAGAGTCGCCAGTTGGTTTTTTAAATGGTTGTACCAACACAACCGAAAAAAGGTTTGTACATTGACCAAATGATGTGACATCGCTAAACGAATCGGTGAAACCGAGAGATTCGTTAGGGTCAGGGGACTTGATTATGCGGAGGAAGGTGTTAGCAACTGCTTCGAAATCCGTGTTACCACGGTGACCGCCTCTTTTCAAGAAACGATTATCTGAATGTGTGTGTGTGGGGAATTGATGTCTTTGTTATTTGGAAGTGGTGCGAGGCCTCGTTCAAGCACCTATATACATTGTGGTTTGAATTTATGTAAAAATTTAGTTTTTAGCAAGATATAGCAATGATGTTTTATAAAAAAAAAAATTTAACCCTGATGCTCAATAGTAATTGAGACCTTTTACACTTTCATTTTATTAAGTGTTCGGCTTTATTGATTTTATCTTTTCAAGATGCGAAGCATCTGTTAGAAAATAATGTACAAAAATAATGCCGATTTCCTCGTGAGTATGAAAACCATCTGAGGAAATAGCTGAAAATGTAAATAATGCTATAAAAGCTATCAACCGCCATGGAGGAAACTCCAGGCGGGACAAAATATAAATAAAGCTGTAAAGCTATCAACCACCACAGAGGAAACTCCAGGCGGGACAAAATGTAAATAAAGTTTGTAAAAACTATAAAGCGCCAAACGAAGTGAACTCCAAGCGAGGACAAAAGCGTAAAAGAAAGTTGTAAAAGCGATCAACCACCACCACACAAGTAAACTCCAAGTGGGATATAAAATGTGTATATATATATATATATATATATACTTATATATATATATAAATATATATGTATATACAAACTAAAAATAAAACCACTGATAGAAGTCCCGAAAACACACGTAACATGACTCTCAGCGTGAAGAAGGTGTGTGCGAGAGATGAAAGAAAGCTTTTAAAGTGTGCGAGAAGGCTTTTATTGAAATTTTACAAAAGAAGGCTTCTATATCTTTAAAGTAGATAAAACTTGGCTCCCGCCAGTACAAAAGTAGCTATATATGAGCTCACAAGTGTTTAAAATGGGAAAGCACTCAGTATATTGCAAGTACGGAGCAAATTTGACAGGGCTTCCTCGCTCTTTCTCTTCTCAAAATGGCCACCCCAAGCCCTCTATTTATAGAGGGGGGGAGCCGCAGGTGTACCTGAGGCTGCCCGGGTTTCTCGGGTCGGGTTGTCTCACAGTACGTGCACGTAGGTACGATAATGTCCTCTCGAACTTTGCAGAATTGCAATCCGGGCATCCGACTGAGGTATATAGGACCTATTTTGGACCGCCGTTGTCGAGAGTTGTACAATGGCATGGGATTAGAGGTTGTACGAAGTCATGAAGATGGGACGATGCCCTCCGGTCTTCAAGCTTCAAATTCTATCCGTTACCCCGCACAATAGTCACTCACGATTGGTTTTCCTCGATTCTTGTGGGACGTCATGATGTAGAAATGTATGTATGAAATGTTGAGACGACGTGATGTAGCCTTAGAGTGGCGAGATGATGCCTTTTCCCTCACCGGAAAGTTATCTTTTATTTAAATGATAAAGCGACGTTGCTCGGTGGTTCATCGAGGTTGGACTACTGCAAGTGTTGAAGGTCCTCAGTGTCAATTCTGAGGTGTGCATGTCCTCCCGGTGTTATCTCCGGGTTGGTACTGGGTGTCTCTTTGTGAGCGCTGAGATTGAAGCTGGTTGCATTTGAAACAAACATTTTTGGGGTTATTGCCGGAACTGCATTCCTTGGGTTGATCACCAAGGTTGGTAACTATTCCCATGATTGGGACTGAGACTGGATACCTCGGGGTTAACTTTGAGATTAATCGGTCTTCTCTGGTGTGTGTGTTCCGGTATTGGATCTACACGCCTCGGGGTTATCTCCGAGGTTGGAATTGTTACTCCTAATGTGTGTCCTGGGGTTGATGCTGAACTTTCGGTAGTATCCTGAATGGATATGAACTGTCTTCCAGGGTTCCCTCTCGAAAGACAAATCTGTCCTCCTGTAATATTATTAAAAGGTGGGCAGAAAAATTTCAAGTGTCTACAGATGCCCCTCTTTATCATACTCATGCAATGCAATGCAGGGGTAGGATAAAGAATCCTAGACACTTGAAATGCCATAAGAAAATCATGATACTATATGTAGCAACATGATGCAAATGTATGATGCATGTGTGCGGGGTTGTTGCCCAACATGCTGGAGATGATTGTTGAATCCTTGTAATGTTTACCGAGGATTGGCAAATATGACCTGATCGGAGGTGTGATCTGAATCTGTTAGGATGTTGATGTTGGAGTTATCACCAAAGTCCTAGATCCTTGATAACGACTTAATCCCGAAGAGGTACCTCTTATGTGTAAGAGATCTATGGGGATAAAGCTTTGTCTGTTTGAGGATGTGTATAACATATTCCATCATCGATCCTCCTTGATGATGTTGACCTTTCCTGGTTTATATTGCCAGGATATGTCAAGATTCTGTTGGATTTACTGCTAACAGCAGATGCTGTCAGGATTGCCTGACCTTCGTTGATTTGTACTTCACTGACGTGTGAATCAATGGATGAAAACCATGTAGGGTAGATTGTCAAGGCTGCTTGACCTTCGCTGACGTGTGAACCAACGACTGATACTCTGTGAGCATATTGTCAAGGTTGCTTGACCTTCGCTGACGTGTGAATCAACAGACCATTGCGTTGTGACTCCCGCCGAGGATCCACTGGGGACTATGAATACCAATGGACTAAATCATCGAATAGTTTTTGATGCAACGATGGGTTTACTTGTCATCGGCTGAAATAACGTCAAGGTTGCTTGACCTTCGTTGATGTGTGTATCAACGGATGTGCATGCATTGTAACCCCCTCCGGGGTTCCACGTTGTAACCCCCGTCGGGGATCCACGTTGTAACCCCCGCCGGGGATCCACGTTGTAACCCCCACCGGGGATCGTTAGAGAATTAGGGTGTCGATCTTGAATTGGCGGCATTGGACCTGCGTATGGTATTGCCAAGCGTGGATGATAACATTTGAGATAATTGGTATAGTGTACCCTATGTTTAGGCGAATACCAATGAATGATGGGCATACCCAAGGTTTAATATGAGAAGACCAGGATTTGTAAGCTATTCTGCTCAATCGCGTAGCGTTTTTATCCCTAATTTGACCTTTTCAGTTTGTAAAAACTCCTTTGCAACTCTAATTGGACCGAGTCGGAGGGGTGGGGCCCATATAGGGGTGCCGTTGGTACACCTGCTTCAGCCGCAGATGGACCTGCGGCCTACCGTGGATATTAATATCCTGCAGGTTGGTCTCACAAGTTATTTTCAACTTGTCTCGCGAAGAAAAATTCGGAGCTCTCCTTTAGATCTGCTGAGTTTGGGCAATTTTCTATAAATTCTGTCACCGTACAAGTGTTCTGCACTATCCTGGTAACGTATGCATGCATTTTTTTTCCAGTATTTATCCGTTGGAAAATGAATTATCGCATGAAATGCATCTAAACACATAGTAGTGATTATGTATGCTCAAATGACTTGATAAAAAATATTCAACATAGTAAATGTTAGTATTAAACCATGCTGAACATAATGATGTAAAAAAATTTGACTTTTGAGACAGTCAAATTGGCACCTTTTTCTGCTATTTTTTGTCCTATTTGAGGTCCAATGAGTAAAAGGTGCAAAGTACTCATGATATTGTGGTTAACCTTATAGATTGATGTTCTTGATTTTTAATGCATATATTCTGTATATGACTTTGGGGCATGTGTGCTACTGAATGGCCACCTAGTCATGCCTATGTGCATGTGGATAGTCCTATTTACAAAGGGGACTATGGCAAAAAAATTTCAAAATGTAGGCATTTAATTAGTCATTCAATTTTAACTCCACTGTAGATGTATGTTAAAGTAATGCATGCATGCATGTAGTCATAAAATGCATTTTGAAAAGCTCCAGGTAAGGAAATACCATACCCTTTCTGAGGTGATTTGGAGACTTGTTGTCCAGATATTATGGATCCGGATTAGCCGAGTAGTTCCTGTAGGACCACTTCTGGTGTACGGAGGAGGGCTTCTGAAGTGCCTCGACCCCGTTCTGTTAGACATCCTCGTCGATTGGTGGAGGCAGTGATACGTCCAATCCGGGCTGATGTGCCGAATGTCAAGGATGAGGATGAGGACATTCTGATTGAGGACCCCGATCTTGCTGCACATGTTCCCTGTAGGGAGCTCCCTTGTATTCAGGTGGCAAACCCAGAGCTTCTAGGTGACTTGAGCAGACATCCCTCGATGTACTTGCATGCTAACGAGGTATGATGTTAGATCTTGATCTTCCTTCTTTCCTATTGACGAGGAGTAAAGGATTCTGATGTTGATCTGCATTTCATACAGGTTCCCGGCTTTACACAGCCTCAAGGGAATTGGTTTAGCATACACTCCATGTATCAGGCTCTTCATCCCGATTATAGAGCGGTAGTGCATGATTTGGGATTCGGGGCATTCTTCTCCATCCTTCCTCGTCGTTGTCCCTGGGGTTACCTCAGGGCATTGTCTGAGCGATGGTTTCATTAGACTCAGTCACTCCATTTGTTGGACTATGAGGTGATGATGACACCGATGGATTGGCAGTTTATCATAGGTATGGAGTTTGGAGGAGCAGATTGCCTTACATGGCTTAATATTACCCCCATCGCCGCCGATCCTTGTTAGGAGTTCCATGGAGGCGCTCAAAGGCGTGGATTACGTCGCGGTGTCCTTTGAGCGTAGATGCTATAAGCGGGCTTTTGAGTGAGCTCATGCCTGATGATGTCAGAGTCAGGGATCGCAATCTTCGGCGATTGTTCCTGATGATTATTAGGGGCTACTTCATAGCAGATAACTCTTCTACGGTGTCATTCGCTTTGATCAGCGCCACTCGTCATGTGGAACTTATTGGAGAGTATGATTGGGGTTCCTACACCTTTGCCTATTTCGTCCGGGGGCATGCGTATGCGCTCACAGGGTTTGACTGAGGCTTGGCTAGGATTCTACCCATTTCTGCTGGTGAGTATTTCTCTTGTCATTTCCCATTTATAGGTTAAGAGTGTTTACTGACCGCAGATGTTTTGCCTTTGTTTTGGCAGTTTTGGGACTACGAGAGGCTCACATGCTTGCGTCCTGTGAGTGTGTTAGGTTTAGATACCTATCCATGAGGACGACGATGGCATCATTCCATTTTGGCGGAGGTCCTTGTAGCTGAGGGTTTCACTCACTGCTGCCTACAGCTGGGGTTTTGAGAGCTGATATCATCACATGGATTCCCTATTCTGGGGAACATTTGGCCATCGGTTTTGAGGATGGGTACCCGACTGCCGTCGAGTATGTGATCTCCACCCGGAGAGTTCCTCTCTTTACAGATGGAGGATGGGAGTTCTATTTAGGAGAGCGTGCTATTAGGAGCACCACATGGGAAATTCGTATACCGATCTTGCCTCCCACTAGGCGTCATTGGCCTATATCGCAGTCACCCGTCACTGATATCCCATTGTTGGGGTTTGACGGCTTTGTATTATCAGAGGGTCCTTGCACTCAGGAGATATTCCAGCGTTGGTGGTTCCCTCGTACTATTGGAGCCCAGTCCCGCGCCACTCAGGTCATGGGGGATATGATTCCAGGATTTGTGATGATGACAGATTGGATAGCATGTGTAGAGATCCCACTCATGTGACATGATTGATAGTTTGACCCAAAGCTTGACTAGACCAGCACATTTCTTTATCCCGGTATTTGGGCAGTAGATCCAAGCAGAGGCGATTCGTTTGATCCTTCCACTGTGCAGCAGATGACCCATTTGGTTTTTCCACATGCAGATCCTCCATTATATAAGCCCCGACATCCCGCTGATAGAGATCCAAATGACTCATGAGGAGTTACATCGTGGACAAGATTGATGATGTAGACATTGACACCATTGTCTTCTTCGATGTGTATTCTCGTTATATCTTTTGATAGGCCTCTGTTAGCTATTGGGTGGCTGTGCCCCATTCTCGCTATATCTTTTGATAGGCCTCTGTTAGTAGTAGGGCGTTTGTGCCCCATTTCCCTATATTTGTAGCTGTACAGAGATGATGTATTAGATGTTGATATACTTAGGAATGTATGTATAGTTTTTTTTTCATTCCCTATATCATATTGCCATCTATTATCTGCAATGCATGTATCATGTTATGCATGTGTATGTATGTCCAGAGATATTCAGCATTGACCCTTGGATGGTCTTATGACACGACCCATACATATGTCTTCTTCGATAGTTAGCTGTATTGATCATACCCCACCATCATTGGTGACATCTGGTATTCGATCGTGGTATGATAGCATGTTACCCATCGATGTGGTAACCGAGATCATTTGTTGCAAGATACTATGGCCTCGCTGATGTTTCTGTGTTCCCACAGATTCGTGGATGGCATGCTAGAGCACTGGGTATCGAAGAGGCAGGTTTTCCAATTCGGGACCCAGGAGTTGACTCCCACTCTGGAGGAGTATGCACGATTGATGATGATGCCACTAGACAGACCTTGCATACATATGGCTTTGGGGGACATGAGTCGATGGTTCATGACCCTCATTGGATTGAGGCGTAGAGTGGTGCATGATGAGCTTACATCGAGCCACGTTATATCCCAGCGTTTTCTGTTTGACAGATTTGGCTCTGAGGATAGTTATACACGACATTCTGGGGATTTCACCGCACCAGAGGATCATTGGCGTCGAGCCAGAGTGGATGTACTGATATTGTACATGTTGTCATATGTCTATATGCCATGATACATGGATGAGATAGACATTGGGGTCATTATGGCAGTGAGAGCTCTCAGGGAAGGTCATACCATCATTCCCATGATTATAGCAGAGACTCTGAGGTCAACTACATACTGTTGTGCTTATCCAACAAGAGTGTTCATGGGCAGCTCGGTCATGCTATACGTGTGGTTTATGTCACACTTGAGACCGATTGGCACCTTTAAACAGCATGGGTATTGTTTCACCCATGACATAGCCATGTTATACTCCTTTCAGCCATCGGAGTGTACGGACGCTTTAGCTTGGTCTATGTTCTTAGCGGATATCAGGGATCCATTTAGCATATTGCCGTGCTTGGGGCTTAGCTCACCCATGACTTTATTACTCACGCGCCGGCATGGACTATCTCCTCCGGGTCGGGTTTGAGGGCATGACTACCTACCACCACCTGGCCGTGATGTCGAGTTTGACCGGGCCAGGACTTTCATCCTTTCGAGGGGCGCGGTCAAATTGATTCCACTTCTCGTTATCTTCAAAGCCAGAGGACCGATCCTGTGTGTATGCTTGTTGGGATCAATGAGAGATAGCCGCTTGCTCTATGAGCCATCCGGGTTGTTTTGCAGAGTATTCTACATGGATGGAGACAGAGATTGCATCGGCTGCGATAGTATCCACATTACCGAGTAGTGATTCAGACGATGTAGAGCCTATGGAGGACATTGATTCCTACATCGAGGAGGAGCCAGTTGCTGGGTGTCAGCATTTCCTTTAGAGTCTCCCAGTATTAGTACTGTTATGATTCAGCATTTATCACAGTACTTTGAGCAGAGTCTTCATCTGGTGACCTTCGAGAGAGACCAGGCTAGAGCCTTGATGTTGACTGCCCTTGATGGGAGAGACACAGCTCTATTAGAGAGAGATGAGGCATTAGCTCACAGAGATGCCATTGTTGTTGTTGAGGCTAGAGAGATGGATGAGGCTAGATCTGGATATAGCCAGAGATGTAGTGATAGTGAGGCCTTACCAGTGCCATATATTGATGAGCATATATCGATGATGCATATGGTCACCATGCGATGGTCGCAGATCTCATTGGGTCGTGTGGATATTCTCGCACGAGAGACCACAAACCTTCGCCTTCCTTCTTCTGAGATGGACGCCATGTTGGGCTTGTTAGCTCGCATATATCCAGACTTGTAGACGAGTTTGTATTCTCCTGCATAGACTAGCTTACCCATTTTGTCCTATACAGTTTACATTGTGTATATCAAACAACATTATATATAGCAGGAAAATATATTTTTGATCACTTCCCTTTTAGATATACTTTGCTACTTGCTTGATATTTTGTCTACTGCTTCAGGACTTGCGATCTTAATGTATTCTGAATTCCTCCTTGAGGGATGGACATTGAGATGTCTCTGGATAATTCAGAATGGATCATTGATCAGTATATATCCCTACCATCTTTGGTGTCTTGGGACTGGTTTCTGCATGGAAATGTGGAGAGGAGTTTGGCATTCCTCTATGAGATTGACCGCACCACAGATGGTTGCCAGTACTTCTATTTAGGAGAAGCCTAGTTAATTCCATCTCTTATGGGTTGGTGTTGCTCTTCAAGGTATAACCGCATCTTAGATGGTCGCCGAATCTCCTATTTGGGAGGAGTTCAGGTAATTCCATCCCTTTGGTCTGAAGCCAATGAAATATAGTGGATTGACGTTTGATTCCAGTACCAGTTGACAAGTTTTTGTGTTTTGGTAGGGGGTGAGACCGCACCATGATTTGCTGTCTACGTACTTTTATTGAAGAGGAGATCAGGTCTGTGTAGTTCGAACCTGGTGTAAGAGGTTCAACGCTGTATGTGGCAATAATGGTGTAGGAATTTTTTGTTTTTATTTTTGTAAGGAGAAGAGAGTAGAAATGTTTTCGTCGTTTTTGTTTTATTGCGACTGGGCCATATGAAATGGTTGCCTATGTACTCCGATTGAAGAGGAGATCAGGTCGGCGTAGTTCGCCCCTCAGGACGAGTGGAAAAGCGTAATCACATGTGTAGGTCAGATTGCGGGGAGGAGAAAGTTAATCCTAGGTTGAGGATAAACTGCCGGTACGAGAAGTTTGATCCCATGTTTGGGTAGCCAAACTGCAAACGCGAGAGGTTCACTCCGTAGTGGGATGACCTAAGTTGTAGGAATGCAGAGAAGCAAGGCTGCTGGCTTGAAAAGTATGTTTCCCTAAGGGGCAAAGTGTGGAAAAGTTAATATATGGTAAAGGGTTAAAGAACCGAAATGACTGATGATCTGATGATCCAACACCAGGATGTTTGCTTGATGGCAACTTCAGATATAGTACCGTTTTACGGCATCCGAGTTGATGAGTTATGGAAATTCATCATCGCCCATTTCTTGCAATCTGAGAGCGCCTCATCAATACTTCCTTGACAATAAATGGGCCTTCCAAGTTAGGGGAGCGAATTTTCCCTTTAGATTGATCTTGGTTGTCAAGGATCTTCTTCAAAACCAAGTCATGTTATTAAACCGCTTCAGAGTCGGACTTTTTGTTGTAGGATCCGTGATCCTTTATTGATATAATCGACCATGGAAGATAGCCGCGGTTCGCCTTTCGTCTATTAGAGACAATTGGTGATACATGTCTTGTACCCATTGGTCTTCCTCCAGCTGAGCGTCTATCAACACTCTGAGGGATTCTATTTCAACTTCTATGGGGAGCACTACTTCCATCCTATAGGTTAATGCGTAGGGGGTTTCCCCAGTGGAAGTGCGCATTGAGGTTCTGTTGGCTAACAGAGTAAGAGGCAATAAGTCAGGCCATTCTTTGTGATTGGCGGATATCTTTTGCATGATCTTCTTGATGTTTTTGTTAACCGCTTCAACAACACTATTTATCTTCGGACGATAGATGACAGAGTTAAGATGTTTGATGTAGAATTTATTGCATAATTCCTCCATCATTTTGTTGTTAAGGTTCTTAGCATTGTCTGACACAATCACCTCTGGTTGTCCATATCGATAAATGGCATTGTTTCTGATGAAAGAATAATGACTTCTTTGTTAACCCTGGGGAAGGAGGCTGCTTCTACCCATTTCGTAAAGTAGTCGATCATGGTGAAGATAATTCGATGTCCATTGTTGGCTTTAGGCTCAATGGGCCCGATAACGTCCATTCCCCACATTGAGAAGGGCCAAGGTGAACTCATATTGTGGATTTCCCGTGGAGGGGCGTGTATAGCATTCCCATGAATCTGGCACTGATAGCATCTCCTGACGTGGTCATTGCAATCAACTTTGAGAGATAGCCAGTAATGTCCTATCTTGAGGACTTTCTTGACAAGGACGGGGCCACTCATGTGGGGGCCACAGACTCCACCATGGATTTCATCCATAAGCCTTTGGGCTTGATCTTTGTCTAAACATCTGAGGAGACCTAGTCTTGTATCTCTTTTGTAGAGCGCATCTCCACTCAGGTAGAATTTCGTAGCAAGTCGATGGATCCGCCTTTTCTCAGTCGGGCTCGCCTCAGCGGGTGTATATCCATCTCGTAGGTATTCCTTGATATGTTGATACCAAGGATGCTGGATGAGAGGTAGCTCATCCGATACTTCTCCAACGTAATTCCCATAGGCTGGGGCCTTGTGTAGGGAAATTGTGACACTTGGCAAGTGTCCTTTGTCAGATATACAAATTAAGGAGGCCAAAGTTGCTAGCGCGTCCGCAAAGTCATTCCTATTACGAGGAACGTGTAGATAAGAGATTTCTTCGAACTCCAAAACCATCTGTAAAACTTGTCGATGGTAAGGCAGCAAATGTAGCTCTTTGGTTTGATAGATTCTGGTGGATTGTCTGATTACCAACTCTGAATCTCCAAAGATGATTAATCGCCGATGCCCATTGAAAGGCAAGTTTTAGCCCCATGAGACGACCCTTCACTCTCGTTGTGTTGTTGGTGCCGATAAACTACAATTTGACTATTGACGGATATCGCTCCCCTGCACCGGATACTAGAACTGCTCCAGCTCCAGAACCTTCCATATTAACAGCTCCATCAAAATACATCTTTCATGATTGCTGCGTGTATCAGCATCGATGGTGTTATCGAATTATCATTACTCCCTCATCGGGAAGTACGTCTCAAGGGTTTGAAATCCTGAAGGTGCAAAGTGGCTAGTTGATCGTAATTCCTTGACCTTTGATGGACTTTTTGAGTCACGTGACGATGTCAAATTGTTGTAGGATCAACCGCCATCCGGACTGACCAACAATTTAACATGGGTTTTATTGAACACGCACTTGAGAGGATCCACGGGATATGAGATGGGTTGTGTGACCATGGAGGTAATGTTGTAACCTCATGGAAGCCCATGCTAAAGCACAACACGCCTTTTTCGATCGGAGTTTACTTGTGTTCTTCTTCTTTGAATCTTTTTTTGGTCGAGGTAATAGATAGCTCGTTCTTGGCCTCTATCGTCCTTCTGTCCCAGCATGCAGCCCATGACGTTGTCACTTATGGACACGTACATGAACAGGGGAACATCATCCCTGGGTGGTACCAAAATGGGAGCTTTGACTAGCTGTTCTTTAATTGTGAGGAAGGCATTTTGGCACTCATCATTCCATTTCACGGAGGAGTTCTTCCTTAATAGCTTGAAGATTGACTCACAGGTTGCTGTGAGTTGAGAGATAAACCTGCTAATGAAGTTGATTCTTCCTAAAAATCCCCGTATTTCCTTCTCTGTCTGAGGAATGGGCATTTCTGTAATGGCTTGGATTTTGGTAGGATCCATTTCAATCCCCTTGTGGCTGACTAGAAATCCTAGCAACTTGCCTGATTTAACGCCAAAGGCGCACTTGGCTGGATTCAACTTCAGGTTGTATTTACGCAACCTGTTGAACAATTTTCTGAGACTAAGTGGTCTTCCTCCTTCCGGGACTTGATAATGATGTCATCCACGTAGATCTCGATCTCTTTGTACATCAAGTCGTGGAAGAGAGCCATCATAGCTCGCTGATATGTGGCCTCGGCATTAATGAGGCCGAATGACAACCGTCTATAGCAAAAGGTTCCCCAAGGAGTGATGAAAGTAGTTTTCTCACGATCTTCCTCAGCGACCATGATTTGATGGTACCCTTCAAAGCAATCAGCAAAGGAGTACATGTAGTATTGAGCAGTATTGTCAATGAGAATATGGATAAATGGCACGGAAAAGCTATCTTTTAAGCAAGCTTTGTTCAAGTCCCGGTAATCCACGCAGACTCGCACCTTCCCTCCGGGTTTGGGTACGGGAACAATGTTGGATATCCACTCAGGATATGTGGACACCATGATGATGCCAGCTTGAAACTATTTCATAATTTCTTCTTTCACCTTTAAACTCCACTCAGGTTTCAATCGTCTGAGCTTCTTCTTGGCTGGCTTAAATCCCTCTTTAATGGGAAGGCGATGAAGGACAATGTCAGTGGACAAACCCACCATGTCTTCGTAAGACTATGCAAACACATCCTGGAATTGGGTTAATAGCGTAACCATGTCATTCCGCTGGTTTGGGGTAAGGTCTAAACCAATCTGGATTAACTTAGGGCTTTCTAAGGTTCCGAGATTGAAGGAAGAGGTTTGGTCAAGGTTGGGTTTAGGTTTGTTTTTGACCCATTCTTGAATTTTTGGAGGCACCTCAATGTCCTCATGTACTTCCATCAAGGCTGAATTCATCTCCACATCAAAGGTACAATCCTTGTGGAGAAGAGGCACCATATCAGCAAGTATAGACACATCTAAATTCTGGGTCCTGAAACAAAATATGATTTCACTTAGTATATATGAAACGTTTTGATCATACACAATGTTAGCATATACTGACAAAATAAATTGCTAATACTGTACAGAAAAGTAAGCAGTTATGATATCTACAGGGCAGAAAGAGTTTCTACCCGTTTTACCCTTGTTGACCAATGCAAGGAGTGATGTTCCAATTGGCAAGGGCAAAGTCCAGGTGTACTGCAGTAATGGAGGGGTATTCATTGTCCTCCCTTCCTGAATGATGGCCATTACGTCTGAGCAATCATCATCTGGGGTGTATCTGTTTGTATGTTCATCATGAACGATGATGCGTATGCCCGACATCATTCAGATGACGTCTTGCTTAATTCTTTGTTTCTCTTCCTCCATTTGGGGATCTGGAATAAAGATTTCTTTCTCCTTCACCAGTACCGGCTTGGGAAATAATATAGCCATGATATTGGTTGGCACCTTTACAAGAGGTTGTGCGAACTCAGCGTTTAAAGGCGAAGATAAACGTCGCGCGTTTGAAGTTGAAGGAATCTGATGATGCTTATGAGGATTCTTATGACTAGAACTAGCAGAATAGCCTAGTCCAGCTGTTCCAGTATGCTTGGTTAATTGAATTGGGTACTTGATACCACAGCGATCTTACCCACGCCTTGTCCCGGCCGATGACCCAATGTCATCATTTCTTGAGTAATCGACATTTCTGCGTAAATCTTGGGTGAGAGAAATGGTGTTCCAATAGCATGGTATTGGGTATTGCTTACTTCAAGGCATGAAAAATCGATAGGTTCAACATCCGCATTGGCATTGATGAATGGCATGTCCGTGTTGAGAACACTCGGTTCACCGTTGACCGGTGACTAGGCTTTTTGTTGATAATGTATTTCAAATATTGTTGATGAAGGGTGGAAGGGACCGCCTCGCCATATGAATCCAAGGTCGCCCCAAGAGAAGTTGTATCCGAATCTATCTTGATGCATTGGAAAGATACGCAGAATGTATGAGGACCAATTTCGATTAGCAGTTCAATTACTCCGACCGAATTCCGGCGGGCTCCATCAAAAGATTTGATGACTGTATGGCTGCTCCAGATTCGGTTGAGATTGATATTCATCTTCACCAGGGTAGTGTATGGACATATATTTAGAGATGATCCTCTATCTATCAAGACTCCAGCTAGCATGTATCCGGAGGACAAGACCGCAATGTGCAACGGCTTGCAATGACTAGTCCCTTCGGGCGGTATGTCATTATCCGTGAAGGATATCACATTGTTGTTGAAAATGTGATCAACCAAGTGTTGAAATTTTTCCGTATCAACTGATTTTGGTAGATAGGCTTCTTCCAAAACCTTCAACAAGATCTTCCGATGATCCTCGGAAGTTAGGACCAAGTCCAAAATTGATATTTGGTATAGAGCTTCTTTTAAGCTTAAAACCACCTTGGCTTCGTTATGACCCATGATGCGGAGGAATTTTTCAATCTTCTCCATGAGTATTTTCCCCTTTGATTTGATGGTAGACTTCATCACCCGTTGGGGAAGTTACATTGGATTTTCCTTTGACACTATAGCAGTGGTATGTGAGGTGGATCCTTCACATTCTCCATAATTCCATGGCACTTTACGCAAGCTAACAATAGGATATTGTGCTCTGCATGGCAAGTTAATTGGCTCGGGAGCGACCACTTTCAAAGGATTATTGCTTCCCCTGAGTTGAATTGTTGGTATTGTGAGTGATTTGTTATTCCCATCAGTCTCAGTGGATATGACTACTACCAAACTCTTCCACTTAGTAGGACATGTATTCTCACTTGCACATAGCACAGTATCATCATCTGCTAGTTGCAGGACACCACTGTCAATTAGATTTTGGATAAGGTGGCGGAGTGCCCAGCATTCTTCTGTGTTGTGACTGCTAGAATGGGAGTGATATTGACAAACTCCATCAGAATTATACCATCCTGAGCGGGGATTAACCAGAGGAAGAAGGGAAGTGATTCTTCCTTCATTGATGAGCATCTGAAGGATTTCCTCCATAGGTTGGCCAAGATATGTGAATTCCCTTTTGTTAGCAAAATCCCGACGGGCTTTGGCATTTGCTCTCTTTATCACTTTGCCTTCCAGCATTTCATTTTCTGAAGGTGACGAGAGCATATTTGTAATAAGAGGGAGGAGACTAGTATGCTCTTGGCTGACTAACTGGTGTGTCACTTGATGTTGATAGGTCACCAGTTCTGCCAATTACTCAATTTGTTTGCATAGAGCTTTCATCTTACGTTCCATTGTGAACTGGAACTTGGCATAATCCTACTTGTCAACACCGTCTTTGAGGGTCTGGGAGGATTCACAGTTAAAATTGGAACTCTGTCCATTGCTCCAATTGATCATGTTGACTTCTTTTTCTTTGTGTTGAGGAAGAGGGTTGTGACCACGATCTTGTTGTCTATCGTGTCTTGGATCTTGTGTTTCAAGGCCCAACAATCTCGAGTATCATGTCCAGTACCCCATGATAAACACATTTCTCGAGTAGCATTGAAACCCGAATCCATTAGAAATTCACCGGCGTAAAGAAGATGCATACTTTTCTTCTGTGTTGTCAGACGAGTGAGAATATTCTCGAGTGTGTCCCCTAAGGGTGTGAACACTCAAGGGCATTTGATTTCTCCATCGTTTGGTATTGGAGGGTTCGAAGACTTTGCCTGAAAGGGAGTGTAGTTTCTCCTCTGAATAGGCATGTTCTGATTGCCTTTTTGACCCTGTAGTATCAGGGAAACATCTTCCTCTTTCTTTTTATAGACCCTCCGGGGTTGTTTCCATAATTTCTGGATTGGATGTGATCAAAGAATAGCTTTAAGGGCAAGCTTAGGTCTTGAATTTTTCGGACTTCAATCCCATCTCGTACCATCTCCCCATGTTTGACCATTTTAGGAAAATGGTTTACCGATGCCGGCTAAAACTCTTTCATAGAAAGGAGCTTCTTGTATGTCTATGAAAGTCATGACCATCTCTGATTCTGTCATGAAAGGAATAACTTGGGCAACCAGGCGTCTCCACCTTTGAGCATACTCTGTGAAAGACTCGTTAGACTGTTTCTTGATCTTGGTAATTTGATACCGATCAGGAACCATCTGAGACTGAAAGTTGTATTGAGTGAGGAAGGTGTGTGCTAGCTCTTCCCAACTATGGATCTTTGAGTTGTCTAATCTTGTGTACCACGAACAGGCTTCTCCAGTCAAACTCTTCTGGAACAGTTGCATTCTGAGCTTCTCGTCCTCTGCATAAGATCCAAGTTCTCCAATAAACACTTTCAAATGTGTGTAAGGATCTCCTAACCCGTCATATTTTTCAAAGTCAGGAGTCTTAAACTTTTCTGGAAAATGAACACCATGGAAAATGCAAAGATCAACATATGAAACACTCCCGTGTGTTCCAATTCCTTTGATAGCACGAAGGGTCTCTTCCATTTGGAGGACTTTCTTTTTGATGTCACCGGTGTCTGGATCTCCTATGAGATGGGTGGTATCATTAGTTTTGTTGGTCGTATCCAACTGCAGTTCAGGTTTTGTAATGACCTGGTTTCCTCCTTGTGTAGAGGATTCAGCATGTACGGGTATTTTTGAACCCTGAGTAGACTGGTGTAGTTCTTTGAGTAGAACAGCCAAATCTGTAATTTGTTTGCTTAATCCATCGAATTCTTTGCAAGAAACTGGATTAAGGTCACCGTCGATAATGACTTGATTGATTGTGGAGGCTTGTTTGCCTTTTTGGATTTTGACCAGGTAGTAGGTCCGATTGGTTCCCTGCGAAAGACTTGCATAGTTTAGTCTTTAAGGAATGTGTGTATAATAACATGCTATGTGATGTGTCCATTTTAGGAATTTTATCCTGCAAAACGGATGTCAGCTGTTTGTAGCATGTCAATTTGTATGTGTACACATTTCTTCATATTTCTCATTACATGGAGATAGATATGGAATGAAATTACAAGTAATTGTGTTCACAAGTAATTAAAATGAGAAAGCATGAAGAGACTTTCCTTCGTTTTGGGTTTATCAGAGGCTGACCTATCTTAGGTTACTCTCGCGGCTTTTTGGCATGAAGGTTCCCAAATCATCGCAATTTACTCAACGGGAAATTAATCCGGTCTTTCAACTATAGCGAATTTGGGTGGTGCCTTTCCTGAGCGTCGCGGGAATTAGTCTTCCTATGAGTCCAGTAATCAAACACCGACGGGATAGCCTCCTGGTGGAGGGACCACACAACATACATGCACATACATCGCGTTTCACCGTATGGAAATGATGACATGTGCGGAGCACTAATATCACAAGCAGATATAGTGCGAAGCACTAAGTGCTAAGTAAATGCATTCGTACACATTCATCATAAATATAAATGTAACATCCATACACAAGCAGATAACACTTTTGAAAAGATTTGTAATAGCGGCTTAAGTCCTCTTACTGGTGTCCCCAGCAGAGTCTCCACCTGTCGACGTCAGGATTTTTAATTGTCCCTTTCCGTTACTTGTTCTTTGGTGTTCTCTTTTTAGGTGTGATTTGTTTGAAAAAACAAGTGAAAAAGGTCTGACATGTATAATGTCGACGATGGACTGTTAAGAGTCGTGGAGTTGGTTTTTAAATGTTTGTATCAACACAACCGAGAAAAGGTTTGCACATTGACCCAGTGATGTGACACTGCTAAACGGGTCGGTGAAACCGAGATTCATTAGGGTCCGGGGACTTGATTATGCGGAAGGAAGGTGTTAGGCTCCCCCCAACATCCGTGTTACCACGGTGACCACCTCTTTTTAAGAAACGATTATCTGAATGTGTGTGTATGGGTCAATGTGCTGTTATTTGGAAGTGGTGCGAGGCCTCATTCACCCCTATATACACAGGGTTTGAATTTATGTAAAAATTCAGTTTTTAGCAAGATATAGCAATGATGTTTTATAAAAAGATTTTTCAAACCCTGATGCTCAATAGTAATAGAGACCTTTTACACTTCCATTTTATTAAGTGTTCGGCTTGATTGATTTTATCTTTTCGAGATGCGAAGCATCTGTAAGAAAATAATGTACAAAAATAATGCCGATTTCCTCGTGGGTATGAAACAATCTGAGGAAATTCAGACACCGCATAATAATTTACATAAGTCGCTATGATTGAAAATGTCCATCACGGAACAGAATCTAGATCCAATAAATTTGAATCTGTGATCATATGATTCTAAAAGCACATGATAATCGCAATTTATATGAAAGCAAGTAACCGGTATATATATAAAAGTCGTAAATATATATATCTGAACATGATCACCAACCACGAAGCACCTCCATGGGGGATCAGAAATGTAAATAAAGTTGTAAAAGCTATCAACCGCCACGAAGGAAACTCCAGGCGGGATGAAATATAAATAAAACTGTAAAGCTCTCAACCACCACGGAAGAAACTCCAGGCGGGACAAAATGTAAATAAAGCTGTACAAAACTATCAACTGCCACGAAGTGAACTCTAGGCAGGATAAAACATAAAGAAAGATGTAAAAGCGATCAATCACCACGAAGTAAACTCCAGGTGGGACGAAAATGTATATATATATATATATATACATATAAAAGCGATAAACACAGGATGTAAAATCCAGGCTCATCGAACAGAGTTCGACAACAGTTCATATATATAAATATATATATATATATATATATAAGCGAATAAACGCATCAGATGTAAAATCTAGGCTCATCTAAGCAGTCCTACACATTAATATATATAAGTATATATATATATATATATATATATATATATATATATTAAAGTAATAAACGCTCCAAACCAAAGTCTAGGCTCATCGAACAAAGTTAGACACACCGAAATATATATATATATATATATATATATATATATATATATATATATATATATATATATATATAGCAAATAAACGCCTGCACAAAACAGGCTCAATCGAGGCATAACTCGATAATGTTAGTCCATATATATAAATATATATATATATATATATGTATGTATATACAAACTAAAAATAAAACCACTGGATGAGAAGTCAAGGGCAAACTCACATAAACACGACTCTCAACGTGAAGAAGGGTGTGTGCAAAGATGAAGAGAAAGGCTTTAAAGTGTGTGAGAAGGCTTGGTGGGTACGCCAAAGAAGGCTTCTATATCTTTAAAGTAGATAAAACTCGGCTCCCACCGGTACAAAAGTAGCTATATGTGAGCTCATAAGTGTTTAAAATGGGAAAGCTCTCAGTATATTGCAAGTACGGAGCAAATTTGACAGGGCTTCCTCGCTCTTTCTCTTCTCAAAATGGCCACCCCAAGCCCTCTATTTATAGAGGGGGGAGCCGCAGGTGTACCTGAGGCTGCCCGGGTTGCCCCGATTTTATCGGGTCGATTCGTCTCGCAGTACGTGCAAGTAGGCACGTCAATGTCCGCTCGAACTTTCAAAATTGCAATCCGAGCCTCCAACTGAGGTATATAAGACCTATTTTGGACCACCGTTGTCAAGAGTTATACAATGGCATGGGATTAGAGGTTGTACGAAGTCATGAAGATGGGACGATGCCCTCCGGTCTTTAAGCTTCAAATTATATCCGTTACCCCGCACAATAGTCACTCGGGATTGGTTTTCCTCCATTCTTGTGGGACATCGTGATGTAGAAATGTATGTATGAAATGTTGAGACGACGTGATGTGGCCTTAGAGTGGCGAGATGATGCCTTTGCCCCTCACCGGAGTTATCGTCGGTTTGGGGTATTGTCATGAGCGTTGCTCGTGGTTATTCCGAGATTAAAGCTCGCTATAAGTGTTGAAGGTCCTCAGTGTCAATTCTGAGGTGTGTCTGTCCTCCTGGTGTTATCTCCGGGTTGGTACTAGGTGTCTCGTTGTTAGCGCCGAGATTGAAGCTGGTTGCATTTGAAACAAACATTTCAAGGGTTGTCGCCGGGAGCTGCATTCCTCGGGAACGATCACCAAGGTTGGTAGCTATTCCATGATTGGGGACTGGACCTGGATACCTTGGGGTTAACTCAAGAGATTAATCGGTCTTCTCGGTGTGTGCTCCGGTATTGATCTCTACGCCTCGGATGAATGGGTAGTATACCCATAATTCGGATATATTTAGACTTAAATTATTGCATTCTTAAGTTATTTAGTAGCATTTTATTGTGTTTATATCTTATTTGGCGATTTGGAAATTTGGAAGGGCAATTATAGAATTTCAAGCATTGAATGGCAATTTTGTAATTTCAATGAAGTCGGGTGCAAGTATTTGAAATTATACTATCCTCGTGCAAGGAAGGTATTTGAAACCTCGGCGGCGTTTAATAGGATTTAGCGTTTGACTTACAGTTTGCCTATTAAGGGCTAATAATAAAACCTAATTGGAGGAGGATTGTGGGGACTATAAAAAAAGAAACTAATTCTTTGAGTTAAAGGGGGATTTGGATTTATTTGGCGAGAGGTATTGAAGGAGCTTTTCCATTGAAGATTACGGGAGATTACTTGGAGCTTCAAGATTGGCTCTGAGTTTCTTCTTTTTCTCCTTATTTTTAATTTGTAATTCTTTAAGGATGATTTGTCGACAATTAATGATTCTTATTTAGTGATGAACTAATTCTTTAATTAAGATTTCAATTGAACCTTTTATGATTATAACTTAGTTATTACTGTCATTATAATTATTTATGTTGAAGTGGATTGTTTATCATGTTTTGATTTTAATGATTAATTATTTGGCCGATAATTAGTGTGTTACTCTAGAAGGAATTGGGAGAGGAATTCTAGGGTTAGAACTGAACATGATGACATGTGACTCAATTATTTACGGTAAATAATTAGGTTTGTGAATTGAATGAAAATATCATTCACGCATGTAACATATAAGGAATTGGAATTTGGAAAGAGTTTAATCAATTGTTTTGCATAGGAATATAGCAAGGTTAATCTGGGTTAAATAGAAGTCGATTGATCACTTGGAAGAGGGCTTTTGGCATTTGAAAATTCATTAACAATCCATGAGACATAGTAATTGGGATGATTAGATAAGCGATTTATAATTCATAATTGGGGATATTGAAGTCTTAATATTTACCTCTCTAGGAAGTCATTCACTCAAGTAATAGCTTAGTTAATTGTTTATCTTAGTACGGTATCTTTAAGTGTTTAATTTTGAGTTAATAATTGAGGAAAATCGCAATTTCTCGTTGTTTGAATAAAATTGAATTGATATAGTATTAGTAGTTGAAATTTATTAATTAGAACTCACAGTAGAAGCGATACTCAACTTATCACTTTATTACTTGTTGACCACGTATACTTGCGTCTTTGTGTGTAACTAGATTTTACTCAACAAGTTTTTGGGCGATTCTTGGAGAATTTCTTTTATTAATATTAATTTCATATTAGTTATAATCAATTCGATTTTAATTTGAACACTACTTAATCTTTCTTCTTGGATTGGCGAGGAATTCGTGTATGCACACTAGATCGAAAGCTAGAAAGGAACTTCTTACGTATCTGAGACAACCTTGAGAAGGAGTTCGAGACGGTGCGGTTGAATAGTGAGGTGATACATTTGGAAGAAAAGCGACAACCCAAAATTACTAAATGAACATGGCGGGAAGCGAGCGAAATCACTTAGGGATTACATACCAAATATTCTGATTCTGATCAAGTATTAAGAAGTAGGCAATCAATGCGAGCAGTTTGAGATAAAAGCGGGATCAATTCGGATCTTCTGAGAATACATGCGGTTTGGGGGTAATTCGATGAGGCGATCTAATGAACATATCTTGAGTTTCTTGGAAGTTTGCGATACCTTCAAATTTAACAATGTATCGGGAAGCGCTATAAGGTTGAGGATGTTCCGTTTACTTTAAAAGATAAAGCCGCGAAAGGTGGCTACACTCCTTGCCTCTGGTTTGATCACCACGTGGGATGACTTAGCTCAAAAATTTTTAGCTAAGTTCTTCCCACCAGTAATCGGCAAAACTACGGAACGACATTCATACTTTTCGCACAACTTGAGTCGAGAATCGTTATATGAGGCGTGGGAAAGGTTTAAGGATATGCTCGTAAGTGCCCTCATCATGGAATTCATGATGGATGCAATTAGGGATATTTTGTGATGGTTTGCCGCATCCACGAGGTCTAGTATTGATGCGTGACGGGAGGGGCGATTATGTCCAAAAATTTTGATGAGGCGTATCAATTGTTAGAAACAATGGCCACCAACAACTATCGATTGGCCCATGGCGAGGACCGACCACCCAAAAGCATCGGGAAAATATGAAGTGGGCCTTGCTAACGGCATTATGACCACAAGTTGCAATAGCTAAGCATATAGAAATATGGCATCCACAAGCCCACCTGCGAGTAGCGATGGTTTGTGAGTTGTGTCTTTGGGGTCATCTACGGATCAATGTGCCATAAATTCGGAATCGGCCGCGGTTAAGTAGGAAATTATAATCGTTCAACCCAATAGTATCCTACCCAAAATGCTTATAATCCGGGTTGGAAGAATCATCCGGGGTTCTCATGGAGTAACAATCAATCAATTTATGACTCGACCACTGAACAACAACACACCTCCGGTTCCAAAATCAACCTCAATGACGGAGAGGGTATCAAGTTGGGAAGCGACCTTGGAGAAATTTATTAGAGCCTCGACAAAAGAGCGAGGAACAAGACAAGAAATTGAATCAATTAGATATGGCGTTGCAAAGCCATGGGGCATCGTTAAAGAATCGGAAAATCAATTGGGACAAATAGCACATGCATTGAATACGAATCCACTAGGGCAGCAAGGTGATCTGAGAAATAAATCGAGGCGAAATGAGCCTTTATAAGCGGTAATCTTCTGAAGTGGGAAGGGCGCAAGCGATTAAGGATAAGGACAAGGGGATAACATGACAAGCAAAAAAGCGAAGAAGTTGTGGAAGCAGGGAAGATAAAGAGGAAATAGGAGAGGAAAATGCAAGGGGTCATCTACAACAATACCACCCATACCATATCATGATTTGAAATCCAAGTTAGATAAGCGGTTTTTTAAGATTTTTGGATATTTTTAAAAATTGCATATCAACATCCCATTCATAGAAGCTTTAGAACAAATCTTGAGTTTCGCTAAGTTCATGAAGGATGTCTTTATCAAAGAAAAGAAGCGGGGATTTTGAAGCGATTGGCGCTAGCAAGAAGAATGTAAGTATGATTATTGAACAAGTTACCTCTAAGTTGAAAGATCCGGTAGCTTTTCTATTCCATGCGACATTGGTAATCGGTTTTTGGGGAAATATTTGTGTGATTTGGGGCGATATTAATTTGATGCCATTATCGATCTCTAGTCAATTCGGGCTCCAAGCACCTAAGCAAAGCAAATATCGGTTCTTGTTAGCGAGGCCGTCGATTACATATCCACGGTATCGTTGAAGGCGTATTAGTAAGGGTGGATAAATTCATCTTTCAATGAGACTTCGTTATCTTGGATTGTGAAGCGGAATCTGGGCGCCCATCATTCTCGGACGACCATTCTTCTTAGCAGGGGGAGAAGCGTTAATCGGCGTGCAAAAAGGAGAATTGCGATGAGAGTTGACGATCAACGCGGTCACTTTCAATGTGTTTAAAAGCAATATCGTATCCAAAGGAAAAAGGTGAGTGTTTGCGGGTGGATGTAATGGAGGAGATAGTGAATCACAAGATTTCTTTGTAATTACTCGGAGGATCGATAGAATCCATGATGGTTAGAGCAGAAACAGCGATAGTGCGGAGGCGAGATAATGAAAGCGGTCAAATGGCTAGACACACCATCATTCTCTAGGAAAAATAATCAACCATTCGACACCCTTGAAAGGCCTAAAAGCGGAAGAAAAAAAGTGCAAACCCTCGATAGAAGTGCCCTTACCGTTGTTGGAATTAAAGCCACTCCCTCTCATCTTGAATATGCTTACTTAGGGAAAGACTCGACTCTACCGGTTATTGTTTCGACAACGTTAGCGACACCCAAAAAAAAAAAAAATTACTACGAGTTCTGCGCGAGTTCAAAAGCAGCGATTGGGTGGACTATAGCGGACATTGAGGTATTAGCCCCCTCTTTACGTATGCACAAGATTTTAATGGAAGAGGATCAAAACCAACCATTGAGATGCAGCGAAGGTTAAATCCCATTATGAAAGAGGTGGTGAAGAAGGAAATTATAAAATGGTTGGATTGGGTATTATCTACCCAATCTCGAGACGGTTCATGGGTAAGTCACATGCGATGTGTCTGCTTAGAAAAAAGGGGCATAGCTGTGGTAAAAAATGAAGCGCATGAGCTTATCAGAGCTAAGCATTACAATTTGGAGAGTATGTATGGATTACATAAGTTGAATAAAGCCCACGCATGAGGATCACTTTCCTTAGTTCATTGATCGAGATGTTGGGACGAGTTAGCGGGACATCAATTCTCTTATACATTAGATGGATATTGCAGGTACAATCAAATTGCCATATATAGGAAGATCAAGAAAAGACCACGTTCACATGTCCATCCTACATGCGTTTGCATTCGGCGTATGTCCTTTGGTTTATATGTAATCTGTGGCGACCTTTCAATATTTGTATGATGGCAATCTTTTCCGATATGGTCGGCGAATTTAGAGGTGTTCATGGATGATTTCTCCGTGTTGGCGATAGTTTTGACTTCGTGTTTGAATAATCGATCTTGGTGTTAAAAGATGTGTGGAGACTAACTTTGGTACTTAATTGGGAAAAATGTCATTTTATGGTACAAGAAGGGGTTATTACGGGACATAAGGTTTCGCATCCGGATTGGAGGTGGATAGGCGAAGATTGATACAATTGAAGCGCCTCCTCCTTCATCTGTAAAAGGCATTCGGAGTTTCTTGGGACATGCGGGGTTCTATAGGCGCTTTATTAAAGATTTTCAAAATCTAAAACCCCTATGCTCACTCTTGGAGAAAGATGTAGCGTTTAAGATGGATCATGCATGCATCGAGGCATTTGAGGTATTAAAGAAGAAATTGGTCTCTGCACGGTCGTTTTATGGCCTTGGAATTGGTCTTTCTGGTTTGAATTGATGTGTGCGGCCTTGATGATTCTGTGGTGGGAGCCGTATTGGGACAACGTCATGATAAGATTTTTCATACTATCTATTACTCTAGTAAGACATTGGCGGATGCCCAATTTGAACTACACAACAACCGAAAAGGAATTACTTGCGGTGGTGTTTGCTTTTGACAAATTGAGCTTATCTCCTCGGCACTAAGGTAATTGTCTACTTGATCATTCGACTATTAAATATCGATTGAGAAGAAAGATGCTAAACCACGATTAATCTGATTGAGTCTTTTGTTGTTACAAAATTTGATCACGGAGATACGGGACGAGAAAAGTACGAGAAAATCAAGTGGCGGATCATACATCTCGGTTGGAAAATAAAAGGAGCAGAAAAGAAGACAACTTCGGTGATTAATGAAGAATTTCCGGATGAGCAAGCTATTTAGGGTAACTACCATCTTGCCTTGGTATCTTGACTATATCAACTATGTGGTTGCCAAGGTATTCTGCCGGTTGACATCACAACAACGGAAGAAGTTTCTCCACGATGCGAAACAATACTTTTGGGATGAACCATTTTACATTTTAAAGCATATGCGAGATCAAATGATAAGGCGTTGTGTACCTCACGAAGAAATGGATAGTATATTAGGCCCTTTGTCACTCCTCGGATTACGGAGGTCATTATTCGATGATAAATGCTGACGAAAGTACTCTGATCGGGATTCTTACGGCCCTCTTTATTCAAAGATGCTTATCTCTTTGTGCTAAAATCGATCGATGCTGCAGCGTGGGTAATATCTCAATATGATGAAATGCCATAACACAATTTTAGAGGTGGAACTTTTCGGCGTGTGGGGTATCGACTTTATGGGACCATTCCATCTTATTTGAATAATCGTTATATCTTATTAGCGATCGATTATGTTTCCAAATGGGTAGAAGCATGGCGTTACCCACGAATGATATAACGTTGTCACCCGATTTTTAAAGAAAAACATTTTTACGGATTTGGGACACGAGGGCTATAATAAGTGATGAGGAGCGCTTACGTAACAAGCGATTCACTAAATTGCTTGTAAAATATGGAGTTAAATCACAAAATTGCATTGCATATCACCCACAAACCAATGGCCAAGCGAGAGGTGTCGAATCGGAAATTAAGAGGATCCTGGAAAAAGTAGTCAATCCGTCACGAAAAGATTGGGCGTTACGTCTTGACGACGCTCTATGGGCTTATCGAACAGCGTACAAAAACCCGATCGGCATGTCCCCGTACAGAATGGTCTTTGGAAAGGCGTGTCATCTGCCGGTCGAGCTAGAACACAGTGCACACTGGGCCATTCGGAAATTAAACTTTGATCTAGAAGCGGCGGTGAAAAGCAGTTCTGCGGTTGAGCGAGATGGATGAATTCGGGTTCAGCGCCTCTGAAAAGCGCTAAGCTATACAAGGAGAAAGTCAAATCTTGGCACGATAAAAAATTCTCGATAGAACATTACATATAAGACCCAAGTACTCTTTATTCGACTCACGCTTGCGTCTATTTCGAGGAAAATTGAAATCCGGTGAGTGCGGACCATTTGTAGTCATATCTGTCCTCCACGGAAACATTGAGGTTGAGGAACCCGAATTCAAAGCGTACATTCAAGGTCGGCGGTCGGCGCGTCGAAACACTATTGGGGCGGACCAATCGAGCATAAGCTACGGTCGGTACCTCTCGGACCCAGTGGACATGACCGACCAACTGCAAAAGTCGGGGTGTATTTGTAAACAAAAGCGCTTCTTGGGAAGCTGACCCATGCGAGTTCCATAACTTTTTCGTTTTATTTGATTTTATGCCTCTTAGAGTTAAACTTTTCTTATTTTCCTTTGTTATTACGTAGTAGAGAATCCAAGATTACTAAACTAATTCCTACCTGGTCGGTATGCATTACCACGGTGAATTACGGCGCCCACATCACGAAGGCCCAGCGCCCGTGGCTGATTCTAATTCATTCACGGCGCCCCCGTGAGCTAAGCTCGGCGAAAACAAGGCCCGGCGCCGGTGTTGTCTTCGATTCAAACCAGCGCCCGTGGCTGAGGCATCACTCGATTCTTGCTTGGCGCCCGGCGCTCCACCAGATTATAACCCGGCGCCCGTGGCTGAGGTCGAGAATGAACCTTGTGCTTTAAAACCTTGTCGTGCCCTTCACCCCAAATTCCTTCCCCTGCCTTGGCGCTGAGCGGTGGTCACCCTCTCTCCATCTTCATAGCACAAAGTCATTAAACTTTGGATAATTGTCTTCCACTCATCCACCTGCGCATCAATCCCTTCCTTTCATATTGGTAAATACGCATCTTGTGTGCGAATTCTACTCCTCAACTTCTTTAGAAAGTAACAAAGGTATGATTTGATGTGTTTTTCAATTATTGCAATTAAGATGCTCTTCATTCGTTATTCTTGTCATCTGGAAATCTAATGGAGCATATAGATAGATAGCATTGATGTGTGGCGTACTCCTACACACGAGATTCATACGCTACATGCATGGCATGAATAGGCGAGGAATTAATAATGGATTGAACAAGTTCTCGATTCTTTATCTAGGTGTTTGACAAATTATGCGACTCGATAATCTGTGTAACTTACATACTACTTGATTTCATGCCTCACCCCCACTGCGTTCTCACACTACCCGGTATTTTATACAATTTCTATGTCTTGCTAGGCGCACATTTATCAGCAGTACATTCTTTTAAAGCTAAACTATGAATATGTTTTATTTGCGAGAATTCTCGACATGGCATCAAGCGTCATCAGATTTCGAGAATTAAGGGGCGCTTCAACTTCCATGAAAATTGGCAATGGCGTTTTGTTAGTGTTTGCGGCTCAAAAACGCTTCTGACCGCATAGCCACCCGCTCACTAGTCCCCGAGCGGGGTCTCAAAGTCCCGATCAAAACAAGGATGGAGACATAGCGGTGATGATTCTTTGGCGTGTAATGGTTAAATCCTCATAGAAACGACTGACATAGCATGATGATTGCGGTGGTCAAAAGAATTCTATGCCAACTGCACTGAGCATGACCATTATGGGGTGTTTGTCGGGAGGTAAGGCCAGTGGAATTTGGCGAGGAGGATATCAATGGGTGCTATCAACTACCCTTAGAGGGCCTTCATGATGAATATGCTCGCCCTAGTGGTGATGGGTGGGACTATGAAAAAAGATTATTAGGGGAGGCTGTGTCGGCGGGCACTACTTGGTCCATCCATGGCGTGGCGGCATGACCTTCCCATTGTCTCACCTCGGTCTATATGGAAGGCATGGTATGCCTTCATATCTGTGAAATTGATGCCCTGCACACATGTGAGTCCGTCACCAAAAGAAAGGGTTGTTTATTATACTCCTCCATACTGAGGCCTACGAATCGATGTCGGCCATCTTATTGACAATCGATGCTCGCGCATCTGTGGCGGGACCACGGGAGGTTACCACATAGTCCACGATCTGCGTCTTATGTGCTAAGTTTGGGGTCAAATGGAAATCGGGGCGAGATGATTCAAACTCTATATGCGTGTTGGACCACAACTTGATCCGTCGTTATAAAGTGTGGTCGGTGGCGCTAATCACCCTAGGGGAATTTGGGTTTCATTATCCCCCCGTTCGTCTCCACGAGCCCCCACCACCGGGGGCCCCCCTCCTTACGGCCCCTCGGCAATTTGCTCATCGAGGTGTGGTCCCGAAAAAGGCATCGGCGGGGAGATAGGCGGTGGTTTACAACATTGAGTCCCGAATGTGCGCTTATCGGACGTCGAGGCGTGATTTACAAGTATTTAGTCGACCAATTTCTTTGCCTGAGAATGCGCGACCATCGGACCCATCAAGGGCATTCCACTTAGCCATTTCCCTCGGCTCCCGATTACGCGATATTTCCCGTCCGATCAAGAGATGGCGAGGGCGATGATGCTCCCAGGAAGAATAAATTTCGGGAAGTCCTCATTTTATTTTGACTTATTTTTTTTTTCGCATGAGGACATTGCTCTAGCTTAGTTTGGGGTGGTTCGTTTTATTTTCACGGTTGTAGTTTATTATTAGTTTGTGGATTGATTATTAGTAAAGTTGCATTTAGGATTGCATGTTAATTCGAGTTTTTGAGAGTGCGTATCTCTGGGGCCAATGAGGAAAGTAGAATTGCATGAACACGTCTAGTAAGGATTGTTGATTCGGTGATATGATTTTTCGTGACTTGGAATTGGATCTTTATCATTTGACATTGATATTATAAGAAGGCACTTGGAAATAAAAGCGACCATATTAGCTATGATAGTTTAAATGGTTAGAGAATAGAGTTCTAAAGGGGATTGCTAGTGATATGGAAGAACAATTTGAATAACTAGATGAGGTGAATTCATGCATAAACTTCGAGTTTGGGGAAACATTTGGAATATAAAAAAAAAAAAAAAAAAAAAAACAAATGTTGAGTCTTGTGGTGGGTTGAGGGAACCACTCCCCATAAAACAAGCGTGAGATGGGCGTAAAAGCGCACTCACCAACCATCTATAATAAAAAAAAAAAAAAAAATATATATATATATATATATATATATATAAATAATAATGATAATATCTGGGGTGACTAGTCTTGTTTGGGGGCTGTGTTACTTGAGCAGAAATGCGCTTAGAAGGTATCTTAAAACCTAAGCGCCCTAAGGTCTTAAATAGTGCAGAAGTCGTTGGTGGCTTCGCTAAGGGGTACTACTTGCTAGCCTAATGGGATGAGACATTGCCACAGTCATTTACGTGAAAACAAAACAAAAAAAAAAAAAAAAAAAATAAAAAATAATATATATATTCTAGTTTATTTGTTGAATTAGGGTAAGTGTTTTGAGTTCGGTTGAAACAAGTTTATTTGATGAGTTCTCAAGTTCACCTTTGTATGATGCCTACTAAGAAAGTTATTCTCTCTCATATTTTTGTCTTTCATGGGTTCGCATGGTGGTGGACACACACGCCTGATATCGATAATATGATTTAGATCGTTGATTGTTGGGATATTGTCGATCTGTTTTTTACATGAGGAATTAGCATGTTTACGTGATTTTACGAGGCATATGGATCTCGTGAGCTCTTGGATTCTTTGGAATTACGAACATATAAATATAAATAGTTTGCATGTGCATGATGTTTAGTTTTGTTTGGTGATCTTAGGCTTTGTCGCGTGAGGACCATGACGATTTAAGTTTGGGGTGTTTGATGAATGGGTAGTATACCCATAATTGGATATATTTAGACTTAAATTATTGCATTCTTAAGTTATTTAGTAGCATTTTATTGTGTTTATATCTTATTTATTTGATTTTGGTTTGGAAGGGCGATTATAGAATTTCAAGCATTGAATGGCAATTTTGTAATTTCAATGAAGTCGGTGGCAAAGGTATTTGAAATTATACTATCCTCGGTGGGAAGTATTGAGCCTCGGCGGCGTTGGCCGGATTAAGCGTTTGACTTACAGTTTGCCTATTAAGGGCTAATAATAAAACCTAATTGGAGGAGGATTGTGGGGACTATAAAAAGAAACTAATTCTTTGAGTTAAAGGGATTTGGATTTATTTGGCGGAGAGTATTGAAGGAGCTTTTCCATTGAAGATTACGGGAGATTACTTGGAGCTTCAAGATTGGCTCTGAGTTTCTTCTTTTTCTCCTTATTTTTAATTTGTAATTCTTTAAGGATGATTTGTCGACAATTAATGATTCTTATTTAGTGATGAACTAATTCTTTAATTAAGATTTCAATTGAACCTTTTATGATTATAACTTAGTTATTACTGTCATTATAATTATTTATGTTGAAGTGGATTGTTTATCATGTTTTGATTTTAATGATTAATTATTTGGCGATAATTAGTGTGTTACTCTAGAAGGAATTGGGAGAGGAATTCTAGGGTTAGAACTGAACATGATGACATGTGACTCGATTATTTACGGTAAATAATTAGGTTTGTGAATTGAATGAAAATATCATTCATTGCATGTAACATATAAGGAATTGGAATTTGGAAAGAGTTTAATCAATTGTTTTGCATAGGAATATAGCAAGGTTAATCTGGGTTAAATAAAGTCGATTGATCACTTGGAAGAGGGCTTTTGGCATTTGAAAATTCACATTAACAATCCATGAGACATAGTAATTGGGATGATTAGATAAGCGATTTATAATTCATAATTGGGGATATTGAAGTCTTAATATTTACCTCTAGGAAGTCATTCACTCAAGTAATAGCTTAGTTAATTGTTTATCTTAGTACGGTATCTTTAAGTGTTTAATTTTGAGTTAATAATTGAGGAAAATCGCAATTTCTCGTTGTTTGAATAAAATTGAATTGATATAGTATTAGTAGTTGAAATTTATTAATTAGAACTCCCACTTTATAGTAGAGCGATACTCAACTTATCACTTTATTACTTGTTGACCCGTATACTTGCGTCTTTGTGTGTAACTAGATTTTACTCGAGGCTCTGGATCTTCTGAGAATTGTTGTTGTATGATCGAGATAATGCTTGAATGTTGTAATACTACATGTAGACTACATTATCGATCACGTAGGTAGCCTGAACATGATCAATTTGTGAATCGAGAAGCGAGTCGAACCATGAGCCTTAAACATCGATTATACGTGTTCTTGAGCACCAAGAACACCAACAATGACGATTGCCATCGCCGCTAAAGACCCTCAACAACGGATTAATTAGTTTTTATTTTACGAATTTAGGAAATTATTTAAAATAGAAAATAAATTCTAAAAATTACTAAAATGGTTTTAAAATTTATTTTAAATTATGAAAATAATTTACGACTATTTGAAATATTTTCATTAATAATTATATTTATTTGAATATTAATGCTATTTAATTTATTTAATTAGTGTATTAAATAAATTAGAAAAATAGTTTTAATTATATAAAAATCATTTTAAATAAGAATAAAGAGTTTAAAAAATATTTTGAGTTATAAAATATAACTTTTAATATTTTGGAGAATTTTCATTAATAAATTAATATTAATAATATTAGATTTATTTAATTATTATATTAAATAAATGAATTAAAAATGATTTTATTGATTTAAAAATCATTTAAAAATGAGAAAAATAATTTAAAAATATTTTAGGTTATAATTAATGACTTTTAATATTTGGATAATAATTTCATTAATATTTAGATATTAATGGTGATGATTTAAAAATGATTTTAATTATTTTAAAATCATTTAAGTAGAATATTGATGATTTAAAAATATTTTAAGTTATTAATAATAACTTTAATATTTTGACAAATATAACATTAATATTTTTATATTATTAAATATTAATGATGATAAGATTATTTGATAATTAAATCATTTAAAAAAGATTTAAGTGTTTGAAAAATTATTATAAATTATAATAACTATTTATAAATTATTAAAAGCTTACGAAAAATATTATAAACGATATTTGACTTATCTAAAATAATATTGAAGCTCAGAGACCAAGTTTAATTGACAATAACTGTGTTATTTGTCGGATAGGGTGACTAGAACCCCGAGAATGGATCGAAGTCCAACCAGACCGAACTAATTAAACTTGATAAGTGTTTATATATGTTATAAACACTGATGTGACTATGTGGTAATGTGTCTAGGAGAAGACTGACTGTAAATTACAATGATACGTGTTGTGAATTATTGTTGTGAGACCGATATTATTGGTTATAGGTCTTTCGAAAGCAGATAAGTATATTGTGTAGTTGTAATCAGCGGAAGAGGCAAGTTGTAAGACCCCAACTTTTTAATGAATAAAATCGAATTTCCTCTATTTATTATTGTGAATAATAAGGTGTTAATTTGATATAATGCTTTGGTTATGGGTGAAATGTGCAAAATTTTCAAAATACGCAAGTGGTTATAAAATATTTATTTTTGTCGGGGAATATTCGTTTGGTCGTGGAATATTCTTTCTGTCGGGGAATATTCGTACGACGGCACAACCATTTGTGGGCCCCATAACAGAATAACTGTTAGATGAAGAACACGACAAAATTGAATTTTTATAAATAACGGCTTAATGGTTACCGTTAACACTGTTGGAATACCCGGTGGTTAAAATACAGTAATACACGTTGTTGTACAATAGCACACGGTATTGCACTGTATTGTTGAATTATTGATCCTTACGTAAGAAGGCACTACTCAATAATTGTCACGATAATTCTTATTCAATATTTTATTTTATTGATTCAATAATTGCTACGTTGATATTTATATTATTGTTGTTTCAATAATTGTCACTGCACAACATCTCCATTATCAGATCAATAATTCATATTATTTGGAATAATATTATTTGATAGCATTATTGGCAATGTCTAGAAAGTTCTGTCAAGGAGAGGTTTAATCACCTAATTCGGCGCCAAGAAGGAGAAATCCTTATCGAAAAGCCACCTCTTTCACAGGGGCTGCCTGGTTGTCATTATTGTGATTACGTAATATTATTTGTGAATAATTAATTATTGATTTATATGATAAAGAAATATTTATTTTATGTGGATATAAATGATGGATTTATTTATGTGGTTATAAATGAAGGAATTAATGTTGAGGTGTTTTATCGGTATTTTGTTGGATTGGAGGTATTAAAAATCAAATAGGTGGTGGTTTTGAGATATATTAAGGAGTTATAATTTTTAATCCGACCGTTGGATCGTTGTCATTTTGGATATGTTATACATATATAAGTTGAGTATATGTCCACAAATTTTGAACCGTTAAAATGAGCGTATGATTTGTTATGAATTTTAAGAGGTGGTGATTCGGAAATTAGGTTTATAAATGATTTTGGTGAAAATTCTAGAAATGGGTGGGCCCCACTTTTGGTTGTTGGGGAAGATGGCTGATTTTGGTGGGTGGAATAGTAGTAGGTAAAGCCACCGTGTAGCGAGTCAAGTCTGCTTGAGCGTCTTAACATTTTCCTATAAATAAATGGCTAAGTTATAATTGAAAATCACACGAATTCATAAGTTTTCTTTTTCTCTCTATATTATCGAGCGTATTTTGTGAGTATTTAGATATTTGGTGAGTTTCTATTCATCAGTGCAAGTTTCCTTCAGCGTCATATCCGATATCCAGTCAGAAATACTACTCTTTGAGGTAAGGGATAGTAAAGGATATTAAGGGATGTTATATTCTTCATAATGATGTTATTCTTTCAATATCATTCTACTGACATAGTGGTATGGATCTTATTGTGGAATTTCTACCTTTTTGAGTCAGGGTTACTATTCACGTATACGGCACTATTCACGTATACGGAACCATTCATGTATATGGCACTATTTACGTATATTACATTATTTAAGTATACGGTACTATGTACGAATACGGAGTACTATTCACGAGTTACTATTCACGAGTTACTATTCACGAGTTACTATTCACGGGTACTATTCACGACAAAAATAGGTTTCTTTTTCTGACCAAATTATCGTTGATTTATGATTGTTTCTCTTGAAAATAAATGCAGTTGTTGATCATATTGTTTTTATTATCATATATAACATTTTTATAACCCTGATGTTGAATTTCTCTTTCACTTGAGTGTAAAGATGGGTAGATTATTGGTATGATCGTGACTATGGGTTCTCTTTGGCCAGTAGTGCAAAGATGAATTGTTAACTGGTATGATCATGACCATTGAATTTATAATTGAATATCTTTATCTTAAGTGTAAAGATGAATTGATTAACATGGTTATAATTATTGTTTATATAAATTACGAAATGATTATATATTTCTTTGAGATATAAAATATATTTGGCTGTAGTGCAAATATGAACTCGTTGATAAATATATTTGGCATTGTAGTGGCAAAAAGATGAATTATTGATGAATATCTTTGGCCCATAGTGCAAAGATGACCTGTTGTTGAATATCTTTGGCCTGTAGTGCAAAGATGACCTGTTGTTGAATATCTTTTTCCTGTAGTGCAAAGATGAAATGATAATGAATATCTTTAGCCTGTAGTGCAAAGATGAATTATTGATGAATATCTTTGGCCCGTAGTGCAAAGATGACCTGTTGTTGAATATCTTTGGCATATAATGAAAAGATGACCTATTATTGAATATCTTTGCCTGTAGTGCAAAGATGAAATGATAATGAATATCTTTAGCCTGTAGTGCAAATATGAATTATTGATGAATATCTTTGGCTCGTAATGCAAAGATGACTTGTTGTTGAATATCTTTGGCCTGTAGTGCAAAGATGATTTGTTGATGAATATCTTTGGCTCGTAATGGAAAGATGACCTGTTGTTGAATATCTTTGGCCTGTAGTGCAAAGATGACTTGTTGATGAATATCTTTGGCCCGTAGTGCAAAGATAAATTTATTAGTATGATTATAAACATGAACTGTGATTTGGTATAACCATGATCTTTGATGTTTCAAGTAAAGACAGGTGATGAAAATTATCTCCGTCCTAGATAAGAAGAGGAATTTAGAATCACAATTATGATTATGAGTTATTCATATGATTGTGGAAAGGAACTGTTGATTTATATTACAGGGATAAAACATTGTTGGTGGACTTTTAACATGGAGAAGATAATAGACTTTATGGTCTATTTGACTCTTCTAATGGATTGCTCGTTCCGCTGCAACTATGGTTGAAAAATTTTATCATCTACCATATGTTCTAAATCTCTAATTTATTACTGTTGAAGGCTATTGATAATTTACTTATCTTTAGTCATGATATTCTTTACTGAGCTAGATGTGCTCACCCTTCTATTTCAAAATTTCTTTCAGGTAATAAGAGTGTAGCTGGGTCGAGCGGGGGTAATAGGGAAATAGAACGGTGGTCATCATTTAGTAGTCATATTTGGTGAATCAAATAGGGTAAGGTGAACCCAACGTTGGAAGGGTGTTTTGCCATTATCATACAATATGTCTAATGTCATACAACCTCGTGTCATCATAAGACAGGGTTATGCACATCAACTTATTGAGTATATCTACGCGCACTACCTATATGATCTTGGTGTTTGTTTGAAGTATAATTCTCAATTAGAGACAGTGGAGATAATGATATGTCAAGAGAAGACTCACCATTGGAAAGAATATGATAGTAATCTTCTTGTTTTTCTTTAGGGTCTATTGGGTCAACCAAGGATAATTCTGTGGGCATATGATATCTATCATAACCTAGACGCATGGCCTCCCATGTACGAAGGTTTCCTTGAGCACTTCCCAAAGATTCTAATTTCTAAAACAGTTTTTGACTATACCTTTATGTAAGGTGCCATTGTGACGTGTTATCCAAGGTTGGGATGTGAGTGACAATTGGTATATATTTGTATCAAAACTCACAGCATATGTGTTGTTGTATTTTGCACGACAATTATTGTAATAAAGTTGTAGTTGTTTTCTGTACCATGTATTTGGCGACTCAGAATAGGTTGGGTGGAATGGACCTGTTTTGGGGTTGTCACACAAGTTTCCTAACTCAACCTTGAGTTATATTCATTTAATTATAATAGTGGTTAATTATTGTTAATTATACCACGTCCAGGAATTTATTGTTGATTATTCGCAGTTAGTGCATGTTTAATAATTCAAATTGAATTACTGATTCGGAAAATATATATTCGTAAAATTACTGTTGTTAGATATTCATATCTATAGAAGCTAATATTGACAGTACAGAAAATTCATGTTTATTGTCAAATTATATTGAGAAATGTCTTAAGCTAATTATTCTGGCTAGACGAACATTTGTTAGAACTTGATAGGTTCAAGAAGAGAAGATAACAGAATTTAATTATTATTGATAGATCAATGCCAGTTGTATCGGCTAGATCAAAAAAGAAAACTTGATAGGTTTGAGAAGAGAAGAGAAGTGATTAGATATTGAAATCATTGAATTTTGTTGTTAAATCAAATCTTGATTCTGAGACTAAGAAGAACAACCTTTTATATAAAGGGAACATTTTTAGTCGTTTATTCGACCATTGCGTGCGACTTAAGTATTATGCATAATATAGGGTACAAGAAGTTGGCCGGCTCTAAGTACTTGTAGAGGGGTATGATTTAATCATTATGGTTATCTGATACACCTGCGTATATGTCAAAGTAAAACTTTAATATATACCCAAGAAGAGAAGTTCAAGATCCAACGGATCGCTCAGCATAAATCTGGAAAACATTCCACTTTGCTATTTCGTTGAATTAATTCTTGATTATTCATTTGAATATCATAGAAAACCTCGAAAGTGTTGTACTCTTTCATTATCAAATTATTGTGTTACATAGATTGTGAGAAGACTTGTTAAGTATTAAAGCTTTGTTCAGCTATTTCAAAGTTCCCCGAACTTTGGTTTCATTCTATCAAAATAGATAGTATGTTCTTATTGATTCGAATACATTTATTGTATGTCTTAACTTGTGGGGCAAACTTGTTGCTCACCCTTGCTAAATATTACTTTTCAGCTAGGGACGAAGTTGCAGAAGGTGTTGCGAAGAAGAACAAGGGAAAAGGCATAGTAATAAATTAGTTATGATGAACAATATTATTATGTTGTATTGTATTGTAAACCCTTTTTATATATCTAAGGGGTATTTCTGTAATGTTAAGGTTAGTGGACTTAGGACTTATGTATTAACAACATATGTTAATGACTTATGTATTCCTATTTATATATGAATGTGTAGTTAAATGGTATTATATTGTGGATTGTGAACACCAAACTCAGGGGTCAGGTAACCCAGATTTGGGGGTGTCATAGGTTGGTATCAAAGCTGTAGGTTATAAACCATAAGTGGGGTGGGGGAAAACCCTAGAATTATAACCATACGCGAGATAGAGAAAACTCATGTAGAGTTCTAAGTGAGGGATTGCCGAAGTGCATCAATAGTGAGATATGTGGACACATAGTGTGAGAATGTTTGTACTGGTGAAGTACTAATCAAGTTATTTAAACTGATTGTAGGATTTATGGAGAAGATCAAATGAATGCAGAGATGTTAGTGGCTGTTGCACCAGTGCCAGAAGTCGAGGTGCCAACGCAAAGCGAATCAGTTGAGAAGGTAGGAGAAGATGAACCCATGGTCAATCTGGGGAGCGATCATGATGATTATCCCGAGATGTATCTGAGTGGGGATGAGGAGGCAGAGTCTGAGCCAGCTAAGATGGAGAAAGGGAATAAGACCAAAGTTGGAGAACAAGATAAACTATCGGCAGAATTACAAGAATTCCGGAGTAAGGTGTTTCTCTTGGAGGAGTTATGGAAGACGGAGCGAGCGTTAAGCGAAATGACCGAAGAACGGAACGAGCTCAAGGCGCAGGTGGAAAGGATGAAGACTGAAGGTGATGGATCGTCTTATGGAACAATCAAGCAGCAGAAAGGCAAGAAAAAGAGAAAGAGGGACAATAACAGCCCTAATTCTGAAAAGTCAAACCCGAAGAAGAAGCAAGCCTGTAGCAAGTGTGGAAAGACTCACGCGGGAGAATGCATGATGTGGAAGAACGTGTGCTTAAACTGTAAGCAAGAAGGACATATTTCCCTACATTGTCCTAAGCCGAAAATGAGGAAGTGTTTCTCATGTGGAAGAACGGGTCACAGTTTCAACAAGTGTCCCAACAAGAAGATGAATGGTGAAGGGAGTGGACGGTAGATAACTTAAGTTTGAGCGTTAGTACCTTTTGGTAGTAGATTATGATATGAAGTGTGGTAATATCAAAAAACGATGTGTGAACATATGTAAATATAAATATGTTGGTATGAATGAAATCTTTATTTTCTATATGAATATAAGATTATGATTAATTTATGTGTTCTTAAAACTCATACTTATGGTAAGTTAATGACTCATAATTATATGAAATGTTTTGAACCCCTCAGCGAATGGACGCCAAAGGTCTGACTAGGATAAGTTCATACACTCATATAATTGTGGCAAGTTCCTGAACTCATAAGTGTGGTAAGTTTGACGAACCGATAATAACTATGTGTGAATGGAGAATTGCAACTTTCTGTGTAAAGTTATGTTGTTAATCCTGATATGATTTAAAAAGGGATAGTAATATGTGTTAAGTACTAAATGTACTATGTGCTATTTGAATAAATATGTGATTATATGAGAATTATGTGTTAAATTCTTATTGTGATAAGAATTTGTGTAAAGAAAGAAAATTAATATAAGATTTTTATTTAAATCAGATCATGCCGCCTAGACGACAGAATCGAAACCAACGAGAAGAACAATCGGTAAATAATGAAGGAGGTCAAGCTGACCCGATGCAAAACTTTGCAAATATGATAGCCAAAGCTATGAGGAATAGAGCTCCCGCGGGAAGAGGAAGAATGAGAGAACAGCCAGCTGACAGATTGGCTAACTTCAAAGACTTTAAAGCGGTGGGACCGCCTGAATTCAAAGGAACCACGGATCCAATTGAAGCCCAAACTTGGGTAAAAGAGATGGAGAAATCATTCATCATTGTGCATGTGGCAGAAGAGCAAAAGACAACTTTTGTAACTTATCTGATGAAGGGAGAAGCCAATTACTAGTGGGAGACTAATCAAGCGAGGGTTGGTACAGCTGTGGTGACTTGGACCAGATTCAAAGAGTTGTTCTTTGAGAACTACTTTTCGCCAAGTATGCAATCCAGAATGGAAGTTAAATTTCTAGAATTGAAGCAGGAGAACATGTCGGTATCAGAATACGCTGCCAAATTCAACGAGTTGGCTAGATTAGCACCTCATCAAGCGGACACAGAGGTGAGAAAGGCGAGAAGATTCAAGAACGAACTAAAGCCGGGGATATTCAACAAGGTAGTGGTATTGCAGATCAATACGTTCACGGTTTTGATGGAGAAAGCGTTAATTGCTGAAGGAGGGAGCGAAGCTGCATCTCAATTTCATCAGGATAAGAAGAAGAAGACAAATGACGAAGGAACCAGTGGAGGAAGTAACCCGAATAAGAGGAAGTGGAGTGAGAATACCCAATCAGGTGGCAAGACAGAAGATAATAGGAAAGGGAACCATGTGCAACTTGTGGAAAGAATCATGCTAGAGTTTGCCTGAAGAAGAAGGGAGTTTGTTATAACTATGGGCAAGAAGAACACATGTCTCCCAATTGCCCCAATCCGAAGAAGATAAAAGGTTGCTTTGCGTGCGGATCGACGGATCATCTGGTTCGAAACTGTCCTAAGAAGAATGCGAAAAAGGAAAGCGGCAACAAGGGACCAAGTGGCAGAACCTTGGCAAATCGAGGACATCTGCGATCGGGGAAGACAACACGACTGTACATTCAACAGGAATGACAGATTGGGATGCGATGGCTACTCCGGAGGTGGCAGCAGGTATTGATTTCGTTTAGAAATTTAATTACGCGAGTATTATGAGTTAGATATCACTGTGAACTGTTTTCTATTATAGATTCAAGTCACAGGTTAGAATTTTGAGACACAAATGAATTTTGTGTTGATAAAAATGATGTGATGATACAACTTTAAAATATTTTAGAGAATAAGAAAGCGGTGACTCCAAGGACGGAATCCTTTTAAGGAGGGGTGAGTGTGATAACATGGGATTTCGAGTATTCAAAATTTTACGAATAATTTTTTTTTTAATTTATAATAATATTGATTATCAATTTGTGACAAGTATCTGTGACACGAGTCTCGAGAAGGTCAATTTGTGTATTAACTGGTAAATTAGAGTAGAGTTGTGCTTAACAGCTTTAGAAACTCTAACCCTAATTTCTGGATAGGGTTTCGATAGAAAATATAATTAAAATAATTATATTCATATGTATGTGTTTGTGCTGTATAGAATTTTTGATTAATGATAGATCAGATAAGGTTTAAAATTTATAAACTCTAATAAGAGATTAGAAACCCTAATCTCAAGTTTAGAAACCATAACGTATAGTTAGTAACCCTAAGCGAATGTCGGAAAACCCTAATTTCATATTCGGGAATCATAAACCCTAATTAGGAAACCCTAATCCTAATTAGTAAACCCTAACATAATTAGTATGTGTTAATATAATTAGGAAACCCTAATTATACTTTAGAAATATTAATTTCTATTTAAAACCCTAATTATATTTTCGAAATTTTAATTTTCTATTTTTAAATATTAATTAGAAAATTCTAGAATTGGGTATTTAAAACCTAAGGGTTAGAACCTTAGGGTTAGAACCTTAGGGTTAAACCCTAAGGGTTTGGACATTTGAGCCAATTATCTATGTTGCCATTAAATTTAGAAGGAAAATGACAAAAATACCTTTTACTTTAAAAATAATCTAGTATAAAGAGATGTGGTTAAAATTGTTGCCACACCTCTTGCATTATTACCAAACACTTATTACTAGCCATGTGAAGCCACATCACACCATTTTAACCACAAGAATCAAAAGTGGTTGATTAAAGAAAGAAAAAACCAAAAACATAAGTCATTTATGTTTTTACACTTAGCCAAACTTCTCTCTCTCTCTATAGCCACAAAATTTTCTAAGTTTTTCAGTCACTAACCAAGCATTTCAAACACCTAGATCAGATTGGTGAGGCAAGATCAATGATTGGATAATATAAGGTATAAACCTAATTTTATTTTTGATCCAAGTTGCTAAGAAAACTTTTGTGTTTATGTGTTTAGATCTTTGCTATGTGCTGTTTAATGATGATCTATGTTGATATAACATAGATCCATAGCATCAAAATGCTTTAAAAATGAGTTTTTCTAAAACTGTCAAGAACACAATTTGTGGTTTGACAAGCTAATGTCAGGAGCCACAAATCTGTGTCTATTTTTGATTTTTCTTGTTTAATGTTTTGGATCGGTAGTATGGCATGAGGGTTGTAATCAGGAAGTGGAATCACAGCTATTACATGTCCAGATTGCACGATATTTATGGTCAAAGAGAGAGATTAAGCGTTGACCAAATTGCATTTTGGGTAACCCAGAAATTCATTTTCAGTGTCTGACAACATTTTTAGGCTTCTTGATCTGTCAGGTTTTACGTGTTATGATGTTGTTGTTGTAATTTATTTGTAGACTGTTGTTTGTACTCTAGATCCATGGCCTTAGAACTCTTAAACAAGCAACAGATAGATCATAGCAAGTGGTCAAAGTAGGCCACTCAGCTTTATTTTTGCATACGGAATTTCCGAAAAGCGGTATGAACAAAATTTCGATGACCTTTGGTAGTCTTATAACTTATGATTACATTGTTATTGAGGCTGGTGCATTGTTGTAATGATGTTCCTTGACATAAGGACTATATATTTGAACCTTGAGATAACTTGAATAAAGACCAGAACACTAAGATTAGTGAGCTTGAAAGTAGTACCTCGTGACTATCTGGGTTTCTGGGTAACCCAGAAAACCTAGATAATGTCTGACATCTACTTTGAGGCTCTGGATCTTGCAGAATCGTTGTTGTATGATCGAGATAATGCTTGAATGTTGTAGTACTACATGTAGACTACATTATCGAAGCACAAGGTAGCTGTAAACATGATCGATCGTGAATCGAAATGGTGAACCATGAGCCTTAAACAACATTTCGTCGGTGTTCTTGAGCACCAAGAACACCAACAACAGCTTGATTCATTGTCGCTAAAGACCTACAACAACGGATTAATTAGTTTTTATTTTCTGAATTTTCGGAAATTATTTAAAAATAAAAAATAAATTCTAAAAATTACCAAAAATGGTTTAAAAATTTATTTTAAATTATGAAAAATAATTTCTGACTATTTGGAATATTTTTCATTAATAATTATAATTATTTTAATATTAATGCTATTTAATTTATTTAATTAGTTTATTAAATAAATTAGAGAAAAATGATTTTAATTATATAAAAATCATTTTAAATAAGAATAAAGAGTTTAAAATATTTTGAGTTATAAAATATAACTTTTAATATTTTTGGAGAATATTCATTAATAAATTAATATTAATGATATTAGATTTATTTAATTATTATATTAAATAAATGAATTAAAAATGATTTTATTGTTTTAAAAATCATTTAAAAATGAGAAAAAAAAATTTAAAATATTTTAAGTTATAATTAATCACTTTTAATATTTGGATAATAATTTTATTAATATTTAGATATTAATGGTGATGATTTAAAATAATTTTAATTATTTTAAAAATCATTTAAGTAGAATATTGATGATTTAAAAATATTTTAAGTTATTAATAATAACTTTAATATTTTGACAAATATAACATTAATATTTTTATATTATTAAATATTAATGATGATAAGATTATTTGATAATTAAATCATTTAAAAATGATTTAAGTGTTTGAAAAATTATTATAAGTTATAATAAGTGTTTATAAATTATTAAAAGCTTAGAAAAATATTATAAGCGATATTTGACTTATCTAAAATAATATTGAAGCTTAGACACCAAGTTTAATTGACAATAATTGTGTTGGTTAATCCGAATAGGGACCGTAGAACAGAGAATGGATAGAAGTCCAACGAATCGAACTAATTAAACTTGATAAGTGTTTATATAGGTTATAAACATTCATGTGACTATGTGGTAATGTGTCTGGGAGAAGACTGACTGTAAATTACAGTGATACGTGTTGTGAATTATTGTGCTAATTATGAGACCGATATTATTGGTTATAGGTCTTTCGAAAGCAGATAAGTATATTGTATACCCTATAATCAGCGGAAGAGACAAGTTTCCTAACTCAACCTTGAGTTATATTCATTCAATTATAATAGTGGTTAATTATTGTTAATTATACCACGTCTAGGAATTTATTGTTGATTATTCGCAGTTAGTGCATGTTTAATAATTCAAATTGAATTACTGATTCAGAAAATATATATTCGTAGAATTACTTTTGTTAGATATTCATATCTGTAGAAGCTAATATTGACAGTACAGAAAATTTCTGTTTATTGTCAAATTATATTGAGAAATGTCTTAAGCTAATTATTCTGGCTAGACGAACATTTGTTAGAACTTGATAGGTTCGAGAAGAGAAGAGAAGAGAAGAGAATGATTATTGATAGATCAATGCCAGTTGTATCGGCTAGATCGAAAAAGAAAACTTGATAGGTTTGAGAAGAGAAGAGAAGTGATTAGATATTGAAATCATTGAATTTCGTTGTTAAATCAAATCTTGATTCTGAGACTGAGAAGAACAACTTTTTATATAAAGGGAATATTTTTAGTCGTTTATTCGACCATTGCGCGCGACTTAAGTATTATTCATAATATAGGGTACAAGGAGTTGGCCAACTCTAAGTACTTGCAGAGGGGTATGATTTAATCTTTATTGTTATCTAATACACCTGCGTATATGTCAAAGTAAAACTTTAATATATACCCGAGAAGAGAAGTTCAAGATCCAACGGATCATTTCAAAGATAAATATGGAAAACATTCCACTTTGCTATTTCGTAGAATTAATTCTTGATTATTCATTTGAATATCATAGAAAACCTTGAAAGCGTTGTACTCTTACATTATCAAATTATTGTGTTGCATAGATTGTGAGAAGACTTGTTAAGTATTAAAGCTTTGTTCAGCTATTTCAAAGTTCCCTAAACTTTGGTTTCATTCTATCAAAATAGATAGTCTATTCTTATTGATTCGTATACATTTATTGTATGTCTTAACTTGCGGGGCAAACTTGTTGCTCACCCTTGCTAAATAAAATTTTTCAGCTAGGGACGAAGTTGTAGAAGGTGTTGCGTAGAAGAACAAGGGAAAAGGCATAGTTATAAATTAGTTATGATGAACAATATTATTATGTTATATTGTATTGTAAACCCTTTTTGTATATCTAAGGGGTATTTCTGTAATGTTAAGGTTAGTGGACCTGGGACTTATGTATTAACAACATATGTTAATGACTTATGTATTCCTATTTATATATGAATGAGTAGTTAAATGGTATTATATTGTGGATCGTGAACACCAAACTCGGGGGTCAGGTAACCCGGATTTGGGGGTGTCACAATTGTTACTCCTAGTGTGTGTCTTGGGGTTGATGCTGAACTTTCAGTAGTATTCGGAATGGATATGAACTGTCTTCCAGGGTTCCCTCTTGAAAGGCGAATCTGTCCTCCTGCAATATTAGTGACAGGTGGGCAGAAAAATTTCGAGTGTCTACAGTCTTGTCGGCGCACTGTCTGAATAAATATGGCTCATCCCATATGTACCACTTGACGTCGTGTAGGAATTTCTTTTTCTACTGTCTCGTTAGATCAGGGGAAGGATATTACTTACCAAATAGTTAGCAAAATCCGCATACCATGGAAATTCAGAATTAACTCCAAATAGCTATTCATTCGGGAATGATTCATTGATCACACACTTATCTACTTTATCTTTATTCGGATTTTCAAGCCTCAATAGATGGTCTGCTACTTGATTTTCTATTCCCTTCCTATCCTTTATTTCTAAGTTGAATTCCTGAAGGAGAAGGATCCATCTGATAAGTCTAGGCTTAACATCCTCTTAGAAATCAAATAGCGAATTGCCGAGTGATCTGTGTACACCACCACCTTTGTCCCAATCAAATATGCCCTGAATTTGTCAAAGGCATATACCACTACAAGTAACACCTTCTCTATAGTTGTGTAATTCAATTGTGCATATGTAAGAGTTTTACTTGCATAGTATATAGCATGGAATATTTTATCTCGACGTTGACCCAAAAAAGCCCCTACTGCATAGTCGCTCGCATCGCATATCAGTTCAAAGGGCATAGTCCAATCCGATGCGATGATCACTGGTGCTGTAGTCAACTTCTTCTTCAACTGCTCAAATGTTGTTTTACATTCCTCGTCAAATCTGAATATCGCATCCTTCTCTAAAAGACTGCACAATGGCTTTGTAATCTTAGAGAAGTACTTCATAAACCTTTTGTAGAACCCGACATGTCCAAGAAAACTGCGGATTCCCTTCACTGAATTCGGCGATGGAAGATTCTCGATCGTGTCCAGCTTTGCCTTATCAACCTCTAAACCTTTAGTAAAAACTTTGTGTCCCAGAATTATCCCTTCTTCAACCATAAAGTGGCACTTCTCCCAGTTGAGTACCAAATTAGTTTCCATACACCGCTTTAAAACCATGACTAAATTTTCCATACACTTATCGAAAGTGTTTCCATAGACTGAAAAATCATCCATGAAAACTTCTACCTCTTTTTCCACCATGTCTGAGAAGATAGACATCATGCATCTTTGGAATGTAGCTGGTGCATTACATAGCCTAAAAGATATCCTTCTAAATGCAAAGGTGCCATATGGACATGTAAAGGTGGTCTTCTCTTGATCCTCGGGAGCTATGACGATTTGGTTGTACCCCAAGTATCCATCCAGTAAGAAATAATACTCATGTCCAGCTAGTTGGTCTAACATCTGATCAATGAAGGGTAGAGGAAAGTGATCCTTCATGGTTGCCTTATTGAGCTTTCTGTAGTCCATTCACACCCTCCATATATCTGGTCACTGTCCTCATCGGAATAAGTTCATTATCTTTGTTTTTAACCACTGTCATTCCACCCTTTTTCGACACACACTGTAATGGATTTACCCATGCACTATCTGAAATCAGGTAAATGATTCCCGCATCCAGCCACTTCAATATTTCTTTCTTTACTACTTCTTTCATGATTGGATTTAATCGTCTCTGCTACTCCACTGTTGGCTTCGCATCCTCTTCCATGAGAATCTTGTGCATGCAAAATGAGGCCTTTATTTCGGCAATGGCCCAGCTTATTGCAAACTGGTATTCTCTCAAAATCCTCAGCAATTTATTTTCCTACAATTCGTTAAGTGCAGATGCAATAATAACAGGTAAAGTATTTGAATCACCTAAATAAGCATACATGAGGTGTTTAGGAAGTGGTTTGAGCTCAAGAGTGGGTGGCTTCTCAAATGAAGGTTTCATCCGAACTGAAGCTTTTTCCTCCGTGTGTAGCTCGAATGGAACTTTAAATCTACTAACCCTCGGCAAAGCATCCAACATGTGTAAATAATCCATGAACTCTGGATCATCCAAATTCTCATCCCCCAGTAGTGTAGTTTCTAATGGATCACTGACCAAACCTTTTACCATATCATCATTAACTATACGGTCGATGACATCCACCTAGAAACACTCTTATTCATCTTAACCAAAATATCCTCCACAATGCCTCTCGGATATGTTATCGATCTATCCGCTAACTGCAATGATATGTTGGTAGGCTTTGGAGTTGGTAGACCCAATTCGGTGTAAATGGATATTGGCATGTAGTTTACACTTGCCCCCAAGTCACACAAACACTTCTTGAAGGCCATATTACTGATCGTGCAAGGTATACTAAAACTCCCCGAATCCTTTAACTTTGGAGGTAACTTTCTTTGTAAAATTGCACTACATTCCTCCGTCAAAGCCACAGTTTCATAATCTTCTAAATTTTTCTTCCTAGACAGAATACCCTTCATGAATTTGGCATAAATAGGCATCTGCTCTAGGGATTTAGCGAACAAAATATTTATTTGAAGTTTCTTGAAAAGTTCCAAAAAATTTGCGAATTGCTTATCTAATTTCTGTTTTTTGATCCTCTGTTGAAACGGCGGTGGAGGATACACAATTGGCTCGACATCTGACTTGGTTTTGTCCCCTTGCTTTTCTCCATCCTGTTTCTCTGCGACCACTTTGTTTTCATTTTCCGTGACATCCTGTTGTGCTGAATTTTCTGAAATTTTCCCATCAAGGTGTTTACCACTCCTCAACATGATTGCTTGACACCGCTCATGATTTCCCTTCGGATTCTTTTCTGTGTCACTTGGTAGAGTCCCATGCGGCCTATTATTCAATGCTAAGGCAAGCTGTCCCATCTGATTTTCTAAATTTTTGATGGCCACTGCTTTTGTTTTCATTGCCGCCTCGTTTCCCAATATGTATTTCATCAAAAGCTCTTCTAAATTTGTTTTATTTTCTTGATGTGGAGCTACTTGTTGATTCTAATTTTGGAACCCCGGGGGATAGGTAGGTCTTGGAGCTTACTGATTTTGATTGTTGCTCAATGAAAATTTTGGATGGTTCCTATTCCACGGGTTGTAGGCATTTTGATACATGTTCTGCGAAATTCTATTATAGCTGCCCACAAACTGAACCGACGCTGGGTTGATGGCACACTGCTCTGTAGGATTTTCTCTAGCACATAACTCGCAAACATAAGCCACCTGCTGTGGTTGTACACCCGTCAGATTATCCATTTTCTTTGATAAGGCAAAAATCTGTGCTGCCAATGCGGTTACCCTGTCTACCTCTAAAACCCCAGCTACCTTAGGTTATGTCATCCTCGATGTAGGCCACTGGTAATTATTAGCTGCCATAGTTTCAACTAACTCATATGCCTCCTCGTAGCTCTTGGCCATAAACTCTCTACCCGAAGCTGTATCTATGCTCGTCCTGAGATTCTCATTCAACCTTTTATAGAATGTATTCATCTGCAGCCATTTTGGTAGTCCATGATGGGGGCATTTTCTGAGTAATTCCTTGTACCATTCCCATGCCTCATATAAAGACTCCCCATGCTGCTGCTTGAACATGGTGATCCTGTTTCTCATGTTTGCAGTTTTAGCTGGTGGAAAGAACTTAGCCAGGAACTTCTTAACAAGGTCTTCCCAAGTAGTTATTGATCCCGACGGTAGAGAATGTAACCAACTATTTGCCTTGTCCCGCAAAGTGAATGGGAACAAGCGAAGTCTGACTGCTTCATCCGACACCATATTGTATCTAAAGGTGTTATATATCTCCAAAAAGCTAACCAAGTGTTCATTCAGATCGTCGTTGGCTAGTCCCCCAAATTGAACTGAATTTTGAATCATCTGAATAGTCCCATGCTTAATCTCAAATGTATTTGCGACAATAATCGCTTTACTGGTGATACTCATTTGAAGTTCAGATCACCTTAGAGTAGCAAAATCCTCGAAGCTTTCTACGGTCTTTTTGCAGTCATTATTTCTTCTATCTCAGAATTCTCAAAGTTTTCCCTTATGTCCTTTATCCACTTACTTAGCCTTTAAAACCTTTTCTCGATATCGTCCTCAAAAGGAAACAAGTCTGGGTTTTTAGACCGAGTGCATAAACTGACTTCAAGAACCTGAAATAAGAAAGAAAAAAACAAAAGAAAAAAGTGTTTAAGTAAAACTGGACTAATTAAACTGATATTGAAAAGTATTATAATCTATACTAAAGTCACCGGCAACGGCGCCAAAAACTTGTTGGGTAAAATCGATATACGCTCACACGCAAGTGTGCGTAGTCAATAAGTAATATAATGATAAGTCAAGTATCGTTCCCACAGAGACTAGTATGAAATTAATCCTAACAATTACCATCTTTATATTAATCCCAATTTTATTAAACTATCCAATTTAATGATTTAAATTAAGGAAACTACAAATATAAAAATACTAAGCAATCAACAAACTCAAAAACTGTAATTTCAAGCAAATAATGGAGAATTAGGCTTACGACTTCACTTTAAGTATCATTCTGATTACTACACCCTATTCCAGTTCAATTCACTATCCCAGTTTATTAATCAAGAACACTCAAGTAGAATTAGCCATCTCTCGATGCACTAATACCATATTAACTTAAATCCACAAATGAGATAGAATTAAGCTATACACCTTAATCAACTAATTCACTATATCTCTATTTGAATTACAATCAAAGAAGATTTAATTTCAAGTTCTCTAACCGATTACATGCGATGTTAAGCACATCTCCACCCTAACATACATCAAGATTCCATTTACTCAAATAATTCAAGAACACATGCTATAATGACTAAATCTAGATTCATATTTCATCTCTCGAGTCCATATAATTCCACACAAAATTGGTGATCAAACAATTCATAAATTCAAGCACAAATCACTATAGATAAACTGAAAGATAGATTATTAAACTGAAATTTATGGCTACATAATCATCGTTCAACCATAAGATCCGTCATAAGCCTAATAAATAATTTAGTTCATCACAAATGAAATAAAAACTGAAATTATCAAAGAAATCATCATCCTAATTACAATTATTGAATTAACGAAAAAGAATGAATCCAGAACCACCCTTCTCCTTAGCTCTAATCTTGCAATTATCATGACTTTAACCTTCAATCCATCCTCCAATGTTCTTGCTCAAATTAGGGCTTAGAAAATGTTAATTGATTGTCTCCTTAATTGTCTTGTTGTTTCTTCTTAATATCCAGCTTAGGACACGTATTCTGACCATGCTTCGTCGCCCAATAAAGTTCCAAACCATGCCAATTTCTCCCCTTCACACCACCTGCTAAAGAACACAATCAAACAGACTTTGGCCTTTTCAGTAGTATTTCTTGCCGTGGTTTTTCTCCTTACATGCACGCCTGGATAGAAGTGCTACTATTTTGGTTGAGTACTCCCACCGACGGGTTTTGCCTCTATAAAATCCGCCCTGGGGGTTCTTCTTCTGATCCATTTTTAGCTCCTTTTCTAGCTAAGTTTTGCCACCAAACCACCATTTCAGTCCAAATGCTTTGCCACCATACCTAAACACAAAAATAACACTAAAAAATTAAAACGAATCACAAACATAATGAATTAACACAGTTTAAGCTCGAATTAGAGGCAGATTCGTAGTTACAAAACCCACTCATCAATACCCCCAAAATTAAACCATTGATTGTCCTCAAGCAACAAAAAAAAATGCAATGCAACTACAAATGCAGCTATCTAAATGCCTATGAATCCAGTAGTCAAACAGAACAAAGTCTATTCATCAGGCCTCAGAGAAATCACAATAAACATGCTAGTACATCATACCAAGACAGATCAATAATTTCCCAATCAATCATCAAATCTTAACTTGTTATTACTAATATAGTGCATATGTGCTCAACAACCATGCTAACTGATATAAAGCGAAATACAATACATAATAAACCTGTTTAAAGGAATCATAAAACTAAAAATCAAGAAATCAAAAAACAAGCTAGATTTGACTAAAATCAAATAGTCACCAAATTCAAAGGTCAACAAGGGATATTTATGCTTTATTATTCACTTACGGGGCTTTTTGTTATTTTTCCCATTTTTCACCTTTTATTTTTCTCATGGATATGCAATGTCTAGTCCTCTTAGGCTTTTCAATGCTACCCCTTAGCGAGCTTTCAACCAACGACTCCCAAACCGTTAAGGCTTTAGGGCGCTAAGTGTAGAGACATCCCCTATGGCGTACTTACTCAGGTAACAAAGGCCACATAACTATACTAACCACGATGTTTATTCATAAATTTATATATATATATATATATATATATATATATATATATATATTTCTATTTTTTAACTTATATATCCCAAATTTTCCCCCAAACTTAGGTTTTTATCTAATCTTAGTCATCTCTACCTATTAATGTCTTTCTTTCATTCAAATTAACATTATCCTTAAGAATTTCATTATGTGTCCATTTAGACTCAGTCAGTCAACATGGTCATTATATTAATGTGATATCCTTATTATATCAGTTTCAAACAGTTTAAGATTCAATTCATGATAAGAAATCACATCAAAGCCTTAATAATCAATACTACACTTGTCTATGCAATTCCAATATCATCATTGGCCAAAACAGACTTAAACTATCTAACAGCTGGAATCATGCAATATAAACTAAATACAATATAAAAACAGTATACTAACTAATATTTTTGGGATTTTTTTTCTTCACTCTTTTCAAAAATTTTTTATAGCAAAATAAAATAAAAAGTTCAACTAAATGAAACCTAAAACTAAACTAAAATGTAAACATACTAAAACACATCTAATATGAATTAAACTAAACTAAGTTAAACTACACATGCAATTTTATACTAATAATGCAATGCAACCAATACCCCAAACTTAAAATTAACAATGTCCTAATTGGAAGGTAAAGGCTGAAGAAACTTCCCTATGTAGACTCGTCATCGCCATCCTCCTCTTGCTCAGGTGGAGTGTTAGGTGGTGGATAGGGAGTGGCGGTCCCATATGTAGGAAACTGGACTCTTGATCCCAGCTGGCCAAATGCGTCTGATAATATTCCAGAAAACTCAGCAGTAAAGGCTTGAAAATTAGTGTTCTTCGCTGTCTGAGGAGTAGTGTTGGCCTCATCTTCTCCTTCTTTATCTTCTTCTTCATCACTGTATGACTCATTTTCTGGTAGAATGAAACCCAAGCCCCGGGGATGAGACTCTGCACCATTCCAAATAGTGTACTTCTGTATAGTTGTGTGATCTGTGTCATGCATCGGCAACTGCAGAGCCTCATTATCCTAATCTACTCCCACAACCAAACATAGCCGAGTAATTATCGAAGCATGTGTAATTCCCCCAGAAATACTCCCCCTCATGTATCGCAACATTGATTGATTAATGATATGCCCGATGTCAATTACTTTCCCTTTCAGTATGCCATATAGTAATGTGGCTCTATCAGTAGTGACATCTGCATGATGGCTGGTAGGGAGTATACTAGCGCATATGAAACTGTACCACGCCTTTGCATATCGACTCAGTGTGGTCTGTGGGAAGTGCATTTTTCTGCCTATGCCAGCTTTAGTTGTCCACTTCGTGCCCGGTTTGCACAGCTCCTTTATCAATTTATCCAAGTTAATTTCAAACCTCTGAGATTCTGCCCAATTTAAAGCACCAGATGACAAAGTGTCAACATGAAATAGTTCATTGATTGTTGCTTAGTTCATTCTGCGTTTCTCGAGAATTGGCATAGAACTCTCTAACGATTGACATTGGGGAAACCACTGGCTTGGCTACCACTAGAGTCCATCCATGTACAATAATGTGGTCCTTCAGCTTCCCATCTTCCCTACCATGTTTGAATCCCCTTTCTTGCACGAATGATTTCCCTGTCAGTACATCCAAATAATGGTGTTGTGCTGAGAGGTTTACAAACCTAGAGGTGTGCAGTACATCTCTGTTACTGCCTTCACCCTCAGGATCACTACTAGATGAAGGAAATGGGGTGGGAATTATTTTGGGTGCCATGAATTGAGATAGGTGGTCTAATGAATGTACTGACAAGAGAAACCTTAATTTTCTTAAACTTTGGTAGAACATATTGAGTGCAAAACTGAACACTCCTTGACTGTGCTCAAAAATTCAGTAGTTTCTTAGGGAAAGATGAAAGTAGGGTTTGAGCTGAAGAGAGAGTGAGTGTGTCGATTAATTGAAGCTTGGATATGCTTGGAATTGATTTAGTATAGGAGTAGTAGCAGTTGGAGTTCTTTTGGAGTTCAATTTTGAGAGAGAGAGAGAGGGAGTCGAGAGTTTGAAAGTAATGTGTGTTATGAATGGTTCGGGTCTTTATCATTTTAAAAAAAGCGATTTCAGATTAGAGGCGTAAACTGCTAATAATTTTAACTTAGGGGAGGCAGCAATTTGCTACTGTGCCCCTATTCTCCACTTCTTGTTCTATTATAAAGGCGTGAATTGCTTTAGTTTTAGCCTATATATGGGAAATACCGCTATACGAGCCCAATCCTGCTTAGCTTTTTCCACTTTTTTGTTGTGCAATACATTGACCAATCGATTTTTTCACCTGAGAATTAACATAAACATCCTATTAGCATAACTAAAGCAAACATCTACTACTAATAATACTGTAAATAAGAATTGACAAGGAGAAAGAAAAATTTTGATTTGATGGGTTGCCTCCCATCGAGCGCTTGATTTACAGTCTTTCAGTCTGACTTTGTCTGTTTAACGTTATCCAATTCCTCTACGAAAGTTGAGGAATTCTCCATCCATCAAGAGCAATGTAGTATCCGGGAGATTCCCATTATTAATAACTTTGAAATCAAACCCACTCAGCTTTCTTTTCGTAGATAGGGTCCCATTTATGAACATCCAACAACTATGTATTTTCTCCATTATGTCTATAAATTGAATGGGGCATTGAGGATTGTCAAATATAATGGTCTCTTTCTCTACCCTCTTCTTTTCATTCAACCAAGGCTCTAATAATGTATTAGCATTCATGTTATAAATAGTCTTGCTGATGACAAAACTACCAAGTGGGCATGGTTTTGCAAATCTAACTAGATCCTTGATCTTTGACAGAGAAGGCACTTGGGGAACTAATAACATTGGCTCATCATTGTTGGTATTCACAGTTAGGTCTTCGCTGACCTTGTTTTCATTATCGCCACCTATCTCCTCTATTTCATCATCTAGTGTCTCATCTAGTTGTAGATTTGGTTCGGGCACTTCGTTAATCTCGGAATTTATGTCATAATACTAATTATTTTGAGGACAATTGTTAAAGGCTTTGAACATTAGATCTAACTGATTCTGAAGATTTTGAATTGACCTCTCTTGATTAATCCTCCTCTCCTCATTTGATGCTACGAACTTGGACAACAATTTCACCAACCCTGAATTATGTGCCTCAATTTTGGAATCCATGTATTGAGGACCATGTGTAGAAGTAGTGAAGAGTTGTTCCATCTGGTTCTGAAAATTATGGCTCGATATTTCTTGACTCATCATCCTCTCCTCTTGTTTTGCGATGAGCTTCGACATGAATTCCTCTAAGTTTGACTTTTCTTCTTGTGGTAATGGAGGTCGACATGAGAATTCTGGTGTGTATATTGGATTTGGAGCAGAGTATTGATCTTCATAATTGTAACTCCATGACGAATCTGGGTGATACCCCCAAGCTTGATGATAATTGGCATATGCATACTGGTTGAGGTAGTTACCACCGTACTGTACCGACCCAAGACTGATGGTGCATTGATTACTCGAGTGGTTGCCAACACAATAATTGAAAGTAACTGCTATCCTTCGATTACGTTGGGCTGCAACAACGCCCGACCTCCTCGAAAGTGTCTCAACCTATGCTGATAATGCAGAAACTCCATTGAGTTCATCAATCCATGTGTCCCTTTGCTGAGTCATATTCGAGTATAACCATTGATAGTTGCATCCAATCATGGTAGCTGAAAAGAGAGAAAAATAGGAAAAGAATTAAATAACAAATAAAAAGAAAGAAAGAAAAGTTGTTTAAAGTAAGACTAATTTGGTTGAAGTTAATATTAGCAAAAATTATTAAACTAATTCCCCGAAAACAACACCAAAAACTTGTTAAGTATATTCTAGATTAAGCTCCACACGCAAATATATGTGATCAACAAGTAATATAATAGTAAGTAGAGTATCATTCTCACAGAGAATTAGTTAACAAGAATTACCAAGTACTAACTTATAACCAATTTAATCTTATTTGAACAAATGATTTAATATTTTAATTTAAAATAATTAATTAAACTATTACTAATTATCCCTAGAGTGAAACAAGATAATGAAGACTTGAGATTGCAATTTCACTAATTGTTTCATTTAAGTCAACACATTTCATGTTAAGCCAAATTAATTATTTATACTAGATTGTTAATCAAGAACACAAAAGTAAAATATGACCATCTCTCAATGCACCATACTCATATCAAATCAAATCAACATATGATAGAATCAATTTGAACACCCTAATTAACTAACTCACTATATCTCTCTGTGAATTACAATTAAAAAAGGGGTTTAAGTACAAGTTCTTGTTAGACTGCATACAATGTCTCAATATATGTCTATCCTAAGCACAAATCATGAATTCCAGCTCCATGCAGAACACATGAATATATGCTATTATGATAAGATCTAAACCCATAATCCGTCTCTCAAGTTCATATGGATCATCACAATAATTGTTAGCCAGGCAATTAAGCAATTAAGGGCAAACCATAATAGACAATCCAAATACAGTTAATAAGACTAACAATGAAGTATATTAAAGAAAACTACACAATAAGATCCATAGTATTCTCAAAACAGAGTTTAATTCATAACTGAACTAGAATCCATCATCCACAATTGTTTAAGTATTAAAAGATACAAATAGATAAGAAGAGAATTTGAAGTTGATAAACAAATCTGCATTCTCTTGTTTCCAATTTGATTCCCCAATGATAATCAATAGCTTCAATCTTCAGTTCTTAGTTAATCTAGGGTTCCTAATCTAAGAGAGAAAGTAAAGAAGAAATTAACATAAGTTTATCCCAAGAGGGATTTTATGAAGTCTTAGAACTAGTCTCTCCCATTACAAACTGTAAATATGCCATATATATAATAATTCACGAGTCCTTCCTTGCCCATCCGATTGGACAAAATATTTAAAAAAGTCAATTCTTTGGAGTTGAGAGGCCAGATTCAAGGCTACCCACAAGGTTAAATGAAGTAACTTCACGCCGCACCAAAGGCCAAATGGGCGTGAGTATGCCATGCACCAGATCAAGACTTATGTTTTATGTTGCTGCTGCTACACTCCACATGCCATCACTTCATTGATTGTCCCTTTTAGCACCTCCACATTCATTTTAGCTTCACAAGTCACCAGGAAAGTTCCCAAACACGTAATCTACAAAAGAAACCAAAAGTGCATGAAAAGCTACTAAAATGTAAGAGTTTAAGCAACAATTAAAGTCAATTGATATTAAGATAGGTAGACATAAAACTACCTATCAGTCGGAGAGTGATAGTATCACAATCTCTTAGAAAATTTAGACATTATATAATTGTAGGATCCCTTCCTTATACTCCCTCCGTCCCTATTTAAATGATCTTTTAGAGATGGGCACACCCATTAAAATAATGATTGAAAAGCATTAAATATAGTACTCAATTGTCTATAATACCCTTAAATCATTAATGAGTTTAAAGTACCAAAAAAAAGGTAGAGTAATGAGGCATATTTTTGGAAAAATTATCATTAATTCTCCTAGATTTGAACAAACGTCAAATAATTAGGGACAAATAAAAAAGTCTAAAACGTCATTTAAATAAGGACGGAGGGAGTATAACACAATACAAATAAACCTAATTTATTTGAAAGTACAAAACTTCTAACCCTCCGCCTTAAAAACGAACTCAATTATCTTTTAAATAACTTTATAATCACCTCTTAATTAAAGTTTGGGTTAAACTTCCCAATGACATAATAACCATTGTTATTACTGCGATTGTAGATTTATCTATTCATTGAAATCGTATACGTTGTTTTACTATTTTATTAGCTGCGAGTAGTATTACCCTTGCTTTTTAGGGTTCACATATTACTTTAGGCGGTTTTCTGAAAATCTTCACTTGTGGTCACCCCATGATCTTTATAATAAGCTTTAAAAAGTCTTCAATAATTAAGTCACTTGTGGTCACCACCGGTTTGGCGTTAGCGCCCAATTCTGCTTCGTGTCATTGTAATTAGTCACTTGATATGTGGAAAGAGATGGTGGCCTATCATAGAAAAATATTCATTATGTTGAATTTGATTTTTCCATTTATGTTTTTGTCCAGTTAATAAACTCTAACGTGTTGTTATTTGTTTGGTATTTTAGTTAGACAATTATAATCTAGACAAGTCTTCTTTGATAATTTCACAAAATTTTCTCTTATATAAGCAAAAAACCTAATTTTATACATGTAGATAAGAATTCGAAAAATGCTGGTTAAAATATCTTCTTATACTAAATTGAATGAATTTGTAATTTTTGGACACACGCTGTATATATGGTTATATGGGCAAAAATATGTAAAATATGTATATCTATATAACAAAATATAAATGATTTTGAATTTATCGTTTATTCTAATAAATTATTTGGGTCGTTCAAAGTTAGAGATAAATCAAGATCATTCATAAATCTTGGGACATTTGCATACAACTAATAATATATATGAGGTATTGACTTTATATATAATTGATCAAATATCACTTCAATAGGAGGTGATTTTAAACTTTTTGGATCCCATCTTTTACAGCTTCCTTCGAATTCCATCCAATAAACCATTATTTGATAACACATATTTTTTTTTTGTTAATAATGATTAAAATATATAAATAGATACTTATGATATTAAGATCAATTTTATAAAAAATTAGAATCACTAAAAATATTTTCATCGTTAAAAAGTTTAAAAAAATGATCACGAGGATGAGAAAATTAATCTTATTATCAAGCCCCTCATAACTCAACCGTAAAAAAAATTATTCATAAGGCTTGGGTTCATGATGTTTTAGTATCCATTCTTCTTAAAGACAAGAATGTTAAAATTTCAGTCGAATATATCAAATAAAAAAAATTTAATCTCATTTCAAATAATAAGTCCAATGAGTATATAAAGGCTATAGAATTAGCAAATGAGAAGCTTAAGGAGTGTGCTAAGATAGCATAATTGGATAGTTCCTTGATAGTAGACTCTCTCATACTTTACAATAAAATGAAAATTAGTTAATAGTTAATGTTTTGTAATTTAATAATATAATAATTTTATATATTAAATACTTAATAGTTAATAATATAATTAATAGTTAATGTTTTGTAATTTAATAATATAATAATTAATACCGAAATACCGAAATTAATACCGAAATACCTAAATTTAATAATATAATAATTAATAGTTAATGTTTTGTAATTTTATATATTAAATAAATTTTTTATATATTAATAATTTCTTTATAATAGTAGTTTTATTAATTTTTTTATATATATTAATAATGTTTTGTAGTTTTATTTTATATATTATTTATTATTAATAGTTAATGATTTCTTAGTTTTTAAAAAAAGTATTAATATATAAAAAATTATTTAATTATTATTAATAATTATATATATTACCATGCTAAGTATAACCGAAAACCAAATTAAAAAAAACTGGCACTGATTGTGTATGTGAAATAAGCATCAAACCAGTATTTTAATCTGGATTTAGGTTGCTTGCTTTTTCAATAATTTTGGATCGGTACCAGTTCGATATTTTCGGTACTAGTTCGATTTTTTACCGATAAACACCCCTACCAAAGACTATTACACAACCATATCTCATCAACACATCTTTCCAATTAAATCCACTCACAAAGTCAAAATCATCTTCTTCTTCAAATTCATCCCGAGTCTTGTCTTTTACACACTCTTTGGACATTAGACTTCCGCATAGTGCCAAGTTTCCACCATATACATTATTTTCAAGTGTTAAACTGTTTCCTTGAGGAATATGACCATAGAGATGATTTTGGGAGAGATTTAGACGTGCAAGAAATCTTAGACGTGTGAGTTGTTGTGGAAGAATTTCTCCTTCAAATTAGTTGAATGAGATGTCTAGTGATTTAGCTTTGATAGATCCCCAACTGGGATGGAATTTCTCCTTCAAGTTTGTTTAACAAGTATGCATATTATATTTGGGATCCTTGGTACTTGTATACTCCTCAAAAATTGGCCACTTTGAAATTTCTTGTTCGGATATGCAACCGTATGAGCATGACATATTTATCGTACTCTAGCCATTAGAAAATAAAGTTATTCTATGTTTCAATTTTTTTTTTGAAATCGAAGAGGTATTGAAATCAAAGTATGGTATAATGATTGTTGCGGCATAATTAATTGGGCTCAAATGCTTCGGTGGATCATGTTCTACGTGGAGGAAATCTCCTCCACGTAGGTAAATATTTAAGTAATTAGAGAATTTTAAGAAATTTAAGATTCATATTATATTTAATTTTCAATTTCTAAGGAAAGTGTCAGGATAAAATTCGGCTTACAAATCATTATTATTTTTCAGCACTAAATACCTCCATTGTTAAACCTTGTTCAACTTGTACTTATCCTCACATCGAAGATATCTTCTGGTGGCCCAAGTCGTAAAGCTCTTTGTGTGACTTCATTTATGTGCAAGATTGGACGCGCTGTTGGTGGTTGAGGCGCGTGGACAAATCTTGACGTTAACATTGGCGCTAGAGGAGGGCGTTCAGTGCTAGGAGTTTTCAATCACCCAGGAGTTTGGTTTGAATTATGGTGACAAGCAAGGCGAAAACGGTCTCAGCACGAGACCATCCTGTTCGGAATCTAATAATAGAATATAAGTGTGTTTAATTAAGGGGGAGTTTGATAAGATTCTAAATGTATATGATTTGATGATGAAGGCGATATGTGATTTAACGATAAAGCCTATTTATATTTGTATGGATTAGTTTTATACAATTCCTAACTGAGATATCTGCGTACAAGGACTTATAATAGTTTGATCAAATTTGTTAGGTTGATCTTTATCTTGTCTGTGACGCCCCCAAAATCGGTAAACATCACCTATTCTGAGTTGCCAAATAGATGGTACAAAATTCAAATACAACTTAATTATACAACGATGCGTGTAAAATACTTAATAAACATATCTTTGTGAGTTTTAATACAAATATTGTCATCTATACAAAATACAAACTCAATGGGGTCCTCATTACATTTATTATCACACTATTTCATATAATAGTGAGGACTACTAATGCTATTATCTGGACCATCACTCTGTTCTCCGACTAGTCCCTGCTACGTTCTCATTTTCTGAAGAGAACAATGAAAGCAAAAGAGTGAGCTTAACTAGCCCAGTAAAAAATATTATGACTAAGATAATGCAGAATAAATTATCATTAGCCTTCAACAGTGTTAAACTGATAAAATATAACAAACATCAAGTTTAACTGCAGCGGAACAAGCAATCCATTACAAGAGTCAAGTAGAGAATAAAATCTACTATCTTCTATGATTTAAAAGGTTTTTCATGACTTTTATCGCTGAGACTCAGCTTAATAAATAATCCACATCATCCCTGCACTACGGCCAAGGATATTCATTAGTATCACAACCACAAATTATCCATGCACCACAGCCAAGGATATTCATGTATTCATCAATGGTCATGATCATGCCAACAACTGTCCATCAATGCACTACGAGTCAATGAGGACTTTTTCCAGATCATTTGTAACATTACGATCATGATTACACCGAATAATCCCTGGTCATAATCATACCAAGTCCATCTATGCACTACAGGCCACATATGACTTTTAACATAATATAAACATAAGGATGATGACAATGATATAAGAATTCAATAAAACAAGTTCAAGAATTGATTTATCGAGGAACTAATAATGTCCAAATTGTCAACATGATACTTCTTTGTAGAGTAACACTCAAGAATGCTCAGAAGAATATTTCCATGAAAAGATATTGGATGAAACGCAAATATCAAGGATATTCCACTAATTTCATGGAGTATAGAAGTCAAAACTTTAACCAACTGAGTATAATAAAGAATGGAATAACAAAAGAAATCACCAGGCATGCGATAGACCGCATAGGCAAAGTTATTCCAACGAGTAATAATAAATAATGGAACCAGTCATGCATAAACGCTTGCGCGCTGTGATATTCCAATAGAATAATAAATAATAGAACCGTGTCATGCGTAAACGCATAGGCATGGATGTTCCAACAGTAATAATAAACAACGGAACCGTGTCATGCGTAAATGCACGCATGATGAGGATGTTCCAACAGAATAATAAATAAAGGAATAATGTAAGAATTTCACCAAGTATAGGGTATCCCGCGTATACAGGTTATTCCAACAGAATAATAAAGAATAAAATAACAAAAGAATTTCACCAATAAGAAAGAAGGAATACCCCTAACGAGTGCAACAAATAATATCTCTTACCGTAAAAAAGAAGAGTATTTTTTATTTGGTAGAGGCGAGGATATACTCAAAGAAAACTTGCACTACGCTTTCAAAGCTTTCTTAAACTCTAAAGGAATACGCCAAGATTATAGAAGAAGAACTCTCTCTATAGTTTCTCTCTAGAGTTTCAGGTGAATTCGTAAGAAATAATGAAGGAATGAGCTTCTATTTATAGAAGAATGGACTAAGATAAGTAACTAATTCATGAACGGTCAGATTGATTTACTTTAAAGCAGACGGTCCAGATTGGTTTACAATAAAATAATATATTCTATTTATAATCTAATAAAACGAATAACTTTATAAAAGTATCATTTTATATAAAAGATTTTACTATACAAACACTATGCATAATAAAATATAATATATTCTAATTATTGTCTAATAAAAATGTATAACTTTATAAAAGTATTCTGCATTTTTATATAAAAGATTTTACTATTAGTCTAATAAAACGAATAACTTTATAAAAGTATTTTGTTTTATATAAAAGATTTTCGTTTTTATTACATTAATAATACTAATAAAACAAAACTCATCATCATTATTATAATTCACAATATTAATCGACTGTGTCGCTTCTGTGAAAGAGGGGCTTTTCAATAAGGATTTCTCGCCATTGGCGCGCAATTAGGTGACCAAACCTCTCCTTGACAGAACTTCTAAACATCGTTAATATTGCAAATAATAATATTAATAACTTTGTTGTAAGACCCCGAATTTTATGAAATAAAAGTATTCAATTTTCTTATAATTACTATTCAAGTAAATGGTTAAATTGATAAAAGTTAAAGTTAAGGGTGATATATGAATTTTTTTCAAAATAATGCAAGTGGTTATAAAATATTCATTGTTGTGGGAATATTCGTTTGGTCGTGGAATATTCTTTCCGTCGGGAATATTCGCATTTACTGGCCAGTAGTAGACCATTTGTGGGCCCCATAACGGATAATTATCGGATGAAGAAAATGACAAATTTGAGTTTTACAAATAACTGGCAGTAGTTGTTACAATTAACACTATTGGAATATCTTATGGTTAAAATACAATAATACGTTATATCGCACGTAAAGTTACCAGGTATTACACAAGATTTTGAAATTATTGATTCTTACGTAAAGAAGACACTACTCAATAATGGTTACAGTAATTCATCGCTCAATATTTTATTTTATTGATTCAATAATTGCTATGTTGATATTTTATATTATTGTTGTTCAATAATTGTCACTGCACAGTATCTCCATTATCAGATCAATAATTCATATTATTTGAATAATATTATTAGATAGCATTATTGGCAATGTCTAGAAAGTTCTGTCAAGGAGAGGTTTGGTCACCTAATTGCGCGCCAGTAAGGAAAAATCCTTATCGGAAAGCACCCTCTTTCCTGGAAACTGTCTGGTTGTCATTATTTTGATTTTGTAATATTCTTTGTGAATAATTAATTATTGATTTATATGATAAGGAAATATTTATTTTATGTGGATATACATGATGGATTTATTTATGTGGTTATAAGTGAAAGAATTAATGTTGAGGTATTTTATCCGTATTTTGTCGGATTGGAGGTATTAAAAGATCAAATCAGTGTTCTTACAAACTTTATTGTGTGAGTTATAATTTTTAATCAATCGTTGGATCGTTGTGATTTTTGGATATGTTATATATATAAGTTGAGTATATGTTCACAAATTTTTGAACCGTTAAAATGAAGCGAATGATTTGTTATGAATTTTAAGAGGTGACTAATTCGGAAATTAGGTTTATAAATAATTTTGGTAGAAAATTCTAGAAATTGGTGGGCCCCACTTTTGGTTGGTGAGAAATGTGCTGGAATTTTTATTCAAATGTGGTGGGTGAGAATAGTAGCAGGTAAAGCCATCGGAGTTGTTGTGTCAAGTCTGCTACAAGCGTGCTAACATTTTCCTATAAATAGAGGGCTATGTTAGAATTGAAAATCACACCAGAATTCATAAGTCTTCTCTCTTTCTCTCTCTATATTATCGAGCGTATTTTGTGAGTATTTAGATACTCGGTGAGTGGCTATTCATCAGTGCAAGTTTTCTTCAGCGTCATATCCGATATCCAGTCAGAAATACTGCTCTTTGAGGTAAGGAATAGTAAAGGATAGTAAGAGAGTTTAAGGGTTGTTATGTTTTTCAGTTTCGTAATTTTTCTGAACTTCAAAAATTCTGGAAAAATTGGAAATAATAATTTGATTAGTTTTCTTGATTGTGTCCAAAAATGGCGATTTTTGGATGTATAGATTAAGAGTTGTGAATTTTATGAGAAAAGACTATTTTAAAAGTAACCGCTTATAACTCCTTGTGGTTAACTCTAAAATTGGTGAAATTTTTATTGGGATTACATGTATATGATAGAACTATACATTTAAATTTCGGAATTTTTGGATAAAAGTACAATTTTTGATAAATATCTAAATATTCGGCTGTTTTGGCCATATGAAAAATAGTAAATAATTTTTTAAAATTCTGAGAAAAATATATGTTCAATATGGGACTATATTCTACTAAATCTCAGAAAAGAAAATTTGTTTGTACTGATTCGATATTTTTCATAAAAATGGACTAGTTATGAGTAAATGAATTAAATATGTTATGTGAAGTAAGAAAATTGGAAAATAGGATTTTATGGTTTAAGAATCCTATATGAGGTATATGCAGATTTTTTATGAGGGTTTTGGTTATTGGTGATGAAATCTTATGAGTTTGGAATTTTAGGATGATTAAATGCATTATTTAGTAAAGTGTAAACAATTAAAATAAATTGTTTATAAGTTTAAGAAATGTTATTTCAATATCATTATACCGAAATATTGGTATGGATTTTATTGTGGAATTTCTACCTTTTTGTGTTGGGTTTACTATTCATGAGTTACTATTCACGAAGTTACTATTCATGGGTTACTATTCACGAGTTACTATTCATGACAAAATTGATTTCTTTTTCAAACCAAATTATAGTTGATTTATGAATATTACTCTTGAGATTAAATCTAGATATTTTGATTATATTGATTTTACTATTATATATAACATTTTTATAACCTTAATGATGATATATCTCTTTGACTTGAGTGTAAAGATGGGTAGATTTTTGGTATGATCATGACTATGGGTTCTCTTTGGCCAGTAGTGCAAAGTTGAATTGTTGACTAGTATGATCATGACCATTGAATTTAATATTGAATATCTTTAGCTTAAGTGCAAAGGTGAATTGATCAACATGGTTATAATTATTGTTTATATAAATTCTGAAATGATTATATATTTCTTTGAGATATTAATATATTTGGCCTGTAGTGAAAAGATGAATTGTTGATGAATATCTTTGGCCCGTAGTGCAAAGATGACTGTTGTTTAATATCTTGCCGATGAGTGCAAAGATGAACTGTTGATGAATATCTTTGGCCCAGAGTGCAAAAGATGAATTTATTAGTATGATTATGAACAGAAACTGTGATTTGGTATAACCATGATCTTTGATGTTTCAGGTAAAGACAGGTGATGAAAATTATCTTCGTCCTGGGTGCGAAGAGGAATTTAAAATCACAATTATGCTTATGAGTTACTCATATAATTGTGGAAAGGAACTGTTGATTGATGTTACAGGGATAAAATAGTGTTGGTGGATTTTTAACATGGAGAAGATAATAGACTTTATGGTCTATTTGACTCTTCTAATGGATTGCTCGTTCCGCTGCAACTATGGTTGAAAAGTTTTATCATCTACCATATGTTCTAAATCTCTGATTTATTACTGATGAAGGCTATTGATAATTTAATTATCTTTAGTCATGATATTCTTTATCGAGCTAGTTATGCTCACCCTTTTTGCTTCACAATTCCTTCGTGTAATAAGAGTGTAAAATGGGTCGAGCTGGGTAACAGGGAATAGAAGCGGTGGTCATCATTTAGTAGTTATATTTGGTCAATCAAATAGGGTGAGGCGAACCCAACGTTGGAAGGGTGTTTTGCCACTATCATACAAGATGTCTAATGACATACAACCTCGTATCATCATAAGACAGGGATGTGCTCATCCACTTGCTGAGTATATCTACGAGCACTACCTATATAATCTTGGTGTTTGGTTGAAGTATAACTCTCAATTAGAGACAGTGGAGATAATGATATGTCAAGAGAAGACTCATCATTAGAAAGAATATGATAGTAATCTTCTCGTTTTTCTTTGGGGTCTATTGGGTCAACCAAGGATAATTCTGTGACTATATGATATCTATCATAACCTAGACGCATGGCCTCCCATGTACGAAGGTTTCCTTGAGCACTTTCCAAAGATTCTAATTTCTAAAACAGTTTTTGACTGTACCTTTGTGTAAGGTGTCATTGTGACGTGCTATCCAAGGTTGGGACATGAGTCACAGTTGGTATATATTGTTGTATTTTGCACGACAATTGTTGTAATAAAGTTGTAGTTGTTTTCTGTACCGTATATTTGGCGACTCAGAATGGGTTGGATGGAATGGACCTATTTTGGGGTTGTCACATTTGTCATCTCAATTAATGATTATAAAATATTGACAATAATTGAATCAAATAACGTGAGATACTATGCAAAGAATTATCGTAATAATAATTGAACAAAAGCGAGTGACTTCTCATGTAAGCATCAATAATCAATACCGTAAAGCATCGTGCAACTACGATATTATTGTACTTTTAACACCGGGTGTTTCAACAGCTTAACTGTAAAACTTCCGCCGTTATTTTCATAAAGTATTTTTGTCGTTTTCTCAATCTCGACAATAATTCCATTGTGAGGTCCACCAATGATTGTCTTGGTTGTATTTAATATTCCTGTTAAAACGAATATTCCCCACCAATCAAATATTATATAACAACTTGCGTACTTTACAAAATTTATAAATATTACCCACAACTATAACATTATATCAAATTCATTCCATAATATTCAAAAATAATATTTATAGAAAATTCATCTTTATTCATAAAAGTTGGGGTCTTACAACCTCCCCTTCTTATGAAATTTTGCCCTCAAAATTAGGGTACGTACCTGGTATGTCGAAGAGGTAAGGATACCTTGATTTCATTTCAGATTATAACTCCCAAGTCATTTTGTCAACATCGTGGTTTCTCCACAAAACTTTGACTTGAGGTATAACCTCGAGCGTAGAATATGTTCCTTCTTATCCAAGATTTGAACAGAACATCTTCATACACGTCAAATCTTTCGCTATTTCGATTCGGTTCTAACTCAATAATGTGGTTCGGGTCTTCCAAATATTTACGTAACATGGATATGTGAAAAATATTATGAACACGAGACATACTTGGCAGATAAAGTTAATCTATAGGCCACGATTCCTACTCGATCGAGGATTAAAATGGGCCTATGAATCGAGGATTGAGCTTTCCTCTCTTTCCAAATCTCAGTAACTCCTTTCCATGGAGCAACACGTAACAACACATGATCTCCTATATCGAATTCCACGTCCTTTTAATGAAGATCAACATAACTCTTATGTCGATCTTATGAGGTTTTTATACGTTGTCGGATTGTTTGAATCTTTTCCGTAGTCATACGCATCAACTCCGGTCCCAACAACGTTGCTTCACCCACCTCATCCCAAAGATACTAGAGAAACTACACTTTCTTCCATACAACGCCTCAAATGGAGCCATGACAATACTTGTTTCGATAAGCTGTTGTTATAGGAAAACTCCACCAATGGTAAGAACTTATCCCAACTTCCTTGAAGTCAAGGACACAAAGTCTTAATAAATCTTCAAGAGTTTGAATAGTCCTCTCCGATTCGCTTCGTCCGTCTCGAGGATGATATGCCGAACTAAATCAGAATCTGTGCCCATAGCTTTCTGTAAACTAACCCAAAATCATGAAGTGAATCTTGGGTCTCGATCGTAAACTATGGATACCGGCATACCATGCAAGATCTTACAATCTCATTTATGTACATACTGAGCAAGACGTTCAAGTGTATAAGCTTCTCGTGTATCGAAGAAATGAGCAAACTTGGTCAATCTATCAACAATGACCCAAATCGCATCTATACCTTGAGAAACCTTAGGAAGACCGCAGAATTGAAATCCATGTTAATGTGCTCCCACTTCCATTACGGAATTTCAAGTGGTTGCAATGGACCTTTTGGTACTTGATGCTCGCTTTAACTCGTTGACAAGTTAGACACCTTGAGATAAACAAGCGCTTATCTCTCTCTTCATATTACTCCACCAAAATGTATGGCGAATATCATGATACATTTTGATGTATCGCTAAGATGGATTGCAAACGGTGTGTTGTGCGCCTCCATCATGATTTTATACTTTAAATCAGGGTCGTTAGGAACACAAAGTCTGGAGTTGACTCAAAGTATTCCTTCTTCATCGATTCTTGCTTCCGACATAACACCTTCTTGCACTTTCTTCCTCATACGCATTAGCTCCAGGTCTGTAGCTTGAGCAGCTTTAACTTTATCAATTAAAGTCGGTTCTACTCAGATATTTGTCATCATCACATGGGTCCTCGGAGTCTTTAACTCTATCTCCATCCTTTGCAAGTCACACAAAATGGGCCTTGTGTTGATAATATCGCACTCAGATTTGCATATGATCTTGTACTCAATGCATCGCCTACCACGTTCGCTTTTTCTAGGATGGTATTGGATGGTATGATCATAATCTTTCAACAGTTTAAGCCAACGTCGTTGTCGCATGTTGAGTTCCTTTTGAGTGAAGAAATATTTGAGGCTTTTATGATCCGTAAAGATCTCCACCTTCTCCCTATACAAGTAATGCCTCCAAATTTTAAGTGTGAAGACAACAGCTGCTAACTCTAGGTCATGGGTAGGATAATTCCTCTCATATTCTTTGAGTTGTCTTGAGACATAGGCTATGACTTTCCCATGTTGCATGAGAACACATCCCAACCCTTTGCCTGAAGCATCACTGTAGATGACAAATCCCTCCGAGCCAGATGGTATTGTCAGAACAGGTGCTGAAATGAGTCTCCTCTCGAGTTCTTGAAAACTCTTCTCACATTCTTTGCTCCAACCGAACTTTGTATCTTTCCGAGTCAGCTGAGTTAATGGAGTAGCTATTCGAGAAAATCCTTCCACGAATCTCCGATAATAACCAGCTAAGCTGAGAAAAGCTATGTACTTCGGTCACTGATTTAGGTTGCTCCTAGCTTTGAATTGCTTCAATCTTTGCAGGGTCAACAGATATTCCATGACTTGATACTACGTGTCCAAGGAATGCTACTTCCTCAAGCCAGAACTCACATTTCTTTAACTTGGCATAAAGCTTGTATTCACGAAGCTTTTGGAGTGTCAGCCTCAAGTGTTGCTCATGATCTTCACGGCTTTTGGAATAAATAAGGATGTCATCAATAAAGACGACCACAAAGTGATCCAAATATTCCTTGAATACTCGGTTCATCATATCCATAAAGGCAGCAGGAGCATTAGTCAATCCAAAGGACATGACTAGGAATTCATAATGCTCGTCTTAGAGTTCGAAAAGAATCTTTGGAATGTCATCGGTTCTAATCTTCAATTGGTGATATCCGGAACGAAGATCAATCATTGAAAAGAATTTGGCTCCTTGCAAACCGGGTCAAACAGGTCATCAATATGTGGCAATGGGTACCTATTTTTGATGGTGACATGATTCAACTCCAGATAATCAATACAAAGTCGCATACTCTCATCTTTCTTCTTCATTTAATAGTAGCGAGGAGCACCCCAAGGAGACGTCTTAGACGAATGAAACCAATGTCTAACGATTCTTGCAATTGGGTCTTTAACTCCTGAAGTTCAATAGGAGCCATTCGATATGGGGCTTTGGAAATGGGTTTTGTGTTGGCTTCACACGTAAACGCACAATGTAAATTAAATTTTAAAGCAATTTCCGACACCCTAAAACAGGATCCATGCGAAAATCAATTAATTCAGAGGTTTAGAGATTATACCAGATATAAACAAAAACGAGAATCTAAAATCGACTGCGCCTCGAATCTCCAACGCAATACAAACCGATTGCGCCTCTACGATATCCACACGAACGCCGCACGAACCGTCGAACGATTCTGCAATAAGAAGGACTTGCGGTACTAGCCACCAAAAGGAATGGATTTTGAAAGCTGTTTTTCTCTAGTCTCTCTCTAAGCGGCTAGGTTTTTCAATTATGATATCTTACCCTAAGTAGGCGCTATATATCATATATATAGTAGTTAAAAGGAATTAATCAAATCAAAACCTAATTTTATAAAATCCGAATTTATATATATATATATATCTCTTAATTAAGTCTTACTTAATTAATATACATATATATATAAATTATCCTTTTAATTTAAATTCGTGATTTAAATACTATTAATCATATTAATATATTTAAATCCTTAAAATTTAAATTAATTCCCTTTTTAAATAACGTTACGTATGTGTGTGACCTTATAGGTTATTATTACGTTGGCAATAATTTTAAAATCATATTATAAAATTATAAAAGTGAAAGCGGCATCTAGTAATGCATCATCGCTACCCAAGTAATAATAAGATCGATGATTCGATGCAACCTTTCGTGACCAATGTTTCAATGTAATTTAATCCTTTTAACCTTAATATCCTAGATTAAACTCGAGTCATGGAATGTGTCATACTCTTCATAATTTAATCGAAGTTTTCTTGATCAATGAGTAGACTATATGAAACAAATCACTATTTGAGCATGGCCATGCATTTCATAGTCCTACTCAATCAAGAGGCCTATGGATATCACCCATAATATATAGGATGGTTAAATTCCATCTAGATCACTCATATTTCTCACACGATTAATGATGAACCCAATAATCACCTTTATAGTCCACCCTATTAAAGGTGACATTTGATGATATCAAAGTACATAAATTCTCGTGTAGTAATATAGCGATTTTGTGTCGGAGGACCATTACATCATTATCTACTATGAGAATTGCTAATGACACTTCGCATAATGCTCCATATAGAATTCTCATGGTGGGTCTACATCCGATTACATCGTTCTCTAACATGTACTATGCATTGACTTAATATCTCATATATTTATGACCAATGAGATTTGGTCATCAGTCAATCCACATACTAGTCTCAATGCATCATTGTTGTCCCATCAACAATGATACTCGACTAAGGACATTTAAGAACACTGATATTAATGGTAATATATAATCTCATGTTCAAGTCACATACTTGAAACTATATAATTTGTATCACTATTCTAAGGAATTTTATTATGTTAACAATTATATTACGCAGTAAATAAAACCATAATAAAATCATATATTTATTCAATCAAATATAATATCAAAACGTTAAGCAATTATATCAAATAATTGGCCTCTAAGGCATAAACTTTAACATTTTGTACCGGGTTCAAGGTCGATACCAAACTCGATTTCACGCTCTGGGGGTAGGCCAGGAAGTTCTTCAGGGAATACGTCAGGGAATTTATTAACAATAGAAATATCATTCAAAACTGACGTATTTTTGTTTAGATCCGTGACATGAGCTAAGAAAGCTTGACATCCGTTTTTTAATAAATGAATAGCTTTATGGCTTGAGATGACCGTGATTGATTTTAATGGTTTGGTCGCTTGAATTCGCATAATAGGTTGATTAGGAATATGAAAGCTAACAACTTTACAAAAATAATCAATTTTAGCATGATGAGTAGTTAACCAATCAATCCCTAGAATCACATCAAATGCAAGTATTTTCAATGAAATAAGATCGACATATAATGTGAGGGTACATATTTGAACCAAACAAGACATATAAATAGTGGATGTAATGAAAGTTTCTCCCAACAGAGTTTCCACAGATAAGTCAAAGTCTAATTTCTCCGGAGTCAAATTTAATTGTTGCGCAAATAGGAAAATAAAAGAATGGGTAGAACCGGTATCAAATAAAGTATAGACTTCGCTAGAGTTTATGATAAGCTTACCCGTGATGACCTCATTCGGGTTCCTTACTTTCTGGGAGGTCACAACAAACACTCTCCCTTGAATTACCGGCTTTGAATTTTCTGGGAAGACCTTTGGTTCCTCCATCCTAGCTGAACTTGTCTTCTGTGAAAGACAAAATCAGGCTAAATGACCTTCTCTTCCACAATTATAACATGCTTTGGACGGCATCGCGCAGTTTGGACTGATGTGTCCCTCTCCTTCGCATTTGAAGCATATGATAGGTGGTCGTTCTCCTTCCTTAACAACGGGTGCTGGTGTGACGTCTTTCCATCATTGTTGAATCTCCTCTTCTTGAAATGTCCATTCTTATTATTTTGGCCCTGATTACCACTGAAGTGGTTACCACTTCTGGCCTGTTGATTCCCTCCACGCTTGTTGTCACCGCTTCGATGACTTCTCTCACTAGTATTATCATTTCTTGAAATTTACCGCTTCTTTTAGTTGCGTTGACTCGTTATCGCTCTACTAACCGAGAGCCCTATTTACAACATCTGAATACAAACACGGTTTATAAGAAATAAGATGTTGGACGTATCTCCGCTTTTTTTTTTTTAAACCTCTTAAAAACATCCGCTATCATTCTCTCTTCATTATCCACCAAGTGGGGATTTAACCAAGAGACAACTCGGCAAACTTAGCTTCGTCTTGCATGACACGGTCATATTATTCTCGCTCCAACTTGATGAACTCTACCTCTTTTATGTGATGAATACTTTCGGGAAAGTACTTGTCGTTGAATAGTTCTTGGAACTTCTCGCAAGACATCTTCAGTGCGGCAGGTTGAGTACGCTTTACCGATTCCCACCAGTAATTTGCCTCTCCTCGTAACATAAAGGTGGCAAAGGGAACCTTTTACTCCTCGGAGCATCCCAAGACATTAAATATCTTGGTGATCTGCTTTATCCATGCTTCCGCCTTAAGTGGTTTTGGCTCTCCAATAAACTCTGGTGGTCCCAGCTCCTTAAACTGTTTAGCGGTGACCGTCTGAGAGTTTTCAGTGTTTCCACTTATATTTTGGACATGAGCCACTCTCGCCTGTTGATGCATAAATTGCATAAAGCCTCTTTTTGGGTAAAATCAATACTCTTAAAAACACGCAAGTGTACGTGGTCAACAAGTAATATAGTAGTGAATAAAGTATCATTCCCACGAGGACAAAATATCATGAGTTTTAACTTCACAATTATCAATTTTGTATTAACCCTAATTTATTAAACTAATTAATTCAATGGTTTTAAATTATATAAAAAAACTCAATTAATAAGGAAATAAACTATCACAAAAAAGTCACCAATAACGAAATCCGGAATTTCAAACAATTAATGAAGAATTAGACTTATGATTTCACCCTGAGCTTCACTCTGATTTTCAAACCTTTATTCCAACTCAATTCAATATCCCAGTTTATTAATCAAGAATAAGAACGTAGTAATAGCCACCTCTCGATGCACTAATACCGTATTAACATCAATCCACAATTAAGATAGAAATCCGTTAAACACCTAACTTAACCAACTCACTATATCTCTATGTGAACTGCAATTAAAGAAGGTTTAAGTTTAAGCTGTCTATACGATTACATGCGATGTCAAGCGTATCTCTACCTTAACAATAATCATAAATCTGCTATCGACAAAATTCATGACACATGCTATATAAACTAGGTCTAGATTCGAATCTCCTCTCTCGATTCCTTTCAAATCCACAAGAACTGTTGATCAGGCAATTCATAAATTCACGCTCAAATTAACATAGATAAACTGAAAATATCTTATTGAATTGGAAATCAAAGTTATAGAATCATCGTTTCGCCCAAAGATCCATCACAAGTCTAATAAGTAAATTAGTTCATAATAAATGAATTAAAAACTGAATAATTTAATGAAAACATCCTTCCAATTACAAATAAGACTAAAGAGAAGAAGAATAATGAAAACCCTTCATGTAGCCTTGATTCGCAACCGTCGTGACAATCTCTGAAAATTACTTCTCCAAAGTTTGCTCTTAAATCCTTCAAATCGCTCTTGAATTAATGCCTTTGTGTTGTATGATCGTTGTTCTTCTACGTAATAACAAGTTATCCTTCTCTCCTAGCCGAAATCCCTTTTTATTAGAGTCCAAGCGCATCATTCCAGTCCCACAAACCGAGCACCAAACAAGTCAAGTCAGTAGCAGGACACCCGAATCGGGACCATTTTCGTGAAATGGGGTACAAGCAATAATAAAGTTCACCTTGGCCAAAAGTGCTACTGACTTCAATTTTTGTCTTCTTCAACATTTTTCCACTTTTGCGCCACAAAGACCGCTTTTCCTCACCACTTGCATCCATGACTACCCTGCACATAAAATAACATGAAACGAGTAAAAACGAACACAAAACATGAAGATAACTACGAATTTAAACTTGAAATGAATATCGATTTGTGTATATAAAATCCACTTATCACCTCTGAACATTCCATCATTCGTCATTTGGTCAGTGTTGTTGTTTGCATGAGGATTGTCGCCTTCCTGATGCACATTATCCTGATTATTAATATGTGGTGAATCAACAGTCGCCTGTGCTCCATTGCTATTCTCAACATTCTCGGATGTCATTTTCAGATACTGCCACAAAACAAAGGTTAATTGACATGTAACATATTATCCCTATATTCTGACCGACCAATTAAATTCCAAATAAACTTAGGTAGGTCATACTAGTGAAGGAATTTCCGTCTCTCCCTCCTAGTTCTATTCTCACATCTTAGGGCAGGATCATATCCTAAGCTTTGATACCTAACTGTGGACGCCCCAAAATCAGGTATAAATCACCTATTCTGAGTCACCAAATACATGGTACAAAATTCAAATACAACTTAATTATACAACAGTCGTGTAAAATACGACTAAACATATGCTGTGAGTTTTAATACAAATATTGTGACGCCCCCAAAACAGGTATACATCACCCATCTTGAGTCGCCAGATACAAGGTAATGAATACAAATACAACTTAATTATACAACAGTCGTGTGAAATACGACAAAATATAGGCTGTGAGTTTTAATACAAATATTGTCATCTAGACAATATCCACACTCAATGGAGTCCTCATTACATTTACACAGAATAGTATGGAATACTAATGCACCATCTAGGACCATCACTCTGTTCCCCGACTAGTCCCAGCTACGTTCTCATTTCCTGAAGAGAACAGTGAAAGAAAGGGTGAGCTCAACTAGCCCCAAGAAGAAATATTATGACTAAGATAATGCGAATAAATTATCAATAGCCTTCAACAAAGATAACAACCGATAGAATATAATAGACAACAAGTTTTAGATCAAAAATTGCGGCGAGAATAAGCAATCCATTAGAAGAGTCAAGTAAAGTATAAAATCTACTGTCTTCTATGATTTAAAAAGTTTTTCATCAATTTTATCGCTGAGACTCGGCTTAATAAATAAAATTGAATCATCCCTGCTCCACGACCAAGGATATTCATGTAATCATCAATGGTCATGACTATACCGAATAATCCCTGGTCATAATTATACCAACAAATGTCCACCAATGACCTACAAGCCAATGAGGACTTTTACCACATCATTCGTCACATTACGGTCATGATTATACCGAATAATCCCTGGTCATAATCTTACCAAGTCCATCTATGCACGTAAGCCAAAGATGACTTTCAACATAATATAAGCATGAGGATGATGACAATTCAATAAAACAGGTTCAAAAATAAATTTTAAAGATTTATAAGTTAATTTATCCTGAACTCAATAACGTCCAAATTGTCAACATGATATTGTTTTGTGCAATAAAATTGAAGAATGCTCAGAAGAATATTTCCATGAAGAGATACTGGATGAAGCGCAAATATCAAGGATATTCCACTAATTTTATGGAGTATAGAAGTCAAAGCTTTAACCAACTGAGTATAATATATGAAACTGCAAATGGATTTTCACCCGCCATGCGGTAATCCACGTACACAGATCATTTCCACAATTTAATAAGGAATGAATACGGGATCATTCACCATGCATGTGGTAACCCACATGACGAGTTATTCCAACGAGAATAATAAAGAATGGAATAATGAAGGATTCACCATGCGTGCGATAAATCGCAAGCAAAGTTATTTCCAAATGAGAATAATAAATAATGGAACTGGAGTGCAGCGTAAGCGCACGTACGGGATATTTTGATGAATAATAAATAATGGAACCGGTCCCAGAAAGCATACAGACATGATATTAAATGAATAATAAATAATGGAACCAGTGCGGTGTAAACGCCAGCAGGATATTCCAATGAATAATAAAGAAAGCGGAATATTAGAAGAATTTCACCATGTATGCAGTGCTTAGATAAACAGTTATTCCAACAGAATAATAAGAATGGAATAATGTAAGAATTTCACCAAGTATAGGGTATCCACATACAAAAGTTATTCCAATGAGAATAATAAAGAATGGAATAATGAAGTTCTCTTCATGAACAAGAAAGAAATAATACCCCTTATCAAGACAACAAATAATATTCCCTACCTTAGAAAAACCGAATATCAAGTAGTGAAGTAGCATAATACTTTTTCTTTCTCTCTATAGTAGTTCTCTCTAGAGTTTGGTGAATTTATAAGAAATAATGAAGGAATAAGCTTCTATTTATAGGAGAATGGACCTGAATAGTAACTAATTCATGAGCGGTCAGATTGATTTACTTTAAAGCAGACGGTCCATATTGGTTTACTATTAAAACTTAAAGCAACGGTCCATCTTGATTTACTATTAAAACTTTAAACCAAATGATCCATATTAATTTACTATTATAATTTCCACCCAATGGTCCATATTAATTTAATATTATATCTTCAACCAACTATTCGAAAATTAGCACATCTCCTCATGGAATAATATTGTACCCAAAAATAATTTGGACCTAAGCGAAATATATCTTACGGGTGAATAGTACCCGTGAATAGTAACTCATGAATAGTAACTCATGAATAGTAACTCGTGAATAGTAACTCATGAATAGTAACTTCGTGAATAGTAATTTCGTGAGTAGTACTCATTAACACTAAAAGTGTCGAGAATACCCAATTGAACAATATAACCTCGGACATCAATTATACTAACACAAATAAGTCCAACACAATGGAACTATAAAATTCATCTTTAATCAACACGAACTTATTCATCATTAATATTATAATTCACAATATTTAACAACCAGTCGTTCCTGTGAAAGAGGGGCTTTCCAGATAAGGATTTCTCCTTATTGGCGCGCAATTAGGTGACCAACCTCTCCTTGACAGAACTTCTAGACATTGTCAATATTGCAAATAATAATATGAATAACTTTGTCGTCTCAATTATTGATTTAATAATATATCATATTATGTAGATGATACTGTAACAATAATTGAATCAATAATATGAGAGATATGATGCAGCAATTACTGTAGCAATAATTGAGTATAACTAAGTGACTTCTCACGTAAGCATCAATCATCAATACCGTGTGCTACTATGCAACCATGTGTATTATTGTACTTTTATACCGGGTAGTTCAACAGTTTTAACGGTAACACCTCCGCCGTTATTTTTATAGAAAGATATTTTTGTCGTTTTCTAACTACGACAATACTTAGTTAATGGGGTCCACTAATGATTGTCTTGCCGTAAATGCGAATATTCCCTGTTAAAACGAATATTCCCCGACCAATCGAATATTATATAACCACTTGCTTACTTTGCAAAATTTGTAAATATTACCCACAACTATAACATTATATCAAATCCACACCATAATATTCAAAAATATATTTCGAGAAAATTATTCTTTATTCATAAAAGTTAGGGTCTTACAACCTCCCCTTCTTATGAAATTTCGTCCGCAAAATTAGGGTACATACCTGGTATGTCGAAGAGATGAGGATACCTTGACTCCATCTCAGATTCTAACTCCCAAGTCATTTCCTCCACATCGTGGTTTCTCCACAAAACTTTGACTTGAGGTATAATCTTGGAGCGTCTAACATGATCCTTCTTATCCAAGATTTTAACAGGCAACTCTTCATACATTAAATCTTCCTCTATCTCGTCTGGTTCTAACTCAGTAATGTGGTTCGGGTCTTTCACATATTTACGTAATATAGATATGTGAAAAACGTTATAAACACGAGACATACTTGGCGGTAAGGCGAGTCTATAAGCCACATTTCATACTCGCTCGAGAATTAAAAATGGGCCAATGAATCGAGGATTGAGCTTTCCTCTCTTTCCAAATCTCGTAACTCCTTTCCATAGAGCAACACGCAACAACACATGATCTCCAATATCAAATTCTACGTTCTTTCAATGAAGATCAGCATAACTCTTTTGTCAATCTTGTGAAGTTTTTATACGTTGTCGGATCGTTTGAATCTTTTCTGTAGTCATACGTACAAACTCCGGTCCCAACAACATTGCTTCACCCACCTCATCCCAGCATACTGGAGAATGACACTTTCTCCCATACAACACCTCAAATGGGGCCATGCCAATACTTGCTTGATAACTGTTGTTGTAGAAAAACTCCACCAACGGTAAGAACTTGTCCCAACTTCCTTTGAAGTCAAGGACACATAGTCTTAATAGATCTTCAAGAGTTTGAATAGTCCTCTCTGACTGCCCATCCGTCTAAGGATGATATGCCGAGCTAAATCCTTCCACGAAACTCCGATAATAACAAGCTAAGTCGAGAAAGCTACGTACTTCGGTCACTGACTTTGGTTGCTCCCAGCTTTGAATTGCTTCAATCTTCGCTGGGTCAACAGATATTCCATGATTTGATATCACATGCCCAAGGAATGCAACCTCCTCAAGCCAGAACTCACATTTCTTCAACTTGGCATAAAGCTTGTTTTCACGAAGCTTTTTGCGAGATCGACCTCAAGTGTTGCTTTCGTGATCTTCACGGCTTTTGGAATATATGAGAATGTCATCAATAAAGACAACCACAAAGTGATCCAAATATTCCTTGAATACTCGGTTCATCATATCCATGAAGGCGGCGAGGAGCATTAGTCGGTCAAAAGACATGACCAAGAATTCATAATGCCCGCATAGGAGTTACGAAGGCGATCTTTGGAATATCCTCGATTTTAACTTTCGGTGATGATATCCGAGCTAAGATCGATCTTTGAAAAGAATTGTGCTCCTTGCAATCTGGTCAAACAGTCATCAATGCGAGGTAGCGGATACCTATTCTTGATGGTGACATGGTTTAATTCTCAGAGTCAATACAAAGTCGCATACTCCCATCTTTCTTCTTCACGAATAGAGCAGAGCACCCCAAGGAGACGCGTTTTAGGATGAATGAAACCAATGTCTAACAATTCCTGCAATTGGGTCTTTAACTCACGAAGTTCAATAAGAGCCATTCGATATGGGGCTTTTGAAATGGGTTTTGTGCGAGGTTCAAGGTCGATACAAAATTTAATTTCACGCTCTGGGGGTAGGCCAAGAAGTTCTTCAGGGAATACGTCAGAAAATTTAATAACAATTGAAATATCATTCAAAACTGACGTATTTTTGTTTAAATCTATGACATGAGCTAAGAAAGCTTGACATTCGTTTTTCAATAAGTGAATAGCTTTATGGCTTGAAATGACCGTGATTGATTTTAATGGTTTGGTCGCTTGAATTCACATAATAGGTTGATTAGGAATATTAAAACTAACAACCTTACGAAAACAATCAATTTTTGCATGATGAGTAGTTAACCAATCAATCCCTAGAATTACGTCAAACGCAAGTATTTTTAAAGAAATGAGATTGATAGGTAATGTGCCGTTACCGATTTAAATCAAACAAGACCTATAAACCATGGATGTAATGAAGGTTTCTCCCAACGGAGATTCAACTGATAAGTCAAAGTCCAATTTCTCCGGAGTTAAATTTAAACGTTGAACGCAAGTACGAGAAATAAAAAAATGGGTAGAGCCGGTATCAAATAAGGTATATACTTCACTAAAGTTTATGATAAGCTTACCCATGATGACCTCGTTTGGGTTCCTTGCTTTCTAGGAGGTTACAACAAACGCTCTCCGTTGAACTATCGGTTTTGTCTTGTCTGGGACAGACTTTGATGCCTCCATCCCAGCTGGACTTTACTTTGGTGCACGACAAAATTGGTCTAAGTGACCTTCTCTTCCACAATTGTAACATGCTTTGGACTGCTGCGTACAGTTTGGACTGATGTGTCCCTCCCCTCCGCATTTGTAACATACGACCGGCAGTCGTTCTCCTTCCTTAACAATAGGTGCTAGTGCTGACTTCCTTCCATCATTACTAAATCTCCTCTTCTTGAAACTCCCACGTTTATTGTCTTGACCATGATTACCACCGAAGTGGTTACCATTTTTGGCATGTTGATTCTTTCCACGTTTGTTGTCACCGCTTCGATGACTGTTACCACTGGTATTTTCATTATGCCGGCTGCTTTCTCTTGGTTGCATTGACCCGTTATCGCACTCCAATACATCTGAATACAAACACAGTTTATGATAGATAAGATATTGACGTATCTCCGGTTTCAAACCTCTTAAAAATATTCGCGTCATTCGCTCCTCATTATCAACCAAATGGGATGCAAACCGGGATAACTCCGCAAATTTAGCCTCGTATTGCGACACGATCATATTATTTTTCTCCAACTTGATAAACTCCACCTCCTTCATGTGACGAATACTTTCGGGAAAGTATTTGTCATTGAATAGCTCTTGGAACTTCTCCCAAGACATCTTGAGTGCGTTAGGCTGGGTACGCTTTACAAATTCCCACCAGTAATCTGCCTCCCCTCGCAACATAAAGGTGGAAAAAGGAACCTTTTGCTCCTCGGAGCATCCCAAGACATCAAATATCTTGGTGATCTGCTTTATCCATGCATCCGCCTTAAGTGGTTTTGGCTCTCCAATAAACTCCGGTGGTCCCAGCTCCTTGAATTGTTTAGCGGTGACCGTCTGAGAGTTTTTAGTGTTTCCACCTACATTTTGGATGTGGAGTTTCTCCCGCACGATGTTGTCTGAATTGCAAAGCTCCTAAACATTCCGTCGTTCGCCATTTGGTCGGTGTTGTTATTCACCTGAGGATTATTGTCTTCCTGTTTCACATTATCCTGAGTATTAATCTGTGGTGACTCCACGATCTCATGTACTTCATTGCTTATCTCAACATTTTCGGATGCCATTTTTTAAACTGCCACAAAATAAGGGTTAATCAATATATCACATATTATCCATATACTCTGACCAACCAGTTAAATACCAAATAAACTTAGGTAGGTCATACTAGTGAAGGAATTCCCCGTCTCTCCCCTCCTAGTTCTTATCTCACATCTCAACCAGGGATCATATCCCTAAGCTTTGATACCAACTGTGACGCCCCCAAAACAGGTATACATCACACATCTTGAGTAGCTAGATACAAGGTACTGAATACAAATACAACTTAATTATACAACAGTCGTGTAAAATACGACAAAACATAGGCTGTGAGTTTTTAATACAAATATTGTCATCTAGACAATATCCACACTCAATGGAGTCCTCATTACATTTATTATCACACTATTTCACAGAATAGTGAGGACTACTAGTGCACCATCTAGAACCATCACTCTGTTCCCCGACTAGTCCCAGCTACGTTCTCATTTCCTGAAGAGAACAATGAAAGCAAAAGGGTGAGCTCAACTAGCCCAGTAAAAAATATTATGACTAAGATAATGTAGAATAAGTTATCAATAGCCTTCAATAGTATAACAACTGATAGAATATAATAGACAACAAGTTTTAGATCAAAAACTGCAGTGGAATAAGCAATCCATTAGAAGAGTCAAGTAAAGTATAAAATCTACTGTCTTCTATGATTTAAAAAGTTTTTTATCAACTTTATCGTTGAGATTCAGCTTAATAAATAAAATCGAATCATCCCTGCACCACGACCAAGGATATTCATGTAATCATCAATGGTCATGACTATACTGAATAATCCCTGGTCATAATCATACCAACAACTGTCCACCAATGAATTACAGGCCAATGAGGACTTTTACCACATCATTCGTCACATTACAGTCACGATTATACCGAATAATTCCTGGTCATAATCATACTAAGTCCATCTATGCACGTAAGTCAAAGATGAATTTCAACATAATATAAGCATGAGGATGATGACAATTCAATAAAACAAGAATGATACTGCTTTGTAGAGTAAAATTCAAGAATGCACAGAAGAATATTTTCATGAAAAGATACTGGATGAAGCACAAATATCAAGGATATTTCACTAATTTCATGGAGTATAGAAGTCAAAACTTTAACCAATGAGTATAATAAGGAATGGAATAACAAAAGAAATCATCGGCATGCGATAGATCGCATGGGGAAGGTTATTCCAACGTAAGAATAATAATAGCGGAATCAGTCCAGTAGTAATTAAATGCATGACGGGATATTCCAATGAGAATAATAAAGACGCGGAATCAGTGTCGGCGTAAAATGCATGTACATGATATTCCAACGAGAATAATAAAGAGGCGGAATTCAGTCCTGCGTAAAACGCATGCATGCGAGATATTCCAATAGAATAATAACGAATGGAATAATGAGAAGAATTTCACCAAGTATAGGGTAGCAGCGTATCTGAGTTATTCCAATAGAATAATAAATAATGGAATAATGTAAGTTCTCTTCATGAATACAAAAGAAATAATAATTTCATCAGAAAAGAAACTTGATATAGGAAAAGAAAGTTAACAGACTTCTCTTCTTCTTTCTCTCTAAAATTTCCTCTCTCTAGAGTTTCAGTGAATTCGTAAGAAATAATGAAGGAATGAGCTTCTATTTATAGGAGAATGGAAAGGATACTATGCAATAAAATATTCTAATAAAATAAAAACTTTTAAATAATATATATATATATATGTATATATATATAACATGTGAAGAAAAATATATCACGGGTGAAAACCTCGTGACTCATGTTATTATCTTCTGCCAAAATTTCAACTTACCTACAGATAATAATGAAATAGAAACTCAACAAGTGGCAAACTTTTTAAATCTCGACAAAGTCTTGCATAATTGTATATATATATATATATATATATATATATATATATATATATATATATGTGTGTGTGTGTGTGTGTGTGTGATGCCCCAAAATAGGTCCATTCCATCCAACCCATTCTCGAGTCGCCAAATACATGGTGCGAAATAACTACAACTTTATTATTACAACATATAAACTGTGAGTTTAAATACGAGATATTGTCATCTAGACAATATCCACACGCAAATAAATCCCCATCATAATTATTGATACATTATTTTACAAAAAATGGTGAGAACTACTAAACAACTCTCTCTAGAACCTTCATTCCATACCCAGAACTAGTACTATTTACATTCTCGCCTCCACGAGAAGAAAAATGGAACAAAAAAAGGAAAAGGGTGAGCTCAACTAGCCCAAAAAAGAATATTATGACTAAGATAATATACAACAAATTATCGTTAGTCTTCAACAGGAAAAATCTAATAGAATACAATAGACAACCGGTTTTACATCAACAATTGCAATGAAACAACAATTCATTAGAAGAGTTAAGTAGAGAATGCAAACTACTATCTTCTATATATGAATTTAAAAGTTCATCATCGATATTTTATCCTGTAACATCAATCAATATATATACGGAATCAAATATTCATCTTTGCACTACTGGGCCAAAGATATTCATCGATTAGTCATGTTCATACGAACACCTATTCATCTTTGCACCACGGGCCAAAGATATTAATCGATCGGTCATGTTCATCTCAACACTGTTCATCTTTGCACTACGGGCCAAAGATATTCATCAAGAAATCATTCATCTGCACTCTACATGAGCCAAAGATATTGATAATATTATCATTTAGGGATGAGGATGATGAAAAATATTTTAAAGAAAAGCGAATCCGGTGAAACAAAAGAACAAATATTAAGGATTCATATTTTAAACAATCCAAGTTCAAAAATACTTCATAAGTAATCGTAGTGGAGTAAAATTCAAGAATGATCAAAACATGGATACAATCAAAGCTAGTATCCATAATAGATATTTTGGACAAAAGAAAAAATTTCATTTTCTATCAATAGTGTAAGTATTAAGTGAATAATATGTCGTATACACGTGAATAGTAACTCATAACACCAAAAGATAGAAATTTCACAAAAAAAACATCTTCACGCTTCGTGAATAGTACTTGTGAATAGTAACTCGTGAATAGTAACTCATAAATAGTAACTCGTGAATAGTAACTCATGAATAGTAACCCCGACATGAAAAAATTTTAAATTTGATAAAAATTTCCAACCAATATTTTGGCATAATGATATTGAAGAAATAATATCATTTTCGAAAAAAATAACATCCCTTACCTCGAAAGACAGTACTTCTAGTTGAAAAACCGGATATAGGTTATGACTTGAACTTGCACCGTATAGAAATACTCAAAGTATACTCAAAATACTCACAAGAATACGCTCGATAATATAGAGAGAGAAAAGTTCAGTTTCTGGTGTGATTTTCAATTCTAACCTAAGCACCCTATTTATAGGAAAATGCTTAGAACACCAAAGTAGAAGATTTAATATATATATATATATATATATATATTAATTTGTCTACGCTCACTTAGAATCATCTGAATTCAACAACTTAGCATGTGTTAAAGATGCCCACCAAACACAAAAAACGTTTTTCTTATTTAAATTATTTTAAACTTCCAAAAATCAATTATTTCAGAGCTTCGAAACTTCAATAATTCATAATAAATAGCCCTTTTATCAGAAAATTTGAATCTCTCAACATTGTATAGGACATTCAATTCTCTACAACTTTGCAGAAGAAAGTTTTTCCAAATTCTAAACAGAAATTGACCGAAATCTATAAACGGGTGATTTTACAAGCTATACTCAAATTTCGGTCAATAATTGTGTCCACCAACACACAAAATATGTGTTAAACATTTAATGCCACAAAAATACTCTTCCTCTTCATATACTCATATATCCCACATTCATTATAAAAATATCACCGTTAATATATTATTAAAATAATATATTTAAATGAATTATTTTATCGAAAAAGATAAAATATTAATTTTCAACAATTGTCACATTAAAAATTTTCCATCTATATCCACATAAAATCAATATTTTCCTCATCATATAAATCAATAATTAATTATTCACAAATAATATTCTGAGAATCACACGATCTTGGCAACTGTGCCGCTCCGTGAAAGAGGGGATTTCAATAAGAATTTCTCTCATCTTGCGCCTTAATTAGGTGACCAAACCTCTCCTTAGACAGAACTTTCTAAACATTGCCAATAATGTTATCCAATAATATTATTCGAGATAATATGAATTATTGCTCAGATAATGGAAAATATGTGTAATGACAATTTATTGAAACAACGATAATATAAAATATCAATGCAAAGAATTATTGAATCAATAAAATAAAATAATTGAATAGTAATTATCGTAACAATTATTGAGTAGTGCCTTCTTATGTAAGAATCAATAATTGGTGCAATACCAGTAATCTACTCGCTCAACAACGCGTATTAGTGTGTTTTAACCATCGGGTATTTCATGAAGATTAATCGGTAATAACTATCGCCGTTATTTATAAACAACTTATATTTGTCGTTTTCTTTATCAATCGCTTTCGTTATGGGGCCCACAAAAAGATCGCACAGTCATACTAATATTCTGACAAGCGATCTGAATATTCCACGACCAAACGAATATTTCCGGCAATAATGAATATTTTATAACCACTTGCTTATTCGAAATATTTGCGTATTTTACCCATAACTATCCACATTAATCAAATAAACCCTTACTATTTCAAAATAATAAATAGAGGAAAATAAATTTCATTTATTAATAATTTGGGGTCTTACAACCTCCCCTCCTTATGAAATTTCGTCCTCAAAATTGGACGACGCACACGGTGTTTCGAAAAGATGAGAATACCTCGCTTTCATTTCCGTTTCCAACTCCCAGGTCATTTCCTCAATAGCATAGTTTCTCCACAAAACCTTAACTTGTGGTATAACCTCGGTACATAAGACATGTTCTTTCCTATCCAAGATCTTGACAGGTACCTCCTCGTACGTTAAGTCTTCGGCTATCTCGTCCGGTTCTAACTCAATAAAGTGGTTCGGGTCGTCCACATATTTACGTAACATCGATACGTGAAAAACATTATGAACACGCGTCATACTTGGCGGTAAAACGAGTATATAGGCCACAGTTCCTATTCGATCGAGAATTTCAAATGAACTAATAAATCAAAGGTTTGAGCTTTCCTCACCTCGCCAATTCTCGCTTTTGGAATAACAACTTCTTGCACCTCCTTCTTCAAATTCATCAGCTCCGGTGTGTAGCTTGAACGACTTTAACTTTATCGATTAAAGTTGATTATACTCGTATATCATCACGTGGGTACCTAGAGTTTTCATCTCCATCTCTATTATTTGTAAATTATCTGAAATGAGTCTTTGACAATATCGTACTCGTGATTACTTATATACGATCTTCTACTCAACACGCCGCCTACCACGTTCGCTTTTCCGAATGGCATGGTCGTAACATGTGTCTTTGAAATGAGTCTCCTCTTGAGTTCTTCGAAGCTCTTCCCACATTCCTTGCTCCATTCGAATTTTGTATCTCTACGAGTCAGCTGCGTTAATGGAATAGCGATTCAAGAATATCCTTCAACGAATCTCCGATAATAACCAACTAAGCCTAGAAAGCTACGTATTTCGATTACCGACTTAGGTTGTTCTCAACTGTGACTCATATCCCAACCTTGGATAGCACGTTACAATGACATATATCGCTTTCTTCGTCGCATACGAATATGGTGTCCCCTACGGAGAGTGCGGCGGTGCATTCCACAAAGGAAGTCACCAGATAAAGGCTCAGGTACCAAATTCTATAGTTGAATTTTTAACTCCTGAAGTTCAATAGGAGCCATTCAATATGAGATTTTAGAAATGAGTTTTGTACTGGGTTCAAAGTCGATACAAAATTTAATATCGAAGCTTTGGGAGTAAGCCATGAAATTCTTCAGAAATACGTCGGGAAAATCAATAACAATGTGAATATTATTCAAATCGATGTGTCTTTATTCAAATCCATAACATGGACTAAGAAAACTTGACATCCGTAATAAGCGAATGACTTCATGGTCGATATGAAAATGTTTGACTACAATGGTTTGATTGCTAGAATTGAATAACAAAGTTACTTAGGATTATGAAAACTAACAACCTTACGAAAGTAATCAATTTCGACATGATGAGTAGTTAACCTTAAAATCACATCAAAAGAAAATATCTCTATAGAAATAAGGTTAATGGGTAATGTGATAGTGCCAACTGAATCAAGCAAGATTTCTAAACAACGGATGTAATGAAAGTTTTCCTAACTGAGTCTCCATAAATAGGTCAAAGTCTAATTTCTCCGTAGTCAAGTTCAAACGTTGAGCGCAAGCAAAGAGATAAAAGAATGGGTAGAGCAGGGTATCTAGTAAGGTATAAACTTCGCAAGAATTTATAATTAACTAACCGTGCTAACCGTTCGGGTTCCTCGCATTTTGAATGGTCACGATAAACGCTCTTCCAGGAATCGTTGACTTTGACTTTTCTGGGACATCCTTTTGAGTCACCATTCCCTTAGATCTGGGTTTCGATACTGCATACAATCTCGAGTGATATGTCCTTCTTTTCCACAATTATAGCATACCTTAAGCTGTTGTCAGGCGCGGTTTGGTATGATATGTCCTTCTTTCCGCATTTGTAACATATCGACCGGTGGTCTTTTCTCCTCCTTGGAACCGGGCCTTTCTCTCGGCGACGTCTTCACATGGTCGTTGTTGAATCTCCTCTTTTAAAATCTCCTCCCACTCACTTCTTCTATTTTTTTCATGGCCATGATTACCACCGGAGTGGTTTACGCCTTTTGTCCAGTATTCTTCTTTCTCCGTTGGTTATCGTTATTCTAATGACCGCTATCTTGATATGATCCTGGTTATGGTCCCTCGGTTGAACGTACTCGTTATCTCGCTCTAACAACTGAGCCATGTTGACAACTGTTCCGGTATTGGATCTGCACGCCTCGGGGTTATCTCCGAGGTTTGGAATTGTTACTCCCAGTGTGTGTTCCGAGGTTGATGCTGAACTTTCAGAAGTATCCGGTATGGATACGGATTGCCTTTCAGGGTTCCCTTTTAAAATACTAATCTGCCCTTCTGCAATGTTAGTGACAGCAGTACAAAAAATTTCGAGTGTCTACAATGATATTGAAATAATAACATCATTAGGAAGAAAATAACATCCCTTACCTCAAAATATCAGTACTTCTAATCGGAATATCTGTATAAGGCTGAGGGAAACTTGCACTGATGAATAGCAACTCACAAAGTATCTAAATACTCACAAAATACGCTCGATAATATAGAGAGAGAAAGAGAGAAAACATGTTTCTGGTGTGATTTTCAATTCTAACTAAGCACCCTATTTATAGGAAAATGCTTAGAACGCCATAGCAGACTAACCTGCTACCTGATGGCTTTACCTACTACTATTCAAGCCCACCACTTTTGAAATTAAATTCCAGCACATTTCATTACTCACCAACCAAAAGTGGGGCCCACCATATTTTTAATAAAAATATTTTATTTTCCAAAACTTCAACAATTCATAATAAATAGCCCTTTTATCAGAAAAATTCGAATCTTATGTGCTTTTCATAGGAAATTTAATTCTCTACAACTTTGTAAGTTTAAGTTTTTCCAAATTCCAAACAAAAAATGACCGAAATCCACATATGGACGATTTTCAAAACTTTCATTCTGACAAAATACTGATAAAATACCTCAGCATTAATTCTTTCATTTATAACCACATAAATAAATATATCCATCATTTATATCCACATAAAATAAATATTTCCTTATCATATAAATCAATAACTAATTATTCACAAATAATATTACAGAATCACAATTATGACAACCAGGACGTTCCCAGGAAAGAGGGGGCTTTCCGATAAGGATTTCTCCTTATTGGGGCGCAATTAGGTGACCAAATCCATTTTCTAGACAGAACTTTCTTAGACATTGCTAATAATGCTATCTAATAATATTATTCAAATAATATGAATTATTGATCTGATAATGGAGATGCTGTGCAGTGATAATTATTGAACAACAATAATATAAAATATCAACGCAACAATTATTGAATCAATAAAATAAAATATTGAACAGTAATTACTGTAACAATTATTGAGTAGTGCCTTCTTACGTAAGAATCAATAATTCAACAATATTGTGCAATACCGTGTGCTACTGTGCATCCACGCGTATTACTGTATTTTAACCACCGGGTATTCCAACAGTGTTAACGGTAACCATTACGCCGTTATTTATAAAAAAAATCAAACTTATCGTTTTCTTCATCTCGGATGATTATCCGTTATGGGGCCCCATAATGGTTGTCATCGTTAAATACGAATATTCCTCGACAGAAAGAATATTCCACGACCAGACAAATATTCCCCGACAAAATGAATATTTTATAACCATTTGCTTATTTTGCAAAATTTTCACATTCACCCATAACCAAAGTATTATATCAAATTAATACCTTATTATTCACAATAATAAATAGAGCAAATTTAATTTTATTTATTAAAAAGTTGGGGTCTTACATATTCTATCTAATCATGAAACTCAGATTAGATAGCAGAGCAATCAGGACTTCGTATAGAAGAGGCCAACACCTGAAAACAAAGAAGAAGAACTCACTCAAAAAGAAGTTATCAACATCGCAAGACAACTAAAGTATAGAAGAAAAAAAAAAAGAAAAGTCTGCTATGCAAATCCAAGTGTTATCAAGCAATCAGAAAGCATAATAGTAGTACTGAGGATGCAAGATATAAGACTACAATATTCCTCACTCTACTATCAACAATTAAAAGGATTCGAGAACAGAAAAGTCAAAACGATCGTAAGGCTCAATCTTATGATTCTTGCAACAAATAAATCGTAGAGTTTATGTCATGTCTGACAATTAGACTGACAAATGGAACGTTGCAAGAAGTTGATCTTAAGGAATCAGAAGATATATTCTTAGAAGAAAACAAAGGTATATCTACCGGCTAGTTGGCCGAAAGGAAGCTTTTTAAAAAGCTAGAAAGGATACTGATTGATGTGACAAGTCCTAAGTCAAAAATTATACTAACACAGAGCCTTAAAAAGTCAACATCAGAGATATCAAAGTATCCAAGCATTAAATGTTCCATCGAATACTTCTCAACGGGAAGATTTTAAAGTAGTATAAAAGACAACATTATTTAAAAGAAGAAGTAGATGATGAGCACTGAACATCAATACAAAAGAAGGATCATCATCATAGATAAACATTGGGCTGACCAAGAGAAAATGTAGAGTAAGGAAAACTCTATGAACAAAGAAATATTCAAAGCTTCCAAGCACAAAAGAGAAGGAAATTAAAATGATAATATTGGCAACACATCATCAGATCACAAGAGGTTGATGAGTATATGCAAAGGTCAAAGCCGCAGAGCCAAAGACCAAAAGGGCTAGGAAGCTCCAGAGAAAATGAGCCAGAACTGTAGAGTCAAGAAAGTGGAGGACATGGATGAACTTTATATCCAAACATAAAGAAACCATGTAGTTGATGTTGATGAAGTGAAAGTAGCAGATTAGAAGGCAAACCTCAAAGCACCACTATATGCTTCATCATGAACACTCAGAATCAACCATCTGAAGAATTAGAGCACAAGTCTAAGATTTTTAGATTGTTCAATGATGATAAGCACCAAAGATGAAGAGCTCAAGGGAATAACTTAACAGTACATCAACTTTGATCATAAGTAGCTACTGATAATTAGAAGAATTCAAGCTTCAACAACAGTAAAGCACCAAGAAGATGATCAATAATGTTGTTGAGTACTATAAGATGAAGATCATTCCAGCCATCTTAACAGCACATCAAACACTTCTACAACAGGAAGAAAGGTCGGTTGATCCTGGTCTTGATGGTCGAATTAGGGTAAGTGGATCTTGGTCATTAGTTACTGAATTGTCGAGTCTTAGTGACTCGATGTCGAGACTTTGTGACTCGAAGGAATCCTAGGGATTCAGATGTAAATGGTATGTTAGGCCTATATCCTTAGTGGATATCCTACTCGTTGAGTAGAAGAGTGGAGTATAAGTTGTTTAGTCTCCAAACCATTTAAAATCTCTTGTGTCTTTTACATTTTGTCATTTAGAATATGCCATCTATAACTGCTATATCTGCTATGTGTTTGATTATTCATATAACTTGTGTTAAGAACTAAAATATTTGAGTAAATCTTTAAGGGGAGTTTACAAACTTATATTCCGCTGCATATAGACAATATTGATTGATTAATTATTTGGTAGTTCACAAATAGCTAATTATGAAAGAATTTTTAAAGATCTATTCACCCCCCCCCCCCTTCTAGATGTATTGTGTGCCTTTGGAAATTAACAATTGGTATTATAGCAGGTTCTCACGAACATAAAGCTTACACATCTTCTAAATGAAGATAAATTCACATGCTAAAATCTACATGTCCAAGTATGTATAAAAGAATGTAAAGGATCTGTTTGATGCTATCCAAAGTTGATTTACGTGTATAAACAAATTTATTATCAGATAAATCCATCAAGACAATGATAAGAGCAACAAATCGAGCCATCCATCTAACAGGGAAGTAAAGATGCAGCCAGAATTACATGAATTCATGAATACATGCTCAGGAATATATACTCGACAATATCAGAATTTTCATCACTGCCAAATGAGTTTGAGAAGTGTCATCAGTGATGATCAAGAGCAAAATTTTGTCATCTTTGTTATATGAAGAAATGATCAATGGCAAATGGAAGTCTCAATGTGCTTCTTAAACAATCCAGTTGAAGTGGCAGGACTCATCCCAACAAAGATCTGAACGTTAAGGTTCTCACAGGCTATGACGAGAATATGGGATGTTAAAATATCCTTCTCTATTTTGAAAGCAAATGATAGGCTAGATATGTTCAGATCTAAACGTCTATTTGGTAAGGCAAGATGATCTTTTTGGAAGTGCTATAAGTGATGATTGTTGGTGAAATTTAAGATTGGATAATTCATATCAATAATTATCGATGCCGAGATTGATTCCGATTTCGTAGAAGTTTGTTGGTTCTTACCCTTTATGTTTTGATAGATAGATTTATTCATTTAAATGGAGAGATTTTTAGGAAAAGACCGACATGAGTGTCAGCTATTTGGAAAGAATGTTTAATTTTAATTTTAATGATTGGGCCAAACTAGACAGAGTCGCCAGTCGGTATAATTTCAAATGGATATACCAACTTATCCGTATTTTGAAGGTTTTCGGAATATGGCCCAATATGTGACTCCGTTTAATTTGGTCCAGAACTCGAGATTCGAGGAATTCAAGGGCTTGATTAAGATAGTGGAAGGTTTTAGGTACCCCCCGACTTCCGTGAAAACACGGTTACCACATCTTTTTGATTTTTTAAGCATGAAATGTGTGTGTGTGTATGTGTGTGTTTTGATTTTATGAGTTACACTAAGCTTTGTTTAACTACTGAGCTATGTTGCTTTGAAAGTACAGTTGTACCTCTTTGAACCTATGTACGAAGGATTTGATTTAATGAAAAGTTCATTTTTAGACAAAGTATGTATTGAAATGATGTTTTAAAAAACTAATTTTTCAAATCCTTCGCCCAAATAGGAATCAAGGTCCTTTAATACTTAGCACTTTGTTATTTTATAAAAGCTCTTTGTTTTTTTAAATTGTTTTGGTGATAATGCATAACAGACATCATCAAAAAGGGTCGGGTCATCTCCGGGCATGAAAACCATCTATATAGACCCGAGCACTCACAATCATAATTTTCATTATCATAGGGCCTTAAATCCTATCTATCTGAACAAAGCCCTCAAATTTGTTTTAAGGCCTAATATTACGTATACAGTGATTTACGAGGCTTGGAATTACATTATAAACCAAAAAGTCCATTATTGGAATCTAGTCGAGATCCAATCAGTGGATTTTAACCCCAGCATTCCTAAGCTCACATTAATATACATGTAATAGAAATTTAAAACTTGAAACTCTTCAAATAAGTGAGTGATTTTTACTCACTTATCAGTATATCGATCCATGTGAATTGTGCCCACCTTGAGCACATTTCATTGTGTTTTAGTTGCATTTCATGTTATTTTGCATTGCATGTATTTAAACTCCTTTTGGAATAAGTGCGTGAATCGGCGCCATTTTGGTGGGAATTGAGGTATCTGGTGAGCTGGATGCATGAAGGCTAGTCGCAAAGGCGAGGATGTGCATGGCATGGGGGTACAATAAGGCATGGAAATCAAGCAAGAAAGAGGGATTAAGCAAGAATGAACAAGTAGCAGCAGCAGCAGACCAAAAACCGCACTCGTGAACTCGCAGAACACAACACAGCCGCGGCATAAAAGAGAAGACTCGCATACCGCCGCCGAAAGGTGGCTTTACATAGGGACCTTTTCGCAAGTCACGCTACCACGAGGCATGACCACCGCTCATGAGGAGGGCATTACCGCAATAAAGGCGCGTCGCACGACGCGATAAGACGTCCGGGGAACTGAAGTTATCGCAAGTCTCGCTACCGCGAGAGAGATACACTCAGAGCCACGAAGCACACAAGGCTGATGTCGCTAATGCTATAATTTGTTTTATTTTTAATTAAGCAATGTGATGATGTGTAATTGGTATAAAGTTTATTCTCGACGTATGTCGAGGGAGACTTGACTTTTTATTACGTAACTTTCATAGTAGCAATTAGGGTTTACACCTTGGGAGAGAGTCCAACGGAGAACGTAAGCCACAACGCCTTATTTTCTTCTTTGGAGTTCTTCACCATTGTGGATTTTGATTATTGTTAATGGAATTCTTTTGGGTTTTTTCATAGTTAATCATTGATTACTATTCAACGATTTGGGTTTGATTGTTCTTTCTCTCTTAATCTCATTTGCTTGATTATTGATCATGTTTAGTCTTGATCCCATAATGGTTTTTGGTTCCGCCATGAACTAAACTCCATTATGGGATCCTAACGGATTTTAATATGTCGTTTGGTTGCACATCTAAATGTTAGATTTGTTTTGCATATCATATGGATTATCTATCATGGTTGGTTTGTATGTATGAATGACTGATAATCTTCATGTTAGTATTTGTATGGAATTGGAAATGAACATATGAATATGGATGAAATCATGATAGCATGCTAATATGGGGATCAGATATTTTGTGAAATGTATAGAATATATTGTTTTGCCGTATGAGCTAGAATAAGGGTTGTGTTTAAAGTCGATAGGATTGCAATTACGCATAGGAATATGGTAATTGTGATGGTATTGGTGATCACATAGATTCTAACATCCGTAGATGATATGTGAGTTGGTTATAGTGCATTGGAAAATGGTTATAACTCGCTTTTATGCCCTGGCTATTATCCCGTGATATGTGAACACTTTTTTGCATGATATATGGCGATTGAATGAAATATTGAATGAAGTTAGATCCCATTGTTTCCACATCATATTTAATTCGCTTATATTCTTATTTTTAGTTGGTAATTATAAATGATTCAAATCAACAATTAAGTTTATAGTCTTAGCATATAAATATAGTGAGTTAATTAATGCATAGTAGTCTAAAGTTAACAACTTTCTCTCGTGGGATCGATACTTTACTTACTCAGACATTTGTTGACCCGTATACTTGCATGAGTTAGAGCTCTTTTATAAGAACTATAAAAGAGGCAACAAGTTTTTTGGGCGCCGTCACGGGGAAAGGCGTTAATTTAGATAATTATCATTAGTTTAAAGTCAGATTGTATGACTTAGACAATTCTATCATTTCTCATTTCTATATTTGTTTTGTTTTGAGTATGTGTGCTTGTAGGATTTTATGCACACGCCGATCCTCCAACTCAGAAAGTTAACACCAAAGACAAGCTAATATAAACGGAAAAGGTTGGAAAGCGAGTAAAAGGATAAATCTGCAAGAGCGCTTAGAAAGCATTATACCAATATGGCGTAAGAACAAAGGATTGATCCAAGAGAAGAAGATCGGCTCTAAGGGAATATTCCATGCCGAACATAAATGAATTACGCTTCTAGCATAGTCAAACCCATGATAGCAAGCAAACACCTTCAAATAAAAATGGGCACTATTCAGATGGTGCGTAATTCAAAGATGCTTTGGGGTGTCACACAGATGATCCGAATGAGCACCTATTAAGCTTCATCGAGATTTGTGACACATTCAGATATAATGGTGTGACGGAAGATGCCATCAGACTACGGTTATTCCCATTTTCATTGAGGGATAAAGCAAGGAGTTGGTTACATTCTTTGCCTGCTGGATCGATTACTACATGGGAGGATTTAGCACAGAAATTTTTAGCCAAGTTTTTCCCAATGGCTAAGACTGCAAAGATGAGGACAACCATATCTCAGTTTGAGCAACAACAGGGTGAATCCTTATATGAAGCATGGGAAAGGTATAAGGAGATGCTTAGGAAGTGTCCACATCATGGTTTACCAGACTGGCTGGTAATTAATTCATTTTACAGTGGCTTGGGATGGCAGTCCAGACCGATTGTAGATGCAGCTGCAGGAGGGGCATTATGGGCAAAAAGCTATGATGAGGCCTATACGCTTATCGAGACGATGGTCGCGAATGACTATCGTAATCCTACAACAACCGGATGTCTCAACCCAAAGTTGCGGTGTATGTTGGAGGTGGATGCGATTACACACGCCTATCTAAGACAAATGGCGCCCATGGCTAAGAAAATAGTAGACGTCTGGCAGAGAGTAAAGTGAAGACGGTTGCTTTTGTTTGTGAGATTTAAAGTGGGTCACACTCCACGCACCAATGTGCTATCACCGTAAGCGCTTCAAGATGTAAACTCCTACAGTAAAGGACCAAGGCCAATTCCGTAACACATACCACCCCAACAACCGCAATCATCCAAACTTCAAACCGGTCTAACAACCAAGGACAACAACAAAATAAGTTCCAAACCGAATCAATAGTTTCAACAACAACAAGACAAACCACAGCTTTATACCGAAACCACCATTTCCACCGGATTTACTCAACAAAGAACAACACCACACTCCAAACCGCATCACATCCAGAGAAGAAATCAAGTGGAGAGAGATGATGTTGAAATACATGGCAAACACCGAGGTCACGATCAAAAGCCAAGCAAAGGCTATCAAGAATTTAGAGATTAAATGGGGCAAATGGCTAACCATGCTTACTAATAGGCCCCAAGGTGCTTTTGCCAAGCAACACAGAGGCAAATCCTAGAAGAGATGGGAAGGAGCAAAATGTCAAGCAATAACATTGCGATCGGGAAAGACTTGACAAGATTCTGCAAGTCGCGCTACCTACCGCAAGATGATACCACTAAGGAGGCCATGCTACCGCTTCGATGCAAGAGAAAGAAACCGAGGAGGATAAAAATCTGGAAAATTATGAGGTTCAAAGAAAACGAAACGAATAAAGGTGTTCGTAAGAGAAGGTCAAGAGTCCACTACAACCATCGCACCTCGAATACCATATATCCGCAAAGGTTAGCAAAGCGTAAAGATGACAAACAGTTCAACAAGTTTTTAGAGGTCTTCAAAAGTCGCAAATCAATATACCTTTTGTCAAGCATTGAACAAATGCCAAGCTACGCAAAGTTCATGAAAGGTATAATCGTCAAGAAGAGGAGATTAGATGAGTTTGAAATAGTAGCTTTGATGTAAGAATGCAAAGCAAAGGTTTCAACGTAAGTTACCTCCAAAGTCGAAAAGATCCGGGTAGCTTCACAATTCCTGCACTATTGGGAAGATGGAGTTTAACAAGTGTTTATGTGATTTGGGAGCAAGTATAAATTTGATGCCACCGTCAATATTCAACCAAGCTGGGATTATCTACCCACAACCAACGAACATATCATTACATTAGCTTAGCAGAATCATCCGTCAGATATCCACGGGGAATTGTTGAAGATGTATTGGTTAAAGTGGATAAGTTCATCTTTCCTAATTGATTTTATCATTTTAGATTTCAAGAGGACAAGAATATACCGATCATACTAGGAAGACCATTCTGGCCACGGGCGTGACTTCCATAGATGTTCGTAAAAGGGAATTAACTATGCGTGTACAAGATCGAGGTTACATTCAACGCCTTCAACGCAATAAAGCTCCCAAATTGATGAAGAAGAGTGTTTTCTAGTTGATCCGGTAGATGGAAACCGCAAAGGATGGATACACAACCCGAGAATAGATGACTCTCAGAGATATGTAACGGATGAAAATGCAGAGTCAAGGTGGAGCCGTTGATGAAAGTCAAGTGATCAAATTTCGTGGTGCCAAGGACAAAGAAGGAAGGCACCACACTTATTGATATGACGTGAGAAGTTCGAGACACCAAGCTTAATTGACTATAACTTAGCTACGGATGGGAGGCAACCCATCAATTCTTCACCCAAGAATTCAATTATTGTCGTTATTTCCTTTTGATTATTTTAGTTAGTAGTTCAAATTCAAAGATGATAACAAGTTATGGATAAGCGAAGCGATACACATGATATTAATGTCGATAACACCACCACTATTATATGTCTTATTCATGTGAATTAATATCCGTAAGGTGTACAATGATTAAAGAGCATCACCGATGGAAGAGTAAATCAAAGCAGATTGGTCAGATTTTGAGTCTCATACAAGGTCCCAAATAAAGATCAACTCGCTACCGCTGCCAAGATTCAACCAGCTTAATCCACGAGCCTTTCAGTAAGTCTCAAGCCCACAGGCCCAAGGAAGTTATATCACGCATACATGCAACAAGCGTCCGGGTCCAAATTGGATAAAAATAGTTCAAAACAGAAAATTGAATCAGCTGGACTCTTATGTGCGATACTAATGAAGCAAAAATCTCTCACTCTCCCCAACTCACGCCACTATCTCTATCGCCATGATTGAGGCGTATTTTCTCCCTCAAATCTCCACGATTTCTCCATGATTCCGTGCTCATCCCCATCTCCTTCATGATATAAAGCTAGGGCTCTCTATTGGGATAGCACAAGCAAGAGTGAATTTCATCGCTTTGCAAATACATTCGCTCCTTCAAGAAATTCATTCATGATCTCTATCTCCAATGGGTCCAAAGAGAATAAGGGTAGCCTTCATCTCTTCATCTTCCTCCTCTGGCCATGAGGAGGATATTGTCGATCATAGCAAATTTTCGTGTTTCGAGGCCCAAAGAGAGTACTATCGCATTGTCGCCAAGACATTCATCAAGGAAAGAGGATTTAGGCCGAAGGTCGTGGATGGGGAACTATGTGCCATGATTCGCGAATGAGGTTCAATGGATCGATCGCCGCACTCCACGCCGATTCCCATGAGCATAGTTCGAGAGTTCTATGCTAATGCCAAAGCCACCATGAACGATACCTCTATGGTTCGTTGTATGAGGTAAACTACCAACCCTCCGCTTATTAGAACGCGGCCGAGGCTCCCTCGCTAGACCACCAAATAGGGCGCGCCAATTGGATCACGGAGCTCATCAGAAACAGACTTGGAGCAAGTCATCGCAGAATTGTGCATTCCCTGGATCCCGATGGACTTACAAAGCTCAGACGACCCAACCTCGTGATTTTTCCAAAAAACAAGATCGAATTCCAGACGCCAAGGCATGGAATCTGCTCATTGCGCTAAATTATTGCCATCATCGCATCAACATGAAATCACAAAGCAGAGAGAGCCATAATTCGTGGGGCATCATCATCGGCGTAATATATCGACGTCGGGTATTTGATCCATCAAAACATTGTAAAGTATCTCAAGGAATTACCACCGGCAAAGATCCCACACGCTTGTTGATAGCCATGTTATGTGCACAGCAAGGGGTTAGTTGGGGCAATGAGCAAATGCAGTATCCAAGCCAAGATATCACGCACTCCACAATTGCCAAATTTGAGGACTGGGCAGGTGGCGAGCCACATCCGCGCGGACGCGGATTCATTCTCTGACCCACTATTTCTGAGCCAACCCAAACCACCCCCACGTAGCCCGATGAAGCAGGTCCATCTACCCGTGAGCAGCCTGTCTCTAGCGATCGACACCTCCTCAAGGTTGGAGCGCAAAGTCGACGATCATCAGATGACAATCTTGGAACTTTTGCTATGGGACTCACCAGGGCTTTGGTCGAAGCATTCGCGCAGCAAGGAACCATGCTTGAATGGCCCCAGTTCGGGACCGCCGTGTGCCGTATCCACCACCAGATTCACCACCCGAGGAGGGTGGTCATGCCGATAATTAGGGAGTTTTTTCGCACCTTTACCTTCATTCACCGAGGACATTGAACATTTCAAGTTTGGGGGTATTGAGTACTTGCATAGTAGTAGTTTAGATTGCATTTTATGTTAGCATGTTTAGTTTAATTTTGCATGAATTTGGGTTAGTTAAATGTTTAGCATAAAATTTTTATTTTTATTCATTCTTAGTATGTTCTAGTTTAATGTCTCACATAAACTTTTGCTTATAAATAGACATTTTATGCCTAAGCCAATGAGGATAGTGAATTGTGGAAGATTTCAGAATATGTGCATAGCACAACTTGATATAATGTTTTACACAATGCGATTCATGTTGTTGCTTATATGCTTTTTGGTTTGCACAATTGTGTTCACATTCACTGTAAGTCTAAGATGTGTGTCTTGCATTGATCAATAGAACATGTAGTTTTAAAAAGAGAAACATGAGGAAAATGTTGTACATTGTAAAGTCATTGAAGTGCAAAATTTTGGGGAAACATGGGCATGTTGTGTATAAAAAAAAAATAAATATATATATATATATATATATATAATAGCAATAACATGATTAGTCTTAATTTGGGGCCCTAGCTACTTGAGTAAGTACGCCCGAGGGGATTGTCTCTACACCTAGCGCCCTAAGGTCTTTCATGGTCTGGGAGTCGTTGGTTGAAAACTCGCTAAGGGGTAGCAGTGTGCCTAATGGATTAAGACATTGCACAGTCATGTAAAAAAATATAATAGCAATAAACACCGCGGGAAAGTACGAAATCGCCCTCGTGAGTAGTAATAAAGCAATAAACCCATTGTTGAGCCTTAGTTTGTGGTGATATGTTTAAATAGTCTATGTTGCATGAATATACATGAATCTTGATTTAGACTATAATTTTCTGTTTGGAGCAGTGTAGGATATATAATCTTTGCTTGAATCAAGTTTCTGTGAACAACACACACACACACATAACATCTCTCTATAGCAGTCATGAATTATCTGAGTGTATGATGTTATATCTATGGTTTGGTTTGAAACTATGTTCGGGATCCGGATAGTTCACCGAGGTAATTTTAATAAAATTTATTATGGTTAAGATTATGTGAGACTAGTTTGCATCGTAGAGTAGTTGCATAGTTTAGTAGTTACATTTTCAAGTGTTCATTCATATGCATTGCTTGAGGGCAAGCAACAGCTCAAGTTTGGGGGTATTTGATAAGTGATATTTTTACTCACTTATCAGATATCGATCCATGGAATTGTGCCCACCTTGAGCACATTTCATTGTGTTTTAGTTGCATTTCATGTTATTTTGCATTGCATGTATTTAAACTCCTTTTGGTGAATAAGTGCGTGAATCAAGGCCATTTTGGTGGGAATTGAGGTATCGGTGAGCTGGATGCATGAAGGCTAGTCACAAGGCGAGGATGTGCATGGCATGGGGGTACAATAAGGCATGGAAATCAAGCAAGAAAGAGGGATTAAGCAAGAATGAACAAGTAGTAGCAGCAGCAGCATCAAAAACCGCACTCAGAACTCGCAGAAACATACAAGCACAGCTGCGCACGCCGACATAACAAGAGAAGACTCGCAGCGCCGCCGAAAAGGTGGCTTTACATAGGGAACCTTCTGCAAGTCACGCGCCCACGAGGCATGACCATTTACCGCATACCATGCAGGCGAGGTGTGCAAGCGACCGCCGCGATAAGACGTCTGGGGGAACTGAGCTTACTGCAAGTCTCGCTACCATGAGATGATACACTCAGAGCCACGCAGCGCTGCCGCTGGCGTCGATGTCAGAATTTGTTTTATTTTTAATTAAGCAATGTGATGATGTGTAATTGGTATAAAGTTTATTCGACGTATGTCGAGGGAGACTTGACTTTTATTACGAACTTTCATAGTAGCAATTAGGGTTTACACCTGGGAGAGAGTCCAACGGAGAACGAAGCCACAACGCCTTATTTTCTTCTTCTTCGAGTTCTTCACCATTGTGGATTTTGATTATTGTTAATGGAATTCTTTGGGGTTTTCATATAGTTAATCATTGATTACTATTCAGCCGCTTGGGTTTGATTGTTCTTTTTCTCTTAATCTCATTTGCTTGATTATTGATCATGTTTAGTCTTGATCCCATAATGGTTTTTGGTTCCGCCATGAACTAAACTCCATTATGGGATCCTAACGGATTTTAATATGTCGTTTGGTTGCACATCTAAATGTTAGATTTGTTTTGCATATCATATGGATTATCTATCATGGTTGGTTTGTATGTATGAATGACTGATAATCTTCATGTTAGTATTTGTATGGAATTGGAATGAACATATGAATATGGATGAAATCATGATAGCATGCTAATATGGGGATTGCATATTTTGTGAAATGTATAGAATATATTGTTTTTTTGCCGTATGAGCTAGAATAAGGGTTGTGTTTAAAGTCGATAGGATTGCAATTACGCATAGGAATATGGTAATTGTGATGGTATTGGTGATCACATAGATTCTAACATCCGTAGATGATATGTGAGTTGGTTATAAGTGCATTGGAAAATGGTTATAACTCGCTTTTATGCCCTTGGCTATTATCCCGTGATATGTGAACACTTTTTGCATGACATATATGATTGAATGAAATATTGAATGAAGTTAGATCCCATTGTTTCCACATCATATTTAATTCGCTTATATTCTTATTTTTAGTTGGTAATTATAAATGATTCAAATCAACAATTAAGTTTATAGTCTTAGCATATAAATATAGTGAGTTAATTAATGCATAGTAGTCTAAAGTTAACAACTTTCTCTCGTGGGATCGATACTTTACTTACTCAGACATTTGTTGACCCCGTATACTTGCATGAGTTAGAGCTCTTTTATAAGAACTATAAAAGAGGCAACCATTGTTAACCCTAGTGAGACACTCAAATTTTGTTTTCCGAATAACCCCGCAAGAGCAAAACATCATTTCATCAACCTCGAGGTAGGGTAAAAGCATCATTTTACCCCAGTGACAACCCCGATGAGAGATCAAGGTGTAATAATGTCCAGACACGGAGCGAACTGAACGAGGATCACAAAGTTGAATATGTGCTCTAAAGGAGGGAAAAATATCATTTCACTTCAGAGACAAACCCGAGGAGAGAACAAGGTACAACGATGCCCCGACACAGCGAACCAAATGAGGATCTCAAAGCTGAGGATGTGACCATAAGACGTCACCACAATAACCAATGAACTGCGAGCTATCGAAGACGAGTCGATTGACGATCATTCGGGAACTGGAAGATGACATTCATTTTAGTGCATCATCATTCCAGACTATGAATTAGTCTAACTCGACCTATTTCGCAGCCTTCTGCAAAGACGTTCTGAGATTATTTGTGTACGGAGCTCAACTTTCATTGGACCAGGAGCAAAAGGCACGAACTTTGAGATAACGGGACCTAAGGGACCCAAACTCAGGTGTACCTGCTCCAGCCGTAGGTACACCTGTGACTGACTTCAGATGGTTTAATTCAGCAACAAAGGCTCATAATCACATATACGAAAAAAATAGAAAACTAGAGAGAGGAGAAGCTCTGATATTGCATCTTTCTATCATATTTTCGTTGTTTAATCTTATATATCATACATATTGTAAGTTGAGAGAGTTATAAGTTGAATCTAAGATAAAAGAAGCTGGTTCACGCGTCCCCCAAGATGAAAAACACTTATTTTAGCCATTTTCATTGTAACTGTTGTTATAAATACCAGTTTTATGTATATATAAAATTTTCCACCAGTTAAATTTGTTGTTTTACATATATATTATGTATTGGGAGGTAGACACTGAGTTTTTATCGGTTAATTTATGCATATTCAGTTGTAAACCAGTTATTTGACTAGATCCCTAGATCTAGCCAAATCTAGCATTTTGAACGGTTATGAAGCATGATGCCATAACACATATGCTATATTGGTTCAGATATATGGTAGATCTAGATGTTTTACTACTTTTGTTTAGTCCTAGTCACTCCGAAGAGCCCTAGATCTATATCTGGATTGGGGATTTCAACCGATGAAATCACCTAATATCAAGTCTAAGATGTTGTATATACATATTTAAGCATATCAATGTGAGCCTAGGAATCTTGGGGTTGAGATCTAGTGAATGGATCTTAACTAGATTCCTATAATGGACTTTTTAGTTAAATGTAAAGTTTAAATATTGCAAATCATTGTACATGTAATATTGGATCTTAAAACAAGTTCGATGGGTTCATCCCAAGAATTCGGATTTAAGATCCCATGATAGTGAAAATCATTTTGTGAGTGTTTGGATTCATCGAGATGGCTTTCATGCCCGATGATGATCCGACCTCTTTTTTGGATCATCCAAAATGATTTTCCAATAAAATCACAAAGAGCTTCATGCAGAATAAAGTGATTTGGGTAGATCACCTAATAAATATAAAGATAATAAAAAGAAATATCGAAGTTCTCAATTTCTAGTCAGGCAAAAGATTAGAAAACCCTTTTTCAAAAGTTCATTTCAATTTCCATATCTTGTTGAAAAATGAACCTTTTGTTATATCAAATCCTTCGTACCTAGGTGCAAAAGAGGTACAACACTACTTTCAAATAACTCAAAATAAAGCCTAGAAAAGACTTTAAAATAAAGCGCGCGCACACACACACACGCGCGCACTTTATGCATACAAAATCAATCAGATGCGGTAATCGTGTTTTCACGAAAGTCGGGGGGTGCCTAACACCTTCCCTTCGCTTAAGCAAACCCCCAAATTCTAAGAATCTCAGTTTCAGACCAATGCTATGGAGTCACATATTGGGCCATATTGTGAAAACTTTCAAATCTAGATGAGTTGATACATCCATTTAAACCATATCAACTGGCGACTCTGTCTCATTCGACCCAATCATATAAAAAATCAAATTTTGGTAAAATAAGTCGACTAAATGTCGGTCTTTTCCTAAAACCCTACCCTTTAATCAAATCAATCGATAACTCGAAATAGAAAGGTTAAGAACAAGGAAAAGACATAAGATAAGGAAAACAACAATCTAAAGGATATATATTTTTTCTTTCTCGGCGTCGACAGGTGGCGACTCTGCTAGGGATTATAGAGGGCTTAAGCCGCTTTCAAATCTTTTTGATTTTCATTATGCACGTGTATTCTTGTGTGAATGATCTCTGTGTGTAATGAATGTCACAAATCTTTAAGTGCTTTATATAAGTGCCTTGCACAATATATTAGTGCCTCGCATAATTTCATCATATTGCATCCGGTGAGGACGATGAATGTATGAATATATGTTATGTGGTCCCTCTGTCCAGAGGCAAACCCGTCGGTTGTTTATTATTGGACTCCTTTGGATGTTTTCATTGTGAGGCTCAGGAAAGGCACTACTCAGATCTGTTCCAATTAAAAAATGAGTGTTTTCATCAAGTAAATTGCGAAGATCTGGGAACCAATTTTAAAAAACCCGTGAGAGTAACCTACGATAGGTCAGACTCTGATAAACCAAATGCACAAGATGTTTCTTCATGCCCTGTTAAATTCTTGAATATACAAATGTCATCCATCTTAAAACTATCATTTGTATATCTTTCTTATCTTGTCATCAAGTCGACTGAACCCTTATTTTGCAGAAAAAAATTAAAAAAATAAAACCCTAAACTGATGCATAGCATATCATGCATCCATATCATCTGCCAATATCAAGACTAAACTAGATACCGGTTTATGTGCAGAGTGGTCCTAGTACTCAATCCCAAGCCAAGAAGGAAGGATCAGTCCCAGCCAAAATGGCATAAAGTAGTGTAGAGTCAGTCAGGAGTCCAAACTAAAAACTCCAACTGAACCCTTTGTGCAAGGAGAGATACAAGTACAGGAAAAAAACAGTGATACACATATGTCTACCCCTATATCTCCAATCAATGTCAGTTCCGCCAAAGAGGCCACGGATAAGAATCTGATAAAAGAAGTAATAAACCTCTAAGAAGACAGAGAAATTGTAGATATCCGAAAAAAGTCAAACAAATGGAGGATGTTATCCGATCTATTAAAGGGACAGGATCCCATAAAAGTGTGAATTTTTATGATCCGTGTATATTCCCAAAGACGAGATACCCCGATAAAGTCCAAGTCCTAGAGTTCAAAAAGTATAATGGATTAGGATATCCCTACACCCATTTAAAGGTTAGCATATGTGAGTTGAGATCATATGCCGAGGATGAGAACCTCATAATGTAGTTGTTCCAAAAGAGTCTTACTGGTGAAGCCCGAACTTGGTATGCCCGGATTGACAACTCCAAAGTCAATGGTTGGGAGAATCTAGCCCATGCTTTTCTCAATCAGTATAGCTTTCAATCCCAAATGGCCCCTGATTTTTACCAAGTAACCAAAGTTAAGAAACTGAGCAATGAGTTGTTTAGGGAAGACACACAGAGGTGGAGGCGTATGGCCACCCAATTTAGCTTGTCAAAGGATGAAAGTGAGATGGTAATGACTTTATTGGCATCGAAGAAGCCCCAGATTATGAGAGAGTTATAGCAGGAATAGATAAATCCTTTTTTGAGATGATCCAACACTGGGAAATGACTGAAATGGGATAAAAATCCAGCAAAATCAAGGACCTTATAGCATTGGAGGCAGTGATAGAGCATATAGAATCGAGCAATTACTCGAATGCTCCCAAAAGGGTACTATCGACGCTGGGAAGATTTCCAATTCCTGGAGTTTGGTTCTCTACCCTTTATATTTTCTATTTGAGTTTGTTTGATCTGAAGGGTGAGGTTTTTAGGAAAAGACTGACAGATAATGTCGATGATTTGAAAAGATTGATTTTAATTGGTCTGAATTAGACAAAGCCGCTAGTTGGTATGAGTTAAATGGTTGTACCAACTCAATCGAGTTTTGAAAGGTTTTGAAATAGGCCCAATTATTGGACTCTGTTTAATTGGTCTTGGAAATCGAGATTTCATAGAGTTCAGGGGCTTGATTAAGTGGGGGGGAAGGTGTTAGGCACCCCCGACTTCCATGAAACACGGTTACAATGCTTTTTGTTCCCTAATTTATGTGTATGTGTGTGCATTGCAGTTAATTGGGTCTAAGTGCGTTATTTGAAAGTAGTGTTGTACCTCTTTTGCGCCTAGGTACGAAGGATTTGATTTAGCAAAAAGTTCATTTTTAGGCAAGATATATATAAATTGAAATGATATTTTAGAAAAATACAATGGTTTTCAAATCCTTCTCTCAACTAAGAATCGAGGACTTTGATATTTCCATTTTATTCTATATTCGGCTTATTTTGATTTTTTATTCTCGAGATGTGAAACATCTTCGACAAAATAATATACATATAAGTGTCGGGCTCCTTATGGGCATGGAAGCCATCAAAGTATGTTCGAGCACCACACATACGATTTTCCACTATTACGGGGACCTTAAATCTGGATAATCGTTTTAAGGTCCTATATTTACAAGTATAGAGATTTGCAAGCTAGCATTTACATCTTAAAGAAGTCCATTTTCGGAACCGTATCTAGATCCATTAATTAAATCATCAACCCCTTGTAGTTCCTAGGCTCACATAAATATTTAAGACGTGCATAATGAATATACTGAAATAAAATGCATATTTAACGCTAGAAGTCGCAAAATAAGAGATTCATCAGTTAAATCCTTGCATGCGCGTAGCCAAAGCTTCTAGCTTCCTCTAGATACAGATCTAGGGCCGCGTGGTTGCTAAATATTTACAAGCTAGAAAGAAAACTATATTTAACTAAATCTTAGCCATTCTAGCTTAACGGTTCCAATTTTATAACTTTTGAACCGGTTAAAAGCTAGATATGGTTAGATTTAGATAAATTATCTAGTCAACAAACTTTGAATATTGCAGATTTACATCAAATGAACATTTACAATCGATATTTCATAACTATATATATATATAACTATTAAAACAATAAAAAGCAATAGATTTGCAATCCAGACACTATTGAACAATATAAATATATATACTTATATATATATATATATATATATATATATATATATATATATTAAAGCAAGAAAAAGCCACAGATCCACGATCCAGACACAACTAATCGAGATATATATATATATATATTAAACATTGGAGGAAGGGATTATATCTAACCTAGATAAACTTAAATGGAAAAGAGAAGTATAAAGAACTTCTTCTTCATCTGACTAGAAGAAGGAAGCAACAAGCTTCTTCGGTTACTAGAGAGAAGGAAGGGAGAAGGACCTCAGGTGAGCCATTAAGGGCGGAGTAGATGATTAGAAGGAATAGAAGAGAGTGGCGCATACAATAATACAACAACGATTACTAAAACATAATACAATTTTACTAATGAAAGGGAATTATTTACAAAGGTAACAGAAAGTAAAAGTGACTTACAATTTACTTAGAACATTTGTAGAAATAGATGAGGAGAAGAGAGGGATGTGAGTCTAAAGATTCGTCAGAGAGAACTCTGAGTCTTTTTAAGTCTGCCTCACCAAATGAGTTCGGAATCCTTTCATAGAAATAAGGAATGAACTATTACAAATTTATTATTATAAAAGTGAATGATTATAGACAACTTTAACTATTAATGAACAGTAATGAACAGTGCTGACTTTTTACTATGCATATAAACTTTCAGCTACTTTTGATGAAATGGCCGAATCTTTTGACTAAGTGGATGCTTTCAGTGAAAAAGCAGGAGCATGTGACCGAGTGGAGATTAGCACTGGCACCTTTCAAGCTGGCAGCATCTTTTGACTAGGACGTCAGGCAAAATGGTCCTGAACATCTTGTAAATTTATGGAATCATAAGGGTCTTCATCTTCATCATCATTTTTACTCGCATTTGTTTTTCTAGAAGAGGAAGAAGAACATTCTGAGGCTTCAATCTCTTCATGTAACTTAGAAACTCTATCTTGAATGGCTTGAGCCAAGAGTTTTAATTTCGAGCTTGAACAATTTTTAATATTGGAAATATCAATGGAACCTGTTGGACTGGATTTTGACTTTTTTGTTTTACTGGAGGATCCTATAGAGGGGTTCAATTTAACTGGAACAATAGGAAGGGGGACATAAATAAATTTCTTATGGACTTGACCGATAATTCTATTGATATCGAACTTGTCCCACCATTTGATAAAGAAAATGCGGATAACCATGGTGACTTGACTAAGATTGGCGTAAGAAGGTTATACTGCCATTTGAGGATCCAAGGGACTTTATATTTACTAAAACATTATAGCAATACTGGGATACCTTCATACCTTTGCTTATTTTGACTATGGTTGCAGAAGTGACTGACCTGAGCCTTAATCTAGACTACCATAAAAGAAACCAAAGGGGAATTTGACTTTTAAATTTGTGGTCAAATTGAATGAACCACGAATGACTGAAAGATTGGTTTTGATAAAGGAAGATCTTGTCCCAAGCTTCCATGTAATCGAAGTAACAAAATAAATTACTTTGATTGGTAAGTTGACGAAGATCAGAGGGATGATTTCCCCAATCTGTCATTTGAACAATTTGTTTAATATACAAGGAGTAAAAAAAGGACCTTAGATTCATCATCCCTAGCATAAATAGGTTTGATGAAAATTGACTCAGTTTATAAAAGGATATCCTTATAATACGCAAGGGATTTATAAGGAGCAAGGGGAAGAAAGTGCCATCCAGCAAGAAAATACTGGGAAGCAAGTTTAATGGGATCATCTTTAGGTTTTATATGAGGTTTTATATGAAATAGGTTACTTTAATAACTGGGTCTAAATTGGGAAGATGGTTTAACATGATTTGTGGTTTGTGATTGGTCACAAAATGAGTCAACCGATTTAGGGTAACTGGATAGAACTGAACTATAAGGTTTGGGAATAGTCCCAAGAAGCTGATATCTATTAACTAGGTTTACTGAGGGGGCTGGGTTAACTGGATGTGGAACCAAAGTTCCTTTGGGCTGATTACTAGGGCATGAAAGGCGGCCTAAACCACGAGAAGAGGAACCTTCTTAAACACTCATTTTGACTGCAGGATACCTGAATTGATGAATTCTCGAGTAAGAAAATCAGGAATTAAATTGTTACTTCCCTTAATATATTCAATTTAGAAATCATAAATGCTTAATAGTGCCCTCCATCTGGCAAAGGTTTGTTTAGAGGCGATGTTCTCAACATCTTTTTCTAAAATCTATTTTGCATATTTACAATCAATCCTGACTAAAAACTTTTGATTTAGCAAATCACTTTGAAATTTATTAATACATAGTACTAAAGAAAGAATTTCATTTTTTATAGTATTGTAATTTAATTGCGTAAGATTCCATGCACCAGAATGAAATCGAACAATTTGTTCAGATGAAGTGGGAGTTAACTTTTGCTTGAGGATACCTCCGAATCCAATTTATGAGGCATCAGTTTCAATAATTTTGAAAGCCGAATCATTGGAGATGCCAAGGCAAGGCCAAGCCTTAACATATTTTTTAACTTTTTGGACTACAGAAGTATGAATGTTAGTCTAAAGGGGAGGATTATCTTGCAAACGCTGAAAGAGGGGTTTGCAGATTTTTCTGAGATTTTTATAGAATTTGCCAATATAATTGAGCGATCCTAGAAATATCTGAAATTGATCCTCTAAACTCAATTTCCATCGTTTAAAATTTGATATGTTGTAGTATATATGTATTAAAGTGTTTACAAAGATTGAACGGGAGAAAAGCTACCTTTCGCTCTTAAATGACCTGATTTCTCTCTCTCAGACCCTTCTCTTTATTTCTCTCTCTCTTCTATTCTTCTCTTAAAAGAAAAGGGAGGAGGCCATATATATAGGCCCAAGCTTTTGTAGGTAGACCTGCGGATTCCATGGGTATACCTATGGAAGTTTCCTAGTGGGCCCATTGCCTCGAAGTACATGAAATCCCGATCAATGTGCAGTCCGCTGAAGCGCTTGTAACTTACAATCTGGGAATCTGATGGAGATGTGCCATACCATTCCGGAAAGCTCTTTCCAAGAGCTATGCGATGACATAGGGATTGACCTTTTCCAAATCTGGGAAGATAGATCCATGCCCAAAATGGAATCTTTGGGTCTTCGCGGGCAATCCGTTGAGCTATTTTGCATAGTTTGTGCTCGGAAGTGCTGCAATAGCTCTTTGTGACCCTATTTGTAGTTTTATTAGGGTTATTGAAATTGATTTGTGAAAATGACCGTTTTGCCCTTCTAGGGGTTGTCACCAGGGTTGACGGGGCTTGTGGCTATCCTTCGGGGTTGTCTCTAGGGCTTGATTGCTGCCAACTTTTCTTTTCCTTAAGGTTTATCTCCAAGGTTGATTTGATGTTCCACTGGGATGTCTCAGTGGTTAGATTTGATATTGTGGTCCTCCAAGGTTATCTTTAGAGTGTGAAAAAGATGATTTTGCCCTCCTGCATAGTTAGTAAGAGGAAAACAAAATTTCAAGTGTCTACAGATGCCCCTCTTTATCATGTTTATGCAATGCAATGGAATGAACATGATAAAGATTATAAGATACTTGAAATATGATAAGTTATATTTAATGATGCAAATCACAATGCAATAAATGATAAAATGCTTTCAGAAATCATACTTCGCAAATTGTAATTCGCACTACGTACTTCGCATTTGGCCAATTGCAATTCGCACATCGCAAATCACACTTCGCACATCACAAATTGCTTTACCATTACCGGTTATTGATGATGCCTATGCTGATGTTGACTCCAACGATTTAATTTTCGTCGGTGTTGCCGATGCTTATTTTATGAAGATAAATTGAGATGTTTTCTACATCTCTGTTGGGGATGACATTTTGAAATCACCGGACCTTTCCGATATATACATTGGTAGTTTACAACGGTGTCTACCCTGCTGGTAGTTAACAACGATGGCTACCCTGCTGATAGTTGAAAAAGGTGCCTACCCTACTGGTAGTCGACAACGGTGCCTACCCTACTGGTAGTTGACAATGGTGCGTACCCTACTTGTAGTTGACAATGGTGCCTACCCTGATGGTAGTTAACAACGGTGCCTACCCTGCTGGTAGTTGACAATGGTGCCTACCCTGCTGGTAGTTGACAACGGTGCCTACCCTGCTGGTAGTTGACAACGGTGCCTACCCTACTGGTAGTTGAAAATGGTGCCTAACCTGCTGGTAGTTGACAATGGTGTCTACCCTGCTGGTAGTTAATGTTAGGTTTGTAATATTCATGAACGCAATCAAATTGCACAAAGTAAGCGAAAGCACAGAAAATTGGAGTTTTAAAATTTTACAAACCATATAACTAGATCATACTTTATGCATAATTATTAATTAAACGAAAAGATGAAGAACAAGAATTATACCCTTGAAGATTCGAGATTCCTCATGTACAAGTTCACCTCCAATCCTTTTCGCGTTCAACTTGAATCCACCGGGTTTGATTCCTTCCTTTGATCAATGTTAGCCACCCAAGTTTTTGGCCTCTAGAGGTGATCCACCAAGGAAGAAGAAGATTCAAGAAGATGAGTGTTTGGTGTGACAACCCGAGAATTTTGAATATTTTTTTACAAAATTATTAATTTATTTAAGGTTCAAAATTAGAACCTAGACAGAAAATTAGTGTATGCATTTGATATTTTTAAGAAGGAATTTTGAGGATTTCAAAATTCTGTGAAGGATTTAAGTGAATTATTCAGGATTAAGTGAATACGTGAATATGTTATGTGAATATGGTTATGTATGTGTACAGTATGTGGTTAAGGGTCAAGGGTTGACCAGATAAACGATATCTGTAACAAACCCTAGGTATATATTAAGAACGTCAACGTTTGGTTAGAAAACCCTAGCGATTATAAGAAACCCTAGAAATCGGTTCTGAAAACCCTAATTTTAGTTTCGGGAATTCGAAACCCTAATTCGGTGCATGAAACCCTAATCTGGGAACTTAAATGATTATTATATTGCTTAAGTGTTATTAATTATAGTATTAATTAGGGTAAAGTTTAATTATTTAGCAAACCCTAATTTCAAATTTTGAAAATCCTAATTTCTGGATTAGAAACCCTAATTTATAATTAGGGAAGACCTAAGTCACTACAAAAAAATGGGCCTTTAGCAACGATTTTTCGGACAACGACTTTATAAGTCGTTGCTAAAAGTATATGTTTAGCAACGAAAGTTGTCCTTCATTGCAGATTGTGTCAGGCTTTCACTTTTTGCAACGAAATTCATAAGTCGTTGCAAAATTTCGTTGTTAATTCATTGGCAGGAAAAAAGTTCGTTAGAAATTCGTTGAAAAATTTTTGACCACTTGATTTCCCGTCATCGTGGGCAACGAAAGTTTTTTTGTTGCTAAAAATGGGGCTTTAGTAACGATTTTTGAGCAACGACTTTATAAGTCGTTCTTAAAAGTGTATGTTTAGCAACGAAACTTGTCCTTCGTTTGCAAATTGTGTCGAGCTTTCACTTTTGCAGCGAAATTCATAAGTCGTTGCAAAATTTGAAAACAAAATTCGTTAGAAATTCGATTGCAAAATTTCTAACCACTTGATTTCTCCTCATAAAAGAAAAGCGAAAGTTTTTTGTTGCTATATTTCATTGCTTAATATGGACCACATCCATTGGCAACAATTTTTATTTTTGTTACATATTTTATACAACTTTTTGCAACGACTATTAAAATGTTGCCTTAAATTAAGATAATCCCAATAAGCATGTTTTTGTACGACCATATTCGGTATTCGAAGAATTGTCAAAAAATATTCGTATTTAGTATTTAAAAATTATGTCCAAATGCGGAACATATTCAAACCTATGACCTATCATTTGGAACTTTGGTCATTTGACCGCTGGAGCAACACAAGTTATCTGTTAATATCTTGCAAGGATTAATATTTATATCAAAACATGAGGATTTCCCCCATATATTCATTTCTTCTTCTTCACTACATACCATTAATATAATCTCAAGAAGTTAAATACTACAATAATAATAATAATAATAATAATAATAATAATAATAATAATAATAATAATAATAATAATAATAATCAAGGTTTTCAAACCTGAATGGGATGGCCTATTGAACCGAAAAAAAACAGGACCGGTTCACTCAATCAATTAGGTTTGGACCACTAAACCACTTCATTAAAAAACCGATTCGAATCAGGTGAAGCTGGCGGTTGAGCCGGTTGACTTTAAAGTGAACAAATGACCGATTCACTGTCCGACCGGATTCTCTCCTTAAAGATTAAAAAAAATTTAGTAATTTAGTTGAGACTTTGTTTGGTATTTTACATATTTTTGCATTCATTTAATCAAACACTTGAACTTGTGGTTGAATTTCGAAATTTGAATGTATCATAGAGATGTTTAGTTTTTTTTTTGTAGATAAATTGATTAATTTTACATATTTACTAAATATTATATACAATATATAATAATAATTAATATAATTATTTATTTATTATTTATTACATATTAATGACGTCATTGGGTCAATAACTACCGACCCTTTGGTTGGACCAAATGAATCCATCCACCAAGTAACTTTTCCGATTCGATGAATTATCCGAAGTTTAAAAACCTTGATAATAATAATAATAATAATAATAATAATAATAATAATAATAATAATAATAATAGTACTAATAACAATAATAAAATATAATAATAATAATAATAATAATAATAAAAAAATAAAATAAAATAATAACACTATAATTTCGCTTTATATATATCAAATACTTACAAAATTATGATATTTATATTACATGTTCTTTAATTTATTTATTTTGCCTTGGAATATAGTATAAGTTATTCTTTTCAATTATCTTCTTCTTTCATTGACAAATAATTAATGGGCGATCAAACACTTTTTGATGGAAATTGGTATGAAATAATTAAATGACATATCGATGATCATACATGATCAATATATGTAAGATTATAACGTAAATTAATAGCCAAGTTAATTAATTAGTTTTTAATATTGGACATTTTAAAATAAGGAATAATTAATGCTATTGTTTCCCAAAAATCATCGCTTTTATTTTGTAAAAAAAAGAATTGATATAATAATTAGCTTATGGAAAAAAAAGAAAAAAAGAAGTCAAACAGGTCTTTTCATACTAACGATCTTATATATCATGAGAATAAAATGACAAATTAGTGTGTTATTATTATAAGATAATATATTTGTATTTCATGCATAAATATTTATATGAATATTTAGAGATAAATTTATAAATATATATATACGATGCCCGGATCTTAAGCTCATTTATTATCAACTCACTGAAGCTCACCCCCATTAGCGATGGATGACTATTGATTCATTTCGATTGGCCATACAACCAAATGCTCATACTTTTTAATGACGCTTATATGTTGTCCGTCGCTAAAAGTATAGACGACGATTTCAGATGACCGAACCGTCGCTGTGTTCATCAAGCTAAAGGAGGGGTGAGCTCGAGTGAGTTGGATGAGGGTGATAATTTCAAGTGAGTGGATAGGGGTGAGCTTAAAATCGGATCAGATATATATATATATTAAAATATTCATAGTTATTTTATATATATTTAGTTTAATGTGGAGATTTAAGATGAGTATCTATATATATAGATAGTAATAGAATTTATCTAATACACAAAAAATATAACATAAGAAGCAAAAATATCACAGCTAAGTTTTGAACCTAAGACCTATCGATTATTGGGCCATTAAGCTACCACTGAGCCATTTTAATTTATTAGGTAACTAAAATAACGCCATAACTTGTAGTATCCAATATTTTTAAATTTATTCCACTTGTAAGACCCCAACTTTTTGAATAAAGATTAAATTTTCTCGAAATATATTTTTGAATATTATGGTGTGGATTTGATATAATGTTATAGTTGTGGGTAATATTTACAAATTTTACAAAATACGTAAGTTGTTATATAATATTCCATTGGTTCTGGAATATTCGTTTTAACAGGAATATTCGTGACAACCAAGACAATCATTGGTGGACCCCATTAACGGAATTATTGTCGGATTGAAAACGACAAAAATATTTTATGAAAATAACGGCGGAAGTTTTACCGTTAAGCTTGTTGAACTACACAGTAGTAAAAGTGCGATGTCTGGCGTAGGTTGCATAGTAGCACTACGGTATTGATTATTGATGCTTACGTGAGAAGTCACTCGATTATACTCAATTATTACTTACTGAATTGTCTTGCATCATATCTCTCATATTATTGATTCGATTATTGTCATAGTATCATCCGCATATATATGTTATTTTATTAAATCAATAATTGAGATTAAAAGTTATTCATATTATTAAATTGCAATATTTACAATGTCTAGAAGTTCTGCCAAGGAGAGGTTTGGTCACCTAATTAGCGCGCCAATAGGAGAAATCCTTATTGAAAGCCCTCTTTCACAGGAGAACGACACGGTTGATAAATATTGTGAGTTATAATATTAATGATGAATGTTATTAAAATTGAAAGTTCGTGTTCGGAGTTGAATTTGGAGACGCGGACGTGATATTTGAGTCCGGAATGATGAAATTAGTAAAATAGTTTATAAACACAAAATTTTCCTAATTCACTATTTGGTCAAAAGTCAACAGTTGACTTTTTTGGGAAAAATCAAACTTCAAAATTTCAAAATTTATATTTTTGATAAAATGGTTTAATTGTGTTGGAATTATTTGTGTTAGTGAAAATCGACAATTATTTCGATAATAATTGATGTTCGGAAGTTATATTGACCAATCCAGTATTTAACTTGGGATAAATGAGCAATTGATTGCTATTATTTCACATGATTATAACTATTTGTTCACATGTGTATACTATTGTTTCACATTCTTGTTACTATTAGGGGAGTTGGTGCAAGATTGATAATACTTGCATGACTAAGTTAAAAATGGAGGTATAGATGGAGGTACTATATCGTAATTAGATTTTCACATGTTCAGAACTATTGATTCACATAATTTACTATTGAATCACATTATTTACTATTAGGGGAGGTAGTGCAAGTTTGATAATACTTCCATGACTAAATTAAAAATAAAGGAAAAGTTGGAGGTATTGTCTTTGTAATTTTTGAGCCCAAGCGATGCGATTATCGAAACTATATTTTCTATAAATAAGCTCATTCTTCCTTCATTTCTCACCAATTCACAAAAGCTTTAGAGCGATTATTATTATAGAGAAATTATAGAAAGAAGAAGAGAAGTCACTACCTCACTTATTCCAAAGATCCAGTTTTTTAAGGTAGGGAGTATTATTTATTTCTTATCCACGAAGAGAACTTCGCTATTCTCATTATTTATTATTACGTTGGAATAACTTTGTATCTGTGTGCTACCCTATACTTGGTGAAATTCTTCTATTGTTCCATTCTTTATCATTCATTGGAACATCCATGTCATGCGTTCTACGCTTGGGACCGGTTAAAATCTTTATTATTCTTTTGGAATATCTTGTTTGTGCATTTTACGCCGAGATTGATTCCGTCTTTATTATTACGTTGGAATATCCATGCATGCGCTTTCTGGCAGGACTGATTTCGTTATTTATTATTCGTTGGAATAACCTACATGTGCTGATCTCATCGCATGCCCGGTGATTTCTTTTGTTATTCCATTCCTTATTATACTCAAATTGGTTAAAGTTTTGACTTCTATACTCCATGAAATTAGTGGAATATCCTTGATATTTGCGCTTCATCCAGTATCTTTCATTGAAATATTCTTTTGAGCATTCTTGAATTTTACTCCACAAAGCAGTATCATGTTGACAATTTGGACGTTATTGATTCCTGGATAAAATAATTCTTGAACTTGTTTTATTGAATTCTTATATCATTGTCATCATCCTCATGTTTATATTTTATTGAAAGTCATATGTGGCCTATAGTGCATAGATGGACTTGGTATGATTATGACCAAGGATTATTGATTGTAATCATGGCCAGTAATGTTATAAATAATGTAGAAAAAGTCCTCATTCAGTCTGTAGAGCATTGATGGACGGTTGTTGGCATGATCATGACCATTATTGAATACACAAATATTCTTGGCCGTAGTGCATGGATAATTATGGTCGTGATACTCAAAGAATATCCTTGGTCAGTAGTGCGGGGTGATTCGATGATGTGGATTATTTATTAAGTCGAGTCTCGTGATAAAAGTGATGAAAAACCTTCTAAATCATAAAAGATAGTAGATTTTATTCTCTACTTGACTCTTTTAATGGATTGTTTGTTCACCGATTAAACTTGATGGTTGTTATATTGTATCGGTTTAACAATCATTGAAGACTAAGGATAATATATTCGCATTATCTTAGTCATAATATTTCCTCTTGTGCTAGTTGAGCTCACCCTTTTACTTTTTTATTGTTCTCTTGAAATGAGAACGTAGCGTGGACTAGTCTGGAGAAGCGGAGTGGCGGACGGATGATAATGCATTAGTAGTCCTCACTATTCAATTGAAATAGTGAAAAATAAATGTAATAATATTGAATTTGAGTTTGTATATTGTCTAAAAGCGACAATATTTGTATTAAAACTCATGACTTATGTTTTGTGGTACTTTTACAGCTACGTTATATAATTAAGTTGTATTTGTATTACATACACCATATATTCGATTTACGGAGAATAGGTAATGTATACCTATTTTGGGGACGTCGATTATCGATATGTATATATATATACATATATATATACATATATCTGGATTCGGATCTTAATTTTCATTCAACTCACTCGAACTCGCCCCCTTTTAGCGACGAACGTGACGGTTCGATCATACAACCGTCGCTCTATACTTTTAGCGATGCTATATGTTGTCCGTCGCTAAAATATACGATACGGTTGTATGCACCGAAACCGTCAGCCGAGTCCGTCGCTAAAGGGAGGTGAGCTCGGGTGAGTTGGATAAGGGTGAGCTAAGATCTGAGATAGGATCATCATATGTGTATATATATATATATATATATATATATATATATTCTTTTCAAAATTCTTGTCAAACTAAATATAATACTTAACAAATCTCAACATTAAACTAAATATATATAAAGTAACTATGAATATTTATATATATATATATATATAAACAAATATTCATATAAATACTTATAAATTTATCTCTAAATATTCATATAAATATTTATAAAAAATATTCATATCTAAAGTTTAGATGAAATATTTAAAAATTTATAAATAAATATTTGTTTATAAATTATAAAGATAAATTTATATCAATATTTGTTTATAAATATTTATATGAATATTTAGAGATAAATTTATAAATATATATATATATATAGAAATGATCAAGAGCACTCCCTTTATCTAGCATTCCTCCTTAAATAGTACTCCTTTATTAAAACTACGTCGTTTTGCAGTTTCTTAAAAGAGAGTGGTCCCACTTGCTTTCTTTTTATTTACAAAAATGTCACCCGCGGCCCTATTTACTTATTTTTAAAAAAAATTCCAAAAAGCAGCGTAGTTTTAATAAAGTGCTATTTAAGGAGAAATACTAGATAAGAGAAGTTCTTGATCCTTCTTTATATATATATATATATATATATATATATATATATATATATATATATTAAAATATTCATAGTTACGTATATATATATATATATATATATATATATATATATTCATAGTTACTTTATATATATTTAGTTTAATGTGGAGATTTAAGATGGGTATCTATATATATAGATGGTAATAGAATGTATCTAATACACAAAAAAATATAACATAAGAAGCAAAAATATCACAGCTAGATTTTGAACCTAAGACCTATAGGTTATTGGGCCATTAAGCTACCATTGAGCCATTCAAATTTATTAGTTAACTAAACTAACGCCATAACTTGTAGTCTCCAATATTTTAAAATTTATTCTATATATATATATATATATATACATATTCTTTTCAAATTTTTTTGTCAAACTAAATAAAATACTTAACAAATCTCAACATTAAACTAAATATATATAAAGTAACTATGAATATTTATATATATATAAACAAATATTCATATAAATACTTATAAATTTATCTCTAAATATTCATATAAATATTTATAAAAAATATTCATATCTAAAGTTTAGATGAAATATTTAAAAATTTACAAATAAATATTTGTTTATAAATTATAAAGATAAATTTATATCAATATTTGTTTATAAATATTTATATGAATATTTAGAGATAAATTTATAAAATATATATATAGGAATGATCAAGAAGCACTATATCTAGCATTCCTCCTTAAATAACATCTTTATTAAAAGCTAAACGTTTTGCGGTTTCTTAAAAGAGTAGTAGTCTCCTTAACTTTCTTTTTATTTATAAAAGATGTCTTGCGGCCCCACTTATTTTTAAAAAATCCAAAATGACGTAGTTTTAATAAAGGAGTGCTATTTAAGGAGGAATACTAGATAAGAGAGTGCTCTTGATCCTTCTATATATATATATATATATATATATATATATATATATATATATTAAAATATTCATAGTTACGTTATATAAATATTCAGCTAGCTAGGTTTTGAACCTAAGAACTATGGGTTATTGGGCCATTAAGCTATCATTGAGTCATTCTAATTTATCAGTTAACTAAACTAACGCCATAACTTGTAGTCTCCAATATTTTAAAATTTATTTCTATATTCTAATATATATATATATATATATATATATATATATATATATATATATATATATATATATATATATATATATATAACACATACATACATATTCTTTTCAAATTTTTTTGTCAAACTAAATATAATACTTAACAAATCTCAACATTAAACTAAATATATATAAAGTAACTATGAATATTTATATATATATATATATATATATATATATAAACAAATATTCATATAAATATTTATAAATTTATCTCTAAATATTCATATAAATATTTATAAAAATATTCATATCTAAAGTTTAGATGAAATATTTAAAATTTATAAATAAATATTTGTTTATAAATTATAAAGATAAATTTATATCAATATTTGTTTTAAAATATTTATATGAATATTTAGAGATAAATTTATAAATATATATATAGAGGAATGATCAAGATACTCCTTTATAGCATTCTCTCATTAAATATATTTATATTTTGCGGTTTCTTAAAATTATCCCATTTACTTTCTTTTTATTTATAAAAATATCACCCGCGTCCCCACTTGTTTTAAAAAAAAACTCCAAAACGACGTAGTTTTAATAAAGGAGTGCTACTTAAGGAGGAATACTAGATAAGGGGAATGTTCTTGATCCTTCCTATATATATATATATATTAAAATATTCATAGTTACGTTATATAAATATTCATAGTTACTTTATATATATTTAGTTTAATGTGGAGATTTAAGATGGGTATCTATATATATAGATGGTAATAGAATTTATCTAATACACAAAAAATATAACATAAGAAGCAAAAATATCACATTAGGTTTTAAAACCTAAGAACTATGGGTTATTAAGGATTAAGCTATTGGAGCCATTCTAATTTAGTTAACTAAACTAACATCATAACTTGTAGTCTCCAATATTTTTAAATTTATTAATGATATGTATATATATATATATATATATATATATATTCAAAATTTCTTGTCAAACTAAATAAAATACTTAATAAATCTATAAACATTAAACTAAATATATATAAAGTAATTATGAATATATATATATATATATATGTGTGTGTGTGTGTGTGTGTGTGTGTGTGTGTGTAAACAAATATTCATATAAATATTTATAAATTTATCTCTAAATATTCATGTAAATATTTATAAAAAATATTCATATCTAAAGTTTAGATGAAATATTTATAAATTTATAAGTAAATACTTGTTTATAAATTATAAATCCATTTCAATCTGTATCATCCAATGTTGCGATCAACGGTATAGATTATGGTTGTTGAAATAGTACCTGTGTGACAACCGATTGTCAAGTGATATTATATAAATATTTATAAATAATAAAAATATGACATTTAATACTAAGGATATTACACATAAATTATTAAAAAAAATAGATTATTTAATATAAGTAAATATTTAACTTGAGATTACATAAAATAATAAGAACTTTTATTCTTAGACGGAGAGAGTAACTTAAATCATGAACATATTTTTAAGTCCAAAAATAAAACATAAAAAGAAAAATAGTAATGGTATACCTCTCACTATTCCTAGTTCTCCTTTTACCTTTTTTCCAAATATATTATAAAATTAAAGTATAATACTATTAGTTGTAAGAGAAAACATAAAAGATGAAGAAAATTTTATTATGTTTTATGAACTAAAAGCAAGAATAAAGTTATTTAAAAATGACTTATAAGTCATTCCTAATAAGTTAGTTTGACCCGTATTAATGTAATATCAATTTTATCCCTATTTTATTTATTTTTTTTAAAAAATAGAATTTGTAAAAAAAAGAAAGTAAGATCAACGTCACTTTAATTGGCGTTAAATTTTTAATTTTATTTTTTATATCTGAAGTCTTATATACTCCTTCATTTTCAACTTGATGAGCGAGAGAATAAGCGTAAAAAAATATTGATGTTCTTTAATTTATATATATACTACAATTAAAATTGTAATGTAATTAATATTTTAATAGAAATTTTATTCTTAATAATAATTTTAAGTAATTTAAAATATTAATTATATTTATTAAAATATTAAGTTACAATAATTTAAAATTTAAAATGTTATAAATTGATAGTAAACAAAATTATAATAATTATGACTCTTTTTATGGAACAAATTACAAACGTTAAAATATTACTTTTTGGTTCTACAAAAGAGTTATATTTCAATTTGTTATAATTAATTTATAATATCCTAAAATTTAAATTTAGATTTATCTTTAATTTTTGAAATAATAATTTTACATATAAAATGTTATCAAACTCTTTTTAGTTTTTTGGAACAGAGTACTGAGTTGTTTTCGTGCGTGGTCTGGAAAGCATAGAATAGAGATCAAATTGGGTTTAACCTCTCTTCCTTAGCCAAAATTCGATGTTTCAATTAGAGATGAGATGGGTTAGCTAGGTTTCTTCTCTATCTATCTGGGTTTCTACTCTCTCCTTAGGAATCAACTAAGTTCGAGTCAAGAGCCTAAATCTCTCATACCCTTAATATCTTATACAAGAGCCTAAATCTCTCATACCGAGTCAAGCCCTAATTTCTACATTCTCTGCTATTTTTTATAATTGTGTCGACAGGTGCAAGAACCAGAAACCCAAAGCCTCCATCCTCAATAATGGAGTAATGGCGCAGATTCAGGTTCAGCAGCAGCAACAGATTCCTGTATCTGGAGCTAATGGTGTGTCGGCGGCAGCGGCGGCGGCTGGTGGCGCCGGTGGTGCGAACCAGTTTGTGACGACGTCGTTGTATGTTGGAGATTTGGACTTCAATGTGACTGACTCGCAGCTGTATGATCTGTTTAACCAAGTGGGTCAGGTTGTTTCGGTTAGGGTTTATAGGGATTTGAGTACCGGTCGATCTCTGGGCTATGGTTATGTCAACTATAGCAATCCGCAAGATGGTCAGTTGATTTTGTCTCAAATCCCTCTAATTTATGTGTTTTTGTTAATTTGATGATAAATTGTTATGTTCTGTTATATTAATATTGTTGTTGTCTATGGAAATGTGGATGTATTTTTTCCTCTTTTAACAATTAATATACATAATTACAATCCGGCTATGCCATAGGCTTACAATTGGGAATTGTGAAGTGTTTTTATAATACATATTTTAAATCCACTTTTGTTTTTCGCATCAATTGGCTTATATCATCAAAGACTGATGATGTTATCTGTTTTCAGTTTTGTCATCCTCCCTATAAATTAACTTATCACAATTTTATTTATTTTGATTCTTTATTTCATGAATTTGGTTTATTTAGTCAAGGAAGCACACAACACCAGCAGCAACAACAACAGAATAATGCTGCCATGGACTTGATCAATAGCGTTATAGGTTCAGATGAGGAAGGTCTCTCTCGGCAACGAATCCTTACATTTGCCGCCCAGAGGTAGGCATGATGTTTTCAGTTTTAATAATTACACTAGCAGTACATAATGTTATTTATTCAATTTGATTACTGAAATATTGGGTCCTTCTTTGCTCAAACAATTAATTCAACACCCATTGTATTGTGCATTTAATATTCGAGTTCCTTTCAAAAGCAAACATATTGAGCTTTCTCTGCAGTAATGTGGTACTCCTTTCATGCACTTCACTTGCTTCATTTTTTTTTCTACACGAATTTTAAGACAGTAGTATAATTATGTAAAATCTAATTGAGGTTTCAAATGTACCCTCCCCAATAGACCCGCAACCAAAGAGTATTAATAGACAAAGACTAAATGGGTCGAATTGATACAAGATAAAAGACTAGGGCAGCTTAGTTTTGGAACAGTTAAAACAGGAAAGTAAAGCAACTAAAAAAAGTGGGACAGTGGGAGTATGTATCTTATGCTGTTTTAGCAAATATAAGGAAAGAAAATTATTTTGCAAGTGATTTCACTTATAGTCTCTTCCTACCGATTTTTCTTCAAATTCTTCTAAATTTTGTACATACACCTGTATTAGCAGTATTACAGGTGGATTGTTTTCTGTTAGTAATCTTCTGATTTTTGAGTTGTACTTTTCTTCTTCAAGACTTCAACCAAAGTTCATATCTACCGATTTTGCAATATCCCATTTCTTAGTGTTATCCACTAACGTCGTTGAACATTAATTGAAATAGAATTTGCTATTAATTTGTGATGCACCATTTAATATTGCGTACGCTTGACAATTCTGTTACGCTTCCTATGAGCTTTGATGTCTGTATTTGTTTTTGCAGTTTAGTTTAATAAAGTTGTTTACCTCTTCAATATTACTATGATGAGATGTCAGTGAATGTCTTTAGGTAGCTTGTACTTATGAATACATATTGATGTTATTGTACAGGTATGCTAGTGCAATAGAGAGAGAGAAATCAGACGATTATGATCATATTATCGATATACCTTTGAATGGAAAATTTCAAATGGAGGAGGTAAGTTTTGCTTCACTTCTAGAATGTAAATTTCTATTTACGAAGAACAACCGAGGTTAATATTGAGCTTGATGCTAAACACATCTTGGGGTGAATATTTATTCTACCATATAAAGCGTAATATATGCTAGTTTTTGACAGGCACAGATAATGTAACAATGTTCTTTCTTATCTGTACGTTTTTTCCACCCTATAATGTCTTGGTACTCATGGTTTTTGTATAATCTGTTACGTTTCAGGTTCATGAAGGAAGAAGATTTCATTCTTGGAGCACCTAAATATGAAATGACACCAATCATATGCGGTTTCACTATACTTCCAACTCCCATTTATTTTCTTGTTCTTTTTTTATTCGTCTCAAATTTGGAAAATGTGCATAATAAAACTTTTTAAAGTACAAGTGGCCTAGGATTTTTAGCTATATGTATGTTGTAAAAGGGCAAGCACTAGTGGAAGCATGATGTAGATGATTTTATAGGAATGGAATCACATCGCCAACCAATATTGATTATGAAACCGATGCTTTTATATACGTGGTAGTGCGTGTATCGAGAAAACTCAGTTTTTGTGATGGGTGATAATCGCAACAACGGCTATGATTCGCATGTATGGTATGTAGTCTCAATCTTCAGCTCATAAATACTTTTCACAAGATATCATTTTTCAAGTATTTTTGCATGCTTTTTGAAGATAACCCATCCCCTTATTAAATTGAATGCAATGATGGGAAATATTTTTGGCAATGGAAAGTGGAGTACTTGTTCTAACTTGTGCTATAACCAAGTTGGAGAGTGGTTATGCATTGATGTGCCAACCATATTTATTGTTTAGTCATTCAAATTGAACAAGAAATTGGTGGTATTCTAAAGTATTATGAAATAGGAAGCCTTGACATTGTACCACGTAGCAACTCTATTGTTTTTGTATATTGATTTTGGCACTAAGTGCCTCTAGTGACTTATTTGCTTCATTTTCCTGACTTGCTATTATTTTTAAATGTACAGAAGACCGCTTCACGACACATCTTATATCTTTGGGTATTAAATTTTCTTTACGCTCGTTCTGAAAGACAAGGGACGAAATTATGAGTGTACTCTCTCTATATATGTAGATATATACTTTGATTAAAGAACTGTGATAACTTTAGATGGTTAATTGTAAAGATAATGAATGATTATGTAGTGGATGATTTTATTAAGTTAATAATATTTTAGTTTTTGTATTTTTGTCATTATTTGTTATGGGGACATTGATCTAGCCAGGTACACAAAAAGAATGTCAAATTTTGATTTGGCAACAATATAATTCGTTGCCAAAGCATTGAACAAGTTTTAATATAACAACAATTTTTTATACATTTAGCAATAAATTTTTGTTGCTAATGGCATTAAAAATATAATATTTGAAAACAAAAATTAACCTAATAATGAGGAGAGAAGATATTGTTGCTAAGTATTAAAATAAAAGGCAATATTTTTTATCGTTGCAAATCATATCAAATTTTGTTGCATATAAAAGCAACAACATATAATGTCGTTGCTTAATCAAGCGACTTTCGTTCTTTATTGAAAAATAACCAAGAACAAACATTTTTTTGGTTGATTCAACATAATGTCGTTGCAAATAATATAATCAAGAACGAAAATCGCTAATAAAAAGTTTACATTCGCGAATCTAAAGCAAGCTTAGGCAACAATTTTCATAATTTCTTCAAAACGAAAATTACATTGCAAATGGTATCAATTGGTAAGCGAAAATGCATGGTCGTTGCAAAAAAAAAAAGTTCATTTCGTTCATTGCTAATTAGCGTGCTTTTTGCAACAAAATGGGGTTTTTAGCAACGACATTTGAATTATTTTGCAACAATACATTTTGTTGTTAAAGGATCGATGTCTCTGTACGAAAGATAAATTTCGTTGCAAAATGTATTACTTTTGGTAACGAAAAAAATTATTCGTTGCGGAACAATTAGTAACGCTCATTGCGCAACAAAAGAAGCAACGACAGTAAAGTCGTTGCCAAAACCCTTTAGCAACAAAATTTGACACCTTTAACAACGAAAATCGGTTGTTGCTGAAGCCCATTTTTTTGTAATGAGTGTTAATTTAATAATTTTTATGTTAATTAGGAAACCATAATCCTAATTTTCAAGATATAAAGTAATTAGAAAACCTTAATCTAATTACGACAATTTAATTTCTAAATTAGAAAATTATTTTTCTATTAGAAACCCTAATTTTTGGGTTATAAACCTTAATGACCAATTACGACCCTAATTGCTAAATTAGCAATTTTAATTAGGATATATTAATCCTAATTAGCAAGATTTAAATTATGATTAGTAAATTTTAATATAATTAGAAAATTCTAATTATATTTTTGAAATATTAATTTTCTATTTTTGAAAACCTAATTTAGAAATTCTAGAAATTATTTCTAAAACCTAAGGATTCAAACCCTAAACCCTAAATGGCTCAAACCCTAAACCTTAAGGGTTTGGACAAAAGACTAAAATGCCATTAAAATTAAAAGACAAATGACCATTTTACCCTTACTGTATTATTTAGTAAATATAAGATATTTTGCCAAAATGTGTGGTGATTCACCAAGGAAGCTTGACATGTGTCCAACTCCTCCATAAATCAACCATGAGGCAACATTGCAACATTATTGGCCATAGAAATCAAGAAGTTAGGAATTAAAGTAAGAAAATTACTTACTTTGGTTGACATAATATCCAAGACATCCTCTCTCTACAATTTTCGAAATATAGAGTGTGAGAGAGAGAGAAATAAAGCCATGATAATTTCATATCAAGCCAAGATCAAAATCAGAAGTCAGAAATCAAGATCAAAGCATAAAAGGTATATAAACCCTAAAATTTTGAAATCTTGTGATCTATGTTATTTGTTATGATTTGTTATTTTAAGTTGTGTAATAGGGTGTCACTTGATGATCTGGGTTGCTATATAGTGAATCCATAACATCAAAATGCACGAAATAGCATTTTTCGAAAATCTGGAAAACTTTTTAAATGTCGTCTGATAAGTAAATGTCAGACTTCATAGATCGGTGTATGTTAATTGTTTTTGTGTTTTTAATATTTGAACATGTAGTATGATATGTCCTCTTTGCTCTGCAAGTGGAATCAAGGGTGGATCGTGTCTAGGTTGCATGTTATGATCGGTCAAACAGCGTTGACCGATCACGGGACTAAACTTCTGGGCAACCCAGAACTCAGTGTGTTGTCTGACAACGTTTTGTTTGGCCATGATCTTACTGAGTTGGTTAGTTTTGGCTATATTGTTGTTTTACTGTTGTAAACAGGTATAAGTACTACACTTGTATGCTATTAGATCACCCAGAATAACAATAGAATCAAAGATAATTAAGGTCAAACGAAGCATCGATCGATCGCTTATGAAGAAATCTGGGAAACTTCATTTCCTCAAGACTTCAATTCTCGAAAACCCGAAATTGAAAGAATGTGTCCGACAAATTTCAATTTGATTAATCTCTCGGTTGTGTTGTTGTTTAATTAAATAAATAGTTGTAGTATTATACTTATAAATCATTAACTTTTAATTTGTTTAATCAAATACATAATGAAAATTCCAAGAACAAAAATTATTTTAAAATTGAATTATGAAAAATATTATTTTAATTAAATAAATTAGTTTTATTATTTCATAAAATATTTAATATTTTTTGGAATATAAATGAGTATATTTAAATATTTATTTAATTATAATATTATTTAATAAATTAAATAAATTATCTAAAAATGATTTTAATACATAAAAAAATCATGAAAAATAATATTATGGTATAAGAAAATATTTAAAGATATTTTTGGTGACTTTTAATATTTTGTGATGAAATTCATTAATTAATCATTATTAATGATAATTAATTTATTTAATAAATATATTAAATAAATTATGGAAAATAGAATAAATGATTTAAAAATCATATAAAATGATTTAAGTGTTATAAAAATATTTTAAGTTATAAAATATAACTTTTGATATTTTTTATATGAAAATATTAATATTTTAATATTAATAGCAATTATCGGATAATGAATTTAATGGTTTAAAAATCATATAAAGGTAATTTTAAGGTATTAAAAATACTTTGTGATATTATAAATATATTATAATATTATAACATATATTTCATTAATATTTGATAATAAATAAATATTAATGATAAAGGAATATTGTGGTATTTAATTCATTTAAATACGATATTAATGATTGAAAATTCTTGATAAATGATAATAATTATTTAAAAATTATTATGAGACTTGGAAAAATATTTTGACTGTTATTAAAATTATTTGAGATAATTGTTAAGTGTTAGACAGAGTTTAATTGAACTTAAACTCGATAAAAGTCTGACTAGACCGTCGGGACGTTAGAATTTTGTCGAATTCAAGTCAGACTGAAATAGTTTGACCTGATATCGAGTCTTATGTGTGTTATAGACTGATAGGGTTATGTGTTATGTGTTTAGGTTATTCTATGTATATCTATATATATAATAGTATTATATTGTGATGATATTATTCTAATATTGGAGATCTATATTACTAATATTAGGTCTTTAGATAAAGCGTTATAAATTGCATAGCGGTAATCAACGGTTCAGGCAAGTTTATTTTTACTTAACTCTACTAAGAGTGTTTCATTCGGATAAGTTTATGGTTAATCATTGCTGGTTGCCATGAATTGTACTCTGTACATATTGCATGTATAAGTCAGGTATGAAAGGCTGATCACCTTCATTACCAGTTGGTTCAGATATATTTGTTCATATATAATACTTGTTCAGTCATAAATTTGTTCCTGCTAGTTCACAATTATATTGTTGAATTATAGCCAGCTTATTATTCAGAATCTTTCAATCATGATATATCGTTATATTATTGAATTTGAACTTGCTGGACAATCCTTATGTTCACCCTTGCTATATCATGATAAAACATTGCTGATTAAGACGAACGCATTGGATACAAGGAAAGGTTAAAGACAGTTCCAACTTAAAGTTAATGTGCATGATTAGTTTTGTAATAGTATAGTTTGATAATGATGTTATGTGTTAGATAGTTATGAATTGTGTATAAGTAAAGGTTACTCGACCTTGGGGAAAAGTGTGTAAGTTTTATGTATAAACAATTTATGTTTATATCTTCCGCAAATAGATGTATAGTGATAGAATGATCAAACCGGATCTGCGGTGATTCGGGACCTCGGATTCGGGGCCCTCACAGTTGGTATAAAAGCTGTTGGTTATGAAGCTTAGGTAGGAATACACGAGACCAATAACCGCAGTGATTAGGATAAGTACTAACTCAAATAGAGTTAGTGTGTCGGTAAGATTCAAAGATGAATCTCGGCGGGTTATAAAAGATACAGAGTTCCCTAACTCTGATAATAAAGTTGAACAGTAGTGGTGAATAGATCGAGTCTAAAAACTAAAAGTACAGTGATAAGAGATCGTAAAACAAAACGATCAATATATAGAAATGAATCGTAATATATACGATGAGATCACCCCGTGATCTAATAAGGTTATAGTATGGAATATGAATCAATCTGATGATTGAAAAGTTTACAGCAAGATTGTTGTGTGAATTGGTACAGATTCAGGAAAGGATTATGAATATGGATTAAATAAAATTCGTATTGAGAAGGGTGTTAGTGTTAGGTGGGGATTCAATTGAGGATTCATGTCGGCAGCTGAGTTGTATGATTCTTTGTGTGGGTGGGGAATTGTACTTGGTGTAAAAACTACTTAGTTCTAACAATGATAATCATTGAAATGTTTGTGTCGCGCTATTTGATATATGCATGTTAAGAGGGTGATTCCTTTCTCATGTGTATAACAGATAGATAGGTTATACGTAGAGAATATAAGGTTAAGTACGAGTTCTTAAAACTCATACTTATGTGACATGCTTGATTCATAGTTATATGAAATGTTTATGAACCCCTCAGCGAATGGATGCCAAAGGTCTGTTTAGGAAAGTTCTTAAACTCATATGATTGTGGCAATTTATGGATTCATAAGTGTGGTTTTACGAACTGGGTATAGTTGTGTGTAAATGGAGTATTAAGGATAATAAGAATAGATAGATTGTTAAGCAAATGATTATTAGTGGAGACATAAGTTTTTCAAAACTCCTAGCTATGCTAGAATTCGAAATTTTGACATCAAGCTAAATACGCACTATGTGCTTTTAAAAAAAATGTAGACTCGTAATCATTTTTGAAACGGTTTAAAGTATAGTCTATGCTACTTATTTCAGCTAGACGCAAACGATTTGAAATATCAAAATATATTTTATTTATCACTCATGTACCATGTAACCTGGTGCAGAGATGATAAAAAGTTGATGGAGTTATAAATACATGAATACTTAGTGTGAATTTGATCTAAAATCGTTGTTCCACTATTGTATGATGTATTATGACAAAGTTACACAATGACGGCATCCTCAAACGGACTATAAATACAGTGCGGCATCATGACGTCATTCTCAAAAATATTTTCAAAAATTTTAATTTGCCAACGGGGTTTGGCTACACCTAAATAATTCGATTGAATTGAATTATTGATATGGGTCTATGCTATTCGATTCAGCTAGACAAACATTTATGAAAACTCTAAGTGTTCATTGAAAGAAATTTTCCGAACCAAATTGTTTTGGTGCGGATTCATATGATAAGACTGAGGTGAACTATATTGTTTGGATAAATAATCTAATCAAGTAGCGTAAATATTCGCTATACATGATTAATACGTTATGCATGACGTAAGAGTACGATCGGTTGATCACCTAAAGTACTAGCAACGATAGTTTACCTTCTTTGTGATTGTAAACATACCAAGTAATGTATTGTTTTGCGGTATGATCAATACCGTTAAAACTATGTGTTCATGGTCTATATGACCCCTCAACACAATTTGAAAACTTGTACTCTTGTGAGTGGTGTATTGGGTAGCATGTAATAATGTATGTAAATGGTGTAAGCAGTATGGTGTAAGGTGTAAGGTAAATTTTGGGGACAAAATTTTTAGAAGAAGGGGTGAATGTGACAACCCGATAATTTTGAATATTTTTTAAAAAAATTATTAATTTATTTAAGGTTCAAAATTAGAACCTAGACAGAAAATTAGTGTATGCGTTTTATATTTTTAAGAAGGAATTTTGAGGATTTCAAAATTCTGTGAAGGATTTAAGTGAATTATTCAGGATTAAATGAATACGTGAATATGTTCTGTGAATATGGTTATGTATGTGTACAGTATGTGGTTAAGGGTCAAGAGTTGACCAGATAAATGATATATGTAACAAACCCTAGGTATATATTAAGAGCGTCAACGTTCGGTTAGAAAACCCTAGCGATTATAAGAACCCTAGAAACCGGTTCTAGAAACCCTAATTTTAGTTCTGGGAATCCGAAACCCTAATTCGGTGCATGAAACCCTAATCTGGGAATTTAAATGATTATTATATTGCTTAAGTGCTATTAATTAAAATATTAATTAGGGTAAAGCTTAATTATTTAGCAAACCCTAATTTCAAATTTTGAAAACCCTAATTTCTGGATTTGAAACCCTAATTTATAATTAGGGAAGACCTAAGTGTTAATTTAATAATTTTTATGTTAATTAGGAAACCATAATCCTAATTCAAGATATAAAATAATTAGAAAACCCTATTCTAATTACGAAAATTTAATTTCTAAATTAGAAAATTATTTTTCTATTAGAAACCCTAATTTTTGGGTTATAAACCCTAATGACTAATTACGACCCTAATTGTTAAATTAGGAATTTTAATTAGGATATATTAATTCTAATTAGCAAGATTTAAATTATGATTAGTAAATTTTAATATAATTAGAAAATTCTAATTATATTTTTGTGACGCCCCAAAAGCAGGTATACATCACCTATTACGAGTCATCAAATACATGCACAGAATACAAATACAACTTAATTATACAATCGTCGTGTAAAGTATGACAAAACATAAGTCTGAGAGTTTTAATACAAATATTGTCGTGCAGACAATATTCAAACTCAAATTCAATATTAGTACATTTATTTTCCACTATTTCTTTGAATAGTGAGGGACTACTAATGCTATCATCCAGTGCACATTCGTTCCCCAGGACTAGTCCCCCGCTACGTTCTTATTTCGAAGAGAACAATAAAAAAATAAAAGGGTGAGCTCAACTAGCCCAAAGAGGAAATTTTATGACTAAGATAATACGAATATATTATCGTTAGCCTTCAACGATTGTTAAAGCGATACAATATAACAACCATCAAGTTTAAGCTGCTATTGAACAAGCAATCCATTAAAAGAGTCAGTAGAGAATAAAATCTACTATCTTTTATGATTTAGAAGGTTTTTCATCACTTTTATCGATGTGACTCGACTTAATAAATAATCCACATCATCGAATCACTTACCGCACTCTGACCGAGGATATTCTTTAGTATCACGACCACAATTATCCATGCACTACGGGCCAAGAATATTTGTGTATTCAATAATGGTCATGATCATGCCAACAACTGTCCATCAATGCACTACGGGCCAATGAAGACTTTTACCACATCATTTGTAACATTACGGTCATGATTACACCGAATAATCCCTGGTCATAATTATACTAAGTCCATCTATGCACTATAGGCCACAGATGACTTTCAACAAAATATAAACATAAGGATGATGACAATAATATAAGAATTCAATAAAACAAGTTCAAGAATTATTTTATCCAGGAACTAATAACGTCCAAATTGTCAACATGATATTGCTTTGTAGAGTAAAATTCAAGAATGCTCGGAAGAATATTTCCATGAAAAGATCTTTGGATGAAGCTTAAATCTCAAGGATATTCCACTAATTTCATGGATTATAGAAGTCAAAACTTTAACCAACTGAGTATAATAAGGAATGGAATAACAAAAGAAATCACCAAGCATGCGATAGACCGCACAAGTAGGTTATTCCAACAGAATAATAAATAACGGAATCGAGTCCGTGGTAAAATGCATGTATACGATATTCCAACAAAATAATAAAAGGCGGAATCGAATGCTGCCGTAAAAACGCATAGACATGATATTCCAATGTAATAATAAAGGCTTTGAATTTGGTCCGTACGAAAGCATATACATGATATTCTAATGAATAATAAAGCGGAATCAGTCCCGCGTAAAAGCGCATGACAAGATATTCCAACAGAATAATAAAAAGCGGAACCAGTCCCACGTATAACGTCTGAGATAGGATGTTTCAAATGAGAATGATAAAGAATGGAACAATAGAAGAATTTCACCAAGTATAGGGTACCCCAGCGTGATACTGAGTTATTCCAACGAATAATAAAGAATGGAATAATGAAGTTCTCTTCATAGATAAGAAAAATAATACTCCCTACCATAGAAAATTTGGATACTGGAATAGTGAGGTATCAAACTTCTATTCTTCTTTCTATAATTTCTCTCTATAATAATCGCTCTAAAGCTTTTGTGAATTGGTGAGAAATGAAGGAAGAATGAGCTTCTATTTATAGAAAAATATAGTTTCGATAATTGCACGTTTTGGGGCTCGAAAAATTCTGATACAATACCTCTAACTTTTCTTTTATTTTTAATTTAGTCCCCGCAAGTATTATCAATCTTGCACCAACTCCCCTAATAGTAAATAATGTGATTCAATAGTACACATGTGAACAAATAGTTATATAAGCATGTGAATTAGTAGCAATTAATTGCTCATTTATCCGATGAAAGATAAATTACCGATTTATCAATATAACCCTAGACATCAATTATCATCTAATAAATGTCAATTTTCACTAACACAAACAATTCCAACATAATGAAACTATTTTATCAAAATATAAATTTTGAAATTTTGAAGTTTGACTTTTCTCGAAAAAGTCAATTTGTTGATTTTTTGACGAATAGTGAATCTCGGAAAATTTTTGTGTTTATAGACTATTTTACTAATTTCATTCGTGCTCGACTCAAATATCACGTCAGCGTCTCCAAATTCAACTCCAACAACATTCATCATTAATACTATAACTCACAATATTTATCACCCAGTCGTTCCTCAGAGAAAGAGGGGCTTTCAATAAGGATTTCTCCTATTAGCGGCAATTAGGTGACCAAACCTCTCATTGACAGAACTTCTAGACATTGTAAATATTACAATTTAATAATATGAATAACTTTATCGTCTCAATTATTGATTTAATAATAATAAATATTATGCAAATGATACTGTGACAATAATTGAATCAATAATATGAAAGATATGATGCAACAATTACTGTAGCAATAATTGAGTATAACTGAGTGACTTCTCACGTAAGCATTAATAATCAATACCGTGTGCTACTATGCAATCACGCGTATTACTGTACTTTTACTACCGAGTAGTTCAATAGTTTTAACGGTAACACTTCCGTCGTTATTTTTATAAAAAGATAATTCTGTCGTTTTCTAACTACGACAATACTTCCGTTGTGGGGTCTACCAATGATTGTGCCGTCGTACGAATATTTCTCGACAAAAAGAATATTCCCCGACCAATCGAATATTTTATAACAACTTGCATACTTTGAAAAATTATTAAATACTACCCACAACTATAACATTATATCAAATCCACACCATAATATTCAAAAAAAATATTTCGATAAATTTAAATCTTTTTTCATAAAATCTGGGGTTTCACAATCTCCCCTCCTTATGGAATTTTGCCCTCGAAATTTACGTACGTACTTGGTATGCTGAATAGGTTAGGATACCTCGACTTCATTTCAAATTCTAACTCTTGAGGTATAACCTTTGAGTATTGAATACGATTCTTCTTTTCCAAGATTTTAACACGTATCTCCTCAAACGTTAAATTAGCCGTTATCTCATCCGGTTCTAAATTAATAATGTGGTTCGGGTCGTCCACATATTTATGTAACATCGATACGTTATGAACACGCGACAAACTTGACGGTAAAATGAGTCTATAAGCCACAGTTCCTACTCGACCAAGGATTTCAAATGGGCCAATAAAATCGAGGGTTGAGATTTTCTCTCTTTATCGATTCTTGCTTCTAGAATAACGCCCTCTTGAACCTTCTTCATTCATCAGCTCTAAGTATGTAGCTTGAGCGGCTTTAACTTTATCGATTAAAGTCAATTCTAATCGTATATTCGTTTTCTTCACGTGGGTTCCTAGATTCTTTAACTCTATCTTCATCATTTGTAAGTCGTACGAAATGGGTCTTTGTGTTAACAACATCGCACTCATAAACGCATACGATCTTCTACTCAACGCGTTAGCTACCACGTTCGCTTTCCCATGATGGTATTGAATGGTACGATCGTAATCTTCAACAGCTCGAGCCAACGTCTTTGGCGCATGTTACGTTCGTTTTAAGTAAAGAAATATTTGAGGGTTTTAGAAAAGGGTTTTGTACTAGGGTCAATACAAAATTCGATTTCACGCTCTAGGGTAGGCTAAGAAGTCTTCAAGAATATGTCAGGAAATTTATTAACAATAGAAATATCATTCAAAACTGTGACTCTCATCCAAGACTTGGGTAACACGTCACATTGATATCTATCAACTTGCCATCATCATTCACGACATCACCTACAGAAAGTCTGGCTTCGGTGCATTCCACACAAGGAAGTCAACAACGAAAGGCTCGGGGCTCTTTACTTATGGCTTGATATGACAGTGCTTGAATTTAATGGTTTGGTTACTTAAAAATTTAGGAATATGAAAGCTAACAACCTTACGAAAAGCATGATGAGTAGTTAACCAATCGATTCCAAAAATCACATCCATGCAAATATTTTCAAAGAGATAAGATCGATGGTGTAACGTGAAAGTGTTGATTTGAATCAAACAAGATTTATAAATAGTAGAGGTAACGAAGGTTTCTCCCAACTGAGTTTCAACAGATAAATCAAAGCCTAACTTCTCCGGAGTTAAATTCAAACATTGAATACAACTAGGTAAAATAAAAGAGTGAGTAGAACCGGTATCTAACACGGTATAGACTTCGCAAAAGTTTATGATTAACTTACCCGTGATAATTTTATTCAGGTTCCTCGTTACGAGGAAAAAAACGCACTCTCTTAAACTACCGGTTTTGGCTTGTCTGGGACATCCTTTGGCATCACTATCCCAGCTGGACTTAACTTCACCATACGACAAAATCGAGCTAGGTGACCTTCTCTTCCGCAATTGAAACACGCTTTGGATTCTTTGTATGCAGCTTTGGACGGATGTGTCCCTCCGTCGCATTTGAAACATAATGCCAGGTGTGTAGATTTCTTCTTCTTTTGAAACGGGTGCTGGTGTCGACGTCTTTACGTCATTGTTGAACCTTCTCTTCTTGAAATGTCCATTCTTATTGTTTTGGCCATGATTACCACCGAAATGGTTACCATTCATGGCATGATGATTTCCCCCACGATGGTTATCATTGTTCCGATGGCCTTTGCCACCGGTATGATTACTATCGTGTTGTTGGTCGTTGCCTTTTGGTTGTGCTGACGCATTATCGCATTCCAATAACCGAGCCCTATTCAAAACATCTGAATATAAACAAAGTTTATGAGAAATGAGGTATTGACGTATATTAGGTTTCAAACCTCTTAAAAACATTCGCGTCATTCGCTCCTCATTATCGATCAAATGGGATGCAATGCCAGAGACAACTCAAAGCAAACTTAGCCTCGTCTTGCATCGCAACACGGTCATATTATTTTGCTCGACTTGATGAACTCCACCTCCTTCATGTGACAAATACTTTTCAGAAAGTACTTGTCGTTGAAGCGACTCTTGGAACTTCCCCAAGACATCTTGAGTGCGTCGATGCTGGGTGCATTTTCTGATTCCCACTAGTAATCGCCTCTTCACTAACATAAAGGTGGTAAAGGGAACCTTTTGCTCCTCGGAGCATCCCAAGACATCAAATATCTTGGTGATCTGCTTTAACCACGTCTCTGCCTTAAGTGGTTCTGGCTTTCCCAAAAACTCCGGTGGTCCCAGCTCCTTGAATTGCTTAGTGGTGACCAACCGTGGGTTGCCATTTTTTCCTCCTGTATTATGAACAGGAGTGGCCTTCGCCTGATGTTGCATGAATTCTAAAAAGCTCTTAAACGTACCGTCGTTTGTCATTTGGTCAGTGTGGTTATTTACAGGAGGATTATCGCCATCCTGTTGCACATTGTCCTGATTATTAATCTGTGAAGACTCAACGGTCTCCTGTGCTCCATTGCTATTCTCAACATTCTCGAATGTCATTTTCAAATACTGACACAAAATAAGGGTTAATTGACATGAAACATATTATCCCTACACTCTGACTGACCAATTAAATACCAATAAACTTAAGTAGGTCATAGTAGCGAAGGAATTCCCCGTCTCTCCCCTCCTAGTTCTAGTCTCACATCTTAGCCAGGGACCATATCCCTAAGCTTTGATACCAACTGTGACGCCCCCAAAACAGGTATACATCACCTATTCTGAGTCATCAAATACATGGTACAAAATATAAATACAACTTAATTATACAACTGTCGTGTAAAGTACGACAAAACATAAGCTGTGAGTTTTAATACAAATATTGTCGTCTAGACAATATTCAAACTCAAATTCAATATTATTATATTTATTTTCCACTATTTCACTGAATAGTGAGGACTACTAATGCTATCATCCAGTCCGTCACACCAGCCTCCGACTAGTCCTCGCTTCGTTCTCATTTCTGAAGAGAACAATAAAAGTAAAAGGTGAGCTCAACTAGCCCAAGAGGAAATTTTATGACTAAGATAATGCAGAATATATTATCGTTAACCTTCAATAGTGTTAAACTGATACAATATAACAACCATCAAGTTTAACTGCAACGGAATAAGCAATCCATTAAAAGAGTCAAGTAGAGAATAAAATCTACTATCTTTTATGATTAAAAAGGTTTTTCATCACTTTTATCATTTGGGACTCGACTTAATAAATAATCCACATCATCGAATCACCCCGCACTTTCTGACCAAGGATATTCTTTTAGTATCACGACTATAATTATCTATACGCACTACGGGCCAAGAATATTTGTGTATTCAATAATGGTCATGATCATTCCAACAAGCATCCATCAATGCACTACGGGCCAATGGGGACTTTTACCACATCATTTGTAACATTACGGTCATGATTACAAGAATAATCCTCGGTCATAATCATACCAAGTCCATCATGCTTTATAAGCCACGAGATGACTTTCAACAAAATATAAACATGAGGATGATGACAATGATATAAGAATTCAATAAAACAAGTTCAAGAATTATTTTATCCAGGAACTAATAACGCCCAAATTGTCAACATGATATCTTGCTCAGAGAGTAAAATTCAAGAATGCTCGGAAGAATATTTCCATGAAAAGATATTGGATGAAACGCAAATATCAAGGATATTCCACTAATTTCATGGAGTATAGAAGTCAAAACTTTAACCAACCGAGTATAATAAGGAATGGAATAACAAAAGAAATCACCGAGGCATGCGATGGCGCTTGACAGAAAGGAGTTATTCAACGTAATAATAAATAACGGAATCGGTCCCACGTAAAAGCATTGACGGGATATTCCAACAAAATAATAAAAAGCGGAATCAGTCCGCGTAAAACGCATGCATGTGATAGGATATTCCAATGTAATAATAAAAGGCGGAATCAGGTCCAAGTAGAATGCATGTACGAGTGATATTCCAATGTAATAATAAAGACGGAATCAGTCCGGCGTAAAAGCATGCATGTGACGGGATATTCAACAGAATAATAAAGACGGAACCCGGTCCGGCGTAGAAACGCACCGACAAGATGTTCCAACAGAATGATAAAGAATGGAACAACAGAAGAATTTCACTAAGTATAGGGTAGCCCGCGTATACAAGTTATTCCAACAGAATAATAAAGAATGGAATAACAGAAGTTCTCTTCATAGATAAGAAAGAAATAATACTCCCTACCTTAGAAAATTTGGATACTGGAATAGTGAGGTAACAGACTTCTCTTCTTCTTTCTATAATTTCTCTCTATAATAATCGCTCTAAAGCTTTTGTGAATTGGTGAGAAATGAAGGAAGAATGAGCTTCTATTTATAGAAAAATATAGTTTCGATAATTGCACGTTTTGGGGCTCAAAAAATTACAGTACAATACCTCCAACTTTTCTTTTATTTTTAATTTAGTCCTGCAAGTATTATCAATCTTGTACCAACTCCCCTAATAGTAAATAATGTGATTCAATAGTACACATATGTGAACAAATAGTTATATAAGCATGTGAATTAGTAGCAATTAATTGCTCATTTATTCGATAAATTACCCGATTTATCAATATAACCCCTAAACATCAATTATCATCGGAATAAATGTCGATTTTCACTAACACAAACAATTCCAACATAATGAAACTATTTTTATCAAAAATATAAATTTTGAAATTTTGAAGTTTGACTTTTCCCGAAAAAGTCAACTATTGACTTTTTGACCAAATAGTGAATCCTGGAAAATTTTGTGTTTATAGACTATTTTTACTAATTTCGTCATTCCGGACTCAAATATCATGTCCGCGTCTCCAAATTCAACTCCAAACAACATTCATCATTAATATTATAACTCACAATATTTATCAACCAAGTCGTTCCCAGGAAAGAGGGGGCTTTCCAATAAGGATTTCTCCCTATTGGCGCGCAATTAGGTGACCAAACCTCTCCTTGTGAACTTACAGACATTGTAAATATTGCAATTTAATAATATGAATAACTTTGTCGCCTCAATTATTGATTTAATAATAATAAATATTATGCGGATGATCTATGTAACAATAATCGAATCAATAATATGAGAGATATGATGCAAAAGAATTATCGTAGCAATAATTGAGTATAATCGAGTGACTTCTCACGTAAAGATCAATAATCAATACCGTAGTGCTACTATGCAACCACAGCGTATTATTGTACTTTTACTAATGAGTAGTTCAATAGTTTTACTTCAGTAACACTTCCGCCGTTATTTTTATAAAAGATAATTCGTGCTGCTTAACTACGACAATACTTCCGATTGTGGGGTCCACTAATGATTGTGTCATTGCATTTAATATTCCCCGACAAAAAAATATTCCTCACCAATCGAATATTTTATAACAACTTGCATACTTTGAAAAATTTATAAATACTACCCATAACTATAACATTATATCAAATCCACACCATAATATTCAAAAAAATATTTCGATAAATTTAAATCTTTTTTCATAAAATCTGGTGTTTCACATTTTTGAAATATTAATTTTCTATTTTTGAAAACCTAATTTGGAAATTCTAGAAATTATTTCTAAAACCTAAGGGTTCAAGCCCTAAACCCTAAATAGCTCAAACCCTAAACCCTAAGGGTTTGGACAAAAGACTAAAATGCCATCAAAATTAAAAGATAAATGACCATTTTACCCTTATTGTATTATTTAGTAAATATAAGATATTTTGCCAAAATGTGTGGTGATTCACTAAGGAAGCTTGACATGTGTCCAACTCCTCCACAAATCAACCATGAGGCCACATTGCAACATTATTGGCCATAGAAATCAAGAAGTTAGGAATTAATGTAAGAAAATTACTTACTTTAGTTGACATAATATCCAAGACATCCTCTCTCTACAATTTTCGAAATAAAGAGTTTGAGAGAGAGAGAGAAATAAAGCCATGATCATTTCATATCAAGCCAAGATCAAAATCAGAAGTTAGAAATCAAGATCAAAGCATAAAAGTTATATAAACCCTAAAATTTCGAAATCTTGTGATCTATGTTATTTGTTATGATTTGTTGTTTTAAGTTGTGTAATAGGGTGTCACTTGATGATCTGGGTTGCTATATAGTGAATCCATAACATCAAAATGCACGAAATAGCATTTTTCGAAAATCTGGAAAAAATTTTAAATGTCATCTGACAAGCAAATGTCAGACTTCATAGATCGGTGTATGTTAATTATTTTTGTGTTTTTAATATTTGAACGTGTAGTATGATATGTCCTCTTTGCTCTGAAAGTGGAATCAGGGGTGGATAGTGTCTAGGTTGCATGTTATGATCGGTCAAACAACATTGACCGATCACGGGAGTAAACTTCTGGGCAACCCAGAACTCAGTGTGTTGTCTGACAACATTTTGTTTGGCCATGATCTTACTGAGTTTGTTAGTTTTGGCTATATTGTTGTTTTTTAATTGTAAATGTATAAGGACTACACTTGTATGCTATTAGATCACCTAGAATAACAGTAGAATCAAAGATAATTAAGATCAAACGAAAGCGTTACCGATCGCTTTATGAAGAAATCTAGGAAACCTAGATTTCGTAAAAACGATTCAGACCACTAGTTCGATTGGCCAGATCTGTCATGTGTGATGTTTTTATGATGATCTGTTGTTATAGAAATGATGTCGACATCTCTCTTGTGACGCCCCAAAATTAGGTATACATCACCCATCTTGGGTCGCCAGGATACATGGTACGTAATTCAAATACAACTTACTAATACAACTCGCCGTACAATACGACAAAACATACACTATGAGTTTGAATACGAGATATTGTCTACTAGAGATTATACAAACTCAAAAAAGAGTCCTCATTACAATTATTATCACACTATTTCACGGAATAGTGAGGACTACTAATGCTATCCTCTGGACCATCACTCCGTTCCCGACTGGGCCCCAGCTATATATTCTCATTTCCTGAAGAGAACAGTGAAAGAAAGGGTGAGCTCAACTATCCTAGTAAGAAATATTATGACTAAGATAATGCAGAATAAATTATCATTAGTCTCCAACAATGTTAAACTGATAAAATATAATAAACATCAAGTTTAACTGCAGCGGAACAAGCAATCCATTAAAAGAGTCAAGTAGAAAATAAAATCTACTATCTTTTATGATTAAAAGGTTTTTCATCATCAATTATCATTTGAGACTCAATTTTAATAAATATTCCACATCATCGAATCACCCCCGCACTACGACCAAGGATATTCTTTAGTATCACGACCACAATTATCCATGCTTTTACGGGCCAAGAATATTTGTGTATTTATTAATGGTCATGATCATGCCAACAACTATCCATCAATGCACTACGGGCCAATGAGGACTTTTACCACATTATTTGTAACATTACTACCATGATTACAATCAATAATCCTCGGTCATAATCATACCAAGTCCATCTATGCACCACAGTAAGTACATATGACTTTCAACATAATATAAACATGAGGATGATGACAATGATATAAGAATTCAATAAAACAAGTTCAAGAATTAATTTGTCCAAGAACTATTAATGTCCAAATTGTCAACATGATATCGCTTTGTAGAGTAAAATTCAAGAATGATCGGAAGAATATTTCCATGAAAAGATATCTTTGGATGAAGCGCAAATATCAAGGATATTCTACTAATTTCATGGAGTATAGAAGTCAAAACTTTAACCAACCGAGTATAATAAAGAATGGAATAACAACGAAATCACCACGCATGCAGTACTTGTGACAGATAAAAGTTATTCCAATGTAATACTAATAAGGATGGAATCAGTCCGCGTAAAATGCATGCGAGGATATTCCAACAGAATAATAATAAAGATGGAACTGAGTCCAACATAAAACGCACATACAGGATATTCCAATGTAATAATAAAGAGCGGAATCAGTCCCAGGCAGAAATGCACATAACGATGTGATATTCCAAATGTAATAGTAAAGACGGAATAATAGAATAATGTCACCAAATATAGGGTAGAACGCGTATACAGGTTATTCCAACAGAATAATAAGCAGTGAAATAACAATAGTTCTCTTCATGAATAAGAAAGAATAACACCTCTTACGAATACAACAAATAATATTCCCTACCTTAAGAAGAAGAGTACTGGATATATAAGTAGTGAAGTAGCAAAATACTTTCTTCTTTCTCTCTATAGTTTATCTCTCTAGAGTTCAGTGAATTCGTAAGAAAATAATGAAGGAATTAGCTTCTATTTATAGAAAAATGGATTGCATAGTAACTAACTCATGAACGGTCCAGATTGATTTACTTTAATCTGACGGTCCATATTTAAAGCAAAATCTTTTAAATAAAATATAATATATTCTATTTATAATCTAATAAAATGAATAACTTTATAAATGATTTTACTATACAAATACTATGCAGGCACTATGCAAACACTATGCATAATAAAATATAATATATTCTAATTATTGTCTAATAAAACAGATAGCTTTATAAAAGTATTCTGTTTTATATAAAAAGATTTTACTATACAAAACACTATGTAGATACTATGCAACACTATGCATAATAGAATATAATATATTCTATTTATAGAATAACTTTATAAAAGTATTCTGTTTTATATAAAAAGATTTTCTGTATTATTACATTAATAATACCAACAAAACTGAGTGACTTATCACGTAAGCATCAATAATCAATATCGTGTGCTACTATGCAACCATGCGTATTACTGTACTTTTAACACCGGGTGTTTCAACAGTTAACGGTAAAACTTCCGCCATTATTTTCATAAAGTATTTTTGTCGTTTTCTAAATCTGACATTAATTCCGTTCTGGTGTCCACCAATGATTGTGTCGTTGTACTAATATTCCCTGTTAAAACGAATATTCCCCGACCAATCGAATATTATATAACAACTTGCGTACTTTGCAAAATTTATAAATATTACCCACAACTATTATATCAATTTCACTCCATAATATTCAAAATAATATTTATAGAAAATTCATCTTTATTCAAAAGTTGGGGTTTTACAATCTCCCCTTCTTATTAAATTTTGCCCTCGAAATTAGGGTACGCATGCACGGTATGTTGAAGAGGTAAGGATACCTTGATTTCATTTCAGATTCTAACTCCCAAGTCATTTCCTCAACATCGTGGTTTCTCCACAAAACTTTGACTTGAGGTATAACCTTGGTGCGTAAAATAGGTTCCTTCTTATCCAAGATTTGAACAAGAACCTCTTCATACGTCAAATCTTCCGCTATTTCGTCCGATTCCAACTCAATAATGTGGTTCGAGTCTTCCACATATTTACGTAACATGGATATGTGAAAAACGTTATGAACACGAGACATACTTGGCGGTAAAGCGAGTCTATAGGCCACAGTTCCTACTCGATCAAGGATTAAAAATGGGCCGCTGAATCGAGGATTGAGCTTTCCTCTCTTTTCAAATCTCGTAACTCCTTTCCATGGAGCAACACGTAACAACACATGATATCCTATATCGAATTCCACGTCCTTTCAATGAAGATCAGTATAACTCTTTTGTCGATCTTGTGAGGTTTTTATACGTTGCCGGATCGTTTGATCTTTTCCGTAGTCATACTTACCAACTCCGGTCCCAACAACACTGCTTCACCCACCTCATCCCAGCATACTGGAGAACGACATTTTCTTCCATACAACACTTCGAATGGAGCCATGCCAATACTTGCTTGATAACTGTTGTTGTAGGAAAACTCCACCAATGGTAAGAACTTGTCCCAACTTCCCTTGAAATCAAGGACACAGAGTCTTAATAGATCTTCAAGAGTTTGAATAGTCCTCTCCGACCGTCTGGGTCTAAAATTCGAGGGATGATATGCCGAGCTAAATCGTAAATCTGTGCCCATTGCTTTTTGCAAACTAACCCAAAATTGTGAAGTGAATCTTGGGTCTCGATCAGAAACTATGGATACTAGCATACCATGCAATCTTACAACCTCGTTTATGTACATATGAGCAAGACATTCAAGTGTATAAGTTTCTTGTATCGGTAAGAAATGAGCAGACTTGGTCAATCTATCAACAATGACCCAAATCGCATCTATGCCTTGAGAAACTTTGAGAAGACCAGTAACGAAATCCATGGTAATGTGCTCCCACTTCCATTCTGGAATTTCAAGTGGTTGCAATGGACCTTTTGATACTTGATGCTCCGCCTTGACTCGTTGACACGTTAGACACCTTGAGATAAACAACGCTATCTCTCTCTTCATATTACCCCACCAAAATGTATGTCAAGATCATGATACATTTTGGTACTCCTGTGATGGATTGCAAATGGTGTGTTGTGCGCCTACATCATGATTTTATACTTTAAATCGTGGTCGTTAGGAACACAAAGTCCGGAGTTGACTTGAAGTATTCTTCTTCATCGATTCTTGCTTTCTAAGATCGCACTTTCTTGTACTTTCTTCCTCATACACGCATCATCTCCTGGATCAGAATAACTTGAGCAGTTTTAATTTTATCAATTAAAGTTGGTTCTACTCGTATATTTGCCATCATCACGTGGGTCCCGGAGTCTTTATCTCTATCTCCATCCTTTGCAAGTCATACAAAATGGGCCTTTGCGTTGACAATATTGTATTCAGCATTCGCATATGATCTCCTACTCAACGCGCCGCCTACCACGCGTTCGCTTTTCCAAGATGGTATTGGATAGTATGATCATAATCTTTCAACAGTTCAAGCCAACGTCGTTGTCGATGTTGAGTTCCTTTTGAGTGAAGAAATATTTGAGGCTTTTATGATCCAGTAAAGATCTCCACTTTCTTCCCATACAAGTAATGCCTCCAAATCTTTAGTGCGAAGACAACAACTGCCAACTCTAGATCATGAGTAGGATAATTCCTCTCATATTCTTTGAGTTGTCGTGAGGCATAGGCTATGACTTTCCCATGTTGCATGAGAACACATCCTAACCCTTTGCCCGAAGAATCACTGTAGATGACAAATCCCTCCGAACCAGATGGTATTGTCAGAACAGGTGCTGAAATGAGTCTCCTCTTGAGTTCTTGAAAACTCATCTCCTATTCCTCGCTCCAACCAAACTTTGTATCTTTCCGAGTTAGCTGAGTTAGTGGAGTAGCGATTCGGGAAAACCCTTCTACGAATCTCCGATAATAACCAGCTAAGCCGAGAAAGCTACGTACTTCGGTCACTGATTTAGGTTGCTACCAGCTTTGAATAGCTTCAATCTTTTCCAGGTCAACAGATATTCCATGACTTGATACCATGTGCCCAAGGAATGCTACTTCCTCAAGCCAGAACTCGCATTTCTTCAACCTTGCATAAAGCTTATATTCACGAAGCTTTTGGAGTATTAGTCTCAAGTGTTGCTCATGATCTTCACGGCTTTTGGAATAAATAAGGATGTCATCAATAAAGACGACCACAAAGTGATCTAAATATTCCTTGAATACTCGGTTCATCATATCCATGAAGGCAGCAGGAGCATTAGTAAATCCAAAGGACATGACTAGGAATTTATAATGCCCGCATCGAAGTTCTCAAAGCATCTTTGGAATGTCATCTGCTCTAATCTTCAATTGGTGATATCCGGAATGAAGATCAATCTTTAAAAGAATTTGGCTCCTCGCAGAATCGGGTCAAACAAGTCATCAATACGTGGCAATGGGTACCTATTTTTGATGGTGACATGATTCAACTCCCGATAATCAATACAAAGTCGATACTCCCATCTTTCTTCTTCATTTAATAGAATTGTGAGCACTCCAAGGAAAAGTACTAGACGAATAAAGCCAATGTCTAACAATTCTTGCAAATTGAGTTTTAAACTCCAAGTTCAATAGGAGCCATTCGATATAGGGATTTAGAAATGGGTTTTGTAAATGGGTTCAAGGTCGATACAAAATTCAATTTCACGCCTGGGGTAGGCTGTGGAAGTTCTTGAGGAATACGCGTCAGAAATTCATTAACAATAGAAATATTATTTAAAACCGATTTATTTTTGTTTAGATCTATGACATGAGCTAAGAAAGCTTGACATCCGCTTTTTTTAATAAACGAATAGCTTTTATGGCTTGAGATGACAAAGTTGATTGATTTTAATGGTTTGGTTGTTTGAATTCGCATAATAGGTCGATTAGGAATATGAAAGCTAACAACCTTACGAAAATAATCAATTTTTGCATGATGAGTAGTTAACCAATCAATCCCTTGAATTACATCAAATGCAAGTATTTTTAATGCAATAAGATCGACAGGGTAATGTGGGTACCAACTTGAACCAAACAAGACTTATAAACCGTGGATGTAATGAAGGTTTCTCCCAACGGAGTTTCCACAGATAAGTCAAAGTCTAATTTCTCCTGAGTCAAATTTAATCGCTGAAGCGCAAGTAGGAGAAATAAAAGAATGGGTAGAACCGGTATCAAATAAAGTGTAGACTTCGCTAGAGTTTATGATAAGCTTACCCGTGATGACCTCATTCGGGTTCCTTGCTTTACGGGAGGTCACAACAAACGCCTCCTTTGCACTACCGACTTTGACTTTTCTCTGGGATGTTTTGGTGCCTCCATCCAAGTTTGAATTTGTCTTGGTGAAAGACAAAATCCTGCCAAGTGACCTTCTCTTCCATAATTATAACATGCTTTTGACTGACATCGCGCAATTTGACCGATGTGTCCTCCCTCCGCATTTGAAGCATATGATAGGTGGTCTTTCTCCTTCCTTAACAATTGGTCTTTGGTCTTGACGTCTTTGCATCATTGTTGAATCTCCTCTTCTTGAAATGTCCATTCTTATTATTTGGCCCTGATTACCACCGAAGTGGTTACCATTTCTGGCATGTTGATTCCCTCCACGCTTGTTGTCACCGCTTCGATGACTGCTCTCACTGGTATTATCATTTTGCTGGCTGCTCTCTTTTGGTTGCGTTGACTCGTTATCGTGCTCCACCAACTGAGCCCTATTTACAACATCTGAATACAAACACAGTTTATGAGAAATAAGATGTTGACGTATCTCCGGCTTCAAACCTCTTAAAAACATTCGCGCCATTCTCTATTCATTATCCACCAAGTGGGACGCAAACCGGGATAACTCCGCAAATTTTGCGTCGATTGCGACACTGGCCATATTGTTTTGCTCCAATTTGATAAACTCCCCTCCTTCATGTGAAGAATACTTTCGGAAAGTATTTGTTGTTGAATGACTCTTGGAACTTCTCCCAAGACATCTTCAAGACTGGCAAAAGTTGAGTACGTTTTACCGATTCCCACCAAGAATCCGCTCTCCACGCAAACATAAAGGCGTGCAAAGGAACCTTTTGATCCTGAGCATCCCAAGACATCAAATATCTTGGTGATCTCGCTTTATCCATGCTTCACGCCATAAGTGGTTTTGGCTCTCCTTAAACTCCGGTGGTCCCAGCTCCTTGAACTGCATTTAGCGGTGACCGCCCGAGAGTTTCGATGTTTCCACCTACATTTTGGGACAGGAGCTCTACTTTCTTTGTTGCATGAATTGCATAAAGCCTCTGAACAATCCATCATTCATCATTTGGTCAGTGTTGTTGTTTGCAGGAGGATTGTTGCCTTCTTGATGCACATTCTCCTTATTATTGATATGTGGAGACTCAACGGTCTCTTGTGCTCCATTGCTATTCTCAACATTTTCGAATGTCATTTTCAGACATCGCCACAAAACAAAGGTTAATTGACATGTAACATAATATCTCTAAACTCGACCAACCAATTTAAATACAAAATAAATTTAAGTAGGTCATACTAGCGAAGGAATTTCGCCTCTCTCCTCCTAGTTCTAGTCTCACATCTTAGCTGTGGATCATACCCTCAAGCTTTGATACCAACCTGTGGACGCCCCCAAAATTAGGTATACATCACCCATCTTGGGTCGCCAGATACATGGTACAGAATTTAAATACAACTTACTAATACAACTGTCGTGTACAATACGATAAAACATAAACTGTGAGTTTGAATACAAATATTGTCTACTAGAGATTATACAAACTCAAAAGGAGTCCTCATTACAATTATTATCACACTATTTCACAGAATAGTGAGGACTACTAATGCTATCTTCTCGGACCATCACTCCCTTCCCCGACTAAGTCCTAGCTATATTCTCATTTCACAAGAGAAACGGTGAAAGAAAGGGTGAGCTCAACTAGCCCCAAGAAGAAATATTATGACTAAGATAATGCGTAATAAATTATCATTAGTCTCCAACAATGTTAAACCGATAAAATATAATAGACATCAAGTTTAACTCATGCAATGAACAAGCAATCCATTAAAAGAGTCAAGTAGAAAATAAAATCTACTATCTTTTATGATTAAAAAGGTTTTTCATCATCTGTTATCATTTGAGACTCACTTAATAAATATTCCACATCATCGAATCACCCCGCACTACTACCAAGGATATTCTTTAGTATCACGACCACAATTATCCATGCACTACGCGCCAAGAATATTTGTGTATTCAATAATGGTCATGATCATGCCAACAATCATCCCATCAATGCACTACGGGCCAATGAGGACTTTTACCACATCATTTGTAACATTACGGCCATGATTACAATCGAATAATCCTCGGTCATAATCATACCAAGTCCATCTATGCACCATGTGCCACAGATGACTTTCAACATAATATAAACATGAGGATGATGACAATGATATAAGAATTCAATAAAACAAGTTCAAGAATTAATTTGTCCAAGAATTACTAATGTCCAAATTGTCAACATGATACTGCTTTGTAGAGTAAAATTCAAGAATGATCAGAAGAATATTTCCATGAAAAGATACTGGATGAAGCGCAAATATCAAGGATATTCTACTAATTTCATGGAGTATAGAAGTCAAAACTTTAACCAATTGAGTATAATAAAGAATGGAATAACAAAAGAAGTCACCATGTATGCGGTACTTCTCATAGACAGGTTATTCCAACAAAATACTAAATAACGGAACGAGGTCAAAGTAAATTACTTGACCGACAAGATGTTCCAACAGAATAATAAAGAATGGAATAACAACAGAAATCACCATGCATGCAGTACTTCACATAGACAAGTTATTCCAACAGAATACTAATATGATGTAATCAGTCCGCCAGAAACGCATGAGACATGATATTCCAAGAAAATAATAATAAAGGCGGAACCAGTCCCACAGTAAAATGCATGCAGACGGTGATATTCCAATGTAATAAGAAAGACTTTTAATAATAGAAGAATGTCACCAAGTATAGGTAGATCACAGCGTACAAAGTTATTCCAACAGTAATAATAAGCGTTGGAATAACAACAGTTCTCTTCATGAATAAGAAAGAATAACACCTTATTTAATACAACAAATAATATTCCTACCTTTAAGAAGAAGTAACGGATATATAAGAAGTGAAGTAGCGAATACTTTCTTCTTCTCTCTATAGTTTATCTCTAAAGTTCAAAGTGAATTCGTAAGAAAATAATGAAGGAATGAGCTTCTATTTATAGAAAAATGGACCTGATAGTAATTAACTCATGAACGGTCCGTGATTGATTTACTTTAATCGACAGTCCATATTTAAAGCAAAATCTTTTAAATAAAATATAATATATTCTATTTATAATCTAATAAAAGGAATAACTTTATAAAAGATTTTACTATGCAAACGCTTACGCAGCACTATGCAAACACTATGCATAATAAAAATATAATATATTCTAATTATTGTCTAATAAAACATATAGCTTTATAAAAGTATTCATTTTTATATAAAAAGATTTTACTATGCAAAAATACTATGCGCATACACTATGCAACACTATGCATAATAGAATATAATATATTCTATTTATAGAATAACTTTATAAAAGTATTCATTTTTTATATAAAATATTTTTCGTATTATTACATTAATAATACCAACAAAAGCGAGTGACTTATCACATAAGCATCAATAATCAATATCGTGTGCTACTATGCAACCACTCAGACATCGCACTTTTAACACTTAAGTGTTTCAACAGATTAACGATAAAACTTCCGCCGTTATTTTCATAAAGTATTTTTATCGTTTTCTCAATCCGACAATAATTTCGTTGTGGGGTCCACCAATGATTGTGTCGTTGTATTAATATTCCCTGTTAAAATGAATATTCCCCGACCAATCGAATATTATATAACAACTTCACGATTACTTTTGCAAAATTTATAAATATTACCCACAACTATTATATCAATTTCACTCCATAATATTCAAAAATAATATTTATAGAAAATTCATCTTTATTCAAAAAGTTGGGGTTTTACATCTACTACAAGATTCAACCATTATATTACACAAAGTAAACCTAGAACAAAAGTTATAAGGAACCAAAATTGGTACCTTGACTGTTCTTCAATTCTCGAAAACCCAGAAATTGAAGAACAGGTCTGACAACAATTTCGGAGGCTTGAATCTCTCAGTTGTGTTGTTGTTTGGTCATGAAATCAAATGTTAGTTGTAGTATTATACTTATACTACATTCTAGGTATCATTAACTTCCCAGACATCATCAGGAACACTGTTTTAATCACGGTCAAACTACCCACCTTGTTGTCTGACATGAAGATCTGGCAGGCTCAAGAACAGCCCAAGAACACCATTAGCGACAGTTTTGTTGCCTATGTTACCTTTAGCGACACTTAATTATGAAAATTAATTATTTTAATTAAATAAATAGAAAAAATAGTTTTTAATTATTAAAAATACATAATAAATTCCAAAAAATTATTTTAAAGTCTGAAAAATAGTTTTTAATTATTTTGAGTATATTTCATAAATATTTAATATTTTTGGAATATAAATGGTATTTAATTTATTTAATTATAATATTAAATAAATTATTTAAAATGATTTTAATATACTTAAAAATCATGAAAAATAATATTATGGTATAAGAAAATATTTAAAGATATTTTCGGTGACTTTTAATATTTTGTGATGAAATTCATTAATTAATCAATATTAATGATAATTAATTTATTTAATAAATATATTAAATAAATTATGGAAAAATAGAATAAATAATTTAAAAATCATATGAAAATGATTTAAGTGTTATAAAAATATTTTAAGTTATAAAATATAACTTTTGATATTTTTCCATGAAAATATTAATATTTTAATATTAATAGCAATTATCGGATAATAAATTTAATGGTTTAAAAATCATATAAAGGTGATTTTAAGGTATTAAAAATACTTTGTGATATTATAAAATATATTATAATAATATGACTTGTATTTCATTATTATTTGATAATAAATAGATATTAATGATAAAGGAATATTGTGGTATTAATTATTGAAAATTCTTGATAAATGATAATAATTATTTAAAAATTATTATGAGACTTGGAAAAATATTTTGACTATTATTAAAATTATCTGAGATAATTGTTAAGGGTTAGGCAGAGTTTAATTGAACTTAGACTCGATAAAAGTCCGACTAGACCGTCGGGACGTTAGAATTTTTGCCTCTAATTCAAGTTCGATTTGAAATAGTTTGACACGACATCGAGTCTTATGTGTTATAGACTGATAGGGTTATGTATTATGTGCTATGTGTTTAGGTTATTCTATGCACATCTATATATATAATAGTATTATATTGTGATGATATTATTCTAATATTGGAGATCTATATTACTAATATTAGGTCTCTGGATAAAGCGTTATAAATTGCGTAGCTGTGAATCAATTGATTCAGCAAGTTTATTTTACTTAACTCTACTAAGAGTGTTTCATCTCGGATAAGCTTATGGTTAATCATTCATTGGTTGCCATGAATGTACTTCTGTGCATATATGCATATATAAGTCGTATAAAAGGTCGATCACCTTCATTACTAGTTGGTTCAGGATATATTTATTCATGTATAATACTTGTTCACCATAAATTTGTTCTGCTAGTTCACAATTATATTGTTGAATTATAGCCGATTTTATTATTCGTAATCTTTCAATCATGATATATCATTATATTATTGAATTTGAACTTCTTTGGGCAATCCTTATGCTCACCCTTGCTATATCATGATAAAACATTGCAGATTAAGATTTAACGCGTATTTGATACAAGGAAAGGTTAAAGACAGTTCCAGCTTAAAGTTAATGTGCATGATTAGTTTTGTAATAGTATAGTTTGATAATGATGTTATGTGTTAGATAGTTTTTCTATCTCTCATAGAAAAAAGTGTACTCTCCCAACTCTTGGAATTATGTTTACTGATATCTAGCATAAGACTCCTCTTATGTGACGCCCCCAAAATAGGTATACATCACCCATTCTGAGTCGCCAAATACATGGTACAAAATTTAAATAAAAACTTCCTTATACAATACGACAAAAATGTAGCTAAGAGTTTGTACACGAATATTGTCTAGTAGATAGTATTCAAACTCAAATGGAGTCCTCATTACAATTATTATCACACTATTTTATAAAATAGTGAGGACTACTACAGGCACCAACTCAGATTTTCATTCCATTCCTCGACTAGTCCTGGCTACGTTCTTATTTCCTAAAGAGAACAACGAAAGAAAAGGGTGAGCTCAACTAGCCTAGTAAGAAATATTATGACTAAGATAATGCAGAATAAATTATCGTTAGCCTTCAACAGTATAAAAACTAATAGAATATAATAGACAACAAGTTTTAGAGCAACAACTGCAGCGGAACAAGCAATCCATTAGAAGAGCCAAACATAGCATGATATCTATTATCTTCTATGATTTAAAAGTTTATCATCAATTTTATTGTTGAGACTCAACTTAATAAATAATTTACATCACTGAATTATCCATGCACTACAGGCCAATGATATTCATTAGTATCACAACCACGAATTATCCATGCACTACGGGCCAAGGATATTCTGTTTTCACCAATGGTCATTATGATATCGAATAATCCCTGGTCATAATCATACCAACAACTGTCCATCAATGCACTACGGGCCAATGAGGACTTTTACCACATCATTTGTAATATTACGGGCCATGATTATACCGAATGATCTCTGGTCATAATCATACCAATCAACAGTTCATATATGCACTACAGGCCAAAGATGATTTTCATCATAATATAAGTATGAGGATGATGACAATGATATAAGAATTCAATTAAATGAGAGCAAATGATAAATTTTTAAAGATTTATAATTTAATTTATCCAGAACTCAATAATGTCCAAATTATCAACATGATACTGCTTTGTGGAGTAAAATTCAAGAATAATATTTTATCAAAAATGATTTGGACAGAAAAAAAATCAATTTTTATCATGAATAGTATCCCGGGTGAATAGTACCCGAGTGAATAGTACCACATGAATAGTACTTCGTTAATAGTACTTCGGGAATAGTACTCTATGAATAGTATCCCGTGAATAGTATTTTATGAATAGTACCCCATGAATAGTACTTTGTGAATAGTATCCCATAAATAGTACTTCATAAATAGTGCCGTAAATATGAATAATGTCGTACGTATGAATAGTGTCGTATAAATGAATAGTACTACGACATGAAAAACTTAAAATTTAACAATCTTGTAAAACGATACTAGATGAAGCACAAATTTCAAGGATATTCAACTAATTTCACGGAGTATAGAAGCAATACTTCAACAAAATGAGTGTAGAATTAGGGATACAAAACGAAATAATATTACTTACATAATATAGAGTATGGAAGAAAATATTATTTCATATGAATATTGAACAAAAATAATATCCCTTACGAATAAGAAATAAATAACATCCATTACCTTAGTAGAAGGCTGGATACTGCAATAGTGAAGTAGCAGAATACTCTTCTTCTTTCTCTCTATAGCTTCTCTCTCTATAATTGCTCGTGTGAATCTTAGTGAATTGGTGAGAATGAAAGAAGAAATGAGCTTCAATTTATAGGAAAACATAGTTTCGATAATTGCACGTTTAGGGGTTAGAATTATTAGAATTTAATACCTTCATCTTTGCCTCTATTTTTAATTTAGTCCTTCAAGTATTATCAATCTTGCACAACCTCCCCTAATAGTACATGAATGTGAACCAATAGTTCCATGCATGTGAACAAATAGTTATTTGCATGTGAACTAATAGCAATTAATTACTCATGTATCCGATTAATTTCTCGTTTGGTCAATTATAATAACAAAACTAACAAATCATAGAATTACCTCCTTTGAGGATAATTGGGTCACGGAAGAATTAAAGAAAACTAAATGAACAAACATCTTTAATCAACACGAACTTATTCATCATTAATATTATAACTCACAATATTTAACAACCAGATCATTCCCAGGAAAGAGGAGGCTTTTCAATAAGGATTTCTCCCTATAGGCGCGCAATTAGGTGACCAAACCCCTTTTCTCGACAGAACTTTCTAGACATCGTCAATAATGCAAATAATAATATGAATAACTTTGTTGTCTCAATTATTGATTTAACAATATAAAATATTGTGCAGATGATACCGTGATAATAATTGAATCAAAAATATGAGATATACTATGCAACAATTACTATGGCAATTATTGAATAAAACTGAGTGACTTCTCACGTAAGAATCAATAATCAAAGATACCGTACAATACCGTGTACTACTATGCAACCATGCGTATTACTGTATTTTTACCACCGGGTATTTCAACAGTTTAACGGTAACAATTTCACCGTTATTTTTATAAAAAGATATTTCTGTCATTTTCTAACTACGACAATACTTCCGTTGTGGGGTCCACCAATGATTTTGCCGTCGTACGGATATTCCCCGACAAAAAGAATATTCTCCGACCAAACGAATATTTTATGACAACTTGCATACTTTGCAAAAATTATAACTACTACCCACAACTATAAAAATATATCAAATCCACACCATTATATTCAAAAATATATTTCGAAAAAAATTAATCTTTATTCATAAAAGTTGGGGTCTTACATCTTATATAGATATTAGTTAACCCTTTTATTATAATTGAAATAGGGTATTATTTAATTAATTAAACTCCTTTAATTAATTAGCTCCCTAACATATTAGGAATAATTAGTTAAACTCTTTTAATTAATTAGCCTCTTAATCCTATTAGGAATATATGAGAGTACTTTTATTAATTAATTCTCAAACTCCTTTAGGAATTAAATAATAATAGTAGTAGTAATAATAATAAGACTCCTCTTATTAATTTATATTTAATTTTTCCAAAATATTAAGCTAGTTAATTTATTCTATCACCCTAGATTAAATTAAATACACTTAACTTATTATTACGATTATGTCATTTACTTCTTAAATAAATATTTTTCCTTTTATGGTGTGCCCATTTAGGTTCTCCATATTAAACCGGTTGTGAATAAATCAATTAGAACAATTCTAATCTTATTTAAATAAATAAATTAAAATATTAATTTATTTAAATAAATAATATTTATTCTACAATAGGGATAAGCCTTCTTAGCGATTAACGACTTTCCAGATAATATAGATTTCAACATTAATCATAAAAGAATATTTGAGTAAATAGTTACCGCACAATTTAATCCTTCCACCATACAATGTAAGACCCCAAATTTTATGAAATGAAAGTATTCAATTTTCTTATAATTATTATTTTATTTCGTAAATGGTTAAATTGATAAAAGTTTAAAGTTAAGGGTGATATTTGAAAATTTTACAAAGTATGCAAGTTGTTATAAAATATTCGTTTGGTCGGAGAATATTTTTTTTTGTCGAGGAATATCCAGATGACGCAAGACAATCATCAGTGGACCCCTAATGTGAAGTATATTATCGTAGTTAGAAAAGCAGCGTAATTATCTTTTATAAAATAACTACGAAAGTGTTACCGTTAAAATTGTTGAACTACCCGGTAGTAAAAGTACAGTAATACGCGTGGTTGTATTGTAGCACACGGTATTGATTATTGATGCTTACGTGAGAAGTCACTCAGTTATACTCAATTATTGCTACAGTAATTGTTCCATTATATCTCTCATATTATTGATTCAATTATTGTCACAGTATCATCTGCATAATATGATATATTATTAAATCAATAATTGAGATGACAAAGTTATTCATATTATTATTTTCAATATTGACAATGTCTAGAAGTTCTGTCAAGGAGAGGTTTGGTCACCTAATTGCACGCCAATAAGGAGAAATCCTTATCGGAAAGCCCCCTCTTTCCTTGGAACGACCAGGTTGTTAAATATTGTGAGTTATAATATTAATGATGAATAAGTTCGTGTTGATTAAAGATGAAATTGATTGTTCCATTGTGTTGGAATTATTAGTGATAGTGGAAATCGACATTTATTTTGATAATAATTGATGTCTGGAGGTTATATTGACCAATCGGGTATTCGGGGCACTTTTCGTGTCGAAGTACTATTCATGGGATACTATTCACTCGGTTACTATTCACTCTAGTATTGTTCACTCGGGTATTTAGAACACTTTTCGTGTCAGAATACTATTCACGGGGTACTATTCCTGAAGTACTATTCACGGGGTACTATTCACCCGAAAAATATATTTCTTTTCGGTCCAAATCATTTTTGGGTACAATATTATTCCATGAGGAGATGTGATAATTTTTCAGACCGTTGGTTGAAGTTATAATAGTAAATCAATATGGATCATTGGTTGAAGATATAATAGTAAATCAATATGGACCGCTGGTGGAAAGTTATAATAGTAAATAATTATGGATCGCTGGTTTAAAGTTTTAATAGTAAATCAATATGGACCGTCCGTTTAAAAGTAAATCAATCTGGACCGTTCATGAAATAATTACTATTCAGTCCATTCTCCTATAAATAGAAGCTCATTCCTTCATTATTTCTTACGAATTCACTGAAACTCTAGAGAGAGAAACTATAGAGAGAAAGAAGAAAAGTATTCAGTATTCAATTTTTCTAAGGTAAGGGATATTATTATTATAGTAAGGGATATTATTATAATTATAGTAAGGGGTATTATTTCTTTCGTATTCATGAAGAGAGCTATTGTTATTCCATTCCTTATTATTCATTGGAATAACTCGGCATACATCAATCTTGCATACATGGTGAAATTCTTCTCGTTATTCCATTCTTTATTATTCGTTGGAATAACTTGTCTATGCCAATCTTGCATACATGGTGAAATTCTTACGTTATTCTATTCTTTATTATTTTGTTGGAATATCACATGCTGTGCGGATTACATTATGACCTAGTTCCATTCTTTATTATTCTGTTGGAATAACTTTGTCGTGTGGTCTATCGCATGCATGGTGAATTCTTCCATTATTCCATTCTTTATTATTACATTAGAATATCCCATCTGTCATGCGGATGACGCGTGACTGGTTCTATTATTTATTATTCATTGGAATAACATGTTTGTGCTGATCTATCGCATGCATTGTGAATTCTTACGTTATTCCATTCTTTATTATTCATTTGAATAACTTTGTCCATATGGATTACTACATGCATGGTGAATGATCCTTTGCATTCATTCTTTATTAAATTGTGGAAATGATGCATCACGTGGATTCTGCATGGCGAAAGTGAAAATCCATTTTTGAGTTTCGTAATTTTTTCCGACCCTCAAAATTCTAGAAAAATTTGAAATGATAATTTGATGAGTTTTCTAGATTGTGTCCAAAACTGGCGATTTTTGCATGTATAGATAAGGAGTTATGAATTTTATAGGAAAAAATTATTTTAAAAGTAAACCCTTATAACTCATTGTGGTTAACTCCAAAATTGGTGAAATATTTATTGGGAGTACATATATATAACAGGAATATACCTTGTAAATTTTGGAATGATTGGACAAAAGTATAATTTATGATAAATGTCTAAATATTAATAGCGATTTTGGCCATAAAAAAATAGTAAATGAATTTTAAAATTAGAGAAAATATATGTTCAATATGGGACTATATTCTGCTAAATCCCAGAAATGAATAATTTTTGGGACTGATTTGGTATTTTTCATGAAAATAGTTTAGTTACGAACATATAAATTAAATATGTTATGTGAAGTTGAAAAATTGGTAAATAAGAGTTTATGGCTTGGAAATCCTATATAAGGTATATGTAGATTTTTGATGAGTGATTTGATCATTGGTGATAAAATCTTATGAGTATAGCATTTTGAATGATTAAATGCATTATTTGGTAAAATATAAACAATTAAAATAAAAGTCAACTTATGAGTTTATGGCTTGAAAATCCTATATAAGGTATATGAATTATTAAATGCATTATTAGGTAGGTCATACTAGCGAAGGAATTCCGAGTCTCTCCTCCTAGTTCTTGTCTCACATCTCACCAGGATCATATCCCTAAGCTTTGATACCAAGTTGTGACGCCTTCCCCAAATCTGGTATACATCACCCATCTTGGGTCGCATGGATACAAGGTCTTGAATACAAATACAACTTAATTATACAACGATTCGGTAAAATACGACAAAACATAGGTTTGTGAGTTTTAATACAAATATTGTCATCTAGACAATATCCACACTCAATGGAGTCCTCATTACATTTATTATCACACTATTTCACAAAATAGTGAGGACTACTAATGCACCATATAGGATCATCACTCTGTTCCCTAACTAGTCCCAGCTACGTTCTCATTTCCTGAAGAGAACAATGAAAGAAAGGGTGAGCTCAACTAGCCCAGTAAGAAATATTATGACTAAGATAATGCGAGAATAAATTATCATTAGCCTTCAAGCGGTGTTAAAGCGATAAAATATAATAAACATCAAGTTTAATCATAATGAACAAGCAATCCATTAGAAGAGTCAAGTAGAGAATAAAATCTACTATCTTCTATGATTTAAAAGGTTTTTTCATCACTTTTATCATTTGAGACTCAACTTAATAAATAAAATCGAATCATCCTCGCTCCACGGCGAGGATATTCATGTAATCATCAATGGTCATGACTATACCCAAATAAACCACGGTCATAATCATACCAACAACTGTCCCCACCAATGAACTACATGTGCCAATGAGAACTTTTACCACATCATTCGTCACATTACGGCCATGATTATACCGAATAATCCCTGGTCATAATCATACCAAGTCCATCTATGCACGTAAGCCAAAAATGACTTTCAACATAATATAAGCATTAGGATATTGACAATTCAATAAAACCAGTTCAAGAATAAATTTTAAAGATTTATAAGTTAATTTATCCTGAACTCAATAACGCCCAAATTGTCGACATGATATCATTGCTTGTGTGCGATAAAATTCAAGAATGCTCAGAAGAATATTTCCATGAAAAGATACTGGATGAAGCGCAAATATCAAATATATTCCACTAATTTCATGGAGTATAGTAGCCAAAGCTTTAACCAACTGAGTATAATATAATATATAAAACTGCAAATGGATTTTCATCCGCCATGCAGTAATCACATATCTGAGATCATTTCCACAATTTAATAAGGAATGAATACAGGATCATTCACCATGCATGTGGTAATCACACAGACAAAGTTATTCAACAAAATAATAAAGAATGGAATAATGAAGGATTCACCATGCGCGATGCGATCGCATTTGCCAAGCAGTTATTCCTAACAGAATAATAAATAATGGAACGTGTCCCAGGCGTAAGCGCATAGTATATGATAAACAGAATAATAATTATGGAACGGTCACAAAACGCTTACGCATGTAGAGGATATTAAAACGAGAATAATAAATAATGGAACCAGTCCCACATAAACGCATGCACGGGATATTTCGACGTAATAATAAAAAAACGAAATATTAGAAGAATTTCACCATGTATGCGGTACTTCGCATAAATAGGTTATTCCAACATAATAATAAAGAATGGAGTAACAGAAGAATTTCACCAAGTATAAGGTATCCCGCTTATCTGAGTTATTCCAATGTAATAATAAAGAATGGAATAATGTAAGTTCTCTTCATGAATAAGAAAGAAAGAATACCCCTTACGAGTACAAAAAAATAATATCCCCTACCTTAGAAGAAACTGGATATTGGAGTAGTGAAGTAGCAGAATACTTTTCTTCTTTCTCTCTATAGTTTCTTTCTCTAGAGTTTCAGTGAATTCGTAAGTAATAATGAAGGAATGACCTTCTATTTATAGGAGAATGGTGAATAGTAACTAATTCATGAGCGGTCAGATTGATTTACTTTTAAATAGATTTCATCATATTGATTTACTATTAAAACTTAAAGCAACGGTCCATACTGATTCACTATTAATACTTTAAACCAGTGATCCATATTGATTTACTATTAAAAATTTAAACCAACGATCCATATTGATTTACTAATATAATTTCAACCAACGGTCTAAAAAATTAGCACATCTCCTCATGGAATAATATTGTACCCAAAAATGATTTGGACCAAAAAAATATATATCTTACGGGTGAATAGTACCCCGTGAATAGTAATTCATGAATAGTAACTCGTGAATAGTAACTTGTGAATAATAAATCATGAATAGTAACTCATGAATAGTACTCCGACACAAAAAGTGTCCCGAATACCCGATTGAACAATATAACCTCCAGACATCAATTATATTAACACAAATAAGTCCAACACAATGGAACTATAAAATTCATCTTTAATCAACACGAAATTATTCATCATTAATATTATAATTCACAATATTTAACAATCAGGTCATTCTCAGGAAAGAGGGGGCTTTCCGATAAGGATTTCTCCTTATTGGCGTGCAATTAGGTGACCAAACCTCTCCTTGACAGAACTTCTAGACATTGTCAATATTGCAAATGATAATATGAATAACTTTGTTGTCTCAATTATTGATTTAATAATATATCATATTATGCAGATGATACTGTAATAATAATTGAATCAATAATATGAGAGATATGATGCAAAGAATTAATTTGTAAGTAATAATTGAGTATAACCGAGTGACTTCTCACGTGTAAGCATCAATAATCAATACCAGGTGCTACTCTTATGCGTGCACGTATTTACGTACTTTTTTACTACCGAGTAGTTCAACAATTTTAACCAGTAACACCTCCATAGTTATTTTTATAGAAAGATAATTTTGTCGTTTTTCTAACTACGACAATATTTTTGTTAATGGGGTCCACTAATGATTGTGCCGTCGCATAATATTCCACAAAAAAAGAAAATTCCCTGACCAATCGAATATTATACAACAACTTGCATACTTTGCAAAATTTATAAATACTATCCACAACTATAACATTATATCAAATCCACACCATAATATTCAAAAAAATTATTTCGAGAAAATTAAATATTTATTCATAAAATCTGGGGTCTCACATTGCTCGTTCCGCTGCAACTATGGTTGAAAAGTTTTATCATCTGCCATATGTTCTAAATCTCTGATTCATTACTGACAAAGGCTATTGATAATTTAATTATCTTTAGTTATGATATTCTTTACTGGGCTAGTTGTGCTCACCCTTTTGCTTCACAATTCCTTTCAGGTAATAAGAGTGTAGCTGGGTCAAGCGGGGATAACAGAGGAATAGAATGGTGGTCTATAGCTGTTGAGGTCCTCCCTAAATAGTATGAAAATAATTTTGTTGAGAACTTCAGATAAGTTTGTCGTATTGTATACGTCATTTCATAAGAGTTATGAGTTTTATAGGAAAAGATTATTTTAAAAGTAAACCCTTATAACTCCTTGTGGTTAAGTCCAAAATTGGTGAAATATTTATTGGGAGTACATATATATAATAGGAGTATACCTTGTAAATTTCGGAATGATTGGACAAAAGTATAATTTATGATAAATGTCTAAATATTCAGCAGTTTTGGCCATATAAAAAATAGTAAATGAATTTTAAAAATTTTGAGAAAAATATATGTTCAATATGGGACTATATTCGCTAAATCGAAATGAATAATTTTGGGAATTGATTTGGTATTTTTCATGAAAATAGTTTAGTTACGAACATATAAATTAAATATGTTATGTGAAGTTGAAAAATTGGTAAATAAGAGTTTATGGCTTGAAAATCCTATATAAGGTATATGCAGATTTTTGATGAGTGATTTTGATCATTGGTGATAAAATCTTATGAGTATGGCATTTTGAATGATTAAATGCATTATTTGGTAAAATATAAACAATTAAAATAAATTTTTTATAAGTTTAAGAAGTAATTAAAATATTATTATAATATTAATAATATTAGATTATTAATTTATTAAGTGATTAATAATATTTGGATAAATTTAAAGTCTTTAATATTTATCCTTGATTTCGATTTGATTAATGCTTATATCATTGTCATCATCCTCATGCTTATATTGTGATGAAAGTCATCTTTTGGCTTACGTGCAAAGATGGACCCGGTTGATTATTGGTTTTCTGATTTGTATATCTTTCGCTTACGTGCAAAGATGGGTATTGATTATTAGTTTTCTGATTGTATATCTTTGGCTTACGTGCAAAGATGAACTATTGATTGATGAGTATCTTTGGCTTATGTGCATAGATGAACTGTTTATTGGTATGATTATGACTAGGGATCATTCGGTATAATCATAACCCGTAATGTTATAGATGATGTGGTAAAAGTCATCATTGGCCCGTAGTGCATTGATGGACAGTTATTGGTATGATTATAACCAGGGATTATTCGGTATAATCATGATCATTGATGATTACATGAATATCCTTGGCTGTAGTGCAAGGATGATTCGATGATGTGGATTATTTATTAAGTTGAGTCTCAGCGATAAAATATTGATTATACACTTTTAATTCGTAAAAGATAGTAGATATCATGCTCTACCTGACTCTTTTAAAATACAGTTGTATATACATGGCACGAAGTGCAAAAGATGAATTGTTAATGAATATCTTGGTCGTAGTGGAAAGATGAATTTATTAGTATGATTATGAGCAGGAATTGTGATTTGGTATAACCATAATTTTTGATGTTTCAGGTGAAGATAGGTGATGAAAATTATCTTCGTCCTAGGTGCGAAGAGGAATTTAGAACCACAATTATGATTATGAGTTATTCACCTGATTGTGGACAGGAATTATTGACTGATGTTACAAGGATAAAACATTGTTGGTGGATTTTTAACGTGGAGAAGATAATAGACTTTATAGTCTATTTGACTCTTCTAATGGATTGCTCGTTCCGCTGCAACTATGGTTGAAAATTTTTATCATCTGCCATATGTTTTAAATCTCTGATTCATTACTGACAAAGGCTTTTGATAATTTAATTATCTTTAGTCATGATATTCTTTACTGGGCTAGTTGTGCTCACCCTTTTTCTTCACAATTCCTTTCAGGTAATAAGAGTGTAGCTGGGTCAAGCGGGGATAATAGGGGAATAGAACGCTGGTCTATAGCTGTTGAGGTTCTTCCTAAATAGTATGAAAATAATTTTGTTGAGAACTTTAGATAAGTTTGTCGTATTGTATACGTCATTTGATATTTAATTTTGGTGAACCGAATAGGGTGAGGTGAACCCAACTTTGGAAGGGTGTTTTGCCACTATTATACAAGATGTCTAATGACATACAACCTCGTGTTATCATAAGACATGGTTGTGCACATCCACTTGTTGAGTATATCTACAAGCACTACCTATATGATATTGGAGTATATTTGAAATATAATTTTCACTTGGAGACAACAGAGATAATTATATGTCAAGAGAAGACTCACCATTGGAAAGAAGATGATAGTAATCTTCTTGTTTTTCTTTGGGGACTTTTGGGTCAACCAAGGATAATTCTGTGGACATATGATATCTATCATAACCTAGACGTATGGCCTCCCATGTACGAAGGTTTCCTTGAGTACTTCCCAAAGATTTTAATTTCTAAAACAGTTTTTGACTGTACTTTTATGTAAAGTACCATTGTAAGGTTGTGGTCGAGGCACCATGAGAGTTACATACATTTGTATTAAAACTCACAGTTTATCTGTTGTCATACTCTGCACGATAGTTCAACAGTTGTATAAATGAAGTTTGTATTTGATTTTTATAGTGTGATATCTGGCGACTCAGAATGGGTGATGTATACCTATTTTGGGGGTTTCACATACAATGTCCCAATTAAATAAAAGACATGAAATTACTGTCAAGTCTTATTTTATTTAATTATATGTATTTCGATTCTTAAATGCACAACTTCAAATAATGCAAATTAGAAACTCCTTTTTTAATTTCATTCTGCCTTGGCCAAGGACTACTGGGTTGTCATTTATCTAATCACATATGACATTTCTCTTCTTTTATTAGAAGCGGTAGATTCTTTATTGATCATACATATCTCCATGTACAACTTATTATACCCAAGCATACCCTTTGATATACCCTAAGGGTCTTAAGGAATAAGTCAAAGTATAATTCATCATACACAAGATACTATGATGATCTCAAGTCCAATGATCACTTGTACTACTATCACTATAAGAATTCCTATTGACAGGCAAGTAAAACTCCATTAGGTATTCCTTAGCGAGCCATGTTCAGTGTACTTATTCTCCAATAAGCACATACATACTTGCTTTAGTGTCTCCACATAAATGATCATGAGATCAATCATCCTCATCCAATGAGCAAGCAACATATGTACCAATCTATCCGAATTCATTAATCCCCAATTTAGTAATCCAACGATTGAGAACTATTTTAGTTTTAAGCTTTCTAAGCATTTAGATCTCATTATAATGATCATCATCATTATTCTAAAAGCATTTCTTAAAACTATGGGTTTATCACATATTATAAAGCAGCATCATGTAGATAATTAAAAGCCTTTAATAAATTAATAATTTTTATTAATAAATGAATAAGATTGTTACAAAATATATGCTTTATCATAAAAAATGATTGGCTTGTGTGCATACCACTTTCAGTTAACAACAGTGCCTACCCTGCTGGTAGTTAACAACGGTGCCTACCTGCTGGTAGTTAACAATGTTGCCTACCCTTTTGGTAATTAACAACGGCGCCTACCCTGTTGGTAGTTGACAATGGTTAATCACTAGACTGTCTTGATGCCTACTCGAACAGTAGTTTTCAATAACAAATTTTTCCCCAAGTTTGGCCATTTTACGTGTATGCATATTTGACTCTACCGAGGATGCATGCCAAACTTTTTAATGGAGATGTGCCCTGATATAGCGCGGTTACACATGTGCAGACCATGCATGATGTGATGATCTTAGGAGTTTATTGTCTTAGGTTTGTAGACACTTGAAATTTTGCATTCCTGTTACTAACCTTGCAGGAGGGCAAAATTGTCTTCTAGAGATAAACCTGTAAGTCAAATCAGCTCAATCCCGGAGATAACCCCAGGATACTCTGTTTTCAATCCCAGAGACAACCCCGAGATACTCAGTTTTCAATCTCGAAGACAACCCCGAGATACTCAGTTCCAACCTCGGAGATAACCCCAAGGGATGTAGTTCCAGTTCCGGAGACAACCCCAGGACACTCAGTTCCAACCCCAGAGATAACCCCGGGAGGTCAAGACACCTCAGAGATAACCCTGAGGACACTCATCCTTCACAGCAGCCCAATCTCAGAGATAACCCTGAACAACGACTGCTACATCTGTGCAAAGACGGAGATAACCCCGGTGAGGGGCAAAATCTTCATTTTGCCACCTTGATACTACATTCAAACCGTCTCAACAAAATTTCAATCAACACTACAGACAGAAGTGTCCCATAAGAACTATAGCTCAAATCCCGAGTGACTACTACACAAGGCAACACACCGAATAGAATTTAAAGACTTGGAGATTTGGTCATGGACCCATCTTCTCAGCTTTATACAACCTCTAATCCCATATCATTGTGTAGCTCTCGACAATAGCATCCCGAAAAGGTATATCACGCCTTTATCGGTAGCCCAGATTGAAAGTTATGAAGGTTCGAGCGAACAGCGCATTGCACGAGTGCACATACTTTGAGACAACGGGACCCGCATGGCTCGGGGCAACCTGGGCAGCCGCTGGTAGACCTGCGGCTACCATGGGTAAACCTGCGGTTGCCACGGGTAGATTAACGGCCATCTGGTCTTTAAATATGAGCTCTTGGTTGCTCATTTAAAAAAAAGAAGAAAATGAGAAAATGAAATAAAACTCTGTCCATTTTAGCTTTGTATACACTTCTAGAGTGCTCTAAACTGAGTGATTCTTCTTTCTAAATACTTGTAATCTCGTGTTTTGCTATATATATATATATATATATATATATATATATATATATATATCTACTAACGTTGATAGTCTCAATGTGTGGGTATGCAGGATCGTCGATCTATGGCTTTTTATTGCTTTTATATATATATAAATACATATATATATATATATATATATATATATATATATATATATATATATATATATATATTGTTATCGAACTACATTAGAATTGGAGCTTGAGATATAATATCCAGAATGCGTTCTGACTTTTAAATATATAAATACTTATATACATATTATTATCGAACTACATTTGGTGGAGCACTGGATATAATATCAAAGGTGCATCTACAACTTATATATATATATATATATATATATATATATATATATATATATATATATATTTACATTCTATGCGGCGGGGAGATCACTTTGTGACCTTTTCTTTGCTTTTATATATATATATATATATATATATATATATATTTACGCTTCAAAGTCCTGCCTAGAGTTTACTTCATGGTAGTTGATCGTTCATATATATATATATATGTTATATCCGCTTTAAACATTCAGCCCGTTCAAATTCCAAAAAAGCACTAAGCCTACAACCATACATGGCTACAAGTGGCCAGCCTAATCCTACTCCTATCTCTCACAAGGATTTTGAAAGATTAAACAATCAAAGAATTACACAAATCAACTCAGTGTCCACAAATGCCCATCCACACAGAACCCTCTGCACATGGAGGAATCTAGGGTCCAGACAGAGAAGTTCCAACACCTGAGTCTCAGACTGAGAAATCCAACAAAACCCCTGAAATCAACCATCTTAAAGAAGATCAAGACACCGGTGATATTCGGAAGAAGGTTCTACAAATAAAAGAGACCATTTGGTCCATCAAAGGGATTGGAACACACGGAAGTGTTTCATATTCCGACCTTTGCATCTTCTCTGGGGTTCATTATCTGAAAAAATTCAAGACTCCCAATTTTGAGAAATATGATAGATTGGGAGATCCTTATACCCACTTAAAAGTTTTCATTGGAGAGCTCGATCTTATGCCGAGAATGAAAAGCTCAGAATGCAGCTATTTTAGAAAAGTCTGACTGGAGAAGCCAGAGCATGGTACACCAGATTGGATAACTCCAAATGTAAGACCTCGAATTTTATGAAATAGAGGTATTCAATTTTTCTCATAATTATTATTCATTAAATGGTTAAATTGATAAAAAAAAAATTAAAGTTAAGGGTGATATGTAAATTTTTCAAAATAAACAAGTGGTTATAAAATAGTCATTGTTGTCGGGGAATATTCGTTTGGTCGTGAAATATTCTTATTGTTGGAGAATATTTGTACGACGGTGTAGCCACTTGTGGGCCCCATAATGGAATGAATGTCGGATATAGAAAGCGACAGAAATAACATTTTTATAAAAATAATGGCGTAGTTGTTACCGTTAAAACTGTTGGAATATCCGGTGGTTAAAATACAGTAATATGTGTGGTTGCACAGTAGCATACGGTATTGCATAATATTTTTGAATTATTGATTCTTACGTAAGAATGCACTACTCAATAATTGTTACAGTAATTACTGTTCAATATTTTATTTTATTAATTCAATAATTGCTATGTTGATATTTTATATTATTGTTGTTTCAATAATTGTCACTGCACAGTATTTCCCATTATCAGATTAATAATTCATATTATTTGAATAATATTATTAGATAACATTATTGGCAATGTCTAAGGAAGTTCTGTCTAGGAAAGGAGTTTGGTCACCTAATTGTGTGCCAGTAAGGAGAAATCCTTATCGGAAAGGCCCCTCTTTCTTGGGAACAACCTGGTTGTCATAATTGTGATTCTGTAATATTATTTGTGAATAATTAATTATTAATTTATATGATAAGGAAATATTTATTTTTTTATGTGGATATAAATGAAAGAATTAATAATGAGGTGTTTTATCAGTATTTTTTGGAATGGAGGTATTAAAAATCGTCCGTATGTGGATTTCGGGCATTTTCTGTTTGGAATTTGGAAAAACTTTCTTCTACAAAGTTGTAGAAAATTAAATTTCATATGACATGGACATAAAATTCGTATTTTTCTGATAAAAGGGCTATTTATTATGAATTATTGAAGTTGCTGATTATTGTTTAAATTTAAAACATTTTGGAAATTTTCTAAAATGGGTGGGCCCCACTTTTGGTTGGTGAGAAATGTGCTAAAATTTTATTTCAAAAGTGGTGGGCGTGAATAGTAGCAGGTAAAGCCATCAGGTAGCAGGTTAGTCAGCTTTGGCGTTCTAGCATTTTCCTATAAACAGGGTGCTTAGTTAGAATTGAAAATCACACCAGAATCATAAACTTTCTCTCTCTATATTATCAAGCGTATTTTTGTTAGTATTTAGATATTTGAGAGATGTTATTCAGTGCAAGTTTCCTTCGGCCTTATACCTGATATTCCAGTCAGAAGTATTCTTCTTTTGAGGTAAGGGATGGTAAGAGATGTTATTTTCTTCGTAAATGATGTTATTTTGTTCAATATCATTACGCCGAAATATTGGTATTAATTTTATTATGAAATTTTTACCTTTTTATGTCGATGTTACTATTCACGTATACGGTACTATTCACGTATACGATACAATTCATGAATACAGTACTATTTACGAGTATTATTCACGAAGTATGATTTTTCTTGTGAAATTTCTATCTTTTTGTGTCGGAGTTCTTATTCACGTTATCTGAGACTATTCACGATATCTGACCTTATTCATGAATACGTACCTTTATTTCACGAGTTTGATCTTCATTCTTGAATTTTACTCCACTATGGTTTATTACAGAGTATTTTTGAACTTGAATTATCTAAAGTACGAATTCCTAATTTTTGTTCTTTTATCTCACTGGATTCGTTTCTTTAAAATATTTTTCATCATCCTCAGTCCTAAATGGTGATATAACTAAATATCTTTGGCATGTAGTGCAAAGATGAATGAATTGTTGATGATTATATTTGGCCCGTTGTGCAAAGATGGACATGTGTTGAGATGAACATGACCAACTGGTGATACGAATGAATATCTTTGGCACGTACTGCAAAGATGAATATTTGATTCAAGATGTATATTGATTGATGTCACAGAGATAAATCCATATTTTGATCATATTATTTTTATTATCATATATAACATGTTTATAATCCTGGTGATGAAATTTCTCTTTCACTTGAGTGTAAAGGTCGGTAGATTATTGGTATGATCGTGACTATGTGTTCTCCTTGGCCAGTAGAGCAGAGTTGAATTGTTGACTGGTATGATTATGACCATTGAATTTATAATTGAATATCTTTAGCTTAAGTGCAAAGGTGAATTGATCAACATGGTTATAATTATTGTTTATATAAATTCTGAAATGATTAAGTATTTCTTTGAGATATTAATATCTTTGGCTTGTAGTGCAAAGATGACCTGTTGTTGAATATCTTTGGCCCGTAGTGCAAAGATGGCATGTTGTTGAATATCTTTGGCATGTAGTGCAAAGATGAACTGTTGATGAATATCTTTGGCCATAGTGCAAAGATGAATTTATTAGTATGATTATGAACAGGAACTGTGATTTAGTATAACCATGATCTTTGATGTTTCAGGTAAAGACAATTGATGAAAATTATCTTCGTCCTAGATGAGAAGAGGAATTTAGAACTACAATTATGATTATGAGTTATTCACATGATTGTGGATAGGAACTATTGATTGATGTTACAGGGTTAAAACATTATTGGTAGACTTTTAACATGGAGAAGATAATAGACTTTATGGTCTATTTGACTTTTCTAATGGATTGCTCGTTCCGCTGCAACTATGGTTGAAAAGTTTTATCATCTACCATATGTTCTAAATCTATGATTTATTACTGACGAAAGCTATTGATAATTTAATTATCTTTAGTCATGATATTCTTTACTGGGCTATTTGTGCTCACCCTTTTGCTTCATAATTCCTTTTAGGTAATAAGAGTGTAGTTGGAATTGGCGGGGGGTAACAGGGAATAGAGCGTGTGGTCTATAGTCATTGAGGTTTTCCCTAAAATAGGTGAGGTGAACCCAACTTTGGAAGGGTGTTTTGCCACTATCATACAAGATGTCTAATGACCTACGACTTCGTGTTATCATAAGATAGGGTTGTGCACATCCACTTGCTGATTATATCTATGAGCACTACCTATATAATCTTGGAGTTTGGTTGAAATATAATTCTCAATTGAAGACAATGGAGATATTTATATGGCAAGAGAAGACTCACCATTGGAAAGAACATGATAGTAATCTTGTTGTTTCTCTTTGGGGTCTATTGGGTCAACCAAGGATAATTCTCGAGTCATATGATATCTATTATAACTTAGATGCATGACATCCTATGTACGAAGGTTTCCTTAAGCATTTTCTAAATATTTTAATTTTTAAAACAGTTATTGATTGTACCTTTATGTAATGTATCAATGTGATGTGCTATCCAGGTAAAGGGATGAGAGTCAAAGTTGGTATCTATTTGTATTAAAACTCACAACGTATGTGTTGTCGTATTTTGCACTACAATTGTAATAATGAAGTTTATATTTGGAAATTTCATTGAGTGTATTTCGTGGTGACTTAAAATAGGTTGTGTGGATTGGACCTATTTTGGGGGAGTTACATTTGGTATCAGAGCTTAGAGATATGGTCGATGGCGAAGATCTGAGTCTAGAACTAGGAGGGGAGAGACGAGTAATATACTTTGCTAGTGTGTGACTTACCTAAGCTGAAATTTGTTACTTGATTAATTGACAAATTATGATATGTCAATTAACCTTTGTTTTGAAGTTGTATTCTAGAATAAGCAATGGAGAAATCATGATGACAAGGAAGATGGAATCTGAAAGCAAGGTATTCTCAACTCTTTGAAATACCAGGTACGTAAACTTCGGGGACGAAATTTAATAAGGAGGGGAGATTGTAAGACCCCGAATTTTATGAAATAGAAGTATTCGATTTTTCTTATAATTATTATTCAGTAAATGGTTAAATTGATAAAAAGTTTAAAGTTAAAGGTGATATATGTAAAATTTTCAAAATAAACAAGTGGTTATAAAATAGTCATTGTTGTCGAGGAATATTCGTTTGGTCGTGGAATATTCTTGTTGTTGGGGAATATTCGTACGATGGTGCAGCTACTTGTGGGCCCCATAACGGAATGAATGTCAGATATAGAAAGCGACATAAATTTTAAGACCCCGAATTTTATGAAATAGAAGTATTCAAGTTTTTTTATAATTATTATTCAGTAAATGGTTAAATTGATAAAAAGTTTAAAGTTAAGGGTGATATATGTAAATTTTTCAAAATAAACAAGTGGTTATAAAATATTCATTGTTGTCGGGAAATATTCGTTTGGTCGTGGAATATTCTTGTTGTCGGGAAATATTCGTACGACGGCGCAGCCACTTGTGGGCCCCATAACGGAATGAATGTCGAATATAAAAAATGACAAAAATAACCTTTTTATAAAAATAACGGCGTAGTTGTTACCGTTAAAACTGTTGGAATACCCGGTGGTTAAAAAGTAATGAATGTCTGGCGTGGTTGCCACAAAGGTACGGTATTGCACAATATTTTGAATTATTGATTCTTACGTACGAAAGGCACTACTTTCAATAATTGTTACAATAATTACTATTCAATATTTTATTTTATTGATTCAATAATTACTACGTTGATATTTTATATTATTGTTGTTTCAATAATTATCACTGCACAGTATTTCCCATTATCAGATCAATAATTCATATTATTTGAATAATATTATTAGATAATATTATTGGCAATGTCTAAAGAAATTATGTTTAGGAAAGGGGTTTGGTCACCTAATTGCGCGTCAGAAAGGAGAAATCCTTATCAGAAAGCCCCCTCTTTCCTGAGAATGACCTAGTTGTCATAATTATGATTCTGTAATATTATTTGTGAATAATTAATTATTAATTTATATGATAAGGAAATTTTTTTTTATGTGGATATAAATGGTGGAATTCTTAGAAAAGTGATAATTGTTGAAAATTGATATTTTATCTTTTCTGATAAAATAATTCATTCAAATATATTATTATATTACATTATAAATGTATAATGAGATAATATAATAATAATGGTGATATTTTTACACTAAATTCATGGTGCATGAATCAAATGAAAGAAATCTAGAAATCAAAAGAAGAACAAAATATAGAGATTTTCAAAAAAATTAGTCAATTATTTGATTTTGTAAAATCCATAACTCTTTGTGTATAATGAGTTAGGAGATGAGCCATATATCAAAAGAAAGCCCTGGAAGTAAGCTAACCGTAGAAATTAGAATCACCCAAAAATTCATTGTGGATATTTCGTGGTGACTGTTTGAATTAAACTGGTCTGAATGACTCATAGTCCGAAAAATCATTGTTCTTAAACTATATTGCGTGAGTTATAATTGTTTATCCGACCGTTGGATCGTTGTGATTTTTGGATATGTTATACATATATAAGTTGAGTATATATCCACAAATTTTAAACCGTTAAAAATTAACGTATGATTTGTTATAAAGTTTAAGAGGTGACTGATTCAGAAATTGTTGAAGTTTCTGAATTTATAAATGATTTTGGTTGAGATTTCTAGAAGGTGGGACCCACTTGTCCTTTTATCTCTTGATTTTGCTGAATTCAAGTGTGGAATGCTGGTCAAGTGGCGTGCTTGAAATTGATATAGAATATTAATATTTTATTATTTTAGTCTGCTTTGGCGTTTGGTATTTTCCTATAAATAGGGTGTTTAGTTAGAATTAAAAATCACATCAGAAACATAAGTTTTCTCTCTCTATATTATCGAGCGTATTTTGTGAGTATTTAGATACTTTGAGAGTTGCTAATCAGTGCAACTTCCTTAAACGTTATATCTGATATTCCAGTCAGAAGTACTGTTCTTTTGAGGTAAGGGATGGTAAGGGGTGTTATTTTTTTTGTAAATGATGTTATTTCTTTTAATATTATTATATCAAAATATTGGTATGAATTTTATTGTGGAATTTCTACCTTTTCATGTCGAGGTTACTATTCACATATATGTTACTATTCATGTATACGACACTATTCACGTATATGACACTATTCACGAATACGGTACTATTCACGAGTACTATTCACGAAGTATGATTTTTCTTATGAAATTGTTACCTTTTGTGTCGGGGTTACTATTCACGTAAACGACACTATTCACGTATATGATACTATTCACGAATACGACACTATTTATAAAAAAATTAAAATTTTATTTTCTTTGTCCAAGTTGTCTATTATGGTTACTATATTTGATTGTATTCATGTGTTGATCTTCGTTCTTGAATTTTGCTCCATAATTGATTATGATGGAGTATTTTTGAACTTGGATAAACCAAAGTACGAATCCCTAATCTTTATCCGTTAATCTCACTGGATTCGTTTCTTTAAAATATTTTTCATCATCCTCGGTTCTAAATGATGATATAACTGAATATCTTTGGCCTGTTGTACAAAGATGAATGATTACCTAATGAATATCTTTGGCCCGTAGTGCAAAGATGAATATTTGATTCAAGATGTATATTGATTGATGTCACATAGATAAATTCATGTTTTGATCCTATTGTTTTTATTATCATATATAACATTTTTATAATCCTGGTGATGAAATTTCTCTTTCACTTGAGTATAAAGGTGGGTAGATTATTGGTATGATCGTGACTATGGGTTCTCTTTGGCCAGTAGTGCAAAGTTGAATTGTTAACTGGTATGATCATGACCATTAAATTTACAATTGAAAATCTTTAGCTTAAATGCAAGGTGAATTAATCAACATGGTTATAATTATTGTTTATATAAATTCTGAAATGATTATATATTTTTTGAGATATTAATATCTTTGGCCTGTAGTGCAAAGATGATCTGTTGTTGCATATCTTTAGCTTGTAGTGCAAAGATGACCTGCTATTGAATATCTTTGGCCCGTAGTGCAAAGATGAACTATTGATGAATATATTTGGTCGTAGTTCAAAGATAAATTTAATAGTATTATTATGAACAGGAACTGTGATTTGGTATAACCATGATCTTTGATGTTTCAGGTAAAGACAGGTGATGAAAATTATCTTCGTCCTGGGTGCGAAGAGGAGTTTAGAACCACAATTATGATTATGAGTTATTCACATGATTGTGGACGGGAATTGTTGATTGATGTTACATGGATAAAATATTGTTGGTGGACTTTTAAAATGGAGAAGATAATAGACTTTATGGTCTATTTGACTCTTCTAATGGATTGCTCGTTCCACTGCAACTATGGTTGAAAAGTTTTATCATCTATCATATATTCTAAATCTCTGATTAATTATCTTTAGTCATGATATTTTCTACTGTGCTATTTGTGCTCACCCTTTTGCTTCACAATTCCTTTCAGGTAATAAGAGTGTAGCTGGATCGAGCGGGGGTAACAGGGGAATATAACAGTGGTCTATAACTGTTGAGGTTTCCCCTAAAATAGTATGGAAATAATTTTATTAAAAATTTTAGATAAGTGTGTCGTATTTTATACGTCATTTAACCATTGAATTTGGTGAACTGAATAGGGTGAGGTGAACCCAACTTTGGAAGGGTATTTTGCCACTATCATACAAGATGTCTAATGACATACGACTACGTGTTATCATAAGACAGGGTTGTGCACATCCACTTACTGAGTATATCTACGAGCACTGCCTTTATAATCTTGGAGTTTGGTTGAAATATAATTCTCAATTGGAGACAATGAAGATAATTATATGTCAAGAGAAGACTTACCATTAGAAATAACATGATAGTAATCTTCTCATTTTTCTTTGGGGTCTATTGGGCCAACCAAGGATAATTCTCGAGTTATATGATATCTTTTATAACTTAGACGCATGACCTCTCATGTACGAAGGTTTTTTTTGAGGATTATCCAAATATTTTAATTTCTAAAATAGTTATTGACTATACCTTTATATAAGGTATCAACATGATATGTCATCCAGGTAAAGGGATGAGAGTCACAGTTGGTATCTATTTGTATTAAAACTCACATCATATGTGTTGTCGTATTTTGGACGATAATTGTAATAATGAAGCTTGTATTTGGAAATTTCATTGAGTATATTTTGTGGCAACTCATAATGGGTTGGGTGGATTAGACCTATTTTGGAGGCGTTATAGAAATAACTTTTTTATAAAAATAACGGCGTAGTTATTCAATTAAAGCCGTTGGAATACCCGGCGGTTAAAATACGATAATATCGTGGGTTGCACAAATGTAGCACACGGTATTGCCTGATATTTTTTCAATTATTGATTCTTATGTAAGAAGCGCTACTCAATAATTATTACGAAGAATTCTTTATTCAATATTTTATTTTATTGATTCAATAATTGATATGTTGATATTTTATATTATTGTTGTTTCAATAATTCTCACTGCACAATATTTCCCATTATCAGATTAATAATTCATATTATTTGAATAATATTATTAGATAACATTATTAGCAATGTCTAACTAAGTTCTGTCTAGGAAAGGAGTTTGGTCACCTAATTGTGTGCCAGTAAGGAGAAATCCTTATCGGAAAGCCCCCTCTTTCTTGGGAACAACCTGGTTGTCATAATTGTGATTCTGTAATATTATTTGTGAATAATTAATTATTAATTTATATGATAAGTAAATATATTTTTTTTATGTGGATATAAATGAAGGAATTACTGATGAGGTGTTTTATCAGTATTTTGTAGGAATGGAGGTATTAAAAATCGTCCGTATGTGGATTTCGGGCATTTTCTGTTTGGAATTTGGAAAAACTTTCTTCTACAAAGTTGTAGAGAATTAAATTTCCTATGAAATAGAAATAAATTTCGTATTTTTCTGATAAAAGGGCTATTTATTATGAATTATTGAAGTTGTTAATTATTGTTTAAATTTCAAACATTTTGGAAATTTTCTAGAATGGGTGGGCCCCACTTTTGGTTGGTGAAAAATGTGCTGAAATTTTATTTCAAAAGTGGTGGGTGTAAATAGTAGCAGGTAAAACCATCAGGTAGCAGGTTAGTCTGCTTTGGCGTTCTAGCATTTTTCTATAAATAGGGTGCTTAGTTAGAATTGAAAATTACACCAGAATCATAAGCTTTCTCTCTCTATATTATCAAGCTTATTTTTGTGAGTATTTAAATACTTTGAGAGTTGTTATTTAGTGCAAGTTTTCTTCGGACTTATACCTGATATTCCAGTCAGAAGTACTGTTCTTTTGAGGTAAGGGATGTTATTTTCTTCGTAAATGATGTTATTTTGTTCAATATCATTATGCCGAAATATTGGTATGAATTTTATTATAAAATTTTTACCTTTCTATGTCGAGGTTACTATTCACGTATACGGCACTATTCACGAATACAGTACTATTCACAAAGTATAATTTTTCTTATGGAATTTCTATCTTTTTGTGTCGGGGTTACTATTCACGTATACGGTGCTATTCACGTATACGACACTATTGACGTATACGGCACTATTCACGTATACGGCACTAATTACGAATACGGCACTATTCATAAAAAAATGAAAGTTTCTCTTCTTTGTCCAAGAGGTCTATTATGGTTAATATCTTTGATTGTATCCATATTTTGATTTTCATTCTTGAATTTTACTCTACTATGGTTTATTATGGAGTATTTTTGAACTTGGATTATCTAAAGTATGAATCCCTAATTTTTGTTCTTTTATCTCACTGGATTCGTTTCTTTAAAATATTTTTCATCATCCTCAGTCCTAAATGGTGATATAACTGAATATCTTTGGTCTGTAGTGCAAAGATGAATGAATATCTTTGGTCCGTAGTGCAAAGATGGACAGGTATTGAGATGAACATGACCAACTGGTGATACAAATGAATATCTTTGGCCCGTAGTGCAAAGATGAATATTTGATTCAAGATGTATATTGATTGATGTCACAGAGATAAATCCATGTTTTGATCATATTGTTTTTATTATCATATATAACATTTTTATAATCCTGGTGATAAAATTTCTCTTTCACTTGAGTGTAAAGGTGGGTAGATTATTGGTATGATCGTGACTATGGGTTCTCTTTGGCCAGTAGTGCAAAGTTAAATTGTTGACTGGTAAGATCATGACCATTGAATTTATAATTGAATATATTTAGCTTAAGTGCAAAGGTGAATTGATCAACATGGTTATAATTATTGTTTATATAAATTCTGAAATGATTAAGTATTTTTTTGAGATATTAATATCTTTGGCCTGTAGTGCAAAGACGAACTGTTGTTGAATATCTTTGGCCTGCAGTGCAAATATGACCTGTTGTTGAATATCTTTGGCCGTAGTGCAAAGATGAATTTATTAGTATGATTATGAACAGGAACTGTGATTTGGTATAACCATGATCTTTAATGTTTCAAGTAAAGACATGTGATGAAAATTATCTTCGTCTTGGATGAGAAGAGGAATTTAGAACTACAATTATAATTATGAGTTATTCACATGATTGTGGACAAGAACTGTTGATTGATGTTACAAGGTTAAAACATTGTTGGTGGACTTTTAATATGGAGAAGATAATAGACTTTATGGTCTATTTGACTCTTCTAATGGATTAATCGTTCCGCTGCAACTATGGTTGAAAAGTTTTATCATCTACCATATGTTCTAAATCTCTGATTTATTACTAACGAAGGCTATTGATAATTTAATTATCTTTAGTCATGATATTCTTTACTGGGCTATTTGTGCTCACCCTTTTGCTTTACAATTCCTTTCAGGTAATAAGAGTGTAGCTGGGTCGAGCGGGGGTAACAGGGGAATAGAACGGTGGTCTATAGCTGTGAGACCCCAGATTTTATGAATAAAGATTTAAATTTCTCAAAATATTTTTTTTAATATTATGGTGTGGATTTGATATAATGATATAGTTGTGGGTAGTATTTAGAAATTTTGCAAAGTATGCAAGTTGTTGTATTATATTCGATTGGTCGGGGAATATTCGTTTTAGCAGGGAATATTCGCATAACCACAAGTAATCATTGGTGGACCCCACAACGGAATGATTGTCGGATTGAGAAAACGATAAAAATATTTTTATGAAAATAACGACGGAAGTTTTAAGATGCTATACTATTGAACTACTTCGGTAGTAAAGAAAGTACGATGTCTGGCGTGGTTGCATAGTAACACTGCGGTATTAATTATTGATGCTTACGTGAGAAGTCCTTTCGGTTTTGCTTATTATTTGGATTCCTATTTACCCATTTTTCAAAATAATCCGGTAAAAAATTATTTAAAATTGGGGCCCACATGTGGGCCCCGGATGTCAAAATCGATTTTTGGAAATGGGGGGAGTATCATTATAGGGAGGAATTTTATATATATATATATGTATATGATGTGGGTATATATATAATGTGTGTGTGAGTGGAAAATGGTGGAAAAGTGATAGTATGAAAGTGATGGGTGTAAGATATGTGTGTGTGATAGTGAAAGGTATATGGTGTGTGTGTGTGTGTGTGTGTGTGTGTAAGAGTGTAGTGAAAGTGATGTGTGGGTGGGAAAGTGAAAATTGTGTATGAATATAGATATATAATTGGTATATAAATATATACGATGAAAGTGATTTTGGGGTGGTGGGGATTGATGTTGGTTATGGGGGGGATAAAAATCAAGTGGTATATATATAATATTGATATATATTATTTGAAAACATGTGTTTATATATATATATTGTATTTTATATTTTTCTATTTTGTTTTTATAGAATGGATGATTGAATTGTGAACATCCGTAAATCTGCAGAATTATTTCGTCCATGAACAGTGCTCTTCCATTCTCCTATAAATAGAAGCTCATTCCTTCATTATTTCTTACGAATTCACTGAAACTCTAGAGAAAGAAAATTATAGAGAGAAAGAAGAAAAGATTTCTGCTACTTAACTACTCTTATATTCAGTTCTTTTACGGTAAGGGGTGTTATTCTTTCTTATTCATGAAGAGAACTGTTGTTATTCCAATTCTTATTATTCATTGGAATAACTCAGATACATGCTCACTCCCTATACTTGGTGACATTCTTCTATTATTCCGTCTTTACTACTACTTCTGTTGGAATATCACGTTCATGCGTTTTACGTGGGACCAATTAAAATCTTTATTAGTATTCATTTGAATAACTCGCTCATGTCGCAATACACGCATACAAGGTGATTTACATTGTTATTCCATTCTTTATTATTCTATTGGAACATCCATTCGATGCGAATTTCGCTTTGAATTCGTTCCGTTATTTAGTATTCGTTGGAATAACCTTTGTCATCGGAATCTGCATGCATGGTGATTTCTTTTGTTATTCCATTCTTTATTATACTCAATTGGTTAAAGTTTTGACTACTATACTCCATGAAATTAGTGGAATATCCTTCGCATGTAGTGCATGGATGATTTAATGATGTGGATTATTTATTGTTTGAGTCTCAATTGATAATGAGTGATGCAAAAACTTTTAAATCATAAAGATAGTAGATTTTATTTTCTACTTGACTCTTTTAATGGATTGCTTGTTCACATTGTAGTTAAACTTGATGTCTATTATATTTTATCGGTTTAACATTGTTGGAGACTAATGATAATTTATTCGTATTATCTTAGTCATAATATTTCTTCTTGGGCTAGTTGAGCTCACCCTTTCTTTCACCGTTTTCTCTTGAAATGAGAATATAAATTTGGGACGAGTCGGGGAGCGGAGTGATGGTCAGAGGATAGCATTAGTAGTCTCACTATTATGTGAAATAGTGTGATAATAATTGTAATGAGGACTCCTTTTGAGTTTGTATAATCTCTAGTAGACAATATTTGTATTCAAACTCACAGTTTATGTTTTGTCGTATTGTACACGATAGTTGTATTAGTAAGTTGTATTTGAATTCTGTACATGTATCTGGCGACCCAAGATGGGTGATGTATACCAATTTTGGGGACGTCACAATAGCTGTTGAGGTTTCCCCTAAAATAGGTGAGGTGAACCCAACTTTGGAAGGGTGTTTTGCCACTATCATACAAGATGTCTAATGACCTACGACTTCGTGTTATCATAAGACAGGGTTGTGCACATCCACATGTTGATTATATCTATGAGCACTACCTATATAATCTTGGAGTTTGGTTGAAATATAATTCTCAATTGAAGACAATGGAGATATTTATATGGCAAGAGAAGACTCACCATTGAAAAGAACATGATAGTAATCTTCTCATTTTTCTTTGGGGTCTATTGGGTTAACCAAGGATAATTCAAGAGTCATATGATACCTATTATAACTTAGATGCATGGCCTCCCATGTACGAAGGTTTTCTTGAGCATTTTCCAAAGATTTTAATTTCTAAAGCAGTTATTGACTGTACATTTATGTAAGGTACCATTGTAAGGTATCAATGTGATGTGATATCCAGGTAAAGGGATAAGAGTCACAATTGGTATCTATTTGTATTAAAACTCACAGCATGTGTTATCATATTTTGCACGACAATTGTAATAATGAAGTTTGTATTTAGAAATTTCATTGAGTGTATTTCGTGGCGACTAAGAATAGGTTGTGTGGATTGGACCTATTTTGGGGGAGTTACACCAAAATTCCCAGCTGAGAGGAGTTAGCCCATGCTTTCCTTAGTCATTACAGCTTCCAAACTCAGATGGCTCCAGACAGGTATCAAATTACCAAAGTCAAGAAGCAAGTCAATGAGTCATTCAGAGAGTATGCCCAAAGATGGAGGCATCTGGCTGCTCAAGTTATCCCATCTGTGACAGAATCTGAAATGGTGATGACATTCATAGATATTCAAGAAGCTCCATTTTATGAGAGGGTCCTAGCTGGAAGAAAAGCCATTCTCAGAAATGATTAAGCACGGAGAAATGGCAGAAATGGGATTAAAGTTTGGGAATATTCAAGACCTCGCCGCTTTGAAAGCCGTAGCTGAGCATATCCAATCTGAAAGTTATGGGAACAACCCTCGGAGGGTTCATAAGAAGAAAGAAGAGGATGTTTCCTTGATACTGCAAGGACAAAAAGGCAATCAAAACTTGCCTATTCAGAGGAGAAACTACTCGCCTTTTCAAGCTCAGTCTTCAAATCCTCCATTTCCAAAGAATGGAAAAGTCAAACGCTCAAGAGTGTTTACACCCTTAGTGGATTCACTCGAAAAAAATTTCAAACTTCTGACAGCTCAGAAGAAAATCACTCATCTCCTTCCACCAGCCAATCCAAGTGGAAAGGGATTCAATACAAGTAAGAAGTGTGCTTATCATTCTGGAGCTCCAAGCTAGGATACTCGGGATTGTTGGGCCCTTAAGCATAAGATACAGGACTTAATAGATAGTGGTGAGATCGTGGTGACCAAGCCCGAACAACAACATATTCAGGATAACCCTCTCCCTCAACACAAGGAGAAGGATGTTAACATGATCAACACGGGTAGTGGAGAGAGCTCCAAATACCTCAAATATGTGGGTGGTTCATCCCAAATTAACAAGGATAATACCGACAAGTGGGATTATTCAGAGTTCCAGTTCATGATGGAACAGGAGTTAAAGTCTCTTGGTGAACAAGTCAATCAACTTGCAGAACTGGTGATACACCAAAACCAAGTCACACGGTAGTTGTTCAGTCAGGAGCATGCTAGCCTCCTTTCTCTTATCACAAATACTACACCGCTTACCCAAGAAATTGAAACCTTGGAGGAAAAGCTTGCAAGAAAATCAAAAGCTAAAGCCCATCGGGACTTTGCCAACAAAAAGGAAATTCACCTATTTAGGCCAACCGATGGAAGAAATATTGCAGATGTTGATCAATGAGGGAAAAATCACAGCACTGCTACCTCCAGTCAATCCACGCTCAAAAAGATTTGATGCTACTGGAGTATGCCAATACCACTCCCACTCTCGCGGTCACGTCACTGAGTAATGTTGGGCACTCCACCATCTTATCCAAAACATGATTGACAGCGGTGACCTGCAAATGGCAGACGATGACGCCATATCATTTGAGAGTGGGGACACATTTCCTCCAGGATGGAAGGAAGTTGTAGCAGTTATATCCTTTGAGGGAGATTTGGCTGCCACACCACTTATAATTCAACTAATTCAGCTCAAATAAGTTGAAAACCCTTTGAAAGTGGTTGCACTAAAGCCAATCATATTTCCATTCAGGCTACAATATCCTATCATCAGCCTTAAGAAAGTCCCATGGAATTATGGAGAGGTTGAAAGATCAACATCAAACATAACTGCTGCAGTGTCTAAAGAGAATCCACTATATCTCCCTCAACGAGTGATGAAGCCTATCATCAGATCTAAGGGGAAAGTGCCCAAGGAGAAGATTGAATAATTCTTTAGCAAGATGGGACACAATAAAACCAAGGTGGTTCAAAGCTTGAAAGAAGCTCCACAATAGATCTCTATTCTGGACTTGGTTTTCTCTTCAGAAGATCACCAGAAGGTCTTACTGAAAATATTAGAAGAAGCCCACTTGCCAAAGATAGTGGATGTTGAAAAATTCCATCATGTTTTTTATCACATCTTCAATAGCAATGTGATATCCTTCACTGATGATGACATACCTCTCGAAGGGATGGGTCATTGAAAACCGTTGCATATAACGGTAATGTCTTCTGAATATGTGGTTGGAGGAGTGCTAATAGATGGAAGATCATCCCTAAACACCTGCTCCTATGCCACATTAGAAAAAATGAACATCAATCTCAACAGGATTTGAAGCAGCCATATAATCATCAAAGCCTTCGATGGATCTTGGTGAAATGTTGTCGGAGAGATTGAATTACCAGTGGAAATCGGTCCACACACATTCTACATATCCTTTCAAGTGCTCAAAATCACTACAGGATATAATTTACTATTGGGAAGACCTTGGATTCATATGGCGGGAGCCGTCCCATCCATCCTTCATCAACAGCTCAAGTATATCATCAATAGTAATCTGGTCACTGTCAATGCTGAGCCAAAGTATCATGTCCAAAGTGATGTACCTATCATCAGTTTCAATGAAGAAGTTGAGCCTGTTAGCTTCCAAGCTGTTGAGGTGAGAAACACTCACTATCAACCCATTGGGGCTCCACCCCTGAAACCCATAGTTTCCACCGAGGTAATGTCGGCAAGTCACGAGATGATATCCTTGGGTTTCCAACCTGGACAAGGGTTAAGAAAGGATAAACAAGGAATCAAATGCCCAATTCAAGTTTCTAGCCAAACAGGGACAGCCAAACTAGGCTACTCCTTTGGGTCCAGTCAAAGGAACCCGCACAAGCATACACAGGTTCCTTCATCTACAAGGTTGTTGCCTAAACCTACAGGTGTTGATTTTGTATGGCCTCTATGGAAAATTCCTGCCTCTGTGGTAGATATGTTGTTTCTTAAGCCTATATTGGTTAAAGAAGTCCTGATTCCAGACCCAGACATGGAGGAAAGGAATTAAAGGTGTAAACAAGACATTAAGAGGCGGTTATCAAAGATGTACTTTATGGCGCATACCGAGGGTATAAACAAGGATATCTTAGATGACGAGTGTCCAAACATCATGGACATCATTCAAGAGAAGGGGGACGATAACAGCCCCTTCATCACAGCTGCCCACAAGGACTTGACCCTTGGCAATTGGAGCAGCACTCCTTGCATTTACCGAAAAGGGTAAAAAGGGCAGAAAATCCCTCTGCCATGTAGATAGCAATAACTGCTTACTTTTGTTGCATAGTATTAGCAGTTATTTTTGTCATTTTATGCTAACACTCTATATGATTAAATAGTTTCATAAATTAAGTGAAAGTATTTTGTTTCAAGACTCTAAAGTTAGATATGCCTAAACTTGTTGATGGAATGCCTATTCTTCACAAGGACTGCAACTTTGATGTAAATTTGGACTCTGACTTGATGGAGATTGAGCAAGAGTATTATGAGGTGCCTCAGGAGATCAAAGAATGTGTCGAAGACTAACCCAAGCCAAATCTTGATCAAACCTCCTCTTTTAACCTCGGAACCTCAGAAAACCCCAAACAAATCCAGATTGATACAGACCTTACTCCAAACTAAAGGAATGACATGGTTACTCTATTGACCCAATTCCAAGATGTGTTTGCATGGTCTTATGAAGACATAGTCGGTTTGTCAACTCACATCGTCATTCATCGCCTTCCCATCAACGAGGGATTCAAGCCAGTCAGACTGAAACTCAGGTGATTAAAACCTGAGTTGAGTTTGAAAGTCAAAGAAGAAATTGTGAAACAATTTCAAGCCGGCATCATCATGGTATCAACATACCCTGAATGGCTATCCAACATAGTCCCCGTGCCTAAATTTGGAGGGAAGGTGCGAGTTTGCGTGGATTATCAAGATCTGAACAAAGCTTATTTCAAAGATAGTTTTTCCGTACCATTCATCCACATAATCATTGACAATACAACTCAGTATGGCATGTACTCCTTTTCTAACTACCATCAAATCATAGTTGCTGAAGAGGATCGTGAGAAAACTGCATTCATCACTCCTTGAGGAACCTTTTGCTACAGACGGTTGTCATTCAGCCTCATCAATGCTAGAGCTACCTATCCTTTTAAGACGCTCAGTTGGATGAAGACCAATGGTTACAAGATCGATACCACCAATTATCTCTAATAGATAAACGGAGGGCCACAACCATCTTCCATGGTTAGTTGTACCAACAGAGGATCGGTCGATCCTACAACAAGAAAGTCTGACTCTGAAAATTTAAAGAACATGACTTGGTCTTGAAGTAGGTTCTTGACAACCAAGATAATCTAAAGGAAAATTTGCCCCATACTGGGAAGGCCTGTTTGTTGTCAAGGAGGTATTAACAGGAGGAGCCCTCGGATTACAAGAGATGGATGACAAGGAATTTCCTCAACTCATCAACTCGGACATCGTGAAACGGTACTATGTCTGAAGTTACCTGCAAACCAGCATCCTGGTTCTGGATCATCAGATCCATCAGTCAATTCAGGTTTTCAAAACCTTTCTCACTACATACAATCCTCACTCCTTCAGTTTGTCCCGCTAGGGATAAAACCTTTCACTCTTTCAGTTTGTCCCGCTAGGGATAAAACATTTCACAACTTCAGTTTGTCCCGCTAGGGATAAAACATTTCACAACTCCAGTTTGTCCCACCAAGGATAAATCTACACATTTCATCACTTCAGTTTATCCCATCAGGGGCGAACTACGCACACCTGATCTCCCTAATACACGGGAGTACATAGGCAGCCATTTTTATGGTCCGGTCTAACTACAAAAAAAACAAAAAAAAACTCTCTACACCCTCTTTACCACCTACAACTTTCAACCTATTCATGCTAGGTTGGAACTATGCAAACCTGATCTTTCCTCATCAATGGGAGTACATAGGCAGCCATTCAAGGTGCGGTCTCACCCCTACCAAAACATAAAAACTTGTCAATGGTACTGGGATCATCCTTCAAACCTTTAAACCACACCTCATCGGCTTAGACCAAAGGGATGAAACTACCTGGTCTCCCCACATAAATGGGAGAACTGGCGACCATCTAAGCTGCGGTTGAGTCCTCAAAGAGAAACACCAATCCATAAGAGATGGAACTACCTGGGCTCCTAATACAAAGAGAGTACGGTGACCATCCGTCAAGGCCAACAACGAGGGAAAGCCACAATCCTCTCCATAACCACATATAGAAACCAGTCCCAAGACACCAAAGGGTACGGGATTACAAAGATCAACGATCCATTTTGAAATATCCTGAGACATCTCAATGTCCATCCAGCAAGGAAAAGTTCAGAATACATCAAAATCACAATCCCTGGAGAACAGGCAACTATCACACAAGTAATAAGGCATAACTAAAAAGGAAGTGAATCAAAACATATTTCCCTGCCATATAATACTGTTTGATATATACAATGTGTCCTACACATAACAAAAATGGCTAACCTAGTCTATGTAGGAAAATTAAAGCTAATCTATAAACCAGTGGATAAGCGAGCCATCAAGTCTAACATGGCATCCTTCTCAGAAGATGGGGGTAACTATATGAGCTCATGTCCTAGGGTATCCACACGAGCAAAGAGATCTATGGTCATCTGCATGGTGACACTATGTTCATCAATTAATGTACTCATCTCTGCGATGATATCAATAATATGAGACCTCAATGCAGTACTATCTGTAGTGGCGACATCTCGGGCAGATAGAGCCCCATCTCGCTTAATAACAGCTGCATCCCTAGATGATCGAGCCTCATCCCGCTCAGCAACAGCAGTATCCCTATGAGCTAGAGCATCATCTCTCTCAACTATAGCGACATCTCTACCAGAAAGAGCTTTCAACATCAAGGCCCTATCCTGATCCCTCTCAAACGTCAGCAGATATAGACTCTGCTCTAAATACTCTGTAGAATGTGGAGTCACAGTAGCTGTAATACTGGGAGAATCAACAAGAGCTTCTGAAAATCCAGCAAATAGCTCATACTCAGTTGGAGAATCAGGGTACTCCATAGGCTCCCCACTATCAGAATCAATGACCGACTCTGAAAATACAACCCTGGCCGATGCAATCTCTGCCTCCAATCATGTAGAATAATCTGTAGAACGACCTGGATGGCTAGTAGTAAAGTCAACCCTCTCACGCTGGGTCCAACATACATAAATCTTGGACAAATCCTCTGCTGACAGAAGCCAAGATCACAAACACTGACCCAATGCTCCGTCAAAGGGATGAAAATCCTAAAACTGGTCAAACTTTGCCATCACAGCTAGGGGATGATAAGTGGTCACACCCCTTAAGCCCGCCATGGGAAGATAATCCATACCAGCTGTATGAGTGATAAAGCTGTAGGGAGAGCTGAGCCTTGAACACGACAGAATATCTAACGGATCCTTGATCCTTGACAAGAAAACCAATCAAGAATCAGCATATGTATACTCCGCCGGCTGGAAGGAGTATGACATGGCTATCTTATGGGAAAAATAATACACATGACGTCGAAAAGTGCCAATTGGTCTCAAGTGTATCATAAACCACATGTACAACAAGACTGAACTGCCTATAAATGTCCCCATAGAATAGGTATAGAAATACATGGCCGACCTCAAGGTCTCTGCCAGGATCATCAGTAAAATGGTATATCCCTCCTGGAGAGCACGCACTACTATAAGCACGCCGATATTCAAGTGGTCCATATACAATGACATGTACAGATAAGCCACCATACACATCAAGAGTACATCTACTATGGCAACACACCAATCATCCTCCGAAGTGGTGAAATCCCCGGAGTGCCTCAAATAATTGTCCAAAGACCCAAACTTATCTATCAAAAAACTCATGGAAACTAAATGCCTCGAGGAAATCTCATTTAGGGAAACTCTGCACCTCAAACCTGTGAGGGTAATAAACTGTCAACTCATGTCACCGACAGCCATCCAAGCACAAGGCCTATCCAATGAAAAATCTGTCAGACACTCATACTCCTCTAAGGTAGGAGTCAACTCCTGGGTCTCAAACCGGAATACCTGCCTATCTGGTACCCAATGCTCCAGCATGCCATCTATAAAGCCTGATAGAACCTGGAATGTCAAGAGGGTCATAGAGTGATGCATCAGCTGGTCATCTGTCACCCGATCTAGGGAGGACAAGCTGTCTTATCATAATCTCAATGAAGATACCATCAATACTAGTGGGGTATGATCAATCCGACTAACTGTCGACGAAGACATCTGTAGGGCCGTGTCATAAGACCATCCATGGGAAGATGTTAAACTCATCTCTGGAAATACATATGCATAACATAATATATGCATGATAAACAATAGATGACAATATGATGTAATAAATGGAAAATAGTATACATACATTCCTAAGTACATCATCATCTAAATACATCATCTCTATATACAGCTGGAAAATATAGGAAAATAGGGCATAGCCACCCAACAACTAACATAGGCCTATCAAAAGATATAACGAGAATGGGGCACAGCCGCCCAATATCTAATAGAGGCTTATCAAAAGATATAGTGAGAAATACATCTGAAGAAGTCAATAGTGTTGATGTCCACATCATCCAACCTATCCACCTCATATAACTCCTCCTGAGTCACTGAATCTCTGCCAGTAGGGATATCAGGCCGATACAATGGAGGATCTGCACCAGTAAAACCATCTGAATATGGGCCACCTGAAGGGCTAGCCCCTGAGCTGGAAGAATCAAAAGAATCCGCCACGGAAGGATCTCTGTCCAAATGCAGGATAAAGAAATGGGTCCGGTCCAACTGTTAGGTCAAGCTATCAATCCATGTCAAATGAGTAGACTCTCGGATACAGGAAATCCAATCCGCCATCATGACGGAGCCAGGAACCATATCCCCCAAAAACTGTGTGGCGCGGGTCGAGGCTTTAATGGTGCGAGGGAACCACCAACGGTAAAATGCCTCCTAAGTGAAAAGTCCCTCTGACAAAGTAAAGCCATCAAATCCCACCAACAGGATATCAATGATCGACAGCTGCGACACAGGCCAATAACACCTGGCAGGAGGACAGATCAGAATAGAGATCTCTCATGTGGTGCTCCTAATAGCACGCTCTCCTAAATAGAGCTCCCAACCTCTATATGTGAAAAGAGGAACACGGCGGGTGGACATCACATACTCGACACCAGTCGGGAAACCACCCTCGAAGCCAACTGCCAAATGGTCCTCAGAATAGGGAACCCATGTGTAGACACTCGAATTTTGGTTTTCCTGTTACTAACTATGCAGGAGGACAAAAGTGACTTTTTCACACTCCAGATATAACCCTGGAGGACCACAACATCAATTCCAACCCCGGAGATAGCTCCGGGTGATCCAATTTCCAACCCCGGAGATAACCCCGTGAAATCAGTTTCCAACCCCAGAGATAACCCCGGGAAAATCAGTTTCAACCCCGGAGATAACCCTGGGGGGATCAAGTTGAAAGCCTGAAGATAACCCTAGGAGGTCAATCCAACCTCAGAGATAACCCTAAGGATAGTCAAAGTCAACATCAGGTCAACCTCAGAGATAACCCTGAGAAAAGACTGCTACAATTGCGTGTAAACCGGAGATAATCTCGAGAGGGGCAAAATGGTCATTTTTCCAACTTAACTTTAACTCACATCAAATACACTCATTTAAACTCAAATTGCTTCAATATAAGTCCCACAAGAACAATATCTTAACTTTCAAGCGCAAACTACGCAAAACAACTCAACGGACTGCTTGACAGAAACCCAAAAATGCCATTTCAGTCATGGACCCATCTTTTCGAAATCAAAAAAGGGCAAATCCTATGTCATTGCATAGCTCTCGGAAAGAGCTTTCTAGAATGGTCTGGCACACTTCCATTGGACTTCCGGATTGAAAGTTATGAAGATTCGAGCGAACAGCGCATTGTCCGAGTGCACGTACTTCGAGACGACATGACCCACATTGGCCGGGGCACCCCGGGTTTCCACAGGTACACCTGCGGCTCTCCTCTTTGTAAATAGAGGGCTTGGGGTGGCTATTTTATAAGAGAAAAAGACGAGGAAGCCATGTCCATTTTACTTTGTATACACTATAAACTGAGTGCTTTCTCATTTCAAACACTTGTGAGCTTATATTTTGCTACATTTTACAGGTGGGAACCGAGTGTTCATCCATTTAAAGCTATTTGAAGTCTTCTTTATCAGACCATTGTAAGCCTTCTTACATTTCTTAAAGCCTTTTCTCCACTTTTGTGCACACAATATTTTTCACGTTGAGAGTCGTGTTGTGTGTGTATATCTGGATCGTCAATCTGTGGCTTTTATTGCTTTTCTATATATATATTTAATCAACTACTCTTTCCATTTATCAAAACCTTCTTCTTTTCATTATTCTGAAGTCACCTAACTTCTAACTTACCTGTAGTCCACCTAGTTCGTCGCAAACCTTTTGTAAGTCTCTTCGGGTGAGCAGTGTCGGGTTTAAGAACATAGGTATGAGTCTTAAGGGTAAGAGGGTATGAATGAATGAATAATGAGTAAGAATTAATTTTGAAATTTGAAAAGATGAGTCGATTATTTAGATCTAGCTCTTCAGTTAGTAACCGATCATCTTTGCCTCATGTTCCATACATAGTCAACCAAGAAGAACATAGTTATGAAAATATCAGTCAAGCTCTTAGTAATTGGAACATACCTAGATTTTCTCCCAGAGAAATTTACCAGTCAACCTTTTTAGACAATTTTAAAACTGATTATTGTGACACCCCCAAACCCAGGTACTTCATTCCCACAGGATTTGGTGTTCACTTGATCAAACATTCATTCTAACTACCCAATCATAATAGAATTGGATAATAAAAGAAAACCTGCCCATACAGGATTAAACTTAAATGAAAATCTCTCAGGGTATCTAACCTTTAATTACAAACATTCAAATGCGGAAAATTAAATAAACTTCACTACAATCTTTAAATCAAAGTTTGATAATAAAACTATCAAAACTATTACAAGTCTTCATCACTTGTACATTTATCCCTTTCATTTGCTAGTCGAAGGTTCACCTACCTTCTCTTCTTTAGCTGCAATGAGTTTTTAAATATGCAAGAGTGAGCAAAACAATTGCTCCTTTGGATATAACTTATGGAATCAACAGGAGTATAACAATAATAAGCGTCGAAATAGGCTCATCAAAAGTGAATAGTACTCTATCAACAATAATCAAAAGCGAAATCCCAAAATATGGAAAATATACATCACCGAGGGTCGTAAGACCATGAACTCACGCCCACGATTGCAAGTAATCTTTCAACTCCAACTTTACTTGATCATAAGACTATAAGGACCTCGTACTTGGGGGATGGGTCCTTCGCATAAATGTATTGTGCATAAATATTTTAACGCTATGCGTAAGTTAACCCCTAATCATAACAATAGGGTTGTTCATCTCAAATTATTTAGAGTACAAGTCCGCTTTTCAAAGGAAGTTTGGTTTGGATAAGCTTTCAAGGTAATTTGAATTTAATGAACATCAACTAAGAGTAGTTGAATAAAACCAATAACACTATACTATAGAATAATCGTGATTGAATCAATCATAGTAAACTAAAGTCATGCTTTAGGAATAATCTAATAGCATACAATTTGAATAACTATAGCATACCTTGCTTGAATAATACTAAGATAAGGTTAATTAGAATTTAATACTAAGCATACATAGCAATTTGAACGATAGAAATGTTCGACATTAGTATATATAGTTGTGCATGCTAAACAACAATTTAAATACAAGAATAACTTGCTCCAGAATAACTTACATCATTATATTGTAGTTGAATTAAAAACAATAATTGAATTAACAAGATAATAGATTAGAAAACTTGCTCAAAGATAGCTAGATACTTGCACAATTATAAAAGTAGAGTTAGAGAACTTGCCTCGTGCGTAGGTTAAACAATTACTACTCACGTTCACCCCAAGTCCTACACATACCATATGTATTGACAATACACATTAGTTACACTAACATTACCTTTATGAGTTACTTTATTACTCTTAGTATAGCTACTAACTAAGTTTAAGTTTAAACAACATCACATCTTTTCATGAACATTACTTTTTAGCTTTATTACAACTACTTAAGTGATCATGTCATTGCACCACATACACATTAACAACTTGATACAACATCCTATTACATGTCCAACATGTTATCATTAAGTTATACTAATACACAAAGGGTTGCACTTGCATTCGCACATCCCGATGCCCTCCGATTGGCTCCAAATACACAATAGTCCTAAAGATGGCCATTTTGACCCTTCATAACGATTTCCAATTGAAAACCTTAAAGAATAAAAGTTATAGGCCTATTCGTCTTCTTTCCGAATCATCTTGAATCATCTCAATCGAAGTTCGTATGAAAAGGTTATGGCCATTTTACTACAGGAGGTCAAAATTGTCCGACCCAGACCACTTTTCAATAATGGGGGCGATGTTAATGCAGCCAAGCGCGCGAATTCAAATATTTGGGGCTCCTAACTACAGAACACCCAAAACCAGAAACCAAACCAAGCTACTATGTCTTAATTTACAACACCAATTAACATGTATAACTTATGCAAATTACACATAAACTTCACCAAGCATACAAATACTAAATTCACACAACTTAAACCATAATTCTAGAAAAATTAAATACTAGAATAACATATTTTAAAACTAAAAACTCCATTTTTGATATTTCTTGACACAGTGAACACTGTAATTATAATGATACACCAATTTGATTCTTTTGAACTAAGTTCTCTGTAATTCTTAACAAACTAACTAACATAGTCACAGTTCAATTTCACACACTAAATTGATCATCATAATTGTTACTTATATAAGCCATATAAGAAATACCTATACTGACATTATTTCTTCCTACTGTAAACCCAAAATTTGCATGCGATTATTGTTTAAACACCATATCTAATCACTATAAACATGTATAACCCCCATAACTTAATTACATAACAACAATTCGGAAGAAATAGAATTCACAGAGTATAGAAAAATTTTGTCATAGAAACCCATATATGCATAATAAGAGTATAGAACATACCTTTTTCTTCTTAACAGAAATCCTTGCTACACACTGGAATTATTCTTCTCTGCACAAGCTCACTCTCAAATTCTCTCAAGTCTCAATTCTCTCTATTGCCTAACACAACTAGAATGAAGTTCTGATAGCTAGTATGCGTAACATAAGAAAACACAAACTGATATGGCCTTAATAGCCATCATCAGTTATCAAAATAACGTCTACAACATCAATACGTTATATTTATTATTTATTTTATTTTATTTATTTTATAAATTAGAAATATCAAAAGCCATAAAACATTTGGCAAACCATTTAAATTTTAAAGAATTTATATCCTTAAGCATTGTTTGGGTAAAACTAGATTAAAACTACTTTAATTTATTTTAATAACTCCTTATACTATAGTTATTTGTCACACTTTATTTAATCAAGCTTTCATATTTAATTTAATTAATTCAAATAACCATTAATTAAATAATTTATTTAATCACATAACTCAATACAAATAATTAACCATCAACTTGAAAAATCAATATAATAATAATTTCTTAACTCATTAATTATTTATTTAACACATAAATAATTAATTAATTCAAATTAAACAAATATTTATTTAGCAATAAATACACCAATTAAATATTTATATAATTCAATAAATATTTAAAATTACAATTTAAATTTTCGGATTGTTACAATTATAATGTTAAAACAGTTGAAAGAGTTTTTGCAATTAATAAAGAATATGAAAATTGTAGTCTGTTGTCTCCCGATGTCCTTAAAAATATAGGAAGAAAGGATACAATTTTATTCATATAGGTCTTGTTCAAGTTGTAGTTAAACCACTTAACATAAAAGGAATTAATTCATGCATCTACCTCTGCCTTAGAGATGCTAGATTTTTGAATTATCACCCTAGTATTATTGGAATTATGGAAGCAAGTCTGCATAATGGTCCAGTCCATTTTAATTGCTTTCCTGATTTCACTTTAAGTCTGAGTGACCACAATTTATTAAAACCTTTAACACTAAACATTAAAACTGCGGGTGAGATAACTCAAATGATTGAAGGTTCTCAACCTCTTGCTTTGATTTATTGGATTTATTATAAAACCATGAAAACTAACTTAAATGTTCATGCTCTTAATAAAAGTCCTAAAGATCAAACTGTTTTAATCCAAAGTTCAACTAGAGATGCTAATGTTAAGATCCCGAGGACCATCCTCTGGAAAGACGTTACGCTACCTAGTCAATGGACTCTACCCAGTGAAATACCTCAACAACCTGTAGTTAGCAACTTATTAAACATAGAAAATGTTAGACAATTTTCTGATGGAACTGTAAAAATAAGTTTCGAGCGCACTAGAAGGCCAGTTATTATAGAAGACTTTACTAGTTCTTCAGCACCTTCAGTTCATACTCGAAGAGACACTGATGTACTAATTAACCCTTCTATTAAAGATATAAAATTAAAAGGTATACTTAATCAAGGTCAAGCTAGTCATCCCTGCTATACTCAAAACGATCAGATCGAAGAAGAAGGTTCTTCTTCTCCGGCATCTTCTGAGTATCCTACTCAATCTGATTTTGATGCTCCTATTAATAAACAATTAAGGGTCATTAAAAAGGATTTCATTTTAGATTGGGACAATTTAGTTGAAGATTTTAATTCCAAGTCTAACAAAACTAAAAGACATTTATTTAGATCTAATCACCCTACTGAAAAAGAACGTGATAAGATTGTTAATAGATGGAAAAGATTTATAAAAAATGAACAATATCAAGGCAAATGTAATGTAATTACTAAAATACAATGGGTTAGAGAAGATAAATCAAAAACTTCTTCTAGTCATCCTCCTCTAGAATCTATTCTAATCCCGGTTAAAAATACTTCAGTTATTGCTAGTCCTTTCAAAATCTCAGATAATAACAAAGATGATAAAAAAAATTATTGAACAATTAAATTTTAGTAATCAATACCTAGCAATTGTTGGTAGACAACTTGATAGGATTGAAGAAAAATTTGAAGAGACCACTATTAAAAGACCCGATTCAAAGATTGAACAACATTTAATAAAATTACCAAAAAATAGACATAAATTAGGTTTACCTAATCAAGATAATGAACTCACCCATGCTATTGATAAACTATTTAAAAAGCTCAAAACTGAAGCTAGTTCAAGTGGCACTATAGCTCTTATTGATCAGGTAGAATCTGATAATGCAAGCAGTAGTTCCTCTAGTCAATATAATGCTATTTCAGACCTGAATGACCAGCTTAACAAGTTAACTGTTAAAAACACTAGTATTACCAGAAATTGGTGCTCTAGACCTACTCCTCCGGATCTACAATTCGAGGAAAGAAATCTAGATAAACAATTCTATGTGTCCTCTAATAAAATTTATGAATGGAATATTGATGGATTTAGCGAGCAAGAAATTTTAAATAAATTAAATCATATGTCCATGGTAGCTAATAGCTATATTACTAAGTTCAATAACCTGTCTCAACCAGACATTGTTGAATTAATAGCTAGTGGATTTACTGGTATTCTTAGGTCTTGGTGGGAAAAGCATCTCACTGAGGATTCTAGAATATTGATAATTCATGCTATCCAATTAGACGATGACGCCAATCCCATCTTTGATGAAGATGCTGGTATTGGTCCGCCAGACGGAGTTAATACTTTAATCTTTACTATTATCAAACATTTCATTGGAACTCCTAGTAACATCACTGAGAGAATTCATGATCAACTTAGTAACCTCACTTGTCCCACACTAAGTGATTTTAGGTGGTATAAAGATGTATTTACTTCACGAGTTATGATGCGCAATGATAGTAATATACCATTTTGGAAGGAAAAATTCGTCAATGATTTACCTTCATTATTTGCGCATAAAGTTAGAGAGAAATTAAGTAAAAATTTAGGATATACTGATTATGATAATTTAACCTACGATGACATTATTAGTAATATTCAAAAAATTGGTTTGAAAATGTGTACTGATTTTAAGTTAGCTAAACAAGCAGGTACAGATAAAAATAAAGTAAAATATGAGTTGGGTACATTTTGCGAACAATATGGTTTACCCCCTGTTGCTCCCTCTAGAAGAAAGCACAGACATATTGAGAGTCGTAAAAGTCATAAACGCCATAAGAGAAAACATAAGCAAGATAAAAATAATAATCAAGATAATTATTATACTAAACCTAAATCTAAATCATCCCGAGATAAATTAACCAAAAAATCAAAGAAGTTTGATAAGAGCAAAATTATTTGCCACAATTGTGGGCAAAAAGGGCACTATAAAAGTGAGTGCAGAGTTAAGCAAAAATTAGCTCAATTAAATATTTCAACTGAAGATACTGAACAATTACTTGAGGTAATAAGAATTGAAAACAGCGTCAGTAATGACAAAGTGTCTGATATTCCTGACTCTTCGAGTAGCAGCACTTGAAATGACAAATCAAATAGCGATAACGATGTTACAATCTGTGCTGAAGATTGCAGTAATAACTGTTGTAAAAGATTAAATGTAATTACCAAAGAGGAAGAAGAAAGCTCTTTATTGATCGATTTAATTAGTAAAATTACTGATCCTGAATTAAAAATTCAATACACTAAGCAATTAAAAGATTTATTCACCAAAGATAAAAAAGCTACAGATAAGATTTTTAAGGCCAAAGAAAAGCCTATATTTAGTCTTAATAAAATTCTAGAGAGGTTTAAATCCCCAGTTAAGGAAGTCACCCTCCCAGAATTAAATCAAGAAGTTAACAAACTCAAGAAAGAAATTTCTAAGTTAAGATTAGACATTTCTAACTTAAGAAGAGAGATTGAAGTTAAGAAGTCAGATCTCCAAGTTCATGATTCCTCCTCTAGTGATGAAGATCATGATATTCCCGAGTCATCTAGAATTAAGGATGAGGCTGATCTTTTAATTCAGGGTCTCTCCCTTAAAAGAATTAAAGATATCACCATTCAAAAATGGTATATTTCCATAAACTTAGTCATTGATAAAACTTTTTGATCTGACTCCCTGCATTAGTAAAATCTTGGCCTTGATTTGAAGCTGTATCAAGAAGGTCTTATCCCACTAGATATTATAAAAAGACTACTGAAAAACTCAATTCGGCCAATGGTAGTCAAATGGAAATAAAGTATAAGTTACCTAAAGTTCATATCTGTCAGGATAATATGTGTTTTAAAACTTCGTTTGTTTTAATTCGCAATCTTACAGATAAGATCATCTTAGGATTACCATTTATATATTTATTATACCCATTTGCTACTAGTAATAAAGCATTAACATGTGAACATTTAGGTAAAAAGATAACATTTAGGTTTCTTATTAAACCAAAAGAAAGAGATCTAAAATTTATTCAAGAAGAATCAATTTCTAAGCCATTGAATCTGTTAAATTGCAAAGTTACTCACTTAAGCTTTTTAAAGGAAGAAATTAAATAAAAACAAGTCGAAGAACAACTTAAGAGTAAAAGAGTTCAAGAAAAAATAACTGATTTAAAAAGCTATCTACAGAATAATTTATGTTTTGATTCTCCCAACGCTTTTGGGCATAGGAAGAAACATGTAGTCAGGTTACCATATGCTAAAGAATTCAAAGAACATTTAATTCCCACTAAGGCTAGACCTATTCAAATGAGTCATGAACAAATGGAATTATGTAAAAAGGAAATTAATGATCTCCTTAGTAAAGGTCTAATTAGACATAGCAAATCACCTTGGTCTTGTCCTGCATTTTACGTTAATAATGAGGCAGAAAAAGAAAGAGGTGTTCCTCGTCTAGTTATCAATTACAAGCCACTAAACAAAGTTCTTGAATGGATTAGGTACCCTTTACCAAATAAGGAAGATCTCCTTAGTAGGTTAAGCTCCTCCACCATTTTCAGTAAATTTGACCTAAAATCAGGTTTTTGGCAAGTTGCCATCCACCCAGAAGATAGGTATAAAACAGCATTCACCACTTCGTTCAGTCATTACGAATGGAATGTTCAGTCATTTGGTTTGAAAAATGACCCTAGTGAATTTTAGAATATTCTCAATAACATTTTGAATCCTTTCAGTAATTTCATCATCGTTTATATTGATGATATCCTTGTTTATTCCAAGACTATTGAAGAGCACATTAAGCATTTGAATTCATTCTTCAAAACAGTTAAAACCAATGGTCTTGTTCTTTCTCCTTCCAAGTGTAGTCTGTTTTTGACAAAAGTCAGGTTTCTCGGTCTAACCCTCTATCACGGACTCACTCGGCCTATTGACAGAGCTATTCAATTTGTCGACTGATTTTCAGATAAGATTACCGACAAAACACAGCTACAGAGATTTATGGGCTCGCTCAATTATATTGGCAAGTTTTACCAGAATCTCAAGAAGATTTACAAACCTCTATTTTAGTGTTTGCAAAGCAATCCCCCTCCCTGGACTGACATTCATACTTCCGTCGTCCAACAAGTTAAAAAATATGTTAAGATTTTTCCTTGCCTTGGCATTTCAAATGATTCAGCATTCAGAATCGTTGAAACTGATGCCTCTGACATTGGATTCGGCGGCATTCTCAAACAAAAGTTAACTTCCAATTCATCAGAACAAATTGCCGATTTCATTCCGGCGCATGGAATAATACATAGTTAAATTACACTACTATTAAAAAAGAGATTTTGTCACTTGTTTTATGTATTAATAAATTTCAAAGTGACTTATTCAATCAAAAATTTCTAGTTAGGATAGACTATAAATCAGTAAAATTCATTCTGTAAAAGGACGTTGAAAACGTTATTTCTAAGAATTCATTTGCTAGATGGCAGACCCTTCTAAGCATTTTTGATTTTGATATTGAATATATTAAAGGAAGTAACAATTCAGTTCCTGATTTTCTTACATGTGAATTCATTAACACAGGTACAATATCAGCATCATGAGTGTGCGAGGAAGACCTTCTTCTCGTGGTCCAGGCCGCCCTTCTGGCCCAAGTAATCAGTTGAAAGGAACTCTGGTTCCTCACCCAATTAATCCGGTTGCTCAACCCAACCCAGTTACTAAATTCTAGGTTCTTGGAACAATTCCAAGGCCCTTTTCTTCTGTCCTAGTCAGCCAAAACCAGTTGATCCCTTTTGTAATCAATCAAGGGCAACCTCTTCAAAACCCAGTTATTCTGCTTCTGAGTATATTCCCAAATGGGAACAACATTTTTTCCATTTGGAACTTCACATGAAGCCAAAAGATGATCCCATTAAACTTGATGCCCAGTATTTTCCTACTGGATGGCATTTTATCCCTTGGGCTCCTTATAAATCCCTTGCATTTTATAAGAATATCCTTCTTGAAACTGAGTCAATCTTCATTAAACCCATTTTTGCCAAAGATAATGAATCTAAGATTCTTTATCATTCCCTGTACATTAAACAAATCCTTAATTACTCAGATTGGGGTGGTGATCGTCTTACGACCTTAGGCGGCTTTCTAATCAAACTAACTCATATTGTTATTTTGATTATACTGAAGCATGGAATAAGATCTTCCTCCACCAAAATGAAGATCATAGTCATTCGTGGTTCTTACAGTTCGGCCACAAATTTAAAAGTCAATTCCCTTTCTGGTTTACACTCTGGTGGTCTAGATTTGGCTCAAACTTTGAGCTTCTCCCTGATCCACTCAAAGTCCAGCTTAGTCACTTTACTAATCATAATAAGTATCATCCTAAGTATGAGGGAATTTCAGTCTTCCTTCAATTTATCAGTAAGTATAAGATTCCATGGATTCTTAAATGGCAGTACACCATTCTTACTCCATATGAAGTTACTATATTTCAGTCTCAGTCGTCTTCTACTCCGACGACCTAGACCTCTGTTTCCCCCATTGTTTATGTTTCTCGCCAGTTCTTCGCCAAGTGGTGGGATAAATTCGATGTCGATCGGATTGTTGGACAAGTTCAAAAGGAATTTTCCCTTGCTCCTACTCTGGTTCTCCCAGTTAGCTCAATCCCTAAGAAAGGATCGTCTAGTAAATCAAAACAGTCAAAAATCAGCTCTGCAGAACCTTCGGGTTCTATTAATGTTAATAATTATTCAGCCTCTGAGTTAAAAATTCTGGCTGACACCATTCACCAACGAATTGACAAATTACATGAGGAGATTGAAGCTTTAGAAACAGCTTCTTCCTTCTCAAAAAATTCAGGTTCCAGTAAAAATGAAGATGAAGATTTTGATGATCCATACGGCACCATCGATCTTCAGGATGCTCAGGATCCCTTTGCCTGAAGCCTCAGTCACCAACTCCAACAGCATGCACCTGCTCCTGCAGCCTTAGTCAAAAGATATTCCTGCTTTTTACCTAAAGGAAGCCTATAGTCACATGCACATGCCCCTGCAGCCACTTAGTCAACAAGATGCGTCAACGTTTACATCGAAAGCAGTTTTTATCGCGTGGTTCGGTCTAAAGCTACCAGAAGCATCTATGAATAGTAAAAAAGTTAGCACTATTTTACTGTTCATCAATAGTAAATATTGTCTGTAATAATGCACTTTATGTAATAGTTCTTTCCTTATTCTATAAAAGGAACTTGAACTCAGTTAGGAAGGCAGACTTAAAAAGACTCTGTGACGCCCCCAAAATTAGGTATACATCACCCATCTTGAGTCGCCAGATACATGGTACAGAATTCAAATACAACTTAATAATACAACTGTCGTGTACAATATGACAAAACATAAACTGTGAGTTTGAATACAAATATTGTCTACTAGAGATTATACAAACTCAAAAGGAGTCCTCATTACAATTATTATCACACTATTTCATAGAATAATGAAGACTACTAATGCACCATCTAGGACCATCACTCTATTCCCTGACTAGTCCCAGCTACGTTCTCATTTCCTGAAGAGAACAGTGAAAGAAAGGGTGAGCTCAACTAGGCCAGTAAGAAATATTATGACTAAGATAATGCGAGAATAATTTATTGTTAGCCTTCAATGGTGTTAAAGCGATAAAATATAATAACTATCAAGTTTAAGCTGCTTGATGAACAAGCAATCCATTAGAAGAGTCAGTAGGAATAAAATCTACTGTCTTCTATGATTTAAAAGGTGTTTCATCACTTTTATCGCTGGGACTCAGCTTAATAAATAATCCACATCATCAAATCACCCCTTGCACTATGGCCAATGATATTCTTTAGTATCACGACCACGAATTATCCATGCACTACGGCTTAAGATAATCATGTTTTTATCAACGGTCCTGATCATGCCATAAAACAATTCATCTTTGCAATACTACCAAAGAGAATCCATAGCCATAATCATACCAAAAGCGTCCATCAATGCACTACGACCCAATGAGGACTTTTTCCACATCATTTGTAACATTACGGTTATGATTATACCGAATAATCCTCGGTCATAATCATACCAAGTCCATCTATGAACTACAGGGCCACGAGATGACTTTCAACATAATATAAACATGAGGATGATGACAATGATATAAGAATTCAATAAAACAAGTTCAAGAATTAATTTATCCGAGGCGATATCGTTCAAATTGTCAACATGATACTACTTTGTGGAGTAAAATTCAAGAATGCTCAGAAGAATATTTCCATGAAAAGATGCTGGATGAAGCGCAAATATCAAGGATATTCCACTAATTTCATGGAGTATAGAAGTCAAAGTTTTAAGCAACTGAGTATAATAAAGAATGGAATAACAAAAGAATCATCATGCATGCGATAGATCAAGCATGGTGAGTTATTCAACGAGAATAATAAATAACGGAACCGGTCCCGGCGTAAAATGCCTGAACGAGGATATTCTAATGATAATAATAAAGAATGGAACGGTCGTCCCGTGTAAACGCATGCAAGGATATTCCGGCAGAATAATAAATAATGGAACCGGTCAAAGTAAACGCATGCCAGACGAGGATATTCTAACGAGAATAATAAATAATTAAATAACGAGAAGAATTTCACCAAGTATAGGGTAGCAGTGTATCTGAGTTATTCCAATGAGAATAATAAATAATGGAATAATGAAGTTCTCTTCATGAATACAAAAGAAATAATACCCCTTACGAGTACAACAAATAATATCCCTTACGAGTACAACAAATAATATCCCTTATAGTAAAAGAAAGGCGAATATAAGAGTAGGAAGTAGCGGAATACTTTTCTATAGGTTCTCTTGTAATTCTCTCTCTAGAGTTTCGGTGAATTAAGTAAGAAATAATGAAGGAATGAGCTTTATTTATAGGAAAATGGAATGAATAGTAACTAATTCATGAAGCGGTCCAGATTGATTTACTATTAAGCAGGGACGATCCATATTGGTTTACTATTAAAACTTAAAACAACGGTCCATCTTGATTTACTATTAAAGCGTTAAACCAATGATCCATATTGATTTACTATTATAACTCCACCGGTGATGATCCATATTGACTTCTTATTATATCTTCAACCAATGTACGAAAAATTAGCACATCTCCTCATGGAATAATATTGTACCCAAATACCCGAATGCACAATACTAGAGTGAATAGTAACCGGTGAATAGTAACTTCGTGAATAGTAACTTCGTGAATAGTAACTCATGAATAGTAACTCATGAATAGTAACTCATGAATAGTACTCAGAGCATGAAAAGTGTCCGAATACATTGATTGAACAATAAATTATATTATGCGAGATGATAATTGTAAAAATAATTGAATCAATAATATGAGAGATATGATGCAACAATTCTCTGTAGCAATAATTGAGTATAAGCGAGTGACTTCTCACGTAAGCATCAATAATCAATCCGTGTCTTCTTGTGCAACCACGTGTATTCTTGTACTTTTTTAACAAGGGTGTTTCAGCAGTTAACAGTAAAACTTCAACATTATTTTTATAAAGTATTTTTGTCGTTTTCTATATCCCAATAATTACATTGTAGAGGTCCACTAATGATTTACGATTAAATCATTCGGATATTCCCCGACAAAAAAGAATATTCCCGACCAATCGAATATTATACAACCACTTACTTACTTTTGCAAAATTTATAAATATTACCCACAACTATAACATTACATCAAATCAACACCATAATATAAAAAATATATTTCGAGAAAATTAAATCTTTATTCATAAAATCACGGGGGTCTCACAATCTCCCCTCCTTATGAAATTTAAGCCCTCAAAATTTACGTACGACGCACTGGTATGTAGAAGAGGTGAGGATACCTTGACTTTATTCGATTCTAATTCTTGAGGTATAACCTTTGAGTGTTGAATACGATCTTTCTTATCCAAGATTTTAACATGTATCTCTCATCACGTTAAATCTTACGCTATATCTCGTCCGGTTCTAAATTAATAATGTGGTTCGGGTCGTCCACATATTTACGTAACATTGATACGTTAAAAACGTTATGAACACGCGACATACTTGGCGGTAAAACGAGTCTATAAGCCATAGTTTCTATTCGATCAAGGATTTCAAATGGGCCAATAAAATCGAGGGTTGAGATTTCCTCTCTTCATCGATTCTTGCTTCTAGAATAATGCCCTCTTGAACCTTCTTCTTCATATTCATCAGCTCTGAGTATGTAGCTTGAGCAGCTTTAACTTTATCGATTCAAGTCTATTCTAATCGTATATTCGTTATCTTCACGTGGGTCCCTAGAGTCTTTAACTCTATCTCCATCATTTGTAAGTTATATGAAATGAGTCTTTGTGTTAACAACATCACACTCGTAAATGCATACGATCTTCTACTCAACGCGTACTACCACCGTTCATTTTCCCACGATGATATTGAATGATACGATCGTAATCTTCAATGACTCGAGCCAACGTCTTTGGCACATTACACGTTCGTTTTAGGTGAAGAAAATATTTGAGGGTTTTAGAAATGGGTTTTGTACTAGGGTTAATACAAAATTCGATTTCACGCTCTAGGGGTAGGCTAAGAAGTCTTCAAGAATACGTCAGAAAATTTATTAACAATAGAAATATCATTAAAAACTGTGACTCTCATCCAAGACTTGGATAACACGTCACATTGATACCTATCAACTTGTCACCGTCATTCACGGCGTTGCCTCTGAGAAAAAAAGCTGGCGGTGCATTCCACACAAGAAAGTCAACAACGAAAGGATCGGGGATCTTTATTTATGGCTTGATATAACAATGATTGACTTTAGTGGTTTGGTTACTTTGAATCCGCATAACAGGTTGGTTAGGAGTATGAAACCTAACAACCTTACGAAAAACATGATGAGTAGTTAACCAATCGTTTCCAAAAATCACATCAAAGGCAAGTATTTTAAAAGAGATAAGATCGACAGGGAACGTGAAAGTGTTGATTTGAACAAGATTTATAAATAGTGGAGGTAACGAAGGTTTCTCCCAACTGAGTTTAAACAGATATATCAAAGTCTAACTTTTTCGGAGTTAACTTCAAACATTGAACACAACTAGGTGCAATAAAAGAGTGAGTAGAACCGGTATCTAACACAGCATAGACTTCGCAAGAGTTTATGACTAACATACCCGTGATAATTTTATTCAAGTTCCTCGTCACGAAAAAAAATGCTCTCTCTTAAACTACCGGCTTTGGCTTGCCTGGGACATCCTTTGGTGCCTCCATCCTAGCTGAACTTATCTTCGGTGAAAGACAAAATTGGGCTAAGTAACCTTCTCTTCCACAATTATAGCATGCTTTGGACGGCATCGCACAGTTTGGACTGATGTGTCCCTCCCCTCCGCATTTGAAGCATATGATAGGTGGTCGTTCTCCTTCCTTAACAACGGGTGTTGGTGCTGACGTCTTTCCATCATTGTTGAATCTCCTCTTCTTGAAATGTCCATTCGTATTGTTTTAACCATGATTACCTTTGAAGTGGTTACCATTTACGGCATGTTGATTCCTCCATGCTTATTGTCACCGCTTTGATGGTATTATCTTAGGTATTATCATTTTTTAAATTTGCTCTCTTTTGGTTGCTTTGACTCGTTATCGCGCTCCACTAAGCGAGCCCTATTTACAACATCGAATACAAACACGGTTTATGAGAAATAAGATATTAGCGTATCTCCGACTTCAAACCTCTTAAAAACATCCGCGTCATTCTTTCTTCAATATAAACCAAGTGGGATGCAAATCGGGACAACTCGACAAACTTGGCTTCGTACTGCGACACGGTCATGTTGTTTTGCTCCAACTTGATAAATTCCACCTCTTTCATATGATGAATGCTTTCAGGAAAATACTTGTCATTGAACAGCTCTTGTAACTTCTCCCAAGACATCTTGAGTCGTCGAAAGGTGAGTGCGCTTTTCTGATTCCCACGGTGATCGCCTCTTCACGCATAACATAAAGGTGGCAAAGCGAACCTTTTGCTCCTCGGAGCATCCCAAGCCATCAAATATCTTGGTGATCTGCTTTAACCATGTCTCGCCTTAAGTGGTTACGGCTTTCCCAAAAACTTGGTGGTCCAGCTCCTTGAATTGCTTAGCGGTGACCAATAGTGGGTTGCCATTGTTCCTCTCTGCATTATGAGCGGGGCCGCCTTACGCTTGATGTTGCATGAATTCTAAAAGCTCTAAGCGTCAAATCGTCGTTCGTCAAATGATCGGTGTTGTTGTTTATAGGAGGATTATCACCATCTGTTGCTGCTTATCACGATTATTGATCTGTGGAGAATCAACATTCTCCTGTGCTCCATTGCTATTCTCAACATTCTCGGATGTCATTTTCGAGATCGCCACAAAACAAAGGTTAATTGACATGTAACATATTATCCCTATATTACAATGAGCCAATTAAATACCAAAAAAAAACTTAGGTAGGTCATACTAGCGAAGGAATTCCACTTCTCTCCCCTCTAGTTCTATTCTCACATCTTAGCGAGGATCATATCCTAAGCTTTGATACCAACCGTGGCGCCCCCAAAATTAGGTATACATCACCCATCTTGAGTGCAGCGGATACATGGTACGAATTCAAATACAACTTAATAATACAATCGCCGTGTGTACAATCACGACAAAACATAAGCTGTGAGTTTGAATACAAATATTGTCTACTAGAGATTATACAAACTCAAAAGGAGTCCTCATTACAATTATTATCACACTATTTCATAGAATAGTGAGGACTACTAAAGCACCATCTAGGACCATCACTCTGTTCCGACTAGTCCCATTACGTTCTCATTTTCAAGAGAAAGCGGTGAAAGAAAGGGTGAGCTCAACTAGCCCAAGAAGAAATATTATGACTAAGATAATGCGAGAATAATTTATCGTTAGCCTTCAACGATATTAAAGCGATAAAATATAATAACTATCAAGTTTAAGCTGCAGTGGAACAAGCAATCCATTAGAAGAGTCAAGTAGGGAATAAAATATCACATCTTACTATGATTTAAAGGTGTTTCATCACTTTTATCATTTGGGACTCGACAATAAATAATCCACATCATCGAATCACCCCTGCACTACGGCCAAGGATATTCATGTTTTCATCAACGGTCATGATCATGCCATAAAATAATTCATCTTTTACTACTGACCAAAGAGAATCCATAGCCATAATCATACCAAAAGCGTCCATCAATGCACTACGGCCCAATGAGGACTTTTTCCACATCATTTGTAACATTACGGTTATGATTATCTTAAGAATAATCCCTGGTCATAATCATACTAAGTCCATCTATGCACTATAGGCCAGAGATGACTTTTAACAAAATATAAACATGAGGATGATGACAATGATATAAGAATTCAATAAAACAAGTTCAAGAATTATTTTATCCAGGATCTAATAACGTCCAAATTGTCAACATGATACTGCTTTGTAGAGTAAAATTCAAGAATGCTCAGAAGAATATTTCCATGAAAAGATACTAGATGAAGCGCAAATATCATGGATATTCCACTAATTTCATGGAGTATAGAAAGTCAAAACTTTAACCAATTTGAGTATAATAAGGAATGGAATAACAAAAGAAATCACCGACCATGCGATAGACCTTACAGGCGAGTTATTCCAACAGAATAATAAATAACGGAATCGGTCGGCGTAAAATGCACAAACAGGATATTCAAGAATAATAAAAAAGCGAAATCGGTCCGAGCGTAAAATGCAGACGAGGATATTCCAACGAGAATAATAATAAAAAGCGGAATCAGTCAGGCGTAGAACGCATGCATGACGAGGATATTCCACGAGAATAATAAAAGGCGGAATCGAGTCCGGGTAGAACGCATGCAGACAAGATATTCCAATGAATAATAAAAAGCGGAATCGGTCCACGTAAAGCGCATGTGAATTGGATATTCAATAGAATAATAAAAAGCGGAACCAGTCCGGTGTAGAATGCCTGTGACAGGATGTTCCAATGAGAATGATAAAGAATGGAACAACGGAAGAATTTCACCAAGTATAGGGTAGCAGCGTATCTGAGTTATTCAAGAATAATAAAGAATGGAATAATGAAGTTCTCTTCATAGATAAGAAAGAAATAATACTCCCTACCTTTAGAAAAAGCTGGATCTTTGGAATAGTGAGGGTAGTAGACTTCTCTTCTTCTTTCTATAATTTCTCTCTATAATAATTGCTCTAAAGCTTTTGTGAATTGGTGAGAAATGAAGGAAGAATGAGCTTCTATTTATAGAAAATATAGTTTCGATAATTGCACATTTTGGGGCTCGAAAAATTTCAAAGTCAATACCTCCAACTTTTTTCTTTATTTTTAATTTAGTCATGGAGGTATTATCAAACTTGCACCACCTCCCCTAATAGTAAATAATGTGATTCAATAGTAAATTATGTGAATCAATAGTTCTAGACATGTGAAAATACGAATTACAGTATAGTACCTCCATCTATACCTCCATTTTTAACTTAGTCATGCAAGTATTATCAATCTTGCACCAACTCCTCTAATAGTAACAAGAATGTGAAACAATAGTATACATATGTGAACAAATAGTTATAATCATGTGAAATAATAGCAATCAATTGTTCATTTATCCGGTTAAATACCTGATTGATCAATATAACCTCCAGACATCAATTATTATCGAAATAATTGTCGATTTTCACTAACACAAATAATTCCAACACAATGAAACCATTTTTATCAAAAATATAAATTTTCAAATTTTAAAGTTTGACTTTTCCCTAAAAAGTCAATTGTTAACTTTTTGACCAAATAGTGAATTCCGTAAAATTTTGTGCTTATAGACTATTTTTACAAATTTCACCGTTCCGGACTCAAATATCACGTCCGCGTCTCCAAATTCAACTCCGAACACAACTTTCAATTTTAATAACATTCATCATTAATATTTTAACTCACAATATTTATCAACCAGGTCGTTCCCAGGATAGAGGGGGCTTTCCAATAAGGATTTATCCCTATTGGCGCGCAAATAGGTGACCAAACCTCTCCTCGACAGAACTTCTAGAAATTGTAAATATTGCAATTTAATAATATGAATAACTTTGTCGTCTCAATTATTGATTTAATAAAATAACATATTATGCAGATGATACTATGACAATAATCGAATCAATAATATGAGAGATATGATCTAAACAATTCTTGTAGCAATAAATGAGTATAAGCGAAGTGACTTCTCACGTAAGCATCAATAATCAATCTGCAGTGTGTGCTACTATGCAACCACAGCGTATTCATTGTATTTTTACTCTTTGGGTAGTTCAGCGGTTAACGGTAAAACTTCCACCGTTATTTTTATAAAATATTTTTGTCGTTTTCTCAATCAAATGATAATTTCATTTGGGGGTCCACCAATGATTGTGCCATTATCTGAATATTCCTGTTAAAATGAATATTCCCCGACCAATCGAATATTATATAACAACTTGCGTACTTTGCAAAATTTGTAAATATTACCCACAACTATAACATTATATGAAATCCACACCATAATATTCAAAAATATATTTCGAGAAAATTTAATTTTTATTCAAAAAGTTGGGGTCTTACAACCTCCCTTCTTATGAAATTTCGTCCTTGAAATTAGGGTGCGTACCTGGTATGTCGAATAGGTGAGGATACTTTGATTTCATTTCAGATTCTAACTCCCAGGTCATTTCCTCAACATCGTGGTTTCTCCACAAAACTTTGACTTGAGGTATAACCTTGGAGCATAGAATATGTACGAAAAGAAATTTGAGGTTCCTGGATAAATTTGATAGTGCATACACCATTTTATTTTTTTTCAAATTTTTTTAAAAAAATAAAACCTCAAGTTCAAGAATTAATTTATCCAGGAACTGATACCAGGTCTATTCACTACAGGCCACAGATGACTTTGGAGCATAGAATAATCAATACCAGGTCTATGCACTATAGGCCACATATGACTTTCAACATAATATAAACATGAGGATGATGACAATGATATAAGAATTCAATAAAACAAGTTCAAGAATTAATTTATCCAGGAACTGATATCGTTCAAATTGTCAACTTGATACTACTTTGTAGAGTAAAATTCAAGAATGCTCAGAAGAATATTTCCATGAAAAGATACTGGATGAAGCGCAAATATCAAGGATATTCCACTAATTTCATGGAGTATAGAAGTCAAAGTTTTAAGCAATCGAGTATAATAAAGAATGGAATAACAAAAGAAATCACCATGCATGCGATAATTGCATGCGAGAGTTATTCAACAGAATAATAAATAACGGAACCGGTCCCACAAAACGCATGATGACGAGGATATTCAATAGAATAATAAAGAATGGAACCGGTCCTGTAAGCGCACGGACAAGATATTCCGACATAATAATAAATAATGGAATCGAATTAAAGGCGTAGAACGCCTTATTGCATGGGATATTACGACGAATAATAAATAATAAAATAATGAAGAATTTCACCAAGTATAGGGTAGCTCAGCGTATCTGAGTTATTCCAATGAATAATAAATAATGGAATAATGAAGTTCTCTTCATGAATACAAAAGAAATAATACCCTTACGAGTACAACAAATAATATCCCTTACAGTAAAAGAAACTGAATATAAAAGTAGGGAAGTAGCAGAATACTTTTCTATAGGTTCTCTTGTAATTCTCTCCCTAGAGTTTCAGTGAATTCGTAAGAAATAATGAAGGAATGAGCTTCTATTTATAGGAAAATGGAATGAATAGTAACTAATTCATGAACGGTCCAGATTGATTTACTATTAAACGGACGGTCCATATTGGTTTACTATTAAAACTTAAAACAACGGTCCATACTTATTTACTATTAAAACTTTAAACCAGCGATCCATATTGATTTACTATTATAACTTCACCAGCGGTCCATATTGACTTACTATTATATCTTCAACCAACGGTCTGAAAAATTAGCACATCTCCTCATGGAATAATATTGTACCCAAATACCTGAATGCACAATACTAGAGTGAATAGTAATCAGGTGAATAGTAACTCGTGAATAGTAACTCATGAATAGTAACTCATGTGAATAGTAACTTGTGAATAGTAACTCGTGAATAGTAACTCATGAATAGTAACTCGTGAATAGTATCTCGTGAATAGTACTCCGACACGAAAAGTGTCCCGAATACCCGATTGAACAATAAATTATATTATGCAGATGATAATGTAACAATAATTGAATCAATAATATGAGAGATATGATGCAGCAATTACTGTAGCAATAATTGAGTATAACTGAGTGACTTCTCACGTAAGCATCAATAATCAATATCGTGTATTCTTTGTGCAACCACGCGTACATCTTTGTACTTTTAATAAGGTGTTTCAGCGATTAACAGTAAAACTTCCGTCGTTATTTTCATAAAGTATTTTTGTCGTTTTCTCTATCCAAATAATGAATTACATTATGGGGTCCACCAATGATTGTACCATCGCATCACGGATATTCCCCAAAAAAAGAATATTCCCAGACCAATCGAATATTATACAACCACTTGCTTACTTTGCAAAATTTGTAAATATTACCCACAACTATAATATTACATCAAATCAACACCATAATATAAAAAAAATTATTTCGAGAAAATTAAATCTTTATTCCTAAAATCTAGGGTCTCACAGACTCAGAGTTCCTTCTCGATGAATATTTGGACTCTCTACCTTCTCTTTTTCATCTACTTCTCTAATATTCTTAAGTTAGTTGTAAGTCATTTTTATTTTATGTACTTGTAAATATTTCAATTATCAATAAACTATATTAATTTTAGTAATTAACTTGTGTTATACTTGCACCACTCTTATATTCATCTACTTGTTCTTCCCTATTAAGTCCTCTATTATCAATATATATATATATATATATATATATATATATATATATATATATATAAATATATATATATATCTCTCCGTCATCAAACTCATTTGATTGAGCTGGATTTACATCAGGAGCGTTTAGTGTTTTATATATATATATATATATATATATATATATATATATATATATATATATATATATATATATATATATATATTATTATCATCAAAATTTGTTTGATTGAGCCTGAATTTATATATCGGTGCATTTACCGCTTTTATATATGTAACATTCGAATTTTAAATATTTATAGAGTTATATAAATATTTAATGGATGTGATTATCGGTAAATGAATATTTGTTTAATTGATTTAATATTATTTTGAGAATTATTTTTAAATAAATAATTGATGAATTAAGAAAGTGATTATTATATTGATATTTCAATTAAATGATATATTATTTGTATTGTGTTATGTGATTAAAGGATTTATTTAATTAATTGTGATTTGAGTTAATTAAAATAAATATGAAAGCTTGATTAAATATAGTATGACAAATAACTATATTATAAGGAGTTATTAAAATAAATTAAAGTAGTTTTAATTTAGTTTTATCCAAACAAGGCTTAATATATTAATTCTTTAAATTTAAAGAGTTTTGCCAAACCAGCCTTATGGCTTTTGAGATTTCTAGATAAATAATATAAATAAAACAAATAAAATAATAAATATTATATATTTATATTATATACGTTTATGTTATAACCGTTAATATCATTAGTATGCGTATTAAGGTGTCAGTTTCTTTTACGTATTATGTATATTGTCTAAGCCTAAACCTAAGAACAACTACAAAGAAAAATTACAGAGAATTATAGAGAGTTTGAGAGTGAAACTTGAGAATTTGTTTGCAATAGCAAGAATTAGAAGCTAATTGAAGGTATGTTCTACAAACTTAGATATTATTTATGTTATGAGTATTACGGCAAAACTTTTACATAATCTGTGAAATTCAATTTGTTGAATTGTTGCTTTTCAATGAATTACTTGTGGTTATACATGTTCATGATGCTAGAGATTATGTTTAAAAACAAAGAATTGTGTGCTAAATTACATTTTTTGAGTAGAAGAAATTTTGACAGTGTTTGTGTTCTTCATATGGCTTGAGTAAGAATAGCAATTTAAGCGACCAATTCTTATGTTAAATTATAAATTGAAGTTTGTATATGTTAGTTTAGTGAGATATGAGCATTATGTAATTTGAATGAGATGATTTGGCCAACTAGTGAGTTCACAGTGATGATTTCTATAACAATGTCAAGAAAATTTGAGTTTTTGTGAAAAACATGAGTTTTGAGAAATTAAAATAGTTGTAGTTAGTGTTAAATTATGCTAGTTGGTTGTAAATGTGAGCAATCATATTTATGATATTGTTGTATTTATTCTACGTGTTAATATTACTGTCTATTGGGTGAAATTTGTGTTTGTTGGGGTAAAGTTGGCTACTGTTCATAGTTGACTCTACGTCTGTCTAAACACCGGCGCAGCTGCGCCGGTGCCAAGGCAAAAAAATGGCGCAGCTGCGCTGGTCCCAAGCCTTTGTATGGCACAGCTGCAAAGTATCTTTAAAGAGATAAGGTCAACAGGTAATGTGATGGTGCCAACTTGGATCAAACAAGATTTATAAACAGTGGATGTGATGAAAGTTTCTCTAAGCTGAGTCTCCACAGATAAATCAAAGTCTAATTTCTCCGAGTCAAGTTTAAAGCGTTGAGCACAAGCAGGAGAGATAAATGAATGGGTAGCACCCAGATCTAGTAAAGTATAAACTTCGCATGAATTTATGATTAGCTTACCCGTGATCACCTCGTTTGGGTTCTCGCATGTTAACCGACCACGACAAACGCTCTTCCAAGAAGCTGTTGACTTTGACTTTTTCGAAGAATGACCTTTTGAGTCACCATCCCCTTTGGATTTGGTTCGCTAAAGACAATCTCGAGCGATATGTCCTTCCTTTCCACAATTATAGCATACTTTGAATTATTGTGGATAGTTTGGGCTGATATGTCCCTCTTTTCCACATTTATAGCATACTACCGGTCGTCGTTCTCCTCCCTTAAAACTAGTTGCTATTGGTGCTGACGTCTTCATAGTGTCATTGTTGAATCTCCTCTTTTTAAAATCTCCCCCCAACTCGCTTCTTCTATTTTCATGGCCACGATTACCACCAGAGTGGTTACCGCTCTTGTCCATATTTTTCTTTCTCCGCTGGTTATCGTTATTCTGATGACTGTTGTCACCGGTATGATCCTGGTTGTGTTCCCTCAATGAACGTACTCATTATCTCGCTCTAATAATTGAGCCCTGTTGACAACATCTGAATAGAGAGAAAATTTATGAGAAATGAGATATTGACATATGCTGGGTTTCAAACCTCTCAGAAACATCCGCGTCATAACGCTCCTCATTCTCCACCAAATGAGGTGCAAACACGGACAACTCGCAAACTTTGCCTCGTATTGGGACAATCATGTTATTCGCTCTAGTCTAATAAACTCTACCTCCTTCATATGACGAATACTTTCGAGAAAGTACTTGTCATTAAAGCGATTTTGAAATGTCTCCCAAGATATCTTTGAGTGTGGATGGGTAAACGCTTCACAGACTCCCACCGATGAGTCGCTTTCATGAACGGAACATAAAGGTGGCGAATGGAACCTTACATTCCTCCGTGCATCCCAAGACATAGAATATCTTGGTAATTTGTTTAACCCACGTCTCGCCTTGATCGGATCCGGTTTTCAATAAATTCAGTAGTCCCAACTCTTTGAAGCGCTTGCATTTGTGACAAAGCGTGAATCGCTATCATTTCCTCTGTATTTTGAACACGAGTCTCTGCAAATGCGATTTGGCATGAAGCGCAAAAAGCTTCTAAACATCCCATCGTTCATCATCTGCTCAGTGGTGTTGTTCACAGGAGGAACATTGCCAGCCTGTTGCATATTCTCCTCGTTGGTGAGTACAGGCGTCTCCACGGTCTCATTTACTCCATTGTTAACATTCTCAGTCGACATTCTCAAATACTACCATAAAACAAGGGTTAATTTAACAAATTAACATATCATAAAATATCCCTATATTATGACTGACCAACAAATAAGCTTAGGTAGGACACACTTTAGCGAAGGATTTACTCGTCTCTCCCCTCCTAGTTCTATTCCTCGATCTCCGCTTGGAGATCATATCCCTAAGCTCGATATTAATGTGACTCCCCAAAATAGGTATACAACACCCATTCTGAGTCGCCAAATACATGGTACAGAAACAACTATAACTTTATTAATACAACATAAAAACTGTGAGTTTAAATACAAATATTGTCATCTAGACAATATCCACACTCAAATAAGTTCTCATTACAATTATTAATACACTATCTTTACAGAATAGTGAGGACTACTAGAACCACTTCTAGAACCATCATTTCACACCCCGACTAGTACTCGCTACATTCTCGCCTCCTGAGAAGAAAAATGGAACAACAAGGAAAAGGGTGAGCTTAACTAGCCCAGTAAAGAATATTATGACTAAGATAACATAGAACAAATTATCGTTAGTCTTCAACAGGGAAAAATCTAATAGAATACAATAGACAATAAGTTTGAAATCAATATTCACAGCGGAAATAATAATTCATTAGAAGAGTTAAGTAGAGAATGAAATCTACTATCTTCCATATATGAATTTAAAAGTTCATTGTCTATCTTTTATCCTCAGAACATCAATCAATATATAACTCTGAAATCAAATATTCATCTTTGCACTCTGGGCCAAAGATATTCATCGATTGGTCATGTTCATCTAAACACTGTTCATCATCTTTGCACTATGGGTCAAAGATATTCATCAGAAATCATTAATCTTTGCACTACAGGCCAAAGATATTCAATTATATCATCATTTAGGACGGAGGATGATGAAATTTTTTTTAAAGAAAACGAATCCAGTGAAACAAAAGAATAAATATTAAGGATTCGTATTTCAGCTATTCCATGTCCAAAAATACCTCATAAATAATCATAGTGGAGTAAAATTCAAGAATGATCAAAACATGGATACAATCAAAGCTAGTATCCATAATAGATATTTTGGATGAAAAACAAAAATTTAATTTTTCTGTGAATAGTGTCGTATTCGTGAATAGTGCCGTATATGTGAATAGTGTCGTATACGTGAATAGTAACTCCGACACCAAAAGATAGAAATTCCACAAGAAAATCATCATGCTTCATGAATAGTACTCGTGAATAGTAACTCGTGAATAATAACTCATGAATAGTAACCCCAACATGAAAAAGTTTCAAATTTGATAAAAAGTTCTAACCAATATTTCGGCATAATGATATTGAAGAAATAATATCACCTACGAAGAAAATAACATCCCTTACCTCGAAAAGATAGTACTTCTGACTGGAATACTGGATATAGTGATTAAGTGAACTTGCACCGTATAGCAACACTCAAAGTATCAAAATACTCATAAGAATACACTCGATAATATAGAGAGAGAAAGAGAGAGAAAACTTGTGTTTCTGGTGTGATTTTCAATTCTAACCTAAGCATCCTATTTATAGGAAATTGCATAGAACACCAAAGAAGAAAATTTAATATAATATAATTATATTTACAAAATTGTCAAGCCCACCTCTTGAATCTGAATTCAGCCACCTTGCACATGTTTAATGCAGCCCACCAAGCAAAAAAAAACGATTTTGTAATTAAAAATAATTAAAACTTTCAAAAATCAATTATTTCGGAACTTCAGAACTTCAATAATTCACAATAAATAGCCCTTTTATCAGAAAAATTCGAACCATATGTCTTTTCCATAGGAAATTTTATTCTCTACAACTTTGCAAAAGAAGGTTTTTCCAAATTTCAAACAGAAATTGACCGAAATCCATAAACGGACGATTTTACATGTTATAATCAAATTTCAGTCAAGAAATGGGGTCCACCGACACACAAAACATGTGTTAATCATTTAATGCAACAAAGATACTCTTCCTCCTCATATACTCAAATATCCCACATTTATTGTAAAAATATCATCATTATTATATTATAATAATATTATAAAATATTATTTTATCAGAAAAGATAAAATATCAATTTTTAACAATTGTCACTTTAAAAATTTTCTCCATCTATATCCACATAAAATCAATATTTTCCTCATCATATAAATCAATAATTAATTATTCACAAATAATATTACAGAATCACAATCTTTGGCAACCAGTAGTTTCAGAAAGAGGGGCTTTCAATAAGGATTTCTCCTCATTGGCGCATGCAATTAGATGACCAAACCTCTCCTTAGACAGAACTTTCTAGACATTGCCAATAATGTTATCTAATAATATTATTCAGATAATATGAATTATTGCTCTGATAATAGAAAATAATGTGCAGTGACAATTATTAAAACAACACTTGGGAATTTTGAAATATAAAGCGTAGCACAAGACTTGTGTTAAAATAACAAGTTTAGCTAGTAATGCGTTTTATATTGAAACGTGAATTTTAGTATGTCTAATGGATGTTATGGTTTTAATACTGTGTTTAGGTGAACGTGAGTTTAATATTTTAGCTTACGCTCGAGGCAAGTCTTCTAACTCCATACTTTCATTGAGTTAATTTGTTATGTTTATGCAATTCTTCTAACTCTACACTTTCGTTGAGTTAGTTCTATTATTATAAATGCATGCTTTTGTTTGAGCGAATTTTTATCTCAAACTGTTATTGAATAAGTAAATTGTTCCTAAAATCCATTTGAGCAAACTCAAACTCTAATGTTATTGGAAATTCTCCATTTGTTGATTCATTCAAACTTGTTTACAGTTAATCAAGTTTCTTAAAGTTCAGGAATTCATTTCTAAATATTATAAAACTTGAACCTAGCTTATTTTATTGTTCAAGCAAAGGTTAACCATTTTATTCATTCTATTGAATACTTATGCTCTATAGTTATTTCAAGCATGAGTTAGATGTATAGAATCAATTCATTTATGATTCTCAAATGTTCTAAGTTATGTTGTTATTAAACAACTGTTGTATTATCAAACATTGTGGATTCAACTAGTTCCCTAGTTGATGATCATTAAACTTCAATTACCCTTGAAAGCTTATCCAAACCAAACTTTCTTTGGTGCGGACTTGTACTCTAAATACTGAGATGAACAATCCTATATTTAGGGGTTTACGCTTAGCGTTGAAATGGTTGTGCACAATACATTGTACGAAGGATTGATCCCCCTAAGTACGTGGAGTCCTTATAGTCATATGACTGTTAAATTTAAAGTTGAAATATTACTTATAACTGTGGACATGGTTCATGGTCACTTGACTCTCAATAGTTTATTTAAGAATGTTAATAGAACAAATTATTCAGTTCTATTGAGCCTATGAGTTGGCAAATGTTGAAAAGTTAATAGAACACATCATTCAGTTCTATTGAGCCTATTATTTGGCAAATGTTATAAAGAGATTTATTCTTATTTCAAGTGAGCTTTGTTTACTCACTCTTGCATATTTATACATTTATTGCAGCTATGAATGACAAGGTAAATAAACCTACAACTAGCAAAGGAAAGAGAAAAATGTACAAGTGATGAAGACTTGTAATTTTGTTTTATCATTGATGATAGATTTTTAATAATGATGTGATGTAATAATTTTATTTCCGCACTTGAATGATTGTATTAAAGGTTAGAGAACCTGGGAGATAATATTTTTATTTAAGTAATCATGTATAGGTAGGTTTTTATTATTCAATTTATTATAATTGGGTAGTTAATTATGAATGTTTTGATTACGTGAACACCAAATCTTGAGGTAATGAAGTACAGGGATTTGGGGGTGTCACAAGTTGGTATAAAAGCTTTAGGTTATGAACCTTAGGTGGGGAAAAGCCTTAGGAATTAACCTTTGAAATGATAGTGGTGATTAACTCCTAACGAGTTTTAAGGAAGAAATAATAAAACACTTATGTGATTATGTGTTTATACTTATGTGCTCATGAGTGTCGAGTAGTAATGATTAATGATTAAAACTTAAAATTTTGATGTCAGAATGACTAATGTCAGAGAATCCAATCAGGCTAGGGAGGATAGACCTCAGATGCCTATAGAGGAGTAGCCTCGACACATTCATGTTAGTTGGGAACAACTACTGCCACGGGAGTCAGCCCCGTTGGTCACAGTGGTTGAAGACGAGGATGATGATGTGGAGAAGGATGAGGAGGATCCCGTTGAGTTTCCACAGGAAGATGAGGATGATGAGGACGAGGAGGATGAGACTCCACTAACCTCGATAGCTGCTCGAATGTATGATGAAGTCTACGACCATAACGTGGAACTTCAGGATACAGTCGAGGAATTACAAGAGATAGTAGCTGAACAACAGACTGCAATGACGCAGAAAGACGATGAGATCCTAGATCATGAGGAACGACTGACTAATGTCGAGGAAAAGCTAAAACGGACTGAAGGAGAGAGACCAACTGATCGAGGAGGTCGCTGAATTGAAGAATAAGCTAAGGGAAGAAGCTACGAAGAGGACAAGAGCCGAGGACGCATATGAAGTAATATTTCAACGAGCCGGGATAGCAGTGAAAGACGCACAGGCAAAGAGAATGAAGATGGAAGAGATGAATAGAGTATTCAACACCATGGTTAATCGAGCTCGGGATCGAGTCATGGAATATCTTATTCAGTTCGAGACGTTGCCATCGTACGTATTAGATCGCAAAATAATGTTTCGAGTCATGGAGGAAGAACGTATTAAGGCTAAGCAGTATCTTAGTAGAACATCGTAGTTGTTATACGATGAATAAAATGTTAAATAAATTGTAAATCCCAAGTGTTATTAAACCTATGGGATATGAGGATGATGTTGTCCTGAAACTTTTGTAGTTCAGGAAAGTAATATAAATAGCAGTAATGCTATTGTTTTATGTTTTCTTATGAATAAATAAAAGTTGTTATTTTATTCAAAGTGTTATGTGATTTGTGGTTATTTCTTTTGTAGAAGCAAGTTAAGTAGGAATTACTTAAAAGAGTTGAGTAATAATCTAATGGGTGTATTTTTAAACAGAAAATGCCTCCCAGACGTCAACCACTACGACAGAGAACCAACGAAGAAACCAATAATATCGACAATGTTGATGCTAACCCAGTTCAACAATTAGTGACGTTACTGACAAGAGCGTTGCAGAATAAACCACAGAACCAAGGAACAACATTTAAGGAGTTCAAGGCGGTTGGACCACCTAAATTTCGAGGGTCAGTGAATCCAGTCGAGGCACAGACTTGGATTATGGAAATAGAGAAGGTGTTCGATGTTGCTAGGGTAGGAGATGATCAGAAGACTGCTTTCGCAACATTCATGTTGAAAGCAAAAGCTAGTTATTGGTGGCAGGCCAATAAAACTCGAGAAGGACCAGGGATGATGACCTGGGATAGGTTTAAGGAGATATTCTTCGAGACCTATTTTCCCAAGAGTTCGAAGGATCAGCTGGAAGTACAATTTCTGGAACTGAGGCAGGGAACGATGACGGTATCTGAGTATGCCGCTAAATTCAACGAGTTGGCGAGGTTTGCGCTTATCAAGTCGAAGCAGATGCAACGCAAGGCAAAGAGGTTTGAGCAGGATTTGAAGCCCCGGGTTATCTGAAGAGGGTTTCCTATTTCAATTGAAGACTTTCGCAGCAGTAATGGAGAAAGCAATACTCGCTGAAGGTGGAGGCGAGGCAGTGACAAAGTTTAATCAGGAACAGAAGAAGAAGAAGAACGAGGTGGAAATCAAGAATGGAGGTGGTAGTGGTGGAAACAACAACAACAACAACAACAACTTGAAGAGAAAGTGGAATGGAAACATGGGTGTTGGAAACCAACAGGGTAACCAGCAGATCAAGAAGTTTGAAGTATGTGCTACATGCGGTAAGTTTCACAAGGGTGCGTGCTTGATGGGGAAAAGAGTATGCTTCAATTGTGGCCAGGAGGGTCACATCGCCCCAAATTGTACACAACCTTAGAAGAATGTGTGATTCACGTGCGAATCCAAGGATCACTTTGCTCGTGAATGCCCTAAGAAGAAGGATGGAGTGACAACCAGAAGCAATGGAGGTAACAATGGAGGTACAACATCAAACAAACTCACAGCTAGAACCTTTAACATGACTGTGCAAGATGTTGTGCAATCAAAGGATGACGTGTCAAGTATTATCCCAATCAATGATATTGATGCTTATGTATTATTTGATTCGGGTGTTACTTGCTCGTTTATCTCTGATGAATTTGCTAAGAGGTTAGGATTGCCTAGAAAAGAACTGAATTTCCCTTTGAACATAGAGATTATGAATAAAGAGATAATCCCTGTTAGATTCGTACATAAGAACTGTAGGGTGAATATTAAGGAGAATATCCTAATGGTAGATTTGATTCCGATTAGATTGGGAGAGTTTGATGTTATTTTGGGAATGAATTGGCTGTTCAAATATGGAGCGGTAATTGATTGCCAAAAGAAATGTGTAAACCTTATAACTCCGTCAAAGGTAGTATTTTATGGTAGCAAATTGCCTAGACAAATGAAATGTCTGACGATTATGCAGGCCAAGAAATTGTTAAGTCAAGGCTGTGTGGGCTATTTAGCTTACATAGTCGATACTCAGAAAAAGAATGTGAAACTGGAAGAGATACCAGTGGTGAGGGAATTTGAAGATGTGTTTCTAGAGGATTTGCCAGGACTTTCGCCTGACAGAGAAATTGAGTTTGTGATCGACTTAGTGTCGGGGACAGCACCGATATCGAAGGCCCCGTATAGAATAGCTCCAGTAGAGATGAAGGAACTAATGGTACAGTTGCAAGAATTATTAGACAAAAAGTATATTTAACCAAGCGTATCACCGTGGGGAGCGCCAGTGCTATTCGTGAAGAAGAAGGATGGGTCAATGCCTCTTTGCATTGATTATAGAGAATTAAACAATGTCACTATTAAAAACAAATATCCATTACCAAGAATAGATTACTTGTTTGATCAGTTGAAGGGTGCTAAATACTTCTTGAAAATAGATTTGAGAAGTGGGTATCACCAGTTGAAAGTGAGGAAGGAGGATATACCATGAACGGCATTCAGAACTCGGTATGGACATTACGAGTTTTTGGTGATGTCTTTTGGTTTAACCAATGCACCTGCTGCATTCATGGATTTGATGAATAGGGTGTTTAAACCATTCTTAGACAAGTTTGTAGTGGTATTCATCGATGACATTCTAGTGTATTCCAAAACTCAGGAAGAACACGTGGAACACTTACGTTTGACATTGGAAACACTAAGAAAGGAAAAGTTGTACGCGAAATTCTCTAAGTGCTAATTTTGGCTAGATCGTGTACAATTTCTTGGGCACGTGATTGACAAAGATGGGATTTCCGTGGATCCATCAAAAGTGGAAGCTGTAATAAATTGGGAACAACCAAGAACACCGTCAGAAGTGAGGAATTTCTTGGGACTGGCCGGTTATTATAGACGATTTATTCAAGATTTTTCTAAGATAGCTACTCCATTAACAAATTTGACCAGGAAAGCTGTGAAATTTGTTTGGACGGAGAAATGTGAAGAAAGTTTCCAGGATTTGAAGAAGAAATTAAGCATGGCACATGTGTTGTCATTACCAGATAGTACAGGTAACTTTGTGGTATATAGTGATGCCTCACATAAAGGGTTGGGATGTGTTCTTATGCAGAACGGCAAAGTAATTGCGTATGCATCAAGACAACTGAAGGATTATGAGAAAGGGTATCCAACTCATGATTTAGAATTGGCTGCAGTAGTGTTTGCTCTCAAGATATGGAGACACTATCTCTAAGAGAGAAATGTGAAATCTATACAGAACATAAAAGTCTAAAGTATATTTTCACACAGAAAGACCTGAATATGCGATAAAGGAGATGGATGGAATTGATAAAGGATTACGATTGTGAGATCTTTTATCACCCAGGCAAAGAAAATGTGGTTGCAGATGCTTTGAGCAGGAAAGGTCGGGAGAAGTTGATGCTGATAACTACGCAGGAAGAGCTTATTTCAGCAATGACGAAGCTAGAGTTGGAAATCAAATTTCCAAAGGAATCCGATGAACGACTATTCCAGATAGATACCAGTCCAACTTTGGTGGACAAAGTGAAGAGTGCTCAACTACAAGATAAAGAATGCGAAATGATCAAAGAGAAAGTGGTTGAGGGTAGCGATGTAAAATACAGGATCGACACCGAAGGACTACTACGATTCGAGGAAAGAATTTGGGTTCCAGCAGTACCAAGGCTTAAAGAAGAAATCTTGACCGAAGCACACAGTACCAGATATTCGATTCATCCAGGAAGTACAAAGATGTATCAAGATTTGCGGTGACATTTTTGGTGGCCGAATATGAAAAGAGACGTTGCAGAATGCGTTGCAAAATGTTTGACGTGTCAGAAAGTGAAAGCTGAACATCAACGACCAAGCGGGTTACTTCAACCATTGGAATACCAGAATAGAAATGGGAGCATATCACAATGGATTTTATGGTAGGACTTTCAACAACTCAGAAAGGATACAATGCGATATAGGTGATAGTGGACAGATTGACAAAATCTGCACACTTTTTGCCAATAAAGATTAGATTTAATCTTGATCAGCTAGTGAAACTGTACGTTAAAGAGATTGTGTCAAGACATGGGGTTCCAGTGTCAATTGTGTCGGATAGAGATCCAAGTTTCACATCAAACTTCTGGAAGAGACTACAAGAATGTATGGGAACACGATTTGCGAATGAGTCAAAGATACCATCCGCAAAACCGACGGGCAAAGTGAACGAACAATCCAAACGTTGGAAGATATGCTGAGAGCATGCATCATAGATTTCAAAGGAAGCTGGGATGAACATTTACCGTTGGTGGAATTTGCCTACAACAACAGTTACCACGCGAGCATCGGTATGCCACCTTACGAGGCATTGTACGGTAGAAAGTGTAGAACTCCACTGTGCTGGGATGAAGTTGATGAACGCCAACTGTTAGGACCAGAACTGGTACAACAAACTGCTGAAGTTGTCAAACTAGTCAGGACAAGATTGGTAGCAGCCCAAGACCGACAGAAAAAGTATGCCGAACAACACAGGCAAAATCACGAATTTGAAGTAGAAAATTTCGTTTTCCTAAAAGTTTCTCCTTGGAAGGGGAAGATTCGTTTTGACAAGAAAGGAAAGCTCAGACCAAGATTTATTGGATCATTTGAAATACTACGGAGAGTGGGGGAAGTGGCTTACGAGGCAGCTCTACCTCTAGAATTGGAAAATATTCATAATTTTTTTCACATTTCGGTGTTACGACCGTATAAACCCGATTACAAACACGTGATCGAGTACGAACCATTGCAATTCGATAAAGAATTATTTTATGAAGAAGTTCCTATCCAGATAGTCGACATGGAAGAACAAGTGCTCAGAAATAAAATGATACCTTCTGTGAAGGTGATATGGAGAAACCACAATGTCGAAGAAGAGCAGCGTGGGAACTCAAACCGAAATGATGAAAAGTTACACGAGTTATTTGTTTAATCTATGTCTTCGATTCTAGGGATGAATCTTTGTAAGTAGGGAAGAATGTAGACGATTTGGTTGTTTGAATTGTGATTCGAGGAGGATGAATCCTTTGAAGGAGAGAATAATGTAACATTCGAATTTTAAATGTAATTTTAAATATTTATTGAGTTATATAAATATTTAATGGATGTGATTATTGGTAAATGAATATTTTTTAATTGATTTAATATTATTTGGAGAATTATTTGTTAAATAAATAATTGATGAATTAAGGAAATGATTATTATATTGATATTTCAATTAAATGATATATTATTTGTATTGTGTTATGTGATTAAAGGTTTTATTTAATTAATTGTGATTTGAGTTAATTAAAATAAATATGAAAACTTGATTAAATATAGTATGACAAATAACTATATTATAAGGAGTTATTAAAATAAATTAAAGTAGTTTTAATTTAGTTTTATCCAAACAAGGCTTAATATATTAATTCTTTAAATTTAAAGAGTTTTGCCAAACCAGCCTTATGGCTTTTGAGATTTCTAGATAAATAAAATAAATAATATAAATAAAACAAATAAAATAATAAATATAATATATTTATATTATATACGTTTATGTTATAACCGTTAATATCATTAGTATGCGTATTAAGGTGTCAGTTTCTTTTACGTATTATGTATATTGTCTAAGCCTAAACCTAAGAACAACTACAAAGAAAAATTACAGAGAATTATAGAGAGTTTGAGAGTAAAACCTGAGAATTTGTCTGCAATAGCAAGAATTAGAAGCTAATTGAAGGTATGTTCTACAAACTTAGATATTATTTATGTTATGAGTATTACGGCAAAACTTTTACATAATCTGTGAAATTCAATTTGTTGAATTGTTGCTTTACAATGAATGACTTGTGGTTATACATGTTCATGATGCTAGAGATTATGTGTTAAATAGCAATTGTATGCTAAATTCGGTTTACAGTAGAAGAAATTTTGACAGTGTTTGTGTTCTTTATATGGCTTGAGTAAGAGTAGCAATTTCAGTGACCAATTCTTATGTTAAATTATAAATTGAAGTTTGTATATGTTAGTTTAGTGAGATATGAGCATTATGTAATTTCAATGAGATGATTTGGCCAACTAGTGAGTTCACAGTGACGATTTCTATAACAATATCAAGAAAAGTTGAGTTTTTGTGAAAAACATGAGTTTTGAGAAATTAAAATAGTTGTAGTTAGTGTTAAATTGTGCTAGTTGGTTGTAAATGTGAGCAATCATGTTTATGATATTGTTGTATTTATTCTACGTGTTAATATTACTGTCTATTGGGTGAAATTTGTGTTTGTTGGGGTAAAGTGGCTCATCGTTCATAGCCTACTGCGCTGCTCTGTCTAAACACCAGCAGAAAAATGCTACATTTGTCCCAAAACCTTTGTATGGGCGCAATTGCGCCCATACCAGTTTGAGATTCTAACTTCTGCTATTTCAGCAGACTTAGGAAAGTGTCACAACATAGTCTAAAATTGTGTTAGCGTGTTAAATGTGTAATGTTAAGGTTAACATAACATAGTGAGTTGTGGTTAGTTTGATCAAAGTTGCAAAAATGATTATTAAATCAAAAATGCGTTATGTGATAACATAGTTTATACAATGAACGATAGTTAAGTGTTATGATGTTTAACACTTGGGAATTTTGAAATATAAAGCGTAGCACAAGACTTGTGTTAAAATAACAAGTTTAGCTAGTAATGCATTTTATATTGAAACGTGAATATTAGTATGTCTAATGGATGTTATGGTTTTAATACTATGTTTAGGTGAACGTGAGTTTAATATTTTAGCTTATGCTCGAGGCAAGTCTTCTAACTCCATACTTTCATTGAGTAAGTTTGTTATATTTATGCAATTCTTCTAACTCTACACTTTCGTTGAGTTAGTTCTATTATTATAAATGCATGCTTTTGTTTGAGCGAATTATTATCTTAACTGTTATTGAATAAGTAAATTGTTCCTAAAATCCATTTGAGCAAACTCAAACTCTAATGTTATTGGAAATTCTCCATTTGTTGATTCATTCCAACTTGTTTACAGTTAAGCAAGTTTTTTAAAGTTCAGGAATTCATTTCTAAATATTATAAAACTTGAACCTAACTTATTTTATTGTTCAAGCAAAGGTTAACCATTTTATCCATTCTATTGAATACTTATGCTCTATAGTTATTTCAAGCATGAGTTAGATGTATAGAATCAGTTCATTTATGATTCTCAAATGTTCTAAGTTATGTTGTTATTACACAACTGTTGTATTATCAAACATTGTGGATTCAACTAGTTCCCTAGTTGATGATCATTAAACTTCAATTACCCTTGAAAGCTTATCCAAACCAAACTTTCTTTGGTGCGGACTTGTACTCTAAATACTAAGATGAATAACCCTATGTTTAGGGGTTTACGCTTAGCGTTGAAATGGTTGTGCACAATACATTGTACGAAGGATTGATCCCCCTGAGTACGTGGAGTCCTTATAGTCATATGACTGTTAAAGTTAAAGTTGAAATATTACTTATAACTGTGGACATGGTTAATGGTCACTTGACCCTCAGTAGTTTATTTAAGAATGTTAATATAACAATATATTCAGTTCTATTGAGCCTATGAGTTGGCAAATGTTGAAAAGTTAATAGAACACATCATTCAATTCTATTGAGCCTATTATTTGGCAAATATTGTAAAGAGATTTATTCTTATTTCAAGTGAGCTTTGTTTGCTCACTCTTGCATATTTATACATTTATTGCAGCTATGAATGAGAAGGTAGACAAACCTACAACTAGCAAAGAAAAGGGAAAAATGTACAAGTGATGAAGACTTGTAATTTTATTTTATCATTGATGATAGATTTTTAATAATGATGTGATGTAATAATTTTATTTCCGCACTTGAATGATTGTATTAAAGGTTAGAGAACCTGGGAGATAATATTTGTATTTAAGTAATCCTGTATGGGCAGATTTTTATTATTCAATTTATTATAATTGGGTAGTTAATTATGAATGTTTTGATTACGTGAACACCAAATCTTGAGGTAATGAAGTACAGGGATTTGGGGGTGTCACAATATATATATATATACATATATATAGCCTGAATCGATATATATCCTGTGCGTTTACAACATTTATCTATATATATATATAACTGTTTACAGCTTTCATACAAATTGTTATATCATGTGAGCCTAGGAATCATGTGATCACAGATTCAGTCTTCTGAATCTAGATTCGGTTCCCGTGATGGACATTTTTTCAGCTGTACATGGCTTGTAAATTATTCACGGTGTTTGAATTTCTTGAGACGGCTCTCATGCCCACAAGGAGTTCATCACTGCTTTTTATCTTATTTTCTCGAAGATGCTTTACATCTCGAAAATAAAAGTAATCAAGCCGAACACATAATAAAATGGAAGTATCAAAGGCCTCAATTACTATTGAGCACAAGGGTTTGAAAAACCTCTTTTACAAAACATCACTGCTATATCCTGTTAAAACTGAACTTTTATACAAAATTCAAACCCTTTGTACATAGTTGCAAACGAGGCATAGCACTACTTCCAGATAATTTCACATATATCTACACACACACACATTCAGATAATGGTTTAAATTGAAAAGTGGTGGTCATCATGTTACCACGGATGTCGGGGGTGCCTAACACCTTCCCTCCGCATAATCAAGTCCCCCGGACCCTAACGAATCTTAGGTTCACAGACCAGTCAAATAGTGTCACATCACTAAGTCAATGTGCAAACCTTTTCTCGATTGAGTTGGTGCAACCATTTAAGAATACCAACTGGCGACTCTTACAGTCCAATTGTCGACATATACATGTTGGACCTTTTCACAACTTGTTTTTTCAAACAAATCTCACCTAACATGAGAACACCAAAAGACAAGAACAGAAAAGGGATAAATAAAAATCCCGACGTCGACAGGTGGTGACTCTGCTGGGGACATCCAGTAAGAGGGCTTAAGCCGCTATTACAAACTTTTCAAAACTATTATCTGCTTATGTGTGGATGTTGCATTTACATTTGAATAAATGTGTACGAATGCATTTACTTATTGCACTTAGTGCTTCGCACCATATCTGCTTGTGATATTAATGCTTCTCACATGTCATCATTTCCATACGGTGAGACATGTTGTTTGTGAATGTATGTTGTGTGGTTCCTCCACCAAGAGGCTATCCTGTCAATGTTTGATTACTGGACTCGTAGGAAGACTAATTCCAACGAGGCTCAGGAAAGGCACCACCTAGATTCGCTCCAGTTGAAAGATTGGATTAACTTCCCGTCAAGTAAATTGTGATGATCTGGGACCCTTCATGCCAAAAAGCCGCGAGAGTAGCCTAAGATATGTCAGCCTCTGATAAACCAAATGTGGAGGGAAGCAATTGATCCATTTACCCGTTCAAAATCCAAAAAGACACTAAGCCCACCGTAAGACAAGGCTATAAGTGCCTAGCCTGATCTTACTCCTGTTTCCCGCGGGGAGTTCGAAGGATTAAGGAATCAAATAGCAGAATTGGTTGTCTTTCTAAAAGAACAAAGTAAAAACACTAGGGCCCAGATAATGCCTACTCAATCAGAGTCATTCACTCAAGGGGGCAATCAGGATATTGACAGAAAGATGGAAACCCATATACCTAAACCTTATTCCAATAAAGGAACCAACAAAACCCCTGAAATCACAAAACTCAAGAATGGTCGAGAAACTGGGGATATAAGAAAAAAAAGTCCAATAAATGGAGGAAACCATCCGATCAATCAAAGGGACTGGAAACTATGGAAGTGTCACCTATTCAGATCTCTATATATTCCCAAGGGCTCGATATCCTAACAAATTCAAAATCCCAGAGTTTGAAAAGTACAATGGGGCAGGCGATCCCTATACGCACCTAAAAGTGTACATTGGTGAACTGGGGTCTAATGTTGAAGATGAAAGACTCAGAATGCAGCTTTTTCAAAAGAGTCTCACTGGAGAGGCTAAAGCCTGGTATGCCCGACTTGACAATGCCAAAATCCATAACTGGGAAGAATTGGCCCATGCCTTTCTAAATCAATACAGTTTTCAGTCACAAATGACACCAGATCGATACCAAGTGACTAAAGTCAAAAAGAAAAGTACTGAGTCTTTCCGAGAATATGCCCAAAGGTGGAGATGTCTGGTAGCGCAAGTCAGTTCATCAATGACAGAAACTGAAATGGTGATGACTTTCATAGACATTCAAGAGGCGCCTTACTATGAGAGAATCCTAGCAGGCATAGGAAAGTCATTCTCGGAGATGATCAAACACGGCTAAATGGCAGAGATGGGCTTGAAGGCAGGCAAGATTAAAGATTTCACTGCCTTGCAAGCAGTCGACGAGCATATACAGACTAGAAATTTGCGAGCGATCCCAAGAGGGTACTCAATAAAGGCAATGAAGATGTATCCCTTGTTTCACAGGGGCAAGCTAGGAGACCAACCTACAGTCCCCCCCCCCCCCATTTAGAAAAAGCGAGACAATCTTCCATTTCAACAACAAGCTTCATTCAACCAATGCCAAGACAAAAAAAGAAAATTTAAAAGAACGAAAAATCTAGTGTTTATTTTTCTAGGCGATTATCTTGAAAATGTATTGGCGATATTAATGGATCACAAGAAAATTACTGATTTGGCTCCACCTCTGGAACCAGGGAGAAAAAGATACAATCCAAGCCAGAGATGTGCTTACCACTCAAGGTCTCTGGGACACGACACACAAGATTGTTGGTCCTTAAAGCATAAAATTCAAAATTTGATCGAAAGTGGCAGTATTGTGGTCTAACAACCTGACCAACAAAATGTCAACACCAACCTTCCATTGCAACATGATACGGAGGAAGTAAACATGATCGGGTCAGGAAGCGCTGAAATGTATCCAAATCGTAAGTACATATGAAGGATGGAGGAATACCCCCAAAGGCACAAAACAAATGTCCTAGAGTGGGAAAACTCGGAGGAGGGTATGACAGTAATGCAAAAATTAGAGACGATTTAGAATCAAGTAAATATGCTAGCTAAGTTGATATTGCGCCAACATCAGGATACGAGGCAGTTTTTCACTCAACTATCAGAAAGCCAAGAGAAAAAGGAGGTTAACCATAATGCAAGCCCATATCTCTCCATGATGAGCCAGCTAAATGAAGAAGATCAAAGCACGCTGAAAGTAGAAAGGGGGATGATAAATGTGCTAGAAGATCTCACCAACGAAAAAATCGCTTGAGGGAATACGAATTCTCAAAGAAGAAAGATCAAACAACCTCCAAAAGAGTCCAAAAATTCACCCCTCAGAGCAAATCAAATGAAGAAATGCTACACTTTCTGATAAGCGAAGGAAGGATTACTAAGTTGCTGCCTCCTATAAATCCCAAGACAAAGAGTTATGATTCTACCAAGATATGTCTCTACCATTCTAACTCACCTGGACATGCGACTGAGGAATGTTGGTCTTTGCGACATAAAATCCAGGATCTCATTGAAAGTGGAGAGCTGAAGATAGAATCCCCATGATCAGAAAAGGCGAAAAAGAAATAAAAAGCTTAAGATGTCCACTCGAGACAAGCAGTTCAAAGGAGTTGAAGGCTATGAGCACCAATTCTGGCATAACAAAAGGTGGACTAATCCTAATGCAGGGAATGACATAGGAGATAAGAGAATCCCCAAAGGAGATTCCCTCGCCAACATCAAACATCTTGTGGCCCAAAGATAGCAACCACGTTCCTGATTTTATCATCTTGGATGATGAGGAGGAAATATTAATCCTTTCCAAGGAAGAAAAGGCCAAAACGAAAAGTTCCTTGCAAGAAATGCCATAATAGTTCAAGGGATATTTCATGGTCAAATCCTCTCAAACCCGGGAAAAAGGTGCAGGAACAGATGAAGGAAATGATGGTGAGGTTGTCGGGGGAAACCAACCCATCGAAGAATCATACCTTTTTACGATGGGTCCAATTCAAGCGTCCCTAAGGAATGTATTGAATCAGGAACCGATCAAGTTATGGCCATAAGTGAAGATATTCAGAACCAAGAGGTAAACTCTATCACGAGCCTTGAAGGCAACATAACCACTGACAACTGGACTATCAGGCCTCAGCTAGCCAAGAAAATATAGATCCAGAAGATAAAGTGAGGAGTTCCAGGAGATATTGGGACGGTATCACTTTCTTCGTAGTATGCCTTTTATTTTCCAAGCATGTAAAAAAAACAAAAAAACAAAAAACAAAAAACAAAAAAAAAATCAAAAGGTCAAAGAGTCAAAATCAAGTCAGTCAGGTCTCAGCCATCAAGCCTGAACTACGAAAGACCTGATCTCCCCTTTCTTTCGATGAACTCCTTTAGATTCCAACATTTATTAGTCTCATGTACAGCTGTCTGATGATAATCACAATATTTACTAGAATTACTAGATCCGAGCTTAATGTTCTCACGAGGTGGTTCAAAATAGGGTTGGTCTTTTATCTGATCCAAAATGGTTTCCCGATCAGTATTCAACTGAGTATATACCTTGTTCACCTTCTAGTTCGGAATAGGCGGACGAGCTCCTCCCTAGCGCCAGTTATTGTTGAATCTCTTAGAATTCCCTTCTGAACAATCATTATTACCACCGTTCTTCCTCTGATCAACATCAGCTTTATCTTTGTCGTTTTCCTTCATTTTGTCTGAAGAAAGATGCTTCAAGCTATTCATAGCTTCTTCCACCACAATATATCCTTCAGTCTTCTCAAACGCTTCGACTAGGCTCTTTGGGTGACTGAACATCAACTTCTTCACCAGCTTTTCTGACTTCACTAGGTCCAGACCATTCTGAAATAACCCAACAATCTGAAGATCATTGAGATCAGTCACCTGACCAACAGCTTCTCTGAATCTCTTCACATACTGGCTCAAAGACTCATTCGAATATTGACGAACTTGAGCTAACAAGCCAGTAAGCTTTCCCCTCCTCTTGTTACTTCCAAAACGAGCATGGAATTTGTAATAACCGTGAATCTTAAGTCACCATGTATGTATGTACATTTTTTTTTAAACTTTGTATTATATATGGATACATACATTTATGGATTTCATTAAAAATGAAAGCCTTGTGACCTAATTATACATTAGGTAAGGATATTAAATAACCTAAGGGTTATGGTAATACGAAAAAGTTAGTATTTTATCATTATACTAACTTAAGTGGGTAAACTTAGTATTTCAAGTGACTAATAATTTTAAACCTAATTCTTGTAAATCTAATTAGGTTATGAGATAAAATCATATGTATAAGTAATTAAACTTCATATGATTGGAGATGAAAGCCCTAAATTATCAAATTGGGTAACATTATTAAAATTGTTGGACTATGTTTTTATCTAGCCCAAATCAATTAAAAGAGAAGCCCAAGGAAAATAAATTGTAATCCAATACTTAGCCCACTTGATTGGGGGTATTCTAGACATTTGATTAATCAAAATTGGCCATTTAAAATAAAAGCTAAATGGTGGATATTATGAGGATCCTAAGTGGAATAATTAATCTAGCTTGTCCATTAGTAGACATGAATAAACATAAGGACAATGTGGTAAGGCTCCCATTGGTTGCCACTCCATTATGCACATTTAATCAAGTTTAACCTAAGGTAAGTAATAATACAAAGTTTTTACCTAATGGGCAACAAAATAATTGTGGGAGAATTATTAATGAATTGGCCATTTCATTTTGTAAACACAATTCATTCTTCCAACATCTCATTTTCTCTCCATCTTCTTCATCTTCTTCTTCTACCTCTTGCTCCCCAAGCTAGCCAACTTCAAAGAGAGAAAAGAAAGAGAGAATTTCAGCCATAGGAAGAAGAATTATAGGAGTTCTAGTGGTTTATGCCCCCTAAGTTTATTAGTTACTTTGGAAAATCAAGGAAGGTAGCCACTAAGTCAAGGTATAATGTACCTTCATCTTCTTCTCTTACCTTGTTTTGATAGCTTGAGTTTTGATGGGGTTATGTACAACTACTCAAGATACACTAGTTATACATACCATCATGCATGGAACTAAGTATCTTGAGTGTTGGATCTAAAAGGCTTAGAGGAAGAAAATGAGCATATGTTCTCCAAGGGTGAAAACTCTTGTTTTCTTCCACTAAATCTTGTGTAACTCAAGTTCTACAACTTGGAATTATGATCCGTCGAGAAGGGGGTGCTAGATACATGAGTTATCTAGTAAACCCAAGTGGTAGATCACAAATCTAGTAAGTTTTGAAACCTTTAAGATTATTTTTCCCAAAACAGTCCACTTTATATGCTAAAGCTTTGAAACTCTAAATCAGCTACTGACTTGTTTTTCATGAGACTGTTTTGGTCAGTTCCTTGTCTTGTAAAAATCTGGAAAAATATTACAGAGGTACCTTATGAAGTTATCTACGCGTAGGAAAAAGAACGGACACGTTTCGAGTTATATATTGTGCGTAATGACTATTTCCGTAAAGGACTCCATAAATATTATCCTACGAATATCTCACTGGGTATACACTGGAAAATTCCAAAAGTTTTATAGTAGCTTCATATATGTTAAGAGAGCATACCCTGAAAATTTCAGATTTTTCTGAGTAAAACTTAATTTATGAAAAATAGAGCAAGATCCGAGTGTTTTGGACACTCTAAAAATAGTAAATCATTTTCTAAAATTCTAGAAAAATTAGAGGATCATTGTTGGTTCATAGTCTGTTAAAATCCAGAAGCTAAAAAGTTTTGGAATCAGTTTGCTATTTTTCCTAAAAATGATTAGGTTATGAATAAAAGGAAATAAATAGTTAAATGATGTCTTTAATGAGAAAAATATGATTTTTATGCTTGAATGCTCATAATATATTATATCATGACTATCTTAGGGTATTTTGGTAATTTATAATAATAAATATTACTTATGACCTTTTATGGATATTAAATAAGAGGTTATTAAAGGATGAACAATTAGAATAAATTGTTTATTAATTTAATAAATCATTGGAATATTATTATAATACTAATAATATTATAATATGATGTTGTTATGTAAATAAAAATATTAGATTAGAGTATTATTATTAAATAATAATATTCGAGATTAAATAAAATATTATTAAATGATTAATAATATTAGTAAGTGAATAAAATATTATTAAATGATTAATAATATTAGTAAAGGGATAAAATATTATTAAATGATTAATAATATTAGTAAGTAAATAAAATATTGGTAAATGATTTAAAGTATTATTAGTGAACCAATAATACTAGAAGGTGAATTAATATTATCTAAGTTAATAATATTATGTGAATTAAAGGTAGTCGTTAATTAATAATAACACTATCTAGGCATAATAATGTTTATAAGAACTTATTGTAATGTATGATATCTATGTGATTACATAATCGATGTTATGCATTGACTAATTGAAAGACTAATTATAGGTCTCAAAGGAAGATAATTTAACTACATAGTGGATAGAAATTTATTTCGTAATGTGAAACCTACGATCGAGGCAAGTTTCCTAACTCAACTTGAGTTATTATTTTCAAAGCATATTAGTGAATAATTATCGATGATTATTCACGTCTTTATTGATTATTGAAATTGCGCACTTTGTGCGATTGAATTTATTCTACCGCCATTGAAGCGTGAATTAAATTAAAGTTCTTCATTTATGAAGCTGTTTATGGGATAGATCTATGCTAATTGTATCGACCTAGATCAAGCATGTCTAAATTTGTTAAATCAAATGGATTTTAAATAAGCATTCTTATTAATTGATATGGTAAGAACTCTTGTTCGAGAAATGAACAAATTTGATTAAGGCATGATATCAATGTCGGATTATTAAGTGTTTATGCATAAATCACGGGGGGTGTGAAAGGCCGATCCCTTGAATACCAAAACTTATTAAAAGGTCCATTTAAATCATCGAGCACCTTGGCAAATGTTCATGGATATTCAAAACCACTCGAGTTCATGTTATTCAATTATCGAATATTCAATTGTTGATTATTAATTCATGTTCCTTCACAATCTTATATTATTGTTGAACATTGAAGGCAATATTTCTTTTCTACGTCATGATATATCTCCTTTGTCTTTATAAACTTGTGAAGCAAATTAGTTGCTTACTCTTGCTATATCATGACCTCCTATTTTCGATTAAGCTCGAAGGATCTAATGCGAAGGACAAGGGCAAGGGCAAGATCCAGGAGTAATTTTAGAATGAATGTTAAATTAGTTATTATCTAATGGAATTTCTTGAGTAAACTGTTTGTATTATAAATGGTGTATTTAAAGTTAAGGTTAGAGAGACCTTGGGACCATGTTTTGAGACTTTTGTATAATGAACAATGTATGTTTATTATTTCGAAATAGTTATAGAATGCTTATGATGATGATAGGATCGTGATCACTGAATCTGAGGTTAGAGAACCTGGATTTGGGGGCGTCACAGAATTCGCTACATAAATCTGCCCAAGATGAAATTGAAACTGAAGGCAGAGTTCCCATCCACTGTCTCGCATCTTTCCTTAACATCGTCACAAAAGTTTAACACTTGGCTGCATCTGAGAAATCATAGTAATCCATCAACCTATCAAATGCATGGTTGTGGTCGTATGGATCACCTGAACCATCATAACTCTCCATATAAGGAAGTTTTTTAGTAGGGTCTGCCTTCTCCTTAAGAATTTCTGAGGAAAAAGGAGACGCCTTTTTACCCGAACTGTCCTTTACTTGTTGGACTTCGGCTAACTGTATCCGAAACTCCTTCAATTCTTTAACCAAAAACTCCACTCCTTCCGGTTGAGAAGAAACTTCCTTCTTCGGAGAGCTTTCCTTCTTCCGAGCATATTGGCCTTTTCCATCTGAACTTGCAGCTTTAGACGGGCTCCTCCGATGATAAGTATCCGTAGGGCGGGATGCCTTCTTCGGATTCTTAGGAGTACGGTTTCTAGATCTGCTTCGGTGTTGAGCCCTTTCGCTATGGCAAGAATACTCAAGGCAAGGTATCTTCTTTGTATTCTCGGGTGTAAGTCCTCTTGACCTGCTACTTCGCATGCTTCTATCGTAATCCTAATGATCCCTAGGGTGAGGTAACCTCTTCATATCCTCAGGAGTACGATTCCTTGATCTCCTTCGATCATGAGAGCGGCTTCGAGACATACCTCCAGAGTGCATAGGCTCTTTACCTCTTCTTAATCGTCTTTCCAGGGATCGGCCCCGCTCTTAAGGTCGAGTATGGCTTGACGCTTCACCCTCCATCTCAGCCATCATAATCATTTGTTTAGAAATCTCTTCCCTTTGCTGCATCAGCGCTTTCTACTCTTTTCCGATCCTGACCAGGTTCTTCACTAGCAGTAGAAAATTATCTTATTTTTGTACCACCACGATCTTTTGCATGAGACTTATCTGGAACATGTTGTGAATCAATCCTATCATGGATAGGTTGGGGGGATATTTTGGGAAGGACCCAACCTATCTTTAACAGAGATTCTTTGTATAGAAGAACTCGTCGTTATCGGTTGTCCTTCAGGAGTGTCTGTTTTACTCTTCTCCATAACTTCCAGTGTAGAACAGTCACTGTCTGTGATTGAAACCCAAAAACACATGACAAAGCCCTCCTTCTAGCGTCAATGTTAACGCCAAGATCTTTCTACGCGCCTCAATCACATAAAAGCGCGTCCAATCCTGCACAGTAAACAAGTCAATACCAGAAGCTTGACGGCTTGGACCGTCGGGGGATAGCTCCGACGTGAGAGTCAATACAGGCAGATACAAGGATAACAATGGAGGTGATAAATTCTAGTGTTTTCGTGATAAAAATATCGGTTACCTCTCTCTGTCCCGTGCTCTTCTCTCATATACCTCTCGTTTTGTCTTGTATGCCGCCGACTTGCTCTGACATCAGCCAAGTGCAGCAGCTCGCCGGCTAATCCCATCACTGTTTGCCACCCAGTCGGGTTATGTCTAATCCCCATTAATTAAGATGCAGAGATAACAGTCAATGTTTATCTCTTTCATGATCACCAGTCAAAGCCCAAGTAGAACCATACTTGTATAATGGTCTGGCCCAATGATTCAGCCTAATACTCCAAAGGCCCATAATAAAAATAGCCCAATAGACCCAAAATATTATGGCCCAATACTACTTTACTTGGTAATTGTTATGTTCTTCCTTCAGTTATATACTAGTTTCTTTACATTATGATGTTCAGAATATATTATTGGGTAAGCCCTTAGCCATTGTATATTTCCTTTCTTAATACACTTAAAACAATTTTTAGAGAGAGAGAGAGTGGGTAATTCATAGTTAATCATGAGCTAACTATTCTAAATAAACATGCCACCTCATGTATGAATTGCAATAGCACAAGTGTTGTAGCATTAAATTAATGAAAAATAATTTGGTCTCCATACATAGAAATGCACTAAATAATTGATTTTAATCAGACTATTTTTAAGTGCTAATCATAGTAGCACAAGAAAAACAAGTGAGGTTTGTATTTTTGATTCTCCTGTTTGTTTAAAAGATAAAATCATGAACCACATGAAACTAATACTCGATGTTGAACGAAGCAGATTCGGTTACTATGAAATTAACTTCATGATAAGTTGGTCAATTGACCAATACAGTGTTAACATGCAGAGAAAGAGATCATCTCTTATCAGCCCGTCAATACTGTATTGATCAATTGACTAAAATTAACTTCATGTTAATCACTCGCATGTTAAACTACTATATATGTCATTCAACCCTACCCATAGGAAGACATGATCACTTTTTCACCCTTCAGCTTGTTAGCCACTCTCTTACAACTGTACACAATATATTAATATGCAAAATGATTCAGGAAATTACCAACTGCACAAGAGAACGATGCCAAAACATCAGTTGGTGAAGAAAATGGACCTAATGTAATGACGGGATAGGATAATGGAGCACTAAGCATCACAATTGATTCTTTTCGCAAACCAACCTACTCAAAACAAAGACAAAAAGAAATTTACTACTAATAACGAAGTTATCAATTCAATGATGTGTGTGTATATATACAAAGAGTTTTGTTACATATGTGGATAAATTTATGTTAATAGTAAATAGCAATATATGAAAATTTGAAAATACATAGGATATGACGAATAAGAAAGGCCAGCATTAATTATTCTATGTTATCATCCACGTTAAGTGCAATTTAACTTGGTCAAATTAATCCATTCTTATAACCCTATTCAATTCCATGTATTGAATGGTATTGAATTTATTCACAGTTGTAAATCATCATAAATCTTCCATAATAATAACCCCACGCATGGACAGATTGGTCGATAAGTTCAGAACGATATAAAAACACCAACAAAATGTTAGATATGAGTGCTCAGTCTATATATAATAGAAAGTAGTTGCAAACTTAAAGAGAGATGCAGATACACGTAAACAGCAACCATACCAAACCAAAACAAGTCCTCGAATCCTAAAACACAAGAAAAGAAATCAAATGAGCCAGCTGATTCATATCACTAGCTTTAAGTTATCAAGCATTTCCAATCTCAGCGCCTGGTCCGCCCATCATCACGCTTGTCATCATCATACCACCTCTCATTGGACCGAGAGTCTTCATATCTAGCTCTCTTTGGGGGATCACTTTGTCCATCCTTCTCATGCCTCCTACTATCACGCCATTCTTCCATATCTCTTCCATGCCTATTATATTGATGCTCCCCAGCATTGTCATGCTTATTGTACGTCTCCTCTTCTTCATCCCTTCTGTGTTTTATTCCCCGGCGATCTTCTTCATCCTTGGTTTTTCTTCTATCCTCCCCATGCTCTTTTTCATCTCTTTTGAACCTTCTTGCTGGACGATCTTCTTCATCCTTACTTTGCCTTCTATCCTCGTGCTCTTCTTCATCTCTTTTGTGCTTTCTTCCCCGGTGATCTTCTTCATCCTTACTTTGTCTTCTATCCCCCCTAGGCTCCTCTTCATAATCTCGATTATCTCTCCTACTTTCATGATTTGGTTCCCCGCGCCTCTGAATTCCAGTTCCACGTTCAAGTTTCTCACCCTTGCTCCCGCCAGATTTATTCATCCTATAGTCATCTCTCCTATGATCATCTGTGTTCCTGTGTGACCTGCTGATCTCAGATTGAACCTTTGCATCCTTCTGTAGATCCCTACTACGCTCCATCTCTTTTCCTGATATTAGGCTTCTTGAATTTGCCTCGGGACCCTCGACCTGTTTTTCATCATCTGGCTTCCTCTTTCCCCTTGTGGCATCTCGACCTCCATAGCTGGATCCCTCGGCAGTATCTTTCTTGGACAGTTCCTCTAACTTCCTGAAAGTATCCAACCCATCATCAGTCTTGCGAGGACCATCCTTTTCTTTTCTCCTATCTTCAACAGCACCGCCCTTCTGCTCTAGACTAGTACCATATCCACGCTGTCCACCTCTGCCCCTCAAGTCAATTCTGTTACTTCCGCGACCACTTTGACTCTTGTCCGATGATTTAATCTTCTCAGTTTTGTCACGCTTGTAGTCACTAGTATCACTGTCTGAATCACTTTCATTGCCTCTCTCATGAGAATCCTCGCTCTTTTGATCACTGCTGCCATCCTCATCAGAATCATGTCTTCTTCTTCTTGGAATCTTCCTTGGTTTTTCATCATCAGTATCAGACTCATGCTTGGCTGAATCATGTCTTCTTCTACTCTTCTCCTGTTTTTCTTTTTCTCGTATTGTTGTTCCTTTTTCGGAATCAGAATCCCATTCCAAATCATATCTTCTGCCAACGTTTTGCTGTTCATGGTTGTTGGTTTTCTTATAATCACTAGGAATAGTATCAAATTTCTCCCGCCTATTGCTTCCACTCTGCTGTTTTCTCTTCCTGTCCACTTGATCATCCCTACTATCCGCATCAGAGTCATCATCTAAATCATGTCGTCTGATCCTAGAAACATGTTTCACCTTTTGAGTTGCACGTTTAGGTAATTCTTTACGATGATAAGTATCATTATCTGAACTAGCGCTCCTACTAGATTTTTCATATTTCCCATCATCAGAATTAGACATAGAATCAGAATCTACACTGCCATGTCTACTTTTCTTGTGCTTACCTGATGATTTTCGCCTCTTCTTTTGAACATCAACTCCAAACTCGTCATCAGAATCATTCCCCGCCTACTTTTTTTTATGCTTCTTTCGACTGCCTTTCAGTATGTTTTCCACTACTGTCTGTATCAGAAGATTTTTCATCATCATAATCACTCCCTGGATTTCCTGATGTTTCTTCCTAGTCCTCTCACCCGCTTCCCACTGATGTCCATATCAGAAGAACCTTCATGCCCTCTTCTTTTAGTATCCTTTTTAGGAGTTTTGAATCTTTTATCCCATCTTTCACAAATGCATTCTTCTTATCTTCAACACCCTTTCCAATCTCATCCTGTTCATATCTAGTATCTCTGTCGAGCCATCTATAACCAGCACCATTTTTTCCAAGACATTTCCTACTTTCTCATCATCATTACTCTCGTCAGAACCCACCTGCTTCTTTCGCTCAGAACCTATATGCAGAGCAGCTTTTAATGCTTCCATCTGTTTCTCCTTTCGGGCAGCAATTTGGTGGGTCTGTGTATTTGATACTCTGGAAAACACCCAATAATATACCATATTAATATTTCATTATGAAAAAAACACAAGGATTAAATTAAATCTATCAACCGTTATGAGGTTATGAGGTTATATCGTAAGACAGATGTGACTAGTGAACTTATATTTATCTTAATAAGGTTTACAAAATATATAAACACGATAGGGAATACAGCTAGGCCCTTTCAGTGTCTTAAAAATATCAAGTTTTGTTCAAGATCAGAAAAGAATGGAAGAAAAAAAAATCTAAGCAGATAATCTGATATTATCATGAGCGTCACAATCTGACACAGGACAACAAAATTGAAATGTAAATAATAGTGAAAAAGATGTATTATAGTCTATCCCGGCAGAAAAATCCGCCACACTGCAAGATGTTTAGAGATCACTTGGCAGAACTTCCTCACATCCGCAGACAAATGATGATAAACTCACATTATGGAGAATTTCATTAATCAATAATATTCACCAGTCTGTCCACTTTGTGGGGGATTACATTTATATAAAGAGCACAACACTTGGCCACAAAAAGAAGTACTTGGGCACCCAAAAAAAAAGCACACAGGAAAAAACACTTGGACACTAAGTAATTAAAGACTAGAATACTTAACCTACATCGAAATAATTTGCCCTAAATCCCTAAACATTAAATAAAAATCCAATTAAACCAATTGCTAACATATTAGAAATTATAAAGATAAAATAATTAACTAGATGGCTAATGTGTTTCTCATCACAATCATTCCAGTACTATCATGTTCTCATGAAACCTGACCTACAGCTAACCACATAATTAGTGCATTGCTACCGAAGAAGTACAAAATAAATTATTTCTAATGAACAACATAATGAATCATCAACAATGTTTAGCTCCATACTGCCTTCATGTAACCAGATGAATGAGAAAAAAAATTATCAAGACACATATGACCATATAGGAAGCATAAATTCTGATTTAAGAGAATCCAATTATTAGGACACTAATGACATGATAGGAGGCATAATTCAATTTTAAGAGAATTCCATATCTGAGATTAACTGATGTATATGTCTCCAGAAAAAGGCCATCAAGGAATAAAAGGTGGACTCCCACCATCTAACCTTGAAGTCAAAAGAAGAGGTAATGTCCAGAGTACCCAATGGCTAACTTCACCCATCTACTGGAAACAACAGTAATTACCACAGTCAATGTTCTAAAAGGCGCTAGGCGGGAGGCCGAGGGGGGCCTAGGCGGGGCCTGGACGGAATTTTTTATTTTAAGCTAATTTTAATATTTTATCTTACATTTATCCAAACAAAACAATAATATAAAGCAAAATAATTTATAATAAAGATAATAAAGGCATTTGCTTAAAGTTCAAACACATATTCATATTGCTAATGTCAAAGTTCAAACACAAACATGTAATTGTTCAAAATTCAAACATATTTTTAACGTATTAGTTTTATTCATAAACAAGATTGCTAATTAAATAATAAAATTTCAAATTTCAAAAATTTAATTCAATATTAAAACTTAAGAAACTAAACATAAATTTAAAAATTATATTAAATTAAATTAAATATTACAAATGTATCATCATTTATATAATTTAAAATTGGTACTAGTTCAAAAAAGTACAACTGTAATAAAATTATCCATTTTGACTTGATATTGTTCACTTCTTGTTGTTTTGATATGCTACAACATGTTTTATGAATATGGTAAAACATTTGAAAAATAAATATATTAAGATCTGGTTTGGGTAATTATTAAAATAAAAAAAACCTCTTTGCCTAGACCCCAACTAGGCCCAGGGGGCCTAGCACCCAAGCGGACCTAGGCGGGGATTTTTTTAGAACACTGACCACAGTTACAATTTCTTTGCTGAAAAAACAACATTTCTAAACATAATTTTCTATTTATGATTGTAGTTACTGCCCCATAATCCCAACGTTAGAATACGGAGATTACACTTGCTGATAATATTGAACTCATAGAAATAAAACAGTTTTATTAATAATGCTTATAGCTACTCCCCAAAATCGAATGATACAATACAAAGATTAAACTTTAAAACTTCCTCAAATTCTTCAAAATAAATCCAAAATACGCGTGTTTGAAGATTACCTTTCGTCACCGACAACAATTGAGGTTACCCCACCGGCCTCTTCAGCCGCCGCAGCGGCCACCATCGTCCGGCGAGCCTCGTCGAGTTTCTCCGAAATCTCGGCATCGGTATATCCCTGGTCAGTAAGCTTGTCTTCGAGAACAACAAGCTGGAGTTGGATCTGGCGCTTCCGATCGTGCTCAAGAATCTCCTTGTTGGCCTTCCGGGTCACGCCGGCGATACCCTGACCCGGATCGAAACCTTTCCCTTCGGTGGAAACTTTATTGGTCTTCGATCTCACGAAGAACTTGTTGGTCTGAATATAGCCGTTTGTTCCTGATCCCCTTGCGGTTTGTAGCCCGATTCCGTTGTACATTTTGATGCGGGAATCGGAAAGTGTTTACAGATTGAAATATAAAGGATCCAGATTTTGCTAAGGACTAGAAACCCTAACCCTGAAATCAGGGTTTGGTGATGCTTATTTGCAGCTTATTTGCAAATGATAAAGTGATTTCAGATTAGATTTTTGGTGGAAAATGGAGAGGGTGATGAATATAAAAGAGAGGAGTTAACTGATTTTGAGAATTTGGATGAGAGAGAGGACTGAAATGGGCTGCTGCAGACTGAAGATTGGGCCTATACCATCCGGCCTAGTGTGGAGTAAATATATTGGGTTTAATCCAATTTCTTTCAATCATATTTAGCAACCTAAATTTTAGAATTCCATATTTAACTAAAAGGGCGGTTGAATGTTTATATTGAGGATATTCGGATTCTACTTTAACCTCCTAAAGGGTTCGGTGAGCTTCTTAATAGAGATGTAAGCAGGACTCAAAGGTGAGGGAGGCACAAAAATTTTTATAAACTTATTGTGTATAAAAAAATATAAAATAAAATAAAAGAAATTGTCGCCTGTACTTGTTAATGAAAAGGAAAGTGTTGACGCCGAAAAAGATTTTCTCTTCCTCTTCACCGGAAAAGATTTTGTCTCTTCCTCTTCCTAAGGTGTTTCTTACCCTTTATGTTTTTTATGTGAATTTATTTGATCTGAAGGGTGAGATTTTCATAAAAAGACCGACATATAATGTCGACGATTTGAAAAGATTTGATTTTTTATTGGTCCGAATTAGACAGAACTGTCAGTTAGTATGAGTTAAATGGTTGTACCAACTCAACCGAGTTTTGCAATAGACCTAATTATTGGACTATGTTTAATTGGTCTTGAAAACCGAGATTTCATAGAGTTCAAGGGCTTGATTAAGCGAAAGAAGGTGTTAGGCACCCCCCGACTTCCGTGAAACACGGTTACTGCGTTTTTTGATTCCTTAATTTGTGTGTGTGTGTGCGCGCGCGCATTACAGTTAATTGGCCCTAAGTGTTTTGTTTGAAAGTAGTGCTATGTCTCTTTTGCACCTATATACAAAGAGTTTGACTTATTGAAAAGTTCAATTTGAAGCAAAATATACAGAAATGATGTTTTGAAAACAGGTTTTCAAACCCTTATGCTCACATGGTAATTGAGGCCTTTGATACTTCCATTTTTATTCCATATTCGGGTTATCCTCATTTTATTCTCGAGATGCGAAGAATCTTCAACAAAATAATATACATATAAGTGTCAGGTTCCTTATAGGCATAAAAGTCATCGAAGTATACTCGAGCACCACACATAAGATTTTCACTATTACGGGGACTTTAAATCCGGATAACCGTTTTAAGGTCCTATATATATTTACAATTACAAATTTTGCAAGCTAGTTGTACAACTAAAAATGGTCCATCATGGGAATCAGATCTAGATTCATGGATTGAACCATAGATCTCGTGATCCCTAGGCTCACAAAATATTATTTGAAAGCTTGCACGATTAAAATAAAAAGCATATTTAACTCTAGACGTCGCAAAATAAGAGATTCGTCAGTTAAATCATTGTATGCAAGTAGCCAAAGCTTCCAGCTTCCTCTAGATACAGATATAGGGCAGCGTGGTTACTAGATATTTACAAACTAGAAATAAATGTAGATTTAAATAAATCTTATCCATTCTAGATCAACGGTTCTAGTTTCGCAACTTTTAAACCGATTAAAAAGCTAGATATGAATCTAGTCAGCAAACTTTAAATATTACAGATTTACATCAAATTAACGGTTAGAACTGATATTTAATCACAATGATTAACTATATATATATATATATATATATACAAAACAGAAATATTTTTGAACATACTTAATTTCCCGCTCAAACCATATTAAAAGATCCTGACCATCAAAACTTTGGGATAAATCTAACCCTTCAAAAAACTTTGGGATATATTAGACAATACTGGGCTACTGGCGAAGGAGTGGGGTCAGGGGTCAGATCCTAAAATTCAATTGACTAAAGTGAATGGAAACTGAGTTTGACATAAGGTAATAACTCTCTCTCTCTCTCATGCTGACATGCTGGGCTGGGTAAAATACTACCATCTTAATATAAAAAATATTATATGAAAATGAATATTTTTATAAATATAAGGGATAATTTCACAATACGTTTCTCATATTAATAATAAATAGATATCACATTAATATAAAAAATGAAAATATCACATTTTACTTATAAAAAAATTAATTTTTTACTATAGATACTTTCATATAATAATGACAATTTTTTAACTTTGTAATACAAATCATCTGGACTGTCTAAAATTTGGGATAAATCTCATCCGACATAGTGCTGGAGGCACGGGACTATTGCTAGGTATATAAGTATTATCACAAGAAAAAGTAAAAGATCGATATTCAACCGGTGAATATATTATTCACATATAGGTATATAAGCAAGAAAAAAAATGAAAACTTGAAGAAATCTTACTGCCTTGCACGAGAAGGGCTATAGAACGGCTTTTAGCGCCCTTGGACTCGATTTTCACCGGTTAAAACTTAATATGTTGCGATAGATATGTATATGAAAGCTTAGAATTGAGATTTACAGGTTTGAAATCAAGATTCAAGGGATTTCTGGCAAAATCTCTCTCCTTTTTCTCTTTTTCTCTTTTTTTTTTCTTTTTCTTATTCTTTCTTCTTCTTCTTTTTTAACAAGCTACTGGTGGCTTGTATATAAAGCCCCGGGCTTCCACAGGTAGACCTAAGGAAGTGCCCAGTGGGTCCCACCTGGTGGGCCTTATTGTCTCGAAGTACGTGCACTCCGATCAACGCGTAGTCTACTTGAACCTTCATAACTTGCAATCCGGGAATCCGATGGAGGCGTGTCATACCTTTTCGGAAAGATCTTTCCAAGAGCTACGTCATGACATGGGATTTGACCTTTTATGAATCCGGGAAGATGGGTCCATGACCGAATATTCAAGTCTTCACAGTCAGTCCGTTGAGCTGTCTAGTGCAGTTTTCACTCGGGAATGTTGCAATGGCTCTTTGTAACCCTTTTTGCAACTGTACTGGGGTTGTTGATGTTGAGTTGTCAAAATAACCGTTTTCCCCTCCTGGGGTTGTCTCTAGGGTTGACGGGGCTTTTGTCTGTCCTTCGGAGTTGTCCCCGAGGTTTGATCACAACTGATTTTGTTTTTCCTCAGGGTTGTTTCCAGGGATTGATTTGATGCTTCAGGGTTATCCTCGAAGGTTGATTTGATATCCCGGGTTGTCTTCGGGGGTTAGATTTACTAATTTCCGGTGTTATTCTTGGGGTTACGCTTTATGATTTCCACTGTCGTTGTTTTCGGGTCGGTTTGATGATTTTGAATTCTAGGGTTATCTCTGGAAGATAAAAGATGATTTTTCCCTCCTGCATGGTTAGTAACAGGAATGCAAAATTTCGAGTGTCTACAAATGTCCCTCTTTATCATGTATATGCAATGTAGTGGAATGAACATGAAAAAGATTACTAGACACTTGAAATATGACAAGATTAAATGATGTTATGCAATGCAGCATGATATGATGTTATAGATGCTGAATGTTTTTGTTTGGAGTCACTTCTAATGGTATTCTATCATTGACTACTCCCGTCATTTCTGCTAGGGATGGAGTTGTCAATGACGATTTTCATCGAATTATCTTGATGCCTACTCGAACGGTAGATTACAGAGGCTTTCATCACCGAACTTTCTCGATGTTACGTTGGGTTGAAGCCAACGGTTTAAAATATCCATCAATTCTACCGAGGCAAATTTTACGAAATGTCATAGAGATGTTTTCAAGATCCCTGCTGGGGAGATTTTCTTATGGTTGATACCACTGGACCTTTCCGAATTCAACGTCGGGGTTGTCACCAACGTTATTTATCTTCATATACGCTTTCTGACTTCACCTCCACTGAGGATATTGGCCTCATTAGAGATTCTCAATGTTTATTCTGATGATAGTTTACACCGATTTACATCATCGGATCCTTCCCGACGCTATGTTGGGGGTGTCACCAACGATTTGGATTTTTATCTGGTTGAATGTCATTGTTTTTGTCGGGGATAGAGATCACAATGATAACATCCTCTTAATGCCTACTTGAACAGTAATTACAAGGTTGACCATCACGGAACTAATTTGATACCTACTCGAACGGTAGTTTTCAGGGTTTGACCATCACCGAACCTCATCGATGCCTACTTGAATGGTAGTTTACAGTGGTCGATCATTACTAACCTGATTTGATACCTACTCGAACGATAGTTTGCAGAGTTGACCATCATTGAACTTCTTCGATGCCTACTCGAACGGTAGTTTACAACGGTCATAACTGAACTGATTTGATACCTACTTGAACAGCAGTTTGCAGAGTTGACCATCATCGAACTTCCTCGATGCCTACTCGAATAATAGTTTACAATGGTCAATCATCACCGATCCTTCTCGATGCCTTAGTTGGAGATTCCTTTTATAACAGATTCCATCATCAGTCCTTCTCGATGGAGATAGCTTTAAATAATTGACACTGTCACGCTTTCATGATGCTTTATTGAATCCAATTTTTAATGGGCTCTAATGTTGACATTCCCGAGGCTTCATTGGGATTGACACCAATGACTTACATGAAGATTTTCATTTGTCAGAGATTGACTTTACGTTTTCACGTTTCAGGCCCCTTCCGCTTAATCGTGTAGAACCTTTTTTCCTAATTTGACTTTTTAGCTTTCGGGAGACCTGCTGGACCTCAAATCGAACGAAGATAGAGAGGGTGGGACCCTCCTTGAACTTCTTTAGGTAGGCCTATAGATTTTGCAGGTATACCCGCGAAAGGCTGCGGGTGGTTTTATACCCCCTGGGCCTTTCACCAGTCATTTTCAGTTTGAACTTTCCATAGAAATCCGAACCTTCCATCTCAGATATACTCATTTCGGGCTGTTTTTTTCTAAATCAGTCACCGTACAAACGTTCTGAACACTTCAGGTAACGTTTACATCCATTTCTTTCAAGTTTTGACTGTTAAAACGTTATATTTCATGGTTAGTAAGTTTAAACACAATATAGCAAATATGTATGTCTAGATGACTTGCTAAAAATGAATGGGCCTAGTAAATGTTTGTATTTTACCATGATGAACATTTTGATGTGAAATTTTTTAATTTCTAAGACAGTCATTTTACACCATTTTTTGCTACTTTCTTTATCCTATTTGAGGACAAATGAGAATGGATTTTCAAAATAAAGTACACATGGTAATTTGGATGCCATGGTGAGTTTAATTTTAATGTTTTTCATACATATGAAATGCTCATGATCTTGGGTTGGAGTGTTACTGAATGGCCACCTAATCATGCCTATGTGCATACGGATAGTCCGTTTTATAAAGGAGACTATTGCAAAAAAAAAATTCAAGAGTTTGGGCATTTGATATGCATGGAATTTTAACTCTACTGGGGAAACGTTTTAAACTAACACATGTTTTCACATAGGATATGCATGATGTGATTTTTAATTTTCTAGGATTCTAATGTCCTAAGGTCTTGCACTTACTCAATTAATTTGCAAGTAAATCATAAATCACTCTTTCTGAGGCGATTTAGAGATTTTTGTTTCCAGATATAGATTCTGACCAACCCATCAGCTCTATCCCCCGTACAGTTTCTTCAGGGGTTAGGAGGGCAGCTTCAACTATTTTTTTCCCAGACCAACGTGACAGGTGGGTCGGTTGGCCGAGTCTGTTATCCATCACATTAGAATTGAGAGGGCAGATGCCATTGACGAGGAGGACCCTATTGCAGATACAACATTTTCTTCTTCCACACCGCACTAGGACCTTCCCGGTATACATGTGCCTATCCCCGATCTTTTGGGTGACTTGGGACGTCATCCATCAATCCATCTTCATGCCAATGAGGTAATGTAAGCTTTCAATTTTTCTTTTGTTTCTCTTCCCATTTTTGACAATGGTCGGTCCTTGATTTGCAATGCAGATTCCCTGGTTTACTCAGCCGAGGGGGAACTAGTTTATTACTCATTCCATTTACCGGAACTTTCATCCCGAGTACCGGACCATTATATATTCATGGGGACTCAAGGCTTTCTTTTCCATCACACCACGACTTATCCGAGCGATGGTTTCATCAGACTCAGTCCCTCCACTTGCTAAATTGTGAGGTGATGATGATTCTGATGGATTGGCAGTTCATTTTTGGCTTGAAGTTTACAGGTGAGATGGTGTCATTGTCGACAAATATTTCCCCTGCTGTTGTTAGATCTTTGTTGGGGATCCCCCCTTCGGCCCTCAAGGGTCGGGTCGTCCGTTTCGGTCCATTAAGCATTGATGCTTCCAGTGGGGAATTATCAGAGCCCCCTCCCGAGGATCAGGCAGCGAGAAATCGCATTCTTTGTCGTCATTTTCTGATGATCATGAAGGAATGCTTCATTATAGATAACTCATCGACTGTCTCATTTTCCCTTATTGGTGCTCTCCGAGGTGTAGATCACATCGAATATTTTGATTGTGGCTCTTTCACATTTGCATATTTCCTCCGAGGGATGCGCCTACGTTATGAAGGCGTTACAGAGGCTTGGTTAGGCTTCTACCCCTTTATGTTGGTAAGTACTGACAATTGATCTTCCATTCCCCACCTTCGGGTATTTTTGATAGATAGATTGATATACTTGGTTTCTGCATGTTTCAGTTCTGGGCTTATGAGAGGCTTCATTGCCTTCGGCCAGATACCACTTTGGGCTTGGAGATATATCTGTGGGACAGCATTGACATCACTCTACTTTGGCAGAGGTCCCCGTAGCGGATGGTTTTACCCACAGTCGCTTACAGCTGGAGCTTTTGACTGCAGATGTCATTGAAAGTAGTATGCACACAAGTCAACCATGTTTGATGATAAAGCATATACTTTATAACAATCTTATTCATTTATTAATAAAAAGTATTTATTTATTAAAGGCTTTTAATTATCTACATGATGTTACTTTATAATATGTGATAACCCCATAATTTTAAGCAATACTTTTAGAATAATGATGATGATCATTCTAATGAGATCTAAATTCTTAGAAAGCTTAAAACTAAAATAGTTCCCAATCGTTGGATTACTAAATTGGGGATTAGTGAATCTGGATAGATTGGTACATATATTGCTTGCTCATTAGATGAGGATGATTGATCTCATGATCATTTGTGTTGAGACACTAAAGTAAGTATGTAGGTGCTTATTGGATAATAAGTTGACCCTTAGAGTATATCAAAGGGTATGATTGGGTATAATAAGTCGTACATAGAGATAATGTATGATCAATAAAGAATCTACCACTTCTAGTAAAAGAAGAGAAATGTCATATATGATTCGATAAATGACAACCCAAAGAGTCCTCGACTATAAAATGTAATGAAATTAGAAAGGAGTTTCTAATTTACATTATTTAGAGTTGTGAATTTAAGAGTCGAAATACATATAATTAAATAAAATATGATTTGACAGTAATTCCATGTCTTATATTTAATTAGGACATTGTATGGTGGAAGGATTGAATTGTACGATAACTATTTACTCAAAGATTCTTTTATGATTAATGTTGAAATCTATATTATCTGAAAAGTCGTTGATCACTAGGGAGGCTTATCCTTATTGTAGAATAAATATTATTTATTTAAATAAATTAATATTTTAATTTATTTATTTAAATAAGATTAGAATTGTTCTAATTGATTTATTCACAACCGGTTTAATATGCAGAACCTAAAGGTCACACCATAAAAGGAAGAATAATTATTTAAGAAGTTAATGGCATAATCGTAATAATAAGTTAAATATATTTAATTTAATCTATGGTGATAGAATAAATTAAATAACTTAATATTTATTATTTAATATTTTGGAAATATTAAATATAAATTAATATGAGGAGTCTTATTATTATTATTATTTAATTCCTAAAGGAATTTGAGAATTAATTAATAAAAGTATTCTCATATATTCCTAATAAGATTAGGAGGTTAAATTAATTAAAAGAGTTTAATTAATTATCCCTAATAAGATTAGGGAGCTTAATTAATTAAAGGAGTTTAATTAATTAAAATAAAATAAAATCTTTAATAGTTAAGGAAGGTTACCAACATCTATTCGTCTTATTATGAGTGAGTGTTTTTGACTTTTTCACAACAGACGTAATTCCAATAGTTGGGAGAGTACACCATTTTCTATGATAGATAGAAAAACTAGGGTTTTGCCAAATACCCATCTTCTTGAATCTTTTTTCTTCCTTGGTGGATCACCTCTAGAGGCCAAACACTTGGGTGGATAACGTTGATCAAAGGAAGGAACCAAGCCCGGTGGATTCAAGTTGAACGTGAAAAGATTTGGAGGTAAACTTGTACCTGAGGAAGCTTGAATCTTCAAGGGTATGATTCTTGTTCTTTATCTTTTCGTTTAATTAATAATTGTGCATAAAGGATGATCCGGGTATATGGTTTGTAAAATTTTAAAACTCTATTTTATCACGTTTCCGCTTATTGTGTGCAATTTGATTGCGTTCATGAATATTACAAACATAACAGTCATCACCTGGGTTCCTTACACCCCCGATTAGCTGGCAGTTGGCTTTGAGGATGGTTTCCTGATATGGTTTGAGTATGCTTTATATACTCATCGGATTCCCTTCTTGACCGAAGGAGGATGGGAGCTCTATTAGGGAAAACGAGCGATCAGGTGTATTACAGAGCAGATTCAGATTCCCTACTTTCCTCCCGCTCGGCGAGATTGGCTTTAACTCCCCCAAAATAGGCCCACACAACCCATTTTGAGTCGCCAAAGACATGGTACATAATTCAAATACAAACTTCATTTATACAACTATTAATTATCGTGTAAAATACGACAAAACATAAACTGTGAGTTTCAATACAAATATTATCTCGTAGATAATATCCAAACTCAAATAAATTCCTCGTTATAATTATTGTCATACTATTTTACAAACTAGTGAGGACTACTATAATAACCATCTTGGACCATTACTCCACTCCCCGACTAGTCCCAGATACATTCTCGCCTCCTGAGAAGAACAATGGAACCAAAAGAAAAATTGTGAGCTCAACTAGCCCAGTAAAGAATATTATGACTAAGATAATGTAGAAAAAATTATCTTTCGTCCTCAACAAGGAAAAATCTGATAGAATATAATAAACAACAAGTTTTAGATCAACACCTGCAACGGAAATAACAATCCATTGGAAGAGTAAAGTAGAGTATGATGTTTACTATCTTCTATAATTTAAAAGTCCATCATCAATATTCTATCACTGTAACACCAATCAATAAATGTTTCAAATCAACAAATTATCCATGCATTACGGGCTAAGGATAATCGTTTTTATCACCAGTGGTCATGATCATGCCAAACACATGTCCATATATGCACTACGGGCCAAAGAGGACTTTCACCACAACCTTTGTCTGTAACATTACAGGTCATGATTATATCAATACACAATTCATGGTCATAATCATACCAATCAACAGTTCATCTATACACTACGGGCCAAAGATAACTTTCAGCACAATATAAGCATGATGATGATGACAGTGATATAAAGAATCAATCAAGTGAGATCAAGGATAAATATTAGAGATTTATAATTCAATTTATCAAGAATTCAAGAATGTCCAAATTGTCAACATGATCACCAATTGTGGAGTAAAATTCAAGAATGATATTCATGTATCAAAAATAATTTGGACAGAAAGAAACCAATTTTGTCATGAATAGTACCCCGTGAATAGACCCCGAGTGAATAGTACCCCGAGTGAATAATACCCTGAATGAATAGTACTCCGAGTGAATAGTACTTTGTGAATAGTACTTCGTGAATAGTACCCCGAATAAAAATATTAAAATTTCAATAAGAGAGTCCAGACCAATATTCTAATGAAATGATATTAGATGAAGCACAAAACTCAAGGAATTTCTAATCATTTTAGGAATTATAGAAGCAATACTTATCATAGTAAGTTTAGAATTAGGAATATGAAATGAAATAATATCACTTACATAATATGGATTATAAAATAATATACGAAACTATAAATGGATTTTCACCCGTCATGCGGTAATCCGCACAGACAGATCATTTCTACAACTTAATAAAGAATGAATGTGAAGGGTTATTCATCAAGCATGTGGTAATCCGCGTAGACATGTTATTTCCACAGATTAATAATTAAAGAATAAATACGAAATGTTATTCACCAAGCATGTGGAAATCCGCGTAGATAGGTTATTCCCACATATTAATAAGGAATGGAATGACAACCCTTATGAGTATGAAGAAAATACCATCCTTTAGGAATACGAAATAAATAATACCCCTTACCTTAGTAGGAGATTAGATACTGCAATAGTGTAGTAACAAAATACTCTTCTTCTTTCTCTCTGATTCTCTCTCTATAGTTTTCTCTTGTGATTCTTAGTGAATGGGTGAGAATGAAGGAAGAATGAGATTCTATTTATAGAAGAATTCTAGCTTAGCCCTTGCAATGTGAAGAGGCAAGTGGCTTGACGCCTGGTAATGTGAAAAGAAAAGTGGTTTAACGCCTGTAATGTGAAAAGGCAAGTGGTTTAACGCATGTAATGTGAAATGGCAAGTGGTTTGACGTCTGGTAAAGGCAAGTACTATTGGTGAAAGTGACTCTTAGATGATGACCTATGGGTCTCATAGAATAAACCAAACTTACAACAAACGTTTCATGACAAACCTCTTATTTATATCAAAAATTGAATAAATATTTACCACAAATCACTTTATCAACACATTTTTAATCTTTCAACAATTCTTCATCAATAATATTATAACTCACAATATTGATAACCAGATCATTCCCAGGAAAGAGGGGGCTTTCCGATAAGGATCATTTCTCTTTATTGGCGCGCAATTAAATAACCTAATCTCTTTCCTCGACAGAACTTTCTAGACATTGTCAATATAATACAAATAATAATATGAATAATTGTGTCATCTTAATTATTAATTTAATAATATAAAATATTGTGCAGATGATACTATAACAATAATTGAATCAATAATATGAGATACTATGCAGCAACTACTCTAGCAATTATTGAATGAAACTGAGTGACTTCTTACGTAAGCCATTAATAATCGAGAGATCTTGTAATAATCTTTTTACATCGCGGCAACAACGCCAGACATCAGCATATTTACTTTTATCATCGGGTTTCAATAGTTTAACGGTAAAAGTTTTGTCATTATTCTATAAAAAGGTTATTTTTGTCACTTTCTATATCCGACAGTTATTCCGTTGTGGGGTCCTCCAATGATTACGATGTCGTACGAATATTCTCTGATAAAAAGAATATTCCCCGACCAAACGAATATTTTATGACAACTTGCTTACTTTGCAAAATTTTCACATATCACCCATAACTATAACATTATATCAAATCAACACCTTATTATTCAAAATAACATTTAGAGAAAATTAAATCTTTATTCATAAAAAGTTGGGGTCTTACATTGTCTTTTATCTCTGCCTGTTATAAACATTCCCTTGATGGGTTTGGATGGTTTCACCTTGTCAGATGGACTCTACACATCAGAAAATTTTAGTTTATGGTGGATTCCCTGCACCATAAGGGTGATAAGTAGGTTTTATACCTACTTATTGGCTATCAACTTGCTAGAATTATGCTTAAACTTAAGTATTTTTAGTTTGGTTTGATTATTTTTTATGTTGTTTGTAGGTTGCATCAAGTAAAATCCAATGGCATGGCATGGTGAACTTGTGCTAAAAGCAAGAATGTTGTTGAGCAAGAGCATAAGAAAAGGGCATCGGAGAGGTCAAATGAAGAATGTTGAAGGCGAGGGATAGATGAGGAAGGCAAGTGAAGAAAAAAGAAGAAGGAAGCAACATAAGTGTAGCAAGTATAGGCATCATAAAGAGGCGATGGCCATGGCCGCCACCATATAACATATAGAACCTACAAGGCCCACGCTAGAAGAATCTCGTAGCGGCACGACGCTACCGCGTGCCTCAATTCCTACTTACACGCACAAGCGCCATAATCAAGGACATTTAAAATGCTGACTTTTCATTTTATACTGTTGTAGCATATTTACCACAAGAAGGGTGTATTTGTTTGTTACGAGAGACGAATTTTATCAGTTATATTTTGCTATTTTAGGTTTTGATAGAGCTAGAGAGATTCCATAGCAATACTCTACTATTTTGCTTCTCTCTCTAGATCTAGTAGCTTGTGAATATTGAGTATCACTTTGGTTTTGATTAAGGATTTGAACTAAGTTGGAAGCACATTGTGGAACAGGGTTTATTCAAATTTGCCATCTCTTTTCTCTTTAATATCTTTGTTCCCTTTGTTTCTTTTCATGCTTGACTTAAATCCCATAATGGTTGTTGATTTAGAGATGAACTAACCATCATTATTGGATTTTAATGAAGTTTTTTGTGTAGTTCAGATTTGTATGCCTTATTTTGATGCTTGTATGGTTATAGTTTGATTGCCTAACTTGGTTGTGCTTAATGTTTGGATGATTGATCACCATCTACCCTAATAACTTGTATGGAATTGAAAAAGGAAATATAAGTTCAGGTTTGACCATGTTAGTATATGTTAATGAGATTTACATGTGTTAGATTTTCGTGATTTGTAACCCGGATAAACATATACCGGTTTTCCATGTGTAGTCGTTGAGAGAGCTTGCACTTAAATTGATATTGCTTGTAATTCACATAGACATATAATGGGTTAGGTAATATTGATGCTCATATAAATTCTATCTCTTTTGTGGATTTTGTGTGATTCGGACATGGTTTATTGAAAAATAGTCATGTTTCATTTTCGTGCTCTCTACTAGCAATCGATAGTAATCAATCGAGTTTAACAAGAGTTGTGCATTTTGGATAAAGCATTAAATGACATTAGGATCCCATATCTTTCCACTTTGAATCTCTTAGTTTATTAATTAGTAATTTTGTGTTGATAATTATTCTAGATTTTAATTTACCTGTTAATTGATCTTTTAAACAACCAGAAATAGCTATAAGGTTGTTGCATGCTAGTTTAGAAATATTCACCTTTCTCCGTGGGAACAATACTTCACGTACTCTATATTACTTGTTGACTGTGTATAGTTGCACGTGTTAGTGTCTGTTTTGTTAACCCGAAACAAGCCAACAAGGGGCTCAGACCCGGGCCACTCAGTTCGTGGCGGACCTAGTACCTGGATCCGTTATGATGACAAATTAGATTGTCTGCTTTCAAGAGCCTGTCCATCTGGACCAGATAGCAGATTTAACTCACCTATTGGACAGGGCACACCTTTTCATTCGCCATTTAGGCAGAGATCCTTCAAAGGTGGAAACTTTCGATTCCTCCGACTAAGGTGTTGGTACATCCAGCGGCCCACACACTACTAATTTTACTGTAGCAGATCCTCCCCTGTACCACCCAGATATCCCCTTTAGCAGAGATACAGTGACTCAGGAGGAGATGGATCGTTTTGATCGCCTAGGGGATATATATATCCATGACTTCTTTCGATAGGATTTTGTTAGACATAGGGTTGCTGTGCCCCACTTCCCTGTACTTTTTATTTTTTTTTTAGAACAGAGATGATGTATTTATGATGTATGCAGTTTTACACTCTATCATGCTTTTACTTCCTGCACTCATTATATTGTCAGTTATCATGATGCACACATTATATTATGTATTTGTATTTTACAATTTAGAATTGACCCATGTATAGTCTTATGATACGATTCTACAAATGTCTTCCTCATCAGTAAAATATATTGATCCACTTCCTGCCAGCCGTATAGCTATGGATTTGCGGTCTTGGTTTGATAGTCTTCCAGAGTCAGATCGCATATTGGCAGGTGGCATATTGGGCCACTCTATGTCTTTGTTGATCTTCAGAGTCCCCGATAATTTTGTAGATGGCATGTTATCTCATTGGATCCCCGCTAGACAGGTTTTTCGCTTTGGTTCTGATGAATTGACTCCTACCTTAGAGGAGTATTTCTGCATCACCAGATTATTTTTATATGTTATGTGTGCTCTGACAACAATCGGTCAGATGCGCCGCTAGTTCATGGACATGACAGGTATACGACGACCCGTATTTTTAGCTGAGGTCACCTCAGGTCACATTATATCCATGGAGTTCCTGATTGACCGCTTTGGATCTTTGGATAGCTTTTCACGTTATCAAGGGGACTTCTTGATATCCGAGGATGAGTGAAGGATAGCCAGGGTGGACACTTTACTGATGTGTTTTGTGGCCTTTTTATATATGCCACTTACATGGACCATTTGGACATTGCCTTAGTCACTGCAGTTAGAGCTTTACGAGATGGTTGCACCATTTTTCCCATGATTCTTGCAAAGACTTTCATTTTAGCTACCTACTGCCATACTCATGATGATGGATATTTCCAAGGCAGTGTGGTTTTACTGTATGTATGATTCATGACACATCTTTGGCTGATAGGCACTATGAGATGCCTTAGATATTGTTTTGGGGATGATAGAGCGATGTCCTTTTCTTTTCGCCCTACAGAGTGTATAGATGCAGCCTCGTGGCTGACTTTCCTGGATGCTATTGAGGACCCTTTCTCTATTTTGCTTTATTCAGGATTCTGCTCCCCATTGAGGTTCATCACACATACTACTGGTATAGATTTCCTTCCATTGGTGGGTTTGAGAGATGTGACTACCTATCATCTACTAGCTATCCAGGGACAGTTTGACCAGTTTTAGGATTTTCATCCCTCTAAGAGCGCTTCGAATTACTGCTTATCCGCTTCGTCCATTTCTCTTGATGATTTGGAGCGGGTTTATGATTTATGGACTCTCAGGGAGTCATCTGAGTTTGATGAGAGTCATTACGACTGTTCAACGGAGTACACTGCTTGGTTGGAGGCAGATATAGCGGTGACCTATGTTGTTCACCTAAAGCTGCCTTTTGATTCAGATGGTGAGGAGCCAATGGAGGATTTACCTTCCCCTTCAGAGGATGACCTATTTGAGGCTTTGGCGGCAGCTATAGGCATGTTTAATCCTAGCTTTATTTTTGTTTCTATCCCTTTATTACCTAGAGAGGTACTAGAGCAGTGAGTACAACTTTTGACTTTCGAGTGAGACCAGACTAGGGAACTGTTGTTGAGGGTCTCATCTAGTAGAGATGCTTCTTATTTGGCGAGGGACGAGGTCCAGGTGGCCAGGGATACTGCTGTGACTGATCACGCCACTCTCAGATCTTATACAAAGGACGTCGTTGCATCGACAAGTGCATTTATGGATGATCATGGTAGTAATTTACGTACGACAGTGGAGCTTATGACTCACCTTGAGACTGATGGTCAGGAGATTAGAGATTCCCCTTCATCCTTAGAGAGTGATGCTATGTTTGATTTGTTGTCCTGCTTGACTGGGGGCTTATAGAGTAGCTTTCATTTTCCTGCATAGACAAGGTTAGACGCTTTTGTTATGTATAGGTCATTTTGTATATATCAAACAACACGTATAACAAGGAAATATATTTTATCTCACTTCCCTTTTGGATATGTTTTGACTTTGTTTGATGATTGCCATATTTCTTCATGACTTGCCATCTTGATGTGTCCCGAACTTCTCTTTGATGGATTGACCTTGAGATGTCATAGGGTCTCTCAGAATGGGTCGTTGAACTTTTGGCTTTTCTGGTGTACCAGCGTTCATGTTTTACTTTTGGTGTCTTGGGACTGGTCTTTTGATATTGTTGAGGTTTAGGCAAAATGTTTGACTTTCTTTTGAGGGTTCGACCACACCATAGATGGTTGCCTACATACTCCCCTTGAGGGAGGTAGATCAGGTCTTACGTAGTTCATGTTTAGCTTGAATGGTTTGAAGTTGGTACTCTGTGCAGGGAGAGAAATATTTTGGGAATTTGAAAGGTGTTTGGTTCGAAGGGTTTTTAGAATTTTTGGTTTTGATTTGAAGAATTTTCTAGAATTTTTTTTGGTTTGACCGCACCATGGATGGCTACATACGTACTCCAGCAGCCGAGAGATCAGGTCATTTGTAGTTCGGCTACTTTCATCTCATACATTATTATGTTATCCTTTAAAAGAATCAAAAAAATTCACGCGTTATTATATTCAAATCTAATCTAAGCTAAGATTTTCTCTTTCAATTCCATCAAAGATATCATGTTAATTGTTGGTCAAACAATTATTTAGTTAAACACAAAATATAATAATCAACTCAATATGATCAACAAGGAGAAATAATGGTAATTAAATTATTGAATTGCAAATGGTTCCATTGTACCCCTAATTGGAAATTAGTTCATCATCATAATAAAAACTAAAAGATTAAAATTAAATAGCATCTCAAGTACAGATAATGAAATTAAGGGGATAAGAAAAATTCTGTCGAGGGTGTCCAATCTTTAAGCTTTAATCTTCGTCTTGTGTGTTCTCTAATAAAATCTCCAGGTTCCAATAGAAGCTGCTCTCAATGTATTGTAGTCAAAAAGTCTCCTTAACTAAACCAAAATATAATATTTATAATCCCTAAAAAAACCCTAGTACATAAGGTAAATAGAACTCCTCTTATGAATCAACTTTGGACAAAAAGGAAATAAAATATGTTGAAAATCTTCGTCCGGCGTGCCCCGCACCAGTTTCCTTGATCAAACGGCGATGTGACGCCCCCAAAATAGGTATACACAACCCATTTTGAGTCGCCAGATACACGGTACAAAATTCAAATACAAACTTCATTTATACAACTGTTGAACTGTCGTGCAAAATACAACAACACATAAGCTGTGAGTTTCAATAGAAATAACAGTACTTACACTCCAAACCGGTGATACTTTATATAAAGGTATAGTCGATAACTATTTTAGAAATTAAAATATTTGGAAAATGCTCAAGGAATCCTTCATACATGGGAGGCCATGCATCTAAGTTATAATATATATCATATGACTTGAGCATTACCCTTGGTTAACCCAATAGGCCCCAAAGAAGAACGAGAAGATTACTATCTTGCTCATTCCAGTGGTGGGTATCTTCTTGCCATATAATTATCTTCTTGCCATATAATTATCTTCATTATCTCAAACCGATATTTATATTCCAACCATCTCCAAGATTATATAAATAACGCTCATAGATATAGTAAGCAAGTGGATGTGCACAACCATATCTTACGATAACATGAGTTTTTATGTGGTCAGACATCATGTGTGATAATGGAAACACACCCTTTAAGCTCTTAGAACATTTCTGTCATCCTCATTCTAATGGGGTGCATTTTTGACTCTTCCAAAGTTGGGTTCTCATCACCCTAATGCTGCTCATTAAAATAAATTATTAAGTGACGTATAAAATACGACATGCCCATCTTAGTTCCTCAATACAATTATATATTGCATGTCATGCAGTTTTATAATGTATTGAGAAACTTCCACAGTCTCAGACCATCACAATATTCCCATGTTATCCCCGCTCGACCCAACTACACTCTTAATACCTAAAACGAATTGTGAAGCAAAAGGGTGAGCACAAATAGCCCAGTAAAGAATATTATGACTAAGATAATTAATTTATCAATAGCCTTCATCAGTGCTAAATCAGATATTTAGAACATATGGTAGATAATAAAAGTTTTCAACCATAATTGCAGCGGAATCAAGAATCCATTAGAAGAGTCAAGTAGAACATAATGTCTACTATCTCCTCCAAATTAAAACTCCATCGTTAATATTTCATTCCTGTAATACTCATCAACAGTTCTTTGTTGTACCCAAGACAAAGAGAACTCTCATCACCTGTCTTCACCTGAACCACCAAAGATTATAATTAAATTCACAATTCATATTTATAATTAGGTAAATCAACAGTCCATCTTTGCACTACGAGTCAAAGACATACAACTGTAAAACTAATAATCAACAGTCCATCTTTGCACGTAAGCCAACGATATACAACTGTAAAACCAATAATCAACAGTCCATCTTTGCACTTAAGCCAAAGATATACAACTGTAAAACCAATAATCAACAGTTCATCTTTGCACGTAAGCCAAAGAGGATTTTTACCACATCATTTGTCTGTAATAAATAATCCACATCACTGAATTATCCATGCACTACGGGCCAAGGATATTCGTTAGTATCACATCCACGAATTATCATGCACTACGGGCCAAGGATATTCGTTAGTATCACATCCACGAATTATACATGCACTACGGGCCAAGGATATTCGTTAGTATCACCAGTGGTCATAATCATACTAAACAAATGTCCATCAATGCACTACGGGCCAATGAGGACTTTTACCACATCATTTGTAACATTACAGGTCATGATTATACCGATACATAATTCCTGGTCATAATCATACTAATCAACTGTCTATCAATGAACAACGGGCCAATGAGGATTTTTACCACATCATTTGTAACATTACAGGTCATGATTATATCGATACATAATTCATGGTCATAATCATTCCAATCAATAATCCATCTATGCACTACGGGCCAAAGATAACTTTCATTACAATATAAGCATCAGGATGATGACAATGATATAAGAATTCAATTAAGTTAGAGCAAGGATAAATTTTAAATATTTATAATTCAATTTATCCAGAGTTCAAGAACGTCCAAATTTTCAACATGATAACTACTTTGTGTAGTAAAATTCAAGAATAATATTCATGTATCAAAAATAATTTGGACAGAAAAGAAATCAATTTTTTTGTCGTGAATAATACCCCGGGTGAATAGTATCCCGAGTGAATAGTACCCCGTGAATAGTATTTCGTGAATAGTATCCCATGAATAGTATTTCATGAATAGTACTTTGTGAATAGTACCACGTGAATAGTACCGTATGTATGAATAGTATCGTATGTATGAATAGTGCAGTATGTATGAATAGTACCCACGAATAGTACTCCGGCATGCAAAGATTAAAATTTTACAAGAATGCCCAAAAAAATATTTCAGTGGAACGATACTAGATGAAGCGCAAATTTCAAGGATATTCTATTAATTTCAAGGAGTATAGAAGCAATACTTATCAAAATAAGTGTAGAATTAGGAATATGAAACGAAATAATATTACTTACATACTACAGAGTATGGAAGAAAATATTATTTCTTACAAATATTGAATGAAAATAATATCCCTTACAACTGTTGAATGAAAATAATATTTTTTACGAATATTGAACAAAGATAATATTCCTTACGAATATTGAACAAAAATAATATATAAAATTCCTTACGAATACGAAAAATAATATCGTAAGCGAATATGAAATAAATAATACCCCTTACCTTAAAAAGAGAGTACTTTTGGCTAGTATAGCGGAGATATTCTTGAAGAAAAACTTGCAGTATTTGCTACACTCAAAGTTTCCCTAACTCAAAAGAAATACATTCAATATTATAGAAGAAGAGTTCTCTGATTCTGGTGTGATTTTCATTTCTAAACTAAGCATCTTATTTATAGGAGTATGGCAGGTACTATTTGAATTGAAAATCACGGGTGCATAGTATTTTCTTCACGGGCGCCGAATCTTTCGGCGAAAATTTTCTGATTTTACTATGTTGCACTATATAGCACTATGCAACACTATGCAGTACTATGCAGTACTATGCAATATAATAAAGTATAATATATTCTATTTTATATAAAAAATAAAACTTATATAATATATATATATATATATATATATAATACTTATATATATATATATAAGTAATAAAATAAAATTGAGATAACTTTCTCCCGACGATTTTGAAAAATGAGTAAGTGGGGGTCCATGTAATAAGCTAAATTTACAACAAATACTTCATAAAAAAAACCCCTCTATTTATCTCAATTCACTTGGCTTCACTAAACACATTTTTAATAACATTTATTCATCATTAATATTATAACTCACAATATTAACAACCAGATCATTCCTAGGAAAGAGGAGGCTTTTCGATAAAGACTTCAAATTATTGGCGCGCAATTAGGTGATCAAACTCCTTTCCTCGACAAAACTTTCTAGATATTGTCAATAATACAAATAATAATATGAATAACTTTGTCGTCTCAATTATTGATTTAATAATATAAAATATTATGTAAATGATATTGTGACAATAATTGAATCAATAATGTGAGATATTATGCAACAACTACTGTTGTAATAATCGAGTAAAACTGAGTGACTTCTCATGTAAGCATCAATAATCAAAGATAATGTACAATACTGTGTGCTACTATGCAACCACACGTATTACTGTACTTTTATCACCAAGTATTTCAACAGTTTAACAGTAAAAGTCTTGCCGTTATTTTTATAAAAAGGTTATTTCTATCGCTTCCTAAATCCGACAGTTATTCCGTTGTGGGGGTCCACCAATAATTATGTCGTCGTACGGATATTCCCCGACAAAAAAAATATTCCCCGATCAAACGAATATTTTATGACAACTTGCTTACTTTGTAAAATTTTCACATATCACCCTTAACTTTAACCTTTTATCAATTTAACCATTTACTAAATAGAATAATAATTATAAGAAAATTGAATACTTTCATTTCATAGAATTCGGGGTCTTATAGGCGATGTCCACACTACCTAGCCATTAACCTCCTGTCAGCCTAGCGCGTTCCACACCATCCTCAGTTCAGTCACAACGCGCCTCACGCCATCATGCTATATAGAATGCCCAATTAGTTCAATCTTGCTCACTTTTCATCTTTTAAGCCCATCCATTCTCCTTTCCTACAAAGTGACACAAAACATAAAAAATAACAAGAAAAATACCCAAAAACTAGTAATATTTCAAGTTAAAAGACACTGGATTCGTATGTTTCTACTCCACTTATCACAATTTCAAGTAATATTGCAATTTGAAGTATGCTAGAAATGAAAATGGAAGTGGAAATATAATAGCAATTTTGAGCTGGTTAGTAAGAAAGAGAGAATGAATAGTGGCACTTTGGTAGTAAGAAAGTATAAGAATGAAAAAAAAAAAGAATGAAAGGTTATGTATTTATAAGTGTATAAACATAGTTGTGGGAATATTTTGGACCAAAATACCCTTAAAACTAGCCATTGGGAGGGGTAAAATGGTACAAAGTATAAATACTAGCGCAAGTGTAATAAAGGCTTGAACATCCTTATTTTTAGGCCTAAAAGCCTTAAAATTAAGGGTTCTTTACACTATTATACAATAATTTGAAAGTAATTACAAAATTAGTGCATCCACAAAATAATTACAAAAAGAGTGCAACACAATAAAAGCATACAACGAGGCTTGTAGAGCTTACACTATTGAACAATTCAACAGGAAAACATATAATAATCCACCAATTTTACGACAAAAAAGGTCTGATATAGTACATCAGCAAAAAAAGTGTAACTACAAAAAAATCTGGATGTTTACTGTGAGTAACCAATAATCAGACATATGATAACCTTTTTATTGATGTAAGGTAACTGAGATTGTGTTACACAATATTGAATAATATTTTGCATTTTTTCTTCTTACATTAAGTAAGAGGAAAACCACATGACTACTCTATGATTCCATCATGGTTTAACAAGATAAAGAAAATAAATACATGTAACACTTGGTAACTGTTCTGAATTTTTTTTATGACTATTTGGTTACTCACAAAAACTAAAATGGTTATCTTTATATGAAGGTTTGGCTACCAACTACACCATATTCAAAATCATTTTATTTTTAAAAGGTTATTTATAAGTAACTAGCAGCTACATAAATGAGAACTCTTACATGGCATTTTGGATACCATCTCTATATTTTGTTAATTTTTTTTAACCATACATACATTACCATCACTATAAAATTGATCATTCGGGAAACCTCAATGAGATTTATTGGTCACTATATATTGGACAATTGGACACTTGTTTATTGCGCTGTCTAATTGGGGTATATTATACATTGGAACTTCGACATACCATAACTGGATACTTTCAAATTAAAATTCAAAAAACATTATAAATTGAATAAGTAATAATGGAATTCCTCAATGTATTAAAATAATCAAAAAGTAAATAGTAACCAATATGATGAAGTTCTGTCACTCACTAATACACATCCAAAAAATCCAATATGAACAAACAAACAATGTCAAACTACTGGTAATAGAATCAAAGACCAATAAGTAGTATCAAAATATATAAGCACTAGTAACCAAAAACACAATCAGCAGGTGGTGAAATCTCCTCCCGCTTCAAAGATTTGTATGAAGTTTACGTCGGTTTTCATCAAGAACTATAGTGTTTACGGACTCGAATCGACCACGGTGGTGAAATCTCCTCCCCGCCACTCTAGAGTGTGATTAGTTTAGTTTACCAATAAGTTTTCTCTCTCTCCTCTTTATTTCCTTAATCGCATTAAATTTGCCTGCTTTCTCCCTGGCCGAGTAGACATGTTTGATTCATGGCTCTTCCTATGCTAACTCGCCATCGAATCGGCCTTTACACTCATCGTGGACGCCCCCAAAATAGGTATACATCACCCATTCTCGAGTCACAAATATATGGTATGTAAATAAATACAACTTCAGTAATATAATTGTCGTGTAAAATATGACAACACATATACTGTGAGTTTGAATACAACTATTATCTAATAGAGAGTATACAAACTCAAAAGGAGTCCTCATTACAATTATTGATACACTATTTTATAAAATAGTGAGGACTACTAATACAACTATCCTGAACCATCACTCTATACCCCGGCTAGTTCCTGCTATGTTCTCACCTCCTAAGAAGAAAAATAGAACAAAAAGGAAAAGGGTGAGCTCAACTAGCCCAGTAAAGAATATTATGACTAAGATAATATACAACAATTTATCATTAGTCTTCAACAGGAAAAAATCTGATAAAATATAATAGACAACAAGTTTTAGATCAACAACTGCAGCGGAACAACAATCCATTAGAAGATTCAAGTAAAGAAAGAATTCTACTATCTTTTAAGATTTAAAAGTTCATCATCAATATTTTATCCCCGTAACATCAATCAATATACATCTTGAATCAAATATTCATCTTTGCACTACAGGCCAAAGATATTCATTTGTATCACCAGTTGGTCATGCTAATTCATTGGCGGGAAAAATTTTGTTAGAAATTCGTTGCAAAATTTTCGGCCACTTAATTTCCCGTCATCGTGGGCAACGAAAGTTTTTTTGTTGCTAAAAATGGGGCTTTAACAACGATTTTTCAGGCAACGACTTATATTCGTTGCAGATTGTGTCAGGCTTTCACTTTTTGCAACGAAATTCATAAGTCGTTGCAAATTTGGAAACAAAATTCGTTGCAAAATTTCTAACCACTTGATTTCTCCTCATCGTAAGCAACTAAAGTTTTTTTGTTATATATTTCGTCTGCCTAATATGGACCACATTCATTAGCAGCAATAATTTTTATTTTCAATTAGATATTTTATACAACTTAAATTAAGATAATAATAATAATAATAATAATAATAATAATAATAATAATAGTAATAATAATAATAATAATAGTACTAATAATAATAATAATAATAATAATAATAATAATAATAATAATAATAATAATAATAATAATAATAACAATAATAATAATAATAATAATAATAATAATAATAATAATAATAATAATAATAATAATAATAACAACAACAACAATCATAATAATAATAATAATAATAATAATAACAATAAAGTAGTAGTAGTAATAATAATAATAATAATAATAATAATAATAATTATAATAATTATAATAATAATAAAATAATAATAATAATAATAATAATCATAATAATAATAATAGTCATAATAATAATAACAATAACAATAACAGTAATAATAATAATAATAATAATAATAATAATAATAATAATAATAATAATAATAATAATAATAATAATAATAATAATAATAATAATAATAATAATAATAATAATAATTGTGAGACCCCAGATTTTATGAATAAATATTTAATTTTCTCGAAATAATTTTTTGAATATTATGGTATGGATTTGATATAATGTTATAGTTGTGGGAAATATTTATAAATTTTGCAAAGTATGCAAGTTGTCATATTATATTCGATTGGTCGGGGAATATTTGTTTTATCAGGGAATATTCGTGCAACGGCACAATCATTGGTGGATCCCGCAACGGAATTATTGTTGGAATGAGAAAACGACAAAAATATTTATTAAAAATAACAGCGGAAGTTTTACCGTTAATAATGTTGAACTACTCGGTAGTAAAAGTACAAAGAATACGTGTGCAAAGATAAGAAGCACCGGTATTGATTATTGATGCTTATGTGATAAGTCACTCACCACTTTTGTTTTATTGGTATTATTAATGTAATAAAACATAATACTTTTATAAAGTTATTCTATAAATAGTAATATATTATATTCTATTATGATAGTGTCGCATAAGTGTCTCGTGATAGTATTTTGCATAGTAAAATCTTTTTTATATAAAACATAATACTTTTATAAAGTTATTTTATAAATAGAATATATTATATTTTATTATGCATAGTGTTGTATATAGTGCCTGCATAGTATATTTTGTATAGTAAAATCTTTTTTTATATAAAATGTAATACTTTTATAAAGTTATCTGCTTTTATTAGACAATAATTAGAATATATTATATTTTATTATGCATAAGGCTCGTGATATAGTGTTTGCATATAGTAAAATCTTTTATAAAGTTATTCGTTTTATTAGATTATAAATAGAATATATTATATTTTATTTAAAAGATTTTGCTTTAAATATGGACCGTCGATTAAAGTAAATCAATCTGGACCGTTCATGAGTTAATTACTATGCGTGATCCATTTTTCTATAAATAGAAGCTCATTCATTCATTATTTCTTATTTAATTCAATTCAAACTCTAGAGAGAGAAACTATAGAGAGAAAGAAAAAGTGTTCGCTACTTCACTACTTTTATATCCAAAGACTCTTCTTTCTAAGGTAGGGAATATTATTTGTTGTACTCAGCAGGAGTATTATTTCTTTTGTATTCATGAAGAGAACTTCTATTATTCCATTCTTTATTATTCTGTTGGAATAACCTGTATACGCGGGATACCCTATACTTGGTGACATTCTTCTATTATTCCGCCTTTACTATTCATTTGGAATATCCCTGCACAAGCGCTTTTACGGGACTGGTTAAAATCTTTATTATTATTCGTTGGAATATCCTCGTCTATGCTTTTTTACGGGACTGATTCCGCCCTTATTAGTATTCTTTGAATAACTCGTTCATGCAAGTACCGCATGCATGGTGATTTCGTTGTTATTCCATTCTTTATTATTTTGTTGAACATCCCGCTTGCATAATTTACCGACCTGGTTCCGTTATTTAGTATTCTCGTTGAATAACTTCGTCTATCGCGGCACCGCATGCATGGTGATTTCTTTTTTGTTATTCTATTCTTTATTATACTCAAATTGGTTAAAGTTTTGAATTTCTATACTCCATAAAATTAGTGGAATATCCTCGATAATCAAGGCTTCATTCAAAGATCTTTTCATGGAAATTTTCTTCTGAGCATTCTTGAATTTTACTCTACAAAGCAGTATCATGTTGACAATTTGGACATTATTGGTTCTTGGATAAATTAATTCTTGAACTTGTTTTATTGAATTCTTATATCATTGTCATCATCCTCATGTTTATATTATGTTGAAAGTCATCTGTGGCCTGTAGTGCATAGATGGACTTGGTATGATTATGACCAGGGATTATGCGGTGTAATTATGACCGTAATATTACAAATGATGTGGAAAAAGTCCTCATTGGCCTGTAGTGCATTGATGGACAGTTTTTGGTATGATTATGGCTATGGATTCTCTTCGGCCAAGGGTGCAAAGATGAATTGTTTTATGACATGATCAGGACCGTTGATGAATACACAAATATTCTTAGCCCGTAGTGCATGGATAATTGTGGTCGTGATACTAAAGAATATCCTCGTCAGAAAGTGCGTAGGGTGATTCTATGATGTGAATTATTTATTGTCGAGTTTCAAAATATAATGTTGATGAAAAACCTTTTAAATCATAAAAGATAGTAGATTTTATTTTCTACTTGACTCTTTTAATGGATTGCTTGTTCCGCTGCAGTTAAAATTGATGTCTATTACATTTTATCAGTTTAACATTGTTGAAGGCTAACGATAAATTATTCTGCATTATATTAGTCATAATATTTCTTACTAGGCTAGTTGAACTCACCCTTTCTTTCACCGCTTTTTTTCGTGAAATGAGAATATAAATTGGAACGAAGCCTGAGAAACGGAGTGATGGTCCTAGATGGTGCATTAGTAGTCCTCACTATTCGTGAAATAGTGTGATAATAATTGTAATGAGGACTCCTTTTGAGTTTGTATACTCTCTAGTAGACAATATTTGTATTCAAACTCATAGTTTATATTTTGTCGTATTGCATACCATACAATTGTATTATTAAGTTGTATTTGAATTCCGTATCATGTATCCAAGCGACTCAAGATGGGTGATGTATACCTATTTTGGGGGGCGCCACAATAATAATAATAATAATAATAATAATAATAATAATAATAATAATAATAATAATAATAATAATAATAATGCTAATAACAATCATAATTATAATATTACTAATAATAATAATAACAATACAAAGAATAATAATAATAATAGTAGTAGTAGTAGTAGTAGTAGTCATACTACTACTACTACTACTACTACTAATAATAATAATAATAATAATAATAACAATAATAATAATAGTAGTAGTACTAAATTTTATATAATGAAATGTTCATATAAATATTTATAAATTTATCTCTAAATATTCATATAAATATTTATAAAAAATATTTATATCTAAATTTTAGATTTAAATATTTATAAATTTATAAATAAATATTTGTTTATAAATTTTAAAGATAAATTTATATGAATATTTTTTTATAAATATTTATATCAAATATTTAGAGATAAATTTATAAATATATATATATATATATTAAAATATTCATAGTTACGTTATATAAATATCTATAGTTACTTTATATATATTTAGTTTAATGTGGAGATTTAAGATGAGTATATATATAGATGGTAGTAGAATTTATATAATACAAAAAAATTATAACATAAGAAGGAAAAATATCACAGTTAAGTTTTGAACCTAAGACCTATGGGTTATTGGGCCATTATGCTACCATTGAGCCATTCTAATTTATTAATTAACTAAACTAACGTCATAACTTGTAGTCTCCAATATTATAAATTTATTCTACTGATGTGTATATATATATATATACACATACATACATACATATTCTTTTCAAAATTTATTGTCAAACTAAATAAAATACTAAACAAATCTCAAAATTAAACTAAATATATATAAAGTAACTATGAATATTTATATATATATATAAACAAATATTCATATAAATATTTATAAATTATCTCTAAATATTCATATAAATATTTATAAAAAATATTCATATCTAAAGTTTAGATGAAATATTTATAAATTTATAAATAAATATTTGTTTATAAATTTTAAAGATAAATTTATATGAATATTTGTTTATAAATATTTATATGAATATTTAGAGATAAATTTATAATATATATATATATATATATATTAAAATATTTATAGTTACGTTATATAAATATTCATAGTTACTTTTATATATATTTAGTTTAATGTGTAGATTTAAGATGGGTATCTATATATATAGATGGTAATAGAATTTATCTAATACACAAAAAATATAACATCTTACTCTTCTTTTTTACAAATTTGCTTTATAAAAAAATTTTAAAAAAAGTTAAAATGTAGGTTAGTTTGGCATTTGATCACAATTTTATTTTTTTCAAATTTCTTTTAAAAAATAAAATCATTTAAAAAAAAATTAAGATAATTTTTTTTAAATTCGTTTTTTTAAAAAATATTTTATAAAGTGGCGTTGGTTGCCTTTCTGATTTTTAGCCAAAAAAAATCCAAAAATTCAACGCCATTTAAAATGGCGTTCAGTAGTTTTTCCTAAATTATATTTTAGGTCCGATTTAGCCCGATTGAACTAGTTTGTTCAAAACTCGGATTGAACTGATTCACTACAAGTAAAACCGGTTAAGTTGACCAAATGAACCAATTTTTTTTTATCAGTTTTTAATATTTTTTGAACTATATTTTTTTAATATTAAAATTAACTACTTTTAATAATATTATAACTTAATTTTATTATCTTAATATCGGTTCAATAACGGTTCAATCACTGATTGAGGGATGACTCATCCCATAATTTTCTCATGTCAATGACCACTCTAAAACATTGTTTAGAACCTTAAAACGAACCAAATACCCGAAGGCCTATTTACTTGAATATTTTTCTTTATTCTAGTAAAATAAAGGGGTGCTATGAAAGTTGAGGGGTTAAATATTTTTTCAGTCACTGTACTATATGTCAACTTACAGATGGATAATTGAACTTTTTTTTCTTACAGTCAACACATTCTAACACAAAATTAAAAAAACCGTTACATGCGTTGACTTTAAACGGAAAATGCCAACTAAGTTGCTCAGTTGTAAAAATAATGCTGATGTGGCAGTAATTATGCGACGTGGCAGTGATTATGTGGATTTGGGAAAAATATTTTATGAAGAAAATGAAAAAACTATTTTAAAGTATAATATAAATTTAAAAATTTAGCCAAAAAACAAGAAAATAAATATAAAATTTATTTAATTATTTTTGTAATTCATATCAAATAATTTTTTATTTATAATTAAGCTATTTATAAAACACAAAAACTAAAAATATGCTAATTAAAATTAAGGGGAATATGAAATACATTTAGGGAAAATGAAAGAAAATTATAATAAAATTAGAAAATTTAGCAAAAATACGTGGTAGAAATTAAAAAATAAAAAGAGTTATTTTTTGTAATTAATAGAAAATGTTTTTATATAATTAATAACAAATATAATTGAAGAAATTATAAAACTATAAAATTAATTATATCTTTTTTTGATAATACATGGCAATTCTTATTTAAAAGAAATAAGTGTATGACATTAAAATAAATTAAAAAAAGTAGAAAATAAAATAAAAATATTAGAATATAAATTAAATAGATAAAAATAATTTTTTAAAAACATGAATATAAATTAAATAGCAAAATCTGGGATGCAGCAACACAACTAAATCTCATATTATTCAATCCCCATTCGGAGACCTAACACTTTCTCTCTCCGCCGCCGACCTCCGTGACACCGCCGAGATCTTCGTCGCCGCCTGCCGTACATCCTCCGGCAAACCCCTCACATACATTCTCAGCAACAGCGCCGACCGTGGGTCTCCATCTCCGTCACCGTCATCGCTATCGAGCTCGCCATCGGTGCAGCACTGATCCATCACTTCTACTGCCGCTTCGAAAATGAAAAAGGCGTTAGGGCTCCGACCTAGCTCCAGTTCGGGTTTTAGTCCGGGTTCTGGGGGGTAGTCCGTCCCCGGGGAAGGGGAAGAGGCCATTGACTGTTGGGGAGCTAATGAGGGCTCAAATGGGGGTTTCTGAAAATAATGACTCCCAGATTAGGAGAGCTTTATTGCGAATTGCTGCTGGACAGGTATATATGTATAATGTATCTTGAAACGTGTTTAATTCTAATTGGTTTGCTGAGATGTGTTTCTTTCTAATATTTTACTTATAATTTGATCTAATGTCTTATAATTTATATTAATTTTGCTGTAAAAGTATTGAATTTGAGTGTTTCTTTTGGTGAGAAATGGTATTTTTGTTTTCATTTTTATAATATGTTTCAAAATTTCTCATTTATTTGATTTGTGGTGTTTTTTCCTTTGTTTTCATCTGTGAGTATATAATAATTGGGTTGGAGGTTTTAATTATTGAATCTGATGATTTATTAGTTAATACGTTGTGGTTTTGCCTCTAAATGTAGATGGATCAGTATATGTATATGTATATGTATATTCCATTCTTAGATATTTTAATTTGAAATTTGTATATGTAAACTGCTTTGGGCATTGAAGTTTTATTCTTTTGAGGTTGTGAGAACAATTAACTCTTTATTGTACAAGTTCTTATTAATGTTTTCATGGATATGGTGTATCCTTGCCAATTGCCCCTGGACCTAACTGTTGTGGTTTTAAACACACATAAAAGAATTGATCGATCAAATTTTCATACGTTGTGATCCTGGAAAAGATTATTTGCAATGTTTTGAGTTGCATAATTTTTACTAAGAAATATATGCAATCATGACAATCTGAAGTCCCTATCATTTTGTGATGAAGTGTATTTCTTTTCTGATGCAGTAATGTTGTTGGGTTCATCTATGTGACAGACATTGACACCCAAAGGTTTGAAACTTAAAAAACGATTGCGAAACACCATTTGATGTTGCATCTGCTATTTAAATTCTGGTTTTATGTATCCTTTTTGTAATTATTGTTTTCAGGAATAAAATCACATACCTTGCACCATCAGCTGGAGAACTCCCAAGCAAATTTCTAATTGTGGGATCCTTGACTTGGATTGGTAATAGAGATTGTTTGGTGCTTGTTATAACTTTTCTGTGCATTTTTTTTTCAATCTTTCCTTTCTCTTTATCTGATTTCTTCTCCAGAATTGCATTGTTACCCTTATGTGTTCTAAAAATAGTGCCATAAAACATTCTTGTGGTAGCAAACCAATACATTCCATATGAATCAGGCATCTATGTTGGGAATGATAAAGTCGTTCATTTCACTAGATGTGGCCAAGAAGTAGGCACAGGGACTGTGCTGGATCTCCTTTTAGTGAGCTCAGGACCATCCTGATCTTATGTTCCATGTGACACGTGCATCCCAGCACAAGAAGGTTTTTCATGTGACACGTGCTGAACAGTTATTTTGAATTTACTTGTGTTTTACATATTGTTTTTTGCGATAATTATTTGACTTTTATTTTATATTAAATCCTTTTTGTCCATCTTGTTAAACAGATTATCTCTAGACATGGGTAGTATGAACTTTAGAGAATCTGGCAAGCAGCGTTCAGCTTCTGTTTTTAAACTGGAGAGGTCTGATTTGCTGCTGATCATGCATATTAATCTTAATCCAACTGTTAGAAATCTTTATGAAGCACCATAGCAATGCAAACCAGAGAATGCCACACATATATGTGAAACTTTACACGTATCAGGTTTGTGTGGTTCGCAATAATCATTACCATTTCTCCTACTGATCTTAACTGGGGAATATTTTCCAGATTTTCAGGGGACTGGCATATATGCATGATGTTCCTGGAGTATGTCATAGGGACTTGAAGCCTCAGAACGTTCTGGTATGCACCTTTCAAATTGTGACTTGGGATCAAGAGTTGTAGCTGTTTTTTGACTTCAACGTTGGCTTTCCACAGGTTGATCCTCTTTCACACCAGGTCAAAATTTGTGACTTTGGAAGTGCAAAAATGCTAGTATGTTCACTTCTTTAAATTCCATTTCCTAACCAGTGGCTTTTTGATAACTAATTAAACTTTTTCCAAGCATATTACTGTTTTTTATCTTTGCATGCGTTCATATGACTGTGTTGAAACTATTTATCAAAAAATATATATAACTGTCTTGTGTTGAAACTGATGGCAGGACATCATTAGCTATGCAACTTCGAAAATTGTTCTATTCTTGCATTCATTTATTCGCTCAATGAGTCAATTATGTTATCTGTAAATTTGTTTATATTTGATGCATAATAAGGATTTGCTCACCAGTTGGAGCGGTGGCGAGTTGCAAAAAGGCCACTTGCTTATACGCTATAGTTTTCATGCATGAATAGTATGTGTGCTACTTAGTATTAATAATATAAGTAAAAGCTATGGGTATTAATAATATAAGTGTGCTATGGTATGAATAATATAAGTGTGCTACACTCTCGGTTCCTAGCTATTAGGATAGCATTCATTAATACTGAACAAATAAAAAACGTAATCCAATTAAATATCAAATATACTAGACTATTAATTTTTGTAAAAGAATGTATGTGTATGAGCTGTATATCGCCTTATTGCAAGTGTTTGCATCTTGTTAAGAGTGGTGTTCCTCAGATTTCTGTGAAAACATGCTTCCCCTATAGGTGTAGGCGTGAAAAGGATCCAATTAAAATATGCATTTTATTTATCTATGAAAAGTACGAGTATGGTATGTCGTTGTACATTATCTTCCATTGAGTGTTTCAGATTGTGGTATGTGAATTGCTTAGAGAATAACCCTTTAAAATGTTCTCTCGTTGATATCTCCATGTCGATGTGATCTTGCAATAGCTTTTCTTTGTCATATTTTCACCATGAAGTTACCATTCGGGTGAAGGGTGAAGCAAATATTTCATACATTTGTTCACGGTTCTATCGCGCCCGTAACTCATATTTGGTGCAACTGAATATACAACTTCACTTGATATATGGTCGGTCACCGTTGTGTTTTGGCTCGAGCTTCTTCTAGGCCAGTCGACAGTTAGTATCTTTTGTTGGTTTTTCTATTCTCGATTCTCATCACATCACTCGAATAATTTTATGTACCATTGTTTCTGGAGAAAACAACCGTGGATCACCGGTAGAAATGATCAAGGTGTGACAATCGACTATAAACAGCTTTAGATCAGGTTTCAAGTTAGAGTTTCTTACATTTCATCTTCCGTGTTCTCGCACACCAACTCGAGAAGAAATTCGATGTATGAATCCAAATTATACCGATTTTAGGTTTCCCCAAATCAAGGCTCATCCATGGCACAAGGTATGCTTTTACTCTTCCGCGCCTGCTACATCATATCCCAAAAGTTAATTCCCATAAACTTGAAAATTATCGATTCTCACCACTTATAAGATGTATGTAATTAGTGTTGATGGTGCTCAAGTATGACATTCTCTTTGTTGCCTCGTAACATTTTCTATAAAACCGGCCAAGAATAAATCAATTGGCAAGACTTATTAAAAAGTAAAACTAACATACTAAATTGGAAAAACAACTGGACTTCTGATTTTTTGCAAGTAAGAATTAAAATTGAGCATGCAAGGTCCTAAGTGGGCTCTATCTTGTAGTCGAGAGACCGGAGACTATATTCTAATTTCTCCATCTTTAAGTTTATACTCCTTAAATTTTTGTGGACATCACAAGTTATTCAAATTTTATTCAACCCCACATACGATCGATCCGCTAAACCGTCCATTTATTTACAAATTTTTATAGTTTTTTTCCCAGATATTCGGATGTAGTTGGTATTCTTACATATTCGTGGTTTCGTGTTTTTCACAAATGAATGCCTCAGGAAGCAATTGATCTTGCTTCACTAATCACCGTAATACTCACCAAGGCTTCATTAGTAGTCTTGTGAGTTTCATTCACCTTTTCTTTGTTACTTGATAGATATCTCATATGTTGTTATTTAGAAATTAGAATAACAAGTTTTCATTCATGGCTTAAGTGCAAATTAATAGTTTTTATTGTTGAGTATGGTCCATTTCTTATTATATTATAGGTGGTCTTTATTTTGTCTTTGAATTGTAGAGCCACAAGGATTTCTTTTATTTGCCTTTTGATTGGGGCAAGCTTATGTCTATTGCTTTTCTGTTTTAGATTTGATTCTTCCTATTGCAGTTAGATGCATGTTCACATCCTTTCTTTGATGAACTACGAGAGCCCAATGCTCACTTACCAAATGGTCGTCCATTACCACCGCTTTTTAACTTTAAACAAGAGGTGTGTCCATCTTATTTAGACATATACCTTTTAATGTTTAGATTATTGGCATATGGTCGTGAAAAGGCTTTTACTGTAATAAGTTTATTGGTATTCTAGATGATTAATATTTTTGTTACCAACCATTGTTTGGTCAATGTTAATGAGATTTTTCTAATTACAGCTTGTCATGAGCATCTCCGATCTTATTAATAGGCTTCTACCGAGCACGTGAAACGCATAAATGGGTTAATAGCTTTTGCATCCAACAGGACATAAAAACATCCTTGAGGAGTGAAGTGTACTCTATATATGTATATATATACTTTGATTCAAGAACCGAGGTAGCTTTAGATGGTTAATTGTAAAGATAATGAATGATTATGTAGTGGATGATTTTATTAATTTAATAATATTTTAGTTTTTTGTATTTTTATCATTATTTGCTATGGGGACATTGAGTCAGTCAGGTACACAAAAAGATTGTCAAATTTTGATTTGGCAACAATATAATTCGTTACCAAAGCATTGAACAAGTTTTAATATAGCAACAATTTTTTTTATATTTAGCAACAAATTTTCGTTGCTAATGACATTAAAAATATAATATTTGCCAACGAAAAATTAACATAATAACAACGAAGAGGATATTGTTGCTAATATTAACATAAAAGGCAATATTTTTTATCGCTGCAAATCATATCAACTTTCATTTACATATAAAGAAACGACAACATATAATGTCAATTAATAATCGACGATTTTTCGTTATTTATGAAAAATAACCAAAGAATAAATATTTTTGTTGTCGATTCAAAGATAATGTCGTTGCCAAATAATATAATCAGCAACGAAAATCGTTGCTAAAAAGTTTACATTTCGCAACGAAAGCAAGCTTAGGCAACAATTTTCATAATTTACTACAACGAAAAATATCGTTGCAAAATGGTGTCAATTGCAACGAAAATTCATGGTCGTTGCAAAAAAAAGAGTTCATTTCGTTGCCAATTAGCAGGCTTTTGCAACGAAATGGTTTTTAGCAACGACATTTTAATTATTCTGCAACAATACATTTTGTTGCTAAAGGATCGATGTCTGTGTACGAAAGGTAAATTTTGTTGCAAAATTTATTACTTTTGGCAACGAAAAAAAATACGTTCGTTGCGGAACAATTAGCAACGCTTATCACAAGAACGAAAAGATTTAACGATAAAGATAATCGTTACAAAACCCTTTTGCAACGAAATTTGGCACCTTTAGCAACGAAAAATTATTTGTTGCTGAAGCTTCATTTTTTTGTAGTGTTTTATAACCACTTGCTTATTTTGCAAAATTTTCACATTTCACCCATAACCAAAGTATTATATCAAATTAATACCTTATTATTCACAATAATAAATAGAGGAAATTTGATTTTATTCATTAAAAAGTTGGGATCTTACAACCTTCCCTTCTTATGAAATTTCGTCCTCGAAATTGATGTACGTACCTAGTGTTTCGAAAAGGTGAGGATACCTCGCTTTCATTTCTGATTCCAACTCCCAGGTTATTTCTTCAATAGCATGGTTTCTTCACAAAATCTTAACTTGTGGTATAACCTTGGTGCGTAGGACATGCTTTTTCTTATCCAATATCTTAACATGTACCTCCTCGTACGTTAAATCTTCGGCTATCTCATCCGGTTCTAACTCAATAATGTGGTTCGGGTCTTTCACATATTTATGAAGCATAGATATGTGAAAAACATTATGAACACGAGACATGCTTGGAGGTAATGCGAGTATATAGGCCACATTTCCTATTCGGTCAAGAATCTCAAATGGACCAACAAATCGTGGATTGAGCTTTCCTCTCTTCCCAAATCTTGTAACTCCCTTCCATGGAGTAAATACGTAACAATACATGATCCCCAATATTAAATTCCACGTCCTTTCGATGAAGATCCGCATAACTCTTTTGTCGATCATGTGCCGTTTGTATACGTTGTCGAATCATTTGGATCTTCTCTGTAGTCATTCGTACCAACTCTGGTCCCAACAACGTTGCTTCTCCCACCTCATCCCAAAGCATACTGAAGAGCGACACTTTCGTCCATACAATGCTTCAAATGGAGGCACACCTATACTTGCTTGATAACTGTTGTTATAGGAGAATTCCACCAATGGTAGGTACTTATCCCAACTCCCTTTGAAATCCAGGACACATAATCTTAATAGATCTTCAAGAGTTTGAATAGTCCTCTCTGATTGTCCGTCCATTTGAGGATGGTATGCCGAACTGAATCGTAAATCCATGCCCATAGCTTTCTACAAGCTAACCCAAAATCGTGAAGTGAATCTTGGGTCATGATCCGAAACTATGGATACTGGCATGCCATGCAATCTCACAATCTCATTTACGTACATACTAGCAAGACGCTCAAGGAATAAGTCTCCCAGATAAAAAGAAATGAGCAGACTTGGTTAATCTATCAACAATAACCCAAATCGCATTTATGCCTTGAGAAACCTTGGGAAGACCCGTAACGAAATCCATAGTAATGTGTTCCCACTTCCATTTCAGAATCTCAAGTGGTTGCAATGGACCCTTCGGCACTTGATGCTCCGCCTTTATACGTTGACAAGTTAAACACCTCGAGATAAACTCCGCGATCTCTCTTTTCATATTGCTCCACCAAAATGTATGTCGAAGATCATGATACATTTTGGTACTCCCAGGATGGATTGCAAACGGTGTGTTGTGTGCCTCCATCATGATTCTATGCTTCAAGTTAGAATCGTTAGAACACAAAGTCCGGAGTTGACTCAAGTATTCCTTCTTCATCGATTCTTGCTTCCGGAATAACACCTTCTTGCACTTTTTCTTCTTCATACGTATCAGCCCCATGTCCGTAGCTTGAGCGGCTTTAACTTTATCAATTAAAGTCGGTTCTACAGATGTATGTTTGATAAATCACGTGGGTACTTGGAGCCTTTACCTCTATCTCCATCATTTTCAAGTTATAAAAATGGACCTTTAGTGTTAACAACATTGCACTCGTGCATCCACATATGATCTTCTACTCTATGCGCCGCCTACCACGCTTTGCTTTTCTAGGATGATATTGGATGGTATAATCGTAATCTTTCAATACTCGAGCCAACATCGTTTGCCAGATATTGAGTTCCTTTTGGGTGAAGAAATATTTGAGGCTTTTATGATTTGTATAGATCTCCACTTTCTCCCCATACAGGTAGTGTCTCCAGATCTTCAACGCTAAAACGACTGCTGCCAACTCCAAATCATGAGTAGGATAATTCCTCTCATATTCTTTGAGTTGTCGCGAGGCATAGGCTATGACTTTCCCATATTGTATGAGAACACATCCTAACCCTTTGCTCAAGCATCATCAGAGATAACAAATCCATCGTAACCAGATGGTATTGTTAGTAACAGTGCTTAAATGAGTCTCCTCTTGAGTTCTTGAAAACTCTTCTCACAATCCTCGCCCAACCGAATTTTGTATCTTTACGAAGTCGGTGAAAGTTATCGAGAGTAGCGATTCGAGAAAATCCTTCCACGAATCTCTCGATAATAACCAACTAAGCCCGAAGTTACTACGATTTGATGGCCACCGACTTCGGTTGCTTCCAACTTTGTATGGCTTCAATCTTCTTCGGGTCGATGAGATACTCCATGTTTTAACACCACATGCCCAAGGAATGTTACTTCCTCAAGCCAGAACTCGCATTTCTTCAGCTTGGCATATAGCTTGTTATCGCGAAGCCTTTAAAGTATCAGCTTCAAATGGTACTCATGATCTTCACGACTTTTGGAATAGATGATGATGTCATCAATAAAGACAACAACGAACTGATCTAAATATTCTTTGAACACATGGTTCATCATATCCATGAAAGCAGCAAGTGCATTAGTCAATCCAAAAGACATGACTAAGAATTCATAATCCGCATCGAAGTTCTCGGCGCGTCTTCGTAATATCCTCGCTTTAATCTTTCAATTTGATGATATCCGTAATCTAAGATCGATCTTTGAAAAGAATTGTGCTCCTTGCAATCGGTCGAACAAGTCATCTATGCGAGGTAGCGGATACCTATTCTTGATGGTGACATGGTTCAACTCTCGGTAGTCAATACGAAGTCGCATACTTCTGTCTTTCTTCTTTACAACTTTGGTTGCTCCCAACTTTGTATGGTTTCAATCTTCACCGGGTCGACAGATATTCCATGTTTTGACACCACGTGCCCAAGGAATGCTACTTCCTCAAGCCAGAACTCGCATTTCTTCAGCTTGGTATACAACTTGTTATCACGAAGCCTTTGTAATACCAGCTTCAAATGTTGCTCATGATCTTCACGGCTTTTGGAATAGATGAGGATGTCATCAATAAAGACAACAACGAACTGATCCAAATATTCTTTGAACACACGGTTCATCATATCCATGAAAGCAAAAGAGAGCATTAGTCAATCCAAAAGACATGACTAAGAATTCATAATGCCCGCATTCGAAGTTTTGAAGGCGCCTTTGAATATCCTCGCTTTTAATCTTCAAATTGATGATACCTAGAATGAAGATCGATCTTTGAAAAGAATTGTGCTCTTCAAATGGTCAAACAAGTCATCTATTCGAGGTAGCGGATACCTATTCTTGATAGTGACATGATTCAATTCTCAGAGTCAATACAAAGTCGCATACTCTAGTCTTTCTTCTTTACAAATAACACAGAGCACCCCAAGGAGATGTACTACAGATTTAATGGAACTGGCGTCCAACAACTCAGAAGTTGGACCTTTAACTCCTAAAGTTCAATAGAGCCATTCGATATGGGGTTTTAAAATGGGCTTTGTACTCAGTTCAAGATCAATAAAGAATTCAACTTCACGCTCCGGGGTAGACCGGGAAGTTCTTCAGGAAATACGTCAGGAAATTCACTAACAATAGAAATATTATTCAAATCTGACGTGTTTTTGTTCAAGTCCGTGACACGGGCTAAGAAAGCTTGACATCCATTTTCCAATAAATGAATAGCTTTATGGCTTGATATGACAGTGATTGACTTTAGTGGTTTGGTTGTTTGAATTCGCATAACAAAGTTGGTTAGAATATAAAACTAACAATCTTACTTAAAACAATCAATTTTAGCATGATGCGTGGTTAACCAATCAATCCCTCAGATCACATCAAATGCAAATATTTTCAATGAAATAAGATCGGCAGGTAATGTTATGGTTCCAACTTGAATCAAGCAAGATTTATAAACAGTAGATGTAATGAAAGTTTCTCCTAATCTGAGTCTCAACAGATAAGTCAAGGTCTAATTTCTCCGAGTCAAGTTCAAACGTTGAGCACAAGCAAGAGAGATAAAAGAATGGGTAGAACCCAGATCTAATAAGGTATAAACTTCGCAAGAGTTTATGATTAGCTTACTCGGTGATCACCTCGTTCGTTTTTCGCGTTTTGTCCAAATACACGACAAACGCCTCCTTGAACCACCAACTTTGTTTTGTCCGTAGTCGCTTTTGGTGTCGCTGCCTCACTGGACTTCGACTTCGCCAACGGATAAAACCAAATTATATGATTGTCTTTTCCACAATCGAAACACACCTTTGAAGGCTATGAACATTTTGGACTTATGTGTCCCTCTCTCTGATCTCAGAAGATATCTAACCGGCGGTCGTTTTTCTCCCTAGAATTTGTTTTTGGTGTTGGTGATGTCGCCGACGCCTTCCCGCCATTGTTGAATCTCCTCTTTCAAATTTCCACTGACTCACCTCTCCTATTATCATGGCCCACGATTACCACCGAGTGGTTACCGCTTTTGTCTCAGATTCTTTCTTCCCCTCATTGGTTATCATCGCTCCGATGATCATTGCCACCGTATGATGACCCGATTGTGGTCCCATACTCATTATCTCGCCTAATAATTGAGCCTCGCTGACAACATCTAAATATAAAGAAAATTTATGAGAGATAAGATATTGTCGAATCTCGGTTTTAGACCTCTCAAACATCCTCGCATTCGCTCCTCATTCTCGACCAAATAAGGTGCAAACTTGGATAACTCGCAAACTTGCGCCAGCATCGGGACACCGCCATGTTGTTTTGTTCCAGCTTTGATAAACTCCACCTCCTTCATATATTTAATACTTTCAAGAAAGTACTTGTCATTAAACAGTTTTTGAAATGTTTCCCAAGATATGTTGAGTGCGGCTGGCTGGGTACGCTTCAAAGATTCCCACCAGTAATCTGCCTCACCGCGGAACTTAAAGGTGGCAAATGGAACCTTATGTTCCTCCGTGCATCCCAAGACATCGAATATCTTGGTAATTTGTTTGACCCACGTTTCTACCTTAATCGGATCCGGCATTCCCGCAAATTCTGGTGGTCCCAACTCTTTGAACTGCTTGGCTGTGACAAGCCGCGCATTGCTATCATTTTCACCAGATTTTGTATAATGAGTCTCCTCGTCTGGGTTTTGCATGAACTGCAAAAAGCTTCTAAACATCCCATAATTCATCATTTGTTCGGTAGAGTGTTGTTACAGGAGGAATATTGCCTTCCCTGTTGCACGTTCCTCGGTGGTGATTAAAGGTGTCTCCACGATCTCATTCACTCCATTGTTAATATTTCCAATTGCCATTCTCAACACCGCGTAAAACAAGGGTTAATTGACATGTCACGTATTATCCCTATACTCTGACCGACCAAATAAATACCAAATAAACTTAGTCAGGTCATACTAGCGAAGGAATTTCCCGTCTCTCCCCTCCTAGTTCTTGTCTCATATCCCAGCCAGGGATCATATCTCTAAGCTTTGATACCAACTGTGACGCCCCCAAAATAGGTATATATCACCCATTCTGAGTCGCCAAATATATGGTACAGAAATAAATACAACTTCAGTAATATAATTGTCGTGTAAAATATGACAACACATATACTGTGAGTTTGAATACAACTATTGTCTAATAGAGAGTATACAAACTCAAAAGGAGTCCTCATTACAATTATTGATACACTATTTTATAAAATAGTGAGGACTACTAATACAACTATCCTGAACCATCACTCTATACCCATTGCTTAGTTCTCGCTATGTTTTCACCTCCCGAGAAGAAAAATAGAACAAAAAGGAAAAGGGTGAGCTCAACTAGCCCAAGAAAGAATATTATGACTAAGATAATATACAACAATTTATCATTAGTCTTCAACAGGGAAAAATCTGATAAAATATAATAGACAACAAGTTTTAGATCAACAACTGCAGCGGAACAACAATCCATTAGAAGATTCAAGTAAAGAAAGAATTCTACTATCTTTTAAGATTTAAAAGTTCATCATCAATATTTTATCCCTGTAACATCAATCAATATACATCTTGAATCAAATATTCATCTTTGCACTACAGGCCAAAGATATTCATTTGTATCACCAGTTGGTCATGTTCATCTTAACACCTGTTCATCTTTGCACTACGGGCCAAATATATTCATTAGGTAATCATTCATCTTTTCACTACAGGCCAAAGATATTCATCAGTTAATCATTCATCTTTGCACTACAGGCCAAAGATATTCAGTAATATCATCATTTAGGACTGTGGATGATGAAAAATATCTTAAAGAAAACGAATCCAGTGAGATAAAAGATCAAAGATTTAGGGATTCATACTTTAGTTTATCCAAATTCAAAAATACCTTATAATAATCAATTGTGGAGCAAAATTCAAGAATAAAGATCAAAACATGGATACAATCAAAGATAGTAACCATAATAGACATCTTGGACAAAAAGGAGAAAATTTCATTTTTCGGTGAATACTGTTATATTCGTGAATAGTGCCATATACGTGAATAGTAATCCCATCACAAAAAGATAGAAATTCTACAATAAAATCCATACCAATATTTTGGTATAATGATATTGAAAGAATAACATCATTATGAAAAAAATAACATCCCTTACCTCAAAATATCGCATTTCCGATCGGAATATCTCCAGATAAGGTCAAGGAAACTTGCATTGATGAATAGCAACTCACAAAGTATCTAAATACTCACAAAATACGCTCGATAATATAGAGAGAGAAAGAGAGAAAACTTGTTTCTGGTGTGATTTTCAATTCTAACTAAGCACCCTATTTTTAGGAAAATGCTTAGAACGACATAGCAGACTAACCTGCTACCTAATGACTTTACCTGCTATTATTTAAGCCCACCACTTTTGAAATTAAATTTTAGCACATTTCATTACTCACCAACCAAAAGTGGGGCCCACCATATTTTTAATAAAAAATATTTTATTTTTTGAAACTTCAACAATTCATAATAAATAGCCCTTTTATCAGAAAAATTTGAATCTCATGTGCTTTCCATAGCAAATTTAATTCTCTACAACTTTGTAAGTTTAAGTTTTTCCAAATTCCAAACGAAAAATGACAGAAATTCACATACGGACGATTTTCAAAACCTCCATTCTGACAAAATACTGATAAAACACCTCAGCATTAATTCCTTCATTTATAACCACATAAAATAAATATATCCATCATTTATATCCACATAAAATAAATATATCCTTATCATATAAATCAATAACTAATTATTCATAAATAATATTACATAATCACAAGTGTGACAACCAGGTCCTTCCCAGGAAAGAGGGGGCTTTTCGATAAGGATTTCTCTTTATTGGCGCGCAATTATGTGACCAAACCCCTTTCCTAGATAGAACTTCCTTAGACATTGCCAATAATGCTATCTAATAATATTATTCCAATAATATGAATTATTGATATGATAATGGAGATATATGCAAAGGACAATTATTAACAACAATAATATAAAATATCAACACAAAGAATTATTGAATCAATAAAATAAAATATTAAAGCAAGAATTATTGTAAAAATTATTGAAGTAAGTGCCTTCTTACGTAAGAATCAATAATTCAACAATACTTTGTAATACCGCAGTGTCATCAGGCATCTGCACGCCAGACATCGTATTTTAACCACCGGGTATTCCAACAGTGTTAACGGTAACCATTGCACCGTTATTTATAAAAACTCAAACTTGTCGTTTTCTTCATCCGACAGTTATCCATTATGGGGCCCACAAATGGATGCGCAATGCATTTAATATTCCTCACGTAAAGAATATTCCATTTAACGAAACTAATATTCCCTAACAAAATGAATATTTTATAACCACTTGCTTATTTTGCAAAATTTTCACATTTCACCCCTAACCAAAGTATAATATCAAATTAATACATTATTATTCACAATAATAAATAGAGGAAATTTGATTTTATTCATTAAAAAGTTGGGGTCTTACAACTACCTTGTACTCGTGGAGATTAATCGCACTCCAGGATTGATTTCTCCGCCTCGTGACCACCGAGAATCGATAACGTCACCGGGCTTGGAATTTCCGGCGGTGGCTGTTGTTTAGAGGTCAAATTCTTTGGTTGGTCAATTTTAGAGACCAATGCACCTTCGAGAAGCTCTGATCCTTAAGAACATATTCCTGCCCATGAGCTGGATAGATGAAATCGTTTTCCCCTAAATCATGTCACACAAATCCGTTCCTGTAGCTCCTAATAATAGAACATAATACTCTATAAATTAGTTTTAAAAAACATAATACTCGATAAATTAGCTAAAATACAATTAAAGGGATACCAAATTCACTAATTTTGTAAATAAAATATTAAAAATATATTAATTCTGTAAATATTTTCTAGACACACTTTTGTTGTAATTTTTTTTAAAAATATAGTAAGAAGTGTAAATAACCCTAAAATTAAAATTCAGCCAAAAAAATGGATTTTTAATCCTGGATTAGGCCAGTTGTAACTATAGCCTGAACATGTTGGTCAAGGCTTCCATTCAAGCCGGACTTTAGGTTGGTATAGCCCTAGGACTGACACGGTTTTACCAACATGCAAATAGGGGTCCGGTTATGCTGAAGTTGAAAATCAACTTCATCATAGTGAGTTATATAGTCTTACAGTATAATTTTAATTGTATTGATAATACATTACTGTAAAACTAAACATCTCACTATGGTGAAATTGATTTTCAACTTCACCATAGCCGGATACTGCAAATAGGCATGTTCAAAGCCCCCACGCCTAGGCTGGTCCAGGGCTCCAGGTTAAGCCTTGACCATACTGGATTTCTTCAAGGCGGTTTGATTCGTGCTTTCGATTTCAAGATTTTTGTGCACCCCTCCTAATATGACCTATCTAGGGTCACTGAACATGTTTAATTTATTACTAGTAGGTATTTTTGAGGCATGGGTTATTTTTATTATATTATGTCTTAATATTGTTCAATATTTTTTATATTAACATATACTAGCACAATGATGTGTAGAATGTAAAAGAAAAATGTCCTTATATTTTGAAATGGAGGGAATATAAATAGATAAATTACGTTCTTTGTAAGAATCCGGATCAAATCAAATCATAATATAATAAGACCTAATACACTTGTCTCAATAATATATTTTTGGGTTCTTAGTCACTACAAGCTCACCCAAAATATCATGATTTTGACCATATTAGTGATAATAACTTTGAGTTCTTATATACATTTCCAAGTATCCCACATGTTCCGATGTGGGTGTTACATTCTTTTATCAACTTTTTTATTTTATTTCTTATAATTTTTTGAATTTCACACAGAGACTTAATTTCAAAATGATTATACCGAAAAGAGTAATGTTACGGTAACAAAACATGTATACAAAAAAGTGAATACAAAATAATGTGTTGGGTTATAATTAGTTGATACTCCATCGTATACGAGTGCATCTAATAATTATAATTAAGGAATAATAGTCATACAAAGATGTGTATGTTTTATTTGTGCATAGTCTGTCAAAACTATATGCGCTTTAGTGATTTGTTTTTTAAAAAAATTCTCCTTCCAAATCAAAAATCAAAATTAATCTCGCCAAAACACGTAGTTTTAAGCAGCATCGTCTTCTAAATAAAATATACACAAATTGTGTATGACCATATCGTCTCAGATAACTAACTATTATCATACACATCATTTTGTAACTTATTTTTATATCTGATTTTTAGTAATGAAAGTTCTAAGATTATAGTGAATAATATTAGGGTATCTATTGTGAAAGTTTTCTACTAAATTACGATTATGAGACGTATATTAATATATGAAATTAGGTAGAACTAGTTGGTAGCCCGTACAATGCACGGGCTAGTTTGAACAACGGATTACACCTTTATCTAAAATCAAGACATTACAATGACGGCTAAATATACAAATTGTCTGCACTATAACTCGCACACATACAAACACACACAGGGTCATTCAACATGTAAACACGTCAATTTTAATCGAAGTTATATATCGGGTACCCATCTTTAGTGAAATATTGCCAAATCACTAAATTAGTAACTCAAAGTAGGATTAAAGGGAGATTTTACGAATTTAATAACTTGTATTCATTTAAATTAAACAATATATGACCATCCAACATGTATACATATATACGCATATATTGCAGTTTTGAGAACAACCAAACACATTTTGAAGAAAACCATATCTGGTCATCAATTAAGCTAAATGGCGAGCGAGGATGACACTGTATCCCTTTTTAGCGCATGGCCTACGGGTGAACATATAGTAAGGGTATTTAGTATAAGATTAATAAAAATTAAAATTGACAATATCAGGAAAAAAAAATAGTACATTCAATCATTTGCTCTATCTTGGGTATTAAGAATGATAAAAGGAACTAAAATCAGCAGTAAACTCAGAGCCAACCTTATATAAGGACATGGAAAAGATTTAGATATCTGGAAAGTAGACATGTGCAGGAATAGTTTATCCACTGAAATAGAATCAAAAGGAAGGGTGACAAGTGATTGTATACCAATTTCATTTGAAGTCGAGCACCGCGCTTCCCTCTAGAAATGACAACAGCCTTGCATACCAACAATTCAAAGAAAACAATTAATCAGACTAATTACTATAGTATTAACACATTTTAAAGCAATCACACCTTTAAATAGACATACTTAAAAAAAGGAAGAGGGTGCGGGGGAACTTATGCTCTTATTTCCCTACCAGCAAGGTAGCTAAAAAATAGTACACATACTTAACTTAAATCTAAATTTTTATCACACTCACACACTGATATTCCTGTTGTAAGAACCTCTAAAATTGAATTAAATGGGTGTCTATATATATATATATATATATATATATATATATATATATATATATGCTAAGCTTCAAGCTACTAACCTCTAAAATTGAAAAATCATCATCAATTCAAAATTGAACCGGATCCAATTATCATAAACTTAATTAGTATAATTCTAGTAGGCAAACAATAGAAAAAATAGGTTCATTAACCATTGCAAATAGACTAATGAAGAAATTTGGGGTAGTGAAGTAAAAAGAAGGGAGAAATTAAAAATAAACAATAATGTTCTTACCTTTTTGTAGCACTTCAACAAACAGGTCATGTGTGTCTTCCCACACCAGCTTCAAGTATCCAAAAACCATAAAAATTATGAATTCACATTCATCATATAATATAATGAATGTGAATTCATATTCATCTTCTTATTTCTATTCGTTATAGGAGAACTTGTTTGTCTATATTAATTTTGATTAACTTTTTATTAGTTTATATGATGGGGTGAGAATGGATGGATAGGAGAATAGCATATATAATTCGTTGTGTGTCGATTCAAAATTTTTATGCACCTAAAACACATATGTATATATAAACCATGGTAAAACTTTAAATCAGTCTCATGTGAAAATTACATCGTGAATATAGAAGAGAATAACATATATAGAGCATGATTTCAATATATAAAGCTTATACATAGAGTTGTCTCCAAGAGATAGAATTAGAGTAAAACTTTGTTATATATACAAATTCATACCATTGCCATTCCGCACGTACGTCTTTTTGCCAAATAACATACAAAACTAAACAAACATTCTGGTTTTTATGAGATTGAAGATTGAAAGCATGCATACCATATATAGCAGACACGTAGTCTTCTTATCATGGCAGTCATCCTCCCATGTAATTATTCATTGTTGGGCATATTGTTATTCTTTATTCTTTCATTGTCATCATTGTTATTGGATCAGTCTGGTACCTACAAATTCAGCTAGCAATTCAATTAATACGAAATCAACTTTACGCTTTTGTTCTCGTTTTCTCTTCTAATTCCCTCACCAATGTTACCATCTGAACTAATGTGTATAGACTAAAGAAATTAAGAAATATTATTGGATGTTGTCTACATCAACAAACCCAATTAAAATAAAATGATTTCAAATTTTTATTAGCAAGCCTTTTTTCATATTAATGTGCATCATACTTAACATCAGCTCATTTTAGTATTCCAATTTCACTTTGAAAAATGTGTCATTTGCTTACTTGGATCATCTACATATTCTATGCTCATACATATATATACATACTCTGAATTGTATAACATCTTTTTCCAATTCCCAAGGGAAAAAATCACTCGTATATAATGTGAGACCCCAAATTTTATGAAAAAGATTTAAATTTCTCGAAATATTTTTTTTGAATATTATGGTATGAATTTGATATAATGTTATAGTTGTGGGTAATATTTATAAATTTTGCAAAGTAAGCAAGTTGTTATAAAAAATTCATTTGGTCGGGGAATATTCTTTTTGTCGGAGAATATCCGTACGACAGCACAATCATTGGTGGACCCCACAACGGAAGTATTGTCGTATTTAGAAAACGACAGAATTATCTTTTTATAAGAATAACGGCAAAAGAGTTACCGTTAAAACTATTGAACTACCCGGTAGTAAAAGTATAGTAATACGCGTGGTTGCATAGTAGCACACGGTATTGGTTATTGATGCTTACGTGAGAAGTCACTCAGTTATACTCAATTATTCCTACAGTAATTGCTGCATCATATCTCTCATATTATTGATTCAATTATTATCACAATATCATCTGCATAATATGATATATTATTAAATCAATAATTGAGATGGCAAAGTTATTCATATTATTATTTGCAATATTGACAATATCTAGAAGTTATGTCAAGGAGAGGTTTGGTCACCTAATTACGCGCCAATAAGGAGAAATCCTTATCTGAAAGCCTCCTCTTTCCTGGGAACGACCTGGTTATTAAATATTGTGAATTATAATATTAATGATGAATAAGTTCGTGTTGATTAAAGATGAAATTGATAGTTACATTGTGTGGGAATTATTAGTGTTAGTAGAAATCGATATTTATTTCGATAATAATTGATGTCTGGAGGTTATATTGACCAATCGGGTATTCGGGGCACTTTTTGTTTCGGAGTACTATTCATAGGTTACTATTCACCCGATTAATATTCACTCTAGTAATGTTCACTCAGGTATTTGGGACACTTTTCGTGTCGAAGTACTATTCACAGGTTACTATTCACGAGTTACTATTCACCCGGTTACTATTCACTCTAGTATTGTTCACTCGGGTATTTGGGACACTTTTCATGTCGGAGTACTATTCACGGGGTACTATTCCCGAAGTACTATTCACGGGGTACTATTCTCGAAGTACTATTCATAGAGTACTATTCACCCGAATAATATATTTCTTTTCGGTCCAAATCATTTTTGGGTACAATATTATTCCATGAGGAGATGTGATAATTTTTCAGACCGTTGGTTGAAATTATAATAGTAAATCAATATGGATCGTTGGTTGAAGATATAATAGTAAATCAATATGGACCGCTGGTGGAAAGTTATAATAGTAAATCAATATGGATCGCTGGTTTAAAGTTTTAATAGTAAATCAGTATGGACCGTTGCTTTAAGCTTTAATAGTAAATCAATATGGACCGTCCGTTTAAAAGTAAATCAATCTGGATCGTTCATGAATTAGTTACTATTCAGTCCATTCTCCTATAAATAGAAGCTCATTCCTTCATTATTTCTTACGAATTCACTGAAACTCTAGAGAGAAACTATATAGAGAAAGAAGAAAAGTATTCTCGCTACTTCACCGCTCCAAAGATTTAGTTTTCTAAGGTAAGGGATATTATTTGTTGTACCTCGTAAGGGTATTATTCTTTCGTATTCATGAAGAGAGTTATTTTCTTTAAATACTCATAAGGTTGTTATTCCATTGTTTATTATTATGTTGAATAACTCTGTCTATCAAGATACGCATACATGGTGAAATTCTTCTCGTTATTCCATTCTTTATTATTTTGTTGGAATAACTTATGCTGTCTGTGATCTATCGTATGTTCGGTGAATTCTGTTGTTATTTAATCTTTTTATTATTCTGTTGGAATATCCCATCAAGTCATGGATTACGCATGATTGGTTCCATTCTTTATTATTACATTGGAATATCCCGTCATGCGTGCGGATTACGGATGACCTGGTTCCATTCTTTATTATTCTGTTGGAATAACCTGTCTGTGCGGTCTATCGCATGCATGGTGAATTCTTTTGTTATTCCATTCTTTATTATTCTATTGGAATAACCTGTCTATGTGGATTACCACATGCATGGTGAATGATCCTTCGTATTCATTCCTTATTAAATTGTGGAAATGATCTGTCTACGTGGATTACCGTATGGCGGGCAAAAATCCATTTGCAGTTTCATATATTCTATTATACTCAGTTGGTTAAAGCTTTGGCTTCTATACTCCATGAAATTAGTGGAATATCCTTGATATTTGCGCTTCATCTAGTATCTTTTCATGGAAATATTCTTCTGAGCATTCTTGAATTTTACTCCACAAAGCAGTATCATGTTGACAATTTGGATGTTATTGAGTTAAGGATAAATTAACTTATAAATTTTTAAAATTTATTCTTGAACTTGTTTTATTGAATTGTCATCATCCTCATGCTTATATTATGTTGAAAGTCATCTTTGGCTTACGTGTATAGATGGACTTGGTATGATTATGACCAGGGATTATTCGGTATAATCATGATCGTAATGTGACGAATGATGTGGTAAAAGTCCTCATTATTTCGTAATTCATTGGTGGGATGATTATTGGTATGATTATGACCAGGGATTATTCGGTATAGTCATTACCATTGATGATTACATGAATATCCTTGGCCATGGTGCAGGGATGATTCGATTTAATTTATTAAGCTGAGTCTCAGTGATAAAGTTGATGAGAAACTTTTTAATCATAGAAGATAGTAGATTTTATACTTTACATGACTTTTCTAATGGATTGCTAATTTCGCTGCAGTTTTTGATCTAAAACTTGTTGTCTATTATATTATATCAGTTGTTATACTGTTGAAGGCTAATGATAATTTATTCTGCATTATCTTAGTCATAATATTTCTTACTGGGCTAGTTGAGCTCACCCTTTCTTTTCTTTGTTCTCTTCGTGAAATGAGAATATAATTTGGGACTAGTCGGGGAATGGATTGATGGGTCGGATGGTTGCATTAGTAGTCCTCACTATTCGTGAAATAGTGTGATAATAAATTTATTGAGGACTTATTTTGAGTTTTGTATTTTCGCCTAGAAGACAATATTTGTATTAAAACTCACAGCTCATGTTGTATATTTTAGTTTGTATTTGTGTTCTGTACCTTGTATCTGGAGACCCAAGATGGGTGATGTATACCTATTTTGGGGGTTTCACAGTTGGTATCAAAGCTTAGGGATATGATCCCTGGCTGAGATGTGAGACAAGAACTAGAAGGGGAGAGACGGGGAATTCCTTCACTAGTATGACCTACCTAAGTTTATTTGGTATTTAATTGGTCGGTCAGAGTATAGGGATAATATGTGATATGTTAATTAACCCTTGTTTTGTGACAGTGTTTAAAAATGGCATCTGAAAATATTGAGATTAGCAATGAAGCACATGAGACCGTTGAGTCACCAACGATCAATACCCAGGATAAGGTGCAACAGGAAGACAATAATCCTCAGGTAAACAATAACACCGATGAAATGGTGAACGATGGGATGTTCAGAGTCTTTATGCAATTTATGCAACATCAGGCGAGAGCGGTTCCTATTCAAAATACAGGTGGAAACAATGGAAAACCACGGCTGGTCACTGCTAAGCAGTTCAAGGAGCTGGGACCGCTGGAGTTTTTGGGAAAGCCAAAACCACTTAAGGCGGAGACGTGGTTAAAGCAGATCACCAAGATATTTGATGTCTTGGGATGCTCCGAGGAGAAAAAGGTTCCTTTGCCACCTTTTTATGTTGCGTGAAGAGGCGGATTCTTTGGTGGGAATCAGAAAAGCGTACTCGACTGACGACTCAAGATGTCTTGGGAGAAGTTCCAAGAGCTGTTCAATGACAAGTACTTTCCCGAAAGTATTCGTCACATGGAGGAGGTGGAGTTTATCAAGTTGGAGCAAAACAATATGACCGTGTCATAATACGAGGCTAAATTTGCGGAGTTATCCCGGTTTGCATCCCATTTGGTCGATAATGAGGAGCGAATGACACGAATATTTCTAAGAGGTTTGAAACCCGATAGACGTCAATATCTCATTTCTCACAAACTTTGTTTATATTCAGATGTTGTGAATAGGGCTCAGTTATTGGAGCGCGATAATGAGTCAACACAACCAAAAGGTAACGAGCAACAACATGATAATAATCATACCGGTGGCAACGGCCATCGGAACAATGATAACCATCGTGGGGGAAATTATCATGCCAAGAATGGTAACCACTTCGGTGGTAATCATGGCTAAGATAATAGGAGTGGAAATTTCAAGAAGAGGGGATTCAATAATAATGGAAAGACGTCAGCACCAACACCTGTTGTTAAGGAAGGAGAACGACCACCTATCATATGCTTCAAATGCGGAAGGGAGGGACACATCAGGCCAAACTGTGCGATGCAGTCCAAAGCATGTTATAATTGTGGAAAAGAAGGTCCCTTAGCTCAATTTTGTCGTGCACCAAAGTCAAGTCCAGCTGGGACGGTGGCACCAAAGGCGGATACGGACAAAACAAAGTCGGTGGCTTGTGAAGAGCGTTTTTGTGACTTCTCAAAAGCTTAGTAACCCGAACGAAGTTAGCAGGTTAGTTAATTATAAATTTTGCAAGTCTATACCTTATGAGAGACACCGGTTCTACCCATTCTTTTATCTCTTTGCTTTGCGCTTTCAACGCTTAAATTTGACTTCAAGAAATTAGACTTTGACTTATTGGTTGAAACTTCGATAGTAGAAACCTTTGTTACCTCCACTGTTTATAAATCTTGTTGATTCAAATCGACACTTTCACGTTACATGTCGATCTTATCTCTTTGAAAATACTTGCCTTTGATGTAATTTTAGGAATCGATTGGTTAACTACTCATCATGCTTTTTGTAAGGTTGTTAGCTTTCATATTCCTGACCAACCTGTTATGCGAATTAAAGCAACCAAACCACTAAAGTCAATCATTGTCATATCAAGTCATAAGTAAAGAGCCTTGATCCTTTCGTTGGTGACTTCCTTATGTGGAATGCACCGAAGCCAGACTTTCTGTAGGCGACATTGTGAATGACGATGGCAAATTGATAGGTATCAATGTGACGTGCTATCCAAGTCTTGGATGAGAGTCACAGTTTTGAATGATATTCTATTGTTAATAAATTTCCTGACGTATTCTTGAAGACTTCTTTGCCTACCCTAGAGCGTGAAATCAAATTTTGTATTGACTGCAGTACAAAACCCATTTCTAAAACCCTCAAATATTTTCTTCACCCAAAACGAACGTGTAATGTGCCAAAGACGTTGGCTCGAGCTGTTGAAGATTACGATCGTACCATTCAATATCATCGTGGAAGAGCGAATGTGGTAGCTGACGCGTTGACTAAAAGATCGTATGCGTTTATGAGTGCGATGTTGTTAACACAAAGACCCATTTCGTATAACTTACAAATGATGAAGATAGAGTTAAAGACTCCAGGGACCCACGTGGTGATATCAAATATAAGAGTAGAATCGACTTTAATCGATAAAGTTAAAGGCCGCTCAAGCTACATACTCAGAGCTGATGAATGTGAAGAAGAAGGTTCAAGAGGGCGTTATTCTAGAAGCAAGAATCGATGAAGAGAGAAAATCTCAACCCTCGATTTAATTGGCCCATTTGAAATCCTCAATGGAGTATGAACTGTGGCCTTTAGACTCGTTTTACCGCCAAGTATGTCACGCGTTCATAATGTTTTTCACGTATCGATGTTACATAAATATGTGGATGACCTGAACCATATTATTGAATTAAAACTAGACGAGATAGCAGAAGATTTAACGTATGAGAAGATACGTGTTAAAATTTTGGATAAGAAGGATCGTATTCAACACTCAAAGGTTATACCTTAAGAGTTAGAATCTGAAATGAAGTCAAGGTATCCTCATCTCTTGAGATACTGTGTAATGCGACGTAAATTTCGAGGGCGAAATTTCATAAGGAGGGGAGATTGTGAGACCCCAAATTTTATGAATAAAGATTTAAATTTCTCGAAATATTTTTTTGAATATTATGGTGTGGATTTGATATAATGTTATAGTTGTGGGTAATATTTATAAATGTTCCAAAGTAAGCAAGTTGTTATAAAATATTCGTTTAGTCGGGAAATATTCTTTTTATCTGAGAATATCCGAACGACGGGACAATCATTGGTGGACCCCACAACGGAAGTATTGTCATATTTAGAAAACGACAGAATTATCTTTTTATAAGAATAACGACAAAAGAGTTACCGTTAAAATTGTTGAACTACCCGGTAGTAAAAGTACAGTAATACGCGTGGTTGCATAGTAGCACACGATATTGGTTATTGATGCTTACGTGAGAAGTCACTCAGTTATACTCAATTATTGCTACAGTAATTGCTGCATCATATCTCTCATATTATTGATTCAATTATTATCACAGTATCATCTGCATAATATGATATATTATTAAATCAATAATTGAGATGGCAAAGTTATTCATATTATTATTTGCAATATTGACAATGTCTAGAAGTTCTGTCAAGGAGAGGTTTGGTCACCTAATTGCGCGTCAATAAGGAGAAATCCTTATCGAAAAGCCCCTCTTTCCTGGGAACGACCTGGTTGTTAAATATTGTGAATTATAATATTAATGATGAATAAGTTCGTGTTGATTAAAGATGAAATTGATAGTTCCATTGTGTGAAAATTATTAGTGTTAGTAGAAATCGATATTTATTTCGATAATAATTGATGTCTGGAGGTTATATTGACCAATCGGGTATTCGGGGCACTTTTCGTGTCGGAGTACTATTCACGGGTTACTATTCACCCGGTTACAATTCAATCTAGTATTGTGCACTCGGGTATTTGGGACACTTTTCATGTCGGAGTACTATTCACTAGTTACTATTCACCCAGTTATTATTCACTCTAGTATTGTTCACTCGGGTATTTGAGATACTTTTTATGTCGGGGTACTATTCTCGAAGTACTATTCACGGGGTACTATTCACCCGAAAAATATATTTCTTTTTGGTCCAAATCATTTTTGGGTACAATATTATTCCATGAGGAGATGTGATAATTTTTCAGACCGTTGGTTGAAGTTATAATAGTTAATCAATATGTATCGTTGGTTGAAGATATAATAGTAAATCAATATAGACCGCTGGTGGAAAGTTATAATAATAAATTAATATGGATCGCTGGTTTAAAGTTTTAATAGTAAATCAGTATGGACCGTTGCTTTAAGTTTTAATAGTAAATCAATATGAACCGTCCGTTTAAAAGTAAATCAATCTGGACCGTTCATGAATTAGTTACTATTCAGTCCATTCTCCTATAAATAGAAGCTTATTCCTTCATTATTTTTTACGAATTCACTGAAACTCTAGAGAGAGAAACTGTAGAGAGAAAGAAGAAAAGTATTCTGCTACTTCACTACTCCAGTATCCAGTTTTTCTAAGGTAAGTGATATTATTTGTTGTACTCGTAAGGGGTATTATTCTTTCGTATTCATGAAGAGAGTTATTTTCTTTCAATACTCGTAAGGGTTGTTATTCCATTCTTTATTATTATGTTGGAATAACTTTTATCATGCTAAGTACCGCATACATGGTGAAATTCTTTCGTTATTCCATTCTTTATTATTACATTGGAATAACTCCGTCTGCAAGCGTCTATCGCATGCCTGGTGAATTCTGTTGTTATTCAATTCTTTATTATACTGTTGGAATATCCTGTCAGTGCGGATTACGCATGACCTGGTTCCATTCTTTATTATTTTGTTGGAATATCCTATATGTGCGAATTACGCATGACCTGGTTCCATTCTTTATTATTATGTTGGATTAACATGTCTGTCCGGTCTATCGCATGCATGGTGAATTCTTCTGTTATTCCATTCTTTAGTATCCTGTTGGAATAACCTATCTATGTGGATTACCACATGCATGGTGAATGATCCTTCGTATTCATTCCTAATTAAATTGTGGAAATGATCTCATCACGTGGATTATCGTATGGCGGGCAAAAATCCATTTGCTTGATTTCATATATTCTATTATACTCAGTTGGTTAAAGCTTTGGCTTCTATACTCCATGAAATTAGTGGAATATCCTTGATATTTGCGCTTCATCCAGTATCTTTTCATGGAAATATTCTTCTGAGCATTCTTGAATTTTACTCCACAAAGCAGTATCATGTTGACAATTTGGACGTTATTGAGTTAAGGATAAATTAACTTATAAATCTTTAAAATTTATTCTTGAACTTGTTTTATTGAATTGTCATCATCCTCATGCTTATATTATGTTGAAAGTCATCTTTGGCTTACGTGCATAGATGGACTTGGTATGATTATGACCAGGGATTATTCGGTATAATCATGACCGTAATGTAACGAATGATGTGGTAAAAGTCCTCATTGGCCTGTAATTCATTGGTGGACAGTTATTGGTATGATTATGACCAGGGATTATTCGGTATAGTCATGACCATTGATGATTACATGAATATCCTTGGCCGTGGTGCAGGGATGATTCGATTTAATTTATTAAGCTGAGTCTCAGTGATAAAGTTGATGAAAAACTTTTTAATCATAGAAGATAGTAGATTTTATACTTTACCTGACTCTTCTAATGGATTGCTTATTCCGCTGAAGTTTTTGATCTAAAACTTGTTGTCTATTATATTATATCAATTGTTATACTGTTGAAGGCTAATGATAATTTATTCTGCATTATCTTAGTCATAATATTTTTCTTGGGGTAGTTGAGCTCACCCTTTCTTTCACTATTCTCTTCAGGAAATGAGAATATAGCTGGGACTAGTCAGGGAATTGATTGACGGTCCAGATGGTTGCATTAGTAGTCCTCACTATTCTGTGAAATAGTGTGATAATAAATTTATTGAGGACTTATTTTGAGTTTGTATACTGTCTAGAAGATAATATTTGTATTAAAACTCACAACTCATGTTGTATATTTTAGTTTGTATTTGTATTCTGTACCTTGTATCTGGCGACCCAAGATGTGTGATATATACCTATTTTGGGGGCGTCACATATAATACCAGTTCAGAGGATAATTAGCAGGTAATTAATAATTAATATATTCGTCCTGAAAATTTTTTAGGGAGCTATAACATACTTGATTTGTAATGTGGGTTCACAGTGACCAAAGGAGGTTAGAAGCCATCACCCTGAGGAATATGAGATTTTCGGCCATACCCCATACCTTCTGCATTTGGATTCCATTGGAGTGAGCTTACATGGTGTCCTTGACCACTACAAATAGATTAATAAGGAAATTTAGGATAGTGAAGTAAAAAGAAGAAAGCAGAAATTTAAAAAAAAATACTACTCTTACCTTTTCGTAGCATTTCAACAAACATGTAAAGTGTTTTCCCACACTAGCTTCAAGTATCCAAAAAAATAAAATGAATTCACATTCACCATCTAATCTGATGAACCCAAAAAAAACTCAATTATAATATCATTAACCTGTAGACAGACTAATAAACAGAAAATGTTTAAGAGTTACTACCTTTGGATGTTTCGTCCTCTGCCCTGTACAATAGAAAACCTAATGACTTCAGTGGAAAAGACGTCAAAGTTGAATTAACCAAAACTCTAAACGATTTTTCTACCCACCTACCTTCTTTTTCACCTCTTCCTCTTCTCTATGCTTCTGGAATGGTGTTTTTTTTCTTTTAATTGAGAAAGAACTCATCTTTCATCAAACCACCAAAATCATTCAGAATCGCACACTGAAAACCTTTATGGAAAATTTCTCATACTATGCATCAAATTTCAGAACACACATAATATCATCTAAAATAAACTACAACAACTATATGCACAATCCAATGCAATAGGAGTCACCAAATCAATAAGAATATATAAATGCTACTGCGAGACCCCAGATTTTATGAATAAAGATTTAATTTTCTCGAAATATTTTTTAATATTATGATGTGGATTTGAGATAATGTTATAGTTGTGGGTAGTATTTATAAATTTTGAAAAGTATGCAAGTTGTTGTATAATATTCGATTGGTCGGGGAATATTCTTTTGTCGGGGAATATCCGTATGACGGTACAATCATTGGTGGACCCCACAACGGAATTATTGTCGGATTGAGAAAACGACAAAAATATTTTATAAAAATAACGGCGAAAGTTTTATCGTTAATACTGTTGAACTACTTGGTAGTAAAAAGTACTGATGAATGGCGTGGTTGCATAGTAGCACCACAGTATTGATTATTGATGCTTACGTGATAAGTCACCGGTTTTGTTTTATTGGTATTATTAATGTAATAAAACAGAAGCTTTTATATAAAAATGTAATACTTTTATAAAGTTATTCGTTTTATTAGGCTAATAGTAAAATCTTTTTATATAAAATGTAATACTTTTATAAAGTTATACATTTTATTAGACAATAATTAGAATATATTATATTTTATTATGCATAGTGTTTGCATATAGGTTACTGATAGTGTTTGCATAGTAAAATCTTTTATAAAGTTATTCATTTTATTAGATTATAAATAGAATATATTATATTTTATTTAAAAGATTTTGCTTTAAATATGGACCGTCGATTAAAGTAAATCAATCTGGACCCGTTCATGAGTTAGTTAATATGCGATCTATTTTTCTATAAATATAAGCTCATTCATTCATTATTTCTTACTTAATTCAATTTGAAACTCTAGAGAGAGAGAAACTATAGAGAAAGAAGAAAAGTGTTCGCTACTTCACTACTTCTATATCCAAAAGATTTTCTTTTTCTAAGGTAGAGGATATTATTTGTTGTACTAGTAAGGGGTATTCTTTCTTTCTTATCATGAAGAGAACTTCTATTATTCCATTCTTATTATTCTGTTGGAATAACCTTTTTATGCGAAGTACCGCATACATGGTGAAATTCTTCTAATATTCCGTTCTTTATTATTACGCCGGAATATCCTTTTTGAGCGTTACATTTGGACACGGGTTCCATTATTTATTATTCTATCGTAATATTACGTATACGTGCATTTGTTTGGACTGGTTTCATTATTTATTATTACGCGGAATATCTTGTTCGAGAAAAGCCATACTTTGACCTAGTTCCATTATTTATTATTCTATTGGGAATAACACATCATGCGAGTCTATCGCACGCATGGTGAATCATACATTAGTCCATTCTTTATTATTACGTTGGAATAACTCGCTCTATGTGGATTACCACATGCATGGTGAATGATCATTTGTATTCATTCCTTATTAAATTGTGGAAATGATCCTCATATCGTGGAATTACCGCATAAGCGGTGAAGATCCATTTGCAGTTTCATATATTCTATTATACTCAGTTGGTTAAAATTTTAACTTCTATACTCTATGAAATTAGTGGAATATCCTTGATATTTGCGCTTCATCCAGTATCTTTTCATGGAAATATTCTTCTGAGCATTCTTGAATTTTACTCTACAAATCAGTATAATGTTGACAATTTGGACGTTGTTGGTTCCTGGATAAATTAATTCTTGAACTTGTTTTATTGAATTATTATGTCATTGTCATCATCCTCATGTTTATATTATGTTGAAAATCATGTGTCCTATAGTGCATAGATGGACTTGGTATGATTATGACCAGGGATTATTCGGTATAATTATGACCGTAATGTTACAAATGATGTGGAAAAAGTCCTCATTGGCCGTGAGTGCATTGATGGAATGCTTTTGGTATGATTATGGCTATGGATTCTCTTGACCAAGGGTGCAAAGATGAATTATTTTATGGCATGATCGGGACAGTTGATGAAAACATGATTATCTTTGGCCCAGTAGTGTATGGATAATTCATGGTTGTGATACTAAAGAATATCCTTGGCTCGTAGAAAAGTGAGGATGATTTGATGATATGGATTATTTATTGCTTCGGAGTCTCAAATGATAAAAGTCATGAAAACCTTTTAAATCATAGAAGATAGTAGATTTTATTCTCTACTTGACTCTTTTAATGGATTGCTTGTTCAGCTGCAGTTAAACTTGATGTTTGTTATATTTTATCAGTTTAACACTGTTGAAAGCTAACGATAAATTATTCTTCATTATCTTAGTCATAATATTTCTCACTGGGCTAGTTGAGCTCACCCTTTCTTTCACTGTTCTATTCAGGAAATGAGAATATAGCTGGGACGAGTCGGGGAACGGAGTGATGGACCAGATGATAGTATTAGTAGTCCTCACTATTCTGTTAAATAGTGTGATAATAAATGTATTGACGACTTATTTTGAGTTTTAATGCTGTCTAAAAGACAATGTTTGTATTAAAACTCACAGCCCATGTTGTATATTTAAGATTGTATTTGAATTTTGTACGATGTACTTGGCGACTCAAGATGGGTGATATATACCTATTTTGGGGGTGTCACAGTTGGTATCAAAGCTTAGGGATATGATCCCTGGCTAAGATGCGAGACTAGAACTAGGAGGGGAGATACGGGGAATTCCTTCGCTAGTATGACCTACCTAAGTTTATTTGGTATTTAATTGGTCGGTCAGAGTATATGGATAATGTGTTACATGTCAATTAACCCTTGTTTTGTGGCAGTATTTGAAAATTACATCCGAAAATGTTGAGAATAGCAATGGAGCACATGAGACCGTGGAGACACCTCTAATCACCAACCAAGATAATGTGATTAGAGATATCCATGTGGTGATTGAGGAATTAAAAGTTGCACTCAAGCTAGTTACAAAGGTAGCAACTGAGAGTGAGGAAGAAGAAGAACATGAGGAGGATTTATTAGAAGAACTTATTAATTAAAATGTAGAATTGCAAAATCGTATTCATGAGATTAGAAGAGCAGGCTGAAGAACGGAAGGCGGTCGTGGAGCAAAGGAATGTAACAATTCAAAATTGTATTACCCGATGTGCGATAGCTGAACAGGAGCGCTCTTTGGCGAGAGTATAACGATATTAAAGTCGGAATATGAGAATTCAAATGTCAAGGAGCAAATTGAAAGAAGAAATAAGCGAAGCAGTGAGAATGAAAGATGCATGGGTAAAAAGCCACACGACGCGTTGATATTGTGGAAAGAGAAGTCCAGATCCAAGAAAGCTAAAATAGATGATATGTATTTCTCTTTTTCGACAAACAATTGGGAGAACCCGAGATCGAGTTTTGAATTACCCTATACATTGCGGTCAATAGGACTGATCATTCGGTTATAATCGAATTGAATAGGCTATTCGGTTATAATCGAAAATCGAAATATTCCTATTTTCAATATCGAACTAATAAGAATTTTGGTAATGTAGAATAATGAATAATAGAATTATCGAATTGTAAATTGGTATTTTTGAGTAATAACTTAGAACAACTGCGAGTTAATGTTGGACAAGTCTCGAGACTTAAAATGCGAGACTCATTAAGCTAGTCCAGCTGAAAAAATTGAAGAAGACAACACCATGAGAGAAAAGAATAGAGAGAGAAACAAACACATAGTGTTCCTAGTCGTTTTCCATCTAATAATATCTCTCTCTCCCTGCAAATGCCATTTCTAACACCCTTCATTTTCAATCTCACGATTATAATACCCACAATGTCCTCTCCTCTACCACCACCATACCTTGATTTTCCGGCCACTTTTCCTCCGCCGAAGTCACCCAATCACCACCACCACTCCCGCATCGTCCCACCAATTGTAGCAGACTAGCATCTATCATATCTTTTGGAGATCTGAGATTTAGTCTGGGGCAGTGGTGAAGACCACCGGTTACTTTACTAAAAGCAACTTTATGATATAAAGTGGAGTAGCAATCTAGTAGACATAAGTAGAGTCAACGACTTTATTTAGTAAAAACTAAAAAGACAAGTAGTGCATCTTATTCGGTTATATTAGTGTTTGTATTTCAGTTGTGTAATATTTTATTCGTTTATTCGGTTAAACCGAATAATCCAAAAATGATATCCGTATAAACTAACCGAAAACCGTAAATAATTTGGATATAATCGAAATGTAACAAATAAATGAATTATCGAGAAAATTTCGATTTAAATTATTTCGATTCGGTTCATTAATTCGGTTATACCAGATTTTTGCTCGATCTGGTGGTCAACCCCAATTCGATATGGATGAAGGTTAATGATTCAGATCATGGGCGAGAGTACAACGAAGCGATTGAGGTGGAATATGCCCTATAGAGAAAGTCAATTCCATTGGTAATGATGACACTAAAGACCCATCCCAACAAGTCAAATTCGGTAGTTTAAGGGAGAGCGTTTTTTGTGATGAGGAATCGAACGAAGTTATCACGGGTTAGTTAATTATAAATTCTTGCGAAGTCTATACCTTATTCGATACCGGTTCTACCTATTCTTTTATCTCTCTTGCTTGCGCTCAACGTTTAAATTTGACTCTAGAGAAGTTAGACTTTGACTTATCGGTTGAAACTCCGTTAGGAAAAACCTTCATTGCATGTGCTATCCAAGTCTTGGATGAGAGTCACAGTTTTGAATGATAATTCTATTATTACTAAATTTTCTGACGTATTCTTGAAGACTTCTTAGCCTACCCCTAGAACGTGAAATCGAATTTTGTATTGACCCCAGTACAAAACCCATTTCTTAAACCCTTAAATATTTCTTCAACTAAAGCGAACGTAACATGCGCCAAAGACGTTGGCTCATTCATTGAAGATTACGATCGTACCATTCAATACCATCATGGGAAAGCGAATGTGGTAGCTGACGCATTGAGTAGAAGATCGTATGCGTTTACGAGTGCGAGTTGTTAGCACAAATACCCATTTCGTACGACTTACAAATGATGAAGATAGAGTTAAAGACTCTAGGAACCCACGTGAAGGTAACGAATATACGAGTAGAATTGACTTTAATCGATAAAGTTAAAGCCGCTCAAGCTACATACCCGGAGCTGATGAATGTGAAGAATTAAGAAAGTTCAAGAGGGCGTTATTCTAGAAGCAAGAATCGATGAAGAGAGGAAATCTCAACCCTCGATTTAATTGGCCCATTTAAAAGTCTCCATCGAGTAGGAACTATGGCTTATAGTGTAATAACCCGAGATTTTCTATATAAAATAAATAAGAAATTTTGCGTATAAATTTTTTTTTATTTAATGACGAGACTAAGTGTCAAGTAAAGTGAACGATAAATGCGAATACATTTATTACTTGAAAAATTAGAAATAATTTTGGAATTATTAATTACCACAAATTATATGGTAATAAATTTCGTAGTTGAAATGTTTTTATTAATTATTTTCCATGAAAACATGATTGGAAATAATATATGAAGTGATAATTAGATTTATATAATAAATATTTTATTATATGAATTGTTTAGAATATTTAAGTTAATTATTTTAACTTGATTATTGATCTTTGTGTACAAAGAATAAGTCGGACATGAGATCCAAATCTCGGATTGGGATTGTGATCAAGAGATGAGAATAATAATATTATATTATTTATATAATGATTTTCTAAATTACCATAATTATGTCTTTGGTATATCTTGAGACGAGATAATATTGAGCAATGACGGTTGATTAGGTCATAGCATATATTACAAGTCTTTGTGAAACCCTAATTATTAAACTCGGTTATGGGATATTTACGAGTAGTATGTGTGTATATGAAGTTCTTGTGAATAAGAATATACAGTAATTAGAAGAAACCCTAATTCATTGTTGTACATCGATAATTAGGACAAACCCTAATTATTATAACCCTATAGGTTGAAATTAGAAAGCAATGTGATCGTGTTAGTAACATACGAGATAATTAAAGAACCACTAATGGTCAATTAGAAACCCTAATTGATGGCGTTGAGAAACCCTAATTTTAATTACAGGGTTTAATTTCGATGTTATTGTATAAGTGTTTTAATTTACCAAAGGATAGAAGTTAATTGGTAAATTATAAGAATTAAATCTAGTGATTAAATATTACATTTAATTGCCTTGTACAAGATTGCCCATACACTCTTAAACAAAGCCCAACCATCACCCATGTAAATCAAGAAGCAAGAATCAAGAATTTTTTGGCAAAAAGGGTATAAGAACACTAAACCTAGAAATCCTTTGATTCGATGTTATTTGATGCAATTGATTGTTTAAAGTTGTGTAATAGAATGTTAATTGATGATATGGGTTGATAAATCAAATACCCATAACATCAAAGTGTAATGCAATTGAAGATTTAAGCAAGTTGGAAAAAGCAAGATTACATTATTTTTTCACCAAATGTCGAGGCCATAACTCTTTGCTCGATCATGAGTTTTGTTCTTCAAAAGTTGTTATGTGTAGCACGATATGTGGTCTTTAATCTGCAAAAAGAATCAAGTCCATATCATGTATAGATTAGAAGTTATAGATGGTCAAACATGGTTGGCCCGATCATGATAAACTATTTTTAGGCGATGCGTAATGGGGCATTCTCGTCCACTTTTGTGCTTTAAAAGGTCTGGGCTTTTGATATGTTGTAGTGCATTGAGTTAGGAAGCCATAAGTTTTGGAATGACCTCATTCCGAGCCTCGGATGAGGAATTTACGGTGATTGGAAGGAAATGTGTCAAATTTCTCAAAAGCGAAAATCAGCGGCAGGGATGTGCTATTCGGGACCTTTATTTTCGATCAGTTAATGTTTCAAAACCCTCTGAGCTTTTGTATGTTATATTACACCGAATAAGCTTTCTATAGACTCAAAAGCGGACTAAATCCGATATCGGAGGAGAGAGTTATGACATTTCAAAGTAGTAGTGTCAAAACTTCCCAACAAGTACGGTGCAGTCCATTTGAACGGAATTTCTGGGCTGATGTTTTTCGGAATTTGGAAATGGTCAAAGAATAAAAGTTGTAGCCACAGAAGTTAGCCAGCGTGGGCTCAAGAATCGCTCAAAAATGTTTTAAAATGAAAGAGTTATATTTGTTTTAGCGAAATAGGGTAAAAGCTGAAACGAGATTGAAAACTATTATGAGCGTCCACTTTTGACGCTTTGTTTGGGCTACCTAATGAACCCGAATTGGGTAATTCATATTTTGAAAAATAGTCTTACATACCATGTATAACATATCCAAAAATCAGATTAATCGGAGTTATGAGCAATGCGTTAGAAAATTGCAAAGTGAGCTATTGAAAATTAGTATAAACCAAGTCCCACATCGACTAAATTGAGAACTTCACCATTTCTAAACCTATAAATAGAAGGGCTTGGCCTTTGTTTCATTCACCAACAATAAGGCCTCAATTTTGAGAGAGGCTTTGTTGTGGGAGAACTTTTTATAAAGATCTCCTTAGTTAAATTTTTGGCGTGGAAGTGCGTATTAGATGCGTGGAATTAGTATTTAGTGTATATTTCTTATTTAATTTTTTTGTAATGTTATTATTTTTAATTGTTAGTTAAAGTTTGAATTTTTTGAAGTTTAGTTAGTATTGTTAATAAACTAGTTAGTTTACTATGTTAATTTGGCTTGGAATTGATTATGTAAATGAGTTATTTGTGATGACTTTTAATATTTTGTGATGAATTTTATTAATTAATAATTATTAATGATATTAAAGTTATTTAATGATTATATTAAATAATTTAGTTTAAAAATGATTTTAATATTATAAAAATCATTTTAAATAAAAATAAGGTATTTAAAAATATTTTAAGTTATAAAATATAACTTTTAATATTTAAATGATAATTTCATTAATAATTAAATATTAATGATATTAAGATAATATTAATGATATTTAGTTTATTTAATGATTAATATTAAATAAATAGTTTAAAATGGTTTTACTTATTTAAAACCATTTAAAGAGGATATTAAGGATTTAAAAATATTTTAAGTTATAATTAATGACTTTTAATATTTGGATAAATAGTACATTAATATTTAAATATTAATGGTAATTGTTTAGGTAATATAAATGTTTTAAAAATAGTTTGAGTTATTATAAATAACTTTTATATTTTAGCGATGGTTTCATTAATAGTTTAGTATTAATTAAACTATTAATGATAATGGAATTGTTTAATGTTTAAATCATTTAATTATGATTCCGATATTTGAAAGTTATATCCAAGCCAAACTAGTGACTTGAGAACCGATTATGAAGTTACGAATTTGAAGAAGAACACATATAGTAAATGATTATATCACTATAGGCCCTTTAGTAATGATTTGAATTATTTTAAAAGTTTCAATTTCGAAATTGCGAAAATGATTAAAAATAAGATGTCCGATATTCTGAGATGTTGAGGTATAGATTAAGAGTCTTAGACTAAATTATTTACCCGATAAAGCTATCAGATGCGCAAACAAATGTCCGAACCTTATAAAAAGGAAGAAAAGACTCTTTGTAAGAGCATGGATGAGATATTTGAAAAATGTATAAAAAATATTTCAAGTATAGAATAGGAACTAAAAAGTATGATCCTTTGTGATTATGTGATTAGACTACTGTGTCTTGTTGTAATAAAGCGATTACTATGTGTTAAGATATATTGTTCTAATCGAGCGAATGATCGATTATTGATAGGTTGTGATAAAGAGATAAAACCTAAGTTGAGATTTGTAATCGTGAATCGAAAAAGTATCCTACCTTTGCCCTTCCTTTATGCAATGGACATGAGTAAGAAGTTTGAGAATTATTCTATCCTGCATGATTATGTACTCTTTGATTATCGACATGTTAGCTCGAGATATATATTACATTCATTGATTTCTATAAATGGTTATACAAGTGTCCCCACTTGGATAATCATGGCATTTATTCACATGTTGATACACCTTTGTCAATTACCCGTATATATATGTTGAATTATATATTATTGTTGAGCAAGATTAAAACCTTCGGGTTTGGAACCCGGCATGTATGAACATCCCTATATGGGAAGATTTTTTGCAAGGCGGATAGAGTGAGCGATGAATTTCGTTCAAGTTATGTAGTATTGATCAATCTGAGGTACAATGGGGATGATCACCCTCCGTGCGTTAAGTAAGTTATGACGGTTTGAGGATAGAATTCCGCTAAACCTTTTCAAAAAATGAAAAGAATGTTCATAGTATGTTTCTTAAACCCTATTCAAGGGTAGAGGCGAGCCAAATTTAAAGAATTTGAAAGAGAGTTGTTATGTGAATTTTTATCAATCTGATTACTTCACAACTTTCAATTCGTTGTAGAAGTGTTATGTAAAGAGAATACTTATATTCTTTTAGCTTATATATAATTTCTATTACTTGTTGGGCACTTAAATGCTCATCCTTGCTTAAATTAAATGTTTTTAGTTATGTATGAGCAACCTGAAGGCTCAGGCACGAACAAAGGAAAAGGAAAGCTGATCGAATAAGTGTGTATTATTAGTTAATGGTTATAGTTGTATTGGTATCTATTCAAGTATTGTAAGGAAACTTAAACGTATATACGTTTAATGAATGTAGTGTTGATCAACATAGAGTACTATGAAGTGATCACTCGGAAGTGCTCGTAAGCTATAGCGGACTTTACGGACTTAGTGTCGTGTTGTCCTTTTCAAAAGAACTTATGAATGCTCATATACTTGAGTCATAATTATTATTCCCTTAAGTATGGTTGTGTAAAAGCGTTTTGAAGAAAAGAAGTGCTATTTTGATTTATCGATAGTATTTTTGTAACTATTATTCGATTATTAAAGATATCGAGTTCTATGTTTCAAGCATGTTGTTTATTAGAATTGTAGTACTTGCTAAGCTAGTCATACTCATTCTTGCTTGAACCATATGAACATGACTAAGATCGGTATACGAAGTCTCAAGCGAGGATAAAGGCAAGACAAAGATGAACCCGTAGCATAACTATGTAATAGTATGGGAAAACTGTTTGTAATATATTGATATTATGGCAAAGTCAATGTATTGATTGTAAAGAACCTGGGTTATGTAAATATTCTCTTGATATATATATATATATATATATATATATATATATATATATATATATATATATATATATATATATATATATATAAGACATATCGTTCTTTTGAGGCTTTTCAATTGAATGTTTATGTGAATTTGTATGTATAGTGTAGCACCATCATCGGGTTGGAAGATACCCAGATTTGGGCGTCATATGTTGGTATCGAGCAATAGGTTATAAAACTCAAGGGGGAAATAAAACCTTAAGTCATAACCTTAAGAAAAGTCAAAGAATAAAAGATGGAAGTTAACCTTATAAAAATGCATCATATATGTTATGTGTTTTATTATACTGACATTTACTAATCAACTCTTTTGTTGTTATAGATGTCAGGTGAAAATAGAAATGTACAGGTAGTCAGCGAAGGGTCGGTAAACTAGATAGAAATCATACCAAGAACCCCATAGCATGAATCCAGGAGATAGTTGTGGTGGAGTCAGGAGACTCAAGAAAGCTTAGACCTCATATGCGTATTTGTGGCATGATAGAAGAAGAAGTTGAAGCGGTGTCCTTTAACCCGGTAGCAATAGCGCAGAGAGATAACCAGGAGAGTCGATGATGTCACCTTTGTTCATATCGATAATAGATAGGAGCGCATACACTATTGTCGGGAGGTCGAGGGCTGAAGGCGGAGCTCAAGCGGTTATAGAGACAAGGCGGACGTGGAGTCCATGTGGGAACAGGAACATGACGAGAGAGTTTTGGCTAAAGACAAAGTCCATGAGCTAAAACAAGAGGTCTTTGAGCGTAGGAGTGAGCTAAAGACCAAGAAACAAAAGATAGGGAGAATGTCCTATATTCATAGGAGTTCTCATGAGGATTTCGATTGCAAAGTAATGGGTATCCAGAGTGAAGTCGAAGCAGATGACATCTATCGGTAGTGATATTATTTCCGGTCTTGCCAAGGCAGATTTCGAGAATGCCTTAAGGAAGATATGATCGAGTAAGTTGTTAGAGTAGTTAAGTATGTATATATTTGTGTATTTAGTAGTGACGTAAAGCCCTCTTTTGTATAATTAAGGGTAGTCTTTTGTAAATCCCAATTTTTGGAAACCAATAGCGGGAAAGTAATGTATCCAGCTTAGGCTGTTTTATGTAACCGATGTAGTATTATACTACGATGAATTAATATAAGTTTCTATTTTCGAAAAATGTTGAGTAATGAATGTTTAAGTTATTGTTTAAATATGGAATAATAACTAAGCGGCGTGAAATGCATCATAACGGAATATGTGGTTATTATAATGAAAAAATGCCATGAAAGAGTACCCGTACCCAAGGTGCTAACATGAATCAGCAGGAGGAGGTCCCAAGTTAACCCATACAAGAATTTTTGAACCTTTAACCGCATGTTAATTAATGGCTGGGGCTAATATCCATGAATCTGGTGTAGTACGAGCTACAACATTTAAGGACTTTAAGAGTGTGGGTCCGTAGAAGTTCAAAGGAACTACGGACCCTATCGAAGCTCCAAACGTGGGTTAGGGGAGATTGAGAAGGCATTTGTAATAGCAAATGTCGACGAGGCTTCAAAAAGGTTGCCTTTGCAACCTATATGATGAAGGAGAGGCCAACTTTTGGTGGGAGGCCAATTAGGCGAAAGGGGAATAGATGCTTATAACGTGGGTGAGGTTCAAGGAAATATTCTATGAGAACTAATTTCCCACAAGCATGCGAGGGAAGTATGGAGATGCGATTTTAGATTTAAAACAAGGGACATGCGGTTCCCGATATCTTTTGCCAAGTTTAATGAAGCGGCAAGGTTAAGCTCCACATCAAGTGGATCTTGAGGTGAGAAAGCATGACAGTTCGGCGAGGCTTGAAACCACGGCTCTATAGCAGTATATCGGTATTCCAAAGTACTTCTTTTGGAATCGTTTTAGAAGGCAATAATTAGAAGGTGGTAGTGAGGCGTTGAGCCAATACCACAAAGAAAAGAAGAATAAGGGAAAGGTTGACGGGAGAGTCAAGATTGAGGGAGCGAGTGGAAGTGGCGAGAGTCGGAAAGAGGAAGGCATTTAGCTCTGGGAATACAGGGAGGAAGCAAGGAGACGAAGAGAAGAATGGAGGCTGCAAGATCGTGTGGGAAGACTCATTTAGGAGTCTGCATCTCAAGGGGTAAAGCGATCTGCTTCTGGCTGTGGATAAGAGGGCATATTAAGCCTAATTGTCCAAGTTCGAAGAAGAACCATGGATGCTTTTTGTGTGGATCAATGACCACATGGCAAAGAAGCTGCCCAAGAAGGGGGACGGACGGTGAGCAGGGGCACTAATAGCGATAAGTTAGCTATTGGGGGTCCAAAGCCTGACCGAGTAGGCCGATGGGTCGATACCTTTAACATGATAGTCCAAGATGCGGTTGCATCAGGGGACGTCGTCGCAGGTATTATTCCGATCAATGATATCAATGCGTACGTGCTGTTTGATTCGGGTGCTACTTGTTCGTTTATAGGTGCGATTTTGCTAGACGATTAGGATTACTTCTTGAAAAGTTGCCTATACCTTTAAATATTAAGGTAGTAAACGAAGAGATTATTCCTGTTGAAAATGTTCACAAAAGTTGTTGTGTAGATATTTGGGGTTATAAATTATCAGTAGATTTATAACCAATAAAGTTAGGAGAATTCGATGTAATTCTCGGAATGGATTGGTTGGTAAACCATGGGGCAATTATAGATTTTCAAAAGAAATGTGTGAACATTAAGACATTAGAACAACCTCAGGTAGTATTTTATGGGAATAGATCGCCGGGACATTCGTGTTGTCTAACCATGACACAAACTAGGAAATTATTGAGGAAGGAGTGTGTAGGCTATTTGTGTCATGTGGTTGATACCCAGAGAGTGGAGCGACCATGGAACAAATACCTATAGTGAGTGAATTCATGGATGTATTTCCAAGTGAGTTCTGGGTCTTCCGCCGGATAGGAGACCCGAGTTCATAATAGATATTGTGCGGGGAAGCGGCACCGATTTCGAAGTCTGCACCGTATCGTATGGTGCGGTGGAGATGAATGAGTTGATGAATGCAATTTGTAAGAAGCTGTTGGACAAGAAGTACATTCAACCGAGTGTTTTGTAGTGGGGAGCACCTTAAGGTCTTCATTTGTAAAAAGAAGGATGGATCATCGAGACTTTGTATCGACTCTAGAGAGTTGAACAAGTTAACGATAAAGAATAAGTATCCATTGCCGGGATCGATGATCTCTTTGATCGGTTGAAAGGGGCTAAATATTTTCTAAAATAGATTTGCGGATAGGGTATCATCAATTTGAAGGTTAGGGATGAAGATGTGCCGAAAATGCATTCATTGAACTTCGTTATGGTCATTAAGAGTTTACGGTGATGTCATTTGGGTTGACTAATGCACTTCTTTGCTTTTATGGACATGATGAGCAAAGGTGTTCAAACAATATTTGGACAAGTTCATCGTGGTGTTTATTGATGATATTCTAGTCTACTCTAAGATGCCGGAAGATCATCTTTGAACACCTAAGAATAGTGTTGGAAACATTAAGAAAGGAGAAGTTATATGCGAAGTTCACTAAGTGTGAATTTTGGTTAGAGAGGGTTCAGTTTTTAGGTCATGTTATTGACCATGAGGGGATTTAAGTAGATCCAGTGAAGGTGGAAGCCGTGATGAATTGGGAACAATCGAAAGCAAGAATCGAGAAAAGCGGAGTTTCTTAGGGTTAGCGGGTTACTATCAGAGGTTCATTCAGGACTTTTCAAAGATAGCTACTCCACTGACTAACTTGACAAAGAAGACGATGAAGTATGTATGGACTGAGAAATGCGAAGATAACTTTCAAGAACTGAAGAAGAAGTTGAGTGAAGCGCCTGTTTTGTCATTACCCGATGACACAGGAAATTTCGTAGTTTATAGCGATGCTTTGCATAAAGGACTAGGTTGCGTGCTCATGCAGCATGGCAAGGTCATTGCGTATGCGTCTAGGCAATTGAAAGATTATGAGAAAGTTTACCCTACTCATGATGCAGGGGCTGGCAGTGGTGTTTTTGCCCTAAAGATATGGCGACATTATCTTTATGGGAAAAGTGTGATATATACGGACCACAAAAAGTCTAAAATATATCTTCACACTGAAGGAGTTGAATATGAGGCGGAGAGATGGTGGAGTTGATAAAGGATTACATTTGTGAAATCTGTATCACCCGAGAGAAGCGATGTAAGTCTGAAGCGCCTTAAATAGGGAAGGGTCGGAAAAAGTTGTCTTTGTTAGCGGCAAACCTGAGTTAATAATAGAGATGGCTAGAATGGAGTTGGAAGTGAAGTTGTCAAGTGAAGCGGGACAAATGTTGTTTATGACGGAGATGCAATCTACCATCGTGAGAAGAAATAGTTAAGGAGGTGCAACTCAAAAGCGATGAGTGTAATCGGATGAGAGAGCGGTGATCAATGAAAAAGATATTAAATCTGATCTTGATAACAAGAGGATTATTAAGATTTGAGGGAAGAATTTGGGTTCGAATGAAATGAATTAAAGGAGAAAGTTTTACAAGAGGCTCATAGTTCAAGGTTTTCAATTCATCCTGGTAGTACTAAGATGTATCAAGATCTTGACAGAGTTTACGGTGGTAGAACATGAAGAGAGAGAGATTAGAAATGCGTTAGTAGGTGCTTGACTTGTTAGAGGTTAAGTAGAACATCAAGCGACCAAGTGGCTTATTACGGTCATTAGAAATTAGGAGTGGAAGTGGGAGAATATCACGATGGATTTTGTGGTTGGACTTAGAATACGAGAAGGGTATGATGCGATTTGGGTAATAGTGGACCGATTGACAAAAGTCGGCTCACTTTTTGCCAATTAAGGGTTAAGTATAACTTAGACAGATTAGCTAAACTTTATATTAAGGAAATAATCTCTAGACATGGAGTGCGATTATCGATAGTGTCGGATCGTGATCCACGATTCACGTCGAACTTTTGGAGAAGTCTACAAGAGAAGTTGGGAGCAGCGATTGAAGTCGAGTCTGCCGTATCATCCACAGACGGATGGACTGAGTGAGAGGATAATTCAGATGATAGAAGATATGCTAAGATCCTGCGTCATGGATTTCAAAGGTAGTTGGGATGATCATCTACCATTAGTGGAGTTTCGATATAACAATAGTTATCATACAAGCATAGGTATGCCGCCATCTGAAGCTTTGTATGGGAGGAAATGAGAATGCCTTTGTATTGGGATGAGGTAGGAGAGCAATGGGATGTTGGGACCCGAATTGGTACAAACAGAACGGCGGATATTGTTAAGAAGATTTAGATCGTCTTCTAATGACTCAAGGCAGAATAAAAAGAAGTTTATGGATCGCATAGAGAGAATCGAGAGTTTGAAGTAGGTTCGTATGTATTTACGAAAGTATCTCCACGGAAAGGAAAGATCGTTTTGGAAAGAAGAGAAAGTTAAGTCCGAGATTTATAGGACCTTTCGAGGTATTGAAACGGGTAGGTGAGGTAGCTTACATGTTAGCATTACCTCTAGACCTAGAACGAATACATAATGTATTTCACGTATCTGTGTTACGTCCTTATAAGCCAGATTATAAGCACGTGATAGAATATGAGCCTATTCATGTCGAAAAGGACTTAACATACGATGAAACGCCGGTTCAAATTGTCGATAGAAAAGAACAAGTTCTGCGGAATAAAGTCATATCTTCGGTGAAGGTAATATGGAAGAACCACGATGTAGAAGAAGCAACGTGGGAGTTAGAAGAAAAGATGAGAAAGAATTACCCGCAATTATTTGTGTAATTTTTTTTTATATAGCGAGATTGCAGGGATGAGAATCCTTATAAGAAGGAGAGAGTGTAACGCAGCTACGAAAAAAATCGAACATTTTGTAATTTCTTTTAATAATGAATAAAATAATATTATTTATTATTATTGTGTATTTAGAAGATGAATGTTGTTCTATAACCTAGAAACGTCGAAACGTCGTAGTATTTTAACTACGTCGATGAATTAAAGTGTTTGAATTTCAAGCGAAAATAAATATTTTTCGAGAAAGTTTACGAAAATCACTATTCATCGTTTATAAACAAGGAATTATTTTTGAACTTTGAGAAATACGTAACGTTAGAATATCGAGAAGAGATGGATTATGTAATAATAATCTAAGTATGAAAAACGCAATAAATCGCATGCGAATTTGAATTTGGGATTATAGGTATTTAAAACCTAATGGAAGAATTGAGGTAATTTGTATAAGGTGTAAACTTATGTGGGATTAATTATCAAGCTCAAGTAATTGGTTAATAAAGCCCAACTTGATTAATGCAAGCCCAACAAGGAAATAAGCTATTATTATTAGCAAGCCCAAAGGATAAGTTAATTGAATTAGTATTGAGCCCAAACTATGATCTATTAGCTAATAATGATCCATGGGTAGACTTGATGGGCAAGGATTTTGTGTGATGCCCAAGAACTTTATGTAGCTAGCAAGAAGACTTGAAGGTTAAGTAAAGAATAGTAAGGAGGTGGAAATGAGGAGGTGGGAGGTTTAATGTCTAAAATTCCCTCACTTTGCCAAGCCTATAAATACCAAGCTCATTTCTTGTGTTGGTTGATCATTTTCATCCAACTTTTCTCTCAAACATAAAGCTACTTATTGGTTAGGGAGAATAAGTCACTTAAGCACTTATAAGCCACTTCAACCATTGATAGTTTTCCAAAGCAAAATGAAATCTTCAAGGGTAAGACTCCTCTCTTATATCTTCATCTCTTCTATAATAGGATTGATAGAGAAGGGGGAGGGTTGGATGATAGCATGTAATAAGTTACTAAAGAATGAACTTAAAATAGAATAAGTTGTGAAAAAGCAACTTGAACATTAATAAGTTGCTAGAACCATGAAGAACCTATCTTATGATGTTTAGTATGTGGAATATAGCATGAGAATTTTGATTGAAGGACTTAAGTTAATAATAAGTAATGAACATGAAGATTTCTAACTCTTAAACTAAATAAGTTAATAACTTATGAGAATAAGTCAAGACCTACTTTGATTATAAGTTGGAGTAGCAAATAACTTGTAATGATCTAATTTTGATTAAAATCCATTAAGAACGCTTAATAATGAATAGTTGCTGGAATTCGCACGATTGGACGATTATCGTCGAATTCGTGAAATTCTCGGAATGGAACTCGTATTTTGTATTCGAAGTTGGAAATGTTGGTTTTCAATGGAAACAAGTCATTTTAGTAATTATAGAGTTGCGGACTAGAAAATCACCGGATTTCGACTTAAAACGAAGAAACGAGCGTTAAACATTCACAAACTTATAATGAATAGGTGAATTTTTAGCAAACGAAGTCAAATAGATAATTTTTTTAAATAATCATGTAGATTACGCAATTTGTGAATCGTAGGCTTTTGAACGAGCCAATTCGGACTTATAACAAAGAAGTTATGCGTCCGGGAAGTTCACAAAATTTTAAAACTAAAATTGTTTTCTGGTGCATAGAGTTGGTTATGGCCAACCCTAAACAAAATGATCTGTGGCCATTGCTTGAACAAAGAATAGAAGTACATCTTGTAAGAGTTCATCGCTGGTAGTGACCCGATAACATAGAGACTAAAGTGCTGGGCCGTACCGAGTCCGATTTTTGAGGAGTAGTAAGTGGCGTACCTTAGCACACAAGAGTCACCAAGTCTGATAATTGTAATTGACAAATATTTCTGACCTCAAGACCAAGATAATAGTAAAGATTTATATATAGAACATGGTTAGTAATTAATATCTAATTGGACAAGTATTATAATGAAAAATTGTTAAGACATATTAAGCCTTAAGTATGAACACTTAGGGTTTAGTTAACTCAATTGCAAATGAATGAAACAATGATCTTACGAAAAGCCGAAAATGATAATAACAAATCTAATATGTAATTAGATTGAGAAGTAGGGTAAGATTCTTTAGGAACCATGTATGATCATTCATTACCTAATGTTCTATGTTATGCTATCATTTAATGTAGAGACCTTAAAGACGTACAGTGCACGTGTTATAATTTATAGCAGACGCTAAAGGCAAGTACTCTAACCCTTGTTCCAGTTTGATCTAGGCAAGTCTTTGTGATTCATGTATTCTTCACATGAGTTAGTATTTGAGGAATGTCAAAGCCAATCCTTTCGGCTAGACATATGCTATGTTATTCTATCAAGTGTTGATAAGGATTTACCGAACTAATATTGTTGTGGTTTTCAAAGGTAGATTGTGTATGCTCAAATTATTTGTCGTCAAACGACAGGCACGTGAGGTTGCCACAACTTAAACGTATATACGTTTAATGAATGTAGTGTTGATCAACATAGAGTACTATGAGCGGATCACTCAAAAGTGCTCGTAAGCTATGACGGACTTACGGACTTAGTGCCATGTTGTCCTTTTCAAAAAGAACTTATGAATGCTCATATACTTGAGTCATAATTATTATTCCTTAAGTATGGTTGTGTAAAGCGTTTGAAGAAAAAAGAAGTGCTATTTTGATTTATCGATAGTACTTCGTAACTATTGTTCAGTTATTAAAGATATATGAGTTCTATGTTTCAAGCATGTTGTTTATTATAATTGTAGTACTTGCTGAGCTAGTCATGCTCATTCTTTCTTGAACCATATGAACACAGCTAAGATCGAGCGCACAGAAGTCTCAGGCAAGGATAAAGGTAAGGCAAAGATGAACCCGTAGCATAACTATGTAATAGTATGGGAAGACTGTTTGTAATATATTGATATTATGACAAAGACAATGTATTGATTGTAAAGAACCTGGGGTATATAAATATTCTCTTGATATATATATAAGACATATCCGTTCTTTTGAGGCTTTTCAATTGAATGTTTATGTGGACTGTAGCACCGTGTAGCACCATCTGTCTGGTTGGAAGATAACCTGATTTGGGGGCATCACATATAGTGATTTTGATTATATTGATGATTACATGGAATCTATCGCTTGTGGATGATGTGTAAGTAGGTCATAGTATATTGAAAAATGGCTATGACTCTGTTAGTGCTCTTGGCTACTTTCCTGTGATATTCAAACAAGTCTTGCATAATAGTGGTGATTAGATGAAGTATTAAATGAAGTTAGGATCCCATTACTTTCATATTTGATTTATTACATCTTTATTATTGTTTTAGTCGTTATTGGCGATTAGCGTAATTCACCAATCATATTCATTAGTTTGGGCATATAAATATAGTAATTTAATTGATGCATAGTAATTTAAATTAGACAACTTTCCCTGTGGGATCGATACTTTACTTGCTCTGTATTACTTGTTGACACGTGTATGCTTGCATGTGTTAGAGCTCTTTTGTTAGAACTAAAAAAGAGGCAACATACATCCTTATAAGCCAGATTATAAGCACATAATAGAATATGAGCCTATTCATGTTGAGAAGGACTTGACGTATGAAGAAATGCCTATTCAAATCATTGATAGAAAGGAGCAAGTTCTGAGGAATAAAGTTATACCTTCAGTAAAGGTGTTATGGAAGAACCACGATGCCGAAGAAGCAAAGTGGGAACTTGAAGAAAAGATGAAGAAGAATTACCCTCAATTATTTGTTTAATTTATAGCGAGATTCTGGGGACAGAATCCTTATAAGGGGGGGGGGGGGAGAATGTAATGACCGAGAAAATTGGATTAATTGTAAAATAAATTTTATTTGATTAAATAATGAATAAAATTATAATATATGTTATTATAAGTTGTTCTATAACCTAAAAGTGTCATAATATCGTAGTATTTTGGCTACGTGAAGGAATTAAAGTGTTTTAATTTCCAAGACGAAAATAAAAGCTTTCCGAGAAATTTTTTGAAAAACATTATTCATCCATTTCTGCTCGGGAATTATTTTTGAACTTTCGGAAAATATGTAAGGATAAAATGATAAGGAAGGATGGACTATGTAATAATAATTCAGTTATGACAAATGCAGTTTTTCGCCTGCATACTAAGTTCGAGAATGTTAAGGAAAGTAAAGATTGAATAAATGATGATCGTATGATACGCAAGTATTATATGAAGAAATGAATACGAGTATGATACGAAGTATTATACAAGTATATAAGAAAGATAGCATATCATGTATGATGAATGATTATATGAATTAGTATATGAAAAGAATACGAAGGTTATACATTATAAGCTTTAAACTGATAGTAATGGACTTGTGGGATTTGTGTAGGAATTGGGCAAGCCCAAGTACAAACTTGTTAAGGCCCAAAGATATGAAATGCAAGCCCAATGTTAAGCCAAAAGTATTTAAAACTTAAGCCCAAACAAAGAACCGAACCCATGGATCAAACCGATGGGTTACCGGGTGAGAAAATGATAAGTGTTGTGGGGATTAAGTAAGGAATAGTAAGAAGGTGGAATGACATTTTGACCATTATGCCCTAACCTTGGAAAATCTATAAATAGAGAGCTTGTTGGTCATTTTGTGCCTTGTTAATTTCCACCAACATCTTAGAGCTTATAATATTGAGAGAAAAGTGAGAAGTGTTTTGCTAATTCAAGAAAAAAAGAAGAACAATCAAAGTTAAGAACATCAAAGGTAATAAACCTCTAGACCATTATTCTTCATCTCTTCAATTATAGTTTGATAGAGAAGTGAATATTGGTGGAGCATGTATCATAAGGAGTATAAGGATGGCTATTAATGGACTTAAACCTTGATAAATCATGTTATAAGAGAATCATAATCATAGAAGTTATGAACTATTGAAGAACATATGAAGAATTGTCATTATGTTGTTGATGGACAAGTTTAAATCACTCGTGTATAGGATGAGATGAAATATGTTTGGTTAGGATGATAGAATGATGGAATGAATCCATTTTGAACGGTGTAAAAATCTCAAGTAACAATGTTATGACGAAATTTATGAGATTAGACGATAATCGTCGAAATCGTAAAATTCTCTGAATGAAGGTTAAAAGTCACCGTTGAACTCAGAAACGTTAGTTTTTGATGGAGTATAGTCTAAGTTTGCATTTTAGAGTTGCAGACTCAACAATTTTTGAATTCCAACTTAGAACGAAGAAACGAGCTATGAACGTTCACGAACATTTAACGAATTCGTAATAAAGAACTTAATCGGTGAATTCCATGTTAACGAATTCAAAATGTGAGATTTTTTAATGAAATCGTAGTACACCTGATATGTGAGCTAACGACTTTTGAATGAGCCAATTCCGACTTATAATGAGTAAGTTATGAGCCCGTAAAGGATTGCAGTAGAAAAACTAGGAAAATTTTTCTCGAGGTGGTGTTAGGTGGCATGTCACGCCAAGTATTAAATTTGGCACCGCAACGCCATAACCGAACCCTAATTCACTGTTAAGTGGCACCGCAACGTGGCACATAATGAAGAACTTGGCGCCGCAGTGCCAAGACTATTACTCAGTATTGTCGCTGGCGCGGTATTGCAAATACGACACTTTACTATGGAATAAGGCAATCAAGCGCCATCACTAGGAAGGAGTCAGTAAAGAATGAACATGAATGTAATTGAAAATAAATTATAATTTTAATTAACTTAAAGTAAAATCATTAAAGATGATTAATAACCTTAAGTTAACAACTAAAGGTTGACGAAAGATTACTTGAATGTAAACACAATGTAATGCGATAAACCGTAATGAATGTTAACCAATCTAATGAATGATTAGATTGAGAAGAAGGGGAAGATAGATTAATGACCCTACTTGATTGTTTATGACCTAATGTGGTATGTTATGTACTTATGTAATGTAGCATCCTTAAAGACTCAAAAGGAAAGTGTATTAACTGTAGAAGGCACTGAGGGAAAGTATTCTAAAACCTTGTCTACATTCTTTCCGGACATGCTTTGTGATTCATGTATCTTATGCATGGATTGATCTATAATGAAGTCGAAGCCAATTCCTTCCGCTAAACTTAATGTGTTTTGTAGATTTCCTTATAATCTATCAAAATGTTATTGATGTTGTTATCTTTTGTCAACTGTTTTGGTATGGATTTCAAAGAAAGACTGAGTATGAATAAAAAATGTTTTGTCGTCAAAAGAATAGCATGTGAGGTTGCCAAAACTTAAACGTAGATACGTTTAATGAAGTAGTATTGTACAACATAGAGTACTATAAGCTGATCACCTAGACGTGTTCATAAGATATACCGGACTTACGGACTTGGTGCCGGGTCGTCCTTTTCGAAGAAAGAATGAAATGCTCAAGGTCTTGGACCAAAATTTATGTTTAACGAATGTTGTTTATTGTTAAATGTTTTTAAAGAAAAGAGAAGTTCTATTTTGAATTATATATAGTACTTCATAACTATTGATTCGGTTATTGAAGATATACGATTCATACGATTCAAACCTATTGTTTAAATGAAATTGTCATACTTGATGAGCTAGTTATGCTCACTCCTTCATGAACCATATGATTGCAGCTAAGACCGAACGAACTGAAGGATCCAGTAAGGATAAAGGGAAGGCTAATATAGACCAATAAGCCGTCTTTGTAATAGTATAGTATGAACGTTGTAATTATTTGATATTATGACAAAGAACACATTTAATGGTTACAAAGAACCTGAGAAGGGAAATATTGTTTTGGAATATATAGAAGACATATTCACTCTTTTGATGTTTTTCAATTAAATGTGTGTGTGAACTGTAGCACCATGTAGCACCATCTGCCGGGTTGGAAGATACCCAGATTTGGGGGCGTCACATCTACCTAGTCCATCACCCAATTTATGAAATATATCCAAACTTAAAATCTATCACACTCTCTATTTCTTAAGTCTAGTAGATTCACAACCCATAGTTAAATCCCAAAATCGCTCCCTAGAGAATGTGTAGGTTTCCTAGCCCAACACACTACGGGGGCCACTACTTTGATACCACCTCTGTAACACCCCAAACCCAATATAGGCCCGAAGTGCTACATGCCACAAGCCCAAAGACCCGCAAGGCAATAATATCAATAAGGCACAACCCAAACAAAACAACTCAACAATAATTTTAACTTAAAACCTAACAATAAATATATTTTAAATCAATCCAATGAAATACATATAAATACCATGTCGACGTCGGTATTTTTACTATCCCTTTTCTGTTATTGTCTTTTGGTGCTCTCATGTTAGGTGAGATTTGTTTGAAAAAACAAGTTTTGAAAAGGTTCGACATTTATATGTCGACGATTTGACTGTAAGAGTCGCCAGTTGGTATTTTTAAATGGTTGTACCAACTCAACTGAGAAAAGGATTGCACATTGACCGCGTGATGTGACACTGTTAAACTAGTTTGTGAAACCGAGATTTATTAGGGTCCGGGGACTTGCTTATGCGGAGGGAAGGTGTTAGGCACCCCCCGACATCCGTGTTGCCATGGTGACCGCCACTTTTCAATTAAACTGTTATATGAATGTGTGTGTGTCTGTGGGTCAACGTGCAATTATTTGGAAGTAGTGTTATGCCTCGTTCGCACATATATACAATGGGTTTGAATTTATGTAAAAATTCAATTTTAATAAGATATAGTAGTGATGTTTTGTAAAAGAGGTTTTTTCAAACCCTTATGCTCAATAGTAATTGAGGCCTTTGATACTTCCATTTTATTAAGTGTTCGACTTAATTGCTTTTATTTTCGAAATGTGAGGCATCCTACAGAAAATAATATACATAGCAGTGCCGAACTCCTTATGGGCATGGAAGCCGTCAAAGGAAATTCAAACACCGTGAATAATGTACAAGCTGTTTACAATCGAAAATGTCCATCACGGAGCGCGCGAAAGCGAAAAAAGAGTAAAAGCGATCAACCGCCGTAGTAAGTAAACTCAAAGCGGGACGAAATGTAAATAAAAGCGGTAAAAGGCCATGAAGTAAACTCAGGGCTGACGAAATTTAAATATATATATATTTATATATATATATATATATATATATAAAAGCGATAAACACTACATTTGATTGAGTGCGGATATAATATTGATTGTGTGTTTCTTTGCTTTTATATATATATATATATATATATATATATATAAATATTTATATATATATAAAAGCGATAAGCGCTAGGATATAAAATCCAGGCTCATCGCATAGAGTCCGACAACAGTTTATATATATATATATATATATACAATAAATGCTCCGGATATAAATCCAGGCTTATCGAACAGAGTTCGACCACAGTTTATATATAAGTATATATATATATATATATATAAAAGCAATAAACGCTTCGGACGTGAGTCCACGCTCAATCGAAGAATAACTCGATAATGTTAGTCCATATATATATATATATATATATAGATAAAACGAAATAAAAAGTCATGGACCGAAGTCCGGGCATACACACGCAACACGACTCTCAACGTGAAGAATAGTGTGTGCAAAATGTGGAGAAAAGGCTTTGCAAGGTGTAAGAAGGCTTATAGTGGACTGCCAAAGAAGACTTCTATAGCTTTAAATGGATGAACACTCGGTTCCCACTAATAAAAATATAGCAATATATGAGCTCACAAGTGTTTAAAATGAGAAAGCACTCAGTTTATAGTGTGTATAGAGCAAATTAGACAGGGCTTCCTCGTTGTTTCTCTTACAAAATAGCCACCCCAATCCCTCTATTTATAGAGGGGGGGGACAGTGTACTTGAAATAGCCATTGCAGTGCAGGGGTGCCGGGGCCCATGAGTCCTCTTAATCTCGAAATGCGTGAATGCATGCAACGTGTTGTCCGCTCGAACTTTTAGAACTTCAATCCGGGCCTCCGATTGAGGTGTGTAAGACCTTTTATAGAGTGCTATTTTTGAGAGCTACACAAATGACATGGGATTAGAGGTTGTAAGAAGTTAGGAAGATGGGACCATGCCCTTGGTCTTCAAGCTTCAAATTCCATCTGGTGTGCTATCCTGTGTAATAGTCACTCGGGATTGCAGCTATTTGGTTCTTGTGGGACATTGCTGTGAGGAATGTATGTTGAAATGTGTTGAGACAGAGCGTATATGGGATCGAGGTGGTCAAATGACGATTTTCCCCTCACCAGGGTTATCTCGGTTTAGGTGATCAGCGATCGTTACTAGGGTTATCTACGAGATTCGATTGCTGCCGCAAGTCTTTGAATGTCCTCAGGGTTGTCTCTGAGGTGTGCCTAACTTCCCGGGGTTATCTCCGGGTTTGGACTAAGTGCCTCAGAGTTATCTCCGAGGTTGAAGCTGACTGCAGGGGATGAAATGAGCATCTCCGGGGTTATCTCTGGAACTGCAACTGCACTCCTCGGGGTTATCTTCGAGGTTGAGACAGAAACTCCCGATGTTGTTTTCAGGATTGAATATCTCGGGGTTATCTCCGAGATTGAAAAGGCTTCTCCGGTGGGATTTCTGGAACTACAACTACTTTTTCCTCCAGGGTTATCTCTGAAAGACAATTCTGCCCTCCTGTAATGTTAGTAACATGAATGCAAAATTTTGAGTGTCTACAGATGCCCCTCTTTATCATATTCATGCAATATAATGGCATGGATAAGATAAAGAATACTAGACACTTGAAATGTAACAAGATAATCATGATGCAATGTACAGCAGCATGATGCAAATATATGATGTATGTGGTTTGTTGAACTATTCTCCAACAGAATGTGATTACTGTTTGTTCCCATGACTTCTGATGGGGCTGGAGTTATCATTGACGACTCTGATGAACTGTGCGATCCAAAGTTCTCAGGAACTTTCAGGATGTTGACGTTGGGGGCTATCACCACAGTCCTTCATCCTTGGTACAGACTTTTCATTGAAGATATATCTCTCATGTACAAGAGACTCTATGGGGATGGTGTTTTGTTTGTTGAGGATGTGTATAACATATTCCATCCATCGGTCCTCTCTGATGAGGATGTTCTTCCTGGTTTGTATCGCTGAGTCTTTTCAACGTTTCTATCGGATTCTCGCCCGATAGTACGTGTTGTCGTGGTTGCTGACCTTCATTGACATGTGCCTCAACGGATGAGATCGTCGGATGGTTCCTGACGCTTCATTGGGTTTAAATGCCAACGACTAATGATGTCAAGGTGGCTTGACTTTTGTCGACGTGTGCATTAACGGATGAGATCCCTGTTGGAAAAATGTCAAGGCTGCTTGACCTTCATTGATATGTGCATCAACGGATGAAATCTCCGCTGGGGAGAAGTATTTTGGATTTACAACCCCGAACTGATGACATCGAACCTTCGTGAGGTATTGCCGAGTGTAATTTGCAACTGTTGTGATCATTTGTATAGTAAACCCTGGGTTTGGACGAATACCAATGAGTGACAGATGGACCTTCAGTTTGGTCTCTGAAAACTAGGATTTCAGGTTATTCTGCTCAATCGCATATCATTTTTATTCCTAATTTGGCCTTTTCAGCTTACAAGACCTCCTTTAAAACTCGAATTGGACCGAGCCGGAGGGGTGGGCCCCACTTAGGGGAGCCGCATGTACACCTGCAGACAAGCATGGGTGGATTTAACCTGAAGGTTGCTTTCATAATTCATTTCCAAGTTGTGCCACATAGGAAATCCGAGAGCTGCTTCAGATATGCTGAGTTTGGGCGTCTTTCTGCAAATTTTGTCACCGTACAAGTGTTCTACACTGTCCTGGTAATGTATGTATGTCTTCTTTTCCAGTTTTTATCCGTTGGAAAATAAAATATCACATGAAATACTTCTAAACACATAGTAGTGAATATGCTTCATATGACTTGATAAAAAATATTCAACACTGTAAATGTTAGTATTTAACCATGCTGAACATAATGATGTGAAAAAATTTGACTTTTGAAACAGTTAAATTGGTACCTTTTTTTGCTATTTCTTATCCTATTTGAGGACAAATGAGCTAAAGGTGGTAAAGCAAAGTAATCCTGGTAATTAGGCTACCCTTACAGATTATGTCTTTGATAGTGTAATGCATATAGGATGTTTATGACTGTGGGCATGTGTCCTACTGAATGGCCACCTAGTCATGCCTATGCGCATGTGGATAGTCCTATTTACAAAGGGGACTATGGCAAAAATTTTCAAAATGTAGGCATTGGATAGATATGTATTTTTAACTATACTATAGGCGTATGTTAAAGTAATGCATGCATGCATGCATATAGTCATAAAATGCATTTGAAAAAGCTCCAGGTTAGAATTTACCACACCCTTTCTTAGGTGATTTGGAGACTTGTGTCCAGATATATGGATACGGATCAGCCGAGTAGTTCCCGCAGGACCACTTCAGGTGTGCGGAAGAGGGATTCTGACGTGCCTCGACCCGATTCGGTTAGGCGGCCTCATAAATGCTGGCTTCTGGGGCGGTGATCGTCTTGTCGAGTTGAAGTACGAATTTTCGTGGATGAGGAGGAGGATGTACTGGGTTGCGGACCACCTCCCTGTTTGCTCATATTCCCCGTAGGGATCTTCCAGGCATTCAGGTGATGATCCTAGAGCTTCTGGTTGATTTGAGTTAACACCCCTCAGTTTACTTGCATGCAAACGAGGTACAAGCTGGATTTTGATCTTCCCTTCTTTCCTATTAATGAGGAGTATAGGTTCTGACGTTGATCTATTTTGTAATGCAGGTTCCTGGCTTCACACAACCTAGAGGGAACTGGTTCAACATTCACTCTATATATCACGCTCTACATCCCGATTATCGAGCGATTGTGCATGGTTAGGGCTTTGAGGCATTCTTTTCCATCCTCCCCCATCGTTGTCCCTGGGGTTACCTCAGGGTATTGTCTGAGCGCTGGTTTCACCAGACTCACTCTCTCCATTTATTTAACTGTGAGGTGATGATGATGCCGATGGATTAGCGATTTATCACCGGTATGGAGTTTGGAGGGGCGCTAGTGCCATGTATGGTGTATAATACCCATACTGTCGTTAGATCCTTGTTAGGAGTCATTACCGAGGAGGTGCTCAAGGGCGTGGACCGGTCCGTCTGAGTCCTTTGAGCATAGATACTATGGTAAGAACATTGAGTGAGCCCATACCTGATGATGTGAGAGTCAGGGATAGCATTCTTCGACGATTGTTCCTGATAAACATTAGGGGCTGCTTCATAGTAGATAATTCTTCCACAGTGTCATTCTCTTTGGTCAGCGCTACACGAGATGTAGAATGTATTGGAGAGTATGATTGGGGCTACTACACCTTCGCCTATTTCCTCAGGGGCATGCACATGCGTTCTCAAGGCTTGACAGAGGCTTGGCTAGGATTTTACCATTTACTCTTTGGTGAGTATTTCTCTTGTGATTTCCCATATACGGAGTTAAGAGTGTTGGTGACAATAGAGATGTTTACCTTTAATGTTGCGATTCTAGCCTACTGAGAGGCTCCCATGTTTACGTTTTGTGAGTGTACTAGGCTTGGAGACTTATCCACGAGGACGTCGATGGCATCACTCCATATTAATGGAGGTTCCTGTAGCTGAGGGTTTCACCCATTGTCGCCTATAATTGGAGTTATTGACAGCTTATGCTATCACATAGATTCCCTATTCTGGGGAATATTTGCCCATTGGGTTTGAGGATGGATACCCGACTGGTGTCGAGTATGTGATTTCTACCCCGTAGGATTCCTCTCTTCACTGATGGAGGATGGGAGCTCAATTTAGGAGAGCGTGCTATTAGGAGCACTACAGGGGAGATTTGTGTACCGATCTTGCCTCCTACCAGGCGTTATTGGCCTATTTCACAGTCGCCCATCTTTAATATCCCATTGATGGGTGTTGACGATTTTACACTGTCAAAGGGTCCTTATAATCAGGAGATGTTCCAGCATTGGTGGTCCCCTCGTACCATCGGAGCCAAGACCCGTGCCACTCAGTTTATGAGGGATATGGTTCCTGGATCCGTGATGATGATGGATTTGATTGCCTGTGTCCGTTATCCGACTCATTTGACATAGATTGACAGTTTGACCCCGTAGTTGGACCGGGTACATTTCTGTATCCAGCATTTAGGCAGAGATCTTTCAGAGGCAGATACGTTTGATCCTTCCAGCTCAGGCGCTGGCCTTTCAGGTGACCCATATGGCTTGCCGGTGCAGATCCTTCGTTGTATAGGCCTGATATCCCCGTTGATGGAGATCCAATGACTCAGGAGGAGTTACAATAGGTGGACAGGATTGATGATGTAGACATTGACACCATTATCTTTTTCTGATGTATATTCCTGTTATATCTTTTGATAGGCCTCTGTTAGATACTGGGTGGCTGTTCCCCATTCTCGTTATATCTTTTGATAGGCCTCTGTTAGTTGTTGGGCGTTAGATGATGATATACTTAGGAATGAATTTATTGTTATTCCCTACATCATATTGTCATCTATTGTTTATCATGCATGTATCATGTTATGAATATGTATGTATGTCCAGAGATATTCAGCATTGACCCCTGGATGGTCTTATGATATGGCCTACACAGATGTCTTCTTCGACAATCAGCTGCATCGATCACACCCCACCAGTATTGGTAGCCTCCCGTTTGAGGTTATGGTATAATAGTATGTCACCTCCAGACAGGGTGACCGTAGATCAGTTATTAAAGCATTCTATGACCCTCCGATGTTTGTGTTCTCGAGAGCTTTGTAGAGGTATGCTAGAAACCTTTGGATCTGGGAGAGAGAGAGTTTTTTTTGGTATCCATGAGTCGACTCCTACTTTAGAGGAGTATGCACAGTTGACGGTGCTAGCATTAGACAGACCTTGTGCGTGGATGGCTATCGGTGACATGAGCCAACAGTTTATGACCTTCACCGGGCTGAGGCGTAGAGTAGTACAGGATGAGATTACATCCGGCCATGTGATATCTCATCATTTTCTGATAGATAGATTTGGCTTAAAGGACAGTTACACACAGCACTCCGGGGATTTTACCATGCCAGAGGATCAGTGGAGTATAGCCAAAGTAGACGTATTGTTAATGTGTGTATTATCATATGTGTACATGCCACATTAGATGGATGAGCTAGACATTGGCGTTATTATGGCAGTGAGAGCTCTCAGGGAGGGTCATACCATTGTGCCGATGATTGTAGCAGAGACGTTGAGATCAGCCATGTGACGCCCCCAAAACAGGTATACATCACCTATTTTGAGTCGCCAAATACATGGTACAAAATACAAATACAACTTAATTATACAACTGTCGTGCAAAGTACGACAAAACATAAGCTGTGAGTTTTAATACAAATATTGTCGTCTAGACAATATACAAACTCAAATTCAATATTATTACATTTATTTTCCCACTATTTCATTGAATAGTGAGGACTACTAATGCTATCATACGTCCGTCACCTCGTTCCCCGACTAGTCCACTCGCTACGTTCTCATTTCTGAAGAGAACAATGAAAGTAAAAGGTGAGCTCAACTAGCCCAGTAGGAAATATTACGACTAAGATAATGCAGAATATATTTATCGTTAGCCTTCAACAGTGTTAAACTGATATAATATAACAACCATCAAGTTTAACTGCAGCGAAACAAGCAATCCATTAAAAGAGTCAAGTAGAGAATAAAATCTACTATCTTTTATGATTTAAAGGTTTTTCAACACTTTTATTATTTGGGACTCGATTTTAATAAATAATCCACATCATCGAATCACCCCCCATGTCTGCCGATATATTCTTTAGTATCACGACCACAATTATCCATGCACTACGGGCCAAGAATATTTGTGTATTCATTAATGGTCATGATCATGCCAACAACTGTCCATCAATGCACTAACGGCCAATGAGGACTTTTACCACATCATTTGTAACATTACGGTTATGATTACACCGAATAATCTCTGGTCATAATCATACCAAGTCCATCTATGCACTACAGGCCACAGATGACTTTCAACAAAATATAAACATGAGGATGATGACAATGATATAAGAATTCAATAAAACAAGTTCAAGAATTATTTTATCCAGGAATCAATAACGTCCAAATTATCAACATGATAATCTTGCTTTGTGGAGTAAAATTCAAGAATGCTCAGAAGAATATTTCAATGAAAAGATACTGGATGAAGCGCAAATATCAAGGATATTCCACTAATTTCATGGAGTATAGAAGTCAAAACTTTAACCAACTGAGTATAACAAGGAATGGAATAACAAAAGAAATCACCAGGCATGCGATAGACGCATAGGCCAGGTTTTTCCAACAGAATAATAAATAACGGAATCAGGTCCGGCGTAAAAGCGCATGCATACGGGATATTCCAATGAGAATAATAAAGACTTTACCGGTCGGCGTAGAGAACGCTTGCAGACGGGATGTTCCATGAGAATGATAAATAATGGAACCAGTCCGGTGTAAAAAGTAGACGGGATGTTCCAACAGAATGATAAAGAATGGAATAACAGAAGAATTTCACCCAAGTATAGAGTAGCCCGCGTATACAGGTTATTCCAATAGAATAATAAAGAATGGAATAACAGAAGTTATCTTCATGGATAAGAAAGAAATAATACTCCCTACCTTGGAAAAATTGGATACTGGAATAGTGAGGTAGCAGACTTCTCTTCTTCTTTCTCTCTATAATTTCTCTCTATAATAATCGCTCTACAGCTTTTGTGAATTAATGAGAAATCAAGGAAGAATGAGCTTCTATTTATAGGAAAATATAGTTTCGATAATTGCACATTTTGGGGCTCGAAAAATTACAGTACAATACCTCCAACTTTTCTTTCATTTTTAATTTAGTCCTGCAAGTATTATCAAACTTGCACCACCTCCCCTAATAGTAAATAATATGAATCAATAGTTCAATCATGTGAATCAATAGTATAATCATGTGAAAAATATGAATTACAGTATAGTACCTTCATCTATACCTCCATTTTTAACTTAGTCATGCAAGTATTATAAATCTTGCACCAACTCCCCTAATAGTAAATAATGTGATTCAATAGTACACACATGTGAACAAATAGTTATATAAGCATGTGAATTAGTAGCAATTAATTGCTCATTTATCCGATACATTATCCGATTTATCAATATAACCCCTAGACATCAATTATCATCGGAATAGATGTCGATTTCCACTAACACTAATAATCCCAACACAATGGAACTATCAAAATTCAATATTAATCAACACAACTTATTCATCATTAATATTATAACTCACAATATTTAACAACCAGGTCGTTCCCAAGAAAGAGGGGGCTTTCCGATAAGGATTTCTCCTTATTGGCGCGCAATTAGGTGACCAAACCTCTCCTTGACAGAACTTTTAGACATTGTCAATATTTCAAATAATAATATGAATAACTTTGTCGTCTCAATTATTGATTTAATAATATAAAATATTATGCAAATGATACTGTGACAATAATTGAATTAATAATATGAGAGATATGATGCAACAATTACTGTAGCAATAATTGAGTATAATTGAGTGACTTCTCACGTAAGCATCAATAATCAATACCAAGTGTGCTACTATGCAACCACAGCGACATCTTTATTTTTTTAACACCGAGTGTTTCAAAATTAACGGTAAAACTTTACCGTTATTTTCATAAAGTATTTTTGTCGTTTTCTTAATCCGACAATAATTCCGTTGTGGGAGTCCACCAATGATTATGTCGTTGTACGAATATTCTCTGTTAAAACGAATATTATATAACAACTCGCGCACTTTGCAAAATTTGAAAATATTACCCACAACTATAACATTATATCAAATCCACACCATAATATTCAAAAATATATTTCGAGAAAATTTAATCTTTATTCAAAAAGTTGGGGTCTTACAAGCCACATATTGTAGCACCTACCCTGCAGAGATATTTATAGGTAGCTCGGTCATGTTGTACGTGTGGTTCATGTCACACCTGAGACTGATTGGCACCTTTCGACGGCACGGGTATTGTTTTACCCATGACATAGCCATGTCTTACTCCTTCCAGCCAGCGGAGTGTACATACACTATGTCTTGGTCAGTATTCTTGGCAGGGATCGAAGATCCATTTGACATCTTGCCATGTACAGGGCTCAGTTCACCCTATAGCTTCATTAGTCATGCCCATGGCATGAATTATATCCCTCTGTCTAGTTTGAGGGGCATGACTACTTGCCACCCACTAGCTGTGATGTCGTAGTTTGACCAATTTCAGGACTTTCATCCTTTTGAGGGGGTATTGAGTTAGCGCTTGGCTTCCCGCCACTTATCAGCAGAGGACAGATCCAGGGTGTATGCCTATTGGGATCAGCGTGAGCTAGCTACATTTTCTGTTAGCCATTTGGGTTGTTCAACAGAGTATTCTACATGGATGGAGACACAGACAACATTGGCTGCGGTAGTATCCACAGTGCTGGGGATTAATTCTGATGATGGGGAACCCATAGAGGACATTGATCTTCCCACCGAGGAGGAGCTATTCACTGGGTTTCCAGCAGCTCTTGTAGATTCTCCCAGTATGGGTACTACTTTGATCCAGCATTTAGAACAGTATTTAGAGCAGAGTCTTCATCTGATGACTTTTGAGAGAGATCAGGCAAGGGCCTTGATGTTGACAGCTCTTGATGGGAGAGATACTGCTCTATTGGGGAGAGAGGAGGCTGTAGCTCATAGAGACACCGCTATTGCTGAGCAGGATGAGGCCAGATCATCCAGTGATGCATTGATTATTGAATGGGATGCTGCCATATATGCCAGGGATGTAGCCGTTACAGATAGTATTATAGTGAGATCTCTTACTACTGGCATGATTGCCAAGATGAGTGCATATATTGATGAGCATCATGCCACCATGCAGTTGGTTGTGGATATGTTAGCTCATGTAGATACCCTTGGGCAGGAGCTTGCATCGTTGCCTCCTTCTTCGTAGAGAGATGCCATATTGGACTTGATAGCTCGTATATCTACGAGATTATAGATAGACTTGTATTTTCCTGCATAGACTAGCTTAGTCATTTTGTCATATACAGTACATATTGTATATATCAAACATCATTATATATGGCAGGGAAATATATTTTTATTTACTTCCCTTTTAGTTGTGCCTTGCTACTTGCTTGATATTTTCCTGTTTCTTCAGCATTTATGATCTTGATGTATTCTGAAGTCATCCTTGATGGGTGGACATTGAGATGTCTTAGGATCTTTTAGAATGGATCGTTGATCTGTATGTATCCCTACCCTCTTTAGTGTCTTGGGACTGGTTTCTGCATGTAGATGTGGAGAGGAGTGTGACTTTTCCTCTCTGAGATTCACCGCACCACAGATGGTTGTCGGTACTCCTATTGAAGAGGAGATCCCAAATAATTCCATCTCTTATGGATTGGTGTTGCTCTTTGAGGAATCAACCGCAGCTTAGATGGTCGCCAACTCTCCCATTTATGGGGAGGTCAGGTAGTTCCATCCCTTTGGTCTGAAGCCGATGACATGTGGTGGATTGAAGTTTGATCCCAGTACCATTGACAAGTTTTTGTATTTTGGTAGGGGGTTAGACCAAACCATAAATGGCTGCCTACGTACTCCTATTGAAGAGGAGATCAGGTCTGCGTAGTTCAAACCTGGTGTAAGAGGTTCAACGCTGTATGTGAAAAGGTAGAAAGTGTAGAAATGTTTTTGTGATTTTTGTTTGTATAGAAGGGTGTAGAAATGTTTTTGTTATTTTTTTTATTGTTGCGACTGGGCCATATAAAATGGTTGCCTACGTACTCCCAGGTATCGGGGAGATCAGGTCGACATAGTTTGCCCCATGTTCAGGACGATTTGCAGCCAAAAAGTTTGATCCCATGTTCAGGACAAACTGCGGGGGAAATGTTTGATCCCATGTTCAGGACAAACTGTAGGTGTGAAAAGTCTTATCCGTATTGGGACAAAACTGCAGGTGTGAAAGGTTCAATCCCTGGGTGGATAACCTGAAAGGTTTAAAATGAAGTGGAGTGAAAGTCTAATGATCTGAAAACCAGGCTGCTGGTTTGAAGAGTGTGTTTCCCTGATGGGGCAAATGGGTATGAAGAAAGGTTGTATGTAGTAAGGGTTAGAAAACCTGAAATGACTGGGGATCTCATGATCTAAAACCAGGATGTTTACTTGATGGTAACTTCAGACATAGTACCGTTTCACGGTGTCCGAGTTGATGAGATGTGGAAATTCATCGCCGTCCATTTCCTGTAATCTGAGAGCACCTCCTGTCAATACCTCCTTGACAATAAACGGGCTTTCCCAGTTTGCAGTGAATTTTCCCTTTGACTAATCTTGGTTGTCAATGATCTTTTTCAAAACCAAGTCATGTTGCTTGAACTACCGTAGCCAGACTTTTCTGTTGTAGGATCTGGCGATCCTCAGTTGGTATAACTGACCATGGAAGATAGCATCACTTCGCCTTTTGTCTATTAAAGACAATTAGTGATACATATCTTGTAACCATTGGTTTTCATCCAGTTGAGAGCACCTCCTGTCAATACCTCCTTGACAATAAACGGGCCTTCCCAGTTTGTAGCGAATTTTTCCTTTGAGTGATCTTGGTTGTCAAGGATCTTCTTTAAAACCAAGTCATGTTGCTTAAACTGCCGTAGCCGAACTTTTCTGTTGTAGGATCTGGCGATCCTTTGTTTATATAACTGACCATGGAAGATAGTCGCGGTTCGCCTTTCGTCTATTGGAGACAATTGGTGATACCTGTCTTGTACCCATTAGTCTTCATCTAGCTGAGCGTCTATCAACACTCTAGGGGATTCTATTTCCAATTCTATGGGGAGCACTGCTTCCATCCCATAGGTTAATGCGTAGGGGATTGCCCCAGTGGAAGTGCGCATTGATGTTCTGTAGGCTAACATAGTAAGATGCAATAAGTCAAGCCATTCTTTGTGGTTGGCGGACATCTTTTCCATGATCTTTTTGATGTTCTTGTTAACTGCTTCAACAACACCATTCATCTTTGGATGGTAGATGATGGAGTTAAGATGTTTGATGTGGAATTTACTGCATAACTCCTCCATCATTTTGTTTTTGAGGTTCTTAGCATTGTCTGACACAATTACCTCTAGTTGTCCATATCGATAAATGACATTGTTTCTGATAAAAGCAATGATGACTTCTTTGGTAACCCTTGGGAAGGAGGCTGCTTCTACCCATTTGGTGAATTAGACAATTATGGTGAAGATAAACCGATGCCCATTAATGGCTTTGGGCTCGATGGGTCCGATCACGTCCATTCTCCTCATTGAGAAGGGCCAAGGTGAACTCATGTTATGGAGCTCCCTCGGAGGGGCATGGATAGCATTCCTATGAATTTGGCATTGATAACATCTCTTGACGTGATCATCACAGTCAGCCTTAAGCGAGAGCCAATAATGCCCTATTCTAAGGATCTTTTTAACAAGTTGAGGGCCGCTCATATGTGGACCACATACTCCACCATGGATTTCATCCATGAGCCTCTGAGCTTGGTCCTTGTCCAGACATCTGAGGAGACCTAGTCCTGTATCTCTTTTGTAGAGTGCATCTCCGCTCAGGTAGAATTTCATAGCTTGTCGATGGATCTACCTTCTTTCAGTTGGGCTCGCCTTAGCGGGTGTAGATCCATCTCGTAAGTACTCCTTAATGTGCTGATACCAAGGATGTTGGATGGGAGGTAGCTCATTCGATACTTCACCAATGTAATTCCTATAGGCTGTAGCCTTTTGTAGGGCAACTGGGATGCTTGGCATGTTAAACTTGTCAGATATGTTGATCAAGGAGGCCAAAGTCACTAGTGCATCCGTAAAATCATTCCTATTCTGAGGAATGTGGAGGAAGATTATTTTTTCGAACTCCGTAGCCATCTGTAAAACTTGTCGATGGTGAGGCAGCATATGTAGTTCTTTAGTGTGATAGATTCCTGTGGTTTATCTGATCACTAATTCTGAATCTCCAAAGACAGTTAACCGCTTGATACCCATTGATTGGGCAAGTTTGAGTCCCATGATACAGCCTTCATACTTTGCTGTGTTGTTGGTGCTGACAAACTGTAATTTGACGGCGATGGGATACTGCTCCCCCGTATCGGATACTAGAACTTCCCCAGCTCTAGAACCTTCCATATTAACAGCTCCATCAAAATACATTTTCCATGACTGGTGTGTATCGTACTGATGGTGTTGCTGCACTGTCATTACCCCTTCATCGGGGAAGTATGTTTCCAAGGGTTTGAAATCCCTTGAAGGTGCGGTGGCCAGTTGATCCACAATTCCTTGACCTTCGATAGAATTTTGCGTCACATAGACGATGTTAAATTACTGTAGGATCAACTGCCATCTGAATAGCCGACAATTTAACATGGGTTTACTGAACACGTATTTGAGAGGATCCACGCGGGATATGAGATGGGTTGTGTGACCATGAAGGTAATGCTGTAACCTCATGGAAGCCCATGCTAAAGCACAACAAGTCTTCTCAATCAGAGTGTACTTGTGTTCACTGCTGCTGAATCATTTGTTGAGGTAGTAGATAGCACGCTCTTGGCCTCTATCATCTTTCTGTCCCAGTATACAGCCCATGGCATTATCATTAATGGACATGTACATGAACAGGGGAGCACCATCCCTAGGTGGTACCAAAATAGGAGCTTTGACCAGCTGCTCTTTGATTGTAAGGAAGGCTTTTTGACACTCATCATTCCATTTCATGGAGGAGTTCTTCCTTAATAACTTGAAGATAGGCTCACAGGTTGTTGTGAGTTGGGAAATGAATCTGCTGATGAAGTTGATCCTTCCCAAAAACCCCGTATTTCCTTCTCTGTCCGAGGAATGGGCATTTCTGTGATGGCCTGGATTTTGGTGGGATCCAACTTAATCCCTTTGTGGCTGACTAGGAATCCTAGCAACTTGCCTAATTTAACGCCAAAGGCGCATTTCGCTAGATTCAACTTCAAGTTGTACTTATGCAACCTTTTAAAGAGATTTCTGAGATGGTCTAGGTGGTCATCTTCCCTTCAGGATTTGATAATGATGTCATCCACGTAGATCTCTATCTCTTTGTGCATTAAGTCATGGAAAAGAGCCATCATAGCTCGCTGGTAGGTAGCTCCGACATTAATAAGGCCGAATGACAACCGTCTATAACAAAGGTTCCCCAATGCGTGATGAATGCAGTTTTCTCACGATCCTCTTTAGCAACCATAATTTGATAGTACCCCGCAAAATAATCAGCAAAGGAGTACATGTCGTATTGAGCAGTATTGTCTATGAGAATGTGGATAAATGGCACGAGAAAGCTGTCTTTAAGGCAAGCTTTATTCAGATCCCAGTAATCCATGCAAACTTGCACCTTTCCTCCCGGTTTAGGCATGGGGACTATGTTGGATAGCCATTCAGGGTATGTGGACACCATGATGATGCCGACTTGAAATTGTTTCACAATTTCTTCTTAAACCTTTAAACTCAACTCAAGTTTTAATCGCCTGAGCTTCTGCCTGACTGGCTTAAATACCTCTTTAATGGGAAAGTGATGGATGACAATGTTAGTGGACAAACCGACCATGTCTTCGTGAGACCATGCAAACATATCCTGGAATTGGGTTAATAGCGTAACCATGTCATTCTTTTGGGAGTGAGATTCGTACCAATCTGGATTAGCCTAGGGTTTTCTAAGGTTCCGAGGTTAAATGAGGTGGTTTGATCAGGACTTGGTTTGGGTTTATCCTCGACCCATTCCTTGATATCCTAAGGTATCTCAGTGTCCTCTTATATTTCCATCAAGTCTGAGTTCAACTTTTCATCAAAGTTACAATCTTTGTGGAGAAAAGGCACCTTATCAGCAAATATAGGCACATCTAAATTCAGAGTCCTGAAACAAAATATGCTTTCACTTAATATATGAAACTGTTCAGTCATACAAAGTGTTATCATGTACATACAAAACAACTGCTAATAATGTTCGGAAAAGTAAGCAGTTAAAGCTATCTACAAGGCATAGGGAATTTCTGCCCTTTTTACCCTTGTCGACAAATGCAAAGAGTGCTGCTCCAATTGTCAAGGGTGAAATCTTATTGGACGGCAGTAATGAAGGGGTTGTCATCATCTTCCTTCTCCCGAATAATGACCATTATGTCGGGATAATCATCGTCTGAAGTGTATCTATTTGTGTGCTCATCATGGAAAATGATTCGTAGGTGAGACAATCTTCTTGCGATGTCTTGTTTACATCTCCGTTCCCTTTCTTCCACTTCGGGATCAGGAATCTGGACCTTTTTTTCTTTAATCGGTATCGTTTTGGGAAATATCATAGCCATAACATGGGCAAGAACCTTCACCGGAGACCGTACAGGCTCAGGATCTGTAGGTGAAGATAATTGCCGTATGGCTGAAGATGTAGGGATTTATTTATGCTTGTGAGGATTCTTGTGACTGGAGCTAGCAGAATAGCCTAATCCAGCTGTCCCTGTTTGACTAGGAACTTGAATTGGGCGCTTAATGCCCTGATGTTCTTTGCCCAACCCTTGTCTAGATTGATAACCCAATGATATCATCTCTTGAGTTGCCGACATTACCTCAGCAGAAATCTTGGGTCTGAGAGGTGGCGCCCCAATGGGATAGTAGTGAGTGTTGCTCACCTCCAGGGCATGGAAACTGACCGACTCAATTTCTTCATTGAAGCTGATGAGTGGAATATCACCTTGTTCAGGACATTCCGGCTCAACATTAACAGTGATTAGGCTATTGTTGATAATGTACTTGAGTTGCTGATGAAGGGTGGAAGGGACAGCTCTAACCATATGAATTCACGGTATTCCTAAAAGCAGGTTGTATCTTGTGGTGATTTTGAGCACATGAAAGGATACACTAAATGTATGTGGACCAATTTCAACAGGTAGTCCAATTTTCCCAACAGCATTTCGTCAGGACCCATCAAAAGCTTTGATAACCATATGAATGCTTTTGATCCTTTTAGGGTTAATATTCATCTTCTCCAAGGTGGCATAAGGGTAAATATTCAAAGATGATCCACCATCTATCAAAACTCCTCCCACCATGTATCTGGAGGACATAACAGCTATATGTAATGGCTTGTAATGACCAGTCCTTTCGGGAGGTATGTCGTCATCAATGAAAGATATCACATTGTTGTTAAAAATGTGATCAACCAGATGTTGGAATTTTTCCACATCCATTGATTTTGGCAAATGGGCATCTTTCCAAAACCCTTAGCAATATCTTCCCGTGATCTTCAGAAGAGAAAACCAAGTCCAGTATGGAAATTTATTGTGGAGCTTCTCTCAAGCTTAAAACAACCTTGGCTTCATTATGGCCCATAGTACGGAGGAACTCTTCAATCCTCTCAATGGGAACTTTCCCCTTTGATTTGATGGTAGGCTTCAGTCACCCGGTGGGGAAGATACAGTGGATTCTCCTTCGACATTGCAGCAGTTGTGTGTGATGTAGATCCTTTAGCCTCTCATAATTCCATGGCACTTTTTGTAGGCTGACAATAGGATATTGTGTTTTGTATGGTAAGAGAATTGGCTCTGGTGCATCCAGTTTCAAAGGATTGTCAATACCCTTGAGTTGAATTACTTGTATTGTAAGTGGTCTGGTAACCAAATCAGGTCTGGTAACCAAATTATCCTCAACGAATATAACTGCTACGATGCCCTTCCATTTTGTGGGACATATGTTCCCACTCTCGAGTAACAAAGTGTCGTCATCTTCCATCTACAGGACACCGCTTTCAATTAATTTTGAATGAGATGGGGGAGTGCCCAACATTCTTCTGTGCTGTGACCGCGAGAATAAGAGTGATGCTGGCATACTCCATTACAATTGAACCATTTTGAATGGGGATTAATTGGAGGTAGAAGGGATGTAATTCTTCCTTCATTGATCAGCATCTGAAATATCTCCTCCATAGGTTGGCCCAGGTATGTAAATTCCCTCTTATTGGTAAAATCCCGACGGGCTTTGACACTTGTTCTTTTTGTAACTTTATCCTCCAGTGTTTCACTTTCTGAAGGCGATGATGGAGTATTCATAACAAAAAGGAGGAGACTAGCATGTTTTTGACTGACTAATTTGCGTGGACTTGGTGTTGATGGATCATCAGTTCTGCCAATTGCTCTACTTGCTTACAAAGAGCTTTCATCTTTCATTCCATCACAAACTGGAACTGTGCGTAATCCCATTTGTGAGCATCGTCCTTGCTGGTCTAGGAAGATTCAATAACGTAATTGGAACTTTGTCCACTGCTCTAATTAATCATATTAACCTCTTCTTCTTTGTCTTGAGGAAGAGGGTTGTCTTTCACATGAGGTTGGTCGAGTTTAGTCACCACGATCTCCCCGTTGTCGATTAAATCCTGGATCTTGTGTTTCAAGGCATAGCAATCTTGAGTATCATGTCCTAGAGCTCCAGCATGATAGGCACATTTCCGAGTAGCATTGAAACCCTTCCCATCCGGGTTGGCTGATGGAAGAAGATGAGTAATTTTCTCCTGAGTTGTCAGAAGATTGAGAATATTCTCGAGTGAGTCCCCTAGGGGTGTGAACACTTGGTTGCGTCGGACTTCTCCACCCTTTGGCAATGTAGGATTGTAAGACTATGCTTGAAACGGGGAGTAGTTTCTCTTCTGGATAAGCATATTTTGACTGCCTTTCTGACCTTGTAGTATCAAGGAAACGTCCTCCTCTTTCTTCTTATGGACCCTCCGGGGGTTGTTTACATAAGTTCCGGACTGGATGTGCTCAACAACAGTTTTTAGAGCGGCTAAGTCTTGGATCTTTCCTGACTTCAATCCCATCTCAGCCATCTCTCCATGTTTGATCATTTTAGAAAATGGCTTGCCAATGCCCGCCTAAGACTCTCTCATAGAAGGAGCTTTCATATGTCATGAAGGTCATCACCATTTCCGACTACGATCATGAGGGAATAACTTGAGCTGAGAAAGCGCCTCCACCTTTGAGCATACTCTAAAAGACTCATTGGCTTGTTTCTTGACCTTGGTAATTTTGTATCGGTCCAGAGCCATCTGAGACTGGAAGCTGTACTGACTGAGGAAGGCATGAGCTAGCCCCTCCCATCTATGTATCTTAGAATTGTCTAATTTGGTATACCATGATCGGGTTTCTCCAGTTAGACTCTTTTGAAACAGCTGCATTCTGAGTTTCTCATCCTCGGCATAAGATCTGAGTTCCCCAATAAACACCTTCAAATGTGTATAAGGATCTCCCAACCCATCATACTATTCAAAGTCAGGAGTCTTGAATTTCTCTGGATAATGAACACCAGGGAATATACAGAGGTCGGCATATGAGACACTCCCGTGTGCTCTTATCCCTTGTATAGACCGAATGGTCTCTTCCATTTGAAGGACTTTTTTCCTGATATCACCGGTGTCGGGATCTTCTTTGAGATGGGTGTTTTCAGGAATTTAGTTTGGACTTATCCAGCTGAAGCTCAGGTATTGGATTTGCTTGATCTGCACTTTGTGTTCCTCCATGTGTGGAGGATTCTGTATGTATGGGTATTCATAGACCCTAAGTAGACTGGTGTAGTTCTTTAAGCAGAACTACCAAATTTGTAATTTATTTGCTTAATCCGTCAAACTCCTCACGAGAGATAGGAGCAGGATTAGACTGGTCAGATGAACACATAATTGGCTGTAGGCTCGTGGCCTTCTTGGACTTTGAACGGGTAACATGCCCAATTGTTTCCTTTAAAAACTTAAGTAGTTTAGTCTTAGGGAATGTATCAATGTTTATATGTTACCATAATGTGTCCGTTTTTAGGAGTATTATCTTACAAAACGGTTGTCAGTTGATAGTAAGCTAGGCTTTAATATGCATGTACACATATTCTTCATTTTTTCCATTACATATAGATTGACATGGAATAAAATTACAATTAATTGTCTTTACAAGTAACTGAAAATGGAAAGCATGAAGAGACTTTCCTCCGCGTTTGGTTTATCAAAGGCTGACCTATCTTAGGTTACTCTCACGACTTTTCGGCATGAAGGTTCCCAGATAATCGCAATTTACTTGACGGGAAGTTAATCTGGTCTTTCAACTGGAGCGAATCTGGGTGGTGCCTTTCTTGAGCCTCGTTAGAATTAGTCTCCCTACGAGTCCTGTAATCAAACACCGACAGGATAGCCTCCTGGTGGAGGAACCACACAACATACATTCACATGCAATGTGTCTCACCGTTATGGGAATGATGACATGTGCGAAGCACTAATATCATACAAGTATATAATAGGTTTGAAAAGTTTGTAGTAGCGGCTTCAGTCCTTTTACTGGAGTCCCCAGCAGAGTTGCCACCTATCGACGTTGGGATTTTTACTGTCCCTTTTCTGTTCTTGCCTTTTGGTGTTCTTATGTTAGGTGAGATTTGTTTGAAAAAACAAGTTGTGAAAAGGTCTGACATGTATATGTCGACGAATGGACTGTAAGAGTCACCAGTTTTTTCTTATATGGGTGTACCAACACAACCGAGAAAAGGTTTGCACATTGACCCAGTGATGTGACACTGATAAATGGGTCTGTAAAACCGAGATTCATTAGGGTCCGGGGACATGCTTATGCGGTGGGAAGGTGTTAGGTACCCCCCGACATCCGTATTGTCACTGTGACCGCCACTTTTCAATTAAATTGTTATATGAATATGTGTGTGTGGGTCAACGTGTAATTATTTGAAAGTAGTGCTATGCCTCGTTCACACCTATATACAAAGGGTTTGAATTTATGCAAAAATTCAGTTTTAACAAGATATAGTAGTGATGTTTTGTAAAAGAGATTTGTTTCAACCCTTATGCTCAATAGTAATTGAGTCATTTGATACTTCCATTTTATTAAGTGTTCGGCTTAATTGCTTTTATTTTCGAGATGAGAGGCATCCTTGAGAAAATAATATACATAGCAGTGCCGAACTCCTTGTGGGCATGAGAGCCGTCTAAGGAAATTCAAACACTGTGAATAATATACAAGCTATTTACAGCCAAAAATGTCCATCACGGGAACCCAATCTAGATTCAGGAGACTAAATCTGTGATCACATGATTCCTAGGCTCAAATGATGTAGTAGTTAATAAGAAAGCTGTAAGCAGTTATATATATAAAAGCTATAAATATAAATATACAGACAATCAACCACCACGAAGCGAACTTCATGGGGGACTGTAAATGTAAATATATAAAAGCGATAAATATATATATATATATATATATATATATATATTTATATATAGACAAGATCAACCACCACGAAGCACCTCCATGAGGGATCGAGAAATGTAAATAAAGCAAGAATCGATCAACCGCCACGAAGTTAACTCCAGGCAGGACGAAATGTAATTAAAGCAGTAAAAACGATCAACCGCCAATAAGTAAACTTCAAGCGGGGACGAAATGTAAATAAAGTAGTAAAAGGCCACGAAGTAAACTCCGTGCTGACAAAATATATATATATATATATATATATATATATATATATATATATATATATATATATATATATATATATATATATATATATATATATAAATAAAATAAATGCTCAGGATATAAAATCTAGTCTCATCTAATGCGAGTCCAGATAATAATATATATATATATATATATATATATATATATATATAATCAATAAACGCTCCGAGATATAAATCCGGGCTCATCAAACATAGTTCGACCACACGTTTATATATAATATATATATATGGACTAACATTATCGAAGTTATGCCTCGATTGGCGTGGATAAATGTCATGACGTGAGTCCACGCTCAATCGAGGCATAACTCGATAATGTTAATCCATATATATATATATATATATATATATATATATATATATATAATGAAATATAAAGTCATGGACCGAAGTCCGGGCATACACACGCAACACGACTCTCAACGTGAACAACAGTGTGTGCAAAATGTGGAGAAAAGGCTTTGCAAGGTGTAAGAAGGCTTATAGTGGACTGCCAAAGAAGACTTCTATAGCTTTAAATGGATGAACACTCGGTTTCCACCGGTAAAAATATAGCAATATATGAGCTCACAAGTGTTTAAAATGAGAAAGCACTCATTTTATAGTGTGTACAGAGCCAATTGGACAAGGCGTCCTCGTCATTTTCTCTTACAAAATGGCCACCCCAAGCCCTCTATTTATAGAGGAGGGAGCCGCAGGTGCACCTGCGGCTCTTCGGGGTGCCCCGGGCTTTACGGGTCTCGTCATCTTGAAGTATGTGCACGCATGCAACGTTTTGTCCGCTCGAACTTTCAGAACTTAAATCCGGGCATCCGATTGAGGTGTATAAGATGTTTTACGAAGTGTTGTTGTCGAGAGCTACACAAATGACATAAGATTAGAGGTTGTAAGAAGTCAGGAAGATGGGACCGTGCCCTTGGTCTTCAAGCTTCAAATTCCATCCTGTGTGCAAGACTGTTGCAAGTGCTAAATGTCCTCAGGGTTGTCACTGAGGTGTGCCTGACTTCCCGGGGTTGTCTCCGGGTTTGGACTGAGTGCCTCAGGGTTATCTCCGAGTTTGAAGCTGACTGTAGGGGTTGAAATGAGCATCTCTGGGGTTATCTCCGGAACTGCAACTGTACTCCTCGGGGTTCTCTCTGAGGTTGAGACAGAAACTCCCGGTGTTGTTTCAGGGAATGAATATCTCAGGGTTATCTCTGAGATTGAAAAGGCTTCCCCGCTGGGATTTCCGGAACTGCAACTGCTTTGTCCTCTAGGGTTATCTCTGAAAGATGATTCTGCCCTCTTGTAATGTTAGTAACAGGAATGCAAAATTTCGAGTGTCTACATACCACATTCAAATAACGGTGACGCAACTCCTCGAAACTAAGAGTTATCAAAATCCATCAACAAAAGAAATAATATCTAAAACTAAACTCCAGCTATTCCAAGCGAATCAAATAAGTGCTCAGCTTTCAACGATGAGACCTGTAAAAATCTGTAAGGGGGTGAGCGATGAGGCCTTGTGTTGGGTGTAAAACCGAATTACGCTCACACGCAATGGTCAACAAGTAATACAGTGATAACTCGAGTATCGTTCCCACAGATATTAGTATGAAATTAATCCTAACAATTACCAGCTTTATATTAATCCAAATTTTATTAAACTATCCAAATCAATAATTATAACTATTAAAAACTAAAAATATTAAAAATACTAAGCAATCAATAAACTTAAAAACTGTAATTTCAAGCAAATATTGGAGAATTAGGCTTACAACTTCACTTTAAGTCACACTCTGATTATTAAACCCTATTTCAGTTCAATTCACTATCCCAGTTTATTAATCAATAACACTCACGTAGAACTAGCCATCTCTTGATGCACTAATACCATATTAACTTAAATCCATAAATTAGATAGAATTAAGCTAAACACCTTAATAAACTAGTTCACTATATCTCTATGTGAATTACAATCAAATAAGGTTTAAGTTCAAGGTGTCTATCTGATTACATGAGATGCTAGGCATATCTCTACCCTAACATTCATCAAGATTCCATTCAAACACAGAATTCAAGATTACATGCTATAGTGATTAAGTCTAAATTCATATATCATCTCTCGAATCCATACAAATCCACATAGAATTGGTGATCAAGCAATTCATAAATTAAAGCACAAATCACAATAGATAAACTGAATGATAGATTATTAAACTAAAATTAAGGCTACATAATCATCGTTCAACCATAAAGATCCGTCATAAGCCTAACAAGTAAATTAGTTCATCACAAATGAAATCATAAAAGAAATCATCATCCCAATTACAAAAATTGAATTAAAGAAGTATAATGAATACAAAACCACCCTTCTCCTTAGCTCCAACTTGTAATTTTTGTGACTCAGACCTTCAATCCTTCCTCCAATGTAATTTAATCAAAATTAGGGCTCCAAATTGTCAATTGAATGTATGTTGTTAACCTCTCTTCTTGTCTCTTGTTATTATCCAGCATAAGACACATATTTTGTCCACAAACTGATGCCAAATACAGTCCCAAACCATACCAACTTGATTCCTTCACGCCACTGCAACATTACAATTGAAACAAGATTCTTAGTCTTTTCCGTCAGACTTCCCGGACGGGTTTTTCTTCTCTTGATGCTGATCGTACGGGGTCTTTCTATTTTGCCTAAAGTACCCCGCTTTGGTGGGTTTTTCTAAATAAGCCGCCTCGTGGGGGTGTCTTCTATAGAAGCCACATTTTGCTCATTTATTTGCCAAGTTCCTCCACAAAACCACCTTTTAAACCATACATGCTACACCACAACATCTAAACAAAAAATAATAATAAAAAAGTAAAACGAATCATAAATATAAAGAATTAACACAATTTAAACTTGAATTAGAGGCCGATTCGTAGGTATAAAACCCACTCATCAAACTCCCCCAAAATTAAACCCGTGCTAGTCCTCGAGCACAAAACAAAACAAAAAAATGCTATGATATGCAATGCAATGGAATGGAATGGAATGCAACTAGTCTATATGCCTACGAATCCAGTAGTAGTGATAGAAACAAGTCTGTTCAACCGGCCTCAGAGAAATCAAGCAAATATGACAATACTTCATATCAAAACAAGTCAGTAATTTCCTAATTAATCATCAAATCTTAAACTGTTATTACTGATATAGTGCTTGTGTGCTCAACACCCATGCTAACTGATGCAACTTCAAATTTAATACATAACAGTTTTCTTTGAAGGCACCATATAGTGTAAACTCAAGAATTTCAAAAATAGTCAAGATCCAACTAAAATCAAACAATTACCAATATCAAGGGTCCAAATAGGCTACTTATGCTTTATTTTTTATTTACGGGGGATTTTTGCTCTTATTTTTCATTTTATTCATTTTTCTCTCCTTTTTTTTATACACATGGTTAGGCAATGTCTTATTCCCTTAGGCTTTTCAATCCTACCTTAACGAGCTTTCGACCAACTATTCCCAGACCATTAAGACCTTAGGGCGCTAGGTGTAAAGACAATCCCCTCGAGCTTACTTACTCAAGTAACAAAGGCCATAAAACTAGACAAGCATGCCACAATGTCTATTCCCTTTTTATATATATATGAGCTTCTATACCCCAAATTTTCCCCCAAACTTAGGTTCTTGCCTAACTTTCGCCTTCACTGCCTATCCTTGTCATTCTTTCATTCAAACTAGCATTATCCTTTAGAGGTCCATTATGTATCAATTTGAACTAAATCAATCAACATAGTTATTATTACTATGCTAACCTTATTATACAAGTTTCAAACAGGAAAAGATTTAATTCATAACAGAAATTCACATCAAAGTTCTAATGGTCAGTACTATACTTGTATACTCAATCCCAGTCTCATCATTGGCCAAAATAGACTGTACTATCTAACAGCTGGACTGATGCAAGACAACAAAGTACTTAACTAATTTTTTGTATTTTTTTAATTTTTTTATTGAAGTAAAAATAACAGAAATAGATATTAATAAAAACTATTTACAACTACACTACTATGCAAACTATTATGCAATTACACTACATGAATGCAACATATCATGAACCTAAAACTAAACATGACAACGTATGGAAAATTATAACAACTAAATTAAACATGCAATAACTCTATACTAAACTAACTAACTCCCCCAAAATTAACAATTACAATGTCCTTATTGTAAAAAAAAGCATTAAGAGTACGAGGACTTCCCTGTGGCGGTGGTAGCTGTAGCTCTTCATTGTCAGAATCAGAAGGTGGATATTATGGCATTGGTGTAGGATGCTGGAATGGAAACTGAGAATTTGGGTTTAAACTTTGGAGGGTTGCGTTCAAAGAGGCGAATGACATGTTCATGGCATCAAACATGTGGTCCTACCTGGCCGCCAGTCTCCTCATCTGTCTATTTACTTCTTTGTTGTGCCCATCAACTTGTCTTTGGAGACTGCGAAATTGAGAGCTGAACATGTATCTGCCGGTCCGCTACATCTCCTGGGTCTCCTGCTCTCTACTAATTTTGTTAGCCTGGAACTCGTCATCGTCAGGAGGTGTCCTCAGCATAAGCCTCCTCCTCAGAGGCTAGTGGAAATATAAACCCGACTCCTCTTGGATGCGACTCCCACCGGGCCACACTATGTAATGTGTAATCATCCGTGAGTCCAAAAGCTGAAGCAGCTACTGGGTAGGCTCATCACCAGACCACCTAACTCCAGTCTGCCTGCACAACCCACATATGAGGGATGGGTGTGGCAGACCGCTGGAAAATGGCTCTCACAGGCATCTTCGTATCGAGAAGTTGATGATGACACCCACGTTGATGTAGAAGTCTTGTATAATTGCATACAACAGCAGTACCTTCTCCTTTGTCACCTCAGTAGTATATGTGGTTGGGAATAATTTTGCGCACAAGAATGCATACCATATTTTTCCATAATGGCTCAGGTCCTTGCTGAGGAAGATTGTGCCCCTTTTTCATCCCTTGACCCATGTGTTGCCCGACTTTGTTATTTCTGTTAAAATCCCCTCGTAGTCGGGATCATGGTCACGCAAATAGGCATATTGGCATTCCTCAGGAGCTCGCAGGCTGTAATACTCGTTAATAGCTTTAGAACTGAAAGGCACCTGTTTACCCCTCACGAATGCAATGAATGGGGCCTTATCCTCCGTATTTCCATAAACTTCCTTCACCACATTAACGATCGCTAGCTCTGGTTCGTCAGTAAACCTATCCCATCCTTTTTTATATATTTGTATCTTCATTTGGCCATCTACATTGTCGGGTGCCAAGCCTTGCTCCGGAGTTAGTGCCTTAGACACTAGATAATCATATCGATTGACGGCGTTGGCACTCACGAATTTTCTCCTGTCAAAGGCCCGAGCCGGTGGTGTAGACCCTGAGCCCTCGCCTCTTTGTCTATTTGATGCTGGTTTTGGTGCCATAGTAATCAAATGGATTAACTCAAGCCAAAATCCCCCCAAACTCTACTTGAACAATTCGTCGAACATGTAGTGTGCACGACTCATAATACCCCCAAATATGGTAATTGAACTTCGAATATGGTGATATATGATGAGAAACTGCAAGAATTTGCTTACCCATATTATAATTGCCCAATTAAAGTATGAACTCCTAATTGATGGTTGCAGTTTGTTGTTCTTCTCCTTTCTTGTTGCTAGCCCTAACTTTCTTGTGGCTTGAATTCTGAATTTGGTATGGAAGTAATAGAGTTAGAGCTTGGGTTTAAATAGAGAATGAAGGTATGTGCAATTTTCATGGGCTCATAGAAATGAGAAGTGGAGAATGTGTGGGATGATGGATGAGAGATTAGGAGTTCGTGGGTTGATTGGGATAATTGTAGCTAATGCGTGGGTTAATGGGCGTATAGGAGTCGGTTGTGGGAGAAAGAAGTGGAGAAGTGGGGTTAATTGTTGTAATTTCCAGATTAAGACTTTCCAGTTCTCGCACTTCACCCTTGATTGGTGGGTAATATACTCTGATGTATATGCACTTCTATGGGGGTATTCTGTTTTTTAGTCAAGGACCCCTTTCGGTGAAAGGTATCCTACTAAAATTGTCAAATTGTTGAAGTACTGCTTGCTCTGGCTTTAAGTTTTTCAATTTCTTGCATCCAACACATATCCATGAGCTTCCCAAGTGTTTGAAACAAAATAAAATTATAAGTTTAAGATAACATCATGAACATTGAACATTGAAGGTTGAATTCACTAGAAATCATGACTCAACTAACTACCTAATGAATTGAAATAAACTTACTTTATACTAAACTTATACCCTGAACTATGAATTAATTAGCATACTTAAAAATACTGAAAATGAAAGTAAAATTGGGTTGCCTCCCATTTAGTGCTTGTTTTTAAGTCTTTCAGTCTGACTACTCGCTGTTCATGGTGCGTCGGCAAGTGTGATTGCGATGACTTCATTGTCGATGTCGCCACCCCAGTAATGCTTCAACTGATGACCATTGACTTTAAATGTCTCCAATGGATTCCTATTGTATAATTCAATGGCGCCATGTGGGGAAAACCCTCTTAATTGTGAATGGCCCTGACCATCTCGATTTGAGCTTTCCTGGGAACAACTGCAGTCGTAAGTTGAACAATAATACTGATTGTCCCGGTTCCAACTTTCTATGCATGATCTTTTGGTCGTGCCACTTCTTAACCTTTTCCTTGTACAACTTTGAGTTCTCATATGCTTGCAGTCGAAACTCATCGAGTTCGTTCAATTGGAGCAACCTTTTCTCGCCTGCAGCTGCTTGATCAAAATTAAGTTTCTGAATGGCCCAATATAATTTATGTTGTAATTCCACTGGGAGGTGACACGTTTTCCCGTAAACCAATTGATAAGGAGACATCCCAATTGGTGTCTTGTATGTTATCCTATAAGCCCATAGTGCGTCATCCAATTTTAGAGACCAATCTTTTTTGCTTGGATTCACTAGTACTTTCTCTAAAATCTTCTTCACCTCTCTGTTAGAAACCTCAACTTGACCACTCGTTTAGGGGTGATATGCCGTAGCCACCCTATGATTGAGCCCATATTTCGCGAAAAGAGCTGTAAACAATCTGTTGCAGAATTGACTACCCTCATCACTTATAATTGCTATTGGGGTGCCAAATCTTATAAAGATATTCTTATGTAAGAACTTGAGAAGCACCTTTGCATCGTTTGTGGGGAGTGCTACGACTTTAACCCATTTCGACACATAATCCACAGCTAGCAAGATGTATAATTTGTTGAAAGATGGAGGAAACGGTCCCATAAAATCCATTCCCCATACATCAAAAATCTCTACTTCCATGATAGTGTGAAGCGGCATTTCAATCCTCTTTGATATGTTACCCACCCTTCGGCATCTGTCACAGGTTTTCATGAACTGGTGGGCATCCTTAAACATAATAGGCCAATAGAATCCTAACTGAAGCACCTTGGCTGTTGTCCGCTCACTACCATAATGTCCCCTATATGCAGATGAATGGTATTCATGTAGAATATTCTTCACTTCACTGTACGACACACACTTTCGAATCATCTTGTCGACGCACTGTCTGAATAAGTATGGCTCATCCCACATGTACCACTTGATGTCATGTAGGAATTTCTTTTTCTGTTGTCGCATCAGATCAAGGGGAAGGATGTTGCTCACAAAATAATTGGCAAAATCCGCATACCACGAAAACTCAGAATTAACTCCAAAGAGCTGTTAATCCAGGAACGATTCATTGATCACACACTTATCCGCTCCATCTTTATCTGAATTTTTTAGCCTCGAAATATGATCTACCACTTGATTTTCTATCCCTTTTCTATCCTTTATTTCTAAGTCGAATTCCTGAAAGAGAAGGATCCATCTGATTAGTCTAGGCTTAGCATCCTTCTTCGAAATCAAATAGCAAATTGTCGAGTGATCCGTGTAAACCACCACCTTTGTCCCAATCAAGTATGCTCTGAATTTATCAAGGGCATATACCACTGCAAGTATCTCCTTCTCGGTGGTTGTGTAATTCAATTGGGCATCCGTAAGGGTTTTACTTGCATAGTATATGGCGTGGAATATTTTCTCTCGGCGTTGACTCAAAATAGCTCCTACTGCATAGTCGCTAGCATCACACATTAATTCAAAGGGCATAGTACAATCTGGTGCGATGATCAATGTGGCTGATCTCAACTTCTTTTTTAACTGCTCAAATGTTGTTTTACACTCCTCATCAAATCTAAATAATGCATCCTTCTCTAAAAGACTGCACAATGGTTTTGTAATCTTAAAAAAATCTTTTATAAATCTTCTGTAGAACCCAACATGTCCAAAAAAATTACGGATTCCCTTTACTGAATTCGGTGGTGGAAGATTCTCAATCGTGTCCAACTTTGCCTTATCAAACTTACCTTTAGCAGTGACCTTGTGCCCCTTAATTATCCATTCTTCAACCATAAAGTGGCATTTTTCTCCCAGTTGAGCACCAAATTAGTTTCCACACACCGCTTTAAGACCATGACCAAATTCTCTAGACACTTATCAAAAGTGTTTCCATAGACTGAAAAGTCATCCATGAAAACTTTAACATTTTTCTCCACCATGTCCGAGAAAATAACCATCATGCATCTTTGGAATGTAACTGGTGCATTACATAACCCATAAAACATCCTTCTAAATGTAAAGGTGTCATATGGACATGTAAAGGTGGTCTTCTCTTGATCCTCGGGAGCTTTGACGATTTGGTTTTACCCCGAGTATCCATCTAGTAGGCAATTGTATTCATGTCCAGCTATTCAGTCCAACATCTGATCAATGAAGGGTAGAGGAAAGTGAACCTTTCGGGTTGCCTTATTTAGCTTTCTGTAGTCCATGCATACCCTTCATCCGTTCACTATCCCTGTTAGAATCAGCTCATTATCTTCATTCTTAACCACTGTCATTCCACCCTTTTTGGAACGCACTATACTGGACTGACCCATGCACTGTCTGAAATTGGGTAAATAATTCCCGCATCCAACCACTTTAGTATTTCTTTCTTTACCATTTCTTTCATGATTGGATTTAGCCTTCTCTGTTGTTCCACTGTTGGCTTCGCATCCTCTTCCATGAGAATTTTGTGCATGCAAAAGGAGGTGTTGATCCCCTTTATATAGGCAATGGTCCAGCCTATTGCAAATTTATATTCTATCAAAATCCTCAGCAATTTACTTTCCTACAATTCGTTAAGTGCAGATGAAATAATAACATGTAAAGTTTTTGAATCACACAAATAAGCATACCTGAGGTGTTTAGGAAGTGGTTTAAGCTCAAGAGTGGGTGGCTCCTCAAGTGAAGGTTTCATCCGAGCTGAAGCTTTTTCTTCCATGTGTAATAGCTCGAATGGAACTTTGAATCTACTAACTCGAGGCAAAACATCTAGCATGTGTAAATAATCCACAAACTATGGATCATCCAAATCCTCATCCCCCAGTAGTGTAGTTTCCAATGGGTCACTAACCAAACTTTTTACCATATCATCATTAACTATTCGGTCGATGACATCCACCTGGAAACACTCCTCTTCATTAGTAGGGAACTTCATGGCTTTAAATACATTAAACGTGACTTCTTGATCTTGAACCCTCATGGTTAATTCTCCTTTTTGAACATCAATGAGAGTCCTACCCGTAGCCAAAAATGGTCTCCCTAAGATGACTGGGATGTTCTTGTCTTCCTCATAATCCAAAATTATGAAATCTGCTGAAAATATGAATTTGTCTACCTTAACCAAAATATCTTCCACAATTCCTGTGATGCCCCCAAAATAGGTCCACATAACCCATTCTGAGTCGCCAAATACATGGTACAGAAAACAACTACAAACTTTATTATTACAATTGTCGTGCAAAATACGACAACACATATGTTGTGAGTTTTAATACAAATATTGTCTTCTAGACAATATACAAACTCAATAAAGTCCTCATTACAATTATTGATGCACTATTTTACAAATTAGTGAGGACTACTAAAACAACTGTCTTGAACTATCACTCCATACCCCAACTAGTTCCCGCTATATTTTTGCCTCCTGAGAAGAAAAATGGAACAAAAAGGAAAAGGATGAGCTCAACTAGCCCAGTAAAGAATATTATGACTAAGATAATGAAAAACAAATTATCGTTAGCCTTCAATAAATCGGATAAAATATAATGGACAACAAGTTTAGATCAATATTCGCAGCGAAAATAATAATTCATTAGAAGAGTTAAGTAGAGAATGAAGGCTACTATTTTCTATAATTTAAAAATCCATCATCAATATTTTATCCCTGTGACATCAATCAATATACATCTTGAACCAAATATTCATCTTTGCACTAGAATCACCACTTGGTCATGTTCATCACAACACTTGTCCATATTTGCACTACGTCTCAATTTACAGAGAACTTCTTCTCTTTCTCTCTCAATTTCTTCTTTGTTCTTCCTCCCTTCTATTCTCAAGCTTAGGCCAAAACTTCTTACGTAAAATAAAACAGACGCAAGAATAAAAATAAAACGTATAAAACTATCATAATAATAAATATACTAATTATGTAATATTTATTATATTATATTTTATTATTAATTTTTTTTAATTCAAAAGCCATAAGGCTTTGTGTGGTAAAACCAATTAAAATAATGACTTAATCATTCCTTAAGCCTTGTTTGGCAAAACAAGATTAAAATAAGAATTTAAAAAGCTCTAAGATTTTGTTTGATAAATCCACTTAAAACTCTTTTAATTTACTTCAATAAATCATTTATACTATAGTTTATTGTCCCACACTATTAACTTAGATTTCCATATCCAATCTTAATTAAATAAACAAAACTAATTACCACAAAATTATAATTTTCATTATAATTTTACTTAATAAATTAACATATCACTTTAATTACTAAATTAAATTAAAACAACATTCTAGGAAACTATATAATCTTAACAACTCTCTAATTTAGTTATTAAGTTAAATTAGAGTATTATCTCATAAATTTAATTCATCACTCTTTTATCTTAATTAAGTTAATTTACGTAACTCATGAATTATTTACTTACTAATAAATAATCCAACAAATATCTACTAAACAACAAACACATCAATTAAAAATATTTATTTAATTTAATAAATATTTGAAATTAAAAATAAAATTCTAGATTGTTATATTCTTCTCACCTTATAAAGATTCCGTCCTCGGAATCACCGAAACCCAACCTTCCTCAGGTTTTCATCAAATCTCTTCGTTGAATAGCTTCAACACATTACCTTAATATAAGTTTTATATTTCCTACTACATTCATTTCTTCAACAAATTCTAGGTTTTTATTTCATAACTTTCACTTGAACTCAATTATATTTTGAGTATTATATATTCATTAACCCTTTTATTTCCTTTTCTATGGATCGTTATCATAAACACTCGGGATATTACATTCACCCATTCTTCTAAGAATTTCGTCCTCGAAATTTTATTTATTAATCTTCATTCATTCAATCTATCAAAATAGATTTTACGTTAATACTTTATTCATTCATTGGGTTCTATAACCACTTCTTTCCACAAAGATCTTTCTACAATTATTAAACTTTTCTATTAAAATTTTTACATTATTCTTTGATAACTCATCTCCTTCTCATTTCAAAATTTATTTTCTCACTTATTCAATATATTCATCATTCAGTCTCGCATTCTATGACTTATTTCTTTCTAAGGAATATCATCCTTACCACATTCGCTTTTTAGAATAGCAAGAATCTTCCACAATTGCTGAATAATTGGGAAGCAGTATGAATAACTCAGGAATTTAAAAGATTCCAAATCATGCTAAGGGGTCATAAGACCTTGAACTACGTCCACGGTTATAAGTACTCTTTCAACTTAAACTTTAACAGTCATTAGACTATAGGGACTCATGTACTTAGGGTGTTAAGCCCTTCGTACGATGTATTGTGCACAAAAATCTAAACGCCTCCGCGTAATCCCCTATAAAAGGGTTGTTCATCTCAGCTTTTCAACATCTGAATCCGCACCAAAATAATTTGGTTTAGCATAACTTCTTAAGAAACGCTTGAATTTCATGAACATCTTTCAATATTCGTCTAGCTGAATCAAATAGCATAGACTTCTACAACAATTCGGACATCAATCAAAATATATACATATATATATATATATATATTGTGACGCCCCCAAAATAGGTATACATCACCCATCTTGAGTCGCCAAATACATGGTACAAAATTTAAATACAAACTTCTTTGATACAGTACGACAAAACGTAGCTGAGAGTTTCAACACGGATAATGTCTCGTAGAGAGTATACAATCTCAAATAAAGTCCTCATTACAATTATTATCACACTATTTCATAGAATAGTAAGAACTACTAATGCTATCATCTGGACCGTCACTCCGTTCTCCGACTAATCCCGGCTACGTTCTCATTTCCTGAAGAGGACAATGAAAGCAAAAGGGTGAGCTCAACTAGCCCAGTGAGAAATATTATGACTAAGATAATGAAGAATAATTTATCGTTAGCTTTCAACAGTGTTAAACTGATAAAATATAACAAACATCAAGTTTAACTGCAGCGGAACAAGCAATCCATTAGATGAGTCAAGTAGAGAATAAAATCTACTATCTTCTATGATTTAAAAGGTTTTTTTATCACTTTTATCGCTGAGACTCAGCTTAATAAATAATCCACATCATCCCTGCACTACGGCCAAGGATATTCATTAGTATCACGACCACAAATTATCCATGCACTACGGGCCAAGGATATTCGTGTTTTCATCAATGGTTATGATCATGCCAACAACTGTCCATCAATGCACTACGGGCCAATGAGGACTTTTACCACATCATTTATAATATTACGGTCATGATTATACCGAATAATCCCTGGTCATAATCATACCAAGTCCATCTATGCACTACAAGCCATAAATGACTTTCAACATAATATAAACATGAGGATGATGGCAATGATATAAGAATTCAATAAAACAAGTTCAAGGATAAATTTTTAAAGATTTATAATTTAATTTATCCAGAAATCAATAACGTCTAAATTGTCAACATGATACTGCTTTGTGGAGTAAAATTCAAGAATAATATTGTATTAAAAATAATTTGGACCAAAAACGAATCAATTTTAATCATGAATAGTACTCCAGGTGAATAGTACTTGAGTGAATAGTACTTCGGGAATAGTAACCCTGTGAATAGTACTCCGGCATGAAAAAGTTAAAACTTATCAAGAATGCTCAGAATAATATTTTCATGAAAAGATACTGGATGAAGTGCAAATATCAAGGATATTCTACTAATTTCATGGAGTATAAAAGCAATACTTATCAACATAAGTGTAGAATTAGAAATATGAAACGAAATAATATTACTTACATACTACAGAGTGTGGAAGAAAATATTATTTCTTTACTTAATATTGAACAAGAATAATATCACTTACTTAATCTGAAAGAAATAATAATTTCTTACCTTAGTAGGAGATTGGATACGCAATATTGTAGTAATGTAATACTCTTCTTCTTTCTCTCTTATTCTCTCTATACTTTTCTCTCTATAGCTTGAATGAATTAGTGAAAATAATGAAGAAATGAGCTTCTATTTATAGGCTTCAAGAGTAAAGGGTAAAATAGTCTTTTTGCCATAATTTATGACATCATCGCTGACATCATCGATCATATTACATCATTGCTTACCCCATCATCCGATGACATCATCGCTTACCTCATCGTCCGATGACATCATCGTTTGCATCATAGGAATTCAAATTCAATTTGTTCTCTTCCACCTCCTTTTACTTTTATACCATGAATTTACTATAATAATGTTACCATTCAAATTATAAAAAACGTACTATTATATAATCACATCATACTACTATAATGTAATATTATAATAATATATTTAAATGAATTATTTTATTGGAAAAGATAAAATACCAACTTTCAACAAATGTCACATACTAAAAATTCCTCAGTTTCAATCCACTTTGAATAAATATTTTCTTATCATATATATCAACAATTAATTATTCATAAATAATATTACAAAATTATAATCTTGACGACAAATTGTCGTTCCGGTGAAAGAGGGGGCTTTCCGATAAGGATTTCTCCCTATTGGCGTGCAATTACGTGACCAAACCCCTTTCCTCGACAGAATTTTCTAGACATTGCCAATAATGCAAATAATAATATTATTCAAATAAGATGAATTATTGATTTGATAATTTGAAATACTGTGCAATGACAATTATTAAATCAACAATAATATAAAATATCAACGCAGCAATTATTGAACCAATAAAATAAAATATTGAACAGTAATTACTGTAACAATTATTGAGTAGTGTCTTCTTTACGTAAGAATCAATAATTCAAAAATACTATGCAATACCGTAGTGTCGTCTTGTGCGACCGCGTGTATTCATTGTATTTTAACCATAGGCATATTCAACAAATGTTAACGATAACAACTACGCCGATATTTATAAAACTCAAACTTGTCGATTTCTTCATAAATAGCTTTTTTCAAGTTATGGGGCCCACAAATGGTTGCGCCGTCATACGAATATTCTCCGACAGAAAGAATATTCCATGACCAAACGAATATTTCCCGACAACATGAATATTTTATAATCACTTGCTTATTTTGCAAAATTTATAAATATTACCCACAACTATAACATTATATCAAATTCACTCCATAATATTTAAAAATGATATTTATAGAAAATTCATCTTTATTCATAAAAGTTGGGGTCTTACAACCTCCCCTTCTTATGAAATTTTGCCCTCGAAATTAGGGTACGTGACACGGTATGTCAAGAGAGAAAGGATACCTTGATTTCATTTGATTCTAACTCCCAGGTCATTTCCTCAACATCGTGGTTTCTCTACAAAACTTTGACTTGAGGTATAACCTTGGAGCGTAAAATATGCTCCTTTTTATCCAAGATTTTAACAGGAACCTCTTCATACGTTACATCTTTCGCTATTTCATCCGATTCTAACTCAATAATGTGGTTCGGGTCTTTCACATATTTACGTAACATAGATATGTGAAAAACGTTATGAACACGAGACATATTTGGCGGTAAGGCGAGTCTATAGGCCACAGTTCCTACTCGTTCGAGGATTAAAAATGGGCCAATGAATCGAGGATTGAGCTTTCCTCTCTTTCCAAATCTCGTAACTCCTTTCCATGGAGCAACACGTAACAACACATGATCTCCAATATCGAATTCCACGTCCTTTCGATGAAGATGAACATAACTCTTTTGTCGATCTTGTGAGGTTTTTATACGTTGTCGGATCGTTTGAATCTTTTCCGTAGTCATATGTACCAACTTCGGTCCCAACAACGTTGCTTCACCCACCTCATCCTAGCATACTTGAGAATGACACTTTCTCCCACACAACGCCTCAAATGGAGCCATGCCAATACTTGTTTGATAACTGTTGTTGTAGGAAAACTCCACCAATGGTAAGAACTTGTCCCAACTTCCCTTGAAGTCAAGGACACAGAGTCTTAATAGATCTTCAAGAGTTTGAATAGTCCTCTCCGATTGCTCGTTCATCTCGAGGATGATATGCCGAGCTAAATCGTAAATCCGTGCCCATAGCTTTCTACAAACTAACCCAAAATCATGAAGTGAATCTTGGGTCTCGATCAGAAACTATGGATACTGGCATACCATGCAGTCTTATAATCTCATTTATGTACATACGAGTAAAACGTTCAAGTGTATAAGTTTCTCATATAGGTAAGAAGTGAGCAAACTTGGTCAATCTATCAATAATGACCCAAATTGCATCTATGCCTTGGGAAGACCAGTAACGAAATCCATGGTAATGTGCTCCCACTTCCATTCTGGAATTTCAAGTGGTTGTAATGGACCTTTTGGTACTTGATGCTCCGCTTTGACTCGTTGACAAGTTAAACACCTTGAGATAAACTCCGCTATCTCTCTCTTCATATTGCTCAACCAAAATGTATGTCGAAGATCATGATACATTTTGGTACTCCCAGGATTGATTGAAAACGGTGTGTTGTGCGCCTCCATCATGATTTTATACTTTAAATCAGGGTCGTTAGGAACACAAAGTCTGGAGTTGACTTGAAGTATTCCTTCTTCATCAATTCTTGCTTCCGGCAAAGCACCTTCTTGCACTTTCTTCCTCATACGCATCAGCTCCAAGTCTGTAGCATGAGCAGCTTTAACTTTATCGATTAAAGTTGGTTCTACTCATATATTCGCCATCATCACATAGGTCCTTGGAGTCTTTAACTCTATCTCCATCCTTTACAAGTCATATAAAATGGGCCTTTGCATTGACAATATCGCACTCGTACCCGCATATGATCTTCTACTCAATGCGTCGACTACTACGTTCGCTTTACCAGGATGGTATTGAATGGTATGATCATAATCTTTCAACAGTTCAAGCCAACATCGTTGTCGCATGTTGAGTTCCTTTTGGGTGAAGAAATATTTGAGGCTTTTATGATCTGTAAAGATCTCCACTTTCTCCCCATACAAGTAATGCCTCCAAATTTTAAGTGGGAAGACAACAACTGCCAACTCTAGATTATGAGTAGGATAATGCCTCTCATATTCTTTGAGTTACCGAGAGGCATAGGCTATGACTTTCCCATGTTGCATGTGAACACATCCTAACCCTTTGCCCGAAGCATCACTATAGATGACAAATCCTCGAGCAGGATGGTATTGTCGTAAGCAGTCTTGAAATGAGTCTCCTCTTCAGTTCTTGAAAACTCTTCTCACATTCCACGCTCTAACTGAATTTTGTATCTTTCCGAGTCAGCTGAGTTAATGGAGTAGCGATTCGAGAAAATTCTTCTACGAATCTCCCATAATAACCTGCTAAGCCGAGAAAGCTACGTACTTCGGTCACTGATTTAGGTTGCTCCCAACTTTGAATAGCTTTAATCTTTACTGGGTCAAAAGATATTCTATGACTTGATACTACGTGCCCAAGGAATGCTACTTCCTCAAGCCAGAACTCACATTTTTTCAACTTGGCATAAAGCTTGTTTTCACGAAGCTTTTGGAGTATCAGCCTCAAGTGTTGCTCATGATCTTCGCGGCTTTTGGAATATATGAGGATGTCATCAATAAATACGACCACAAAGTGATCCAAATATTCCTTGAATACTCGGTTCATCATATCCATGAAGGCGGCGAGGAGCATTAGTCGATCTAAAAGACATGACTAGAATTCATAATGCCGTCACCAGAGTTACGAAAGTCGTCTTTTGGAATGTCATCGGTTCTAATCTTTAAGCGATGATATCAGGAATGAAGATCGATCTTTGAAAAGAATTTGGCGCCTTGCAACTGGTCAAACAGGTCATCAATACGTGGCAATGGGTACCTATTCTAGACGGTGACATGATTCAACTCCCGATAATCAATACAAAGTCGCATAGTCCCATCTTTTTTCTTCACGAATAGAACAGGAGCACCCCAAAGAGACGTACTAGGATGAATGAAACCGATGTCTAACAATTCCTGTAATTGGGTCTTTAACTCCTGAAGTTCAATAGGAGCCATTCGATATGGGGCTTTGAAAATGGATTTTGTACCGGGTTCAAGGTCGATAAAAAATTCAATTTCACGCTCTGGGGGTAGGCCAGGAAGTTCTTCAGGGAATACGTCAGGAAATTTATTAACAATAGAAATATCATTCAAAACTGACGTATTTTTGTTTAAATCCATGACATGAGCTAAAAAAGCTTGACATCCGTTTTTCAACAAACGAATAGCTTTATGGCTTGAGATGACAGTGATTGATTTTAATGGTTTGGTTGCTTGAATTCGCATAATAGGTTGGTTAGGAATATGAAAGCTAACAACCTTACAAAAACAATCAATTATTGCATGATGAGTAGTTAAGCAATCAATCCCTAGAATTACGTCAAATGCAAGTATTTTCAATGAAATAAGATCGTGTAATTTGAGGGTACCGATTTGAACCAAACAAGACTTATAAGCAGTTGGATGTAATGAAGGTTTCTCTCAACGGAGTTTCAACAGATAAGTCAAAGTCTAATTTCTCGAGTCAAATTTAAGCGTTGAGCGTAAGTAGGAGAAATAAAAGAATGGGTAGAAACCCAGGTATCAAATAAGGTATAGACTTATTTAGAGTTTATGATAAGTTTACCGTGATGACCTCATTCGGGTTCCTCGCTTCTACGGGAGGTCACGACAAACGCTCTCCCTTGAACTACCGGTTTTGACTTTTTTGGGACGGCCTTTGGTGCCTCCATCACAGCTGGACTTTTCTTTGATGCATGACAACATTGGGCTAGGTGACCTTCTCTTCTACAATTATAACACACTTTGGACTGCATCACGTAGTTTGGACTGATGTATCCCTCCCCTCCGCATTTGAATCATAAACTCTAGCGAAGTTTATACCTTATTTGATACCAGTTCTACTCATTCTTTTATTTCTCCTACTTGCGCTCAACGTTTAAATTTAACTCTGGAGAAACCTTCATTACATCCATTGTTTATAAGCCTTGTTTGATTCAAATTGGTAACCGCACGTTACCTGTCGATCTTATCTCTTTGAAAATACTTGTATTTGATGTGATTTTAGGGATTGATTGGTTAACTACTCATCCTGCAAAAATTGATTGTTTTCGTAAGGTTGTTAGCTTTCATATTCCTAACCAACCTATTATGCAAATTCAAGCAACCAAACCACTAAAGTCAATCACTGTCATATCAAGCCATAAAGCTATTCGTTTATTAAAAAACGGATGTCAAGCTTTCTTAACCCATGTCACGGATTTAAATAAAAATACGTCAGATTTGAATGATATTTTTATTGTTAATAAATTTCCTGACGTATTCCCTAAAGAACTTCCTGGCCTACCCCCAGAGCGTGAATTCAAATTTTGTGTCGACCTTGAACCTGGTACAAAACCCATTTCCACAGCCCTATATCGAATGGCTCATATTGAACTTCAGGAGTTAAAAACCCAACTGCAAGAATTGTTAGACATCGGTTTCATTCGACCTAGTACGTCTCCTTGGGGTGCTCCTGTTCTATTCGTGAAGAAGAAAGATGGAAGTATGCGACTTTGTATTGATTATCGGGAGTTAAATCATGTCACTATCATTTATTATCACACTATTTCACTGAATATTGAGGACTACTAATGCAAACATCTGGACCGTCACTCTGTTCCCCGACTAGTCCCAACTATATTCTCATTTCTTGAAGAGAACAATGAAAACAAAGGATGAACTCAACTAGCCCAGTAAGAAATATTATGACTAAGATAATGCAGAATAAATTATCATTAGCCTTCAACAGTGTTAAACTGAAAAAATATAATAAACATCAAGTTTAACTGCAGCGGAACAAGCAATCCATTAGAAAAGTCAAGTAGATCATGATATCTACTATCTTCTATGATTTAAAAAGTGTATCATCAATTTTATCGCTGAGACTCAGCTTAATAAATAAATCACATCATCGAATTATCCCTGCACTACGGGCCAAGGATATTCATGTAATCATCAATGGTCATGATTATACCGAATAATCCCTGGTCATAATCATACCTACAACTGTCCATCAATGCACTACAGGCAAATGAGGATTTTTACCACATCATTTGTAACATTACGGTCATTATTATAACGAATAATCCATGGTTATAATCATACCAATCAATAGTACATCTATGCACGTAAGCTACAGATGACTTTTATCACAATATAAGCATGATGATGGTGACAATGATATAAGAATTCAATTAAAAGAAAGCAAAGGATAAATTTTTAAGGATTTATAATTTAATTTATCCAGAATTCAATAATGTCCAAATTATCAACATGATACTGCTTTGTGGAGTAAAATTCAAGAATAATATTGTATAAAAAATGATTTGGACAGCAAAGAAATTAATTTTTATCATGAATAATTCCCCGGGTGAATAATATTTTGTGAATAGTACTCGTGAATAGTACTTTATGAATAGTACCCATGAATAGTACTTTGTGAATAGTACCCCATGAATAGTACTTTATGAATAGTACCGTAAAAATGAATACTACTCATGGACAGTACTCCCACATGAAAAGCTTTAAATTTAACAAGAATGTGCAGAAAATATTCTTGTGAAACGATACTAGATAAAGCGCAAATTTCTAGGATATTCTACTAATTTCACGGAGTATAGAAGCAATACTTTAACAAAATGAGGGTATAATCAGGAATACGAGAAGAAATAATATTACTCACATACTACAGAGTATGGAAGAAAATATTATTCCTTATGAATACTGAAAAAATAATATCCCTTACCTCATAAGAAGACTGGATACTAGAATAGTGAGGTAGCAGACTTCTCTTCTACTTTCTCTCTAAAGCTTCTCTCTCTATAGCTTCTCTTTCTATAATTGTTCTTGTGAGTCTTAGTGAATTGGTGAGAATGAAAGAAGAATGAGCTTCTATTTATAGGAAAATATAGTTTCAATAATTGAACGTTTTGGGGCTCGAAATATTACAGTATGATACCTTCATCTTTTCCTTTATTTTTAATTTAGTCCTGCAAGTATTATCAAACTTGCACCACCTCCCCTAATAGTACATCATGTGAATCAATAGTACATTCATGTGAATCAATAGTTCTATACATGTGAAAAAAATAATTATAGTATAGTACCTTCATCTATACCTCCATTTTTAATTTAGTCATGCAAGTATTATCAATCTTGCACCACCTCCCCTAATAGTACATGCATGTGAATCAATAATACACACATTTGAATAAACAGTTATAAGCATGTGAATTAATAGCAAATAATTGCTCATTTATCCGATTAATTACCCGATTGGTCAATATAACCTCCAGACATCAATTATTATCGAAATAGATGTCGATTTCCATTAACACTAATAATCCCAACACAATGAAAATATCAATTTCATCTTTAATCAATACGAACTTATTCATCATTAATATTATAACTCACAATATTTAACAACCAGATCATTCCCAAGAAAGACGGGATTTCCGATAAGGATTTCTCCCTATTGGCGCGCAATTAGGTGACTAAACTTCTCCTTGACAAAACTTTCTAGACATTGTCAATATTGCAAATAATAATATGAATAGCTTTTTCGTCTCAATTATTGATTTAATAATATAAAATATTATGCAGATGATACTGTGACAATAATTGAATCAATAATATGAGAGATATTATCAAAGCAATTACTATAGTAATAATTGAGTATAACCGGATCGACTTCTCACGTAAGCATCAATAATCAATACCGGTGCTACTATGCAACAACCACAGCGTATCTTTCGTACTTTACCATTTGGGTAGTTCAACGGTTTAACGATAAAATTTTCACCGTTATTTTTTATAAAAGATAATTTGTCATTTTCTAACTACGACTAATACTTGGTTGTGGGGTCCACCAATGATTGTGCCATCGCATCGAATATTCCCCGACCAATCGAATATTATATAACCACTTGCTTACTTTGAAAAATTTGTAAATAATACCCACAACTATAACATTATATCAAATCCACACCATAATATTCAAAAATATATTTCGAGAAAAATTAATTTTTATTCATAAAAGTTGGGATCTTACAACCTTCCCTTCTTATGAAATTTCATCCTCAAAATTAGGGTGCATACCTGGTATGTCGAAGAGGTGAGGATACCTTGACTTCATTTCAGATTCTAACTCCCAGGTCATTTCCTCAATATCGTGGTTTCTCCACAAAACTTTGACTTGAGGTATAACCTTGGAGCGTAGAATATGATCCTTCTTATCCAAGATTTTAACAGGTACCTCTTCATACATTAAATCTTCCGCTATCTCGTCCAGTTCTAATTCAATAATGTGGTTCGGGTCTTTTATATATTTACGTAACATAGATATGTGAAAAACGTTTCACATATGTTGTATCTGTTGAGTTTTATCCGGATCTTTCTTGGTTATGGATTTCCTGACTTTAAACTGTTTGAATCCTTTAAAGAGGCGTATTATGTGTCATATTTAAGTTACTGTCAGTTAACATGGTTGTTGACCACATACACACTATGTCAGGCATAACAGGGAATGATTTGGTGATTGATATGGGATTATTGACATGTCTTGGAAAGATTTATTGTTCATGTCTATTGTGGTTTCTCTGAGGCAATTTGAATAGACTCTGTACTGTTTGATAGCTGAATTCGTAGGTATGTAGTTAGTTGCATTACATTACATTTTGTTGTGCTCGAGGACAAACACGGTTTAAGTTTGGGAGAATTTGATGAGTGGGTTTCATACCTGCGAATCAGATGCTTATTCAGACTTAAATGTTTGTTAATCCATTTATTTTAGTATTGTTTTATGTGTTTTGTGTGTGTTTATGTGTAGGGTTGGTACGTATTGGTTAAGGCGAGGATGGTGGCAATGTAATTCACATAGAGATATAGATGTGAATTAGTTAATTAGGGTATTAAGTCCATCATCTGTGGATTTAAGTTGATATGGGTATAGTGCATTGAGCTATTTCTACTTTTGTGTTCTTGATTAATGAAATGGAATAGTTAATTTGAATTAAAACAAAGTGTGATAATCTGAGTGAAGCATGAAGTGAAGTTGTAGGCTTAATTCTCCATTACCTTATTTAATTTTGTGATTGTTAGTTGATTTTATTTTGTTTATTAGTTTTTCATTAGTTTTATTATTAAATTAATAAAATTGAGATAATACAAAGCTGATAATTATTAGATTAAAATTGATATTTATCTCTGTGGGAACGATACATAACCTATCATTATATTACTTGTTGATCATGTATACTTGCGTGTCGTGCTTAATTAGATTACACCCAACACAACCGCCTCTCTGAACCTCTTCACGTACTAGCTCAAACTCTCATTTAGCTATTGCTTGATCTGCATAAGGGAAGCTGTCAACTTTCACCTCCTTTTGTTACTCCTGAATTGGTCATGGAATTTGTCGCAAAACTCCTTCCATGACCCGATGGAGTTGGGCGGTAGCAATGTCGTCCATAATCGGGCACCTTTTTCGGATTCGTGACAAATATATGGCACCAGGCGGCATCAGAGTGATCATAGTAGCGCATGAGATGTTCATATGTGTGTGTATGATCATAGGGGTGTTAGGTTTGTATATAGCGCAAACATGCAATCAAATTACATAAAAGGTGCGGAAGCGTGACAAAATAAGAATTTAAAAATATTTCATACAAATCCATCACCATGATCATACTTTGTACAGAATTATCAATCAATAGAAAAGAGATGGAGATCAGATTCATACCCTTACAAAAAATAGCTTCCTCAGGTACGAGTTCACCTCAAATTCCTTTCATGTTCTCCTTGAATTCACCGGGTTGGATTCTTTCCTTTGATCAATGTTAGTCATCCAAGTGTTTGGCCTCTGTAGGTGATCCACCAAAAGAAGAACAAGTATTCAAGAATATGGGTATTTGGCAAAACCCTAGATTCCGTCTCTATAGAATTATACATACTCTCGCAACTCTTGGAATTGTGTGTAGTGTAACCTTAATCCATAATAAGACTTTCTTATTTATAGATGTAGGCAACCCTCCTAAACAATTTTGGGATTGGGTTTTATTTTAATTAATTAAACTCCTTTAATCAATTAGGCTCCTAATCCAATTAAGAATTATGAGAGTACTTTATTAATTAATTCCCAAACACCTTTAGGAATTAAACTAATAATAATAAGACTCCTCTTATTAATTTATATTTAATATTTCTAAAATATTAAATATTAAGTTATTTAATTTATTCTATCACCATATATTAAATTAAATACATTTAACTTATTATTACGATTATGTCATTTACTTCTTTAATAAATATTTTTTCTTTTGTGGTGTGACCCTTTAGGTTCTCCATATTAAACCAGTTGTGAATAAATCAATTAGAACCGTTCTAATCTTATTTAAATAAATAAATTAAACTATAACATTTATTCTACAATAAGGGTAAACTCCTTTAGCGATCAACAACTTTTTAGATAATATAAATTTCAACATTAATCATAAAAGAACCTTTGAGTAAATAGTTACCGTACAATTTAATATTTCCGCCATACAATGTTCCAATTAAATATAAGTCATATTTTATTTAATTATATGTATTTCGATTCTCAAATGTCCAACTCTAAATAATGCAAATTAGAAACTCATTTCTAATTTCCTTCCACCTTGCTCAAGGACATTCTCTCCTTTTACTAGAAGTGGTAGATTTTTTGTTGATCATTCATTGTCTCCATGTACAACTTATTATACCCAAGCATACCCTTTGATATACCCTAAGGGTCTTAAGGGACATGTTAAAGTATAACTCATCATACACAAGATGCTATGATGATCTCAAGTCTAAGGATCACTTGTACTACTATCACTACAGATATTCCTATTGTCAGACAAGTAAAACTCCATTAGGTATTCCTTAACGAGCCTCGTTCATTGAACTTATTCTCCAATAAGCACCTACATACTTGTTTTAGTGTCTCCACACAAATGATCATAAGATCAATCATCTTCATCAAATAACAAAGCAACGTATGTACCAATGGATTCACTAATCCCCTTTTTAGTAATCCAACGATTGGGAACAATTTTAGTTTTAAACTATCTAAGAATTTAGAGCTCATTAGCATGATCTCATCATAATTCTAAAAGTATTGTTTAAAACTATAGGTTTATCCCATATTAAATATGACGGCACCATTTAGTTAAATTAAAAACCTTTAGTAAATGACTATTTTTATTAATTAATAAATACGATTGTTACAAAGTATATGCTTTATCATATCAAATAAGATTGGCTTGTGTGCATACTACTTTCAAGGGGTTGCCCGTGTTGTAAGTTTCCATAGGTGGCATCTTCTTCTTCGGGTCGGCCAGTAACTTGTTCACTTGAGTCACTGTCTTTAACTTCTACTCCAACTCCACAAGCTTTTACATGACTGGGTCAATTTCTCCTCCAGGGGATGCTATGACGCCCCCTAACACGAGTACCTTTAAACTTCGAATTTGGTGCTCCACGGTACTTCTCATTTAATCATAATAATAATGACATAAAGGTAATTACTCTAATTCACAGGTTCTCAGACCTTTAAGTCTTCAACACATTTTAAAGTATTAAGTAAGTATTACAATACTTCTAATTATTACAGATAGTTATAACTATCTTTTACTCATCCCTCTTTCCTATGTCCTTACGGGACCCTTCAATCTAATCTGCCTTCGTTGTAAATATTTAATTTAAAGCAATGATGAGCTACAAAGCTCACCAAGTGTAAGCATTTGAATAAAAAATAAAATCAAGAATCACGTTACTATTTCTACAACTGAATAATAGATGTGAAAGCATTTCGAATAAATAGGAATAACAATAGCAAATTCCTTTTTATTTAACATTTTTGAAACGACGTACTGAGAGGTCAAAAGATCTCGAACATTTTTTTTCTCAAGGGTTCAACAGTAATTCAACTATTAATCGGTCTGGCTTTCGGGTACGTTGGGTGATCAGCTTAGTATACCCTATGTTGCACAACACTCTGGCTAAACGACTATATGTGCTTATTTGACCACCTTAGGGGTTTGTCGAGATTTTTTCGATGTAAAAATACCCCAATATTAGGGTTGTTCATCTCAGATTGGGGTCAGAACCCGAAAACAATTTTTGTGGATAGCTCTACCTATCATCAATAATATTTCAAAGATTTATTTTTAAATCGATAAAATATTTAAATGTGTCTAGTCGGAACAAATGGCATTGACATACATCTCAAACAGTTCATGTAATATTTAACTTTAAAAACTTGAACAAGTTATGCATTATAGCAAAATGTTAAACAATTTATGCATTATAGTATAGATGAACACTTATACCATTAATAGATAGTTTGTATAAGTTTGAAGGTTGCACAATCGATAAATATTGTGTAAACCGAAGCCATAAGAATTACTCATAAGAATATATACTCAAAAACTGACATTTAAACGAAAGTTGAATGGAGATAGAATACTCGCCTCAAGCGTCTTCTATACTTTGACGTTAATTGTTGGGTTGAATCTAATTACGCACAACACGCAAGTATACGTGGTCAACAAGTAATAAAGTGATAAGTTGAGTATCGTTCCCACAGAGAATTATTTAACAAAAATCACCAAGTACTAACCCTTAACCAACTCAATCTTATTTAAACGAATGAATTTCAAATTATATAAATTAAACTACTATTAAATTCCACTAGTTAAATTAAGATAACAGAGATTTAAGATCACAACTTCACTTATTACTTCATTTAAGTTAAAACACTTCTCATCAATTATTCTCTATCCTAAATTGTTAATCAAGAACACTAAAGCAGATAAAACCACCTCTCGATGCATAATACCCATATTTAACGTCAATCCACAATTAAGATAGAAATCCGTTAAACATCTTAAGCAACTAACCCACTATATCTCTATGTGAATTACAATTGAAGAAGGTTGAAGAATAAGTTCTCTATCCGATTACATGCGGTGTCAAGCATATCTCTACCTTAACACTCATCAAGTTTAAGCTACTAACAAAATCCTGAACACATGCTATCATGATAAGATCTAAATCAATACTTCATCTCTCGAGTTCATATAGATTATCACGGTAATTAATGGCCAATCAATTAAGTCCAAATCACAATAGACAATCCTCATAATAGAACATAATAATTGATAGCAAAGCATATTAAAATAAACTACACAATAAGATCCATTGTAATCTCAAACAAAGAATTAGTTCATTGAATTAAAACTAAGAATCCACACTTGAAATAACATTAAAAGATAAAAATAAGAGTAGAGTAAAGAATAAATCTATTGTCGCCAAATCTCCATCTTCCTCAAGCTCCCCGCTCTTGATCTTGATGGTCTTCAAGTTGCTTCAATCTCAAATCTTATTAGAACTAGTGTTTTGATCTAATTTACTCTAATCTAATCTAATTGAATCCTCTCTCTAGTCTCTAATCTCCCTAATCCTTGTGATTCTCCTCCTTTTATAAGTCTCTTTATATGTCTTTAAGTCCTCTTGGAAGTTCTCTTGGAAGTCATTGTGTCAATCGGATCGAAACAATCCTTCCCGGACTCAAATTGGACCAAAATTCGCATTTTCGCGCATTTTCCGGTCATACCCCCACCCTGACGGGGGTCTAGGCTTGTTTTGGGCCCGCCCTGGCAGGCTAGGGGCCTGTCTTGTGACTTGCATGCCAACCCAGGAAGCGGTTTTGCGAAGGAAAATTTTCTGCTCTGACATCCTTTGGGAAAACGGCTATAACCTTTGATCCAGGAAGAGTTACGAGGCCTGTCACCTATCAAATCGAAGATATCGACAAGATCTACAACTTTTGGTCTTTGAGATTTTAGAAACAACGAACAGATGAAGGTCGAAATTGGGCTGGAAGTGACTGCTATGCAAATGGCCAACCAAAACAGTGACGTTCGACGTCCGTTGGTACAAATGTCATAACTCTTGCATCCGAACTCCGATTGGAATGATTCAAGTTGTTCCAGAAAGCTAAGAAGAAGATCTACAATGTAATCCAAGTTCCAAACCAAGAACATGAAATAAACATAAAAGCCCAAACGATGTCCGGATTGCTTTTCTTTGCATTTTCATACCAATTCTTTGCGATTTTAACTCCCAAGCATATAATCTACAAAAAGAACACAAAGAGTATGAAAAGTAACTAAGAAACATGAGATTAAGAAACTAATTCAAGTAATAGATACCGGATAAGTAGGTATAAAACCTACTTATCAAATACCCCCAAACTTAAACCTTTGTTTGTCCTCAAGCAAAAACACAAAATAATAATGCAATGCAATGCAACTAATCTACATGCCTACGAATTCAGCAGTAATGTAAGAAACAAGTCTATTCAATCGGCCTTAGAAAAATCAAGTAAACACGATAATACATTATATCAGAACAAATCAATAATTTCTCAATCAATCATCAAATCTTAGACTGTTATCACTAATATAGTGCGTGTGTGCTCCACAACAATGTTAAATGATATAAAATCAAATTTAACACATAACAAGTCTCTTCAAAGGAATCATATAGTGTAAACTCAAGAAATCCCAAAACAAGCTAGATCCAACTAAAATCAAACAATTACCAATATCGAGGGTCAACATGGGATACTTATGCTTCATTTATCACTTACGGGGGCTTTTTGCTCTTATTTCCCGTTTTATTCATTTTTTTTCTTTTGGTTTACATACACATAGCTATGCAATATCTTATTCCCTTAGGCTTTTCAATGTTACCTTAACGAGCTTTCGACCAACGACTCCCAGACCATTAAGACCTTAGGGCGCTAGGTGTAAAGACAATCCCCTCGGGCTTACTTACTCAAGTAACAAAGGCCACAAAACTAGACAAACACTCCACGGTGTTTATTCATACTTTTTCTTTTTCTTTTTTTTCCCCCATTTTTTTCTTCTTTTTTTTATAGCTTATATACTCCAAATATTCTCCCAAACTTAGGTTCTTGTCTAACTTTAGCCATCACTATTTATTCTTGTCATTCTTTCATTCAAACTAGCATTATCCTTTAGAATCCCATTATGTATCAATTTAAACTCAATCAATCAACAAGTTGTTTTTACTGTGCTATCCTTATTATACCAGTTTCAAACAAAAAAAGACTCAATTAATAATAAGAAATCACATCAAAGCTCTAATAGTCAGTACTATACTTGTCTACCCAATTCTAATCTCATCATGGCCAAAATAAACTGTAACTATCTAACAGCTGGAATCATGCAAGATGAACATATTAACTAACTATTATTATTTTTTATATATATAAATAAAAACTATTATGCAACTACTCTACGGAATTGGCAGCGACGATCATTTTCCTATCCATTGGACCTCCAATACCTGCAATGAAGAGAGACAACATAGATTAGAATAACACTTAGATTCCTATCTACTAAATAAACTAGGAAAACATATAAATAATAATAAAAAATTCTTGGGTTGCCTCCTAGTTAGAGCTTGAATTATAGTCTTTCAGCCTGACTTTGTCTGGTCAACGCTATCCAATTCCTCTGCGGTAATTGAGGAACCCTTCATCTATCGGAAATAATATAGCTTTTGGTAGGTTCCCATTTGTGATAGCCAATGCATCAAAGTCACCTAGCATGCTCTGATTTGATATGCTCTCATTCGAGAATGTCCCACAGCTAGGTGTTTTCTCCATTGTGTATGTGATCACTTTGGGGCATGGAAGCTTTTCACACACAATGGGCTCTTCGTCTATCTTCTCTTTCTCGTCCCACCATGGATTCAAAATTGTACTCGCTCTTATGTCATCAACAGCTTCGCCGACGACATGACTACCAAGTGGGCATGATTTTGCAAATCTGATCGACTCTTTGATCTTTGGTGGAGACCCATTTAGATCTTCGTGGACCTCTATTTCATTATCCCCAATTGTCTCCGCACTTCCTATATCTTGTGGCTCATCCAGTTGCAGATTTGGTTCAGGTTCTCTGTCAATTTCGTCATCCATGTCATAAAACCGAGTGTTTAGAGGAAGGTTTCTTATGGCTTTGGTCATTTGCTCTATCTAATCCGTAAGATTTTGAATTGACCTAGCTTGATTACTCATTTTCTCCTCATTTGCTGCTACGAACTTGGAAAACAATTCCTCCAACCTTGAATTAGCTGTCTCTTGTGACACTGGAGGTGGACATGAAAATTCCGGTGTGTATGATAGATTTAGAGCGTAATGTTGGTCTTCATAAGTATCGCTCCATGACGAATCCGGGTGATACCCCCAAACTTGATGATAATTAGCATATGTATAATCGTTGAGGTATTCACCACCATGTTTTCCCGGCCCAAAAGTAACGGTGCATTGATGATTTCGGATGATTACCGAGACAATAATTGCAAATCGCCACACTTTGATGACGCGTTGTCTTTGCAAAAGCATCCAACCTCCTCGAAAGTGTCTCAATCATTTGCCGATAATGCAGAAAGTGTCGCGGGTCCATCATTCTCCGCTCCCCTTGGCTGAGTCATTCTTGTATACGACCATTTATAATTAAATTCCGCCATGGTATCTGAAAAGAAAGAAATATAGGAAGAGAATTAAAAATAAAAATAAAAATGTTTAAATTAAGACTAATTTGATTGAAATTAATATTGGTAAATATTTATTAAATTAATTCCCCAGCAACGGCGCAAAAAACTTGTTGGGTTGAATCTAATTACGCACAACACACAAATATACATGGTCAACAAGTAATAAAGTGATAAGTTGAGTATCGTTCCCACAGAGAATTATTTAACAAAAATCACCAAGTACTAACCCGTAACCAACTCAATCTTATTTAAACGAATGAATTTCAAATTATATAAATTAAACTACTATTAAATTCCACTAGTTAAATTAAGATAACAGAGATTTAAGATCACAACTTCACTTATTGCTTCATTTAAGTTAACACACTTCTCATCAATTATTCTCGATCCTGAATTGTTAATCAAGATCACTAAAGCAGATAAAACCACCTCTCGATGCATAATACCCATATTAACGTCAATCCACAATTAAGATAGAAATCCGTTAAACACCTTAATCAACTAACCCACTATATCTCTATGTGAATTACAATTGAAGAAGGTTGAAGAATAAGTTCTTTATCCGATAACATGCGGTGTCAAGCATATCTCTACCTTAACACTCATCAAGTTTAAGCTACTAACAAAATCCTGAACACATGCTATCATGATAAGATCTAAATCAATACTTCATCTCTCGAGTTCATATAGATTATCACGATAATTAATGGCCAATCAATTAAACAATTAAGTCCAAATCACAATAGACAATCCTCACAATAGAACATAATAATTGATAGCGAAGCATATTAAAATAAACTACACAATAAGATCCATTGTAATCTCAAACAAAGAATTAGTTCATTGAATTAAAACTAAGAATCCACACTTGAAATAACATTAAAAGATAAAAATAAGAGTAGAGTAAAGAATAAATCTGTTGTCAGCAAAATCTCCATCTTCCTCAAGCTCCTGCTCTTGATCTTCAATGGTCTTCAAGTTGCTTCAATCTCCAAATCTAATTAGAACTAGTGTTTTGATCTAATTTACTCTAATCTAATCTAATTGAATCCTCTCTCTAGTCTCTAATCTCCCTAATCCTTGTGATTCTCCTCCTTTTATAAGTCTCTTTATATGTCTTTAAGTCCTCTTGGAAGTTCTCTTGGAAGTCCTTGTGTCAATCGGATCGAAACAATCCTTCCCGGACTCAAATTGGACCAAAATTCGCATTTTCGCGCATTTTCCGGTCATACCCCCACCTTGACGGGGGTCTAGGCTTGTTTAGGGCCCGCCCTGGCGGGCTAGGGGCCTGTCTTGTGACTTGCATGCCAACCCAGGAAGCGGTTTTGCGAAGGAAAATTTTCTGCTCTGACATCCTTTGGGAAAACGGCCATAACCTTTGATCCAGGAAGAGTTACGAGGCCTGTCACCTATCAAATCGAAGATATCGACGAGATCTACAACTTTCGTTCTTTGCGATTTTAGAAACAACGAACAGATGAAGGTCGAAATTGGGCTGGAAGTGACTGCTATGCAAATGGCCAACCAAAACAGTGACGTTCGACGTCCGTTGGTACAAATGTCATAACTCTTGCATCCGAACTCCTATTGGAATGATTCAAGTTATTCCGGAAAGCTAAGAAGAAGCTCTACAATGTAATCCAAGTTCTAAACCAAGAATATGAAATAAACATAAAAGCCCAAACGATGTCCGGATTGCTTTTCTTTGCGTTTTCATACCAATTCTTTGCGATTTCAACTCCCAAGCATATAATCTATAAAACGAACACAAAATACATGAAAAGTAACTAAGAAACATGAGATTAAGCAATTAATTCAAGTAACAGATACCGGATAAGTAGGTATAAAACCTACTTATCATTAATCGCCCTTTGAAAGTCCTATACATTTAGTGCACATTGACATACCAATTAACCACGTATAATTTTCACTCATAGTTTACAATAACTCTATTCCATGTTTTATAATATTTGTTTCATTAAACTCTGAAAACTATTTAAGTTAGTTAATATTTGACTTGGCGTTTTGGCATTCATACGTCGTACGTTCGACTTGTCTAACCCGAATGCTTAACCGACTCGCTATTGTGTATGATTGATACATCTAATACCACTACCATTCCTTAGTTTACATTCCTTGTGACACCCCCAAATCCCGGTACTTCATTATGTCAAGATTTGGTGTTCACGTAATCAAAACATTCATATATAACTACCTAATCATAATAAATTGAATAATAAAAACCTGCCCATATAGGATTACTTTAATAAAAACATTATCTCCCAGGTTCTCTAACCTTTAATACAATCATTCAAGTGCAGAAATTAAATTATTACATCACATCATTATTAAAAGTCTATCATCATAACGATAAAACAAAATTACAAGTCTTCATCAGTTGTACATTTTTCCCTTTCCTTTGCTAGTTGTAGGTTTATCTACCTTCTCAACCATAGCTGCAAAAAATGTATAAATATGCAAGAGTGAGCAAACAAAGCTCACTTGAAATAAGAATAAATATCTTTACGTCATTTGCCAAATAATAGGCTCAATAGAACTGAATGATATGTTCTATTAACATTACAACATTTGCCAATTCATAGGCTCAATAGAACTGGATGATTTGTTCTATTAACATTCTTAAATATACTACTGAGGTTCAAATGACCATGAACCATGTCCATAGTTATAAGTAATCTTTCAACTTTAACTTTAACAGTCATATGACTATAAAGACTCCACGTACTTAGGGGGATCAATCCTTCGTACAATGTATTGTGCACAACCATTTCAACGCTAAGCGTAAACCCCTAAACATAGGGTTATTTATCTCAGTATTTAGAGTGCAAGTCCACACCAAAGAAAGTTTGGTTTGGATAAGCTTTCAAGGGTAATTGAAGTTTAATGATCATCAACTGGGGAACTAGTTGAATCAACAATGATTGATAATACAATAGTTGTTTAATAACAACATAGCTTAGAACATTTGAGAATCATAAATGAACTGATTCTACATATCAACTCATGCTTGAAATAGCTATAGAACATAAGCATTCAATAAAATGAATAAAATGGTTAACCTTTGCTTGAATAGTAAAATAAGCTAAGGTTCGAGTCTTATAACATTAGAAATGATATTCCTAAACGTACATTTAACTGATAGCAAGCTGGAAACTAAAAACTTGTCCAACAATGTATTATCTCATACAAAGAATTAAAACAGTTCAATAATAGAGACGAGAGTTCAAAATTATGTTCATTATACAATAATAGAACTTAAGAAACTTGCTTAACTGTAAACAAGTTAGAATGACTCAATCAATAAAATATTAAAACTCACGTTCACCTATACACAGTATTAAAACCACAACATCTATTAGACATACTAATATTCACTTTTCAATATAAAACACATTACTAGCTAAACTTGTTATTTTAACACAAGTCTTAAGCTACCATTTACATTTCAGAATTCCCAAGTGTTAATCATCACAACACTTAACTAACGTTCATTATATAAATTAGGTTATCACATAATGCGTTTTTGATTTACTATTCATTTTGCAACTTTGAATTCATAATACATATAACACAACTCTGTATTAGCCTTGTTGTTACATGTTGGACACATTACCATAACCTTTAGTTAAGCCACAAAGAATGACCAAAATCTGCAGAATTAGCAGACTTCAATGTCTGGAAATGGGCACTTTCGCGTGGCATGCTTGAGTTTTTCTAATGGAGGTCGCATATGTCTGCGCGCTAAGGGTCGTGCTGCGTGCTGTGATGCACATAACCCAGTTTTATAGAACAGAGTCTCGTCACTTTTCTTAAGCCAACTAACACGAATTTCACCCACCAAACAATGATAATAAGACGAAAGATAAATATACAACTATCATAAACATGATTGCTCATATTTACAACCAATTAGAACAATTTAACACTAACTGAAACTATTTTAATTTCTCAAAACTCATGTTTTTCATAAAAACTCAATTTTCTTGACATTCATTCTAGAAATCATTACTGTAATTTCAAAACATGGTCAAATCATCTCATTCAAATTACATTTTGTTCGTATCTCAACAAACTAGCATAAAAAAAACTCATTTAACATCTTAGCATGCAATTTAACCATCAAAATTGGTACTTACATAGCTACATATGAAAACATAAACACTGACATCATTTTCTTTTACTGTTATCCGAAAATTAACATGCGATTTTCTTATTTGACATAAACTCTAGCATTATAAACATATACAATTGCAATTACGAACTATATAAATTCACAATTCAACAATTGCTTATTACAGAACATGAGAAAATTCTTGTCGTCCAACACAACTACATATATATTATCACAGTTATGAACATACCTTTTGTTGTTTGACAGAAATTCTTGCTAAACACACTGAAATTGTTGTGAAGATTCACAAGTTTCCTCTCAAATCTCTCAAGCTCTCTATCACTCTCTCTGAACTCAGACTAGTATGTGTACAACTAAAAACAAACTAATAGCCAATATGCGTAATATCAAAACACAAAACTGATAGGGCTTTAATAGCCATCATCAGTTATCAAAATAACGTATACATTATAAATATGTTATATTTATTATTTTATTTATTTAATTTAATTTAAAAATCTAGAAATCTCAAAAGCCATAAGGCTTGTTTGGCAAAAACTCTTTAAATTTTAAAGAATTAATATATCAAGCCTTGTTTGGCAAAAACTAAATTAAACTACTTTAATTTATTTTAATAACACCTTATAATATAGTTATTTGCCACACTATATTTAATCAAGCTTTCATATTTATTTTAATTAATTCAAATCAAAATTAATTAAATAAATCCTTTAATCACAAAACACAATACAAATAATTAATCATTAAATTAAAATATCAATATAATAATCATTTCCTTAATTCATTAATTATTTATTTAATAAATAATTAACTAAATAAAATTAAATCAATTGAACAAATATTTATTCAATAAATATTTAATATTACATTTAAAATTACGGAATGTTACATTATTCCCTCCTTAAAAGGATTCTGTCCTCAGAATCACAATTCAAACAATCAAATAATCACATTCTTCCCTACTTACAAAGATTCTATCCCCAGAATCGAAGACATAGATTAAACAAATAACTCAGGGAAATTTTTCATCATTTCAGCTTCGAGTTCCCACGTTGCCTCTTCGCCATTGTGGTTTCTTCATATCACCTTCACAGAAGGTATCACTTTATTTCAGAGCACTTGTTCTTTCCTGTTGACTATCTGGATAGGAGTCTCTTCATAAGACAAATCTTTATCGAATTGCAATGGTTCGTACTCGATCACGTGCTTGTAATCAGGTTTATACGGTCGTAACACCGAAATATGAAAAACATTATGAATGTTTTCCAATTCTGGAGGTAGAGCTACCTCATAAGCCACTTCCCCCACTCTTCGTAATATCTCAAAAGGTCCAATAAATCTTGAGCTGAGCTTTCCTTTCTTGCCAAAATGAATTTTCCCCTTCCAAGGAGAAACTTTTAGGAAAATGAAATTTCCTACTTCAAATTCGCGATTCTGCCTATGTTAATCGGCATACTTTTTTTTGTCTATCTTGGGCTACTACCAATCTTATCCTGATGAGTTTGACAGCTTCAACAGTTTGTTGTACCAGTCCTGGTCCTAACAGTTGGCGTTCACCGACTTCATCCCAAAGACGGTGGAGTTCGCACTTTACGTGCCGACAATGCCTAGTAAGGTGGAATGCTGATGCTCGCGTGGTAACTGTTGTTGTAGGAAAATTCTACCAACGGTAAATGTTCATCACAGCTTTCTTTGAAATCCATGACGCATGCTCTCAGCATATCTTCCAACGTTTGGATTGTTTGTTCACTTTGCCCGTCGGTTTGCAGATGGTATGCTGTACTCATTCGCAACTGTGTTCCCATACATTCTTGTAGTCTCTTCCAGAAGTTTGATGTGAACCTTGGATCTCTGTCTAACACAATTGACACTGGAACTCCATGTCTTGACACGATCTCTTTAATGTACAGTTTCGCTAGCTGATCAAGATTAAATCTAATCTTTATTGGCAAAAAGTGTGCAGATTTTGTCAATCTGTCCACTATTACCCATATCGCATCGTATCCTTTCTGAGTCGTTGGAAGTCTTACCACAAAATCTATTGTGATATGCTCCCATTTTCATTCTGGTATTTCCAACGGTTGAAGTAACCCGCTTGGTCGTTGATGTTCAGCTTTCACCTTCTGACACGTCAAGCATTTTGCAACGCATTCTGCAACGTCTCTTTTCATATTCGGCCACCAAAAATGTCGCTGCAAATCTTGATACATCTTTGTACTTCCTGGATGAATCGAATATCTTTTGTTGTGTGTTTCGGTCAAGATTTCATCTTTAAGCTCCGGCACTGCTGGAAACCAAATTCTTCCCTCGAATCGTAGTAGTCCTTCGGTGTCGATCTTGTATTTTACATCACTACCGTCAACCACTTTCTCTTTTATCGTTTCGCATTCTTTATCTTGTAGTTGAGCACTCTTCACTTTGTCCACCAAAGTTGGACTAGCATCTATCTGGAATAGTCGTTCATCGGATTTCTTTGGAAATTTGATTTCCAATTCTAGCTTTGTCATTGTTGAAATAAGCTCCTCCTGAGTAGTTATCAACATCAACTTCTCCCAACCCTTCCTGCTTAAAGCATCTGCAACCACATTCGCTTTGTCCGGGTGATAAAAGATCTCACAATCGTAATCCTTTATCAATTCCATCCATCTTCTTTGTCGCATATTCAGGTCCTTCTGTGTGAAAATATACTTCAGACTTTTATGGTCTATGTAGATTTCAAATTTCTCCCCATAAAGATAGTGTCTTCATATCTTGAGAGCAAATACTACTGCAGCCAATTCCAAATCATGAGTCGGATAACCTTTCTTATAATCCTTCAGTTGTCTTGATGCATACACAATTACTTTGTCGTTCTGCATAAGAACACAACCCAATCCCTTATGTGAGGCATCACTATACACCACAAAGTTACCTGTACTATCTGGTAATGACAACACAGGTACCATGCTTAATTTCTTCTTCAAATCCTGGAAACTTCTTCATATTTCTTTGTCCAAACAAATTTCACAGTTTTCCTGGTCAAATTTATTAATGGAGTGGCTATCTTAGAAACATCTTGAATAAATCGTCTGTAATAACCGGCCAGTCCCAAGAAACTCCTCACTTCCGACGGTGTTCTTGGTTGTTCCTAATTGATTACAGCTTCCACTTTTGATGGATCCACGGAAATTCCATCTTTGTCAATCACGTGCCCATGAAATTGCACACGGTCTAGCCAAAATTCGCACTTAGAGAATTTTGCGTACAACTTTTCCTTTCTTAGTGTTTCCAATGTTAAACGTAAGTGTTCCACGTGTTCTTCTTGAGTATTGGAAAACACCAGAATGTCATCGATAAATTCCACAACAAACTTGTAAAAGAATGGTTTAAACACCCTATTCATCAAATCCATGACTGCAGCAGGTGCATTGGTTAAACAAAAAGACATCACCAGAAACTCATAATGTCCATACCGAGTTCTGAATGTCATTCGTGGTATATCCTCCTTCCTCACTTTCAGTTGGTGATACCCACTTCTCAAATCTATTTTTGAGAAGTATTTAGCACCCTTCAACTGATCAAACAAGTCATCTATTCTTGGAAATGGATATTTATTTTTAATAGTGACTTTGTTTAATTCTCTATAATCAATGCAAAGACGCATTGACCCATCCTTCTTATTCACGAATAACATCGGTGCTCCCCACGGTGATACACTTGGTTGAATATATTTCTTATCTAGCAACTCTTGCAACTGTACCATCAGTTCCTTCATTTCTACTGGAGCCATTCTATATGGGGCCTTCGATATCACTGTTGTTCCCGGCACTAAGTCGATTACGAACTCAATTTCTCTGTCAGGCGGAAGTCCTGGCAAATCCTCTAGAAATACATCCTCAAATTCCCTCACCACTGGTATCTCTTCCAGTTTCACATTCTTTTTCTAAGTATCGACTATGTAAGCTAAATAGCCCACACAGCCTTGACTCAACAATTTCTTGGACTGCATAATCGTCAGACATTTCATTTGTCTAGGCGACTTGCTACCATAGAATACTACCTTTGACGGGGTCATAAGGTTTACACACTTCTTTTAGCAATTAATTACCGCTCAATTTTTGAACAGCCAATCCATTCCCAACATAACATCAAACTCCCCAAGTCTAATCGGAATCAAATCTACCATCAAGATATTCTCCTTAATGTTCACCTTACAGTTCTTATGTACGAATCTAACAGGGATTATCTCTTTATTCACAATTTCTATGTTCAAAGGGAAATTCAGTTCTTCTCTAGGCAATTCTAACCTCTTAGCAAATTCATCAGAGATAAACGAGCAAGTAGCACCCGAATCAAATAATACATAAGCATCAATATCATTGATTGGGATAATATCTGACACGACATCTTTTGATTGCACAACATCTTGCACAGTCATGTTGAAAGTTCTAGCTGTGGGTTTGTTTGATGTTGTACCTCCACTGTTACCTCCATCGCTTCTGGTTGTCACTCCATCCTTCTTCTTAGGGCATTCACGAGCAAAGTGATCCTTGGATCCGCACGTGAAGCACATGTTCTTCTTAGGTTGAGTGCAATTTGGGGCAATGTGACCCTCCTGGCCACAATTGAAGCATACTCATTTCCCCATCAAGCACACACCCTTGTGAAACTTACCGCATGTCGCACATGCTTTAAACTTCTTGTCTTGCTGACTACCCTGCTATTTTCCAGCACCCACGTTTCCATTCCACTTCCTCTTCAAGTTCTTTTTGTTGTTGTTGTTATTGTTGTTGTTGTTGTTGTTTCCACTACTACTACCTCCATTCTTAATCTCCACCTCATTCTTCTTCTTTTTCTGTTCCTGAATGAACTTTGTCACTGCCTCGCCTCCACCTTCAGCGAGTATTTCTTTCCCCATCATTCCTGCAAAAGTCTTCAATTGAAATAGGGAAACCATATTGTACAACCAGGGCTTCAGTCCCTGTTCAAATCTCTTCGCCTTGCATTCGTCTGTGCTGACTTGATAAGGCGCAAACCTCGCCAACTCATTGAATTTAGCGGCATACTCAGATACCATCATCGTTTCCTGCTTCAGTTCTAGAAATTGCACTTCCAGCTGACCCTTTGAACTCTCGGGGAAATAAGTCTCGAAGAATATCTCCTTAAACCTATCCCAGGTCATTATCCCTGGTCCTTCTCGAGTTTTATTGGCCTGCCACCAATAACTAGCTTCTGCTTTCAACATGAATGTTGCGAAAGCAGTCTTCTGATCATCCCCTACCCTAGCAACATCGAACACCTTTTCTATCTCTATAATCCAAGTCCGTGCCTCGACTGGATTCATTGACCCTCGAAATTCAGGTGGTCCAACCGCCTTGAACTCCTTAAATGTTGTTCATTGGTTATGTGGTTGATTCTGCAATGCTCTTGTTAGTAACGTTACTAATTGTTGAACTGGGTTAGCATCAACATTGTCGTTATTGTTGGTTCCTTCGGTGGTTCTCTGTCATGGTGGTTGACGTCTGGGAGGCATTTTCTGTTAAAAATACACTTATTAGCTTATTATTCAACTCTTTTAAGTAATTTCTACTTAACTTGCCTCCACAAAAGAAATAAACATATAATCACGTAACACTTTGAATAAAATAACAACTTTTATTTATTCATAACCTCTTTGAAAATATAAAACAATAGCATCACTGCTATTTACATTACTTTCCTGAACTACAAAAGTTTCAGGACAACATCATCGTCATATCCCATAGGTTACATAACACTTGGGATTTACAATTTATTTAACATATTTTAATCGCATAACGACTACGATGTTCTACTAAGATACTGATTAGCCTTACTACATTCTTCCTCCATAATCCGGAACATTATTCTGCGATCTAATACATATGATGGCAGTGTCTCGAACTGAATCGGAGAACCCATGACCCGATCTTGAGCTCGATTAACCACGGTGTTGAATACTCTATTCATCTCTTCCATCTTCATTCTCTTTGCATGTGCGTCTTTCACCGTTATCCCGGCTCGTTGAAACATCCCCTCATATGCGTCTTCGGCTCTTGCCCTCTTCGTAGCTTCTTCCTTAAGTTTGCTCTTTAGTTCTGCTACCTCCTCGATTAGTTGTTCTTTCTCTCCTTCAGTCTGTTCTAGCTTATCCTTGACATTAGTCAGTCGCTCCTCATGATCCTAGATCTCATCGTCTTTCTGCGTCATTGCAGTCTGTTGTTCAGCTACTATCTCTTGCAATTCCTCGACTGTACCCTGAAGTTCCACGTTATGGTCGTAGACTTCATCGTACATTCGAGCAGTTACCGAGGTTAGTGGAGTCTCCACCTCCTCGTCCTCGTCATCCTCATCCTCCTGTGGCAACTCAACGGGATCCTCCTCACCGTCTCCACATCATCATCCTCATCTTCAACCACTGTGACCAACGGGGCTGACTTCCATGGCAGTAGTTGTTCCCAAATAACCTAAATGTCGCAAGGCTCCTCCTCTATAGGTATCTGAGGTCTATCCTCCCTAGCATGGTTGGATTCTCTGACATAAGTCATCCTGACAATAAAATTTTAAGTTTTTAATCATTAATCATTACTACTCTACACTCACGAGCACATAAGTTATAAACACATAAGCACATAAGTGTTTTATTACTCCTTCCTTAAAGCTCGATAAGAGTTAATCACCACTATCTTTTCAAAGGTTACTTCCTAAGGCTTTTCCCCACCTAAGGTTCATAACCTAAGGCTTTGATACCAACTTGTGACACCCCCTGAAACAACCCGGGTCAAATCCCGAGTCCGGAATAAATCTCGGGACAAATCCCAAGTCCGAATCGAATCAAATCCATCAAAATAAGGCCTCAAACTACTAGCCCAATAGTATCTTCTTCGGTCATCTTAGCCCACCACAGGCTCCCAAAAGGTCATGACTTGAAGGTACTATTGGTAGTTACTTAATTCCTCATATACGGACAAATTTTCGCCCTATCTTTCGATGTGGGACTGGGGTGTTACAAACTCCCCCACTTAATTTTTTGATGTCCCCGTCAGAATCCAATCACACACGCCGCCCAAAGATCTTTGCCTCTCTAGCCATTATGGGATAATACGAGCTTTCGAGAGTCGGCTTTGATACCATATAAAACAACCCGGGTCAAATCCCGAGTCCGGAACAAATCTCGGGTCAAATCCCAAGTCCGAATCGAATCAAATCCATCAAAATAAGGCCTCAAACTACTGGCCCAATAGTATCTTCTTGGGTCATCTTAGCCCACCACAGGCTCCCAAAAGGTCATGACTTGAAGGTACTATTGGTAGTTACTTAATTCCTCATATACAGACAAATTTTCCACCTATCTTTCGATGTGGGACTGGGGTGTTACACCCCCAAATCCCGGTAATTCATTACCTCAAGATTTGGTGTTCACGTAATCAAAACATTCATATATAACTACCCAATCATAATAAATTGAATAATAAAAACCTGCCCATACAGGATTACTTTAATAAAAACATTATCTCCCAGGTTCTCTAACCTTTAATACAATCATTCAAGTTCGAAAATTAAATTATTACATCACATCATTATTAAAAGTCTATCATCAAAACGATAAAAAAAAAATCACAAGTCTTCATCACTTGTACATTTTTCCTTTTCCTTTGCTAGTTGTAGGTTTATCTACCTTCTCAACCATAGCTGCAATAAATGTATAAATATTCAAGAGTGAGCAAACAAAGCTCACTTGAAATAAGAATAAATATCTTTACGTCATTTGCCAAATAATAAGCTCAATAGAACTGAATGATATGTTCTATTAACATTACAACATTATAGAACTGGATGATTTGTTCAATTAATATTCTTAAATATACTACTGAGGGTCAAATGACCATGAACCATGTCCACGGTTATAAGTAATCTTTCAACTTTAACGTTAACAGTCATATGACTATAAGGACTCCACGTACTTAAGGGGATCAATCCGTCGTACAATGTATTGTGCACAACCGTTTCAACGCTAAGCGTAAACCTCTAAACATAGGGTTGTTCATCTCAGTATTTAGACTACAAGTCCGTACCAAAGAAAGTTTGGTTTGGATAAGCTTTCAAGGGTAATTGAAGTTTAATGATCATCAACTAGGGAACTAGTTGAATCAACAATGACTGATAATACAATAGTTGTTTAATAACAACATAGCTTAGAACATTTGAGAATCATAAATGAAGTGATTCTACATATCAACTCATGCTTGATATAGCTATAGAGCATAAGCATTCAATAAAATGAATAAAATGGTTAACCTTTGCTTGAACAGTAAAATAAGCTAAGGTTCGAGTCTTATAACATTAGAAATGATATTCCTAAACGTACATTTAACTGATAGCAAGTTGAAAACTAAAAACTTGCCCAACAATGTATTAACTCATGCAAAGAATTAAAACAGTTCAATAATAGAGACGAGAGTTCAAAATTACGTTCATTATACAATAATAGAACTTAAGAAACTTGCTTAACAGTAAACAAGTTAAAATGACTCAATCAATAAAATTGATTTATTCAATAACAGTTAAGATAAGAAGCTTGCTCAATCAAAAGCATGAAGTTATACAATATAATATATGAACTAGCTCAACAAAAGTGTAGAGTTAGAAAACTTGCCTCGAGCGTAACCTAAAATATTAAAACTCATGTTCACCTATACACAGTATTAAAACCACAACATCTATTAGACATACTAATATTCACTTTTCAATATAAAACGCATTACTAGCTAAACTTATTATTTTAACACAAGTCTTAAGCTACCCTTTACATTTCAAAATTCCCAAGTGTTAATCATCACAACACTAAACTAACGTTCATTGCATAAATTAGGTTATCACATAACGCATTTTTGATTTACTATTCATTTTGCAACTTTGAATTCATAATACATATAACACAACTCTGTATTAGCCTTGTTGTTATATGTTGGACACATTACCATAACCTTTAGTTAAGCCACAAAGAACGACCAAAATCTGCAGAATTAGCAGCACTTGATTGTCCTGAAATGGGCACTTTCGGCGTGGTCAGCGTGAGTTTTGTCTTTGGGAGGTCATGGCGCTGCGCGCTCTAAGCGTTCTTGGCTACCGCGCATTTATATTACATAAACCCATTTTGAAGAACAGAGTCTCGACACTTTTCTTAAGCCAACTAACACGAATTTCACCAACCAAACAGTGATAATAACACGAAAGATAAATATACAACTATCATAAACATGATTGCTCATATTTACAACCAATTAGAACAATTTAACACTAACTGAAACTATTTTAATTTCTCAAAACTCATGTTTTTCATAAAAACTCAATTTTCTTGACATTCATTCTAGAAATCATTACTGTAATTTCAAAACATGGCCAAATCATCTCATTCAAATTACATTTTGTTCGTATCTCAACAAACTAGCATAAACAAAACTCATTTAACATCTTAGCATGCAATTTAACCATCAAAATTGGTACTTACATAGCTACATATGAAAACATAAACACTGACATCATTTTCTTTTACTGTTATCCGAAAATTAACATGCGATTTTCTTATTTGACATAAACTCTAGCATTATAAACATATACAATTGCAATTACGAACTATATAAATTCACAATTCAACAATTGCTTATTACAGAACATGAGAAAATTCTTGTCGTCCAACACAACTACATATATATTATCACAGTTATGAACATACCTTTTGTTGTTTGACAGAAATTCTTGCTAAACACACTGAAATTGTTGTGAAGATTCACAAGTTTCCTCTCAAATCTCTCAAGCTCTCTATCACTCTCTGAACTCAGACTAGTATGTGTACAACTAAAAACAAACTAATAGCCAATATGCGTAATATCAAAACACAAAACTGATAGGGCTTTAATAGCCATCATCAGTTATCAAAATAACGTATACATTATAAATATGTTATATTTATTATTTTATTTATTTAATTTAATTTAAAAATCTAGAAATCTCAAAAGCCATAAGGCTTGTTTGGCAAAAACCTTTTAAATTTTAAAGAATTAATATATTAAGCCTTGTTTGGCAAAAACTAAATTAAACTATTTTAATTTATTTTAATAACTCCTTATAATATAGTTATTTGTCACACTATATTTAACCAAGCTTTCATATTTATTTTAATTAATCAAATCACAATTAATTAAATAAATCCTTTAATCACATAACTCAATACAAATAATTAACCATTAAATTGAAATATCAATATAATAATCATTTCCTTAATTTATTAATTAATTATTTAATAAATAATTAACTAAACAAAATTAAATTAATTGAACAAATATTTATTCAATAAATATTTAATATTACATTTTAAAATTCTAGAATGTTACATTCCTCTAGACTATATTTTCAAAGTCCAATGTTTAGAACTCAGAAATACTAGTCAAACATGGCTGGGAACCACGTCGCTATAAAGAAACCACCACGGTTTGCATCTAATTGCACAACAGTCCTAAAAATGCCCAATTTGGACCCTGATCCTGACCTCAAATGTGACACCCCCAAATCTGGGTACTTCATTCCCACATAATTTGGTGTTCACTATCCAAACATTCATTTCTAACTACCCAAATAAAATAAAATTTAAACAATAAATCTTCTCATTAAAGGGTTACATCAATATATTTCCCAGGTTATCTAACCTTTAAAAACATTCATCAATTGCGGAAAAGTAAATAATTACATCACATAATTAAACCCAAGTCTGAAAATATAAATGTCAATAGATTTATAAGTCTTCAACACTTGTTCATCTTTCCTTTTCCTGTACTGGTGGTTGGCTCGTCAACCTTCTCAACTTTAGCTGTAATGGTTATATATATGCAAGAGTGAGCAAAACAAATGCTCACTTAAAGATAACATGATAACTGCCAATGAATAGGCTCATTTGAATTGAATAACATATCTTAACATCGATAATCAAGAACTGATATTGAAAATTATCTGAGAGTCACATGACCATGAACTATGTCCAAGGTTATAAGTATTTCTTTCAACTTAAACCTAAACAGTCCTTAAACTGTAGGGACTCCCCGTATTTAGGGTGATTAGCCCTTCGTACCATGTATTGTGCACAAACATCTAAACGCTTCGCATTAATCCCCTATAATAGGGTTGTTCATCTCAATTTTAATATAGAAGTCCACACCAAAGTAAGTTTGGTTTGGATAAGTTTGAAGTGTAATTTAGAGTTCAACGAACATCAACTAAGGATTAGTTAAATCAAAAGTTTAATGACAATGTGAGGGTGTAGCAACGACATGTTATAGAGAAAGTATGAACCACAAATGAATAGTATGATATATCAAAGTCATGCTTTAAGAACAACTTTCAAAGAATTAATGTAAGACCCCAACTTTTATGAATAAAGATTACTTTTTTTGAAATATATTTTTGAATATTATGGTGTGGATTTGATATATAAGTTGTGGGTAATATTTACAAATTTTGCAAAGTAAGCAAGTGGTTATAAAATATTCGATTGGTCGGGGAATATTCGTTTTGACAGGGAATATTCGTACGACGGCACAATTATTGGTGGACCCCACAATAGAAGTATTGTCGGAGTTAGAAAACGACAGAAATATCATTTTATAAAAATAACAGCGAAAGTTTTATCGTTAAACTGTTGAAATACTTCTATGGTAAAAAAGTACGAAGAATACGCGTGGTTGCATAGTAGCACACCGTATTGTACAGTATCTTAGATTATTGATGCTTACGTGAGAAGTCACTCAGTTTTATTCAATTATTATCACAGTAATTGCTGCATAGTATCTCTCATATTATTGATTCAATTATTGTCACAGTATAATCTGCACAATATTTTATATTATTAAATTAATAATTGAGCCGAAAAAGTTATTCATATTATTATTTGCATTATTGACGATCTCTAGAAAGTTCTGTCGAGGAAAGGGGTTTGGTCACCTAATTGCACGCCAATAGGTAGAAATCCTTATCGGAAAGCCCCCATGTTATGTGATGTGTCCATTTTAGGAATTTTATCCTGCAAAACGGATGTCAGCTATTTGTAGCATGTTAATTTAAATATGTATGTGTACACATTTCTTCATATTTCTCATTACATAGAGATAGATATGGAATGAAATTACAAGTAATTGTGCTTACAAGTAATTGATAATGAGAAAGCATGAAGAGACATTCGTCCGTTTTGGGTTTATCAGAGGCTGATCTATCTTAGGTTACTCTCGCGGCTTTTTGGCATGAAGGTTCCCAAATTATCGCAATTTACTCAACGGGAAGTTAATCCGGTCTTTCAACTGGAGCGAATTTGGGTGGTGCCTTTCCTGAGCCTCGGGAAATTAGTCTTCTCACGAGTCTAGAAATCAAACAATGACGGGATAGCCTCCTGGTGGAGGGACCACACAACATACATTCACATACATCACGTCTCACCGTATGAAAATGATGACATGTGCGAAGCACTAACATCACAAGTAGATATGGTGCAAGGAACTAAGTGCAATAAGTAAATGCATTCGTACACATTCATCATAAATGTATATGCAACATCCACACACAAATAGATAACAATTTTTAAAAAAATTGTAATAGCGGCTTAAGTCCTCTTTTTGGTGTCCCCAGCAGAGTCGCCACCTGTCGACGTCAGGATTTTTAATTGTCCCTTTCCGTTACTTGTTCTTTGGTGTTCTCATTTTAGGTGAGATTTGTTTGAAAAAACAAGTGAAAAAGGTCCGACATGTATAATATCGACGATGGACTGTTAATAGTCGCCAGTTAGTTTTTTAAATGGTTGTACAAACACAACCGAGAAAAGGTTTGCACATTAACCAAAGTGATGTGACATCGCTAAACGAATTCGGTGAAACCAAGATTCATTAGGGTCGGGGACTTGGTTATGCAGAGGGAAGGTGTTAGGCACCCCCCGACATCCGTGTTACCACGGTGACCGCCTCTTTTCAAGAAACTATTATCTGAATGTGTGTGGGTCAATGTGTTGTTATTTGGAAGTAATGCGAGGCCTCATTCGAACCCTGATGCTCAATAGTAATTGAGACCTTTTACACTTCCATTTTATTAAGTGTTCGACTTGATTGATTTTATTTTACAGATGCGAGGCATCTGTATAAAAATATAAAATACAAAATAATGCCGACTTCCTCGTGGGTATGAAAACCATCTCGAGGAAATTCAGAATCATAAAATAATTTACAAGTCGCCATAAATTTGAAAATGTCCATCACGGAACCGAATCTAGATCCTATAAGGGTGAATCTGGATCACATGATTCCTAGGCGCATATGATACCGTAAATTTGTATGAAAGCAAGTAGCGTATATATATATATATAAAAGCTGTAAATATATATATACAGACATGATCACCAACCACGAAGCACCTCCATGGGGGATCAGAAATGTAAATAAAGCTATAAAGCTATCAACCACCACGGAGGAAACTCCATGTGGGACAAAACGTAAATAAAGATGTAAAGCTATCAACCACCACGGAGGGAACTCCAAAGGGACAAAATGTAAATAAAGTCGCATAAAGCAATCAACTCAGCAATCACGAAGTGAACTCCAAAGTGATTTAAACGAAAGAAAGTCAGTAAAAGCGATCAACCACCATGAAGTACTCTGTGGGACGAATATATATATATATATATATATATATATATATATATATATATATATATATATATATATATATAAGCGATAAACATATAGGATGTAAAACCTGTGCTCATCGAACAAAGTTCGACAATAGTTCATATATATAAGTATATATATAAAAGCGAGTAAACGCACCAGACCAAAATCTAGGCTCATCGAACAAAGTTCGACACACAGTTAATATATACAAATATATATATTAAAGCATTAAACGCTCCAGACCGAAGTCTAGGCTCGTCGAACAAAGTTCGACACATTCATATATATATATATATATATATATATATATATATATATATATATATATATATATATATATATATATATATATATATAAGCAAATAAACGCTCCAGACTGAAGTCTAGGTTCAATCGAGGCATAACTCGATAATGTTAGTCAATATATATAAATATATATATATATATATATGTATATGTATATACAAACTAAAATAAAACCACGGACCAAAGTCCGGGCAAACACACGCAACACGACTCTCAACGTGAAGAAGGGTGTGGGCAAAGATGAAGAAAAAGGCTTTAAAGTGTGTGAGAAGGCTTACAGTGGGCTGCCAAAGAAGACTTCTATATCTTTAAAGTGGGTAAACACTGGCTTTTGTAGCTACAAAAGTAGCTATATATGAGCTCACAGGTGTTTAAAATGAGAAAGCACTCAGTATGGGGTGAGTATGGAGCAAATTGGGCAAGGCTTCCTCGCCGTTTTCTCTTGCAAAATGGCCACCCCAAGTCCTCTATTAATAGAGGGTGGACCGCAGGTGTACCAAAGGCTACCCGGGTTGCCCCGGGTTTCTCAGGTTCCGTCGTCTCGAAGTACATGCACTCGGGCATTGCAATGTCCGCTCGAACTTTCAGAATTGCAATCCGGGCATCCAACTGAGGTATATAGGACCTATTTCGGACCGTCGTTGTTGAGAGTTACGCAATGTCACAGGATTAGAGTTTGTACGAAGACATGAAGATGGGACGGTGCCCTCCGGTCTTCAACTTCAAATTATATCCGTTATCCTGCGCAATAGTCACTCGGGATTGATTTTCCTTGGCTCTTGTGGGACGTCCTTATGTAAAAATTTGATGTTGAGATGACGTGATGTGGCATCGCATTGGCGAGATGACGATGTTGCCCCTCACTGGGGTTATCACCAGTTCAGGATGATAAAGCAAACGTTGCTCAGGGATTCGCTGAGATTGGACTGCTGCAATTGTTGAAGGTCCTTAGTGTCATCTCTGAGGTGTGCTTGTCCTCCCGGTATTATCTCCGGGCTGGTACTGAGTATCTCGTTTTGAGCGCCGAGATTCAAGCTGATTGCATTTGAACCAAGCATTTCTGGGGTTATCTACGAACTGCATTCCTTGGGGTTGTCACCAAGGTTGGTGGCTATTCCCATGGTTGGGACTGAGGCTGGATACCTCGGGGTTATCTCTAAGATTGATCTGTCTTCTTTTGTGTGTGTTCCGATATTGGATCCGCAGGCCTCGGGGTTATCTCCGAGGTTGGAATTGTTACTCCCGGTGTGTGTCCCGGGGTTGATACCGAACTTCTGGTAGTATCCGGAATGGATATGAACTTTCTTCCAGGGTTTCCTCTTGAAAGACTTAATCATTCCTCCGCAATGTCGGTGGCGATGTGTGTGCATGTAAAATTTTGATTGTCTACAATGTAGCTATAACGAAGTTATGGCAAAAATTTGTAAAAGACGAATGAGAATTAGAAAGTGAGTAAATGAACCCAAACGTGTAGGGTTTCATAAGAATGTAAGAGAATGTAGAAACGTGAGTGGTGGACTTAAGAACAAACGAGTTCTGAGTTCGGATGACCGAATTACGGACGAATGAACGAAGAACGTTAAAAATATAAAATGAACGAAGGACAAAGATTAAGCCAATTGAATGGCATGTTAACGGATTCAAAACAAAGTTCTGTACATAAGATAAGGAAGAAAATGGCTTTGGAACGACCTCGTTCCGAGTTATAATGAAGAAGTTATGAGATCGAGAAGTAAGCATCTCAAAATAGATTCAAGACTAAGAAATTTTTTTTAAGGACCAAGGCTCGGCAGTGCTGAAGTTGTGTTTTGAGGAGGCGGCCAGTAGCGCCAAATTTCCCCGTGAGTTGGACATCAGAAAGTGAAAGCCGCAAATGCTTGAGTTATAAAGAGGGAACCTGTGCCAGCACAGTCACGGCAGGGAAAAACCAAGAATGAGCTTTTAAAGCGCTCAAAACATGGGGGGAAATGTACCGAAAGCTAATGAACGTGTATTTCATCAAATTTAACACTTAATCAAGTGTTTTAAACCTTTAATGAAGGTTGAACGGAAAAATTAAACGAGATTAAAAGACAGAGAATGTGAGCGGTAGATTACGTAACTGATATCCGAGGGTCGTAGTCGCGATAAATGAACGTGAGGGATTTCTATTATTGTGATTCCTTAGACGTTGAGTGATGAGAGTAACGTATAATATTTCAATGTTATGATATCGTAGTGAGAGATAAGTGTAAAGCGTATAGACGTTGTGAACACAACGCAGTTGCGTTGAATGATCGATCTTAGCATACAACAAATCGTATGGCTTCGACATTAAGGAAGAATGACAAATGGTATTAAGAAATCCGTAATGAACGGTAATAAGATTAACGAAAGTCGAATGTGGGTCTAATGGAGAATGTTAGAATGAAATGTAAGCGTTGAACACTTTAACTGATGTGAAGGTTGAGTGTACGCAAATACTAAACGGATAGAATTTACACCCTGTGTATGGTTTGATCGTAATATAATGAAGACCAATGATTAAACCATGAATGGTGAAGAAGCTGAAATAAAGACAAGTACGCATAACGTAATGAAGTCGAGTTAATGATTAACTTGAATGATCGTTCTGAGTATACAAAAGACTGTATGACTTGGATGATAATGAAGGAATCCTGAGGTATGGCATTTAGTTGCCAGAAAGCCATAAGGAATAAGAAATTGACTTACCGATCGAACATTATAGTTTAATAGTTCGGATAAGTTAAGATAAGTTAGGTTGTGGTGCACTTGTAACCTTTGATGGTTGACATATGGGAGCTGGGATAAACAATTCCTTCAGAGAGCGAAGGTATATACAAAACTGGCAACCGATCTAACTCACTATTATGGCAGTGTAGATGAGACGGGAACTTGTTTGTTGGTTGTTTATGGGAAACCACTCAGAGTACCATATGGACTACTAGCAGAGAAGAGATGTGTGCTGAGGCCTAGAGAAGTTATAAGAAGAAGGTAAAAATATAAATCATCAAAGATGATGAACGTATTGAGTAAGACATCTCCGTATGTCATGAAGTCGTAAACCGGTAAAGGAAGTTGTTGCGTAAACTTAGGTTGAAAGAACGCGAACCTTAAGAAGTAAAGTTAAGTAAACCAATGCATAAGTCAAATATACATGACTAATTGGGGTACGTGTTTTCTTTATGTGTTATAGGGATTGGAATGAGAAGTTTAGCGTAAGCTGTAGCTGTGCTTAAGGCAAGTTTCCTAACGTCATTCATATTCTAAATGAATGCTAATTTCTTAAACTTCTCAGATGTTGAACTTGAGAGGTTTTACTTATGTGATATTTGTACAAAGTGGTAGAACGTATGAGGCCTTGTGCCATAATTTTAACACTTCGGTGTTTTTATGAGATGAACTGTTCTGTGATTGAACTGTTCAATATGAAAATGTTCTGTTTATACATGAACCATTATTGTTAAGTCTGTGCTAATGATTCTAGCCAGACATGATGAGTATGAAAAAGGTAGAAGTATGAAAGTGTTTCAAAGTGTATGTGAATAATATTTTAAATGATAGGAATCGAGATTATTCCTATTATTCAAGCTGCTTCATAACCTTTGTTCGGTTATCAAAGTTATAAAGGAATGTTTGAATTCTTAAATTTGTTTGTTCAACTGCTATGACTTGCTGGGCAATTGAATGCTCACACTTGCTATAAATGAAAAACATTTTCAGCGTACGAGTAGAAGAACTTAATGATCCCGTAAAGATCAAGTTGATCGGTATCCTGAAGAAGTGTCATTCATTATATGAATGAGCGTGAAGATCAAGTGAAGATTTGTAATAAAGAATAATGTAATTAAATTGTAGACTAGTTTAATGAACAGTGATGTATCCTTGGTGGCGAATGAAAGTCACTCGTGTACGATGAAAAGAATAATGTAATTAACATTATTTGTAATGAAATAGGTTATAAGGTTTTAGAACCTGGGAATTGAGAATGTATGTTGTTATATTTCGGTATATAATGATGTATGTTGGGATGAATGTTGTACTTGTGACGTACGAAATTTGGGCGTGAAGATAGACTGGATTTCGAGGCGTTACAGCTGGAGTTTAGTTTTAGATATTATTTCTTTTGTTGATGGATTTTGATAACTCTTAGTTTCGAGGAGTTGCGTCTCCATTATTTGAATGTGGTATTTATTGGTATTTTATTTGGATTGATTTAAAATATATTTATTGTTAGGTTTTAAGTTAAGATTATTGATGAGTTGTTTTGTTTGGGTTGCGCGTTATTGATATTGTTGCCTTGAGGGCCTTTGGGCTTGCGGCGTGTAGCACTTCGAGCCTATATCGGGTTCGGGGTGTTACACACAAGGCCATGAACTATGTCCTAGGTTGTTAAGTATTTCTACTTAAACCTTTAACAGTCGTTAGACTACATGGACCTTCCTTCTCGTACTAAAGGGGATCAGTCATTCGTACCATGTATTGTGCACAAACACCTTAATGTTATCGCGTAATATAATCCCATATAACAGGGTTGTTCATCTCAGCTTTGACATTAAAATTTGTACCAAAAGAAGTTTTGTTTGGAATAGCTTTAATAAAAGTTCTAGAATTTTAGAACGATCATCAACTATAGACTAGTTGAATCAATAAGTTCTCTAGCCATTTAAAGTTTGATACAATAATATAAGTTTGAACAATGATATCTAGAATCAAAGATTGAAAAACAACTGTAAGACCCTAACTTTTATGAATAAAGAATTAATTTTCTCTAAATATTATTTTTGAATAATAAGGTGTGGATTTTATTTAATGTTATAGTTATGGGTAGTATTTATAAATTTTGCAAAGTAAGCAAGTTGGCATAAAATATTCATTTGGTCGGGGAATATTCTTTTTGTCGGGAAATATCCGTACGATGGCACAATCATTGGTGGACCCCGCTACGGAATTATTTTCAGAGTTAGAAAACGACAGAAATAACTTTTTATAAAAATAACGAGAAAAGTTTTACCGTTAACTGTTGAAATACCCGGTGATAAAAGTACAGTAATACGCGTAGTTGCATAGTAGCACACGATATTGTACAGTATCTTTGATTATTGATGCTTATGTGAGAAGTCACTCAGTTTTGTTCAATTATTGCCACAGTAATTGTTGCATAGTATCTCACATTATTGATTCAATTATTGTCATAATATTTTATATTATTAAATCAATAATTGAGACGACAAAGTTATTCATATTATTATTTGCATTATTGACGATGTCTAGAAAGTTCTGTCGAGGAAAGGAGTTTGGTCACCTAATTGCGAGCCAATAAGGAGAAATCTTTATCGAAAAGCCCCCTCTTTCCTGGGAATGATCTGGTTGTTAATATTGTGAGTTATAATATTAATGATGAAAAAATGTTATTAAAAATGTGTTTGGTGAAGCCAAGTGAATTGAAATAAATAGAGGGGTTTTTTATGAAGTATTTGTTGTAAATTTGGCTTATTATATAGACCCTCATTTACCTATTTTTCAAAATAGTCGGTAGAAAGGTATCTCAGTTTTATTAAATATTATATATATATATATATATAAAGTTTTGTTTTTTATGTAAAATAGAATATATTATATTTTATTATTTGCATAGTATTGCATAGTGTTGCATAGTAAAATCAAAAATATTCAGCCGTCTGCGCCCGTGACTTCGTTCTAAATTTACTGTGCAGTCCGTGATTATTTTTTTCTTAAATAGTATCCTGTCATTCTCCTATAAATATGTTGCTCAATTTAGAAATAAAAATCACACCAGAATCAGAGAATTCTTCTTGTATAATATTGAGCGTATTTCTTTTGAGTTAAGGAAACTTTGAGGGTAGCAAATAGTACAAGTTTTTCTTCAAAAATATCTCCGTTATACCAGTCAGAATTACTCTCCTTTTGAAGTAAAGAGTATTATTTATTTCATATTCGCTTACGATATTATTTTTCGTATTCGTAAGGAATTTAATTTTCGTTCAATATTCATAAGGAATATTATTTTCATTCAATATTCATAAGGAATATTATATTCGTAAGGAATATTATTTTCGTTCAACAGTCGTAAGGAATATTATTTTTGTTCAATATTCATATGAAATAATATTTTCTTCCATACTCTATAGTATGTAAGTAATATTTTTTTCATTTCAGATTCCGAATTCTACACTCATTTTGTTAAAGTATTGCTTCTATACTCGTTAAAATTTGCGCTTCATCTACTATCGTTTCACAAGAATATTTTTTTGAACATTCTTGTTAAATTTTGATCTTTTCATGCTGGGGTACTATTCTTGGGGTACTATTCCTGAAGTACTATTCATGGGGTACTATTCACTCGGCTACTATTCACCCAGGGTACTATTCGTGACAAAATTTGATTTCTTTTCTGTCCAAATTATTTATGATACAATATTATTCTTGAATTTTACTCCACAAAGCAGTATCACGTTGACAATTTAGATATTATTGAATTCAGGATAAATTGAATTATAAATCTTTAAAATTTATCTTTGCTCTCATTTAATTGATTCTTATATCATTGTCATCATCCTCATGCTTATAATGTGATGAAAGTCCTCATTGGCCCGTAGTGCATTGATGGACAGTTGATTGGTATGATTATGACCAGGAATTATGTATCGGTATAATCATTACCTGTAATTTTACAAATAATGTGGTAAAAGTCCTCATTGGCCCGTTGTGCATTGATGGACAGTTGTTTGGTATGATCATGACCATGGGTTCTCTTCGGCCAAAGGTGCAAAGATGAATTGTTGTTTGGCATGATCATGACCATTGTGACGCCCCCAAATTCAGGTACTTGAAACCCGAACTCAGTGCTTAACGATACCATTTCTTTGAGCGAAATAATAATAATAATAATAATAATATAAATATCAAACTTAATTTACATATATCAGAGTCATCTAATCCCCAGGTTCTCAACCTTTAATACATTACATTACATGATAATTAATAAATATCATCGTCTTAATAGAGTTTAACTATTACATAAGATACCATAAAGTTTATTCTGCAAGCTTTCCCTTTCCTTTGTTCTTGTCTGAACCTTCAGGTTGTTCACGCTTAACTGAAAACATTTAAATTAAGCAAGAATGAGCATTTGAGTGCCCAGCAAGTAATAGCAATCAATAAACGTTAGCTGAAAGAAATAAATATTTTATGTGGATGGTACTTCTACAACGAATCAACAGTTGTGAAGTAAGCTAAAACAATACTAATCAACATATCAATTCTATTTCAAATTTTTTAAACTACGTACTGACTATAAATGGAGAGCAGTCGACAGACTATGAACATTGTTTTTAATTTTCAAAAAGGTTAAAATGTAACTTCATCGCAGAACTGTCATAAATTACGCACACGGGGTTATCACCTGCTATGCCTCAGATTGATCAATACTACATGTTCGAACGATATTTTCGTCTCAAAGATATCACTTTAGGCGCACAAAAGTTTCCCATATTAGGGATGTTCATACTTAGTCCGAATCAACCAAATAATTCGGTTGGATAACAATAAAGTTCTATCATGTTTAACAATATTTTTAAATCTGTGTCTAGCCTAGTCAAATAGCTTAGACAGCTTTTAAGTAAATGTATACATACCGGAATTTAATAGGTATATATTAACCAGTACAATAATTATCTAAGTGAGGACACTTGTATAACCAATCTTAGAAATTAACGAACAGAATATATATCTGGATTATACAATAATGTTGTATGAATGAATGATTAAAGTTCAAGAATATTGCATGAGTACAAAGGTTTAAATACATGATCCATAACATTAGAATTCAAAAGCTTATAAACCAGAATATAACTTAATGACTTACTTACACAGGTTCATTGCATAAGTAGATACAAGAGATAAGGATACTTGCCTGATCTGCTGCTTACAGTACACGACTTAGTTCTATATTTAATGCAAAGACCTATCATTCACAAGATTATTCTTTCGATTAGAATAATATATCGTAACACATAGTACCGCTATTTGCAGTCAGCACATAACCTAATCACATTGTCACATATGTTTAGCAGTCATTGGATCACAAACAGACACTACTAGGTCAACCTATATAGCTTCGAATCAATTTCAGTAGCATTTCGGTGTACCGACGATTTTATTGAGTAATTATCGAGTTTATTGTTAATTAAACTCTATTATGTACCTTAAATATTATTTTGGATAATATTAATGAAACCATTGCCAAAATATTAAAGTTATTTATAATAACTCAAAATACTTTTATAATATTTCTATTACCCTTAAATGATTTTTAAAATATTTAAAATTATTTTAAATAATTACCATTAATATTTAAATATTAATGTACTATTCATCAAAATATTAAAAGTCATTTATTATAACTTAAAATATTTTTAAACCATTTAAATACTTTTTTAAATTAATAAAACCATTTTTAAACTATTTATTTAATATAATTATTAAATAAATCTAATATTAAAAGTTATATTTTATAACTTAAAATATTTTTAAACTCTTTATTTTCATTTAAATTGATTTTTATAATATTAAAATCATCTTTAAACTAATTTATTTAATATAATTATTAAATAAATCTAATATCATTAATATTAAATAATTCATAAAATTTGCCTTAAAATATTAAAAGTTATGTTTAATAACTTAAAATATTTTTAAATACTTTGTTATCATTTAAAATGATTTTTAATATAATAAAATCATTTTTAATCAATTTATTTAATACATTTATTAAATAAATTAAATATCATTAATATTAAAATAAATACTAATATTCTTGAAAAATATGTCAAATTATTAAAAGTTAATTTTTATGACTTAAAATAATTTTTAAAACTAATTTTGTAATTTTTAAATTAATTTCTATTTATAAATGATTTTTAGAAATTTATTTAATTAAAACTAATAATGTTGTCGCTAAAGTTTTTAGCGACAGAAATTGTCGCCTATAGTGTTCTTAAACACCAAGAACATTCATAACCAGCTATCGAGATGCCATGTTTGACCAGCCATGATTCACTTTTTAAATTGTTTTTGGACATGTTAATGGTAAGATATTGTAGTACTAATGTAACACTACATAATCTAACAACAATCATGGTTATATTGCATCACACCAAGGAGATCTAAGCCTTCAAAGTAACTATCAGAGTTGTTCTTCATTTTCTAGGTTACCTAGAAATGAAGAACAGTTCGTGTAGCCTACTTTGGGCTTCCACAACTTAAAATCTATACAATGTTTTAGTGATCTAATGGTTTCAGATTGTAGCCAACATGTAAATTAATAGATCTATCGCATAAAACACATATAACAACAACATAATAAGCAGATCTATGCCGGTCAAAGTATGTCAGAGATCATGTTCATTAGTTTTCTGGGTTACCCAGAAAACTGATTTCATGATCGTCCGACCTTCTTTGACCATCCACTACTTTCTTTCTGTTAATCATTTAAGTGCTATTAAAGCTTGAATCTAAAGCCCATCAACCAGACTACAACTTTATTACAACAAAAAGAACAAAACAACAAACACACGAAAGATATAAGTGCATAAACTTGCTGTCAGAGCGTTCTAGGTAACATCTGGGTTACCCAGATTTTTTTAGTAATGGTCGGTCAATCGACTTTGACCATGAATAACTTTCAATTTATAACAGACCTGACCCTTATTCGAGTTTCAGATTAAAGACTACATGACATACTACAAATACCAACCTTTAAAACACTAAAACACATAATCATCACAGATCTATGAGGTCTGACATTTGGTTGTCAGACCATATTTTCCAATTTTCTAGATTTTTGAAAACTTTAAATTTGTGCATCTAGATGTTATGGATCCACTGTGACGCCCCCAAAATAGGTATACAACACCCATTCTGAGTCGCCAAATACATGGTACAGAAACAACTACAACTTTATTAATACAATTGTCGTGCAAAATATGACAACACATAAACTGTGAGTTTAAATACAAATATTATCATCTAGACAATATCCACACTCAAATAAGTCATCATTACAATTATTGATACACTATTTTATAAAATAGTGAGGACTACTAAAACAACTTCTAGAACCATCATTCCACACCCCGACTAGTACTCGCTACATTATCGCCTCCTGAGAAGAAAAATAGAACAAAAAGGAAAAGGGTGAGCTCAACTAGCCCAATAAAGAACATTATGACTAAGATAATATAGAACAAATTATCGTTAGTCCTCAACAGGAAAAAATCTAATAGAATACAATAAACAACCAGTTTTAAATCAATATTCGCAACGGAAATAATAATTCATTAGAAGAGTTAAGTAGAGAATGAAATCTACTATCTTCTATATATGAATTTAAAAGTTCATCGTCAATATTTTATCCATGTAACATCAATCAATATATATATAGCTGGAATCAAATATTCATCTTTGCACTACAGGCCAAAGATATTCATCAGTTGGTCATGGTCATCTAAACACATGTTCATCTTTACACTACGGGCCAAAGATATTCATCAGAAAATCATTCATCTTTGCACTACATGCCAAAGATATTTAGTTATATCATCATTTAGGACTGAGGATGGTGATAAATATTTTAAAGAAAACGAATCCAATGAAATAAAAGAACAAATATTAAGGATTCGTACTTTAACAATCCAAGTTCAAAAATACTTCATAAATAACCATAGTGGAGTAAAATTCAAGAATGAAGATCAAAACATGGATACAATCAATGATAGTAACCATAATAGACATTTGGAACGAAAAAAGGGAAAATTTCATTTTTCGGTGAATAGTGTCGTATTCGTGAATAGAGTGCCGTATACGTGAATAGTGTCGTATATGTGAATAGTAACCCCGACACAAAAGGTAGAAATTCCACAATAAAACTCATATCAATAATTCGACATAATGATATTGAAGAAAATAATATCATTTATGAAGAAAATAACATCCCTTACCTCAAAAAGACAGTACTTCTGACTGGAATACTAGATATAGTGCTGAAGGAACTTGCACCGTATAGCAACACTCAAAGTACCAAAATACTCACAAGAATATGCTCGATAATATAGAGAGAGAAGATTTCAATTCTAACCTAAGCATCCTATTTATAGGAAAATGCTTAGAACACCAAAGCAGAAAATTTAATAAAATATTATTATTTTTTAATAAATTTCCTACGCACACCAAAGGCATCTGATTTCAACAATAACATGTGCAATTGGGGCCCACCAAATGGAAAAAACGTTAATAATTAAAACTTTAAAATCAATTATTCAGGAACTTCAATAATTCATAATAAATAGCTTTTTATCAGAAAATTTTGGATTTTATGTCCTTCTATAGGAAATTCAATTCTCTACAACTTTGTAAGTTTAAGTTTTTCCAAATTCCAAACAGAAATTGACTAAAATCCACATACAGACGATTTTACAGGCTAAAATCAAATTTCAGTCAAAAATGGGGCCCACCGACACACAAAACATGTGTTAAACATTTTTTGTAACAAAAATACTCTTCCTCCTCATTTACTCATATATCACACATTCATTGTAAAAATATCACCATTATTATATTATTATAATATAATAAATTATTTTATCGTAAAAGATAAAATATCAATTTTCAACAATTGTCACATTAAAAAGTTTTTCATCTATATCCACATAAAATGAATATTTTCTTTATCATATGAATCAATAATTAATTATTCACAAATAATATTACAGAATCACAATATTGACAACCAGTCGCTCCTAAGAAAGAAGGGCTTTCCAATAAGGATTTCTCCCATCGCGCCAAGCAATTAGGTTACCAAACTCTCCTTAATGTAACTTTCTAGACATTGCCAATAATGTTATCTAATAATATTATTCAAATAATATAAATTATTGATCCGATAATGGAAAATAATGTGCGTTGATAATTATTGAAACAACAATAATATAAAATATCAACGCAAAGAATTATTGAATCAATAAAATAAAATATTGAACAAAGAATTATCGTAACAATTATCGAAAAGGCCTTCACGTAAGATTCAATAATTGGTGCAATACCGTATGTGCCATCGTGGAAACCACGCCAGACATCGTGTTTTAACCATCGGTATTCCAACAAGATTAATCTCAGAATAACTACGACGTTATTTATAAACAACTTATACTTGTCATTTTCTTTATCCAATCGCTTTCAAGTTATGGGGCCTACATATTAGGTTTGCCATCGCATTTAATATTCTCCGACAAAGAAGAATATTCCACCACCAAACAAATATTCCCCGACAATAATGAATATTTTATAACCACTTGCTTATTTGAAATATTTACGCCTTTTACCCATAACTAAACACATTAATCAATTCAACCCTTACTATTTCAAAATAATAAATAGAGAAATTCAATTTCATTTATAATAAGTTGGGGTTTTACAACCTCCCCTCCTTATGAAATTTCGTCCTCAAAATTGACGTACGTACTTGGTATTTCAAAAAGGTGAGGATACCTCGCTTTCATTTTTGTTTCCAACTCCCAGGTCATGTCCTCAATATCATGGTTCCTCCATAAAACTTTGACTTGTGGTATGACCTTTGTGCGTAGAACATGCTCCTTTTTATCCAAGATCTTGACAGGTACCTCCTCATACGTTAAGTCTTCAGCTTTCTCGTCTGGTTCTAACTCAATAACGTGGTCCGGGTCTTTCACATATTTACGAAGCACAGATATGTGAAAAACATTATGAACACGAGACATGCTTGGAGGTAACGCGAGTCTATAGGCCACATTTCCTACTTGGTCAAGAATCTGAAATAGACCAATAAATCATGGATTGAGCTTTCCTCTCTTCCCAAATCTTGTAACTCCCTTCCATGGAGCAACTCGCAACAATACATGATCCCCAATACTAAATTCTACGTCCTTTCGATGAAGATCCGCATAACTCTTTTGTCGATCTTGTGCCATTTGTATACGTTGTCGAATCATTTGGATCTTTTCCGTAATCATACATATCAACTCTGGTCCCAACAATGTTGCTTCACCCACCTCATCCCAACATATTGGAGAGCGACACTTTCATCCATATAATGCTTCGATTGGAGTCACACCTATACTTGTCTGATAACTGTTCTTGTAGGAAAATTCCACTAATGGTAAATACTTATCCCAACTCCCATTGAAGTCTAGGACACAAAGTCTTAATAGATCTTCAAGAGTTTGAATAGTCCTCTCGATCGTTCCGTCTGCTTGAGGATGGTATGCCGAATCAATCATAAATGCGCCCATAGCTTTTTGCAAGCTAACCCAGAATCATGAAGTAAATCTTGGGTCACGATCCGAAACTATGGATACTGGCATGCCATGCAATCTCACAATCTCATTTACGTAATATTAGCAAGACGTTCAAGGGAATAGGTCTCTCGTATAGGCAAGAAATGGGCAGACTTGATTAATTTATCAACAATAACCCAAATCTCATATATGCCTTGAGAAACCTTGGAAAGACCCGTAACGAAATCCATAGTAATGTGTTCCCACTTCCATTTCGGAATCTCTTGTGGTTGCAATGGACCCTTCGGCACTTGATGCTCCGCCTTTACACGTTGACAAGTTAAACACCTCGAGATAAATTTTGCGATCTCTCTCTTCATATTGTTCCACCAAAATGTATGTCGAAGATCACGATACATTTTGGTACTTTCAGGATGGATTGCAAATGATGTATTGTGTGCCTCCATCTTGATCTTGTATTTCAAATCAGAGTCGTTAGGAATACAAAGTCTGGAGTGGACTCGAAGTATTCCTTCTTCATCAATTCTTGCTTCTAGAATAGCACCTTCTTGTACTTTCTTCTTCATACGCATCAGCTCCGGATCTGTGGCTTGAGCAACTTTAACTTTATCGATTAAAGTTGGTTCTATGCATATACTTGACATCATCGCATGGGTCCCTGGAGTCTTGAATTCTATCTTTAACTTTTGTAAATCACACAAAATGGGCCTTTGTGTTGACAACATCGCACTCGTTCCTGCATAAGATCTTCTACTTAATGCGTCAGCTACCATGTTCTCTTTTCCAGGATAGTATTGAATGGTATGGTCATAGTCTTTCAACAACTCGAGCCAATGTCATTGCCGCATATTGAGTTCATTTTGGGTGAAGAAATATTTGAGACTTTTATGGTCTGAATATATCTCCACTTTCTCCCCATATAAATAATGCCTCCAGATCTTTAGCGCAAAAACGACTGCTGCTAACTCTAGATCATGAGTAGGATAATGCCTCTCAGATTCTTTAAGTTGTCGCGAGGCATAGGCTATGACTTTCCCACGTTGCATGAGAACACATCCTAACCCTTTGCCTGAAGCATCGTTGTAGATACCAAATCCATCCGAACCAGATGGTATTGTCAGAACAGATGCCGAAATGAGTCTCCTCTTGAGATCTTGGAAAATCTTCTCGCATTCCTCGCTCCATACAAATTTTGTATCTTTACGAGTCAGCTGAGTTAACGGAGTAGTGATTCGAGAGAATCCTTCCACGAATCTCCGATAATAACCAAATTTAAGCCCAAAAGCTACGATTTATCACCGACTTTGGTTGCTCCCAACTTTGTATTGCTTCAATCTTCGTCGGGTTAATAGATACTCCATGTTTTGACACCACGTGCCCAAGGAATGCTACTTCCTCAAGCCAGAACTCGCATTTCTTCAACTTGACATATAGCTTGTTTTCACGAAGCCTTTGGAGTACCAGCTTCAAATGGTGCTCATGATCTTCTCGACTTTTGGAATATATGAGGATGTCATCAATAAATATAACAATGAACTGATCCAAATATTCCTTGAATACTCGGTTCATCATATCTATGAAGGCCGTAGGAGCATTAGTTAATCCAAAAGACATGACTAAGAATTCATAATGCCCGTACCGAGTTCTGAAGGCAGTCTTTGGAATATTCTCAGTTCTAATATTCAGCTGATGATATCCAGAACGAAGATCGATCTTTGAAAAGAATTGTGTTCCTTGTAACTGGTCAAACAGGCCATCAATATGAGGTAACGGATACCTATTCTTGATGGTGATATGGTTCAATTCTCGATAGTCAATACAAAGTCGCGTACTCCCGTCTTTCTTCTTTACAAATAAAACAGGAGCACCCCAAGGAGATGTACTAGGACGAATGAAACCGATATCCAACAACTCCTGTTGTTGGACCTTTAACTCCTGAAGCTCAATAGGAGCCATTAAATATGGGGTTTTAGAAATGGGCTTTGTACCAGGTTCAAGGTCAATAAAGAATTCAACTTCACGTTCTGGGGGTAGATCGGGAAGTTCTTCAGGAAATACGTTAGGAAATTCACTAAAAATAGAATATTATTCAAATCTGACGTGTTTTTGTTCAAGTCCGTGACATGGGATAAGAAAGCTTGACATCCGTTTTCCAATAAATGAATAGCTTTATGGCTTGATATGACAGTGATTGACTTTAGTGGTTTAGTTGTTTGAATTTGCATAACAGGTTGGTTAGGAATAAGAAAACTAACAACCTTACGAAAACAATCAATTTTAGCAGGATGAGTGGTTAACCAATCAATCCCTAAAATCACATCAAATGCAAGTATTTTCAACGAAATAAGATCGGCAGGTAATGTGATGGTACCAACTTGAATCAAGCAAGATTTATAAACAGTAGATGTAATGAAAGTTTCTCCTAATGGAGTCTGAACAGATAAGTCAAAGTTTAATTTCTCCGAGTCAAGTTTAAACGTTGAGCACAAGGGAGAGAGATAAAAGAATGGGTAGAACCCAGATTAAGAAGGTATAAACTTCGCAAGAGTTTATGATTAGCTTACCCGTGATCACCTCGTTCGGGTTCCTCGATTTTGACCATCCACGACAAACGCTTCTTCCGAGAACAAATGACTTTGACTTGTCTGGGATAGCCTTTTGAGTCACCATCCCCGCTGGACTTGGTTTCGCTACAGTACAATCTCGAGTGATATGTCCTTCCTTTCCACAATTATAGCATACCTTGAACTGCTAGGACAGCTTTAATGATATGTCCCTCTTTCCCGCATTATATAGAGATAATGACCGGTGGTCGCTTCTCCTCCTTAGAACCGGGGCTTGTCTTTCAGGCCGACGCCTCAACATTGTCATTGTTGAATCTCCTATTTTTAAAATCTCCCCCCAACTCGCTTCTTATATTTTCATGGCCACGATTACCACCAAAGTAGTTATCACTTTTGTCCATATTTTTCTTTCCCCGCTGGTTATCGTTGTTGCGATGACTGTTGTCCACCCAGATGACCTCGGGTTGTGGTCCCCAATAACGCGATACTCGTTATCTCACTCTAATAATTGAGCCATGTTGACAACATCTAAATATAGAGAAAATTTATGAGAAATGAGATACTGACGTATGTCAGGTTTCAAACCTCTCAGAAACATCCGCATCATACGTTCCTCATTCTCCACCAAATGAGATGCAAACCTAGATAACTCCGCGAACTTCGCCTCGTACTGGGACAAAGTCATATTATTTTGTTCCAGTCTAATAAACTCTACCTCCTTCATATGACGAATACTTTCAGGAAAGTACTTGTCATTGAAAAGTTTTTAAAACGTTTTCCAAGACATGCTGAGTGCGGCAGGCTGGATACGCTTCACAGACTCCCACCCAAGAGTCCGCCTTTGCCATGTAACATAAAGGTGGCGAATGGAACCTTCTATTCCTCCGTGCATCCCAAGACATCGAATATCTTGGTAATTTGTTTAACCCACATTTCTGTCTTGATCGGATCCGGCTTTCCCGCAAATTCTAGTGGTCCCAACTCTTTAAACTGCTTGGCTGTGACAAGTCGCGCATTGCTATCATTTCCACCTGTATTTTGTGCACCAGTCTCCCTCGTCTGATTTTGCATGAACTGCAAAAAGCTTCTAAACATCCCATCATTCATCATTTGTTCGGTAGTGTTGTTTACAGGAGGAATATTGCCTTCCTATTGCACGTTCCCCTAGGTGGTAATTAAAGGTTTCTCCACGGTCTCATTCACTCCACTGTTAATATTCTCAGCTGCCATTCTCAAATACTGCCATAAAACAAGGGTTAATTAAAGAAATTAACATGCCACATAATATCCTTATTATGACCGACCAACAAATAAGCTTAGGTAGGACACACTAGCAAAGGATTTACTCGTCTCTCCCCTTCTAGTACTATTCCCCGATCTCTGCCAAAGACCATATCCCTAAGCTCTGATACCAACTGTGATGCCCCAAAATAGGTATACAACACCCATTCTGAGTCTCCAAATACATGGTACAGAAACAACTACAACTTTATTAATACAATTGTCGTGCAAAATACAACAACACATAAACTGTGAGTTTAAATACAAATATTGTCATCTATACAATATCCACACTCAAATAAGTCCTCATTACAATTATTGATACACTATTTTATAAAATAGTGAGGACTAATAAAATAACTTCTAAAACCATCATTTCACACCCCGACTAGTACTCGCTACATTCTCGCCTCCTGAGAAGAAAAATAGAACAAAAAAGAAAAGGGTGAGCTCCACTAGCCCAATAAAGAATATTATGACTAAAATAATATAGAACAAATTAGCAGTAGTCCTCAACAGGGAAAAATCTAATAGAATACAATAGAAAACCAGTTTTAAATCAATATTCGCAGCGGAAATAATAATTCATTAGAAGAGTTAAGTAAAGAATGAAATCTACTATCTTCTATATATGAATTTAAAAGTTCATCATCAATATTTTATCCTTGTAACATCAATCAATATATATATATATAGCTGGAATCAAATATTCATCTTTGCACTATAGGCCAAAGATATTCATCAGTAGGTCATGTTCATCTAAACAAATGTTCATCTTTGCACTACGGGCCAAAGATATTCATCAGAAAATCATTCATCTTTGCATTACATGCCAAAGATATTTAGTTATATCATCATTTAGGACTGAGGATGATGAAAAATATTTTAAAGAAAATGAATCCAGTGAAACAAAAGAACAAATATTAAGGATTCGTACTTTAAACAATCCAAGTTCAAAAATACTTCATAAATAACCATAGTGGAGTAAAATTCAAGAATGAAGATCAAAACATGGATACAATCAATGATAGTAACCATAATAGACATATGGGACGAAAAAGAGAAAATTTCATTTTTTCGGTGAATAGTGTCGTATACGTGAATAGTAACCCCGACACAAAAAGGTAGAAATTCCATAATAAAACTCATATCAATAATTCAGCATAATGATATTAAAGAAAATAATATCATTTACGAAGAAAATATACTCCCTTACCTCAAAAAGACAGTACTTCTGACTAGAATACTGGATATAGTGTTGAAGGAACTTGCACCGTATAGCAACACTCAAAGTACCAAAATACTCACAAGAATACGCTCGATAATATAGAGAGACGAGATTTCAGTTTCTGGTGTGATTTTCAATTCTAACCTAAGCATCCTATTTACAGGAAAATGCTTAAAACACCAAAGTAGAAAATTTAATAAAATATTATTATTTTTTAATAAATTTTCTACGCACACCAAAGGCATCTGATTTCAGCAATAACATGTGCAAGTGGGGCCCACCAAATGGAAAAATCGTTTTTATTAAAAAAAAAATTAAAACTTCAAAATCAATTATTTTGGAACTTCAATAATTCATAATAAATAGCCTTTTATCAGAAAAATTCGAATCTTATGTCCTTCTATATGAAATTCAATTCTCTACAATTTTGTAAGTTTAAGTTTTTCAAAATTCCAAACAGAAATTGATTGAAATCCACATACGGACGATTTTACAGGCTAAAATCAAATTTCAGTTAAAATGGGGCCCACTGACACACAAAACATGTGTTAAACATTTTTTGTAACAAAAATACTCTTCCTCCTCATTTACTCATATATCACACATTCATTGTAAAAATATTACCATTATTATATTATTATAATATAATAAATTATTTTATCAGAAAAGATAAAATACAATTTTCAACAATTGTCACATTAAAAAATTTCTCCATCTATATCCACATAAAATGAATATTTTCCTTATCATATAAATCAATAATTAATTATTCACAAATAATATTACAGAATCTCAATATTGACAACCATGTTGTTCCCAGGAAAGAGGGGGCTTTTCAATAAGGATTTCTCCTTACTGGCGCGCAATTAGGTGACCAAACCTCTCCTTGACAGAATTTTCTAAACATTGCCAATAATTCTATCTAATAATATTATTCAAATAATATAAATTATTGATCCGATAATGAAAAAAATATCATGCAATTGATAATTATTGAAACAACAATAATATAAAATATCAACGCAGCAATTATTGAATCAATAAAATAAAATATTGAACAAGAATTCATCGTAATAATTATCGAGTAGTGCCTTCACGTAAAAATCAATAATTGGTGCAATATCGTAAGCATCTTGTCCAACCACGCCAGACATCGTGTTTTAACCACCACCGTATTCCAAAGTATTAACAGTAAAACTACGTCGTTATTTATAAACAACTTATACTTGTCGTTTTCTTCATCCAATCACTTTCCGTTATGGGGCCCACACAAGGCTGCGCCGTCGTATGAATATTCCCCGACAGTAAGAATATTCCACGACCAAACGAATATTCCACGACAATAATGAATATTTTATAAGCACTTGCTTATTTGAAATATTTGCGCATTTTACCTATAACTAACCACATTAATCAATTCAACCCTTACTATTTCAAAATAATAAATAGAGAAATTCAATTTTATTTATAATAAGTTGGGGTCTTACATCCACTATGTACCAACCCAGATCACTTATTTACACTACATATTACATATTTAAACATTCAAAAACCATTTTTAACATATCAAGCAAGATCATAATCTAAGTTAGGGTTTATACATTTACTTTGATCAATCTTGATCCTAAGATTCCTGATCTGTTTTGGTTGAACTAGGGACTGAATTTGGGACTGAAATGCTAATGATTTTCATGGGTTTGAAGAGAGAGGGTCTTGGTGGTGTGTTTGTGAGAAAATGAGGCTAAGTTGTGAATTTTTTCTCTCTCTCAATCTATATATATTTCTAATGCAATGCATATGGCTGATGTATATTGATGATTTGCTAGAATTATTAGCACATGGGTTAGCTAGAGTGGTTCAACAACTAAAGTTTTGGCCAAATCTACAAGTTATCTCATAAATAATGCAAGAAGGGCATTTAGGACATTTTGCTTGTAAATTTAATGCCTAAAATGTAATCTTGGCCCAACCATTAGGGTTTGACCCTTAGGGTTTAATCCTAAGGTTTTATAATTCCATTTTTTAGGATTTTGTAATTAGGGTCTAAAATAGAAATTGTAGTTTCTAAAAATGGAAATTAGAATTTCTTAATTAGTTAAGTTTTCTAATTGCATTAGACTTGAAACTTAGGTTTAATAATTTACTAATTACCGTTAAGCTTGCTAAATTAATAATTAATGTTTATAACTTAGGAATTGGGGTTCAATTTTAGAAATTAAGGTTTCTAATAATTACGGTTTTAAATTAATAATTAGGGTTTTCCATAATTAGCGTTAAAACCTATAATACATATCATTTATCACATAGCACAATGACTTAACAAATTTTAAAGTCTTGTTTGACTTCCGAACTAGGGTTTTCTACTGTTACAACGTAATTGACCAACCATTATCAGTATACACATACAGTACATATTTATAGTACTAAAATATAATTAATATTATATTATTATTCTCATTCCTTATTCAAAATCAAGAATTAGGGTTTTGAATCCATATCCGACATACATTCATATACATACCATTATTAATTAAGTTAAAACAATTAACTTAACTAAATCAATATATTCATATAATAAAATAAATATTCTAATAATCATTTCATATTTTAAATAATACAATAATCATATATTCATGGAAAATAAATAATAAAATATTTTTACTACAAAATTAATTTATTATATAATTTATAATGATCAATAATTTTTAAAGAAATTATTTGCAATTATTCATGTAATAAATAAAATTTTATTTATCACATAAATACATATGTTTTACCTTGTACATATTCCCACCTTAAAATAAATAAAAAATTTATACGCAAAAATTCTTATTTAATTATATTGAAAATATTGTGTTATTACAACCATTGGTGATACTAACGAATATCCTTGGCCCGTAATGCATGGATAATTCGTGGATGTGATAATAATGAATATCCTTGGCCCATAGTGCATGGATAATTCATGGATGTGATACTAACGAATATCATTGGCCCGTAGTGCATGGATAATTCTGTGATGTGGATTATTTATTGAATTGTGTTGCAGAAATAAAATATTGGTGATGAACTTTTAAATCATAGAAGATAGTAGATGTCATGCTCTACTTGACTCTTCTAATGGATTTCTTGTTCCGCTGCAATTAAACTTGTTGTCTATTATATTCTATCAGGGTTTATACTGTTGAAGACTAAGAATAATTTATTCTGCATTATCTTAATCATAATATTATTTACTAGGCTAGTTAAACTCACCCTTTTCTTTCACTGTTCTCTTCAGGAAATGAGAATATTGCTGGGACTAGTCGGGGAATGGAGTGACGATCCGAGATGGTTGCTATAGTAGTCCTCACTATTCTATAAAATAGTGTGATAATAATTGTAATAAGGACTTCATTTGAGTTTGGATATTGTCTACGACACAATATTCGTGTTAAAACTCTCAGTTACGTTTTCTCGTATTGCATAAATGAAGTTTGTATTTAAATTCTTTAGCGTGTATCTGACGACTCAGAATGGATTGTGTATACCTATTTTGGGGGCGTCACAGTTGGTATCAAAGTTTAGGAATATGATCTCTGGCGGAGATCCGGGATTAGAACTAAGAGGGGAGAGACGAGTAATATCCTTCGCTAGTGTGTGTCCTACTTAAGCTGAATTTTCTTACTTAAGTTGACACATTGTGATATGTTAATTAACCTTTATTTTGAAGATGTATTCTAGAATGATATCTGAAATATAGGAGATGAGCAATGGAAAATCATAATACAAAGGAAATAACCGGGAAGGTACAATCCGAAAAGAAAGTAAGGTATTCTCATTTCTTCAAACTACCAGGTACGTAAATTTTGAGGACGAAATTTCATAAGGAGGGGAGATTGTAATGTGACGCCCCCAAAATAGGTATACATCACCTATTCTGAGTCGCCAAATATATGGTACATAATAAAAATACAATCTTAATTATACAATAAGAGAGTTGTGAGTTTAAATACAAATACTATCTTCTAAACAATATTCACTCTCAGAATAAGTCCTCATTACATTTATTGTCACACTATTTAACAAAATAGTGAGGACTACTAGCTAATACTATCTTCCGGACCATCACTCCGTTCCTCGACTCATCCCAGCTACGTTCTCATTTCCTGAAGAGAACAGTGAAAGAAAGGGTGAGCTCAACTAGCCCAGTAAGAAATATTATGACTAAGATAATGCGAGAATAAATTATCATTAGCCTTAAAATAAATTGCTAAACCGATACAATATAACAAACATCAAGTTTAACTGCAGTGGAACAAGCAATCCATTAAAAGAGTCAAGTAGAGAATAAAATCTGCTATCTTTTATGATTTAAAAGGTTTTTCATCACTTTTATCGATAGGACTCAACTTCATAAATAATCCACATAATCGAATCACCCCTGCACTACGGCCAAGGATATTCTTTAGTATCACGACCACAATTATCCATGCACTCACAAGGCCAAGAATATTTGTGTATTCATTAATGGTCATGATCATGCCAACAACTGTCCATCAATGCACTCACGGGCCAATGAGGACTTTTACAACATTATTTGTAACATTACGGTCATGATTACAATCAATAATCCTCAGTCATAATCATACCAAGTCCATCTATGCATTTTCGTGCCATACAGATGACTTTCAAAAATATAAACATGAGGATGATGACAATGATATAAGAATTCAATAAAAACAAGTTCAAGAATTAATTTATCTGAGGAACTAATAATGTCCAAATTGTCAACATGATCTTTGCTTTGTAGAGAGTAAAATTCAAGAATGTTCAGAGGAATATTTCCATGAAAAGATATTGGATGAAGCGCAAATATCAAGGATATTCCACTAATTTCATGGAGTATAGAAGTTAAAACTTTAACCAACCGAGTATAATAAAGAATGGAATAACAAAAGAAATCACCATGCATGCAAAGATTGTGATAGACAAAGTTATTCCAATGAATACTAAATAACGGAACCGTGTCGAGCAAAATTAGCACCCAAGCGGCATATTCCAACAAAATAATAAAGAATGGAATAACAAGAAATCACCATGCATGCGGTACTCAGACAGACAAAGTTATTCAATAGAATACTAATAAGAACGGAATCAGTCCGGCATAAAATGCATGAGATAGGATATTCCAAATGAATAATAATAAAGACGGAACCAGTCCCGAGGCGTAAAACGCATGCATGAATGGATATTCCAAAGAATAATAAAGGCGGAAAGAATCGAATCAGTCCTGCCAAAAACGCATGATGACAGGATATTCCAACAAAATAAAAAGATGGAATAATAGAAGAATGTCACCAAGTATATGGTAGCTCGGCATTACAAAAAGTTATTCAACAGAATAATAAAGAATGGAATAACATAAGTTCTCTTCATGAATACAAAAGAATAACACCCCTTACGAGTACAACAAATAATATTCCCTACCTTAAGAAGAAGAGTAATTGGATATATAAGTAGTGAAGTAGCGAGAATACTTTCTTCTTTCTCTCTATAGTTTATCTCTGAGAGTTTCAAATTGAATTAAGTAAGAAAATAATGAAGGAATGAGCTTCTATTTATAGAAAAATGGACTGTAGATAAGTAACTAACTCATGAAGCGGCCTAGATTGATTTACTTTAACTGACTGAATCTATATTTAAAACAAAATCTTTTAAATAAAATATAATATATTCTATTTATAATCTAATAAAACGAATAACTTTATAAAAGATTTTACTATGCAAACACTATGCAGGCACTATGCAAACACTATGCATAATAAAATATAATATATTCTAATTATTGTCTAATAAAACAGATAACTTTATAAAAGTATTCTATTTTATATAAAAAAAATTACTATGCAAAACACTATGCAGACACTATGCAACACTATACATAATAGAATATAATATATTCTATTTATAGAATAACTTTATAAAAGTATTCTGTTTTATATAAAAAGATTTTTTGTATTATTACATTAATAATACCAACAAAACCGAGTGACTTATCACGTAAACATCAATAATTAATACTGTGTGTGCTACTATACAACCTAATGCCAGACATTACTATACTTTTAACACCGGGTGTTTCAAGCGATTAACGGTAAAACTTCCCGTCGTTATTTTTATAAAGTATTTTTTGTCGTTTTCTCAATCCCAATAATAATTACATTGTGGTGTCCACCAATGATTGTGCCATAGTTATTTAATATTCCCTGTTAAAATGAATATTCCAGACCAATCGAATATTATATAACAACTCATGTATTTTTACAAAATTTATAAATATTACCCACAACTATAACATTATATCAATTTCACTCTATAATATTCAAAAATAATATTTATAGAAAATTCATCTTTATTCAAAAGTTGGGGTTTTACAATCTCCCTTCTTATGAAATTTAGCCTCGAAATTAGGGTACGACTGGTATATTGAAGAGGTAAGGATACCTTGATTTCATTTGATTCTAACTCCTAAGTCATTTCCTCAACATCGTGGTTTCTCCACAAAACTTTGACTTGAGGTATAACCTTGGAGCGTAGAATATGTTCCTTCTTATCAAGATTTGAACAGAACCTCTTCATCACGACAAATCTTCCGCTATTTCGTCCGGTTCTAACTCAATAATGTGGTTCGGGTCTTCCACATATTTACGTAACATGGATATGTGAAAAACGTTATGAACACGAGACATACTTGGCGGTAAAGCGAGTCTATAGGCCACAGTTCCTATTCGATCAAGGATTAAAAATGGGCCAATGAATCGAGGATTGAGCTTTCCTCTCTTTCCAAATCTCGTAACTCCTTTTGCATGGAGCAACACGTAACAACACATGGTCTTCAATATCGAATTCTACGTCCTTTGGATGAAGATCAGCATAACTCTTTTGTCGATCTTGTGAGGTTTTATACGTTTTCGGATCGTTTGAATCTTTTTCGTAGTCATATGTACCAACTCCGGTCCCAACAACGTTGCTTCACCCACCTCATCCCAAAGATCTTTGGAGAAGCGACACTTTCTTCCATACAACGCCTCGAATGGAACCATGCCAATACTTGCTTGATAACTGTTGTTGTAAGAAAACTCCACCAATGGTAAGAACTTGTCCTAACTTCCCTTGAAGTCAAGGACACAGAGTCTTAATAAATCTTCAAGAGTTTGAATAGTCCTCTCAGACTGTCCGTCCGTCTGAGGATGATATGCCGAGCTAAATCGTAAATCCGTGCCCATAGCTTTTTGCAAACTAACCCAAAATCTTGAAGTGAATCTTGGGTCTCGATTAGAAACTATGGATATTGGCATACCATGCAATCTTACAACCTCGTTTATGTACATACGAGTAAGACGTTCAAGTGTATAAGTTTCTCGTATCGGTAAGAAATGAGCAGACTTGGTCAATCTATCAACAATTACCCAAATCACATCTATACCTTGAGAAACCTTAGGAAGACCGGTAACGAAATCCATGGTAATGTGCTCCCACTTCCATTCTGTAATTTCAAGTGGTTACATTGGACCTTTTGGTACTTGATGCTCCGCCTTGACTCGTTGACACGTTAGACACCTTGAGATAAACAGCGTTATCTCTCTCTTCATATTGCCCCACCAAAATGTATGTCGAAGATCATGATACATTTTGGTACTCCCAGGATGGATTACAAACGGTGTATTGTGCGCTCCATCATGATTTATACTTTAAATCGTGGTTTTAGGAACACAAAGTCCGGAGTTGACTCAAAGTATTCCTTCTTCATCGATTCTTGCTTGAAGATAGCACCTTCTTGACTTTCTTCCTCATACGCGCCTCACTCCAGTGTCAGTAGCTTGAGCAAACTTTAACCTTATCAATTAAAGTCGATTCTACTCATTATGTTCGCCATCATCACATGGGTCCCCGAGTCTTTAACTCTATTTCCATCCTTTGCAAGTCACACAAAATGGGCCTCATGTTGTCAATATTGCACTCGCATTCGCATATGATCTTCTACTCAACGCGCCGCCTACCACGCTCACTTTTCCAGGATGGTATTGGATAGTATGATCATAATCTTTCAACAGTTCAAGCCAACGTTGTTGTCGCATGTTGAGTTCCTTTTGAGTGAAGAAATATTTGAGGCTTTTATGATCCGTAAAGATCTCCACTTTCTCCCCATACAAGTAATGCCTCCAAATCTTTAGTGCAAAGACGACTGCTGCCAACTCTAGATCATGAGTAGGATAATTCTTCTCATATTCTTTGAGTTATCATGAGGCATGGGCTATGACTTTCCCATGTTGCATGAGAACACATCCTAACCCTTTGCCCGAAGTATCACTGTAGATGACAAATCCCTCCGAACCAGATGGTATTGTCGAGCAGTCTTTGAAATGAGTCTCCTCTTGAGTTCTTGAAAACTCTTCTCACATTCCTCGCTCCAACCGAACTTTGTATCTTTCCGAGTCAGTTGAGTTAGTGGAGTAGTGATTCGAGAAAACCCTTCTATGAATCTCCGATAATAACCAATGACTTCTAGCTACGCATTGGCCATCGATTTAGAGTTGCTCCCAAACTTTGAATAGCTTCAATCTTTGATGGGTCAACAGATATTCCATGACTTGATACCACGTGCCCAAGGAATGCTACTTCCTCAAGCCAGAACTCGCATTTCTTCAACTTGGCATAAAGCTTATATTCACGAAGCTTTTGGAGTATCAACCTCAAGTGTTGCTCATGATCTTCACGGGTTTTGGAATATATGAGGATGTCATCAATAAAGACGACCACAAAGTGATCCAAATATTCCTTGAATACTCGGTTCATCATATCCATGAAGGCAGCAGGAGCATTAGTCAATCCAAAGGGCATGACTAGTAATTCATAATGCCCGTACCGAGTTCTGAAAGCCGTCTTTGGAATGTCATCGGTTCTAATCTTTAATTGGTGATATCCGGAATGAAGATCAATTTTTAAAAAGAATTTGGCGCCTTGCAACTGGTCAAACAGGTCATCAATACGTGGCAATGGGTACATATTTTTGATAGTGACAAAATTCAACTCCCGATAATCAATACAAAGTCGCATAATCCCATCTTTCTTCTTCACGAATATAACAGGAGCACCCTAAGGAGAAGTACTAGGATGAATAAAGCCAATGTCTAATAATTCCTGCAGTTGAGTCTTTAACTCCTGAAGTTCAATAGGAGCCATTCGATATGGGGCTTTGGAAATATGTTTTGTACCGGGTTCAAGGTCGATACAAAATTTAATTTCATGCTCTAGGGGTAGGCCAGGAAGTTCTTCAGGGAATACGTCAGGAAATTCATTAACAATAGAAATATTATTCAAAATTGACGTATTTTTATTTAGATCCTGACATGAGCTAAGAAAGCTTGACATCCATTTTCAATAAACGAATAGCTTTATGGCTTGAGATGACCATGATTGATTTTAATGGTTTGGTCGCTTGAATTCGCATAATAGGTTGATTAAGAATATGAAAGCTAACAACCTTACGAAAACAATCAATTTTAGCATGATGAGTAGTTAACCAATCAATCCCTAGAATCACATCAAATACAAGTATTTTCAATGAAATAAGATCAACAGGTAATGTGAGGGTACCTATTTGAACCAAACAAGAATTATAAACAGTGGATGTAATGAAGGTTTCTCCCAATGGAGTTTCAACAGATAAGTCAAAGTCTAATTTCTCCGGAGTCAAATTTAAACGTTGAGCGCAAGTAGGAGAAATAAAAGAATGGGTAGAACCGGTATCAAATAAGGTATAGACTTCACTAGAGTTTATGATAAAGCTTACCGTGATGACCTCATTCGGGTTCCTTGCTTTCTCGTGAGGTCACGACAAATGCTCTCCTTGCACCACTGCTTTGACTTTTCTCGGGACTGACCTTTGGTGCCTCCATCCTAGCTTTGAACTTGTCTTGATGTAAATGACAAAATCGCAATTTAGGTGACCTTCTCTTCCGCAATTATAACACGCTTTGGATGGCATCGCAATGGGACTGATATGTCCTTCCCCTCCGCATTTGAAGCATATGATAAGTGGTCGTTCTCCTTCCTTAACCACGGTTGTTGGTGCTAACGTCTTTTCATCATTGTTGAATCTCCTTTTCTTGAAATGTCCATTTTTACTGTCTTGGCCATGATTACCACCGAAGTGGTTAATATTTCTGGCATGTTGATTCCCTCCATGTTTGTTGTCACCGTTTCGATGACTGGTACCACTGGTATTTTTATGTTTCCGGCTGCTTTCTCTTGGTTGCATTGACTCGTTACCGCGCTCCAATAACTGAGCCGTATTTACAACATCTGAGTACAAACACAGTTTATGAGAAATAAGATATTGACGTATCTCCGGTTTCAAACCTCTTAAAAACATTCGCGTCATTCGCTCCTCATTATCGACCAAATGGGATGCAAATCGGGATAACTCCTCAAATTTAGTCTCGTATTGCGACACGGTCATATTGTTTTGTTCCAATTTGATAAACTCCACTTCTTTCATGTGACGAATACTCTCGGGAAAGTACTTGTCATTGAATAGCTCTTGGAACTTCTCCCAAGACATCTTGAGTGCCTCAGGCTGGGTACGTTTTACAGATTCTCACCAGTAATTTTCCTCTTCATGCAACATGAAGGTGGCGAAGGGAACCTTTTGCTCCTCGAACCATCCCAAGACATCAAATATCTTGGTGATCTACTTTATCCATGCTTCCGCCTTAAGTGGTTTTGGCTCTCCAATAAACTACGTGGTCCCAGACTCCTGAATCATTTTAGCGGTGACCATCCGAGAGTTTCCAGTGTTTCCACCTACATTTTGGACAGGAGCCGCTCTCGCCTGATGTTGCATGAATTGCATAAATCCTCTAAACAATCCATCATTCATCATTTGGTCCGTGTTGTTGTTTGCATGAGGATTATCGCCTTCCTGATGCACATTATCCTGATTATTGATATGTGGAGACTCAACGATCTCCTGTGCTCCATTGCTATTTTTAACATTCTCGGATGTCATTTTCAGATACTGCCACAAAAAAAAGGTTAATTAACATATAACATATTATCCCTATACTCTGACCGACCAATTAAATACCAAATAAACTTAGGTAAGTCATACTAGCGAAGGAATTCCCCATCTCTCCCCTCCTAGTTCTAGTCTCACATCTTAGCCAGGGATCATATCCCTAAGCTTTGATACCAACTGTGACGCCCCCAAAATAGGTATACATTACATATTCTGAGTCGCCAAATACATGGTACATAATAAAAATACAATCTTAATTATACAACAAGAGAACTGTGAGTTTAAATACAAATACTGTCTTCTAGACAATATTCACTCTCAGAATAAGTCCTCATTACATTTATTGTCACACTATTTAACAGAATAGTGAGGACTACTAGCTAATACTATCATCCGGACCATCACTCCGTTCCCCGACTCGTCCCAGCTACGTTCTCATTTCCTGAAGAGAATAGTGAAAGAAAGGGTGAGCTCAACTAGCCAAGTAAGAAATATTATGACTAAAATAATGCAGAATAAATTATCATTAGCCTTAAACAGTGTTAAACTGATACAATATAACAAACATCAAGTTTAACTGCAACGGAATAAGCAATCCATTAAAAGAGTCAAGTAGAGAATAAAATCTACTATCTTTTATGATTTAAAAGGTTTTTCATCACTTTTATCATTTGGGACTCAAACTTCATAAATAATCCACATCATCGAATCACCCCCCGCACTTACTGCCGAGGATATTCTTGAAGATCACGACCACAATTATCCATGCACTACGGGCCAAGAATATTTGTGTATTCATTAATGGTCATGATCATGCCAACAACTGTCCATCAATGCAATACGGGCCAATGAGGACTTTTACCACATCATTTATAACATTACGGTCATGATTACACCGAATAATCCCTGGTCATATCATACCAAGTCCATCAATGCACTACAGGCCACAGATGACTTTCAAAAAATATAAACATGAGGATGATGACAATGATATAAGAATTCAATAAAAACAAGTTCAAGAATTAATTTATCTAGGAACTAATAATGTCCAAATTATCAACATAATACTGCATTGTAGAGTAAAATTCAAGAATGTTCAGAAGAATATTTCCATGAAAAGATACTGGATGAAGCGCAAATATCAAGGATATTCCACTAATTTCATGGAGTATAAGTCAAAACTTTAACCAAATGAGTATAATAAAGAATGGAATAACAAAAGAAATCACCATGCATGCGGACTGCAGCATGGCAGTTACTCAACCGAGATACTAAATAACGGAACCGGTCTGGAGAAATTACATGCACCAAGCAGGATGTTCCAAATGTAATAATAAAGAATGGAATAACAATGTAAATCACCATGCATGCGGTACTTCACATGAGCAAAGTTATTCCAATAGAATACTAATAAGGACGGAATTAGGTCCGTACAGAAATGCATGATGAGGATATTCCAATGTAATAATAATAAAGATTTTAATTGTGTCGGCAGTAAACGCATGTGACGAGGATATTCCAACAGAATAATAAAGGCGGAATCAGTCCCAAGTAAAACGCATTGTATGACAGGATATTCCAACAGAATAATAAAGGCGGAATAATAGAAGAATGTCACCAAGTATAGGTAATTTCGTATATACAAAGTTATTCAATAGAATAATAAAGAATGGAATAACATAAGTTCTCTTCATGAATACAAAAGAATAACACCCTTACGAGTACAACAAATAATATTCCTACCTTAAGAAGAAGAAGAGTACTGGATATATAAGTAAAGTGAAGTAGAGAATACTTTCTTCTTTCTCTCTATAGTTTATCTCTCTAGAGTTTGGTGAATTCAGTAAAAAAATAATGATGGAATGAGCTTCTATTTATAGAAAAATGGACCAAGATAGTAACTAACTCATGAAGCGGTCCAGATTGATTTACTTTAATCTGACTATCCATATTTAAAGCAAAATATTTTAAATAAAATATAATATATTCTATTTATAATCTAATAAAATGAATAACTTTATAAAAGATTTTACTATGCAAACACTATGCATTTACTATGCAAACACTATGCATAATAAAATATAATATATTCTAATTATTGTCTAATAAAATAGATAACTTTATAAAAGTATTCATTTTATATAAAAAGATTTTACTATGCAAAACACTATGCAGACACTATGCATAATAGAATATAATATATTCTATTTATAGAATAACTTTATAAAAGTATTACATTTTTATATAAAAAAGATTTTACGTATTATTACATTAATAATACTAATAAAATCGAGTGACTTATCACGTAAGCATCAATAATTAATATCGTGTGCTACTATATCTGACCCAGCATTATTCATACTTTTTAATAACAGGGTGTTTCAACAGATTAATCAGTAAAACTTCCGCCGTTATTTTCATAGAGTATTTTTGTCGTTTTTCTCAATCAAATCCAATAATTACATTGTTGGGGTCCACCAATGATTGTCTTAGTTGTCTTGAATATTCCCTGTTAAAACAAATACTCTCAGACCAATCGAATATTATATAACAACTTGCGTACTTTGCAAAATTTATAAATATTACCCACAACTATAACATTATATCAATTTCACTCTATAATATTCAAAAATAATATTTATAGAAAATTCATCTTTATTCAAAAAGTTGGGGTTTTACATGTAAGACCCGAAATTTTATGAAATAAAAGTATTCAATTTTCTTATAATTATTATTCTATTTAGTAAATGGTTAAATTGATAAAAGGTTAATGTTAAGGATGATATGTGAAAATTTTATAAAGTAAGCAAGTTGTCATAAAATATTTGTTTCGTCGGGGAATATTCTTTTTATCGGGGAATATATGTACGACGGCACAATCATTGGTGGACCCCACAACGGAATAACTGTCAGATTTAGAAAGCGATATAAATAACCTTTTTATAAAAATAACGGCAAGACTTTTACCGTTAACTATTAAAATACCCGGTGATAAAAGTACAAGATGTCGCTGTGGTTGCATAATAAAGATACGGTATTATACTGATATCTTTGATTATTGATATTTACGTGAGAAATCACTTAGTTTTATTCAATTATTGTCATAGTAGCACACAGTATTCTATCGACTATTTTGAAAAATGGGTAAGTGGGGGTCCATATAATAAGCCAAATTTACAACAAATACTTCATAAAAAAACCCCTCTATTTATCTCAATTCACTTGGCTTCACCAAACACATTTTTAATAATATTTTTTCATCATTAATATTATAACTCACAATGTGACGCCCCCAAAATAAGTCCACACAATCCATTCTGAGTCGCCAAATACGTGGTATAGAAAACAACTACAACTTCATTATTACAATTGTCGTGCAAAATACGACAACCCGTATACTGTGAGTTTAAATACAAATATTGTCTTCTAGACAATATCCACACTCAAATAAATCCTCATTATAATTATTGATACATTATTTTACAAAATAGTGAGGACTGGTAAAACAACTGACTTGAAACATCACTCCACACCCCGACTAGTTTTCGTTATATTCTCGCCTCTTGAGAAGAAAAATGGAATAAAAAGGAAAAGGGTGAGCTCAACTAGCCCAGTAAAAAATATTACGACTAAGATAATGTAGAACAAATTATCCTTAGTCCTCAATACAGAAAAATCTGATAGAATATAATAGACAACAAGTTTTAGATCAACAAATGTAGCGGAAACAACAAATCATTATAAGAGTTCAGTAGAGAATGAAATCTACTATCTTCTATGATTTAAAGTTCATCACCAATATCTTATCCATGTAACATCAATCAATATACATCGTGAATCAAATATTCATCTTTGCACTACATGACAAAGATATTCATGTGTATCACCAGTTGGTCATATTTATCTCAACACATGTCCATCTTTGCACTACGGGCCAAAGATATTCATCAGGTAATCATTCATCTTTGTACTACAGGCCAAAGATATTAAGTTATATCACCATTTAGGATTGAGGATGATGAAAAATATCTTAAAGAAAATGAATTCAGTGAGATAAAAGGACAAAGATTATGTTAGAGCTTATGCCCTAGAGGCCAATTATTTGATATAATTTCTTAACGTTTTGATATTATATTTGATTGAATAAATAAATGATTTTATTATGGTTTTATTTACTGCGGAATATAATTGTTAACATAATAACCAGGATAATGTGCATCAGGAAGGCAATAATTCTCATGTAAGCAACAACACCGACCAAATGATGAATGATGGGATGTTTAGGAGCTTCCTACAATTCATGCAACACCAAATGAGAGAAACTCCTATTCAAAATGCAGGTGGAAACAATGGCAACTCACGGCTGGTCACTGCTAAGAAATTCAAGGAGTTGGGACCATGGGAGTTCTTGAAAGCTTGAGAACCACTCAAGGCAGAAGCATGGATTAAGCAGATTACCAAGATATTTGATGTCTTGGGATGCACTGAAGAACAAAAGGTTCCCTTTGCCACCTTTATGTTGCCACGAGAGAGGTGATTCTTGGTGGGAATCAGTGAAAGCGTACTCATCTGTCGCACTTAAGATGTCTTGGGAGAGGTTCGAAGAATTGTTTAACGACAAGTACTTTCCGGAAAGTATTCGTCACATGAAAGAGGTGGAATTCATCAAACTGGAGCAGAACAACATGACTGTATTGCACAACGAGAAAAAGTTTACGGAGGTATCCCGCTTTGCATCTCATTTAGTAGACAATGAGGAGCGGATGACACGAATGTTTTTGAGAGGGTTGAAACCCGAAACTCGTCAACATCTCATCTCTCATAAAATATGTTTATATTCAGATGTGGTGAATAGAGCTCATTTATTGGAGCGGGATTATGAGTCAGCTCAACAAAAAGACAACAACCATCAGCACGATAAGAGTCATACCAGTGGCAAAAATCATCGAAGCGGTGATAACCAGCGTGCCAGAAATGGTAACCACTTCGATGGTAATCATGGACAAGATAATAGGAGAGGTGAGTCAAGTGGAAATTTTAAGAAGAGAAGATTTAACAATGACGGAAAGACATCAACAGCAACAGCATCAACAACAATAGTTTATAGGGGAGGAGAAAGATCACCAGTTAGATGCTACAGATACGGAGAGGAGGGACACATAAGTTCAAACTATTCACAACCTTCCAAGGTATGTTTTAGTTGTGGAAAAAGAGCGGTCCACATGTCGCCCCAAAAATAGGTATCTGAGAATAGGTCGCCAAATACATGGTACATAATTTAAATCTGAACTTAATTTATACAATTATCAAGCTGTCGTGTAAAATACGACAAAAGCGTGGTGAGAGTTTTAACACGAATATTGTCTCGTAGATAATATCCAAACTCAAATGAAGTCCTCATTACAATTATTATCACATTATTTCATAGAATAGTGATGACTACTATAGCCACCATCTTGGACCATCACTCCATTCCCCAACTAGTCCCAGCTATATTCTCATTTCCTGAAGAGAATAATGAAAGAAAATGGTGAGCTCAACTAGCTCAATAAAGAATATTATGACTAAGATAATGTAGAATAAATTATCCTTAGCCTTCAACAGTGTAAAAACTGATAGAATACAATAGACAACAAGTTTAACTGTAGCAGAACAAACAATCCATTAGAAGAGTCATGTAGAGCATGATGTCTAATATCTTCTATGATTTAAAAGTTCATCATCAATATTTATCTTTGTAACACATTTAAATAAATAATCCATATCATCGAATTATCCATGCACTACGGGCCAAGGATATTCGTTAGTATCACATCCACGAATTATCCATGCACTACGAGCCAAAGATATTCATTATTATCACCAGTAGTCATGATCATGCTAAACAACTGTCCATTAATGCACTACGGGCCAATGATTTTATTATGGTTTTATTTACTGTCATGCTTATTTGGAAGAAGAGAAGAAAAGGAAAGGAAGTACGACTTCTGATTCAGGTATATATGTTATAGAAGTCAACTTGTCTACTTCTACATCATAGGTATTGGATACTAGATGTGGTTCTCACATTTGTGTTAATGTGCGGGGACTCAGAAGGAGTAGGACTTTAAGCGAAAGGAGAGGTTGACCTCTGAGTTGGGAATGGAGCAAAAGTTGTTGCCTCGGCCGTAAGTAGGAACTTATCATTTATCTTTGCCCTTTGGGCTAGTTTTAGAATTAGAAGATTGTTATTTTGTGCCTGCTTATAAGCAAAAACATTATTTTGTTTCTTGTTTGGACAAGAAAGGTTTTCATTTATAATAAAGAACAATCGTTGTTTGTTTTACTTAAATGATATTTGTTATGGTGTTGCACAATTGTTTAACGGTCTCTATATTCTTGATTTAAAAATGCCTATATATAACATAAATACAAAAATGATTTAAATCAAATGATTCAAATTCGACATATCTCTGGCATTGTCGTTTAGGCCATATAAATGAGAAATGCATATCCAAACTCCATAAAGATGGGTTCTTGGATTCATTTGATTTTGAATCATATGAGAAATGCGAGTCTTGTTTATTAGGCAATGTGATAACCCGAGATTTCGAATAATTAAAATTTTATGAATAAATTTTTTTTTATTGACATTATTTATTAATAGTGTCTTTGAGAATTAGTGAGACGAGTCTCGAGAATTAGTCAATATATGTTTTGGTGAGAAATTAGAGTAGAGTTGTGCTTAATGACTTTAGAAAACCCTAACCCTAATTTTAGGATAGGGATTAGGTGAAAATACAATCAAAATAATTGTATTGTTGATTATGTGTTTGAATTTGTAGAAATGTTGATCAATAATTGATCAGATAAGGTTTGTATTTAATAAACCTTAATAAGGGATTTAAAACCCTAATCTTAAATTTAGAAAATAAATTGTACAATTAAATCCCTAATTGTACGGAAACCCTAATTTCAAAGCAAGAATTGTAAACCCTAATTAGGCAACCCTAATTTTTATTAGCATACTAAAGTGTTTGTTAAACATAAATATGATTAGAAATCACTAATTATATTTTTGTAATTTAAATTTCTATTTTAGAAACCCTAATTTTATTTTAGAAAATTTATTTTTCTAATTAAACCCTAAATTTGCAAATTATGGGAATTAGAATTTTTTTAGACCTAAAGGGTTCAAACCCTAAACCTTATTGTCAGAACCCTAAACCCTAAGGGTTTCATCTAATGCAAAAAATCTAGAAAAAATTGGAAATGACCTAAATGCCCTTTATGGGATTTCTTTTAAGTTAAATTGCAAAATTGTCCAATGCCTTTATTAGGTCACCAACTCTTTACCAACTATTGACTTTGCAACATAAAATCTCAGCAAAATCCAAGCCCAAATTCGTCCAACAAGATCAGATCAAGCAACATCAAGTATTATATATAAGTTTAGAGAGAGAAAAGTGGCCAAAAGTTGCTAATTTTTACTCTAGCTCTCACCAACTCTTTCTCATACTAGAACCCACGAAATTTGATAGTAAATCGGCCCTAATACGACCTCAATATCAATCATAAGCAGTTGGAGAGCCAAGATCGAAAATTATTCAAGATAAGGTATAATCCTATTTTTATTTTTGATCTTTGTTGCTTGAGAAATTTTTGTGTTTATGTGTTTAAGATATTGCTAGAAGATGTTTTAGTTGATCTATGTTGATATAACACGGATCCATAACATCAAATGGCTTTAAAATGGTGTTTTTCAAAAAGCTTTCGAGAACAAAATCGTGGGTCCGACAACCTAATGTCAGCGCCACGGATCGTTACTCGTTGTTGTTTTGTTGTTTAAAAGCTTTAAGTTGTAGCCTGGTAAGAGGTCTTTAATCTGTAGTTGGTATTACTGCTAAATGATGTCTGGATCGGGAGTTATTAACGGTCAAAATCCGTTGACCGGGATTGACCGAGTGACTTTCTGGGCAGCCCAGAACGTTGAAATCAATGTCTGACAAGATTTTGTAGTGTCCGGATCTGTCAGTCTGTTTAGTGTTTGATGTTGTTTATTAGTACATCCTGTAGCTGGTTATGTGTACTACAGATCCGGGTCCTTATATCTTTTATAACGTCTACAGATCAATCGTGAAAGGTGGTCAAAGTAGACCACCCGATCTGTTCTTTAACTTTCTGGCAAACCCAGAAACAGTTAGAACAACTGTTCTGACATACTTTGACCATATGTTTCATGTTGATTCGGTTGTTGATAAACAAATTTGTTGCTTTAGTATTGTTCACTGACACATGGACTACATGTTCAAACTTTTATATCACATAAACAATGAGCAAAGCGTAAATAATTGAGCTTGAATATGGCAACTCGAATCGCTTTCATGCCCGGAAAAATTCCGAGTCACGTTGTCAGTGATTTTAGAGGCTTGAATCTTGATGGTGTTGAGTGATATCACCTTGATTGTTGTTGATTCTTGTAGTGTTACATAAAACCTACAAGATCGCGGCTTAAAGATTTCCGAAGCTGTTTGGATCGAGAATGACAAGTGGTCAACCCATTGACCCTCTAGAGGCTGATGCGACAAGACCAAGAACACCAAAGGAGACTGACAAGTGTCGCTAAAGACCATTAGTGACGGTTTAATTAATTAATTTTAAGAATATTCCGAAAATTAATAAAAACTAGAAATAAATTCTAAAATTACAAAAATGGTTTTAAAAATTATTTTAAATTATGAAAAATAATTTCGATTAATTGGAATATTTTTCTTTAATATTTATAATTATTTAAATATTAAAGGTATTTAATTTATTTAATTAGTGTATTAAATAAATTAGAGAAAAATGATTTAATATTATGAAAAATCATTTTAAATAAGAAAATGTATTAAAAATATTTTGAGTTATAAAATGTAACTTTTAATATTTTTGGAGAATTTTCATTAATAATTTAATATTAATGATATTAGATTTATTTGATTATTAAATTAAATAAATAAGATAAAATGATTTAAATGATTTAAAAATCATTGTTATTGAGAATAAAGTGTTAGAAAATATTTTAAATTATAAAATATAATTTTCAATATTTTTTGGAGAATTTTCATTAATAAATTAATATTAATGATATTTGATTTATTTAATTATGATATTAAATAAATGAATTAAAAATGATTTTATTGATTTAAAATCATTTAACAATGAGAAAAATAGTTTAAAAATATTTTAAGTTATAATTAATGACTTTTAATATTTAGATGATAATTTCATTAATATTTATATATTAATGGTGGTGATTTAAAAATAATTTTAATTACTTTAAAAATCATTTAAGTGGAATATTGTTGATTTAAAATATCTTAAGTTATTGATGATAACTTTAATATTTTGACAAGTATGTTATTAATATTTTAATATTATTAAATATTAATAATGATAAGATTATCGATAATTAAATCATTTAAAATGATTCCGATGTGTGAAAAATTATTATAAATTATAATAATTGCTTGATAATTATTAAAAGCTTAGAAAAATATTATAATTGATAATTGACTTATCTAAATTAATATTGAAGCTGAGAGACCAAGTTTAATGGACAATCAATGTGTTAATTGTCGGATAGGGTGACCGTAAAACCGAGAATGGACCGAAGTCCAACCAGACTGGTATAGTTAGACTTGTTATGTGTTTATATAGGTTATAAACAGATGTGGCTATGTGGTAATATGCCTAGGAGAAGTTTATTTGTGAACTACGATTGTTACGTGTTATGAATAATTGTGCTTAATTGTAAGACCGATATTATTGGTTATAGGTCTTTCAAAGCGAATAAGTATTTTGTGTAAATGTAATCATTGGAAGAGGCAAGTTTCCTAACTCAACCTTGAGTTAAATTTATTCAATTATTATAGTGGTTAATTATTGCTAATTACACCACATCCGGGAATTTATTGTTGATTATTCAGCAGTTAGTGCATGCTTAATAATTCAAATTGAATTATTGATTCGAGAAATATATATTTGTAGAATAGCATTGTTGGATATTCATATACGTAGAAGTTAGAATTGACAATCTGAGATAATTCCATTTATTATCAAATTATCTTTGAGAAATGTCTTAGCTAATTATTCGGCTAGATGAATATTAGTTAGAACTTGATAAGTTTAGAAGAGAATTCAATTATTATTGATAGATCGATGCCAATTATTTCGCTTAAGATCGAGAAGTAAATAAATTTGAAATCACGATTATTTCGTTGTTAAATCAAAATCTTGATTTCGAGATCGAGAAGAACAACCTTTATAAAAAAGGAATATCATTAAATCGTATATTCGATCATTGCATGTAATGACTTAAATATTATGCATAATATAGGGTATAATAAAGTCGATCACTTGTTATACTTGCGCAGAGGGTATGATTTAATCTTTACGGTTATCCGATACACTGGGTATATCAAAGTATAACTTTGATAGTTACTCGAGAAGAGAAGTTCAAAGATCTTGTGTGATCACTCGATTATAAATCTGGAAAAAATCCACTTTTGCAAATTCGTAGAATTAATTCTTGATTATTCAATTTAATATATCGTAGAACCTTGAAAGCGTTGTACCCTTTCATCATTACATTATTATGCGATGTATAGAATACGAGAAGACTTGTTATTGAATAACCATTTGTTGACTATTTCAAAGTTCCCCGAACTTTGGTTTCATTCTATCAAAATAGATAGTCCGGTGATTTGAATACTTATACATTTATTGTATGTATTAACTTCATGGGCAAATTTGTTGCTCACCCTTGCTAAATAAAACATTTCAATTTAGGGACGAAGTGGCGGTGGAGTCTTTGCGAAGAATAAAGGCAAAGCCGTTGTAATAAACTAGTTATGATTAACATATTTATGATGTTGTATTTGTAAACCCTTTTTGTATATCTAAAGGGTGCGTTTGTAAAGTTAAGGTTAGAAAACTGGGTGATGTATTATAAAACTCGATAAAAACTTATGTAAGATACTATCTATATAGATTATGGGTAGTTAAATGCTATTTATATTGTGGATCGTGAACACCAAACTCTGGAGTCGTGTAACCTTGAATTTGGGGGCGTCCTGAGTTAGTATCGGTATGAGGTTATAAACCTTAAGTGGGGTGGGGAAAACCCTAGGATTATAACCAAAAGCGAGATAGAGAATACTCAAATAGAGTACTAAGTGAGAGATTGCCAAAGTGCAGCGATAGTGAGAAAAGTGGACACATAGTGTGAGAAGTTTGTCTTGGTGAAGTACTAATCAAGTTATTTAAACCGATTGTAGGATGTCCGGAAAAGACGAAATGGGTACGGAGATGCCGGTAATTTGTTGCACCGATGCCGATGGCAAAGGTGCCAAAGACATATGTGAGTCTGTTGAAGAAGTGGGGAAAGATGAACCAATGATTAATCTTGGGAGTGATCATGACGATTATCCTGAGATGTATCTAAGTGGTGATGAGGAGGCGGAGTCTGAAGAAGCTAAGGTGGAACTAAAGAATAAGATCAAGGTTGGTGAACAAGATCAATTATCTGTAGAAGTCCAGGAACTCCGGAGTAAGGTATTTCTTTTGGAGGAGTTGTGGAAGACGGAGCGGGCGTTACGTGAAATGACAGAAGAACGGAATGAGCTCAGGGCGCAGGTTGAAAGGATGAAGACTGAAGGTGGTGGATCGTCTGAAGGAACCAGCAAGAAAGACAAGAAGAAAAGGAAGAGAAACAAAGACAGCGACAACTCTGGAAATTCAAACCCGAAGAAGAAGCAAGCTTGTATCAAATGTGGAAAGACTCACGTTGGAGAATGCATGATGTGGAAGAATGTATGCTTCAACTGCAAGTAGGAAGGACATATTTCTCTGCATTGTCCTAAGCCAAATTTGAGGAAATGTTTTTCATGTGGGCAAACGGGGCACGGATTCAATAAGTGTCCTAGCAAGAAGAAGACTGGAGAAGGCAGTGGACTTTAGATAATTAAGATATAAGTGTAGTATCTTTTGGTAGAAGCTTTTGGTATTAAGCGTTGTAATATCGAGAACACTGTGTAAACATATGTAAATATATGTTTGTAATGAATGAAATCTTTATTTTCTATATGAATATAAGATTAAGATAAATTTGTGAGTTCTTAAAACTCATACTTATGATAAATTAATGACTCATAATTATATGAAATGTTTTGAACCCCTCAGAGAATGGACGCCAAAGGTCTGACTAGGATAAGTTCATACACTAATATAATTGTGGCAAGTTAATGAACTCATAAGTGTGGTAAGTTTGATGAACTGGAAATGGTAATTTGAAAATGGAGAATGTCAACTTTTGTGTAAAGTTGGAGAATTGCAACTTTGTAAAGTTGTGACGTTAATCCTAAAATATTTTAACAGGATAGTAAAATGTGTTAGGTCTTATAAGTACTATGTCTTTATTTGAATAAATATGCGAATACTTGAAAATTATGTGTTGAATTCTTATTGTGTTAAGAATTTGTGTATAGAAAAGAGAATTAATATAAGATTTTATTTAAATCGAGATCATACCGCCTAGACAACGTAATCAAAACCAAAGAGAAGAAGCGGTCGCATGAATAATGAAGGAGGTCAAGGGACCCGATGTAATTTTGTGGATATTTGGCCCAAGCTATAGAAAATAGGGCTCGGCTAGGGAAGATCAAGGAATCAACCAAAGAATTTATTGGCTAATTTCAAGGATTTTAAAGCGGTGGGACCGCCAGAATTCAAGGGACTACGGATCCGATCGAAGCCCAAACTTGGGTGAAAGAAATGAGAAAGCGTTCGTGATTTGGCGGGTGGCGGAAGAGCAAAAGACGGCTTTTGCAACATATCTAATGAAGGGGAAGCCAATTATTGGTGAGACGCAACCAAGAAAGATTTGGTACGGAGGTGGTATTGTGGACAAGATTTAAGGAGTTGTTCTTTGAGAATTACTTCTCACGAAAGTATCAAGTTTCGGATGGAAGTTAAGTTCTTGGAACTTAAGCGAGGAGAACATGTCTACATTTTGAGTATCTTGCTAAATTCAACGAATTGCACGATTTGCACCTTATCGTGGATCTGAAGCGAAAGGCAAGAAGATTCGAGAAGCGGTGAAACCAGAATATTCAACAAGGTAGCGGTATTGCAGATCAACACGTTTGCGGCTCTACTGGAGAAAGCGTTAATTGCTGAAGGAGGAAGCGAGGCTGCATCTCGTTTTCATCAGGAGAAGAAGAAGAAGACCCATGAAGGTGGAAGCAGTGGTGGTAGTAATCCAAACAAGAGGAAGTGGAGTGAGTTTACCCAATCGGGTAGCAAAACTGAAGGGAATAGGAAAGGAGCAGAGCCTTGTGCGAATTATGGGAAGAACCATGCTGGAGTTTGTCTAAAGAAGAAGGGAGTTTGTTACAACTGCGGACAAGAGGGGCATATGTCGCCAAATTGTCCAAATCCGAAGAAGATACAAGGTTGTTATGCCTGTGGATCAACTGATCATTTGGTAAGGAATTGTCCGAAGAGAAATGATGAGAAGGAAAGCGTCAACAAGGAACCTGGTAGTGGAACCTTTGCAATTCGAGGACCTGCACCGCCAGGAAGATCAACCGCCCGTACATTTAACATGCATTGATTGGAGGCGATGCTATCTTCCGGGAGGTAGCAAAGAGTAACGATTTTGCTTAATATTTAATTACGCGAGTAATATTAGTTTGATATGGCTGAGAATTGTTTTCTTTTATAGATTCAAGTCACAGGTTAGAAATTTAGACACAAATGAATATTGTGTTGATAAAAATGAATTGATGATACAACTTTAAAAGATTGTAGAGAATAAGAAAGCGGTGATTCCGAGGACGGAATCCTTTTAAGGAGGGGTGAATGTGATAACCCGAGATTTCGAATAATTAAAATTTTACGAATAAATTTTTTTTTTATTGACATTGACTGTTAATAGTGTACTGAGAATTAGTGAGACGAGTCTCGAGAATTAGTCAATATATGTTTTGACTGAGAAATTAGAGTAGAGTTGTGCTTAACAGCTTTAGAAAACCCTAACCCTAATTTTCGGATAGGGATTCGGTAGAAAATACAATCAAAATAATTGTATTGTTGATTATGTGTTTGATTTGATAGAAATGTTGATCAATAATTGATCGAGATAAGGTTTGTATTTAATAAACCTTAATAAGGGATTTAAACCCTAATCTTAAATTTAGAAAATAAATTGTACAATTAAATCCCTAATTGTACGTCGGGAAACCCTAATTTCAAAACCGGGAATTGTAAACCCTAATTAGGCAACCCTAATTTTTATTAGCATGCCTAAAGTGTTTGTTAAACATAAATATGATTAGAAATCACTAATTATATTTTTGTAATTTAAATTTCTATTTTAGAAACCCTAATTTTATTTTAGAAAATTTATTTTTCTAATTAAACCCTAAATTTGCAAATTATGGGAATTAGAATTTTTAGACCTAAAGGGTTCAAACCCTAAACCTTATTGTCCGAACCCTAAACCCTAAGGGTTTCATCTAATGCAAAAATCTAGAAAAAATTGGAAATGACCTAAATGCCCTTTATGGGATTTCTTTTAAGTTAAATTGCAAAATTGTCCAATGCCTTTATTAGGTCACCAACTCTTTACCAACTATTGACTTTGCAACATAAAATCTCAGCAAAATCCAGCCAAATTAAATCCAACAAGATCGGATCGATCAAGCAACATCAAGTATTATATATAAGTTTAGAGAGAGAAAAGTGGCCAAAAGTTGCTAATTTTTACTCTAGCTCTCACCAACTCTTTCTCATACTAGAACCCACGAAATTTGATAGTAAATCAGTCCTAATACCAGCCTCAATATCAATCATAAACAGATTGGAGAGCCAAGATCGAAAATTATTCAAGATAAGGTATAATCCTATTTTTATTTTTGATCTTTGTTGCTTGAGAAATTTTTGTGTTTATGTGTTTAAGATATTGCTAGAAGATGTTTTTAGTTGATCTATGTTGATATAACACGGATCCATAACATCAAATGGCTTTAAAATGGTGTTTTTCAAAAAACTGTCAAGAACAAAATCTGTGGTCTGACAACCTAATGTCAGGCGCCACAGATCGTTACTCGTTTGTTGTTTTTGTTGTTTAAAAGCTTTAAGTTGTAGCCTGGTAAGAGGTCTTTAATCTGTAGTTGGTATTACGGCTAAATGATGTCTGGATCGGGAGTTATTAATAGTCAAAACTCCGTTGTAGGGATGGATCGATGAGTGACTTTCCTGCAAAATGACCCGAACGTTGAAATCAATGTCTGACAAGATTTTGTAGTGTCCGGATCTGTCATTCTGTTTAGTGTTTGATGTTGTTTATTAGTACATCCCGTAGTTGGTTATGTGTACTCTGAGATCCAAGGGTCCTTATATCTTTTATAACGTCTACAGATCAATCGTGAAAGGTGGTCAAAGTAGACCACCCGATCTGTTCTTTAACTTTCTGGCAAACCCAGAAACAGTTAGAACAACTGTTCTGACATACTTTGACCATATGTTTCATGTTGATTCGGTTGTTGATAAACAAATTTGTTGCTTTAGTATTGTTCACTGACACATGGACTACATGTTCAAACTTTTATATCACATAAACAATGAACCGAAAGCAGAAATAATTGAGCTTGAATATGGCAACTCGAATCGCCATGCCTGAAAAATTCCAGTCACGTTGTCAGTGATTTTAGAGGCTTGAATCTTGATGGTGTTGAGTGATATCACCTTGATTGTTGTTGATTCTTGTAGTGTTACATAAAACCTACAAGATCGTGCTTAAAGATTTCGAAAAACATTTGGATCGAGAATGGCAAGTGGTCAACCCATGACCCTCTCAGAATTGGTCCGACAAGACCAAGAACACCAAAAGGCGACGAAAGAAGTGTCGCTAAAGACCATTAGCGACGGTTTAATTAATTAATTTTCCGAATATTAGAAAATTAATAAAAAACTAGAAATAAATTCTAAAATTACCAAAAATGGTTTTAAAATTATTTTAAATTATGAAAAATAATTTCGACCAATTGGAATATTTTTCTTTAATATTATAATTATTTAAATATTAAAGGTATTTAATTTATTTAATTAGTGTATTAAATAAATTAGAGAAAAATGATTTAATATTATGAAAAATCATTTTAAATAAGAAAATGTATTAAAAAATATTTTGAGTTATAAAATGTAACTTTTAATATTTTTGGAGAATTTTCATTAATAATTTAATATTAATGATATTAGATTTATTTGATTATTAAATTAACTAAATAAGATAAAATGATTTAAATGATTTAAAAATCATTGTTATTGAGAATAAAGTGTTAGAAAAAATTTTAAATTATAAAATATAATTTTCAATATTTTTGGAGAATTTTTATTAATAAATTAATATTAATGATATTTGATTTATTTAATTATGATATTAAATAAATGAATTAAAAATGATTTTATTGATTTAAAAATCATTTAACAATGAGAAAAATAGTTTAAAAATATTTTAAGTTATAATTAATGACTTTTAATATTTAGATGATAATTTCATTAATATTTATATATTAATGGTGGTGATTTAAAAATAATTTTAATTACTTTAAAAATCATTTAAGTGGAATATTGTTGATTTAAAAATATCTTAAGTTATTGATGATAACTTTAATATTTTGACAAGTATGTTATTAATATTTTAATATTATTAAATATTAATAATGATAAGATTATTCGATAATTAAATCATTTAAAAATGATTAGATGTGTGAAAAATTATTATAAATTATAATAATTGCTTGATAATTATTAAAAGCTTCCGAAACATATACTTTTCTTTGCACATAATCCCACCTTTATATAAAAAAAATTAAATGTAAAATTTATTATTTAATTATATTAAAAATATTGGGTTATTACATCCACCCTCCCATATAAGGATTCTGTCCTCGGAATCACCACTTCAAAACTTATAGATACAAGGGAAAATAGCATACATAGTCATTTCAAGTAGATCTCGATCAGATTTGATCGAACTGATCTTTAACTATTCAACATAACACTTGTCTATCTAATCATACAAAAATTTGATTTCTAACAGAACACAAATTTCTCCTTCAAAAATTTCTTTATAACAAAAAGTAAATAAAATCATATATAAGAAAATGAAATTTATTCGAATAATACCTGAAGTTCCATCCTCGGCTGCTAAGGTATCGCCAGTGTTTCGCTGCCTTTCCCCGCATTCATGCTTCCTGCATCCATTCTCCTTTTCGGGCAGTCCTTTACCTTATGTTCCGTTGATCCACATAGAAAACACCCATTGTTCTTCCTAGGATTGGGGCAGTTAGGAAGATATGTCCCTCCTGCCCGCACTTATAGCACACAAACTTACCACTAAGACACTCACCTAAATGATTTTTCCCACAATTCTTACACGGCACAGCTTGCTTCCTCACACCTTCCTGTTTGATTTGGACATTTCCAAAATTGTTCCACTTTCTTTTTCCATTCCCACTACCACTACCTGCTTCTACCTTCCCAGCTCCCTCAACCCTACCCTTGTTCTTTTTCTCCTTATTGTAGAGGCTCATGACCTCACTTCGCCCTTCTGCTATGATAACCTTCTCCAAAAGTGCTGCAAAAGTATTTATCTGCAATATCGCCACCTTATTGTAGAGCTAGGGTTTTAAGCCTAGCTCAAACCTCCTTGTCTTCCTTGCCTCCATATCAACTTGATGCGGGGCAAACCTAGCTAATTCATTAAACTTTGCGGCATACTCCACAACTGTGATGTTCTCCTGCTTCAACTCCAAAAACTTCACCTCCATCCTAGCCTGCACACTGGACGAGAAATAGTTCTCAAAGAATAGCGTCTTAAACCTAGTCCATGCTATCACTCCTTCTCTTTCCTCCCACCAGAAATTCACCTCTCCTTTCATCTTATAGGTGGCAAAAGTTGTCGTTTGCCCCTCAGCTACCCTAGCGAATACAAATGCTTTTTCTATTTCTTTAACCCAAGTTTGGGCTTCTATCGGGTCAGTGTTACCTCTAAATTTTGGCGGTCCTACAACCTTAAAATCTTTAAAGTTTGCAAATCAATTGTCTGGTTGATTTCCTGCGGCCGACATTCCATTTTGCATGGCTTGAGCTACCATGTTTGTGAAATTCTGCATCAGATATGGTTGTTATCCTCCAGCATTGTTGACAGATTCTTCTGCCCGTTGGTTCCTAGTTTGACGTCTTGGCGGCATTATCTGGTTAAATAAAAATAATCTATATTTTATTAACTTACATTCTAAACCTTATCGTATAAGTTTAATATTTTAAACTTGTTTCATTAACCAAACATAAATTCATATTCATTTAACTATTTCCTAGTACATAACACATACGACTTTAAACTTCTGATATCCCTTTGTGACCACAAAAGTCGGGAATCGCTGCTAAAACTTATACAAAAGTTGGAAATATACTATTATACAGACATACTTATCATAGAACACACATATTCAAATAGTACTTATACTACGCCTTTTCCTGATCCTAGACAACCTTTCACTCGATGACCTTACATCCCACAAATAAAATATGAACCTAGCTTAAAGTTGGGATAATGATGAGAGATATGTCCCTCATGTCCACAAATATAACATATCTTTTTCCCTTTCCTGCATACGCCCTCATGTTTCTTGTCACAGTTTGTACACTTTCCTATTTTGTTAGCATCCTCTTGGTTATTATCGGAATTTCCTATTTCGCGGTCTTTCATTTTTCTTTTCTCCTTTTTTCCCGGAGCTGCACACGATATGTTGTTCTTGGCTCCTATCTGATAAATTTGGATCTTAAGCTTATATTGTTCTTCCGTCGTTTCGATTAATGCCTTTCGCAATTGACTATTGATAAGTGGGTTTTATACCTACTTATGGACTACCAATTCATGCGAACTATGCCCATCTCAAGTACATTTTAGTATGTTTTAGCTGCATTTAATGTTAGTTTGCATTGCGTATACTTAAAACTCTTTTTGGTGAATAAGTGCAGGAATCGGCCTAATTTGGTGGTATTATAGGGCACGAGGCTAATGAACTCATGAGGCGAGGCAAAAGCTGGGATATGCATAGCTGAGGATTGAGTGGAGCATGGATGGACGAGCATGGATGGACATAGGACACTTCAGTAGCAACAGCAACAATGCAGAACCAAACTCAGGAGAAGAACCAGAATTCATCAACTGCAAAGCCGCCATGTGCCGTGAGCGAGGATGAGGTTGAGACGCTACCGCCTTGAAGTACCTAGCCAGACAATGTTACCCATCGCAAGTTAATGCGGCATGAGCATGACAAGCTTAGGGACGCATTGCGCAGACGAGAGCCCAACTGGACATCATGACTTACTGCAAGTCTCGCGCCCGCACGAGAGCCCAACTGGACATCATGACTTACTGCAAGTCTCGCGCCCGCACGAGGAATGTGCTAGAGGAGGCGTTGTGCCATGTGAGGTCTGAAAGTTCTTGATTTGTTTTATTTTATTTTTTAATTAAAATGATTGTAATTGATTAAAAAACGATATCTGACTGGTGTCAGAGGTATCACTTTGACTATTATTCAGTTTTTTCATATAATTTTACATCGTAACTAGGGTTTACTCTCTAGGAGAGATTCCAACGTAGAAGGAGGCCAAAACTCTACTGTTCTACTTCTTCTTGGGATTTGCTACCAGAGTAGATTATTATTAGTATTTGTTGGATTCTTATGAGGATTTGAATAGTGAATTATATTTAGCAATTAGGTTTGATAGTTCTATCTTTCATCTTTCAATTGTTTGTTTATTAATCATATTTAGATTTGATCCCATAATGGCTTTTGGTTCAGTCATGAACTAAACTCCATTATGGGATTCTAACGGATTTTAATATGTAGTTTGATTGCATGCTTGAATGCTGGATTGTTTTACATATCATATGGAATGTCTATCATGATTGTTTTGCATGTATGAATGCGTGATCACCATTCGTTTCAGTACTTGTATGGAATTGATAATTAACATGCAAGTATGGATTGTAATCATGATAGTATACGTCTATGGGGCTGTTTTATATGGCTTGTGTATTTCGTGAACCAGATAGACATATACTGTTTCACCGTATAAGTTAGAATAAGGGCTCGAACTTAAATTCAATATAGTTGCAATTTCACATAGACATATAGTGATTTTGGTTATATTGATGATTACATAGAGTCTATCATCTGTGGATGTTGTGTAAGTAGGTCTTAGTACATTGAAAAATGGCTATGACTCTTTTAGTGCTTTTGGCTACTTTCCTGTGATATGTGAACAAGTCATGATAGTGGTGATTAATTGAAATATTAAAGGAAGTTAGGATCCCATTATTTCCATATTTGATTTATTCCGTCGTTATTATTGTTTTAGTTGTTATTTACGATTCAAGTAACAAACCAATCTTAGTCATTAGTTTAAGCATATAAATATAGTGATTTAATAAATGCATAGTGATTTAAATTAAACAACTTTCTCTGTGGGATCGATACTTTACATGCTCTGTATTGCTTATTGACACATGTATGCTTGCATGAGTTAGAGCTCTTTTGTTAAGACTAAAAAAGAGGCAACAAGTTTTTTGGCGCCATCTTAGGAAAAGCGTTTAATTTAGTATTATTATCATTAGTTTTAAGCTATATTATACGACTTAGACAATTCTAGTCTTATCTCATTTCGCTTTTTGTTTTTGTTTCAAGAATTTGGATAAATTTTATCTTGCTTGATCATCCAACCCCTAACTTAACACTGCTTGAGGATAACATAAGCGGGAGAGGTTGGAAAGCGAGTGTTTGTAGAAATTTACACGCACAGTTAGAAAGTATGACAACTAATATGGACGCCGAGGTACAAGGAGAAGAGCAAAAAGAGGAGCATAGGGCTCTAAAGGAATATTACATGCCCAATATTAATGGACTACAGTCCAGCATCGTCAGACCAGCGATAGCAGCAAATACATTCGAGATAAAAATGGGCATTATTCAGATGGTATAGAATTCGGTGCAGTTTGGGGGTGACGCTACAGATGATCCGAATGAACACCTGTTGAGTTTCATCGAAATCTGTGATACATTCAGATACAACGGTGTGACGGAGGATGCTATCAGACTTAGGATATTCCCATTCTCATTGAGGGATAAAGCAAGAAGTTGGCTTCATTCTTTGCCACCAGGTTCTATAACTACATGGGAGGACTTAGCATAGAAGTTCTTAGCTAAGTTCTTCCCAATGGCTAAGACTGCAAAGATGAGTATAGCTATCTCTCAGTTTGAGCAACAACAGGGCGAGTCCTTATATGAAGCATGGGAGAGATACAAAGAAATGCTGAGGAAGTGTCCACATCACGGTATACCAGATTGGATGGTGATCAACACGTTCTATAATGGATTGGGATGGAAGTCAAGACCGATTGTAGATGCAGCTGCAGGAGAGGAATTATGGGCAAAAAGCTATGAAGAAGTCTATAACCTTATCGAGACAATGACATCGAACGATTTTCAAAATCCTACATCTCGGATGCCACAACCCAAAGTTGCAGGTGTGTTGGAGGTAGATGCTATTACTCAGTTGTTAGCACAGATGGCAGACATGGCAAAGAAGATAGATACTTTGGCAGAAGGTAAAACAAAGATAGTTGCCTTTGAATGTGAGATTTGTGCGAGGTCACATTAGACGAATTAATGTGCTATCAGCTCAGAGTTAGTGCAGTATATGAACAACTACAGAAAAGACCAAGGTCAGTTTCAAAATACATACCACTCCAACAATTGAAATCATCCAAACTTTAGTTGGTCAAATAACCAAGGGAATCAGCAGAATCAGTTTCAATCAAATAATCAGTTTCAGACACAACCAACGCAACCACAATTTAATCCTAGACCACCTTTTCCGTCGAGATTTTCTCAACAACAACAACAACATCACAATCCAGCTGCACCTCAGCAGGAAAAGAAATCAGAAATGGAGGAGATGATGATGAAATACATGGCAAATACAGAGGTTATGATCAAAAGCCAAGCAATGGATATTAAGAATCTGGAAACTCAAATAGGCGGTATATGAACATGCTTACTAACAGCCCCTGGGGTTCATTGCCAAGTAATACAGAGACAAATCCAAGAAGAGAAGGGAAAGAACAATGTCAAGCAATTACATTAAGATCTGGGAAAAACACAGAGAATCTGCAAGTCGCATACGCACACAGCATGTTGCCTGAAGAGGAGGTCGCTACTGCAATGCATGAAGAAAGCGGTGGTGATGAGGAAGAAAATCTGGAAAGGTCTGAGGTTCAGCAGGAAGAGGAAGATAAAGCAGGTTCAGAGGAGAAACTTAAGAGTTTAATACCACCAATTCATACTCAAGTTCCGTATCCGCAGAGATTAAATAAAAAAAAGGAAGATAAGCAATTCAGTAAGTTTCTAGAGGTATTTAAAAAGCTGCAAATCAATATACCTTTCGCCGAGGCATTGGAACAAATGCCAAGCTATGCAAAGTTTATGAAAGGTATACTATCAAGGAAAAGGAGATTAGAAGAATTTGAGACAAAGAACCTTGACGGAAGAATGCGGTCACGATACTTGATGCAGGTTACCTCCAAAGTTGAAGGATCCGCACTTTGCGTGCACAACCCAGGCATATGAATTTTGAAAAATGTTTGTGTGATCTTGGGGCGAGCATAAATTTGATGCCTTTGTCAGTATTCAATCAGTTGGGATTGCCGACTCCAAAGTTGACAAACATTGCATTACAGTTAGCTGAAAAATCCATCACGTATCCATGGGGACTTGTTGAAGATGTATTGGTAAATGTGGACAAATTTATCTTTCCGGCTGACTTCATCATTCTAGATTCCGAGGAAGATAAAAGTATACCAATTATACTGGGGAGCCCTTTCTTAGCCACAGGCAGGACTTCGATAGATGTGCAAAAAGGGGAACTCATGATGCGTGTACATGATCAGGAGGTGGCCTTTAACGTCTTTAAGGCAATGAAGTTCCCAACAGATGCAGAAGAATTCTTTCGGGTGGATGTGGTGAACCGGGTCGTAAATGATGAAGTGCATAGTATAGTGGATTGTAAACCATTGAAAAGGATCGTTGCTGAAAATTCAAATGTGAAGGAGGAGGAAGTAGATAAAGTCGTTCAATATCTGGATACCACTCCACAGTATGGAACCGTTGCAGTATGTGATAAGTGTCCGGACAAGCATCTTGAAGTGAATGGCCAGAGTTTGAAGAGTAATTCTGATGGTGAGGTGGACAGAAAGAAAGTCACCTTGATTCTATCTTCGCATGAAACTCAGAGACAGTCAAGCTAATTGACTATAAATTAGCGCTGGATGGGAGGCAACCCATTGTTTCCATCTCTACTTAGTATTTATTTAGTTCAAATTGTTTGGTTTAGCTTAGTCTAATTACGTGTTAGGATAGTATGAGTACATTTATCTGCTTAGACATCGTAATCGAATCACAGAAGAGCATGTGCATGCATTGCATTTAAATGAGGGTGATATAATAGACATTCATGTTTATTTATTAAACCATGCTTTGATAAGGTCTATTGATGAATTGCAGGTGTATTGGAGAGCACACATTTCTGTCTTGTAGAGTCTAAAAATAAACACAAAGATTGCAGAAGCGGGATTGCGCTACCGCGCTGAAGCGAACACAAAGACACGCACCGCAACGCCCACCGGACTACATATATCGGACCAAGAATACCACCACTGCGCCGCGCACAGCATGAAACACATTGAATGCTCGCGCGGCCGCGCGCGACACCAGATTAAGACAGATCTACAAATTTTAAAAACGTGTTATGGACCATTTGGACTCTCATTTGAAATAATAACAGAAGTGCAATCCTAGAGTCTCTCCATAACTCACGTCTCTATCTCTTTATCAGTTACAAATTGAAGCCGTACATCTCTCAATCACATCTCCACGATTCTCTCCACGTTCAAAGCTCAACCCACGCTCTCATCCATTATATAAAGCTAGGGTTCCTGATTTGGGTTGCAGAAACGAGTATTAGGGGTTATCAATTCTTCCACTTTTCTTCATTCTCAATCATATAATCTGTGCAATCTCTATCAACTACAAATGGAACCTAATCGAGCACGTTCTATTGCATCTTCCTCGTTATCTTCCTCAGGCAGTCAAGGGGCTGATATTGTTGATCACACCAAGTTTCTCAACTTGGAAGCCCAACAAGAGTATTACCGAATTATGGCAAAGACGTTCGTCAAGGAGCGCAGCAGTTTCAAGGCGGAGGCGGGATGGCGATTGTGTGCTGTGATTCGAGAGAGAGGTAAGGTGGATCTGTTATTTACTCTAACACCCATTCCTATGAGCATAGTCTGCGAGTTCTATGCCAATTCCAAGGTTACTATGAGCGGTATATCTCTGGTTCGTGGTATCGAGATAGATTACAGACCCCGTGCCATCCAATTAATTTTCAAAATTACTGATGCACCACCAGTGGGGGCTGCTAATTGGGTCACCGGTGCTCATTTGGAGACCGACATGGAGTTGATTATTGCAGAATTATGCATTCCTGGTACGAAATGGACTTATAAAGTAGGCACGACTCAACCTCGTATATTTCCAGCTGCAGCCCTTAACCGCTATGCAAAGGCATGGAACCTGTCCATATGTGCCAAGCTCATGCCTTCCTCTCATCAGCACGAAATCATAGCTGAGAGGGCAATTATTCTATGGGGCATAATCACTGGGAAATACATTAACGTTGTCCATCTCATCCATTAGAATATGTTGCGCTATCTACGAGGAGGCACCATTGGGAGCATTCCACACGCATCAGTTGTTGCCATGCTTTGTGCTAATCAGGGATGCAACTGGGGCAACGAGCAAATGCAATACCCAAGCCAGGACATAACTCATGCCACAATTGAAAATTTTGAGGACTGGGCAGGTGGTGTATCACACCCATGCGGACTAGGATTCATCCTTCAGCCCACTTTTCCAGAGTCGTCACAACAGGCCCCTCAGACAGATGAGGTAGGCCCATCCACGCACGCACGCACATGCCACCCATGGTGATCACCAGCTCCGAAGGTTGGAGCGAAAATTCGATGCCATGTACGATAATTTGGGCACATTTGCGACGGGACTCACAAGGGCCTTGGCCGAAGCTTTTGCGCATCAAGGAACAACGCTAGAATGGCCTCAGTTCAGAACCGCAGTGCCATATCCACCACCAGATTCACCACCCGAGGAGGGTGGTACCACCGATAATTAGGAGAGTTTTTCGTTACCCTTTACCTTCATTCAATAGGGCATTGAATATTATAAGTTTTGGGGTATTGGGGAATAGTGTAGTGCATGTAGTTTTGCATGATTAGTTTAATTCTGTAGTTTGCATGATTAGTTTTATTTGTATAGTTTTTGCATGTTTAGTTAAATTTTTGCATATAGTTACATGCCATTTTTAGTTTGCATATCTCACAGTTCTTGTCGTATGGAAAAAAAATTTTAGCCAATGATGACAGTGAAATTTTAAATGATTTTTGAGTATTTTGGATAATATGTAACTGAGATATAATGTTTTACACAATGCAATTCATAATGTTATTTAAATGCTTTCGGTTTGCACGAATGTGTTCATAATCACTTGTAGGTATAAAAAGGATGTGTTACATTGCTCGATAGAAAATGTGGTTTTAAAAAGGGAAATATGTGGAAAATGAACTTAGATGGTTTATAACATTGATTTTTAAACTTTGGGAAAACATGGGTATCTATGTTTAAAAAAAAATAGCAATAACGTGGCTAGTCTTATTTCGGGGCCCTAGCTACTTGAAAGTAAAGCACGCTGAGGGATTGTCTACACACCTAGCGCCCTAAGGTCTTTCATGGTCTAGGAGTCGTTGGTTGAAAGCTCGCTAAGGGGTAGCAGTGTTGCCTAATGGAGTAAGACTTTGCACAGTCATGTGAAAAAAAAGGAGAAAAAAAAAGAAAAATAGCAATAAACACTGCGGAAAAGTGCGAAAGTTTCCCTGGTGAGTAGAAATAAAGCAGTTAAGCCCATTGTTGAACCTTAGTTTATTTTAAGATGTTGGAATAGTCTTGGTTGCATATGTATACATAAGTCTTGATTTAAGGTATAATTTTCTGTTTTGAGCAATATAGCATGAGTATTATGTGCCTAAATCAAGTTTTGGCAAACACAACACACACACACACAACATCTCTATAGCATTTGTGAATTATCTGAGTGTAGGACATTATGCCTGCAGTTTGGTTTGAATATGTATTCTTAAATCTAGGAAAAAATTCGTTGAGGCAAATTTGACTGAATTTCTATGATAGTTGGAACAATGTGAGATTAGTTGCATCATAATTTAGTTGCATAGTAATATAGCTGCATTTTCATCGTTCATTAATTTGCATTGCTTGAGGGCAAGCAACGGTTCAAGTTTGGGGGTATTTGATAAGTGGGTTTTATACCTACTTATGGAGTACCAATTCATTCGAATTATGCCCATCTCAAGTACATTTTAGTATGTTTTAGCTTCATTTCATGTTAGTTTGCATTGCGTATACTTAAAACTCATTTTGGTCAATAAGTGCAGGAATCGGCCTAATTTGGTGGTATTATAGGTCACGAGGCGAGGCAAAAGCTGGGATATGCATGGCTGAGGATTGAGTGGAGCATGGATGGATAAACATGGATGGACATAGGACACTTCAGTAGCAGCAGCAACAATGCAGAACCAAACTCAGGAGCAGAACCATAATTCATCAACTGCAAGCCGCTTGCGGCGAGATGAGCTTGAGGAGACGCTGCGCTTGCATGAGTACCCAGCGGACAATGTTACCTCATCGCAAGTTATGGCCGCGAGAATGACAAGCTTAGGGGCCAGCCGCCCGCATGCATGATAGCTCTATTTGGACATCATGACTTATTGCTAGTCTCAAGGCCATTGTGAGGAATGTGTCTCGGAGGAGGCCTGGGCCGTGCTTGAGGTCTGAAAAGTTATTGATTTGTTTTGTTTTATTTTTTAATTAAAATGGTTGTAATTGATTAAAAAACGATATCTGACTGGTGTCGGAGGTTTCACTTTGACTATTATTCAGTTTTTCACGTAATTTTACATCATAACTAGGGTTTACTCTCTAGGAGAGATTCCAACGTAGAAGGAGGCCAAAACTCTACTGTTCTACTGCTTCTTGGGATTTGCTACCAGAGTAGATTATTATTAGTATTTGCTGGATTCTTATGAGGATTTAAATAGTGAATTATATTCAGCAATTGGGTTTGATAGTTCTATCTTTCATCTTTCAATTGTTTGTGTATTAATCATGTTTAGATTTGATCATATAATGGCTTTTGGTTCAGTCATGAACTAAACTCCATTATGGGATTCTAACGGATTTTAATATGTAGTTTGATTGTATGCTTGAATGCTGGATTGTTTTACATATCATATGGAATATCTATCATGATTGTGTTGCATGTATGAATGCGTGATCACCATTCATTTCAGTACTTATATGGAATTGACAATGAACATGCAAGTATGGATTGTAATTATGATAGTATATGTATATGGGGCTGTTTTATATGGCTTGTATATTTCGTGAACTAGATAGACAAATACTGTTTCACCGTATAAGTTAGAATAAGGGCTTGAACTTAAATTCAATTTAGTTGCAATTTCACATAGACATATAGTGATTTTGGTTATATTGATGATTATATAGAGTCTATCATCTGTGGATGTTGTGTAAGTAGGTCTTAGTGCATTGGAAAATAGCTGACTCTTTTAGTGCTCTTGGTTACTTTCCTGTGATATATGAACAAGTCATGCATAATAGTGGTGATTAAATGAAATATTAAAGGAAGTTAGGATCCCATTATTTCCAGATTTGATTTATTCCATCGTTATTATTGTTTTAGTTTTTATTTACGATTCAAGTAACAAACCAATCTTAGTCATTAGTTTAAGTATATAAATATAGTGATTTAATAGATGCATAGTTATTTAAATTAAACAACTTTCTCTGTGGGATCGATACTTAACTTGCTCTGTATTGCTTGTTGATACGTGTATGCTTGCATGAGTTATAGCTCTTTTGTTAAGACTAAAAAAGAGGCAACAACTATTTAGTAGCTTTTCTATTTCCCATAACTTTTCCAGAGACGAAACATTGTTCCTTAGATTCTGCATTTCGGTTGATGCTTGATCAGCTCCAACTTCGGTGTCCAAATCACTATCTGTTAGTTCCACCATTTTAGGGTCCGGTACTATATTTTCCAAAATGATCACATCATCAAGGTTATCTTCAACGTGAGCCTCTATTTCAGCTATTGACTTTGATATTTGCTCGGTTATGGAGATTGAATTCTCCTTTACAATCCAAAGGCATCCTAATCCTTTTCCACCTGACATCTACACATAATTTATCTAGATTAGTATATAATATATACACACAGCAAATAAAAGTTTTACATAGGTTATTTTTATTTCGTTTTATGATGAATTTATTCAATTCATTTCCTTTAAAACTCAATAGGAGTTATTTGTATTTTTAACGTTTTCCTCTACCCTAAGGTTATAGCCTAAGGTCTATCCCACATATGGTTTGTAACCTTAAAGCTCTGATACCAACATGTGACGCACCCAAATTCAGGTGCTTGAAACCCAAATTCAGTGTTTCACGATGCCATTTCTTTGAGCGGAATAATAATAATAATGTCATAAATATCTAACTTAATTTACATATTAGAGTTGTCTAAATCTCAGGTACGCGACCTTTAAAACATTTCATTACATAATAGATAATAAATATCATCATCTTATTTAAGTCTAGCTATTACATAAGATAACACAAACTTAATCTGCTAGCTTTCATTTCCCTTTGTTCTTGCATGAACCTTCAAGTCGATCATACTTAGCTGAAAACATTTAAATTAAGCAAGAATGAGAATTTGAGTGCCCAACAAGTATTAGCAATCAATAAACATTAGCTAAAAGGGTTAAATGTTTTCTTTGAACGACTCTTCAACAACGAAGCAATAGTTGTGATGTACTGAAGTAACACTAAACAACATAACAAATCTTATTTCAAATTTTGAAACTGCGTACTGACTATAACTAGAGAGCAGTCGATAGACTATGAACATAGTTAAGAGTTTTCAAAAAGGTCAAACAGAACTTCATCTGTAAACCATCATAACTTACAGGCACGGGGGGTGATCAACCTGTTATGCCCTGTATTGATTAATACTACATACCAGAACGATGTTCTCGTTCATCATATCCATCTCAGGCGCACAAAAGTTTTCCAATGCTCGGGATGTTCATACTTAGTCGGGAATCCAAACCAAACAATTTGGTTGGATATCAATAAGGTTCTATCATATTCAAAAGATATTTTAAATCTGTGTCTAGCCGAGACAAATAACTTAGACGACTTTTAATTAAGATATACATATTGGAAATCAATAAGTATGTATTAACATGTTCAATAATTATCCAAGTGAGGACATTTGTATAACCAACTTAGAAATTTATGAACAGAATAAATATATCTGAATCTAATAGTAATACTGTACTGATAAACAATGTATGAATAAAGTTCGAGAACTTGAATGAATATGAATATTTGAGTACATAATCAATGGCAATAGAGTTAAATATCTGACACAATGATAATATAATTCTGAAACTTTCTTACTCATGTCCATTGCATAAAGTAAAAGTAGGGTTCGGATACTTGCACAATGTAAAAGATAGTTCAAATACTTGTCTGGTCTGTTGTTTACACAACTTAGTTCTATCTTTAATTCAATGACCTATCATTTATAAGATTGTTCTATTGATTAGAATAACATATCATAACACATAGTACTATTATTTACAGTCAACACGTAACCTAATCACATCGTCACATAGTTATATTAGTCATTAAGACACAAACAAATACTTATACAGTCAAAATATATAGGTTCGGATCAATTTTGGTAACATTTCGGTGTACCGACGGCTTTATCAGGTAATTATCGAGTTTAAAACTCTATCATGCAGTTCAATATTATCCTGGATATTTTAAATACCAGTCATATTATTTTTAAATGACTTATAATAATTTTTAAATAATTATTATAATTTATCTTGATTTTTCTAACTCTAGAATCATTATTAAAAGATTTAAATATTAGATAATTATATTATCATTAATATTTAAATAATATTAAAACATTAATGCAACCATTGCCAAAATATCAAAGTTATTTATAATAACTCAAAATATTTTTAAAGTATTAATATTACCCTTAAATGATTTTTAAAACATTTAAAATTATTTTTAAACAATTACCATTAATATTAAAATATTAAGGTATTATTCATTAAAATATTAAAAGTCATTTATAATTACTTAAAATATTTTTAAACCATTTATATCCTTTTTAAATGATTTTTAAATCAATAAAATCATTTTTAATCTATTTATTTAAGGTATTGCTCAAGGTGCCTATTTTGACCGTCTTTAATTCTCAGTCTACACATGTTCTGGACAATATTAAGGGTTGATCGTGTAGTGTTTATGTAATACTCCATGAATCAAGCATCAAATAAGTCATACAAGCACATAGCATGAAGATCTGGGCCATCAAACTCGCTGTCAGAGCTTCCTGGGTTTTCTGGGTTACCCAGAAACCTAGTCAGCTTCAAGTAGGTAGTTTGAGGCTTAATTATATTAGGGTTCTGGTTGATGATATGGTGGTATAATGGGTCTAACTTGTAGTACACATGACAGAGTACATCTAACACTCCTAACATCAGTTAAACTACACCTTAATCAGAAGCTAGAACCCGGTCAAACCATGTCAGAGACAACATTCATTAGTTTTCTGGGTTACCCAGAAAACCGAGTTCGTGCTCGTCCAGGCTAGTTTGACCAACCACTACTCTCAGTCAATTTATGATTTGAGTGATATAAAGGCATGGTTATAGAGTTAATACTACATCCTACAAGTTGGAAACAACAACATCAACAATCAACATAAAACTTGACAGATCCAAGCAATTGAAAACGTTGTCAGACTCGGATAATGAGTTTCTGGGTTACCCAGAAACCCGTTGGTCATGCTTGGTCAACGAGGTTTGACCATTAATAACACAAAATCTACACATGATCTAAGCATGATTTCAAGTCAGAATTAAAGTCCTTGCAGCATACTACATGTTCAAACATTTAAACAACAAAAATGATAACCAGATAAAGATCTATGTGGTCTGAGATTCGGTTGTCAGACCACTTTTGAAAATTTCCCAGATTTTGTAAAAAATTAGATTCGAGCATATAAATGTCATGGATCCACTTTTTAGCAACACAGATCACTGATTCACACCTTATACAACATATTTAAACATTTAAACATTTATACATAACATCTCACATAACATACAAGATTGAAATTTTGGTTTAGGTTTATACCTTTCTATGATCAAATTCTGATTCTTGGCTACTGATTTTGTTGTGGTTGTTAATGGGGCTGGTTTTGGGGACTAAAATGCTTAAACAATTCGTGGGTTAGAGAGAGGGGCTTGGTGGCGTGTTTGTGAACAAATGGGGCCAAATTATGCATTTTCCTCTCTCTCAATCTATATATAATATAGTGTAATGCTTATGCTTGATCATGTGGCCAGATTTTTATTGATTAAAGGCTATTACTAGACCACATGGCTAGCTAGAGTTTGTCACCAACCACTTACTAGGGCTAGATCTACACTCCACCTTAATAAAATATTCAAAAGGGCAATTTGGTCATTTGGTCTTACTTTTAATGGCAAAGTTGGCATTTCATTCTAACCTTTAGGGTTTGACCCTTAGGGTTTAACCCTAAGGTTCTATAAGTCCAAGTTCTAGGATTTTATAATTAGGCTAAAATGGCAATCTTAGTTTCTAAAAATATGAATTAGGGTTCCCTAATTAAATTAGGTTTACTAATCACCTAGGACTTGTAAATTAGGTTTCGTACTTTACTAATTATCATTAACCTTGCTAAATTAATAGTTAGGGTTTACAACTTAGCAATTAGGGTTCTAATTTAGTAATTAGGGTTTCTAAATATTAATTAGGGTTTACATAATTAACATTAAATATAATAATAATGGTCATTAACTACATAACACATAACTTAACAAATCTTATAGTCATAGTTGACTTATAGTTTACCAGTAAAGCTAGGGTTTTGTACTGTTTTACTATAATTGTTCCACACATTAACATTACACACACATATCAGGCATGTTTTTTAACACTGAAATATAAATAATATTATATTAATATTCTCATTCCTTATTCAAAATCCAGAATTAGGGTTTTGAATCCATATCCGACATGACTTTCATATATACCATTATTAATTAAGTTAACATAATTAACTTAACTAATATAATAAAATACATATCATAATAATCCTTATAATCATATCATATATATATAATATGCATATTTTCATAGAAAATAAATAATAAATATTTTTATTACAAAATTAATTTATAATAAGAATATAATCTATAATGATCAATATTTTTTAAAAATAATTTATTTATAATTATTCATATAATAAATAAGTTTTATTTATCACATAAATTCATATACTTTTCTTTGCACATAATCCCACTTTTATATAAAAAAAATAAATGTAAAATTTATTATTTAATTATATTAAAAATATTGGGTTATTACATCCACCCTCCACCACCTTATTGTAGAGCTAGGGTTTTAAGCCCAGCTCAAACCTCCTTGCCTTCCTTGCCTCCGTATCAACTTGATGCAAGGCAAACCTAGCTAATTCATTGAACATTGCGGCATACTCCGCAACTGTCATGTTCTCCTACTTCAACTCCAAAAACATCACCTCCATCCTAGCCTGCACACTGGACGAGAAATAGTTCTCAAAGAACAACGTCTTAAACCTATTCCATGTTATCACTCCTTCTCCTGCCTCCCACCAGAAATTCGCTTCTCCTTTCATCATATAGGTGGCAAAAGCTGTCTTTTTCCCCTCAGCTACCCTAGTGACTACAAATGCTTTTTCTATTTCCTTAACCTAAGTTTGGGCTTTATTGAATTGAGTGGTACCTCTAAATTAAGCGATCCTACTGACCTTAAAATCTTTGAAGTTTGCAAATCGATTTTTTGGTTGATTTCCTGCGACCGACATTCCATTTTGCATGGCTTGAGCTACCATGTTTGTGAAATTCTGCATCAGATCTGGTTGTTGTCCTCCAGCATTGTTGACAGATTCTTCTGCCCGTTGGTTCCGAGTTTGACGTCTTGGCGGCATTATCTGGTTAAATAAAACATAATCTATATTTTATTAACTTACATTCTAAACCTTATCGTATAAGTTTAATATTTTAAACTTGTTTCATTAGCCAAACATAAATTCATATTCATTTAACTATTTCATAGTACATAACACATACAGCTTTAAACTTCCGATATCCCTTTGTGACCACAAAAGTCGAGAATCGCTGCTACAACTTATACAAAAGTTGGAAATATACTATTACACAGACATATTTATCATAGAACATATATATTCAAATAGTACTAATACTACGCCTTTTCTTGATCTTAGACAGCCTTTCGCTCGATGACCTTCCATGCCACAAATAAAATGTGCACCTAGCTTAAAGTCGGGACAATGTTGAGAGATATGTCCCTCATGTCCACAAATGTAACATATCTTTTTCCCTTTCCTGCATACGCCCTCATGTTTCTTGTCACAGTTTGTACACTTTCCTATTTTGTTAGCGTCCTCTTGGTTATTATCGGAATTTCCTATTTCGCGGTCTTTTATTTTTCTTTTCCCTTTCTTGCCCGGAGCTGCACACGATATGTTGCTCTTGGCTCCCATCTGATAAATTTGGATCTTAAGCTTATCTTGTTTATCCATCATTTCGATTAATGCCTTTCATAATTGACTATTTAGTAGCTTTTCTATTTCCCATAACATTTCCAGATAAGAAATCTTGTTCCTCAAATTCTGCACTTCGGTTGATGCTTGATCAGCTCCAACTTTGGTGTCCGAATCACTATCTATTAGTTCCACCATTTCTGGGTCTGGTACTATATTTTCCAAAATGATCACCTCATCAAGGTTATCTTCAACGTGAGCCTCTATTTCAGCTATTGACTTTGATATTAGCTCGGTTATGGAGATTAACTTTTCCTTTACAATCCGAAGGCATCCTAATCCTTGACATCTACACATAATTTATCTAGATTAGTATATAATATATACACACAGCAAATAAATTTTTTATATAGGTTATTTTTATTTTGTTTTACGATGAATTTATTCAATTCATCTCCTTTAAAACTCTATACGAGTTATTTGTATTTTTAATGTTTTCATCTGCCCTAAGGTTATAGCCTAAGGTCTATCCCACCAATGGTTTGTAACCTTAAAGCTCTGATACCAACCTGAGACGCACCCAAATTCAGTGTTTCACGATGCCATTTCTTTGAGCGGAATAATAATAATAATGTCATAAATATCTAACTTAATTTACATATTAGAGTTGTCTAAATCTCAGGTACGCGACCTTTAAAACATTTCATTACATAATAGATAATAAATATCATCATCTTATTTAAGTCTAGTTATTACATAAGATAACACAAACTTAATCTACTAGCTTTCCTTTCCCTTTGTTCTTGCCTGAACCTTCAGGTCGATCATACTTAGCTAAAAACATTTAAATTAAGCAAGAATGAGCATTTGAGTGCCCAGCAAGTAATAGTAATCAATAAACATTAGCTGAAAGGGTTAAATGTTTTCTTTGAACGACTCTTCAACAACAAACCAATAGTTGTGAAGTACTAAAGTAACACTAAACAACATAACAAATCTTATTTCAAATTTTGAAACTACGTATTGACTATAACTAGAGAGCAGTCGATAGACTATGAACACAGTTTTTGTAACATTCCAGAATTTTAAAGTGTAATATTAAATATTTATTGATTTATATAAGTATTTAATGGATATATTTATTGTTGAATAAATAATTGTTCAATTTGAGTTGATGTGGTTTAGTTAAATATTTGTTGAATAAATAATTAAATATTAAATATTAAATATTTATTTGCAATATTAAATATATTTATTGAATTATATAAGTATTTAATGGCAATTTGAGTTGATGTGGTTTAGTTAATTATTTGTTGAATAAATAATTAAGGAGCTAAGAAAATTAACTGCTATGAGATTATATACTAATGTAATTTAATAAGTAAGTTAAAGAGCTAATAATGATTAAATAAATTATAATATTTTAATTGGAATTTATGATTAAAATAAAGTGTTAGTTGGTTGAATAAAATTATAATTATAAAGAAATTATAGTTTTGTTATAATGATTTATGTGTTAAAGTAATTCATTAGATTAGTATTTGAATTGATTAAATTGATTATTTAATTAAATAGAAGTGTGACAAATAACCTTGCTATAAAGGAGTTACTAAAATAAATTAAGGAAGTTTAATTCAGTTTTGCCAAACAAGGCCTAATGCCTATTAAGTCTTTTATCTAATTGTGTTTTACCAAACAAGGCATGAGGATTAATGGGTTATTTTTAGTTAGTTAACCAAACAAGCCTTATGGGTTTTGATTTCAAAAAAAAATTATAACTGATGTCAGTTAAGTTAGTATTATATTATATAATTAATATATCTTATATGCGTTATATTCTAAGACGTAGGAATAGAGGAGAGAGGTAAGAGAGAAAAAGAGAAAAACTTAGAGGAAAAAGAAGAAGAGAAGAAGAAAAGTGAGAGAATCCTAGAGAATTGGGAGTGAAGAGGAAAAAAGCTTGGCAATCAAAGAGATAGTATCGTCATCTTCTTCAAGGTATTGTTATATTCTTTTTAGTTTTAAAAGTTTAGTTTTTCTCTTCCCAAATTCTCTGTAGAATCTTTGTGTAAGGATGAATTGTTGTTGTTATGTGGCTTTATATAATAAACTAGTGATGTTAAAACAATTTTCATAAGTTATAATCAATGAATTGATGATATGTATGTAAATTGTGAAGAAAACCTTTTTACAGAGAGTTTTTATGAATGAGTATGGGTTAATTTAAAGTAGAAATTGAGAGTTAATTAGTTGTTTAGTTGATAAATTGACCATCTAATTTGATAGAGTATGTATAATTATTGATAAAGATACTTTGAATTAATTTTTTTCGTTGAAAAACAAAATTTACAGTGTTGATTTTCATTGAAATATCAAAAAGTTAGTTTTTATCAAAAATAGTGAAATTGGATGTTTTAAATTCGTTGTGTATGTTGTTGTATGGGTAGAAACATGTTAGTAGTTCTTGAATTATGTTTACATGAAGTTTCTGTATGAATTGCATGTGAATTAGTCTGTTAGAAACGAGCTTATAGGCCAAAATGGCTTTTTCAGATCTTTATTAAGTCGTAAGTCAAAATCGCAAGATACGTTAGTGGAGCATGCAATATTGTTCGTAGTTTATTCTGCATTGCAACAATTATCTCACCCCATGATATGACCAGTGTAATTGTAAGCGAATGCATGTGATTAAGTTAAAGAATGGTGCGATACGATTGTACTTTTTGTACACGAAATTTTAAGAAACATTATGTGATAATAGTAGGACTGTAAAATATTGATTTTAGTATTTCTATACTATGAATAATTATGTTATTAAAGATTAACTTGTGTTATAACTTGATTATGTGATTAAACAATCAAACATACATGATGAATGTAGTTAGTTAAGTTTGTAATGTGGTAGTGACTAACTATGCCATGATGACATATGTATATAGGATATTGTGATTCGAATTGTTCGGTTTAATCTACGAACAAGGCAAGTTTTCTAATCTATTATCTTGTTAATTCAATTACTGTTTTCAATTCGATTACAATATAATGATGTAAATTATTCTGGAGCAAGTTATTCTTGTATTTAACTTTTTGTTTAGCATGCACAACTATATATACTAATGTCGAACATTTCTATCGTTCAAATTGCTATGCATGCTTAGTATTCAATTCTAATTAAAATTGGCTTAGTATTGTTCAAGCAAGGTATGTTATAGTTATTCAAATTGTATGCTATTAGATTATTCCTAAAGCATGACTTTAGTTTACTGTAAGACCCCAACTTATTATAAATAAAATCAAATTTCCTCTATTTATTATTATGAATAATAAAGTGTTAATTTGATATAATACTTTGGTTATGGGTGAAATGTGAAAAATTTGCAAAATAAGCAAGTGGTTATAAAATAATCATTGTTGTCGGGGAATATTCATTTAGTCGTGAAATATTCTTCTTTGTCGGGGGAATATTAAATTTACCACATGTAGCGATCATTTATGGGCCCCATAATGAGGATAATATCGGATGAAGAAAACGACAAAGTTTGAGTTTTTACAAATAACGGCGTAATTATTACCAATTAATAACTTTGTTGGAATACACGGTGGTTAAAATAAAGTAATGTCTGGCGTGGTTGCGCGATGCACACGGTATTACCGCGATCTTGATGAATTATTAATCCTTACATAAAAAGGCACTACTCAATAATTGTTACGATGAATTCTTTATTCAATATTTTATTTTATTGATTCAATAATTCTTTGCGTTGATATTTTATATTATTGTTGTTTCAATAATTGTCCTTTGCATAATATTTCCCATTATCGGATAAATAATTCATATTATTTGAATAATATTATTAGATAGCATTATTGGCGATGTACGGAAAGTTACATCGAGGAGAGGTTTGGTCACCTAATTGCGTGCGAGGAGAAATCCTTATTGGAAAGCCCCTCTTTCCTGAGGAGCTAGTGCGGTTGTCATAAATATGATTATGTAGTATTATTTGTGAATAATTAATTATTGATTCATATGATAAGGAAATATTAATTTTATGTGGATATAAATGTTGGATATATTTATTGTGGTTAAAAATGAAGGAGTTAATGTTGAGGTGTTTTATCAGTATTTTTGTCGGAATGGAGGTATTAAAAATTAAACTAGTGTTTTTGAGATATATTATGTGAGTTATAATTTTTAAATCATTTATTAGATCGTTATGATTTTTGGATATGTTATACATATATAAGTTGAGTATATGTCCATAAATTTTGAGCCGTTTAAAATGAGCGTATGATTTGTTATGAATTTTAAGAGGTGTCTGGTTCAGAAATTGTTGTTGAAGTTTGAATTTATCATTTTGGTGTGAAAATTCTAGAATTGGTGGACCCCACTTTTGGTTGGTGAGAAATTTGCTGAAATTTTATTCAAATGTGGTGGGTGGGAATAGTAGCGAGTAAAGCCATCGGAGTTGCGAGTCAAGTCTGCCTTGACGTCTTAACATTTTGCTATAAATAGAGGGCTAAGTTAGAATTGAAAATCACACCAGAAACAAGTTTTCTCTCTTTCTCTCTCTATATTATCGAGTGTATTCTTGTGAGTATTTTGATACTTTGAGTGTTGTTATACGGTGTAAGTTCCTTGACACTTATATATCGATATTCGGTCGGAAATCTTGTCTTTTTTTGAGGTAAGGGATGTTATTTCTTCTTAAATGATATTATTTTCTTCAATATCATTATGCCAAAATATTGGTTTGAACTTTTTATCAAATTTATAACTTTTTGTGTCGAGGTTACTATTCACGTATACGGCACTATTCATATATACGGCATTATTCACGTATACAGCATTATTCACGAATACGGCACTATTCACCGAAAAATGAAATTTTCTCTTTTTTGTCCAAGATGTCTATTATGGTTACTATCTTTGATTGTATCCTTGTTTTGATCTTTATTCTTGAATTTTGCTTCAAAATTGGTTATTATGGAGTATTATTGATCTTGGATAAACTGTAATACGAATCTCTAATATTTGTTATTTTGTTTCACTGGATTCATTTTCTTTAATATATTTTTCATCATCCTCAGTCCTAAATGATGATATTACTGAATATCTTTGGCTTGTAGTGCAAAGATGAATGATTAACTGATGAATATCTTTGGCTTGTAGTGCAAAAATGAATGATTACCTAATGAATATCTTTGGCCCGTAGTGCAAATATGAACAGGTGTTGAGATGAACATGACCAACTGGTGATACAAATGAATATCTTTGGCATGTAGTGCAAAGATGAATATTAGATTAAAGATGTATATTGATTGTTGTTACAGGGATAAAATATTGATGATGGACTTTTAAATCTTAGAAGATAGTGGAATTCTTTCTCTACTTGACTCTTCTAATGGATTGTTGTTTCTGCTGCAGTTGTTGATCTAAAACTTGTTGTCTATTATATTTTATTAGATTTTTCCCTATTGAAGACTAATGATAATTTGTTGTATATTATCTTAGTCATAATATTCTTTACTGGGCTAGTTGGGCTCACCCTTTTCCTTTTTGTTCCATTTTTTTCTCAGGAGGTGAGAACATAACAGGAACTAGCCGGGGTATGGAGTGATGGTTCAGGATAGTTGTATTAGTAGTCCTCACTATTTTGTAAAATTGTGTATCAATAATTGTAATGAGGACTCCTTTTGAGTTTGTAGACTCTCTATTAGACAATAGTTGTATTCAAACTCACAGTATATGTGTTGTCGTATTTTGCACGACAATTGTATTACTGAAGTTGTATTTGTTTATGTACCATGTATTTGGCGACTCAGAATGGGTGATGTATACCTATTTTGGGGGCGTCACATTTGGTATCAAAGCTTAGGGATATGATCCCTGGCTGAGATGTGAGACAAGAACTAGGAGGGGAGAGATAGGAAATTCTTTTGCTAGTATGACCTGACTAAGTTTATTTGGTATTTATTTGATCGATCAGAGTATAGGGATAATATGTTAATTTGTTTAATTAACCCTTGTTTCATGACAGTATTTAAGAATGGCAGCGGGAAATATTAACGATGGAGTGAATGAGACAGTGGAGACACCTTTAATCACCACCCAGGGGAACGTGCAACAGGAAGGCAATATTCCTCCTGTAAACAACACTACCGAACAAATGATGAATGAATGGATGTTTAGAAGTTTTTTGCAATTCATGCAAAATCAGACGAGGGAGACTTGTGCACAAAATACGGGTGGAAATGATAGCAAGGCGCGGCTTGTTACCGCTAAGCAGTTCAAGGAGCTGGGACCACTGGAGTTTTTGAGAAAGCCAGAACCACTTACGGCAGAGACGTGGATAAAGCAGATCACCAAGATATTTTATGTCTTGGGATGTTTCGAGGAGCAAAAGGTTCCCTTTGCAACCTTTATGTTGCGATGAGAGGCAGATTACTGGTGGGAATCGGTAAAGCGTACTCAACCTGCCGCACTGAAGATGTCTTGGGAGAAGTTCCAAGAGTTGTTTAACAACAAGTACTTTCTCGAAAGTATTCGTCACATGAAGGAGGTTGAGTTCATCAAGCTGGAGCAAAACAATATGAACGTGTCGCAGTACGAAGCTAAGTTTGCCGAGTTATCCCGATTTGCATCCCATTTGGTTGATAATGAGGAGAGAATGACGCGAATGTTTCTGCGAGGTTTGAAACGCGAAATACGTCAATACCTCATTTTTCACAAACTTTGTTTATATTCAGGTGTAGTGAATAGGGCTCAGTTATTGGAGTGCGATAATGAGCCAGCCCAACTGAAGGATAACGAGTAACAACACGATAATAATCGTACCAATGGCAACGGTCATCGGAACAATGATAACCATCATGGAGGAAATTATCATGCCAGAAATGGTAACCACTTTGGTGGTAATCATGGCCAAGATAATAAAAGAAATGATTAAAGTGGAAATTTCAAGAAGAGAAGGTTTAACGATGATGGGAAGGCGTCAATAAAGACCAAAGACCAAAGACCAAACAACAAATTCTAGGGGAGGAGAACGACCGCCAGTTAGATGTTACAGATGCGGATAGGAGGGACATATAAGTCCAAATTGTTCACAGCTTTCCAAGATATGTTTTAGTTATGGAAAAGACGGTCACATAGCTCGATTTTGTCCTGTAGTGAAATCAAGTCCAGTTGGGACGGTGGCACCAAAGGTGGATACGGACAAAACAAAGTCGGTGGTTTCAAGAAGAGCAATTTTTGTAACTTCTCAAAGAGCGAGTAAACCGAACGAGGTTAGCACGGGTTAGTTAATTATAAATTCTTGCAAAGTTTATACCTTATTAGATACCGGTTCTACCCACTCTTTTATTTCTCCTAATTGTACTCAACGTTTAAACTTGACACCGGAGAAATTGGAATTTGACTTATCTGTGGAAACTCCGTTAGGAGAAACTTTTATCGTATCCACTGTTTATAAATCTTGTTTGATCCAAGTGGGCACAATCACATTACCTGTTGATCTTATCTCTTTAAAGATAGTTGCTTTTGATGTAATTTTAGGGATTGATTGGTTAACCACTCATCATGCCAAAATTGATTATTTTCGTAAGGTTATTAGTTTTCATATTCCTAACCAACCTGTTATGCGAATTCAAGCAACCAAACCATTGAAGTCAAACACTTTCATATCAAGCCATTAAACCATTCGTTTATTGAAAAACGGATATCAAGCTTTCTTAGCCCATTTCATGGATTTAAACAAAAATACGTCAGATTTGAATGATATTTCTGTTGTTAGTGAATTTCCTGATGTATTTCCTGAAGAATTTCGTAGCCTACCGCTAGAACGTGAAATCGAATTTTGTATTGACCCAGTACAAAATCCATTTCTAAGACCCTTAAATATTTCTTCAACCAAAAGCGAAGCGATATTGCGCCAAAGGCGTTGGCTCGAAAGTCATTGAAGATTACGATCGTACCATTCAATACCATCGTGGAAAAGCGAGCGTGGTAGGCGGCGCATTGAGTGAAGATCATATACATTTACGAAAAGCGACGTTGTTAACACAAAAACCCATTTTGTATAACTTATAAATGATGAAGATAGAGTTAAAGACTCTAGGGACCCACGTGAAGATAACGAATATACGAGTAGAATTGACTTTAATCGATAAAGTTAAAACCGCTCAAGCTACACACCGGAGCTGATGAATATAAAGAAGAAGGTGCAAGAATGCGTTATTCTAGAAGTAAGAATCGATGAGGAAAAGAAAGCTCAAGCCTTCGATTTATTTGAAATCCTCTATCGAGTAGGAACTGTGGCCTATAGACTCGCCTTAACACTAAGTATGTCGCGTGGTTATAACATTTTTCACGTATCGATGTTACGTAAATATGTGGACGACCCAAATCATATTATTACGTTAGAACCAAACGAGATAGTTGAAGATTTAACGTACGAGGAGGTACCTGTCAAGATCTTGGATAGGAAAGAGCATGTCATACACACAAAGGTTATACCACAAGTTAAGATTTTGTGGAGGAACCATGCGATTGAAGAAATGACCTGGGTGTTGGAATCGGAAATGAAAGCGAGGCACCTTTTCGATAAACCAAGTACGTACGTCAATTTCGAGGACAAAATTTCATAAGGAGGGGAGGTTGTAAGACCCCAACTTATTATAAATAAAATCAAATTTCCTCTATTTATTATTATAAATAATAAATTGTTAATTTGATATAATACTTTGGTTATGGGTGAAATGTGAAAAATTTGCAAAATAAGTAAGTGGTTATAAAATAATCATTGTTGTCGGGGAATATTCGTTTGGTCGTGGAATATTCTTGTTATCGGGGAATATTCATACGACGGCGTAGTCATTTGTGGGCCTCATAACAGGATAACTGTCGGATGAAGAAAACGACAAAGTTTGAGTTTTTACAAATAACGGCGTAATTATTCTAATTAACCTTTGTTGGAATACCTTGTGGTTAAAATATAGCAATATGCATGGTTGCGCAAAAGCATTACGGTAGACAGCACAAGATTTATGAATTATTGATCCTTACGTGAAGAAGGCACTACTCAATAATTGTTACGATGAATTCTTTATTCAATATTTTATTTTATTGATTCAATAATTCTTTGCGTTGATATTTTATATTATTGTTGTTTCAATAATTGTCCTTTGCACAGATATTTCCGTTATCGGATAAATAATTCATATTATTTGAATAATATTATTAGATAGCATTATTGGCAATGTCTAAAATTTACATCGAGGAGAGGTTTGGTCACCTAATTGCGTGCCAGTAAGGAGAAATCCTTATCGGAAAGCCCCCTCTTTCCTGGGAACGACCTAGTTGTCATAAATGTGATTCTGTAATATTATTTATGAATAATTAATTATTGATTCATATGATAAGGAAATATTTATTTTATGTGGATATAAATGTTGGATATATTTATGTGGTTAAAAATGAAGGAGTTAATGTTGAGGTGTTTTATCGTATTTTTTTGTCGGAATGGAGGTATTAAAAATTAAACCGGTGTTTTTGAGATATATTGCGTGAGTTATAATTTTTAATCCAGGCCCTTGGATCGTTAGTGATTTTTGGATATGTTATACATATATAAGTTGAGTATATGTCCACAAATTTTGAACCGATTAAAAATGAGCGTATGATTTGTTATGAATTTTAAGAGGTGATTTGGTTCGAGAAATTGTTGAAGTTTTGAATTTATCATTTTGGTGGAAAATTCTAGAATTGGTGGACCCCACTTTTGGTTGGTGAGAAATTTCTTTGAAATTTTTATTCAAATGTGGTGGGTGGGAATAGTAGCGAGTAAAGCAATCAAAGTTCTTGGTCAAGTCCGCCTTCTAAGATGCTAACATTTTCCTATAAATAGAGGGCTAAGTTAGAATTGAAAATCACATCAGAAATAAGTTTTCTCTCTTTCTCTCTCTATATTATCGAGTGTATTCTTGTGAGTATTTTGATACTTTGAGTGTTGCTATACGGTGTAAGTTCCTTCAAAGACTATATCCAGATATTCGGTCGTAAATTGTCTTTTTGAGGTAAGGGATGTTATTTCTTCTTAAATGATATTATTTTCTTCAATATCATTATGCTAAAATATTGGTTTGAACTTTTTATCAATTTTGGAACTTTTTGTGTCGGGGTTACTATTCATGTATACGGCACTATTAACGTATACGACACTATTCACGAATACGGCACTATTCACCGAAAATGAAATTTTCTCCTTTTTGTCCAAGATGTCTATTATGGTTATTATCTTTGATTGTATCCATGTTTTGATTTTTATTCTTGAATTTTGCTTCAAAATTGGTTATTATGGAGTATTATTGATCTTGGATAAACTGTAATACGAATCTCTAATATTTGTTATTTTGTTTCACTAGATTCGCTTTTCTTTAATATATTTTTCATCATCCTCGACCCTAAATGATGATATTCTTTGAATATCTTTGGCCTGTAGAGTGCAAAGATGAATGATTAATCGATGAATATCTTTAGCTTTATAGTGCAAAGATGAATGATTACCTAATGAATATCTTTGGCCCGTAGTCAAAAAGATGAGCAGTGTTGAGATGAACATGACTAACCTGGTGATACAAATGAATATCTTTGGCCCGTAGTGCAAAGATGAATATTTGATTAAAGATGTATATTGATTGTTGTTCTGAGGATAAAATATTGATGATGGACTTTTAAATCTTAGAAGATAGTGGAATTTTTTCTCTACTTGACTCTTCTAATGGATTGTTATTTCATACCGCAGTTGTTGATCTAAAACTTGTTGTTTATTATATTTTATCAGATTTTTCCCTGTTGAAGACTAATGATAATTTGTTGTATATTATCTTAGTCATAATATTTTTACTGGGCTAGTTGAGCTCACCCTTTTCCTTTTTGTTCCATTTTTCTTTTCAGGAGGTGAGAACATAGCATAAACTAGCCGGGGTATGGAGTGATGGTTCAGGATAGTTGTATTAGTAGTCCTCACTATTTTGTAAAATAGTGTATCAATAATTGTAATGAGGACTCCTTTTGAGTTTGTATACTCTATATTAGACAATAGTTGTATTCAAACTCACAATATATGTGTTGTCGTATTTTGCACGACAATTGTATTACTGAAGTTGTATTTGTTTATGTACCATGTATTTGGCGACTCAGAATGAGTGATGTATACCTTTTTTGGGGGCGTCACATTTACTATGATTGATTCAATCATGATTATTCTATAGTATAGTGTTATTGGTTTTATTCAACTACTCCTTAGTTGATGTTCGTTGAATTCCAAATTACCTTGAAAGCTTATCCAAACCAAACTTCCTTTGGTACGGACTTGTACTCTAAATACTGAGATGAACAACCCTATTGTTATGATTAGGGGTTAACTTACGATAAGCGTTAAAATGTTTGTGCACAATACATTGTACGTATATTTGATCCCCATAAGTACGAGGTCCTTATACTCTTATAGGATATTAAAGTTGGAGTTGAAAGATTACTTGCAATCTGTGGGCGTAGTTCATGGTCTTACGACCCTCAGTGATGTATATATTCCATATTTTGGGATTTTAGTTTCTGATTATTATTGATAGAGTACTATTCACTTTTGATGAGCCTATTTCGACATTTATTATTGTTATACTTCTGTTGATTCCATATTATATCCAGTGAACAATTGTTTTGCTCACTCTTGCATATTAAATACTTATTGCAGCTAAGGTTGAGAAGGTCAATGAACCTACTACTAGCAAAGGGAAGGGAAAATGTACAAGTGATGAAGACTTGTAATAGATTTGATAGTTTTATTATTAGACTTTGATTTAAAGATTGTAATGAAGTTTATTTAATTTTCCTCATTTGAATGTTTGTAATTAAAGGTTAGATAACCTGGGAGATTTTTATTTAAGTTTAATCCTGTATGGGCAGGTTTTTATCATTCAATTTTATTATAATTGGGTAGTTAGAAATGAATGTTTGATCAAGTGAACACCAAATCCTGTGGGAATAAAGTACCTGGATTTGGGGGTGTCACAATTTTCAGTTTTCAAAAAGGTCAAACAAAACTTCATCTGTAAACCGTCATAACTTACAGGCATAGGGGGTGATCAGCCTGTTATGCCCTGTATTGATCAATACTACATACCTGATAAGTGGGTTTTACACCTACTTATGGGGTACCAATTCATGCGAACTATGCCCATCTCAAGTACATTTTAGTCTATTTTAGCTGCATTTCATGTTAATTTGCATTTCGCATACTTAAAACTCCTTTTGGTGAATAAGTGCATGAATTGGCCTAATTTGGTGGTGATATCGGGCATGAGGCTAATGGATGCGTGAGGCGAGGCAAAAGATAGGATGTGCATGATGTAGGATTGAGTGGAACATGGATGGAAAAACATGGATAGACATAGGACATTTCAGTAGCAGCAGCAATATTGCAGAACCAAGCCAAGGAGCAGAATCAGAAGACATCAATTGTAGGTCGCGCGGCAGGAAGAGCTTGGATGCGCGCGCCCACGCGAGTACCCAGCCAGACCTCGGAACCTACTGCAAGTTGCGTGACTGCGAGAAGGACAATGCTAGGGAACGCGCGTCCGCGTGAGGGATCGGCTGAATATAAGAACCTACTTCAAGTCTCACGGCCGCGAGCATAATAAGCCGGAGGAGCGCGCGGCCGCGTGGGAGGCTTGAAGCTGCTGACTTATTTTATTTTATTTACAATTTTTATGGGTTGTAATTTATTTAAAAATGATTCCTGACTGGTGTCAGGGGTATCACTTGACAATTATTAAGTTTTTCAAGTATCTTTACATCGTAACTAGGGTTTATTCTCTAGGAGAGATTCCAACGTAAAAGGAGGCCAAACCTCTACTTTTCTACTTTCATCTTTCAATTGTCATTTATTAACAATGTTTAGATTTGATCCCACAATGGCTTTTGGTTCAGTCATGAACAAAACTCCAATATGGGATTCTAACGGATTTTAATATGTAGTTTGATTGCATGCTTAAATGCTAGATTGTTTTGTATATCACATGGGATGTCTATCATGATTGTTTTGCATGTATGAATGTTTGATCACCATTCGTTTCAGTATTTGTATGGAATTGACAATAAACATGCAAATATGGATTGTAATCATGATAGTATACGTATATAGGGCTGTGTTATATGGCTTATGTATTTTGTGAACCAGATAGACATATATTGTTTCGCCGTATAAGTTAGAATAAGGGCTTGAACTTAAAATCAATATAGTTTCAATTTCACATAGAATAGAGTGATTTTGGTTATATTGATGATTACATAGATTCAATCATCTGTGGATGTTGTGTAAGTAGGTCTTAGTGCATTGAAAAATGGCTAATACTCTTTTAGTGCTCTTGGCTACTTTCCTGTGATATGTGAACAAGTCATGCATGATAGTGGCAATTGAATGAAGTATTAAATGAAGTTAGGATCCCATTATTTCTAGATTTGATTTATTCTGTTTATTATTATTTTAGTTGCTATTTGTGACTCGAGAACAAACCAATCTTAGTTGTTAGTTTGAGCATATAAATATAGTGAATTAATTAATGTATAGCGATTTGAATTAAACAACTTTCTCTGTGGGATCGATACTTTACTTGCTCTGTATTACTTGTTGACGCATGTATGCTTGCATGAGTTAGAGCTCTTTTGTTATGACTAAAAAAGAGGCAACAAGTTTTTGGCGCCGTTGCCGGGGACAGGCGTTTAATTTAGTATTACTATCATTAATTGTAAGCTATATTGTATGACTTAGACAATTCTAGTCTTATCTCATTTCAATTTTTGTTTTTGTTTCAGGAACTTGGATAAATTTTTATGCGCGCGCGGTCAACCAACCCCGATTTAACACCTGTTCAGGATAACATAAATGGGAGAGGTTGGAAAGCGGGTGTTCATAGAAATTTACAAGTACAGTTGGAAAATACGACAGATAACATGGCAGCCGAGGCACAAGGACAAGAGCAAAGAGAGGAGCATAGGGCTCTGAAGGAATATTCCATGCCCAATATTAATGGACTACAGTCCAGCATCATCAGACCAGCGATAGCAGCCAATACATTCGAGATAAAAACTGGCACTATTCAAATGGTGCAGAATACATTTCAGTTTGGGGGTGCTGCTACAGATGATCCGAATGAACACCTGTTAAGTTTCATCGAAATTTGTGATACATTCAGATACAACGGTGTGACGGAAGATGCTATTAGACTAAGGTTGTTTCCATTCTCATTGAGGGATAAAGCGAAAAGTTGGCTTCATTCTTTTCCAGCAGGATCATAACTACATGGGAGGACTTAGCACAAAAGTTCTTAGCTAAGTTTTTCCCAATGGCTAAGAGTGCAAAGATGAGGACAGCTATCTCTCAGTTTGAACAACAATAAGGCGAGTCCTTGTATGAAGCATGGGAGATATACAAAAAAATGCTAAGGAAGTGTCCACATCACGGTATGCCAGATTGGATGGTGATCAACACGTTTTATAATGGATTGGGATGGCAGTCGAGACCAATTATAGATGCCGCTGCAGGAGGGGAATTATGGGCAAAGAACTATGAGGAAGCCTATGACCTTATCGAGACAATGGCATCGAATGATTTTCAGAATTCTACATCTCGAATGCCACAAACCAAAGTTGCAGGTGTGTTGGAGGTTGATGCTATTACTCAGTTGTCAGCACAGATGGCAGTCATGGCAAAGAAGATAGATACTTTGGCGGAAGGAAAAGTAAAGACGGTTGCCTTCATATGTGAGATTTGTACGAGTTCACACTCGACGGATCAATGTGCTATCAACTAAGAATTAGTGCAGTATGTGAGCAACTATAGAAAAGACCAAGGTCAATTTCCAAACACATACCACCCCAACAACAAAAATGATCCAAACTTTAGTTAGTCGAAAAATCAAGGGAATCAACAGAATCAATTTCGACCAAATAATCAATTTCAGGCACAACCAGCGCAGCCGCAGTTCAATCCTAGACCACCATTTCAGTCAGGATTTTCTCAACAACAACAGCAACATCACACTCCAGCTGCACCTCAGCAAGAAAAGAAATCAGAAGTGGAGGAGATGATGATGAAATACATGGAAAACACAGAAGTTATGATTAAGAGCCAAGCAGTGGCTATAAAGAATATGGAAACTCAAAATTCAGCCAATTTTTCCAGAGCCGTCACAACAACCCCTGCAAACAGACGAGGCGGGCCCGTCCACGCACGCACGTGCCACCCATGGCGATCGCCAGCTCCGAAGGTTGGAGCGCAAGGTCGATGCCATGTACGATAATTTGGGCACATTTGCGATGGGACTCACAAGGGCTTTAGTCGAAGCGTTTGCGCAACAAGGAACAACACAAGAATGGCCTCCATTTGGAACTGCAGCACCATATCCACCACCGGATTCACCACCTGAGGAGGGTGGCACTACCGATAATTAGGGGAGTTTTTCGTACCCTTTACCTTCATTCAATTGGGACATTGAATATTTTAAGTTTGGGGGTATTGGGTAGTAGTATTTTTAGTTTGCATATAGTTTTGCATGATTAGTTAATTTTTATAGTTGTTGCATGTGTAGATTACATTTTAGCATATAGTTGCATGTTATAGTTGCATACCTCACAGTTCCTACCGTATAGAAATTTTTGTCTAGCCAAGGATGATAGTGAAGTTTTTAAATGATTTCTAAATATTTTGGATAACATAAGCTGAGATATAACGTTTTATACAATGAAATTCATAATGTTGTTTAACTGCTTTCGGTTTACACAAATGTGTTCATAAGCACTTGTAGGTATAAGAAGTATGTTTTGCATTGCTCGATAGAAAAATGTAGTGTTAAAAAGAGAAATATGTGTAAAGTGATTTTTAGACTATATAAAACATTGATTTTTAAACGTTGGGAAAACATGGGTATCTGTGTATAAAAAAAAGAAAAGAAAAGTAAGAAAAGTAGAAATAACATGGCTAGTCTTATTTCGGGGCCCTGGCTACTTGAGTAAGTACGCCCGATGGGATTGTCTCTACGCCTAGCGCCCTAAGGTCTTTCATGGTCTAGGAGTTATTGCTCGAAAGCTCGCTAAGGGGTAGCAGTGTGCCTAATGGAGTAAGATATTGCACAGTTATGTGAAAAAAAAAGAAAAAAAGATAAAAAAGATAAAAAAAAAAATGGCAATAAACACCGCGGGAAAGTGCGAAAGTCGCCCTCGTGGGTAGAAATAAAGCAGTTAAGCCCATTGTTGAACCTTAGTTTATTTTAAGATGTTGGAATAGTCTTGGTTGCATATATATACATAAGTCTTGATTTAAGCTATAATTTCCTGTTGTGAGCAATATAGCATGAGTATTCTGTACCTAAATTTAGTGTTGGGCGAACAGAACACACACACACACAACATCTCTACAGCATTTTTGAATTATCTAAGTGTATGACATTATGCCTGCTTTGCATCTGTATTCTTGATTCTAGAAAAAAATTCGCTTAGGTAAATTGGACTGAATTTCTATGATAGTTGAGACGATGTGAGATTAGTTGCATCATAATGTAGTTGCATAGTAATATAGCTGTATTTTCATTGTTCAGTACTTTGCATTGCTTGAGGGCAAGCAACGGTTCAAGTTTGGGGGTATTTGATAAGTGGGTTTTACACCTACTTATGGGGTACCAATTCATGCGAACTATGCCCATCTCAAGTACATTTTAGTCTGTTTTAGCTGCATTTCATGTTAATTTGCATTTCGCATACTTAAAACTCCTTTTGGTGAATAAGTGCAGGAATTGACCTAATTTGGTGGTTGTGAGACCCCGAATTTTATGAAATAAAAGTATTCAATTTTTCTATTTTGGTAAATATTTAAATTGATAAAAGTTTAAAGTTAAGGGTCATATTTGAATTTTTTTTTTTGTAAAGTAATCAAGTTGATATAAAATATTCGTTGTGTCGGGGAATATTCTTTTTGTCAGGGAATATCCGTACGATGGAACAATCATTGGTGGACCCCACAACGGAATTATTGTCGGATTGTGAAAACGACAAAAATATTTTTATGAAAATAATGGCGGAAGTTTTACCGTTAACTGTTGAAACACCCGGTGTTAAAAGTACAGTAATAGGCGTGGTTGTATACTAGCACACAGTATTGATTATTGATACTTATGTGATAAGTCACTCAGTTTTGTTTTATTGGTATTATTAATGTAATAAAACAGAAAAGCTTTTTATATAAAACAGAATACTTTTATAAAGTTATTCTATAAATAGAATATAGTATATTCTATTATGCATAGTGTTTTTCATAGTAAAATCTTTTTATATAAAATGAATACTTTTATAAAGTTATCATTTTATTAGACAATAATTAGAATATATTATATTTTTTATTATATAGTGTTTGCATAGTGCTCGCATAGTATTTGTATAGTAAAATCTTTTATAAAGTTATTCGCTTTATTAGATTATAAATAGAATATATTATATTTTATTTAAAAGATTTTGCTTTAAATATGAATCATCGATTAAAGTAAATCAATCTGGACCGTTCATGAGTTAGTTACTATGCGGTCCATTTTTTTTATAAATAGAAGCTCATTCCTTCATAATTTCTTACGAATCCACTGAAACTCTAGAGAGAGAAATTATAGAGAAACTATAGAAAAGTATTTCGCTACTTCCCTACTCTTATATTGATTCTTTTTTACAGTGAAATTAAAGGGTATTATTTCTTTTGTATTCATGAAGAGAACTTCTGTTATTCCATTATTTATTATTCTGTTGGAATAACCTGTATACGCGGGCTACCCTATACTTGGTGAAATTCTTATGTTATTCCATTTTTTATTATTCTGTCGGAATATCCTGTTTGTGCGTTCTGTGGGACTAATTGGTTCCATTATTTATTATTATGTTGAAATAACTCGTTTATGCTAAGTACCGCATACATGGTGAAATTCTTCGTTATTCCATTCTTTATTATTCATTTGGAACATCCCGCCTATGCTTTATGCATGACTGGTTCCATTATTTATTATTCTATTGGAATAACTCGTCTGCATGCGCTGATCTATCGCATGCCCGGTGAATTCTTTCGTTATTTTATTATTTATTATTACATTTGGAATATCCATCTATGCATTTACGCATGACCTGGTTCCATTCTTTATTATTCTCGTTGAAATAACTTTTGTCTATGTGGATTATCGCATGCATTGTAAATGATCCTTCAGATTCATATTGAATAGTATTTTCATTAAAAGGAGATTTTTTCAGTGCGGTTTCGTAATTTTTCTGACCCTCAAAAATTCTGGAAAAATTTGAAATGATAATTTGATGAGTTTTCTAGATTGTGTCCAAAAATGGCGATTTTTGGATGTATAAAGTAAGAGTTATGGAGTTTATGAGAAAAGACTATTTTAAAAGTAAACCCTTATGACGCCTTGTGGTTAACTCCAAAATTGGTGAAATTATTATTGGGAGTACATGTATATAACAGGAGTATACCCTGTAAATTTCAGAATTTTTGGACAAAAATACAATTTATGATAAATGTTTAAATATTCGGCAGTTTTAGCCATATGAAAAATAGTAAATGAATTTTAAAAATTTTGAGAAAAATATATGTTCAAGATGGGTCTATATTCTGCTAAATCCCAAAAAAGAAATATTTTTGGGACTGATTTGGTATTTTTCATGAAAATGAACTAGTTATGAGTAAATGAATTAAATATGTTATGTGAAGTAATAAAATTGGAAAATAGGATTTTATGGCTTGAGAATCCTATATAGGGTATATGCAGATTTTTGATGAGGGATTCGATCATTGATTATGAAATCTTATGAGTATGGCATTTTTGAATGATTAAATGCATTATTTGATAAAGTGTAAACAATTGAAATAAATTGTTTATAAGTTTAAGAAATGATTAAAATATTGTTATAATATTAATGATATTAGATTATGAGATTATTAAGTGATTGATAACATTTGGTTATTATTGAACGCTGGATAAATTGTATTATAAATGTTTAATATTTATCCTTTATCTCATTTGATTAATTCTTATATCATTGTCATCATCCTCATTCTTATATTGTGTTGAAAGTCATCTTTGGCCGTAGTGCATAGATGGACTTGGTATGATTATGACCAGGGATTATTCGGTATAATCATGATTGTAATGTTACAAATGATGTGGAAAAAGTCCTCATTGGCCCGTAGTGCATTGATGGATAGTTTTTGGTATGATTATGGCTATGGATTCTCTTCGGCCAAGGGTGTAAAGATGAATTGTTTTATGGCATGATCATGACCGTTAATGAAAACACGATTATATTTAGCCCGTAGTGCATGGATAATTCGTGGTCGTGATATTAACGAATATCCTTAGCCGTAGTGCATGGATAATTCAGTGATATGGATTGATTATCGAGCTGAGTCTCAGCGATGAAATATAAATTCATGGATGTGATATTAACGAATATCATTGGCCGTAGTGCATGGGTGATTCAATGATGTGGATTATTTATTAAGCTGAGTCTCAGCGATAAAATATTTATTATACACTTTTAATTCGTAGAGGATAATAAATATCATGCTCTACTTGACTCTTCTAAAATACAGTTGTATGTCTTTGGCATGTAGTGCAAAGATGAATTGTTAATGAATATCTTTGGCAGTAAAAAAAGATGAATTTATTAGTATGATTATGAGCAGGAATTTTGATTTGGTATAACAATGATTTTTGATGTTTCAGGTGAAGATATGTGATGAAAATTATCTTCTTCCTGGTTGCGAAGAGGAATTTAGAACTACAATTATGATTATGAGTTATTCATATGATTATGGACAAGAACTATTGATTTATTTTACATGGATAAAACATTATTGGTGGACTTTTAACACAGAGAAGATAATAGACCTTATGGTCTATTTGACTCTTCTAATGGATTGCTCGTTCCGCTGCAACTATGGTTGAAAAGTTTTATCATCTACCATATGTTCTAAATCCTTGATTTATTATTAATGAAAGGTATTGATATTTTAATTATCTTTAGTCATGATATTCTTTACTGGGCTAGTTGTGCTCACCCTTTCTGCTTCACAATTCCTTTCAGGTAATAAGAGTGTTGCCGTAAGAGTGTTGCCAGGTCGAGTGGGGATAACAGGGGAATAGAACAGTGGTCTCTAGCTGTGGGGGTTCTCCCTAAACAGTATAGAAAAGTGTGTTGTATTCTATACAACATTTAGTAGTTATATTTGGTGAATCAAATAGGGTGAGGTGAACCCAACTTTGGAAGGGTGTTTTACCACTATCATACAAGATGTCTAATGACATACAACCTCGTGTTCTCATAAGACATGGTTGTGCACATACATTAACTGAATATATCTATGAGCACTACCTGTATGATCTTGGAGTTTATTTGAAACATAATTTTCACTTGGAGACAACGGAGATATTTATATGTCAAGAGAAGACTCACCATTGGAAAAAAGATGATAGTAATCTTCTTGTTTTTCTTTGGGGTCTATTGGGTCAACCAAGGATAATTCTGTGGCCATATGATATCTATTATAACCTAGATGCATGGCCTCCCATGTACGAAGGTTTCCTTGAGCACTTCCCAAAGATTTTAATTTCTAAAACAGTTTTTGACTATACTTTAATGTAAAGTACCATTGTAAGGTTGTGGTCGAGGCAACATGAGAGTTATATGCATTTATATTAAAACTCACAGTTAACTGTGGTCGTATTCTATACGACAGCTCAACAATTGTATAAATGAAGTTGTATTTGAATTTTGTACCATGTATCTGGCGACTAAGAATGGATGATGTATACCTAATTTTGGGGGCGTCACATTTGGTATCAGAGCTTAGGGATATGGTCGTTGGCGGAGATAAGAGTCTAGAACTAGGAGGGGAGAGACGAGTTATATACTTCACTAGTGTGTGACTTACCTAAGCTGAAATTGTTTACTTAATAAGTTGACAAATTGTGATATGTTAATTAACCTTTGTTTTGAAGATATATTTTAGAATGATATCTAAAATACAGGATATGAGTAATGGAAAAATCATAATACAGAGGATATAACCAGGAAGGTACAATCTGAAAAGAAAGCAATGTATTCTCATCTCTTTGAATATCAGGTACGTATGTAAATTTCGAGGGCAAAATTTCATAAGAAGGGGTGATTGTGAGACCCCGAATTTTATGAAATAAAAGTATTCAATTTTTATATTTTGGTAAATAGTTAAATTGATAAAAGTTTATAATTAAGGGTAATATGTGAATTTTTTTTATTTTTTTTGCAAAGTAATCAAGTTGATATAAAATATTTGTTGTGTCGGGGAATATTCTTTTTGTCGGGGAATATCCGTACGATGGTACAATCATTGGTGGACCCCACAACGGAATTATTGTCGGATTGAGAAAATGACAAAAATATTTTTATGAAAATAACGGCGGAAGTTTTACCGTTAACTGTTGAAACACCCGGGGTTAAAAGTACAGTAATACGCGTGGTTGTATACTAGCACACGATATTGATTATTGATGCTTATGTGATAAGTCACTCAGTTTTATTTTATTGGTATTATTAATGTAAAAAAATAGAAAAGCTTTTTATATAAAACAGAAAAACTTTTTTATATAAAACAGAATACTTTTATAAAGTTATTCTATAAATAGAATATATTATATTCTATTATGCATAGTGTTTTGCATAGTAAATTTTTTTATATAAAACAAAATACTTTTATAAAGTTATCTACATTTTATTTATTAGACAATAATTAGAATATATTATATTTATTATGCATAGTGCCTGTATATAGTTACTCGTATAGTGTTTGCATAGTAAAATCTTTTATAAAGTTATTCATTTTATTAGATTATAAATAGAATATATATTATATTTTATTTAAAAGATTTTGTTTTAAATATGGACCGTCAGATTAAAGTAAATCAATCTGGACCGTTCATGAGTTAGTTACTATGCAGTCCATTTTTTTATAAATAGAAGCTCATTTCTTCATAATTTCTTACAATTAATTCAATGAAACTATAGAGAGAGAAATTATAGAGAAACTAAAGAAAAGTATTCTCGCTATTTCCTACTCTTATATTCAGATTTTTTACTAGTAAGGGTATTATTTCTTTTGTATTCATGAAGAGAACTTACATTATTCCATTATTTATTATTCTGTTGGAATAACCTGTATACGCGGGCTACCCTATACTTGGTGAAATTCTTATGTTATTCCATTTTTTATTATTAAAGTCGGAATATCACATGCTCTGCGCTTACGTTCTACTGGGACACGGGTCGGTTCCATTATTTATTATTATGTTGGAATAACCTGTTTATGCGAAGTACCGCATACATGGTTAAATTCTTCTGTTATTCCATTCTTTATTATTCTGTTGGAACATCCTGTCTATGCTTTATGCATGACCTGGTTCCATTATTTATTATTCTATTGGAATAACCTATCTGTGTGGTCTATCGCATGCCTGGTGAATTCTTCTGTTATTTCATTATTTATTATTCTGTTGGAATATCCTGTCTATGCATTTACGCATGACCTGGTTCCATTCTTTATTATTCTGTTGAAATAACATTTCTATGTGGATTACCGCATGCATTGTAAATGATCCTTCGTATTCATACGAATAGTATTTTTATTAAAAAAGGGTTTTTGCCAGGGGCAGTTTCGTAATTGTTCTGACCCTCAAAAATTCTGAAAAAATTTGAAATGATAGTTTGATGAGTTTTCTAGATTTTGTCCAAAAATGGCGATTTTTGGATGTATAAATTAAGAGTTATGGAGTTTATGAGAAAAGACTATTTTAAAAGTAAACCCTTATAACGCCTTATGGTTAACTCCAAAATTGGTAAAATTTTTATTGGGAGTATATGTATATAACAAGAGTATACCTTGTAAATTTCGGAATTTTTGGACAAAAATATAATTTATGATAAATGTTTAAATATTCGGCAGTTTTAGCTATATGAAAAATAGTAAAGGAATTTTAAAAATTTTGAGAAAAATATATGTTCAAGATGGGACTATATTCTGCTAAATCCCAAAAAAGAAATATTTTTGGGACTGATTTGGTATTTTTCATGAAAATGAACTAGTTATGAGTAATGAATTAAATATGTTATGTGAAGTAATAAAATTGGAAAATAAGATTTTATGGCTTGAGAATCCTATATAGGGTATATGCAGATTTTTGATGAGGGATTTGATCATTGATTATGAAATCTTATGAGTATGGCATTTTTGAATGATTAAATGCATTATTTGATAAAGTGTAAACAATTGAAATAAATTGTTTATAAGTTTAAGAAATGATTAAAATATTGTTATAATATTAATGATATTAGATTATGAGATTATTAAGTGATTGATAACATTTGGTTATTATTGAAATTTGGATAAGTTGTATTATAAATGTTTAATATTTATCCTTTATCTCATTTGATTAATTCTTATATCATTGTCATCATCCTCATGCTTATATTGTGTTGAAAGTCATCTTTGGCAGTAGTGCATAGATGGACTTGGTATGATTATGACCGAGGATTATCTAAAGATAATCATGATAGTAATGTTACAAATGATGTGGAAAAAGTCCTCATTGGTCCGTAGTGCATTGTTGGACGCTTTTTGGTATGATTATGGCTATGGATTCTCTTTCGCCAAGGGTGCAAAGATGAATTGTTTTATGACATGATCATGACTGGTTGATGAAAACACGATTATCTTTAGCTCAGAAAGTGCATGGATAATTCGTGGTCATGATATTAACGAATATCCTGGCAGTCAGTAGTGCATGGATAATTCAGTGATATGGATTGATTATCGAGCTGAGTCTCAGCGATGAAATATAAATTCATGGATGTGATATTAACGAATATCCTTGGCCGTAGTGCAAGGGTGATTCGATGATGTGGATTATTTATTAAGCTGAGTCTCAGCGTTAAAATATTTATTATACACTTTTAATTCGTAGAAGATAATAGATATCATGCTCTACTTGACTCTTCTAAAATACAGTTGTATGTCTTTGGCATGTAGTGCAAAGATGAATTGTTAATGAATATCTTTGGTCGTAGTGCAAAGATGAATTTATTAATATGATTATGAGTAGGAATTTTGATTTGGTATAACCATGATTTTTGATGTTTCATGTGAAGATAGGTGATGAAAATTATCTTCGTCCTGGTTGCGAAGAGGAATTTAGAACTACAATTATGATTATGAGTTATTCATATGATTATGGACAGGAACTGTTGATTTATTTTACATGGATAAAACATTATTGGTGGACTTTTAACATAGAGAAGATAATAGACATTATGGTCTATTTGACTCTTCTAATCGATTGCTCGTTCCGCTGCAACTATGGTTGAAAAGTTTTATCATCTACCATATGTTCTAAATCTTTGATTTATTATTAATGAAAGCTATTGATAATTTAATTATCTTTAGTCATGATATTCTTTACTGGGCTAGTTGTGCTCACTCTTTCTGCTTCACAATTCCTTTCAGGTAATAAGAGTGTTGCCGTAAGAGTATTGTCGGGTCGAGTGGGGATAACAGGGGAATAGAACAGTGGTATCTAGCTGTGGAGGTTCTCCCTAAACAGTATAGAAAAGTGTGTTGTATTCTATACAATATTTAATAGTTATATTTGGTGAATTAAATAGGGTGAGGTGAACCCAACTTTGGAAGGGTGTTTTGCCACTATCATACAAGATGTCTAATGACATACAACCTCGTGTTCTCATAAGACATGGTTGCTCACATCCACTAAATGAATATATCTACGAGCACTACCTGTATGATCTTGGAGTTTATTTGAAACATAATTTTCACTTGGAGACAACGGAGATATTTATATGTCAAGAGAAGACTCACCATTGGAAAAAAGATGATAGTAATCTTCTCATTTTTCTTTGGGGTCTATTGGGTCAACCAAGGATAATTCTGTGGCCATATGATATCTATTGTAACCTAGACGCATGGCCTCCCATGTACGAAGGTTTCCTTGAGCACTTCCCAAAGATTTTAATTTCTAAAATAGTTTTTAACTATACTTTTATGTAAAGTACCATTGTAAGGTTGTGGTCGAGGCACCATGAGAGTTATATACATTTGTATTAAAACTCACAGTTAACTGTGGTCGTATTCAATACGACAGCTCAACAGTTGTATAAATGAAGTTGTATTTGACTTTTGTACCATGTATCTGGCAACTCAGAATGGATGATGTATGCCTAATCTTGGGGGTGTCATAGTGGTGATATCGGGCACGAGGCTAATGGATGCGTGAGGCGAGGCAAAAGATAGGATGTGCATGACGTAGGATTGAGTGGAACATGAATGGACAAGCATGGATAGACATAGGACATTTCAGTAGGACCAGCAACATTGCAGAACCAAGCTAAGGAGCAGAATCATAAGACATCAACTGCAGTAGCCATGACGGAAGAAGCTTGGATGCGTGCGCCGCGTGAGTACAGCAAAATGGACCTTGGAACCCATCGCAAGTTGCGCTGACATGCGAGAAGGACAATGCTAGGGAACGCGCGCCCGCGCAAGAGACCAGCTGAACATAAGAACCTCATCGCAAGTCTTGCGGTATGAGCACATATAAGTCGGGAGGAGGCATACATTGCCAAGTAGGCCTCAAGTCATTGACTTGTTTTATTTTATTTCCAATTTTTTAGGGTTGTAATTGATTTAAAAACGATTCCCAGCTGGTGTCAGGGGTATCACTTGACAATTTTTAAGTTTTTTATGTATCTTTATATCGTAACTAGGGTTTATTTTCTGGGAGAGATTCCAACGTAGAAGGAGGCCAAAACTCTACTTTTCTACTTCTTCTTGGGATTTTCTACCAGAGTGGATTATTATTATTAGTTTTTGCTGGAGTCTTATGAGGATTTGAATATTGATATATATTCAGCAATTGGGTTTGATAGTTTAATCTTTCAATTGTCGTTTATTAACCATGTTTAGATTTGATCCCATAATGGCCTTTGGTTCAGTCATGAACTAAACTCCATTATGGGATTCTAACGGATTTTAATATGTAGTTTGATTGCATGCTTAAATGTTGGATTATTTTGTATATCGCATGGGATGTCTATCATGGTTGTTTTGCATGTATGAATGCTTGATCACCATTCGTTTCAGTATTTGTATGGAATTGACAATGAACATGCAAATATGGATTGTAATCATGATAGTATACGTATATAGGGCTGTGTTATATGACTTATGTATTTCGTGAACCAGATAGACATATACTGTTTTGCCATATAAGTTAGAATAAGGGCTTGAACTTAAAATCAATATAGTTGCAATTTCACATAGACATATAGTGATTTTGGTTATATTGATGATTACATAGAGTCTATCATCTGTGGATGTTGTGTAAGTAGGTCTTAGTGCATTGAAAAATGGCTAATACTCTTTTAGTGCTCTTGGCTACTTTCCTGTGATATGTGAACAAGTCATGCATGATAGTGGCGATTGAATGAAGTATTAAATGAAGTTAGGATCCCATTATTTCCAGATTTGATTTATTCTGTTTATTGTTATTTTAGTTGCTATTTGTGACTCGAGAACAAACCAATCTTAGTTGTTAGTTTGAGCATATAAATATAGTGAATTAATTAATGTATAGCGATTTGAATTAAATAACTTTCTCTGCGGGATCGATACTTTACCTGCCCTATATTACTTGTTGACGCATGTATGCTTGCATGAGTTAGAGCTCTTTTGTTAAGACTAAAAAAGAGGCAACAATACCAGAACGATGTTCTCATTCATCATATCCGCCTCAGGCACACAAAAGTTTTCCCATGTTCGGGATGTTCATACTTTGTCGGGAATCCAAACCAAACAATTCGGTTGGATATCAATAAGGTTCTATCATATTCAAAAGATAATTTAAATCTGTGTCTAACCGAGACAAATAACTTAGACGACTTTCAATTAAGATATACATATTGAAAATTAATAAGTATGTATTAACATGTTCAATAATTATCCAAGTGAGGACACTTGTATAACTAATCTTAAAAATTTATGAACAAAATAAATATATCTAAATCTAATAGTAATATTGTACTGATAAACAATGTACGAATAAAGTTTGAGAACTTGCATGAATACGAATATTTGAGTACATAATCAATAGCAATAGATTTAATAATCTGACACAATGATAATATAATTCTGAAACTTTCTTACTCATGTCCATTGCATAAAGTAAAGTAGGTTGGTTAAGCATTTGCAATGTAAAAGATAGTTCAGAATCTTTTGCGGTCTGGCTCGCCACACAACTTAGTTCTATCTTTAATTCAACGACCTATCATTTATAAGATTGTTCTATTGATTAGAATAACATATCAAAACACATAGTACAATTATTTACAGTCAACACGTAACCTAATCACATCGTCACATAGTTATATTAGTCATTAAGACACAAACAAATACTTATACACTCAAACTATATAGGTTCAGATCAATTTCGATAACATTTCGGTGTATCGACAGCTTTATTGGGTAATTATCGTGTTTAAAACTCTATTATGCAGTTCAATATTATCCTGGATATTTTAAATACTAGTCATAATAATTTTTAAATGACTTATAATAATTTTTAAATAATTATTATAATTTATCTTGATTTTTCCAACTCTAGAATCATTATTAAATGATTTAAATATTAGATAATTCTATTATCTTTAATATTTAAATAATATTAAAACATTAATGCAACCATTGCCAAAATATCAAAGTTATTTATAATAACTCAAAATATTTTTAAAGTATTAATATTACCCTTAAATGATTTTTAAAATATTTAAAATTATTTTTAAACAATTACCATTAATATTAAAATATTAAGGTATTATTCATTAAAATATTAAAAGTCATTTATAATTACTTAAAATACTTTTTAAACCATTTATATCCTTTTTAAATGATTTTTAAATCAATAAAATCACTTTTAATCTATTTATTTAATATAATTATTGAATAAATCTAATATCATTAATATTAAATAATTAATGAAATTTACTATAAAATGTTGAAAGTTAAATTTTATAACTTAAAATATTATTAAATACCATATTATCATTTAAAATGATTTTTAATATAATAAAATTATTTTAGTTAATTTATTTAATGCATTTATTAAATAAATAATATTCAAATAATTACTAATATTTATGGAAAATATGACAAATTATTAAAAGTTAATTTTATGACTTAAAATAATTTTTAAAACTGATTTTATAATTTTCGGAAATTATTTACTATTTTTAAATAATTTTTAGAATTTATTTTTATTTTTAATCATTTTCCGAAAATTAGAAAAAAAAAATAATAGAAACCGTCGCTATAAGTTATAGCGACACTTTCTGTCGTTGTTGGTGTTCTTAAGCTCAAGAACACTGACAAGGGAGTGCTCAAGGTGCCTATTTTGATCTTCTTTAATTCTCAGTCTACACATGTTCTGGACAATATTAAGTGTTGATCATGTAGTGTTTATGTAATACTACATGAATCAAGCATCAAATAAGTCATACAAGCACATAGCATGAAGATCTGGGCCATCAAACTCACTGTCAGAGCTTCCTGGGTTTTCTGGGTTACCCAAAAATCCAGTCAGCTTCGAGTAGGTAGTGTGAGGCTTAAATTATATTAGGGTTCTAGTTGATGATATGGTGGTCTAATGGGTCTAACTTGTAGTACACATGACAGAGTACATCTAACACTCCTAACATCAGTTAAACTACACCTTAATCAGAAGCTAGAACCCGGTCAAACCATGTCAGAGACAACGTTCATTAGTTTTCTGGGTTACCTAGAAAACCAAGTTCGTGCTCGTCCAGGCTAGTTTGACCAACCACTACTCCCAGTCAATTTATGATTTGAGTGATATAAAGGCATGGTTATAGAGTTAATACTACAGGCTACAAGTTGGATACAACAAGATCAACAACCAACATCAAACCTGACATATCCAAGCAATTGAAAACGTTGTCAGACTCGGATAATGAGTTTATGGGTTACCAAGAAACCCGTTGGTCATGCTTGGTCAACGAGGTTTGACCATTAATAACACAAAATCTACACATGATCTAAGCATGATTTCAAGTCCAGATTAAAGTCCTTACAGCATACTACATGTTCAAACATTTAAACAATAAAAATGATAACCAGATAAAAATCTATGTGGTCTGACATTCGGTTGTCAGACAACTTTTGAAAATTTCCCAGATTTTGTTAAAACTTAGATTCGAGCATATAAATGTTATGGATCCACTTTTTAGCAACCCAGATCACTGATTCACACCTTATACAACATATTTAAACATTTAAACATAACATCTAACATAGAATACAAGATTGAAATTTTGGTTTAGGGTTATACCTTTCTATGATCAAAATCTGATTCTTGGCTACTGATTTTGTTGTGGTTGTTAGTGGGGTTGGTTTTGGGGACTGAAATGCTCAAACAATTCGTGGGTTAGAGAGAGAGGCTTGGTGGTGTGTTTGTGAACAAATGGGGCCAAATTATGCACTTTCATCTCTCTCAATCTATATATAATATAGTGTAATGCTTATGGATGATCATGTGGCCATATTTTTATTGATTAAAGGCTATTACTAGACCAAATGGCTAGCTAGAGTTGGTCACCAACCACTTACTACGGCTAGATCTACACTTCACCTTAATAAAATATTCAAAAGGGCAATTTGGTCATTTGGTCTTTACTTTTAGTGGCAAAGTTGGCATTTCATTCTAACCCTTAGGGTTTGACCCTTAGGGTTTAACCCTAAGGTTCCATAAGTCCAAGTTCTAGGATTATATAATTAGGCTAAAAAGGGAATCTTAGTTTCTAAAAATATGAATTAGGGTTCCCTAATTAAATTAGGTTTACTAATCACCTAGGACTTGTAAATTAGGTTTCATACTTTACTAATTATCATTAACCTTGCTAAATTAATAATTAGGGTTTACAACTTAGCAATTAGGGTTCTAATTTAGTAATTAGGATTTCTAAATATTAATTAGGGTTTACCTAATTAACATTAAATATAATAATGGTCATTAACTACATAACATATAACTTAACAAATCTTACAGTCATAGTTGACTTATAGTTTATCAGTAACACTAGGGTTTTGTACTGTTTTACTATAACTGTTCCATACATTAACATTACACACATATCAGGCATATTTTTAACACTGAAATATAAATTATATTATATTAATATTCTCATTCCTTATTCAAAATCCAGAATTAGAGTTTTGAATCCATATAAAGCATTGACTTACATATATATACCATTATTAATTAAGTTAACATAATTAACTTAACTAATATAATAAAATACATATCATAATAATCCTTATAATCATATCATATATATAATATTCATATTTTCATGAAAATAAATAATAAATATTTTTATTACAAAATTAATTTATAATAAGAATATAATCTATAATGATCAATAATTCTTAAAAAAATTTATTTATAATTATTCATATAATAAATAAGTTTTATTTATCATATAAATACGTATACTTTTCTTTGCACATAATCCCACCTTTATATAAAAAAAAATTAAATACAAAATTTATTATTTAATTATATTAAAAATATTGGGTTATTACACTATTCACTTGGGTATTATTCACCCGAAGTACTATTCATGATAAAAATTGATTTCTTTTCGGTCCAAATCATTTTTGATACAATATTATTCTTGAATTTTACTCCAAAAAACAGTATCATGTTGACAATTTGGACATTATTAAATTCTGGACAAATTAAATTATAAATCTTTAAAATTTATCCTTTGCTTTCATTTAATTGAATTCTTATATCATTGTCATCATTCTCATGCTTATATTGTGATGAAAGTCATCTTTGGTCGTAGTGCATAGATGGACTGTTGATTGGTATGAGTATGACCATGGATCATTCGGTATAATCATGACCCGTAATGTTACAAATGATGTGGTAAAAGTCCTCATTGGCTCGTAGTGCATTGATGGACAGTTGCTGGTATGATCATGACAATTGGTGAAAACACGAATATCTTTGGCCCGTAGTGCATGGATAATTCTTGATTGTGATACTATATATTAAGCTGAGTCTCAGCGATAAAATTGTTGATAAACTTTTTAAATCATAGAAGATAGTAGATATAATGCTCTACTTGACTCTTCTAATGGATTGCTTGTTCCGCTGCAGTTAAACTTGTTGTTTATTAGTTTAACACTATTGAAGGCTAACGATAATTTATTCTGCATTATCTTAGTCATAATATTTCTTACTAGGCTAGTTGAGCTCACCCTTTTGCTTTCATTGTTCTCTTCAGGAAATGAGAACGTAGTCGGGACTAGTCGGGGAACGGAGTGATGGTCCGAGATGGTGGCTATAGTAGTCCTCACTATTTTATAAAATAGTGTGATAATAATTGTAATGAGGACTCCTTTTTGAGTTTGAATACTATCTTTTAGACAATATTCGTGTAAAAACTCTCAGCTACGTTTTGTCGTATTGTATAAAAGAAGTTTGTATTTGATTTATGTACCATATATTTGGCAACTCAAGATGGGTGATGTATACCTATTTTGGGAGCATCACAAAGGTGATTAAAGTAATAATAATAAACTCAAATAGAGTTTAATTGATGATATATTCAGAGAATGCTTATGAAACAAGTTTAGATAATATGTTTGGGTTCCAAGAAGAACCTGAAGAGTTAAAATTGAGTCGAATAATCATAGGACTACTTAATTAAAGAGGAAATAATGAGGATTGTGAAACCAAAACGATCATAATATAAGAAAGGAATCATAAAGAAGATGATTGTAGAATAAGATCACGACGTGATCTGATTAAGTTGTAAAATGATAGATGATCTGTAATGAATGAATAGGTATAGCTTGATGCTATAAGAGAATCTTCTATGAAATAGTACAAGGCAAACTCACGAGGAGTTATAAATGATGAGATATAGAAAATTTGTATCGAGTAAAGAGCAAGTTATGAGCAAGATAGAGTTAGGTGGGATTTCAATTGAGGACTCATGTGATGGCTGAGTTGTACAAACATTTGTATGGGCGGAGGCTTTGTGGTCGCGCTCGGTTTCTCACAATGATAATCAATGGAATGTCGGTGTCGCGCTATTGATATGGTTATGGTGAGAAGGTGATTCTTTTCTCATATTTATATTTGATAGTTAGAGACTATTAAGATTAAGTTAGAAAATATTAAAATTAGGCGCGAGTTCTTAAAACTCATGCTTATGGTATGTTTGTGACTCATAGTATTATGCATGTTTTTGAACCCCTCAGCGAATGGACGCCTATGGTTTGACTAGGATAAGTTCTTAAACTCATATTGTTGTGGCAAGTTCCTGAACTTCCAAAGTGTGATAAGTTTGAAGAACTATACTAGGTATAGAAAACTTATGAGGTAAGAACTAAGAATTTTTGGTATGGTAAGCATTGATGGTGCTAAAGATTAGTATAATGATTAAGTAACGAAGCAGTGGTGTAAGGATTTAAGATGATGGAGGAAAATTTGGATATTCTAAATCTTCTAGCAATGCTAGTTTTTCAAAATTTATTGACTTCGTGTTGATGTTGCACTTCTTTGTTTTTGAAAAATGTTGGAACATATGATTGAATCAATGGGTTTTTTAAACAGTGTTGTTATTCTTGTGTCTATGCTAATTGTTTCGGCTAGATAAAAATGATTTTAAACTATCAAAATGTATTTTGTATAATCGTGTACATCATTTAATATGGTGTAGAAATAATAATCGATGGAGCCATCAATGCAATCGAACCTGGTGTTGGATGTGATCATCGGATCGTCAGCCCACTATGGTATAATGTAGTATGACGAAGTCACAAAATGACGAAATCCTCAACGTACTATTAAGACGGTACGGTATCATAACGTCATAAAAAGTTTTTATTTGGTTTTCTTTAAACTAAGAAAGGTATACTAATTGAGTTGGTTAAAAATAATATGGATATATATATATATATATCGATTGATGTCCGAGTTATTACTAAAAGTCTAAGCTATTTGATTCGGCTAGACTATTATTGAAAAATATTTACGAAATTCAAGCGTTCTTTGAGAAATTATGCCAAACCAAATTTTTTTGGTGGGGATTCAAATGTTAAGAAGCTGAGGTGAACAACCCTGTAAAAGGGGACATGTTATCGGAGACAACGATTCTGAAAGTAACGCATATAGTCGTTATGATGTTATGATGTCATACGTTGTGCACGACGTAGGGGTACGATAGGCTGATCACCTAGAGTACTTGCAGATAGTGTTTTCAGTCTGGGTGATTGTTAAACATTCTGTTAAAGATGGTTTACAGTGGTGATGCACTATTAAACCTAGAGATGAGTTCATGGTCTTGTGACCCCTCAACATGAATTTCAAGAAAATTAATTGAGCAATTATGGAAGATTCTTATTATTCAGAAAGGTGAACGTGGAAAGGATGAGAAAATTAAGCAAAACATAATAATTTCAAGAAAGAAATGAAATTCCAAAAAGAAGGGAAAGTGAAAGTCTTAGAAGAGGAAGAGGTAAGGAATGTGATGATCTTAGAAAGATCCTTAGAGAAAGAATTTGGTTGTAGAACCTAATGAATAAATAAATATTAATATAAAATCTATTTTGATGAATGGAATGAACGAATATTAGTAAGTAAAAATTTTGAGGACAAAATTATTAGAAGAAGAGGTGAATGTAATGTCCCGAGAGTTTGAGAATCTAGTACATGATAATGATCCTTAGAGAAAGATAATGAATGGGTCAAAGAATATGTAATTCTCAAATATAATTGAGTATAAGTAAAGGTTATGAAATAAAACTTACAAAAATTTATTGTGAAAATGGTTGGGGTGGTAAGAAATAAAATAAAACCTATATTAAAGTAATGTGTTAGAGATATTCAACGATAAATTTTGAAAAACGATTTGGTGAAAATCGTGTAAGGGATGTTTCGTTGATTCCGAGGACGGAATCCTTATAAGGGAGGAAAGATGTGACAACCCGAATTTTCATAAGTCATTAAAATAAGAATTTAAATAATTGAAATTCGTATTATGAGATGTATATATTTTGAAATATGTAATTTGGTGCGAAGAGAATTATATATATTCATGTATTGGGAAAAAGAGGTTTAATAGTTAATTAAACTATTGAAGAAATTAAATATAATTGTTATGAAAAGGAAATTAACCGAATAATATTAGTTAATTAAGATGGAAAATTATATTATGGAATAATATAATATATTTGGTATGCCTTGTTGGTAATGAAATTATTATGAATTAAATCTAAAATAAATAAAGAAAATAATTCACTTAATTTAAATAGTGAATTAGTGTAAGCATATTTGTTTTAATAAATGAGGAAGTAGAATATTAAATATGAGTGTAATATGTTAAAGTAATACGATTGTCAATATTGTAAATAGTTAAAATATTTATCGAATAAAATAAATATCTTAGTTGGAATATTTATGGTATTAAATAAATATTTGATAGAAATTATTTAAGTGTGATAAAATTGATGGGATTTATGCGTATTTTATTATATGAAAGTATAATGGTGATATTCTAATTTAATTAAATAATTAAATTAGAGAAGTGAGAATTTGTTAAATAAAGTTATAAGTATAATGGTTGAATAGAAATTATAATTTGGTGATAAGATCAATATTACTTCTTAAGGATTTAAGTTTAATTTAATTCAATTTAAAATATTAGAATTTAATTAAACAGAGTGTGACATTTAGAGAAAAGAAGATATACAATATGATAAAAAGAATTATTAAAATAAATTAAAAGGAGATTAAGGGTTCTAGCCAAACATGGCCTTGTGACCATTTACATTTGTAACACTCACACTAAGCCATCAGTTGTAACACCCACATTAAGCCATCAGTTTATTTTGTTTACGTGGTTTAGCAAAATAGAGAGAAACTTAGATAGAAATTAAGAGAAAAGAGAATTCTCTATGAAGTTGAGAGCAAAAATCTGAGGATCAAGGAAGGGGAAGAAGAGTAATCAAGTAATCTTCATCTAAACTAAGGAAGGAATCAAGAGGTGATAATCCAAGTCTAATTTCTTGAGTTTTTACTTTCTTGAGTTCTTTATTGTAAATAATTTTGGTGGGTTAAATTGATGAGAAGTGGTAATATATTTTTATGGATATATATAATCTTTTATGTATCATCTATAAGTGGTTTTGGGGGAATCAAACTCGTCTAAGTGTGTTAAATAAGAATAATTGATCTTTTAGGTGTAATATGTACATTAGGGCTTGTTTTGGAATCAAAAATTGATGATGAATTCATGATATAATCTAAAATTTATTATAGATGTTATTAGTATGATGAAAAATGAAAACAACCCAAGTTGAACGAGTCAAAACGGATGTAAAACGAATTCGTAGTGAATGAATTCGCTAAATATGTTTAAAACATGAAAATATAGCATGAACACTAAATTGGAACCCTTAAATTGATTTGTTACAATTTTTGAAATGTTATAATTATTATGTAGATGAGTAGTTCGGTGTTTCTCGAGTTCATAGAGTCAAAAACCAACAAATTCTAACTTAAAATGAAAAAGTTATGAAGATTTGAAGTAAAAACATCACAAAATTGTAAATATGTGAAGCTAGACCTTGTGCCCGGGAGCAGCAGCTCAAGCTGGCTGTATATTGCTAGATGGTGTGGGCACTCTAGGGTTGTGAAGGAAATGGGTGCGGCCACGCCCATAGTGTGCTAGGTGTGACTGCTTTGACCTATTTTGGTAAAACGGTCATAACGTTTTCATACGAACTTCGATTAAGGCGATTCAGGATGATCCGGAATGAGGACGAATAGACCTACAACTTTTATTCTTTAACCTTTTCAATTTGAGGTCTTTAGAAGGGATAAAAATTTCCATCTTTGGGACTGTTGTGTTTTCGGAGGCAATCGGAGGGCGTCGGGCATGTCCGTATGCAAGTGTAGTGCTTCTGACGATAAAAGATGTTGTTCTAAGTTATAAGACATGAATATTAGTAAATATAATGATGTTTAACATTAATAAGTGATGTATTAGATAAGTTATATAAGCATACTAAGAATACACAAGAGAGACAAATCGGGCGTGTGACGAATGAACGTCGAAATGCCGTGACAAGTGTTAATGAACGTAAAAAGTGTTTTAAGACAAATGAAATGAATATTATACGATATGGAATAGGGTTATTATAAAACCAATAATGATTCCTTGCAAGACTTAAGCACTTGAATGAACTTCGAGTATGAAATATAGTGAGATGTAAGTCGAAAGTTAACACAATCAAATTTAACATTGTGTATTGATAATATGAAGGGTTATGAGATATAGAGTAAAGTTTACATTACAACTACTATGCATTGATATGTGACTAATAGTTTATGTGCATGATTATATAATTATGTAGGGCACGTGAAGTGCAGATAGCTGTAAGTTGTTAAACTATTATTTGCAAACAACGATCAAGGCAAGTCTTTCAGTTCCTATTTGCTATGTGAACTTGATGATGAACTTTTTTAAATCTTTATTGCAAATAGCGTGATGTGTTATATATATATGTTGAAAGTATGAATGTTAAAGTCAATTTATGACTACGTTGATTGAGTAATGAATGTAGATTGAGTAAGGAACTCAATCTTTATACTTGTTATATGAACTGCAACATATTTGTTATGTTAGTCTAATGTTTATGAGATGTATGATAAGCATGTTATTATGTGTTACGTGAGCTGTGAGTTTTAATACAAATATTGTCTTCTAGACAGTATTCAAACTCAAAATAAGTCCTCATTACATTTATTATCACATTATTTCATAGAATAGTGAGGACTACTAATGCTATCATCTGGACCATCACTCTGTTCCCCGACTAGTTCCAGCTACGTTCTCATTTCCTGAAGAGAACAATGAAAGCAAAAGGGTGAGCTCAACTAGCCCAAAGAAGAAATATTACGACTAAGATAATGCGAGAATAAATTATCATTAGCCTTCAGCGAAAGTTGTTAAAGCGATAAAATATAACAAATATCAAGTTTAAGCTGCTGGAGAACGATCCATTAAAAGAGTCAAGTAGAGAATAAAATCTACTATCTTCTATGATTTAAAAGGTTTTCATTACTTTTATTTGAGACTCGACAATAAATAATCCACATCATCCCCTTTTCTGACCGAGGATATTCATTAGTATCACGACCACAAATTATCCATGCACTACTTGCAAGGATATTCGTGTATTCATCAAGCGGTAATGATCATGCCAACAAGCTGTCCATCAATGCACTCACTGAGGCCAATGAGGACTTTTACCACATCATTTGTAATATTACGGTCATGATTATCAAGAATAATCCTGGTCATAATCATACCAAGTCCATCTATGCACTCTGATGAGATGACATTCAACATAATATAAACATGAGGATGATGACAATGATATAAGAATTCAATAAAACAAGTTCAAGAATTAATTTATCTGGGAACCAATAACGTCCAAATTTTCAACATGATACTTCTTTGTGGAGTAAAATTCAAGAATGTTCTGAAGAATATTTCCATGAAAAGATACTAGATGAAGCACAAATATCAAGGATATTCCACTAATTTCATGGAGTATAGAAGTCAAAATTTTAACCAACTGAGTATAATAAAGAATGGAATAACAAAAGAAATCACCGGTATGCGATAGGCCTTGCGAACGAGTTATTCAACGCGAATAATAAATAACGGAACCAGGTCATGCGTAAACGCACAAATAGGATATTCTAACAGAATAATAAATAATGGAACCAGGTCATGCGTAGACGCTTGCGACGAGGATATTCAACAGAATAATAAACAACGGAACCGGATCATGCGTAAGCGCATGCAGACGTGATGTTCCAATGAGAATAATAAAGAATGGAATAATGGAAGAATTTCACAAAGTATAGGGTATCCAGCATTATCGGAGTTATTCAATGAGAATAATAAAGAATGGAATAATGAAGTTCTCTTCACGAATAAGAAAGAAAGAATACCCTTACGAATACAACAAATAATATCCCTTACCATAAAAGAAGAGTATTCCGACTGGTAGGGCGAGGATATTCTTGAAGAAACTTGCAATACGCTCAAAGCTTCTTAAAACTCTAAAGAAATACGCTCAAGATTATAGAATAATTCTCTGAACTTTTGGTGTGGTTTTCAATTCTAACTAAGCATCCTATTTATAGGAAAATAGAAAGGATACTATGTTTCACTATGAAATAAAATATAATATATTCTAAATATATATATATATATATATATATTATTTAAAATCTAATAAAACATAAATTTATAAAAGTATTCTATTTTATATAAAAAGATTTTACTATACGAAAACACTTATCTGAAGGAATATACAACACTATGCATAATAAAATATAATATATTCTAATTATTGTCTAATAAAATACATAATTTACATTTTATATAAAAATATTTTACTATGCAAAACACTATGCATAATAGAATATTATATATTCTATTTATAGTCTAATAAAACGAATAACTTTATAAAAGTATTACTTTTTATATAAAAACCTTTTTACATTTTATTACATTAATAATACTAATAAAACAAAATTTATCATCATTATTATAATTCACAATATTAATCGACCGTGTCGTTCCCGGAAAGGGGCTTTCAATAAGGATTTCTCCACATTGGCGCGTAATTAGGTGACCAAACCTCTCCTCGATGAACTTCTAGACATCGTTAATATTGCAAATAATAATATTAATAACTTTGTCATCTCAATTATTGATTATAAAATATTGACAATAATTGAATCAAATAACGTGAGATACTATGCAACAATTATCGTAATAATAATTGAACAAAAGCGGTGACTTCTCACGTAAGCATCAATAATCAATATCGTGTGCTACTATGCAACCACAGCGTATTCACATTACTTTTAACAAGGGTGTTTCAGCGAGTTAACAGTAAAACTTCCGTAGTTATTTTCATAAAGTATTTTTGTCGTTTTCTTAATCAAACAATAATTCCATCATGGGGTCCACCAATGATTGTGCCATTATACTGAATATTCCTGTTAAAAGCGAATATTCCCAGACCAATCGAATATTATATAACAACTTGCGTACTTTGCAAAATTTATAAATATTACCCACAACTATAACATTATATCAAATTCATTCCATAATATTCAAAAATGATATTTATAGAAAATTCATCTTTATTCATAAAAGTTGGGGTCTTACAACCTCCCCTTCTTATGAAATTTCGCCCTTGAAATTAGGATACGTACCTAATATGTCGAAGAGGTAAGGATACCTTGATTTCATTTCAGATTGTAACTCCCAAGTCATTTCCTCAACATCGTGGTTTCTCCACAAAACTTTGACTTGAGGTATAACCTTGGAGCGTAGAATATGTTCCTTCTTATCCAAGATTTGAACAGGAACCTCTTCATACATCAAATTTTCCGCTATTTCGTCCGGTTCTAACTCAATAATGTGATTCGGGTCTTCCAAATATTTACATAACATGGATATTTGAAAAACGTTATGAACACGAGATATACTTGGTAAAAGCGAGTACATAGGCCACGATTCCTACTCGATTGAGGATTAAAATGGTAGATGAATCGAGGATTGAGCTTTCCTCTCTTTCCAAATCTCGTAACTCCTTTCCATGGAGCAACACGTAATAACACATGATCTCCTATATCGAATTCCACGTCCTTTCGATGAAGATCAAAGATAACTCTTTTGTCGATCTTGTGAGGTTTTTATCGTTTCGGATCGTTTGAATCTTTTCCGTAGTCATACATACCAACTCCGGTCCCAACAACGTTGCTTCACCCACCTCATCCCAGCATACTAGAGAATGACACTTTCTTCCATACAACGTCTCAAATGGAGCTATGTCAATACTTGCTTGATAACTATTGTTGTAGGAAAACTCCACAAATGGTAATAACTTATCCCAACTTCCCTTGAAGTTAAGGACACGGAGTCTTAATAAATCTTCAAGAGTTTGAATAGTCTTCTTCGACTGCCCGTCTGTCTGAGGATGATATGTCGAGCTAAATCATAAATCTATGCTAATAGCTTTCTGCAAACTAACCCAAAATCGTGAAGTGAATCTTGGGTCTCGATCAGAAACTATGGATACTAGCATACCATGTAGTCTTACAACCTCGTTTATGTACATACAAGAAAGACGTTCAAGTGTATAAGTTTCTCGTATCGCTTTAACTCGTTGACAAGTTAGATTCCTTGAGATAAGCAGCGCTATCTCTCTCTTTATATTTCTCCACCAAAATGTATGACAAATATCATGATAAATTTTGGTACTCCCAGGATGGATTGCAAACGGTGTGTTGTGCGCCTCCATCATGATTTTATACTTTAAATCAGGGTCGTTAGGAACACAAAGTCTGGAGTTGACTCAAAGTATTCCTTCTTCATCGATTCTTGCTTCCGGCATAGCACATTCTTGCACTTTCTTCCTCATACGCATCAGCTCCAGGTCTGTAGCTTGAGCAGCTTTAACTTTATCAATTAAAGTCAGTTCTACTCGTATATTCATCATCATCACATGGGTCCCTAGAGTCTTTAACTCCATCTCCATCCTTTGCAAGTCACATAAAATGGGCCTTTGCGTTGACAATATCGCACTCGTACTTGCATATGATCTTCTACTCAATACGTCAGCTACCACGTTCGCTTTTTCAGGATGTTATTGGATGATATGATCATAATCTTTCAACAGTTCAAGCCAATGTCGTTGTCGCATGTTGAGTTCCTTTTGAGTGAAGAAATATTTGAGGCTTTTATGATCCGTAATGATCTCCACTTTCTCCCCATACAAGTAATGCCTCCAAATTTTAAGTGCGAAGACAACAGCTGCCAACTCTAGATCATGAGTAGGATAATTCCTCTCATATTCTTTGAGTTGTCTTGAGGCATAGGCTATGACTTTCACATGTTGCATGAGAACACATCCCAACCCTTTGGCCGAAGCATCACTGTAGATGACAAATTCCTCCAAGCCAGATGGTATTGTCAGAACAGGTGCTGAAATGAGTCTCCTCTTGAGTTCTTGAAAACTCTTCTCACATTCTTCACTCCAACCGAACTTTATATCTTTCTGAATCAGCTGAGTTAATGGAGTAGCGATTCGAGAAAATCCTTCCACGAATCTCTGATAATAACAAGCTAAACCGAGAAAGCTACGTACTTCGGTCACTGATTTAGGTTGCTCCCAGCTTTGAATTGCTTCAATTTTTGCCGGGTCAACAGCTATTCCATGACTTGATACTACGTGCCCAAGGAATGCTACTTCCTCAAGCCAGAACTTGCATTTCTTCAACTTGGCATAAAGCTTGTATTCACGAAGCTTTTAGAGTATCAGCCTCAAGTGTTGCTCATGATCTTCACGACTTTTAGAATATATGAGGATGCCATCTTTCTTCTTCACGAATAGAACAGGAGCACCCCAAGAAGACGTACTAGGACGAATGAAACCAATGTCTAACAATTCCTGCAATTGGGTCTTTAACTCCTGAAGTTCAATAGGATCCATTCGATACGGGGCTTTGGAAATGGGTTTTGTACCTGGTTCCAGGTCGATACAAAATTTAATTTCACGCTCTGGGGGTAGGACACGAAGTTCTTTAGGGAATACATCATGAAATTTATTAACAATAGAAATATCATTCAAATCTGACGTATTTTTGTTTAAATCTGTGACATGAGCTAAGAAAGCTTGACATCCATTTTTCAATAAACAAATAGCTTTATGGCTTGAGATGACAGTGATTGATTTTAATGGTTTGGTTGCTTGTATTCGCATAATAGGTTGGTTAGGAATATGAACGCTAACAATCTTATGAAAATAATCAATTTTTGCATGATGAGTAGTTAACCAATCAATCCCTAGAATCACATCAAATGCAAGTATTTTTAATGAAATAAGATCGACAGGTAATATAAGGGTACCGATTTGAACCAAACAAGACTTATAAATAGTGGATGTAATGAAGGTTTCTCCCAACGGAGTTTCCACAAATAAGTCAAAGTCTAATTTCTCCGGAGTCAAATTTCATCGTTGAGCGCAAGTAGGAGAAATAAAAGAATGGGTAGAACCGGTATCAAATAAGGTATAGACATGGGTAGAGTTTATGATAAGCTTACCCGTGATGACCGCGTTCGGGTTACTTGCTTTCTAGGAGGTCGTCACAACAAAAGCTCTCCCTTGAACTACTTGTTTTGACTTGTCTGGGATGGTATTTTGTGTCACCGTTCCAACTGGACTTGTCTTCGGTGCACGACAAAATTGGGCTAAGTGACCTTATCTTCCACAATTGTAACATGCTTTGGATGGCATCGCGCAGTTTGGACTGATATGTCCCTCCCCTCCGCATTTGAAGCATATAATAGGTGGTCGTTCTCTTTCCTTAACCACGGGTGTTGATGCTGAAGTCTTTCCATCATTGTTGAATCTCCTCTTCTTGAAATGTCCATTCTTATTGTCTTGGCCATGATTACCACCAAAGTGGTTACCATTTCTGGCATGTTGATTCCCTCCACTTTTGTTGTCACCGCTTCGATGATATTGCTACTTTGGTATTATCATTTTCTTGGGTTGCTTTCTCTTGGTTGAGTTGATTTCGTTATCGCTCAATAAGCGAGCCCTATTTACAACATCTGAATACAAAAATAGTTTATGAGAAATTAGATATTGACGTATCTCGGGTTACAAACCTCTTAAAACATCTGCGTCATTCTTTCCTCATTATCAACCAAGTGAGGCTTAAGGCCCAGGACAACTCGAAGAAACTTAGCCCACTTACCCGACCGTCATATTGTTCTGCTCCAACTTGATGAACTCTACCTCTTTCATGTGATGAATACTTTCAGGAAAGTACTTGTCATTGAATAGTTCTTGGAACTTCTCCCAAGATATCTTCAGTGCGGCAGGTTGAGTACGCTTTACCGATTCCCACCAGTAATCTGCCTCTCCTCGCAACATAAAGGTGGCAAAGGGAACCTTTTTCTCCTTGGAGCATCCCAAGACATCAAATATCTTGGTGATCTGCTTTATGAACGTCTCCACCTTAAGTGGTTTTGGCTCTCTAATAAACTCCGGTGGTCCCAGCTCCTTGGTAGCATTTAGCGGTGGCCGTGAGAGTTTCGATGTTCCACCTACATTTTGGATAGGGCTGGCTCTACTTTGATGTTGCATGAATTGCATAAAGCCTCTCGAACATTCCATCATTCATCATTTGGTCAGTGTTGTTGCTTGCATGAGGATTGTCGCCTTCCTGATGCACATTCTTCTGATTATTGATATGTGGAGACTCAACGGTCTCATGTGCTCCATTGCTATTCTCAACATTCTCGGATGTCATTTTCAGATACTGCCACAAAACAAGGGTTAGTTATCATATCACATATTATCCCTATACTCTGACCAACCAATTAAATAACAAATAAACTTAGGTAGGTCATACTAGCGAAGGAATTCCCCGTCTCTCCCCTCCTAGTTCTTGTCTCACAACTCAGCCATGGATTATATTCCTAAGCTTTGATACCAACTGTGACGCCCCCAAAATAGGTATACATCACCTATTCTGAGTCGCCAAATACATGGTACAGAATACAAATACAACTTTAAATATACAACATGAGCTGTGAGTTTTAATACAAATATTGTCTTCTAGACAGTATTCAAACTCAAAATAAGTCGTCAATACATTTATTATCACACTATTTCATAGAATAGTGAGGACTACTAATGCTATCATCTGGACCGTCACTGCGTTCCCTGACTAGTCCCTGCTACGTTCTCATTTCCTGAAGAGAACAATGAAACCAAAAGGGTGAGCTCAACTAGCCTAGTAAGAAATATTATGACTAAGATAATGCAGAATAAATTATCATTAGCCTTCTTGATGTTAAGCGATAAAATATAGCAAACATCAAGTTTAAGCTGCGATTGGAACAAACAATCACATCGGCGTCGGGATTTTTTGGATGTCCCTTTCGATACTTGTTCTTTGGTGTTCTCATTTTAGGTGAGATTTGTTTGAAAAAACAAGTGAAAAAGGTCGACATGTATAATGTCGGCGATGGGTATTAAGAGTACTTGATTGATTTGTTAAATGGTTGTACCAACACAATGAGAAAAGGTTTGCACATTGACCTAGTGATGTGACCTTTGCTATCTGGTCGATTAAAGCTGAGATTCATTAGGATCCGGGGACTTGGTTATCTTGGGGGAAGGTGTTAGGCACCCCCTCCCCACATCCGTGTTACCTGATGACCGCCTCTTTTCAAGAAACTATTATCGAATGTGTGTGTGTGTTGGTCAATGTGATGTTATTTGGAAGTAGTGCGAGGCCTCGTTCGAACCTATATACACAGGGTTTGAATTTATGTAAAAATTCAGTTTTAAGTAATATATAGCAATGATGTTTTATAAAAGAGGTTTTTCAAACCACGATGCTCAATAGTAATTGAGACCTTTTACACTCCCATTTTATTAAGTGCTCGGCTTGATTGATTTTATTTTACTAATGCGAGGAATTCGTATGAAAATAATATACAAAATAATGCCGACTTCCTCATGGGTATGAAAACCATCTGAGGAAATTCGAGACACTGCAGAATAATTTACAAAGGCACTTACGGTGAAAATGTCCATCACGGAACCGAATCTAGATCAATAAATTTGAATCTGTGATCACATGATTCCTAAGCGCCTGTAATCTTGCAATTTGTATGAAAGCGATAGCGGTATATATATAAAAGCTATAAATATATATATATATATATATCTGAGACAGGATCACCAACCACCGAAGCACCTCCATGGGGGATCAAAATGTAAATAAAAGTCATTAAAAGCTATCAAGCGCGCCCACGGAGGAAACTCCAGGCGGGACAAAACGTAAATAAAGGCAGAAATCGGTCGGCCAAATCACGGAGGAAACTCAGGCGGAACGAAAACGTAAATAAAGGCTGTAATCTGATCAATCACCACGAAGGAAACTCCAGGCGGGACGAAATGTAAATAAAGCTATAAAAGCGATCAACTGCCATGAAGGAAACTCCAGGCAAGACGAATATATATATATATATATATATTTATATATATGAACTATTGTCGAAAAGCAGAGTAAACGCACCGGATATAAAATCCAGGCTAAGCAAACGGAGTCCGACCACAGTTCATATATATAAATATATATACAAAAGCGAAAAGCGCTCGGATATAAAATTCGGGCTCATTGAGCAGTCGACACAGTTAATATATATATATATGTGTGTATATATATATATATATATATATATATATATATATATATATTAAAAGCGAAGTAAACGCACTAGGCATCGAAGTCTAGGCTCATCGAACAGAGTTTGACCACAGTTCATATATATAAGTATATATATATAAAAGCGAATAAAGCATATAGGATATAAAATCGGGCTTATCGAACAGCAGTCCGACACACAGTTAATATATATATATATATATATATATATTAAAAGATAAAGTAAACGCACCAAACCGAATTCTAAGCTCAATCGAGGCATAACTCGATAATGTTAGTCAATATATATATATATATATATATATAGGTGAAATGAAACTCCTGAATAGAAGTTGAGACAATGACAACAACACGACTCTCAGCGTGTAGAAGGGGGTGTGTGCAAAGATGAAGAGAATGACTCTAAAGTGTGTGAGAAGGTTTACATGGTGGCCGCCATAAAAGACTTCTATATCTTTAGAGTGGGTAAACACTTGGCTTTTGTAGGTACAAAAGGCTATATATGAGCTCACAGGTGTTTAAAAGGGAAAGTACCTTTGCATGGGGTGAGTCTGCAGAGCAAATTAGGCGAGGGCTTCCTGCACTTTTTCTCTTGCAAAATGGGCACCCCAAGCCCTCTATTTATAGATGGGGGAAGCACGGAGGTCTACTGTGGCAGCACCTAGTAGCAGTGTGTACTGCGGTGCCCAGTGCCAGGCGGTGTGGGTCCAGCAAGTGTCAAAGTATGTACACTTCGGACAGCTGTATTTGTTAGCTCGGTCGCTCATAATTTTCAATCCGGGAGTCCGATGGAAGCGTGCCATACCATTCCGAAAAGCTCTTTCTGAGAGCTACACAATGAAATATGATTTGACCTTTTTGATTCCAGGAAGATGGGTCCATGACCGAAATGGCATTCTCGGGTTTCTGTTAGGCAATTCGGTGAGCCGTTTTGTGTAGTTTGCGCTCCGGAGTTAAGATATCGCTCTTGTGGGACTTCCATTGAATTATTTTGAGTTGAAATGAGTGTATTTGATTTGAAGTGAAGTTGAGTTGGCAAAATGATAATTTTTCCCCTCTCGGGGTTATCTCTAATTTTCGCGCAGTTGTAGCAGTCGTTTCTCAGGGTTATCTCTGAGGTTGACTTTGATTGTCCTCAGGGTTATCTCTGAGGTTGGCTTGACCTCCTGGGGTTATCTCCAGGCTTTGATCTTGATCCTCCAGGGTTATCTCCGAGCTTTGATCGCCTTCCTGATGCACATTCTTCTGATTATTGATATGTGGAGACTCAACGGTCTCATGTGCTCCATTGCTATTCTCAACATTCTCGGATGTCATTTTTGAATCGCCACAAAACAAGGGTTAGTTATCATATCACATATTATCCTATACTCGACCAACCAATTAAATAACAAATAAACTTAGGTAGGTCATACTAGCGAAGGAATTCCCCGTCTCTCCCCTCCTAGTTCTTGTCTCACAACTCAGCCATGGATTATATTCCTAAGCTTTGATACCAATTGTGGCGCCCCCAAAATAGGTATACATCACCTATTACGAGTGCCAAATACATGATGTAGAATACAAATACAACTTTAAATATCTGACATGAGTACGTGAGTTTTAATACAAATATTGTCTTAGGCGGTATTCAAACTCAAAATAAGTCGTCGATACATTTATTATCACACTATTTCATAGAATAGTGAGGACTACTAATGCTATCATGCGGACCGAATCCGCTGCGTTCACGACTAGTCCACGCTACGTTCTCATTTCCTGAAGAGAACAATGAAACCAAAAGGGTGAGCTCAACTAGCCTAGTAAGAAATATTATGACTAAGATAATGCAGAATAAATTATCATTAGCCTTCAACAGTGTTAAACTGATAAAATATAGAAAACATCAAGTTTAACTGCAGTGGAACAAACAATCTGTCGACGTCGGGATTTTTTGGATGTCCCTTTCCAGTACTTGTTCTTTGGTGTTCTCATTTTAGGTGAGATTTGTTTGAAAAAACAAGTGAAAAAGGTCTGACATGTATAATGTCGGCGATGGACTGTTAAGAGTCGCCAGTTGATTTGTTAAATGGTTGTACCAACACAACCGAGAAAAGGTTTTCACATTGACCTAGTGATGTGACACTGCTATACGGGTCAGTTAAACTGAGATTCATTAGGATCCGGGGACTTGGTTATGCGGGGGGAAGGTGTTAGGCACCCCCCCACATCCGTGTTACCACGGTGACCGCCTCTTTTCAAGAAACTATTATCTGAATGTGTGTGTGTGTGTGTTGGTCAATGTGATGTTATTTGGAAGTAGTGCGAGGCCTCGTTCGAACCTATATACACAGGGTTTGAATTTATGTAAAAATTCAGTTTTAAGTAATATATAGCAATGATGTTTTATAAAAGAGGTTTTTCAAACCCTGATGCTCAATAGTAATTGAGACCTTTTACACTCCCATTTTATTAAGTGCTCGGCTTGATTGATTTTATTTTACTAATGCGAGGAATTCGTATGAAAATAATATACAAAATAATGCCGACTTCCTCATGGGTATGGAAACCATCGAGGAAATTGGACACCTTTGAGAATAATTTACAAAAAAACATACAATTTGAAAATGTCCATCACGAGAACCAGAATCTAGATCAATAAATTTGAATCTGTGATCACATGATTCCTAAGCGCCTGAGAATCTTGCAATTTGTATGAAAGCGATGGCGGTATATATATAAAAGCTATAAATATATATATATATATATATATATATATATATATATATATATATATATATATATACAGGATCACCAACCACGAAGCACCTCCATGGGGGATCAAAAATGTAAATAAAAATTTGTTAAAAAGCTATCAAGCGCATACGGAGGAAACTCAAAGGCGGGACAAAAGCGTAAATAAAGTCGTAAATCGGATTGACCGTCACGGAGGAAACTCGAAGCGGGACGAAAGCGTAAATAAAAAAAGTATAAATACGATCAATCACCACGAAGGAAACTCAGGAAAGAGACGAAATGTAAAAAAAGGCTGTAAAAGCGATCAAGCGCCATGAAGGAAACTCGAGCAAGGCGTAATATATATATATATATATATATATATATATATATATATATATATATATATATATATATATATATAAAGCAGTAAGTAAATGCATATAGGATATAAAATCAGGCTCATCGAGCGAGTTCGACAATAGTTCATATATATATATATATATATATATATATATATATATATATATATATATATATATATATATATATATATATATATATATATATACAAAAGCGAAATAGCATAGGATATAAAATCAAAGGCTAAGCAAGCAGGAGTGAGTCCCACGATTCATATATATAAATATATATACAAAAGCAGAGTAAACGCACCAGATATAAAATTCAGGCTCATTGAACAGAGTCTGACACACAGTTAATATATATAAATGTGTATATATATATATATATATATATATTAAAGCGAGTAAACGCACTAGACCGAAGTCTAGGCTCATCGAACAGAGTTTGACCACAGTTCATATATATAAGTATATATATATAAAAGCGAATAAACGCACCGGATATAAAATCCAGGCTCATCGAACAAAGTCCGACACACAGTTAATATATATATATATATATATATATATATTAAAGCGAGTAAACGCACCAAACCGAATTTTAAGCTCAATCGAGGCATAACTCGATAATGTTAGTCAATATATATATATATATATATATATATATATATAATTTGAAATGAAACCACGGATAGAAGTTGAAGGCAAAAGCAAACAACCACGACTCTCAACGTGTAGAAGGGTGTGTGCAAAGATGAAGAGAATGACTCTAAAGTGTGTGAGAAGGTTTACAGCTGACTGCCATAAAAGACTTCTATATCTTTAGAGTGGGTAAACACTGGCTTTTGTAGGTACAAAAAGGCTATATATGAGCTCACAGGTGTTTAAAAGGGGAAAGTACACTGCATGGGGTGAGTGCAGAGCAAATTGGGCAGGGCTTCCTCGCCTTTTTCTCTTGCAAAATGGGCACCCCAAGCCCTCTATTTATAGATGAGGGAGCAGCAGGTCTACCTGTGGCACCTAGTAGCAGTGTACTGCATGGTGCAAAGTGCCAGGCGGTGTGAATCCATGAGTGTCAAAGTATGTACACTCGGACAACGCGCTGTTCGCTCGGTCGCTCATAATTTTCAATCCGGGAGTCCGATGGAAGCGTGCCATACCATTCCGAAAAGCTCTTTCTGAGAGCTACACAATGAAATATGATTTGACCTTTTTGATTCGGAAGATGGGTCCATGGCCAGAAATGGCATTCTCGGGTTTCCGTTAGGCGATTCGGTGAGCCGTTTTGTGTAGTTTTGCGCTCAGGAGTTAAGATATCGCTCTTGTGGGACTTCCATTGAATTATTTTGAGTTGAAATGAGTGTATTTGATTTGAAGTGAAGTTGAGTTGGCAAAATGATAATTTTTCCCCTCTCGGGGTTATCTCTAATTTTCGCGCAGTTGTAGCAGTCGTTTCTCAGGGTTATCTCTGAGGTTGACTTTGATTGTCCTCAGGGTTATCTCTGAGGTTGGCTTGACCTCCTGGGGTTATCTCCAGGCTTTGATCTTGATCCTCCAGGGTTATCTCCGAGGTTGAAACTGAATTTCCCGGGATTATCTCTGGGGTTGGAACCTGATTTCCCGGGGCTATCTCCGGGGTTGGAAACTGGATCTCCCGGGGTTATCTTTGGGGTTTGAAGTTGATGTCGTAGTCCTCCAAGGTTATATTTGGAGTGTGAAACAGACGCTTTTGCCTCTCTGCATGGTTAATGTAAGGAGAGAAGAAATTTTGAGTGTCTCTATAGATTCCCCTCTTTATCATGTTCATGCAATGCCATGGAATGGACATGATAAAGATTAATAATTTACTTGAAACATGACAAGGTATTTTCAATGATGCAAATCGAAATGTAGTGAATGTTTATGATGAATGTGATAATGTTTTCGCAAATCGCAGTTCGTAAATCGCACATCGCATTTCGCACTTCGCTTTTCGCTTTTGGCCAAATCGTACATCGTAATTCCCACATCACAAATCGCACATCACATTTCGCATATCGCAAATTGCCTATCACATATCGCATATCGCATATCGCATATCGTAAATCGCATATCGCAAAATCGCAAATCGCAATGTTATGATGAATGTTAAAATGTTTTTTACAAATCGCTTTACCTTTTCTCGATCATTCTTTGATGCCTATCTTTGGTGTTGACTCAATGGTTTGGCATTTAATCGCTGACTTATTTGATGAAGATAAGTTGGGATGTTTTCCACATCTCTGATGGGGATGACATTTTAAAATCACCAGACCCTCCCGATGTATTACATTTGGTAGTTACCAGCGGTGACTATCCTGCTGATCGCCAAACTTTTTCGGTTCCTACTCAAATGGTGGTATCTGAAGCTTTCATTCTTTGAAGCGTGTGTTGATGTCGCGATGTATTGATGGCAATGGTTTAGAATACGGATCTTTCGATACCTTATTTGAAGTAATATTCCATGGATTACTTCACTAGACTTCGCCTGATGTTACGTTAGATTGATGACAACCACCAGATGTCTCATCCTTTTTGAGGTGATTTGGAGTTTCCTTTCGCTGCTGGGTGCTTGTGCCCCATTTCCTTGAGCGCTTGATTTGCCATCCGGGTGAGCCCGATGACTTGAATTTGGTGACATCCACAGGGGTTGCAACTCGTTCTTTCGCTGCCCAGATTGGAACTTCGGTGTAGAGGCCTCAACTCGTGAGGACTTAAAGCATGTTGATGGTGTAGATTTCATTCGCTAGACCTTTCATCATTGGCCTTCTTTCTTAAGAATTTTCCCCTTCTTTTGATGAGAGGCTTATTTCGCCTTAAACTTCTTCCCTTTCTGGGAATCGGAGATTGCCCCAGTCATTCCGCAAGTTGTTGCCAGGGATTCATATGAGGAACTCTCTTTGTTGATCAAATCGCAAGTGAATAATATCTAAATCGCCATTGAGATGATGATAGACCATGCTGATGGCGCTGACTAGTGCATTTTCCACTTTAGGATGGTTGATAAATGCCCCAGTGTTGAGTTGTCGGTTCTTCTGAGATTGCCCCAATCTTGTTGTAAGGGATCCACTGTCCGGTTGTCGTCAATTTTGAAATTGCCCCGACCTTGCTTGTTATGCAGGATAGTTGCTTTGACGGATGAGTGATAAGGCGCAAGAGATCGCAAAAGAGGCTTTTATACATGTACCATCTGGTGAGCAGGTAGTGGATGTGGGCTTTGATGTTGTGACTCTTTACGGTAGGGATGTCGCTTTGTTAGAGAGATGATTCTCTAACTCATAGGGATATCGTCGTTCTTTGAGTGGGATGACACTATATCTACACGAGATATCGCATGTAGTTAGCGGTGGATCTGTTGGCTCGTGTAGAAACCCTTGGGCGGGGAGATCACAGTGTTACTTCCTTCTTACGAGAGAGGAATCCATCTTTGGACTTGATAGCCGCATATACAGCGATTTGTAGATGGGCTTGTATTTTCTGCCTGCAGACTAAGCTTAGCCATTTTGTCATGTACAGTACACATTGTATATATCAGACAACATTATATATGGCAGAGAAATATATGTTGATTCACTTCCCTTTTAGTTGTGCCTTGTTACTTGCTTGATATTTGCTTATTTCTCCAAGACTTTGTGATCTGGATGTATTCTGAACCCCTCCTTGATCGATGGACAATGAGATGTTTCATGATTTTCAGAATGGATCGTCGATCTGTGTGTATTCCCTACCATCTTTGGTGTCTTGGGACTTATTTTTATATGTGGTTATGGATAGGAGTATGTTTGTTTTTGTTTTTCTGTGGTGAGACCAGACCATATAACATGGCTGCCTACGTACTCCCGTGTATTGGGGAGATCAGGTCGACGTAGTTCGCCCTGCTGGGCGAGTTGAAAATTGTGATCCCATAAGCAGGTCAGACTGCGGGGAAGAGAAAGTTTTATCCTAGGTTGAGGATAAACTGGAGGTGTGAAAAGTTTGATCCCATGTATGGGTAGCCAAACTGCAAATGTAAGAGGTTCAATTCGCGGTGGGATGACCTAAGTGGTATGATCGCAGTGAAGCCAGGCTGCTGGCTTGAAAGGATGTTTCCCTGAGGGGCAAAGTGTGGAAAGGAGTTGTATGTGGTAAAGGGTTAAAGAAGCGGGGAATGGTGGTGATCGATGATCCAAAACCGGGATGTTAAGCGATGGTAACCTTAGACATAATCTTAGTTTCACGGTGTCCGACATGATAAGCTGTGGAAATTCATCGCCGTCCATTTCCTATAATCTGAAAGCGCCTCCTGTCAATACCTCCTTGCCAATAAATGGGCCTTCCCAGTTCGGGAAGAATTTTCCTTTAGACTGAGCTTGGTTGTTAACGATCTTTTTCAAAATCAAGTCGTGTTGTTTGAACTGTCGTAGTCGGACTTTTCTGTTGTAGGATCTTCTTTACAAGTATAAGGCCACTCATTTGTGGGCCACATACTTTCCCATGGATTTCATCCATAGCCTCTGAGCTTGGTCCTTATCCAAACATCTGAGGAGACATCGTTCTGCATCTCTTTTATAGAGTGCATCTCCGCTCAGGTAGAATTTCATAGCTAGTCGATGGATCCGCCTTTTCCTAGTCGGGCTTGCCTCAGCGGGTGTAGATTTATCATGTAAGTGCTCATTGATATCTTTGATATCAAGGGTCTTTGGATGGGAGGTAGCTCATCAATACTTCTCAATATAATTCCCATAAATTTGAAAGCCTTTTGTTGTGCAAATGTGAGGGTTGGCATGTCTTCCTTGTCATGTATGTTGATCAAGGAGGCCAAGGTTGCTAACGCATCGGCAAAATCATTCCTATTTCGAGGAATGTGGAGGAAGGATTTTTCTTCGAACTCTGAAGCCATTTGTAGAACCTGCCGATGGTAAGGCAGCAATTGTAGAACCTGTTGCAGGGCTTTTTCTTTTTCTTTTCTTTTCTTTTCTTTTTTTTATTTCTTTCTTTTTCCTTTATTTTTCTTTTTTTTCATTTTTTTTCTATGCATTAGATCGCAGAAAAGAGCCATAAGGCTCATTGATAGGTGGCTCCGGCATTGATGAGGCCGAATGACAATCGTCCGTAGCAAAAGGTTCCCCAAGGAGTGATGAAAACAATTTTCTCACGATCTTCCTCAGCAACCACGATTTGATGGTACCTCGCAAAGCAATCCGCACAGGATTATATGTCATACTGAGTCGTATTATCAATTAGTATGTGGATAAATGGGACGTGAAAGCTATCTTTGAGACAAGCTTTGTTCAGATCACTGTAATCCACGCAAACTTGCACCTCTCCTCCAGGTTTCGGCATGGGGACTGTGTTGGATAGCCATTCAGGGGAGGTTGACGCTATAATGATACCAACTTAAAATTGTTTCACAATTTCTTCTTTGACCTTTAACCTCCACTCAGGTTTTAATCGCCTGAGCTTCTGCCTGACTGGCTTGAATTCCCCTTTGATGGGAAGGCGATGAATGACAATGCCAGTGGATAAACAGACCATGTCTTTGTGAGACCATGCAGATACATCCTGGAATAGGGTCAATAGAGTAACCATGTCATTCCTTTGGTTTGGAGTGAGGTCCGTACCAATCTGGATTTGTTTGGGGTTTTCTAAGGTTTCGAAGTTAAAAGAGGAGGTTTGACAAAGATCTGTCTTCGGTTTGTCTTCGACCCATTCTTTGATATTCGGAGGCACCTCAATGTCCTCTTGTATTTCCATCAAGTCGAGTCAACTTTACATCAAAGTTACAATCCTTGTGGAGAATAGGCACCTCATCGATGAAATGCTGAGGCACATCTAAATTGAGAATCCACGAAACAAAATATGCTTTCACTTAGTATATATGAAGTTGTTTAATCACACAAAGTGTTAGCATGTCATGACAAAAGTAAGCGCTAATCTTTGTATGCAGAAAAATTAAGCGAGTTATTGCTATCTACAAAAGAGAGAAAGTTTCTTCCCTTTTTACCCTCATCGGCCAAATGCACGGAGTCTTTGCTTCAATTGTCGAGGCAAAGTCTTGGTGGACTGCGGTGATGGAGGGGCTATCATCAACCTCTCTTTCTCCCGAATGATGACCATTACGTGCGGGAAATCATAAATGCAGGGGTGTAAGTGTTTGAGAAGTGTTTGTTTTGGGTTTTTATTTGGTTTGACCGCACCATTGATGGCTGCCTACGTACTCCTATTGAAGAGGAGATCAGGTCTTTCGTAGTTCAGGCTTTAGTCTGAAAAGGTTCAAAGGGGTAAATGGTGAGAAGAGTGTAGAGATGTTTTTTTTTATTTATTTATTTACATGCATGGAAAATAAAAGGCATACTACGAAAAAAGTGATATCGTTCCAACATTTTCTGGAACTCACAACTTTATCCCCTGGATCTACATCTTCTCGGCTAGTTGAGGCCTGATAGTCCAGTTGTCAGTGGTTATGTTGCCTTCAGGGCTTGTGATAGATGTTACCCTTAGATTCTGAATGTCTTCGCTTGTGGCCATAACTTGATTGCTTCCTGATTCAGTACATTCCTCAGGGACGCTTGAAATGGACGCATTACAAAAAGGGATGAACTCTGGATTCTTGAATGGGTTGGATTCCCCGACAATCTCACCACCTTTTTCTTCATCTATTCCTTCGTCTTCTTCATGGGTTTCAAAGGATTCCACCATGAAATCTCCCTCGAACTGTTGTTGCATTTCTTGCAAAGAACTTTCCTTTTTGGTTTTTTCTTCCTTGGAAAGGATTAGTATTTCCTCTGCATCATCCAAGGTGATAAAATTAGGAACGTGGTTGATATCTTGGAACCATAGGACGTTTGATGTTGGCGGGGGAATCTCCTTTGGGGATGCCTTCGTCTCCTCTGTCATTTCTTGCATTAGGATCAGTCCACTTTTTGTTTTGGCAGAATTATCGCTCATAGCCTTCACCTCATTTGAACTGTCTGTCTCGAATGGACATCTTAAGCTTTTTATTTCCTTTTCGCCTTTTTTGGTCATGGGAAATTCTATCTCCGACTCTCCATTTTCAATGAGATCACGGATTTTATGTCATAAAGACCGGCATTCTTGATCGTATGTCCAAGTGAGTTAAAATGGTAGAGACATATCTTGGTGGAATCATAACTCTTTATATTGGGATTTATAGGAGGTAGCAACTTAGTAATCCTTCCTTCGCTTATCCGAAAATGTAGCATTTCTTCATTGGATTTGCTCAGAGGGGTGAATTTTCGGACTCTTTTAGAAGTTGTTTGATCTTTTATCGTTGAGAATTCGCATTCCCTCAATCGATTCTTTCGCTGGCGAGATCTTCTAGCAATTTATCATCCCCATTTTCTTGTATTTTCAGCCTGCTTTGATCTTCTTCATTTAGCTGGCTCATCGTGGAGTTCTTTTTCTCTTAGCTTTCTGATAGTTGAGTGAAAAATTTCCTTGTTTCCTGATGTTGGCGCACTATCAGCTTAGCCAGCAGGTTTACTTGATTCTGGATCGCATCCAATTTGTTCATTACTGGCATACCCTCCTCCGAGTTTTCCCACTCTAGGACATTTGTTATGTGCTTTTGGTGGTATTCCTCCATCCTTCGTATGTACTTACGAATTGGATATATTTCAGTGCTTCCTGACCCGATCATGTTTACTTCTTCCGTATCATGTCGCAACGGAAGGTTGGTGTTGATATTTTGTTGGTCAGGTTGTTCGACCACAATACTGCCACTTTCGATCAGATTTTGAATCTTATGTTTTAAGGACCTACAATCCTGTGTATCGTGTCCTGGAGACCCTGAGTGGTAAGCACATCTCTGGCTTGGATTGTATCTTTTGCTCCCTGGTTCCAGAGGTGGAGCTAGTTCTGTAATTTTCTTATGATCCATTAATATCGCCAATACATATTCAAGGGAATCGCCTAATCGAGTGAACACCCGATTATCCGATCTTTCTAATTTACTTTTTCTATCCTGGCATTGGTTGAATGTGGCATGTTGTTGAGATGGCAGATTATCTTGCATTTTCCAAATAGGGGGACTGTAGTTTGGTCTCCTAGCTTGCCCCTGTACAACAAGGGATATATCTTTATTGCCTTTATCGGGTACCCCCTTGGGATCACTCGCATACTTACCAGTCTATATATGTTTGGCGACTGCTTCCAAGGCAGTGAAGTCTTTAATCTTGCCTGCCTTCAGGCCCATCTCTGCCATTTCGCCGTGTTTGATCATTTCCGCAAATGGCTTTCCTATGCCTGCTAGGATCACTCATAGTAAGGAGCCTCTTGGATATCAATAAATGTCATTACGATCTCAGTTTCTGTCATTAATGGAATGACTTGCGCTGCTAGATGTCTCCACCTTTGGGCATATTCTCGAAAAGATTCAGTACTTTGCTTTTTCACTTTAGTCACTTGATATCGATCCAGTGCCATTTGTGACTGAAAACTGTACTGATTTAGAAAGGTGTGGGCCAATTCTTCCCAGTTGTGGATTTTGGCATTGTTAAGTCGGGCATACCAGGCTTTAGCTTCTTCAGTGAGACTCTTTTGAAAAAGTTGCATTCTGAGGCTTTCATTTTCAGCATAAGACCCCAGTTCCCCAATGTACACTTTTAGGTGCGTATAGGGATCGCCTGCCCCACTGTACTTTTCAAACTCTGGGACTTTGAATTTGGTAGGATATTGAGCCCTGAGGAATATCTGAGAGATCCGAATAGGTGACACTCCCATAATTTCTGATCCCTTTAATTGACGGATGGTATCCTCCATTTGTTGGACTTTCTTTCTTATATCCCGGTTTCTCGATCATCCACGAGATTTGTGATTTCTTTATTGGAATGAGGTTTAGGTATCGGGTTTCCATCTTTTTTACCAATACTGGCGCCCCCTAGTGTGAAGGACTCTGGTTGAGTAGGCATTGTATGGCCCTGCGTATTTTTACTTTGTTCTTTTAGAAAGATAACCAATTCTGCCATCTGATTCCTTAATCCTTCAAACTCCTCTCGGGAAACAGGAGTAGGATCAGGCTGGGCACTTGTAGCCATGTTTGATGGTGGGCTCAGTGCCTTCTTGGACTTTAACCGGGTAACGGGACCGATTGCTTCCCTGCAAAAGACTTGCATAGTTTAGTCTTTAGGGAATGTGTATAATATCATGCTATGTGATGTGTCCATTTTAGGATTTTTATCCTACAAAACGAATGCCAGCTGTTTGTAGCATGCTAAAAATATGTATGTGTACACATTTCTTCATATTTCTCATTACATGGAGATAGATATGGAATGAAATTATAAGTAATTGTATTTACAAGTAATTTGAAATGAGAGAGCATGAAGAGACTGACCTATCTTAGGTTACACTCGCGGCTTTTTGGCATGAAGGTTCCCAAATCATCGCAATTTACTCAACGGGAAATTAATCCGGTCTTTCAACTGGAGCGAATTTGGGTGGTGCCTTTCCTGAGCCTCGGAGAATTAGTCTTCTCATGAGTCTAGTAATCAAACACCGACGGGATAGCCTCCTGGTGGAGGGACCATACAATATACATTCACATACATTGCGTCTCACAGTATGAAAATGATGATATGTGCGAAGCACTAATATCACAAGCAGATATGGTGCGAGGCACTAACATCACAAGCAGATATGGTGCGAAGCACTAAGTGCAATCAAGGTATGCATTCGTACACATTCATCAAATGTAAATGCAACATCCACACACAAGTAGATAATAGTTTTGAAAAAATTCTAATAGCGGCTTAAGTCCTCTTACTGGAGTCCCCAGCAGAGTCGCCACCTGTCGACGTCGGGATTTTTTGGATAACCTTTCCGTTATTTGTTCTTTGGTGTTCTCATTTTAGGTGATATTTGTTTGAAAAAATAAGTGAAAAAGGTCCGACATGTATATAATGTCGACGATGGACTGTTAACAGTCGCCAGTTGGTTTTTTAAATGGTTGTACCAACACAACCGAGAAAAGGTTTGCACATTGATCCAGTGATGTGACACTGCTATACGGGTCGGTGAAACCGAGATTCATTAGGATCTGGGGACTTGGTTATGCGGGGGGAAGGTGTTAGGCACCCCCCGACATCCGTGTTACCATGGTGACCGCCTCTTTTCAAGAAACTATTATCTGAATGTGTGTGTGTGTGTGTGTGTGTATGGGTCAATGTACTGTTATGTGGAAGTAGTGCGAGGCCTCGTTCGAACCTATATACACAGGGTTTGAATTTATGTAAAAATTCAGTTTTAAGCAATATATAGCAATGATGTTTTATAAAAGAGGTTTTTCAAACCCTGATGCTCAATAGTAATTGAGACCTTTTACACTCCCATTTTATTAAGTGCTCGGCTTGATTGATTTTATTTTACTAATGTGAAGCATCCGTATGAAAATAATATGCAAAATAATGCCGACTTCCTCATGGGTATGGAAACCATCTAAGGAAATTCAGACACCGCAGAATAATTTACAAGCTGCTTACAGCTGAAAATGTCCATCACGGGAATCGAATCTAGATCCAAAAGGCTGAATCTGTGATCACATGATTCCTAGGCGCACAGAATACTGCAATTTATATGAAAGCAGTAAGCAGGTATATATATAAAAGCTGTAAATATATATATACAGACAGGATCACCAACCACGAAGCACCTCCATGGGGGATCAGAAATGTAAATAAAGTTGTTAAAAGCTATCAACCGCCACGGAGGAAACTCCAGGCGGGACAAAACGTAAATAAAGCTGTAAATACGGTCAACCGCCACGAAGGAAACTCCAGGCGGGACGAAATGTAAATAAAGCTGTAAAAGCGATCAACTGCCACGAAGGAAACTCCAGGCAGGACGAAAAAAATATATATATATATATATATATAAGCAATAAACGCACCGGATGTAAAATCCAGGCTCATCAAACAGAGTTCGACAACATATATATATATATATATATATATATATATATATATATATATATATATATATATATATATATATATATATATATACAAAAGTAGTAGTAAGCATGGGATATAAAATCGAGGCTCATGTAATGCAGTCCCACCACAGTTCATATATATAAATATATATATATATATATATATATATATATATATATATATATATATATATATATATATATACAAAAGCGAGTAGTATACGGATATAAAATCGGGCTCATCGAGACAAGTCCCACCACAGCATTCATATATATAAATATATATACAATAAAGAGTAAACGCATGGGATATAAAATCCAAGCTCATTGAGCAGTCAGACACACAATTAATATATATAAATGTGTATATATATATATATATATACTTATAAATATGAAGCGTGGTCAAACTCTCATTCGATGAGCCTAGATTTCGATGCAGTGCGTTTTATCATTTTATATATATATATATATATATATATATATATATATATATATATATATATAAAGCAAATAAACGCACTGTAGATATAAAATCCGGGCTTATCGTAAGTAGTCGATACACGTTAATATATATAAATGTATTTATATATATTAAAGCGAGTAAACGCACTAATTCGAAGTCTAGGCTCAATCGAGGCATAACTCGATAATGTTAGTCAATATATATGTAAATATATGTATATATATATATATATATATATACAGACTGAAATGAAACCACGGACCGAAGCCCGGGCAACATCAAGCAACACGACTCTCAACGTGTAGAAGGGTGTGTGCAAAGATGAAGAGAATGACTCTAAAGTGTGTGAGAAGGTTTACAGCTGACTGCCAAAAAAAACTTCTATATCTTTAGAGTGGGTAAACACTGGCTTTTATAGGTACAAGAAGGCTCTATATGAGCTCACAGGTGTTTAAAAGGGGAAAGTACAGTGCATGGGGTGAGTGCAGAGCAAATTGGGCAGGGCTTCCTCGCCTTTTTCTCTTGCAAAATGGGCACCCCAAGCCCTCTATTTATAGATGGGGGAGCCGCAAGTCTACCTGCGGCACCTAGTAGCAGCAGTGTACTGCTGACTTCTCGGGTGCCACAGGCGGTGTGGGTCCGTGAGTGTCGGCACGTACATTCGGAAAGCGTTGTTCATTTCGATGCGCTCATAACTTTCAATCCAGGAGTCCGATGGAAGTGTGCCATACCATTCCGGAAAGTTCTTTCCGAGATCTACACAATGACATATGATTTGACCTTTTTTGATTCCAGGAAGATGGGTCCATGACCGAAATGGCATTCCCTGGTTTCCGTCAGGCAATCCGGTGAGCCGTTTTGTGTAGTTTGCGCTCCAGAGTTAAGATATCACTCTTGTGGGACTTCCATTGAATTATTTTGAGTTGAAATGAGTGTATTTGATTTGAAGTGAAGTTGAGTTGGAAAAATGTCCATTTTGCCCCTCCCGGGGTTATCTCCGGTTTTCGCGCAGTTGTAGCAGTCGTTTCTCATGGTTATCTCTGAGGTTGACTTGATGTTGACTTTGACTATCCTCAGGGTTATCTCTGAGGTTGGTTTGACCTCCTGGGGCTATCTCCAGGCTTTGATCTTGATCCTCCGGGGTTATCTCCGAGGTTGAAACTGACTTTCCCGGGATTATCTCTGGAGTAGGAACCTGATTTCCCGAGGCTATCTCCTGGGTTGGAAACTGGATCTCCCGGGGTTATCTCCGGGGTTTGAAGTTGATGTCGTAGTCCTCTAGGGTAATGTTTGGAGTGTGAAAAATTCACTTTTGCCCTCCTGCATGGTCAGTAACAGGAGAAGAAAATTTTGAGTGTCTACACAATCCATTAGAAGAGTCAAGTATAGAATAAAATCAACTATCTTCTATGATTTAAAAGGTTTTTCATTACTTTTATCGCTGAGACTGTAACGCTCCGAAATCCGGTCTATCTTCACACCCGAATTCCGTACGTCAAGAGTACATCCTTCATCCAACATACATCATTATATACCGAAATATAACAACATACACTCTCAAATCCCAGGTTCTGGAAACCTTATAACCTTTTTCATTACAAATAATAATAAATTCATTATTCATTTCATCTTACAAGAGTGACTTTTATCCGCCACCAAGGATACATAATAGTTCATTAAACTAATCTATAATTCAATTTCATCTTTGTACATTAAAAGTCTTCACTTGATCTTCTCGCTCCTTGATATTCTGAATGACAATTCGTCTGGATACCGTCAGCTTGATCTTTACGAGATCCTTAAGTTCTGCTAACCTTGTTCGCTGAAAATTATTTTTCATTTAAAGCAAGTGTGAGCATTCAATTGCCCAGCAAGTCATAACAGTTGAACAAACAACTTCAGAATTAAAACATGTCTTTAGAACTTCTATAACCGAAAAAAGGTTATGAAGCTGCTTGAATACTAGGAATTGTCTCGATTCCTATCATCTTAAAACATCAGTCATTTTCACTTTGAAATACTTTCATTCTTCTACCTTTTTCATACACATCCTATCTAGCTAGAATCATTAGCACAGACTTAACAATAACGGTTCATGTATAAACAGAACATACTTGTATTGAACAGCTCAATCACAGAACAATGCATATCATAGAAAAACTGAAGTGTTCAAATTTTGGCTCAAGGCCTCATACGTTCTACCACATTGTACAAATATCACACATTCGCACATAGACAGAACTTCTCAAGTACAACATCTGAGAAGTTTAAGAAACTAGCATTCATGTAATATGAATGAAGTTAGGAAACTTGCCTTACGCCTATTTACGATTTTTACGCTTTGAATCGCTCATTTCAATTCCTATATAACACATAAGGAGAAAACATAAACACCAATTAGTCATATATTGAACTTACGCATTTGTTTACTTAATGTGACGCCCCCAAAATTGGTATACATCACCTATTCTGAGTTGCCAAATACATGGTACAAAATTCAAATACAACTTAATTATACAACAGTCGTGTAAAATACGACTAAACATATGATGTGAGTTTTAATACAAATATTGTCATCTAGACAATATACAAACTCAATGGGGTCCTCATTACATTTATTATCACATATTTCATAGAATAGTTAGGACTACTAATGCTATTATTTGGACCATCACTCTGTTCCCCGACTAGTCATTGCTACGTTCTCATTTCCTGAAGAGAACAATGAAAGTAAAAGGGTGAGTTCAACTAGCCCAGTAAGAAATATTATGACTAAAATAATACAAAATAAATTATCATTAGCCTTCAACAATGTTAAACTAATAAAATATAACAAACATCAAGTTTAACTGCAGCAGAACAAGCAATCCATTAGAAGAGTCAAGTAGAGAATAAAATCTATTATCTTCTATGATTTAAAAGGTTTTTCATCACTTTTATCGCTAAGACTCAGCTCAATAAATCATCCACATCATCAAATCATCCCTGCACTGCAGGCCAAGGATATTCTTTAGTATCATGACCAGGAATTATCCATGCACTACGGGCCAAAGATAATCGTGTTTTCATCAACGGTCCTGATCATGCCATAAAACAATTCATCTTTTCACCCTTGGCCGAGGAGAATCCATAGCCATAATCATACCAAAAATTATTCATCAATGCATTACGGGCCAATGATGACTTTTTCCACATCATTTGTAACATTACGGTCATAATTATACCGAATAATCCCTGGTCATAATCATACCAAGTCCATCTATGCACCACAGGCCACAGATGACTTTCAACATAATATAAACATGAGGATGATGACAATGTTATAAGAATTCAATAAAAATAAGTTCAAGAATTAATTTATCCAGGAACCAATAACGTCCAAATTGTCAACGTGATACTTCTTTGTAGAGTAAAATTCAAGAATGCTCAGAAGAATATTTCCATGAAAAGATACTGGATGAAGCGCAAATATCAAGGATATTCCACTAATTTCATGGAGTATAGAAGCCAAAACTTTAACCAACTGAGTATAAGAGAATATATGAAACTGCAAATAGATTTTTCGCCCGCCATGCGGTAATCCACGCATACAGATCATTTCCATAATTTAATAAGGAATGAATACAAAGGATCATTCACCATGCATGTAATAATCCACATAGACAGGTTATTCCAACAGAATAATAAAGAATGGAATAATGGGAGGATTCACCATGTGCGATAGATCGCATGCATAAAAGTTATTCCCAAATGAATAATAAATAATGGAACCGAGTTCTGGCGTAAATGCATGCAGAGGATATTCAAGGCTGAATAATAAAGAATGAAATAACAACAGAAATCACCATGCATGCGATAGACCGCACAGATAGGTTATTCCAATAGAATAATTAATGGAAACAGGTCATGCGTAAAGCACAGATAGGATGCTCCAACAAAATGATAAAGAAACGGAATCAGTCATGCGTAACGCACCAAGCGAGGATGTTCCAAATGTAATAATAAAGAATGGAATAACAGAATAATTTCACCATGTATGTGGTACTTCGCATAGATAGGTTATTCCAACATAATAATAAATAATGGAATAAAAGAAGAATTTCACCAAGTATAGGGTAGACCGCGTATACAGGTTATTCCAACATAATAATAAAGAATGGAATAACAGAAGTTCTCTTCACGAATAAGAAAGAAAGAATACCCCTTACGAGCACAACAAATAATATCCCTTACGAGTACAACAAATAATATTCCTTACCTTTGAAAGAAGAGTACTCCGACTGGTAGGGCGATGATATACTCGAAGAAAACTTATACTGTTTTTCTACGCTCAAAGCTTTTTAAACTCTAAAGAAATACGCTCAAGATTATAGAATAAGAATTCTCTCTCTAGAGTTTCAGTGAATTCGTAAGAAATAATGAAGGAATAAGCTTCTATTTATGCATAGTAACTAATTCATGAACGGTCCAAACTGATTTACTTTTAATCGGACGGTCCATATTTAAAGAAAAATATTTTAAATAAAATATAATATATTCTATTTATAATCTAATAAAACGAATAACTTTATAAAAGTATTCTGTTTTATATAAAAAGATTTTACTATGCAAAACACTATGCAGACACTATGCAACACTTTGCATAATAAAATATATTCTATTCTATTTATAGAATAACTTTATAAAAGTATTATGTTTTATATAAAAAGATTTTACTATGCAAAACACTATGCATAATAGAATATAATATATTCTATTTATAGAATAACTTTATAAAAGTATTATGTTTTATATAAAAAGCTTTTCTGTTTTATTACATTAATAATACTAATAAAACAAAATTGAGTGACTTATCACGTAAGCATCAATAATCAATATCGTGTGCTACTATGCAACCAACAGACAGACATCGTACTTTTACTAATGAGTAGTTCAACAAGATAATCTCGGTAAAACTTCCGCCATTATTTTCATAAAATATTATTGTCATTTCTCAATCGACAATAATTTCGTAGGAGTCTACCAATGATTGTGTCGTTGTACCTAATATTTCACGATAAAACGAATATTCCCCGACCAATCGAATATTATATAACAACTTACGTACTTTGCAAAATTTATAAATATTACCCACAACTATAACATTATATCAAATCCACACCATAATATTCAAAAAATTATTTCGAGAAAATTAAATATTTATTCTTAAAATCTGGGGTCTCACAATCTCCCCTCCTTATGGAATTTTGCCCTCGAAATTTACGTACGTACCTGGTATGCCGAACAGGTGAGGATACCATGACTTCACTTCAAATTCTAACTCTTGAGGTATAACCTTTGAGTGTCGAATATAATCCTTCTTATCCAAGATTTTAACACGTATCTCCTCATACGTTAAATCTTCTGCTATCTCATCCGGTTCTAAATCAATAATGTGGTTCGGGTCATCCACATATTTACGTAACATCGATACGAAAAAAAACGTTATGAACACACAACACACTTGGCGGTAAAACGAGTCTATAGGCCACAGTTCCTACTCGATCAAGGATTTCAAATGGGCCAATAAAATCGAGGGTTGAGATTTCTTCTCTTCATCGATTCTTGCTTCTAGAATAACGACCTCTTGAACCTTCTTTTTCACATTCATCAGCTCTGAGTATGTAGCTTGAGCCGCTTTAACTTTATCGATTAAAGTCTATTCTACTCGTATATTCATTATCTTCACGTGCGTTCATATATTCGCACTTATAACCGCATACGATCTTCTACTCAATGCATTAGCTACCATGTTCGCTTTTCCTATGATGGTATTGAATGGTACGATCGTAATCTTCAACAGCACGAGTCAACGTCTTTGGCGCATGTTACGTTCATTTTAGTTGAAGAAATATTTGAGGGTTTAAGAAATGGGTTTTGTACTGGGGTCAACTCAAATTTCGATTTCACGCTCTAGGGTAGGCTAAGAAGTCTTCAAGAATAAGTCAGGAAATTTATTAACAATAGAAATATAATTCAAAACTGTGACTCTCATCCAAGACTTGGATAGCACATGAAATGAAGGTTTCTCCTGATGAAGTTTCAACCGATAAGTCAAAGTCTAATTTCTCTTGAGTTAAATTTAAACGTTGAGCGCAAACAAGAGAGATAAAAGAATACGTAGAACCGGTATCTTACACGGTATAGACTTTGAAAGAATTTATGATTAACTTACCCGTAATAACTTCGTTCGGGTTTCTCGATAAACGCTCTCACTTAAACTATCGGATTTGACTTTGCTATAGGGTACATTCCACCCTTAAGTGCTTCCTCACATTCCTGATCCATGATTTGAATCATTACTCTCCGATCCATATCAAATTGGGGTTGATCGATATGCACAGGGTAATTTCGAATTCGATGTTGGATTCTCCCAATTGTTGTCCAAAAAGCAAAATCCATTTCATCTATTTTGGCTTTATTGGATCAGACGTCTTTTTCTACAATATCTACACGTCGTGCGGCTTTTACCCATGCGTCATCTATTCTCCTCCGTTCAGTTGTTTCTGCTTTCATCAGAACTTTGATCATAGCATTCTCAGATTCCAACTCTAATATCTTATACTCTTCCAAAGAGTGCTTCTGTTCAAGCATCGCACATCGAGTAACACAATTTTGAATGGTTGCATCTCTTTGCTCTACGACCGCCTGCCGTTCTTCAGCATGCTCTTCTAACTCATGAATACCATTTTGTAATGCTAAATTTTGATCATAAAATTCTTCTAATAAATTCTCCTCGGGTTCCTCTTCTTCCTCACTCTCATTGCTACCTCGCAGAACTAGCTCGGGTGTAACTATTAGTTCTTCACGCACACGTGAGACATCTCTAATTTCTTCTTCGTCTGACATCACATTAACCTGGTTAGTGATTAAAGGTGTCTCAATGGTCTCATGTGCTTCATTGCTTATCTCAACATTTTCGAATGCCATTTGCAAATACTGCCACAAAACAAAGGTTAATTGACATTTAACATATTATCTATATACTCTAACTGACCAATTAAATATCAAATAAACTTTGGTAGGTCATACTAGCGAAGGAATTCCCCGCCTCTCCCCTCCTAGTTCTTGTCTCACATCTTAGCCAGGGATCATATCCCTAAGCTTTGATACCAACTGGTGACGCCCCCAAAATAGGTATACATCACCTATTCTGAGTCGCCAAATACATGGTACAAAATTCAAATACAACTTAATTATACAACAGTCGTGTAAAATACGATTAAACATATGTTGTGAGTTTTAATACAAATATTGTCATCTAGACAATATACAAACTCAATTGGGTCCTCACTACATTTATTATTACACTATTTCATAAAATAGTGAGGACTACTAATGCTATTATTTGGACCATCACTCTGTTCCCCGACTAGTCCCTGCTACGTTCTCATTTCCTAAAGAGAACAATGAAAGTAAAAGGATGAGCTCAACTAGCCCAGTAAGAAATATTATGACTAAGATAATGCAGAATAAATTATCATTATCCTTCATTAGTGTTAAACTGATAAAATAAAACAAACATCAAGTTTAACTGCAGCGGAACAAGCAATCCATTAGAAGACTCAAGTAGAGAATAAAATCTACTATCTTATATGATTTAAAAGGTTTTTCTTCACTTTTATCGCTGAGACTCAGCTCAATAAATAATCCACATCATCAAATCATCCCTGCACTGCAGGCCAAGGATATTCTTTAGTATCACGACCACGAATTATTCATGCACTACGGGCCAAAGATAATCGTGTTTTCATCAACGGTCCTGATTATGCCATAAAACAATTCATCTTTTCACCCTTGGCCGAAGAGAATCTATAGCTATAATCATACCAAAAATTATCCATCAATGAATTATGGGCCAATGATGACTTTTTCCACATCATTTGTAACATTACGGTCATGATTATACCGAATAATCCCTGGTCATAATCATACCAAGTCCATCTATGCACCACAAGCCACAGATGACTTTCAACATAATATAAACATGAGGATGATGACAATGATATAAGAATTCAATAAAACAAGTTCAAGAATTAATTTATCCAGGAACCAATAACGTCCAAATTGTCAACGTGATACTTCTTTGTAGAGTAAAATTCAAGAATGCTCAGAAGAATATTTCCATGAAAAGATACTGGATGAAGCACAAATATCAATGATATTCCATTAATTTCATGGAGTATAGAAGCCAAAACTTTAACCAACTGAGTATAAGAGAATATATGAAACTGCAAATGGATTTTTCGCCCGCCATGCGGTAATCCACGTATACAGATCATTTCCATAATTTAATGAGGAATGAATACAAAGGATCATTCACCATGCATGTAATAATCCACATAGATAGGTTATTTCAACAGAATAATAAATAGTGGAATAACAGGAGGATTCACCATGTATGCAATAGACTGCACAGACAGGTTATTCCCAACAGAATAATAAATAATGAAACCAGGTTCGGCGTAAACGCACAGACAGGATATTCCGACGAATAATAATGAATAAAATAACAACAAAAATCACCATGCATGCGATAGACCGCACAGACAGGTTATTCCAACAGAATAATTAATGGAAACAGGTCATGCGTAAAGCACAGACAAGATGCTCCAACAAAATGATAAAGAACAGAACCAGGTCATGCGTAAACGCACCGACAGGATGTTCCAACAGAATAATAAAGAATGAAATAACAGAATAATTTCACCATGTATGCGGTACTTCGCATAGACAGGTTATTCCAACATAATAATAAATAATTGAATAAAAGAAGAATTTCACCAAGTATAGGGTAGACCGCGTATACAGGTTATTTCAACAGAATAATAAAGAATGGAATAACAGAAGTTCTCTTCACGAATAAGAAAGAAAGAATACCCCTTACGAGTACAACAAATAATATCCCTTACGATTACAACAAATAATATCCCCTACCTTTGAAAGAAGAGTACTCCGACTGGTAGGGCGAGGATATACTCAAAGAAAACTTATACTATTTTCTACGCTCAAAGCTTCTTAAACTCTAAAGAAATATGCTCAAGATTATAGAATAAGAATTCTCTCTCTATTGTTTCAGTGAATTCGTAAGAAATAATGAAGGAATGAGCTTCTATTTATAGAAGAATGGACTGCATAGTAATTAATTCATGAACGGTCCAGATTGATTTACTTTTAATCAGACGGTCCATATTTAAAGCAAAATCTGTTAAATAAAATATAATATATTCTATTTATAATCTAATAAAATGAATAACTTTATAAAAGTATTCTGTTTTATATAAAAATATTTTATTATGCAAAACACTATACAGACACTATGCAATACTATGCATAATAAAATATAATATATTCTATTTATAGAATAACTTTATCAAAGTATTTTGTTTTATATAAAAAGATTTTACTATGCAAAACACTATGCATAATAGAATATAATATATTCTATTTATAGAATAACTTTATAAAAATATTATGTTTTATATAAAAAGCTTTTTTGTTTTATTACATTAATAATACTAATAAAACAAAATTGAGTGACTTATCACGTAAGCATCAATAATCAATACTGTGTGCTACTATGCAACCACGCGTATTACTGTACTTTTACTACCGAGTAGTTCAACAGTATTAACGGTAAAACTTCCACCGTTATTTTCATAAAATATTTTTGTCATTTTCCCAATCAGACAATAATTCTGTTGTGGGGTCTACCAATGATTGTCTTTGTTATGCTAATATTCCACGATAAAAGCGAATATTCTCCAAACCAATCGAATATTATATAACAACTTGCGTACTTTGCAAAATTTATAAATATTACCCACAACTATAACATTATATCAAATCCACACCATAATATTCAAAAAATTATTTCAACAAAATTAAATATTTATTCATAAAATCTGGGGTCTCACACTTAACTTTACTTCTTAGGATTTGCGTTCTTGCAATATAAGTTTACGTGACTAACTTCCTTTACCAATTTACGGCTTTATGACATACGAAGATGTCTTACTCACGTTCATCATCTTTGATGATTTATATTCTTATATTATTCGAACCATTAAACTTAATGTTCGTTAAATCAATTTCTTATTCTTTACGGCTTTCTGGCGACTAAATGGCATACCTTAGGATTCATTCCTTATCGACTCACATTCGGCTTTCATTAATCTTATTACCGTTTGTTACGGCTTTCTTGATAATTCATATCTTATTAATACTTTCATTATCCATTATATGAAGCCCATGTTCATTACCCTCGTCGCTCAACCTCTAAGGAATCACAACCATAGCAATCCCTCACGTCCATTCATCGCGACTACGGTCCCCGAATATCGGTTACGTATCCCGCATTTATACTCTTTGTCATTTAATCTCGCTTAATCTTTACGTTCAACCTTTAATAAAGGTTTAAGTCATTTTCTTAAGTTTTATTGTAGGTGAACTCTATGTTCATAATTCTTTCCTGTACATCCCCCAGTAATTGAGCATTTAAAATCTCATTATTGGACCTTATCTCGCTGCCGTGTGCCACGGCTTAAATTTCCTTCTTTATCTCTCGCACTTAGTAGCGAGTTTTCAAGATGCAAGCCCTTTATTCTAGCCTAATCGCCGCTACCACTCTACAAGGAATGACTGGCGCCGCGGCACCAAGCTCTAACCCTAGAAATTTTCTCTAAGTGTTAAATCAATTTTGAGATACTTACTTCGCGATCTCATAACTCCTTCTTTACAACTTGGAACAAGGTTGTTCCAAAGCCATTATCTTCCTTATCTTACGTACTTTAATACCCATCGAGCAGAAATTCAATATAAATCTGTTAACGTGCCATTCGATTGGCTTGATTTTCACCGTTTCTTTATTTTACGTTTTTAACGCTCTTCGTTCGTTCGTCCGTAATTTGGTCATCCGAACTCGGAACTCGCTCGTTCTTGAGTCCACGACTCACGTTTTCTATGTTCTCTAACTTTCTTATGAAACCCTAGCCACTCGGGTTCATTTACTAACTTTCTAATTCTCGTTTGACTTTTACGAAATTTTTGCCATAACTTCGTTATAGCTAAGTTTTAATCCGTTCGTCATGAACGTTTCTACCGTTCCTAACCAAGCAATATGCAACTAACTTATACAATATGGTTTTAAACTTGTCCATCAACAACAATTATCCTACGATGGTTTTAAATTTGTCCATCAACAATGTTCTTCGTGTTCTTCGCGTGTTCTTCGTTCGTTCTTCGTTTTAATCGATATTTTGGATTATAATTTCACTTGTTATTGGAATTTGATGTTATAGAACACCATTCCTTACTTATTTCACCTACTTATTCATATAATCCACTCGGATCGTTCAAATTTGCTACGAATATAATACTTCCTTAAGAAATTTATAAACTAAATTTCTAAGTTCTTATTTCTTCTTTTCTCATGATTTCAACCATATGAAATCATTTCTAACATACTCTTCTCTCTATTCTCATTAAGCTATGTTTTAAACATATTAAACTTAAAGAAAATATTAGAAGAAACTAGGTTTTAGATTACCTCTTCTTCTTATTTTTCTCCCGCTAGACAAAGCCAGCGATTTGCAAGCTTTTCTATTTCACGAACACTTTCGATCCAATCATTCATGCTCAAACTCTTCCTTCTCCTCCCCATTCGACTTCTCTCTCTCTCTCTCAAGTGTGGGATTTTCAAAATCCTCAAAATAAACAAATGAGCTTCCTATTTATAGAAAATCAAAGCTAAGGGCATTTTAATCATTTCGCCCCCTAACCTCCTTACTATTCATGGCTTAAGGACTAAGTTAACTTACTCCTTAAGTTCACTTAACACTTAAGTCTACTTAGCCTTTAAGTTTGCTTAACTCTTAAGTTTACTTAACACTTAAGTGTATTACTTCCACCTCCTTAGTTAACCTTCTTACTATTCACGAAACTTAGCCTTTAAGTTTCGTGGTTCCGTCTTTTGGGTTTCGTCCGACAGTTTTAAAAACTGTGATTCTCGGAACTCACTTTACCTAACCCTTAGGTTTTGAGTCCGCAGGCGAAAACTTCGTTTTTGCCATAACTGAAATATTATTGAATATTTCATCACGTCTCAACATTTTACGTAATCAATAACTTCTCGGAATTTCAAAATAAATCTCCGAGCAGAAACGGATGAATAGTGCCTATTTCGTCTTTTTTCCCGAAAAATATTTTGTTCCAGAAAACTTTTATTTTCGTCTTGAAAATTCTTATTCGTTCAGACTAGCTCTTAGCTAGAATACTCCCGGTTTATAATCATCCTAGGTTATAAAACGATTAATAAACACATAACACATAATAGTATTAATAAGAATTCATTTTATTAATAACTAATTCTTTAAACCTAAATTCTGGATAATCCAAAATTATGGGTTGTTATATTCTTCCCCCCTTATAAAAATTTCGTCCTCGGAATTTCTTAAAACCACACCCTTACCCGGGTCATCACATTCACCCCTTCTTCACAAAATTTCGTCCTCGAAATTTTAGCCTACCTTTCTTCTCAACTTCACTTCAACGGAGTTCTTATCTTTCCCTCATTCCTAACCCCCATAACCTATCAAGACTCATGAAGCAGAAGGAATAACGAGGAATATAAAATTTCCTCTTAAAACGTTTCATACCTTTGCTGAGGGGTCAAATCCACCATGAACTCTTACTAGGTTAAACAGCATTTCGCCGTAAGCCCTTCTTTAACGGTCAGTTTACAATCACAAAGAAAGTAACTACCTCTTCCATGTTCTCCTCAGACTAAATCATTAGATTCCGCACTAAAACAATTTGGTTTGGCACAAGTTCTCAAAGAAAGCTCGATTTTCTGTTAAGCATGACATACCATTTGTCTAGCCGAATCATGTAGCTTAGACCATACCAATAAATTGGATATCAACGTAAAACATTCGTCTAGTCAACTCAATTGACATTGACTACTTCTGTAAATTCTTTTCGCAATACATCAAAACGTTTTATGACGTCATGATACCGTACTTTTCACAGTACGTTGAGGACTTCGTCAGTTTGTGACTTCGTCATTATACATCATACCATAGCGGGTTGTTGATCCTAAGATCACATCCAACACCAGGTTCAATGGTATTAACAACTCCATCATTTTACCACCCTTGCATCGAATGCACAGATGATATAAAATTCATTTTGAATATTTTAAATCAATTTCTGTCTAGCTGAAGCAATTAGCATAGACATACCAAGAATAGCTCTTTTAAAAATTCTATTGATTCCAAAAGTTGAACCAATTCTTTCCTTTTCAAAATGTACATATCAGCAGGAGTTCAATAAAGTTCAAAATCTAGCATAGCTAGATGACTTGGAATATCCTATTTCTCCATCTTCCTTCATTGTCTTACTGCGACAATATTTAATCTTCTCTAGCACCTTCAATACTAAGCCTACTGAAAATAACGTGTTTTTAGTCTAAACATCCTTATACCTTAGTACAGTCCATCAACTTTCCACACATTATGCGTTTAGGAACTTTCCACAATAATATGAGTTTAAGAACATCCAGACAGACCATAAGCGTCCATTCGCTGAGACGTTCGAAAACATACCATATTATTATGAGTCACGAACTTACCATAAGTATGAGTTTCAATAACTCGCACCAATCCGTGGTGGATTGTCCTATGGAAATTAAGATTTAAAGAATTAGTTATTAATAAAATGAATTTTTATTAATACTATTATGTGCTATGTGTTTATTAATCATTCTATAACCTAGGATGATTATAAGTTCGGGAATATTCAGCTCTGAGCTAGATTTAACGAGTAAGTAAATTTTCAAGGCGAAAATAAAAGTTTTCCGGAGAACAAAATATTTTCGGGAAAAAAAAGCGAAATAGGCATTATTCATCCGTTTACGCTTTCGGAGATTTATTTTGAAATTCGAGAAGTTATAGATTACGTAAAATGTTGAGACGTGATGGAATATTTAATAATATTTGATTATGGCCAAAGAGCGAAATATCAAAAAATATTTGGATTTAGAGAATCGCATGCTTTTAAAAGCTGTCGGACGAAAACCAAAAAGAGCGGAACTACTGAAACTTAAGGGCTAAAGCAAACTTGAGGGCTAAGTTAACTTAGTCCTTAAGTCTTGAATAATAAAGGAGGTGTGAATAGTGATTTTAGGGGCAAAATGACTATTTTGCCCCTAACCTTAAAAATCTATAAATAGAAAGCTAAACTTTCATTTTCTAGGATTTTGAAAATCCTATAGAGAGAGAGAGAGAGAGAGAGAGGGAGCTCGGTTGGAAGAGGAAGAAGAAGAGTATGAGCATGAAGGCTCGGATCCAAAGTGATCGTGAAATAGAAAAGCTCATAAATCATGAAGGCTTTGTATAATGAAAAGAGAAATAAAGAAGAAAGCAGTAATCAGAACCCTAGTTTCTTCTAATATTTTCTTTAAGTTTAATATGTTTAAAACATAACTTAATGAGAATAAGGAGTAAAAGATGTTAGTAATGATTTCATATGGTTGAAATCATGAGAAAATAAGAAATAAGAAATTTAGTTTATAAATTTCTTAAGCAAGTATAAGATTTGTAAGGATTTTGAAGCGATCCGAATGAATTTTATGAATGAGTAGGTCGAATAAGTAAGGAATGGTGTTATATAACATCAAATTCCAAGAAAAAGTGAAATCGTAATCAAAATATCGATTAAAAAAAAAGAGCGAAGAAGAACGAAGAACGAACGAAGAAGAACGCGAAGAACACGAAGAACGTTGTTGATGGACAAATTTAAAAACATCATAGTATAGATGTTGTTGATGGACAAGTTTAAAACCATCGCGTATAAGTTAGATGCTTATTGCTTGGTTAGGAACGTTAGAAAGCGTTCATGAAGAAGCAGATTAAAATTAAGCTATAACGAAGTTATGGCAAAAAATTTTCGTAAAAAGAAGAGCGAAAATTTGAAAGTTAGTAAATGAAACCGAAAGTGTAGGGTTTCATAAAAATGTAAGATAACGTATAAAACGTGAGTCGTGGACTCAAGAATGAACAATTTCGAGTTCGGATGGATGACCGAATTTGGATTTAACGAAGCGAAGAACGTTAAAAGCGTAAAAATGAACGAAGGGCAAAGATTAAGCCAATTGAATGGTATGTTAGCGGATTGAAGCGAAGTTTTGTCCGAGGCATATTAAAGTACGTAAGATAAGGAAGAGAATGGCTTTAGAACGACCTCGTTCGAGAGTTATAACGAAGAAGTTATGAGATCGTGAAAAGCAGCGTCTCAAACTTGACTTAACAGAAGAAAAAAATTTCTAGGGTTTTGGCTCGGCGCAGCATATGAAGAAGTGATACCGCAGGCATGAGCCTCAGCCATAATCGTTGGAGAGTGGCGCATGCGATGAGAGATAACAAAGGTTTGGGTGCATGACTGCTAGACCAAGGAAGAAGGAGAGAGTAGTAGGTAGCCTCAGTAGCGAAGAGAGAGAAAGGAAGGATGGCGAAGCAGCATGAACGGAGTGCGAAAAAATGCCTAGAAATGAGATTTTTAGTTCTCGGATAATTGGGGGATGTGCAAGAAAGAAGATAAAGAACATAATGTTCAACTAATGTAACACTTAATCAAGTGTTTTAAACCTTTAATAAAGGTTGAGCGAAAAGATTAAATGAGAATAAAAGATAAAGAATGTAGATGCGGTTACGGGCCGATGTAATAGGGAATAGTAGTCACGATAAACGAGCGTGAGGATTGCTATGGTTGTGATTCCTTAGGCGTTGGTTGATGATGTTAATGTATAACATTTTGATGTTATGACATGGCATTGAGAGATGAATGTAAAGCGTTTAGAGGCGGCTTTGTGAGCATAACGTTGTTGCGATGAACGATCGGTCTTAGCATCTACAATGAACCGTGTATGGCTTTGACATTAAGAAAGAATAATGAACATGGGGTTCATGGGATGGATAATGATCGAAAGCAATTAAAACCTTGAGTAAAGGTTGAATGAGAGATTAAAGAGGCGAGCAGCGTGAGCGTTGAATACGTAAATGATCCTTGTAAATCGTATTCGGCGTTTGTGAACGTTCTAAGTATACCACTGGTTGTATGACTTAGACGTTGACGAAGGTAGTAAGTAAGATATGAATTATCAAGGAAAGCCGTAACAAACGGTAATGAGATTAAAGAAAGCCGAATATAAGTCGGATGAGAATGTTAGAATGAAGTAAGCGTTGAACACTTTAACCAGCGTAAGGGTTGAGTGTAAGCGAGTGTTAAACGGGCAGAACCTACACTCCGTGTATGGTTTAACAGTAATGTAATGAAGACTAAGTTTTAGCCGTGAACGGTGAAGAAACTAAGTTAAAGATAATAACGTATAACGTTAAGAAGCCGAGTTAATAAGTATAACTTGGACAACGTTCCGAGTTGAATGAACCGGACGTTGTAAGGTATGAATATGTTAATATGAAATGTTTAACGCTATGCTCTCATAGTATTGACATTGAATGATCGTTCCGAGTATACAAAAGATTGTATGACTTACACGATAAAGAATGAATCCTGAGGTATGGCATTTAGTTGCCAGAAAGCCATAAGGAATAAGAAGTTGACTTAACGAACATTATAGTTAAATGGTTCGTATAAGTTAAGAGAAAGTTAGGTTGTGGTACAATCGTAACCTTTGATGGTTGACATATGGGAGCTGGGCTAAACAATTCCTTCAGAGAGCGAAGGTATATACGAAACTGGCAACCGATCTAACTCATTGTGATGGCAGTGTAGATGAGACGGGAACTTGTTTGTTGGTTGTTTGTGGGAAACCACTCAGAGTACCATATGGACTACTAGCAGAGAAGCGATGTGTGCTGAGTCCTAGAGAAGTATAAGAAGAAGATAAGAATGTAAATCATCAAAGATGATGAACGTGTTGAGTAAGACATCTCAAGTATGTCATGAAACCATAAACCGATAAAGAAAGTTGGTCGCGTAAACTTAATTGTAAGAACGTGAACCTTAAGAAGTAAAGTTAAGTAAACCAATGCATAAGTCAAGTATATGACTAATTGGTGTATGTGTTGTTTCCTTATGTGTTATAGGGATTGGAATGAGCATTTCAGCGTAAGCTGTTGCTTGCGTAAGGCAAGTTTCCTAACTTCATTCATATTTTAAATGGATGCTAGTTTCTTAAACTTCTCAGATGTTGAACTTGAGAAGTTACATCTATCATCTTGAATGTGTGATATTTGTGTAAGGTGGTAGAGCGTGTATGAGGCCTTGTGCCACAATGTGAACACTTTGGTGTTTCTATGAGATGAATTGTTCTATGTTTGAACTGTTCAATAAAAGAATGTTCTGTTTATACATGAACCGTTATTGTTAAGTCTGTGCTATTGATTCTAGCCAGACAGAATGTGCATGAAAGAGAGTAGAGAATGAAAGTATTTCAAAGTGCATGTAACTAATGTTTTAAGATGATAGGAATCAAGACTATTCCTATTATTCAAGCTGCTTCGTAACCTTTGTTCGGTTATTGAAGTGCGAAAAGAATGTTTAAATTCTTGAAGTTGTTTGTTCATTTGTTATGACTTCTTTGGGCAATTGAATGCTCACACTTGCTTTAAATGAAAAACATTTTTATTTAACGATGTTAGAAGAACTTAAGGATCCCGTATAGATCAAGTTGACAGTATCCAGATGAACTGTCATTCAAAATGTGAATGAGCGAGAAGATCAAGTGAAGACTTGTAATGTAGAATGATAGAATTAAACTGTAGACTAGTTTAATGAACAGTTATGAATCCTTGGTGGCGGATGAAAGTCACTCGTGTAAGATGTAAAGAATAATGTAATTATCATTATTTGTAATGAGAAAGGTTCTAAGGTTTTGAGAACTTGGGATTTGAGAATGTATGTTGTTATATTTCGGTATATAATGATGTATGTTGAATGAATGATGTACTCGTGACGTACGGAATCCGGGTGTGAAGATAGACCGGATTTCGGGGGGTTACAGGTTGGTATCAGAACCGATAGGTTATAAACCTTAGGTATGAGTACCTAAGACTATAATCGTAAAGAGAAGGATAAGAAGATCACCACGTGATCATAGTAAATCGTAGTAATAGATGAGTTGTTAAACGATGAATGATTTATAGCTAATGCTATGAATGAATGGTACTACAAAGTAGTACGGGAAGAAGAACTCGGATTGAGTTGTAAAGGATAGTATACGAATTAAAGAAAATTCTTATTAAGTAAAGAGAAAGTTAGAAGTTGTAAGATTTCAATTGAGGACTCATGTATGATATTTGAGTTGTATGAATCTTTGTATGGGAGAGGTTTGTGCTTGGTGTAACAACCACTCGATTTATTACAGGTGATAATCATTGAAAATTGTCGTGCTATCAAGATATATATGACGAGAAGGTGAATCTTTTCTCATGTATATACTTGGTAGGTAGAGAACGATAAGATTAGGTGCGAGTTCTTGAAACTCATACTTATGGTAAGTTCGTGACTCATAATAATATGGTATGTTTTTGAATGTCTCAATGAATGGGACGCCTAAGGTCATATTCGAAGATGTTCTTAAACTCATATTATTGTGGAAAGTTCTGAACTCATAATGTGTGGTAAGTTGATGGACTGTACTAAGAAATAAGAATGTTTAGATTGAAAACGAAGTATTTTCAGTAGACTTAGCATTGAAGGTGCTAGAGAAGATTAAGTATTATCGCAAGTAAGACAATGAAGGAAGATGGAGAATAGGATATTCCAAGTCATCTAGTTATGCTAGATTTCAAAATTTCTTGAAATCGTCTTTAATGTGCGCATTTTGAAAATGAAAGAATTGGTTCGACTTTTGGAACCAATGGATTTTAAAAAGAACTATTCTTGGTATGTCTATGCTAATTGTTTGATTAGATGAAATTGATTTAAAATATCAAAATGAATTTTATATCATCGATGCATTTGATGCAAAGATGGTAAAAGGATGGAGTTATTAATGCAATTAAACACGGTGTTGGATTTGATCTTAGGATCAACAAACTGCTATTATGGTATGATGTATAATGATGAAGTCATAAAGCGACGAAGTCCTCAACGTCTTGTGAAGAGTGCGGTATCATGGCGTCATAAAACGTTTTGATGTATTGTAAAAGAATTTAAAGAAGTAGTCGATGTCAATTGAGTTGACTAGGCGAATGTTTCAAGAAATATCCAAAATTGATATTTAAGCTACTTGATTAAGCTAAGAGCGAATGGTATGTCATGATTAAAAGAAAATCGATCTTTCTTTGAGAATTTGTGCCAAACCAACTTGTTTTGGTACGGAATCTAATGATTTAGTCTGAGGAGAACATGGAAGAGGTAGTTACTTTCTTTGTGATTGTAAACTTACCGTGGAAAGAAGGGTTTATGGCGAAATGTTGTTTAACCTAGCAAGAGTTCATGGTCAATTTGACCCCTCAGCAAAAGTATGAAATGTTTTAAAGGAATCTTTATATTCCTCGTTATTCCTTTCACTTCATGATTCTTGATAAGTTATGAATGGTAGGGAATGTATGAAAGATAAGAACTTCTTTGAAGAGAAGTTGAGAAGAAGGGTAAGCTAAAATTTCGAGGACGAAATTCTTTGAAGAAGGGGAGAATGTGATGACCCGGGTAAGGGTTGGTTTTAAGAAATTCCGAGGACGGAATTTTTATAAGGAGAGAAGAATGTGACAACCCGGAAATCCGGATTGTCCAGAAATTAAGATTTAAAGAATTAGTTATTAATAAAATGAATTTTTATTAATACTATTCTGTGTTATGTGTTTATTAATCGTTCTATAACCTAGGATGATTATAAGTCGGGAGTATTCTGGCTACGAGCTAGATTTAACAAGTAAGAATTTTCAAGACGAAAATAAAAGTTTTCCGTGAACAAAATATTTTTGGGGGAAAAGACGAAATAGGCACTATTCATCCGTTTATGCTTAGAGATTTATTTTGAAATTTCGAGAAGTTATAGATTACGTAAAATGTTGAGACTTGATGGAATATTTAATAATATTTCAGTTATGGCCAAAGACGAAATATCCAAAAATATTTGGATTCCGAGAATCGCAGTTTTTAAAACTGTCGGACGAAAACCGAAAGACGGAACTACGAAACTTAAGGGCTAAGCAAACTTGAGGGCTAAGTTAACTTAGTCCTTAAGTCTTGAATAGTAAGGAGGTGTGAATAGTGATTTTAGGGGCAAAATGACTATTTTTCCCCTAACCTTGAAAATCTATAAATAGAAAGCTAAACTTTCATTTTCTAGGATTTTGAAAATCCTATAACTTGAGAGAGAGAGAGGGAGAGAGAGGGAGCTCGGTTGGAAGAGGAAGAAGAAGAGTATGAGCATGAAGGCTCGGATCCAAAGTGATCGTGAAATAGAAAAGCTCGCAAATCACCGGCTTTGTATCATGAAAGAGAAATAAAGAAGAACGGTAATCCGAACCCTAGTTTCTTCTAATATTTTCTTTAAGTTTAATATATTTAAAACATAACTTAATTAGAATAAGGAGTAAAAGATGTTAGTAATGATTTCATATGGTTGAAATCATGAGAAAATAAGAAATAAGAAATAAGAAATTTAGTTTATAAATTTCTTAAGCAAGTATAAGATTTGTAAGGATTTTAAGCGATCCGAATGAATTTTATGAATGAGTAGGTCGAATAAGTAAGGAATGGAGTTATATAACATCAAATTCCAAGAAAAAGTGAAATCATATTCCAAAATATCGATTAAAAAAATGAAAGAAGCGACGAAGAACGCGAAGAAATAAGAAGAAGAAGCGTTGTTGATGGACAAATTTAAAACCATCGTAGTATAGATGTTGTTGATGGACAAGTTTAAAACCATCGCGTATAAGTTAGATGCTTATAGCTTGGTTAGGAACGTTAGAAACGTTCATGAAGAACGGATTAAAATTAAGCTATAACGAAGTTATGGCGAAAAATTTCATAAAAGAAGAACGAAAATTTGAAAGTTAGTAAATGAACCCGAAAGTGTAGGGTTTCATAAAAATGTAAGATAACGTATAAAACGTGAGTCGTGGACTCAAGAACGAACGAATTCTGAGTTTGTATGACCGAATTACGGACGAACGAACGAAGAACGTTAAAAGCGTAAAAATGAATGAAGGGTTAAGATTAAGCCAATTGAATGGCATGTTAACGGATTCAGAATGAAGTTTTGTCCGAGGCATATTAAAGTACGAAAGATAAGGAAGAAAATGGCTTTGGAACGACCTCGTTCCGAGTTATAATAAAGAAGTTATGAGATTCCGAAATAAGCGTCTCAAGCTTGTAAAAGACTTAGAAAATTTTTTTAGGGTTTTGGCTCGGCTTGCAGTCAGCCGAGAGAAGTGGCGCTGCAAATGTGAGCTCGGCCATAGGTCTCTGTTAAGAGTGGTTACAGTGTGAGAGATAACAAAGGACTTGGTGCAGAGAGTGCCAAACCAAGGAAGAGAGAGAGAAGTAGGTCGCATTATGGCGAGAGAGAGAGAAAGGAAGGCAAGGCAGTAGTGCGGTGCAAGTGAAAGCAATACCGTAAATGAGATTTTTAGTTCTCAAATAATGGGGGATGTGCAAGAAAGAAGATATGAACATAATGTTCAACTAATGTAACACTTAATCAAGTGTTTTAAAACTTTAATAAAGGTTGAACGAAAAGATTAAATGAGAATAAAAGACAAAGAATGTATCGCGCGGTTACTCTGAACCGATGTCTGGGGACCGTAGTCGCGATAAACGAACGTGAGGGATTTACTATGGTTGTGATTCCTTAGGCGTTGGTTGACGATGTTAATGTATAACATTTTGATGTTATGACATGGCATTGAGAGATGAATGTAAAGCGTTTAGACGCTGTGAACGCAACGTTGTTGCGATGAACGATCGGTCTTAGCATACAGCGAACCGTATGGCTTTGACATTAAGAAAGAATAATGAACATGGGGTTCATGGGATGGATAACGATCGAAAGCAATTAAAACCTTGAGTAAAGGTTGAATGAGAGATTAAGAGACGAGCAACGTGAACGTTGAATACGTAAATGATCCTTGTAAATCGTATTCGCGTTTGACGAACGTTCTAAGTATACCCTGGTTGTATGACTTAGACGTTGACGAAGGTAGTAAGTAAGATATGAATTATCAAGGAAAGCCATAACAAACGGTAATGAGATTAAAGAAAGCCGAATATAAGTCGGATGAGAATGTTAGAATGAAGTAAGCGTTGAACACTTTAACCAGCGTAAGGGTTGAGTGTAAGCGAGTGTTAAACGGGCATAACCTACACTCTCTGTATGGTTTAACAGTAATGTAATGAAGACTAAGTTTTAGCCGTGAACAGTGAAGAAACTAAGTTGAAGATAATAACGTATAACGTTAAGAAGCCGAGTTAATAAGTATAACTTGGACAACGCCCTGAGTTGAATGAACCGGACGTTGTAAGGTATGAATATGTTAATATGAAATTTTTAACGCTATGCTCTCATAGTATTGACATTGAATGATCGTTTCGAGTATACAAAAGATTGTATGACTTTACGATAAAGAATGAATCACGAGGTATGGCATTTAGTTGCCGGAAAGCCATAAGGAATAAGAAGTTGACTTAACGAACATTATAGTTAAATGGTTCGTATAAGTTAAAGAAAGTTAGGTTGTGGTACAATCGTAACCTTTGATGGTTGACATATGGGAGCTGGGCTAAACAATTCCTTCGAAGAGCGAAGGTATATACGAAACTGGCAACCGATCTAACTCACTGTGATGGCAGTGTAGATGAGACGGGAACTTGTTTGTTGGTTGTTTGTGGGAAACCACTCAGAGTACCATATGGACTACTAGCAGAGAAGCGATGTGTGCTGAGTCCTAGAGAAGTATAAGAAGAAGATAAGAATGTAAATCATCAAAGATGATGAACGTGTTGAGTAAGACATCTCCGTATGTCATGAAACCGTAAACCGATAAAGAAAGTTGGTCGCGTAAACTTAGTTGTAAGAACGTGAACCTTAAGAAGTAAAGTTAAGTAAACCAATGCATAAGTCAAGTATATGACTAATTGGTGTATGTGTTGTTTCCTTATGTGTTATAGGGATTGGAATGAGTAGTTCAGCGTAAGCTGTTGCTGTGCGTAAGACAAGTTTCCTAACTTCATTCATATTTTTAAATGAATGCTAGTTTCTAAAACTTCTCAGATGTTGAACTTGAGAAGTTCTGTCTATGTGTGAATGTGTGATATTTGTACAAGGTGGTAGAACGTATGAGGCCTTGTGCCACAATGTGAACACTTCGGTGTTTCTATGAGATGAATTGTTCTATGTTTGAACTGTTCAATAAAAGAATGTTCTGTTTATACATGAATCTGTATTATTATTCTAAATGCATTAAGTGAAAGAGAGTGAATGAAATTGATTCTAGCATGTAACTAATGTTTTAAGATGATAGGAATGACTATTCCTATTATTGAAAGAGAGTTATTGAAGAGAATGTTTAAAAAGTTATTTGTTATAGTTTATGCAGGCCAATTAATATAATGTTTTAAGATGATAGGAATCAAGTTTTATAAGGTTAAAAGGATTAAATTACATTGAAACATTGGTCACAAAAAGGTTGCATCGAATCATCGATCTTATTATTACTTGGGTAGCAAAGTGATGCATTACTAGATGTCGCTCATTGTTTATAATTTTATAATATGATTTTAAAATTATTGCCAACGTAATAATAACCTATAAGGTCACACATAGAACGTTATTTAAAAGGGAATTAATTTAAATTTTAAGGATTTAAATATATTAATATGATTAATAGTATTTAAATCACTTAATTTAAATTAAAAGGATAATTTGTATATATGTATATTAATTAAGTAAGACTTAATTAAGAGATATATATATATATAAATTCGGATTTTATAAAATTAGGTTTTGATTTGATTAATTCCTTTTAACTACTATATATATGATATATAGCAGCTACTTAGGGATATATATCATAATTGAAAAACCCTAGCCGCTCTTAGAAAGAGACTAGAGAGAAAACAGTTTCAAAATCCATTCCTTTTGGTGGCTAGTACCGCAAGTCCTTCTTATTGCGAGAATCGTTCGGCCGGTTAAATGCGGCGTTCGTGAGGATACCGTAGAGGCGCAATCGGTTTGCATTGCGTTGGAGATTCGAGGCGCAGTCGGTTTCAAATTCTCGTTTTTGTTTATATCTGGTATAATTTCTAAACCTCTGAATTAATTGATTTTTCGCATGGATCCTGTTTTAGGGTTTCGCAAATTGCTTTAAAATTTTAATTTCATTTGTGTGTTTCGCGTCAAGCCCAACAAAGTGGTATCGTGAGCTACTTCATGTAAAAGATTAATTCAGATTACGTGTTTTAATTGTATTCGATATATATGATGTATGATGATGAATGTTTACCGATATAAAATTGAATATATGATATTCCGTCAGTATGTGTATTACGGTAATATATATGATGATCATCGTTAATCGTATCTTTAATCGGTGGAATAACAATATAACTATTCTAATCGGATTAGAAGCATGAAGAATCATTTTAATATGATTAATCGGAAAACTAGAAATATATGATAAATTTCGGCAGGTGTCTTTGTTATTCGTTTTAATATGATTAAATCAAACCGGACATATATGATTTGTTATTATGGGTGTTTTGGTGGATTAAAATGTATGATTAAAATCTGTTTTAGATTCAGATGGAAAAATTTCGCAATACGTAATGTAGTTGAAATTTGCCAGGCGCCGCTTCGACCCTTCATTGACTTTGTCAGAGACCACCCACCATACGATCACCCGGTGGGACACCGCCACTGGGGAGACCCCTTGACCCCCCCGTCATAGCATACGATGGTCGTGTCCCCTATATTTTATATATAGTTTTCTTTAATTATATATAAATTGTTATGTGCTTATTGTGATATGCATGGTGCACAGTTATGGCCTTTTGACCCATAGGTTAGTGGTTTTGGTTTTGAAATACGGCTTGCATGTCGTGCCTTTCTATAAATTCTAATGTAATATTCTCTTCTCATCTAAATCCCCTCGAATGTAACTCGAGGTTTCTTTATGTCATGTAATAATCTGTAATTGATGAAGATGTCAAGATGGAGAACACAATGGAAAGATGATGATGGAGAGGAAGCGCATGCTAGAGGAAGATCCAAGGAAGTTCTTTATTTTAAGATCTTTACCACCTTAGATTGACCTTCAATCTTTCATTAGCTTGAAAAGATTGACAAAGTGGATTGGGCTATAATCGTGACACATTTAATTTTGCACTTTATTTATGCTTGTATGTGATATGATATGATTAATAATGTGCATGCTTAACAAGATTAAAATTGGTGAGATCTAAATTAATAAAATCCTCATTAAATTATTAAGTCTAAATCGATGCCTTCCAATGAATAACACTCATCAAGACCTTGATCAATAGATGTAAGTTAGCCAAAGCAAAGTACCCTATTTATCTATGTAAGATGCGATAGGATAATTGTGATATCCAAACTATTAAAATCATTGGGTCTGACTTAACTAAGTTATCTCAATAGGATTGTGGACTTAGAGGCATAGAGTTTGGTTGGTACCATTAGATGGACTAGAAACAAATGTTGTTTACCAAACTATCCGGGAGTTATATATGATATAATTGACAAAGGGTTGTCTACCTAAATAATTATGTTTTTGAGAGAATAGCCAAAGCTAACTTAAGGCATAATGAAATATGGATCTTGGCTCACTAGAAAGATTTAATAGAAAATGTTTTCCAATTAATGGTGAGGGCTATTAATTTGAATAAAATAGTGGGAGGTATATTTTGAATGTACTATTATCAATTATATAATATCAACTCAGAATTTGACTTATTATTGTTGCACTTATAAATTATAGATATCAAATGGCAAACAACAACAACACAAATAGTCTTTCATTACGATCACCCTTGAAAAGGACAAGCTAAGTGGAATTAATTTCCTCGATGGCATAGGAACTTGAGGATTGTCCTCAAACAAGAGCGTAAGCTATATGTCCTTGATGGGCCCATTCGCAAAGACACCGGCCATCGCACACCTGCGTCACGGAGCATAATGCTTACAAGAAGCATCAAGATGATGCTCTGGATGTGAGTTGTGTCATGCTAGCAACCATGAACGCCGAAGCCAAGAAGCAACATGAGTTGATGGATGCTTATGAGATGATCGAGCATCTCAAGAAATTGTTCAAGGGCATGCTCGACAGAGAGAGGTATGATACAAGCAAGGCGTTGTATCAACGCAAAATGGGTGAACGTGATCCGGTTGGTACACATGTCTTTGAAAATGATTGGGTATATTGAGTACCTTGATAGGTTGGGTTTTCCAATCACCCTAAGCCCAAATCGACCTTGTTTTGCAATCTTTGAACAAAGTTAGACTACTCTCAATTTGTTATGAACTATCTTATGAATGAAATTGAGAAACCCCTCATCGAAAGTTGTTGAGCATGTTAAGAACTGCGAGAACAACATGAAAAAGGCAGGACCCGCTCCCATAATGATGGTGCAAAAGGGAATGCTAGGGAAATTGGAAAGGCAAGAAGAAGATAGGATCTAAATCTTTTGCCAAACCCAATTCCAAAACCAAACAGCTTTAAAACCTAAAGGTGGGGTGGCTAAAGAAGGTGAATGTCACTACGTGGAAAACACGGACATCGGAAAAGGAACTGCCATGCTTATCCGGAAGAAGTGAAGAAAAGAAAAGGAAGTACGACTTGATTCAGTATATATGTTATAGAAGTCAACTTATCTACTTCTACATCATGGGTATTGGATATGGATGTGGTTCTCACATTTGTGTTAATGTGCGGGGACTCAGAAGGAGTAGAACTTTAAGCGAAAGGAGAGGTTGACCTACGAGTTGGAAATAGAGCAAAAGTTCTTGACCGGCCGTAGTAGGAACTTATCATTTATCTTTGCCCACCGGGCTAGTTTTAGAATTAGAAGATTGTTATTTTGTGCCTCGCTATAAGCAAAAACATTATTTCGCATTTCTTGTTTCGACAAGAAAGGTTTTTCATTTATAATAAAGAACAATCGTTGTTTGTTTTACTTAAATGATATTTGTTATGGTGTTGCATAAATTGTTTAATCTGTCTCTATATTCTTGATTTAGAAATGCCTATCTATAACATAAATACAAAATGATTTAAATTAAATGATTCAAATCAAACGTATATCTCCGGCATTGTCGTTTTAGGCCATATAAATGAGAAACGCATATCCAAACTCCATAAAGATGGGTTCTTGAATTCATTTGATTTTGAATCATATGAGAAATGTGAGTCTTGTTTATTAGGCAAGATGACTAAAGCCCTTTTATTGGACACGTTGAAGCGGGCTAGCGATGTATTGGGACTTATACATAGTGATGTATGTGGACCCATGAGTTCGTTAGCAAGAGGTAGGTTTTATTACTTCATTACATTTACTGATGACTTTAGTAGATATGGATATGTGTATCTTATGAGACACAAATCCGAATCCTTTGAAAAGTTCAAGGAATTCAAGAATGAAGTTCAAAACCAATTTGGCAAAATCATAAAAGCCCTTCGATCCGATCGAGGAGGTGAATACTTAAGCCAAGACTTTGATGACCTTCTAAAGGAGTGTGGTATTATATCACACTCACTCCACGGAACACCATAATGGAATGGTGTATATCGAGAGGAGGAATCGAACCTTGTTGGACATGGTACGATCAATGATGAGTCATGCGCAGATCTTTCAATAAGCTTCGGGGTCATGCCCTAGAGACCGTGCATTCACACTTAACCGTGTTCCTACAAAGGCGGTTCGAGAAGACACCATATGAAATGTGGATTGGGAAACGCCCTAAGTATGTCGTTCATGAAGATTTGGGGTTGCGAGGGCTCAGAAACGTCGAATTACGACAAGCTCGGACCCAAATCGATAAATGTAATTTTGTGGGATACCCAAAGGAAACAAAAGGGTATTATTTCTACAAACCTTACGAGAACAAAGTGGTTGTTGCTCGAACTGGTATTTTTCTAGAAAGAGAATTTGTCTCTAAAAAAGAAATTGGGAGGAAAGTAGAACTCAAGAAATTCGAGAACCACAAAATATCATTGAACCTGAGTTGGAACATGAGCAGGAACCACAAGAAATTGTGGAAAGTGAAACTGCTCAAATTACACAAGTCATTCGTAGATCTGGTAGGACACGCCAAGAGCCTGAGAGATATTATGGATATCTTGTGACTCAAAACGGCGATGTGATGCTCATAGATCAAGATGAGCCCGCTTCCTACCAAGAAGCTATGAATGGACCAGATTTCGAGAAATGGCTTGAAGCCATGAAATCGAGATGGACTCCATGTATACTAACCAAGTATGGACTCGGTTGATCCACCAAGGGTAAAACCAATCGGTGCAAGTGGGTTTTCAAGAAGAAAACCGAGCATGGATGGTAATGTACAAACCTATAAAAGCCGATTGGTAGCAAAAGGTTTCAAACAAATTCAAGGTGTTGACTATGATGAAACCTTCTCTCAAGTGGCAATGGTTAAATCCATCGAGGATCTTACTTGCGATTGCGACTTTTTATGATTACGAAATCGCGGATGGATGTCAAAACTACTTTCCTTAACGGAAATCTCCTTGAGGATGTGTATATGACACAACCCGAGGGTTTTGTCACCCAAAGGATGCCGAAAGGTATGTAAGTCTGCAAATGATCCATTTATGGATTGAAGCAAGCCTCTCGGAGTTGGAATCTTCGATTTGATGAAGCGATCCAAAGAATTTGGCTTTATTAAAAATGAAGATGAACCTTGTGTATATAAGAAGGTTAGTGGGAGTCACATTGTATTCCTAGTATTATATGTTGATGACATATTAATTATTGGGAATGACATTGCTTCCTTACAGGCTGTAAAAACATGGTTAGGAAAATGTTTCTCCATGAAAGATTTGGGCGATGCTGCCTACATTTTAGGTATCAAGATCTATAGAGATAGATCAAGAAAAATGCTCGGCCTAAGTCAAAGTACATATATTGATAAAGTGTTGAAACGGTTCAAAGATGCAAGAGGCGTAAAAGAGGAAACTTACCGTGACTCATGGTGTAAAGATCTCTAAGGCCCAATGTCCTAAATCACAAGATGATGAGGGCGTATGAGAAAGATCCCTTATGCTTCTAAGAATTGGATCTATTATGTATGCAATGATATGTACTCGTCCAGGATGTCTCTTATGCTTTGAGCATGACGAAAGCAGATACCGGTCGAATCCGGTGAAGGTCATCGATGTTAGCGATCAAGAATATCCTCAAGCACCGAAAAGGACTAAGGATTCATTCTTGGTATATGGAGGTGAAGATTTAACTAGCGGTAAAGGGTTACAGATGTTAGTTTCAGATCGACAATGATGACTATAAGTCTCGATCGAGGTTTTGTGTTTTGCCTTAATGGTGGTGCCGTTAGAATGGAAAAGTTCAAGCAAGAGAGAGATGAGGCGATTCTACAACAGAGGTTTGAGTATATTGTCGCTTCTAGTGCGACCAGGAGGAGGTCAGATGGATTAAAAAGTTCATCATCGAACTTGGTGTTGTTCCAACCATTGTTGATCCGGTTGTTTCTATCTTGTGATAATAATGGAGCCATTGCACAAAGCTAAGGAACCCGAGATCTCACCAACGATCCAAGCATATACTTTAAAGGTACCATCTCATCCGTAAAATCATTGATAGAGGAGATGTACATATAGGAAGAGTGCTGACAGATGATAATGTTGCGAGATCCACTAACCAAGGCTTTGTCGCGTGAAGCTACGACGGTCACACTAGTTCCATAGGTATTAGATACATGAGTGATTTGCTTTTAAAGTGCAAGTGGGAGACTGTTAGAGTTTATGCCCTAGAGGCCAATTATTTGATATAATTGCTTAACGCTTTGATATTATATTTGATTGAATAAATATATGATTTTATTATGGTTTTATTTATCGCGTAATATAATTGTTAACATAATAAAATTCCTTAGAATAGTGATACAAATTATATAGTTTCAAGTATGTGACTTGAACATGAGATTATATATTACCATTAGTATCGGTGTTCTTAAATGTCCTTAATCGAGTATCATTGTTGATGGGACAACAATGATGCATTGAGACTAAGTATGTGGATCATTTGATGACCAAATCTCATTGGTCATAAATATATGAGATATTAAGTCAATGCATAGGTACATGTTAGAGAACGATGTCTTTCGGATGGACTCCACCATGAGAATTCTATATGGAGCATTATGCGAAGTGTCATTAGCAATTCTCATAGTGACAATGATGTAATGGTCCTCCAGACCTAAAAATCGCTATATTACTACGAGAATTTATGTTCTTTGATATCATCAAATGTCACCTTTAATAGGGTGGACTATAAAGGTGATTATTGGGTTCATCATTAATCGTGTGAGAAATATGAGTGATCTAGATGGAATTTAACCATCCTATATATTATGGGTGATATCCATAGGCCTCTTGATTGAGTAGGACTATGAAATGCATGGCCATGCTCAAATAGTGATTTGTTTCATATAGTCTACTCATTGATCAAGAAAACTCAGATTAAATTATGAAGAGTATGACACATTCCATGACTCGAGTTTAATCTAGGATATTAAGGTTAAAAGGATTAAATTACATTGAAACATTGGTCACAAAAAGGTTGCATCGAATCATCGATCTTATTATTACTTGAGTAGCAGTGATGCATTACTAGATGCCGCTCACAGTTTATAATTTTATAATATGATTTTAAAATTATTGTCAACGTAATAATAACCTATAGGGTCACACACATAGAACGTTATTTAAAAGGGAATTAATTTAAATTTTAAGGATTTAAATATATTAATATGATTAATAGTATTTAAATCATTTAATTTAAATTAAAAGGATAATTTGTATATATGTATATTAATTAAGTAAGACTTAATTAAGAGATATATATATATATAAATTCGGATTTTATAAAATTAGGTTTTGATTTGATTAATTCCTTTTAACTACTATATATATGATATATAAGCACTACTTAGGGATATATATCATAATTGAAAAACCCTAAATTAGCTCTTAGAAAGAGACTAGAGAGAAAAGCAGTTTCAAAATCCATTCCTTTTGGTGGCTAGTACTGCAAGTCCTTCTTATTGCGAGAATCGTTCGACTGTCGCATGTGAGTTAAATGAGGATACTAGTAGAGGCGCAATCGGTTTGTATCAAGCGTTGGAGATTCGAGTATGATCGGTTTCAAATTTCGCTTTTGTTTATATCCTGGTATAATTTCTAAACCTCTGAATTAATTAATTTTTCGCATGGATCCTGCTTTTAGGGTTTGAAAATTGCTTTAAAATTTTAATTTCATTTGTGCGTTCTCGCGTCGAAGTTCAATCAGTTTGTTCAATTGTTATGATTTCTTTGGGCAATTGAATACTCACACTTGCTTTAAATGAAAAACATTTTCAAATGACGATGTTAGAAGAACTTAAGGATCCGTATAGATAAAGTTGACGGTATCCGGATGAAGTGCCATTAGAGAATGTGAATGGCGAGAAGATCAAGTGAAGACTTGTAATGTAGAATGATAGAATTAAATCGTAGACTAGTTTAATGAGCGATTATGATGAATCCTTGGTGGTGGCGGATGAAAGTCACGTGTAAGATGTAAAGAATAATGTAATTATCATTATTTGTAATGAAAAGAGGTTCTAAGGTTTGAGAACACAGGATTTGAGAGTGTATGTTGTTATATTTTAGTATATAATGATATATGCAGAATGAATGATGTACTCGTGACGTACAAAATCCGGGTGTGAAGATAGACCGGATTTCGGGATGTTACATCACGAGTACATCCTTCATCCAACATACATCATTATATACTAAAATATAACAACATACACTCTCAAATCCCAAGTTCTGGAAACCTTATAACCTTTTTCATTATAAATAATAATAAATATATTATTCATTTCATCTTACAAGAGTGACTTTTATCCGCCACCAAGGATACATAATAGTTCATTAAACTAATCTATAATTCAATTTCATCTTTGTACATTAAAAGTCTTCACTTGATCTTCTCGCTCCTTCACATTCTGAATGACAATTCGTCTGGATACCGTCAGCTTGATCTTTACGAGATCCTTAAGTTCTGCTAACCTTGTTCGCTCAAAATTATTTTTCATTTAAAGCAAGTATGAGCATTCAATTGCCCAGCAAGTCATAACAGTTGAACAAACAACTTTACAATTAAAACATGTCTTTAGAACTTCTATAACCGAACAAAGGTTATGAAGCAGCTTGAATAATAGGAATAGTCTCGATTCCTATCATCTTAAAACATCAGTCATTTTCACTTTGAAATACTTTCATTCTTCTACCTTTTTCATACACATCCTATCTCGCTAGAATCATTAGCACAGACTTAATAATAACGGTTCATGTATAAACAGAACATACTTGTATTGAACAGCTCAATCACAGAACAATGCATATCATAGAAACACCTGAAGTGTTCAAATTTTGGCTCAAGTCCTTATCGCTCTACCACATTGTAAAAAATATCGCACATTCAAGATAGAGTATGTAACTTCTCAAGTACAACATCCGAGAAGTTTAAGAAACTAGCATTCATGTAATATGAATGAAGTTAGGAAACTTGCCTTACGCCTACTACGATTTTTATTTGAACTGCTCATTTCAATTCCTATATAACACATAAGGAGAAAACATAAACACCAATTAGTCATATATTGAACTTACGCATTGGTTTACTTAACTTTACTTCTTAGGGTTTGCGTTCTTGCAATATAAGTTTACGCGACTAACTTCCTTTACCAATTTACGGCTTTATGACATACGGAGATGTCTTACTCACGTTCATCATCTTTGATGATTTATATTCTTATCTTATTCGAACCATTAAACTTAATGTTCGTTAAATCAATTTCTTATTCTTTACGGCTTTCTAGCGACTAAATGGCATACCTTAGGATTCATTCCTTATCGACTCACATTCAGCTTTCATTAATCTTATTTCCGTTTATTACGGCTTTCTTGATAATTCATATCTTATTAATACTTTCATTATCCATTATATGAACCCCATGTTCATTACCCTCGTCGCTCAACCTCTAAGGAATAACAACCATAGCAATCCCTCACGTCCATTCTTCGTGACTACGGTCCCCGGATATAGGTTACGTAACCCGCGTTTATACTCTTTGTCATTTAATCTCGCTTAATCTTTACGTTCAACCTTTAATAAAGGTTTAAGTCATTTGCTTATGTTTTATTTTAGGTGAACTCTATGTTCATATTTCTTTCTTTCACATCCCCCAGTAATTGAACATTTAAAATCTCATTATTGGACCTTATTTTCTTGCCATCGGCACACACAAGTTCTTCTTCTTTATCTCTCTACTGTGCATGAGTTCGCATTCATTTGCCATTCGCGGCATCCGCCGCCACTCTACAAGGCATGATTGCATGCGGCGGCCAAGCCCTAACCCTAGAAATTTTCTCTAAGTGTTAAATCAATTTTGAGATGCTTACTTCGCGATCTCATAACTCCTTCGTTACAACTCCTAACGAGGTCATTCCAAAGCCATTCTCTTCCTTATCTTACGTAATTTAATACCCATCAAGCAGAAATTCAATATAAATCTGTTAACGTGCCATTCGATTGGCTTGATTTTCACCGTTTCTTCAATTTACGTTTTTAACGCTCTTCGTTCGTTCGTCCGTAATTCGGTCATCCGAACTCAGAACTCACTCGTTCTTGAGTCCACGACTCACATTTTCTATGTTCTCTTACTTTTTTATGAAACCCTACCCACTCGGGTTCATTTACTAACTTTCTAATTCTCGTTTGACTTTTACAAAATTTTTGCCATAACTTCGTTATAGCTAAGTTTTAATCCGTTCTTCATGAACGTTTCTACCGTTCCTAACCAAGCAATATGCAACCATCTTATACACGATGGTTTTAAACTTGTCCATCAACAACAATTATCCTACGATGGTTTTAAATTTGTTCATCAACAACGTTCTTCGCGTGTTCTTCGTTCGTTCTTCGTTTTAATCGATATTTTGGATTATGATTTCACTTGTTATTGGAATTTGATGTTATAGAACACCATTCCTTACTTATTTCACCTACTTATTCATATAATCCACTCGGATCGTTCAAATTTGCTACGAATCTTATACTTCCTTAAAAAATTTATAAACTAAATTTCTAAGTTCTTATTTCTTCTTTTCTCATGATTTCAACCATATGAAATCATTTCTAACATACTCTTCTCTCTATTCTCATTAATCTATGTTTTAAATATATTAAACTTAAAGAAAATATTAGAAGAAACTAGGTTTTAGATTACCTCTTCTTATTATTTTTCTCCCGCTAGACAAAGCCGGCGATTTGCAAGCTTTTCTATTTCACGAACACTTTCGATCCGATCATTCATGCTCAAACTCTTCCTTCTCCTCCCCATTCGACTTCTCTCTCTCTCTCAAGTGTGGGATTTTCAAAATCCTCAAAATAAACAAATGAGCTTCCTATTTATAGAAAATCAAAGCTAAGGGCATTTTAGTCATTTTGCCCCCTAACCTCCTTACTATTCATGGCTTAAGGACTAAGTTAACTTACTCCTTAAGTTTACTTAACACTTAAGTCTACTTAGCCTTTAAGTTTGCTTAACTCTTAAGTTTACTTAACACTTAAGTTTATTACTTCCATCTCCTTAGTTAACCTCCTTACTATTCACGAAACTTAGCTTCGTAAGTTTCAGTGAGTTAAATCTTTGGGTTTTCGTCAAGCGCTTTTAAAAACTGCGATTCTCGGAACTCACTTTACCTAACCCTTAGGTTTTGAGTCCGCAGGCGAAAACTTCGTTTTTGCCATAACTGAAATATTATTGAATATTCCATCACGTCTCAACATTTTACGTAATCAATAACTTCTCGGAATTTCAAAATAAATCACCGAGCAGAAACGGATGAATAGTGCCTATTTCGTCTTTTTCCCCAAAAAATATTTTGTTTCCGAAAAACATTTATTTTCGTCTTGAAAATTCTTATTCGCTCAGACTAGCTCTTAGTCAGAATACTCCCGGTTTATAAGAATTCATTTTATTAATAACTAATTCTTTAAACCTAAATTCTGGATAATCCAAAATTCTGGGTTGTTATAGAGACTCAGCTTAATAAATAATCCACATCATCCCTGCACTACGGCCAAGGATATTCATTAGTATCACGACCACAAATTATCCATGCACTACGGGCCAAGGATATTCGTGTATTCATCAATGGTCATGATCATGCCAACAACTGTCCATCAATGCACTACGGGCCAATGAAGACTTTTACCACATCATTTATAACATTACGGTCATGATTATACCGAATAATCCCTAATCATAATCATAACAATTCCATCTATGCACTACAGGCCACAAATTACTTTCAACATAATATAAACATGAGGATGATGACAATGATATAAGAATTCAATTAAACAAGTTCAAGAATTAATTTATCCAGGAACCAATAACGTCCAAATTGTCAACATAATACTTCTCTGTGGAGTAAAATTCAAGAATGCTCAGAAGAATATTTCCATGAAAATATACTGGATGAAGCGCAAATATCAAGGATATTCCACTAATTTCATGGAGTTAGAAGTCAAAACTTTAACCAACTGAGTAAAATAAAGAATGGAATAATAAAAGAAATCACCAGGCATGCGATAGACCGCACAGACAGGTTATTCCAACAGAATAATTAATAACGGAATCAGGTCATGCGTAAACGCACAGACAGGATATTCCAACAGAATAATAAATAACGGAACCAGGTCATGCGTAAACGTACAGACATGATATTCCAACAGAATAATAAATAATAGAACCAGGTCATACGTAGACGCACAGACAGGATATTCCAACATAATATTAAACAATGGAACTAGGTCATGCGTAAACGCACAGACAGGATGTTCCAACAGAATAATAAAGAATGGAATAACAGAAGAATTTCACCAAGTATAAGGTATCCCGCGTATACAGGTTATTCCAACAGAATAATAAATAATGGAATAACAGAAGTTCTCTTCACGAATAAGAAAGAAAGAATACCCCTTACTAGTACAATAAATAATATCTCTTACCGTAAAGAAGAGTATTCCGACTGGTAGGGCGAGGATATTCTTGAAGAAACTTGTACTACGCTCAAAGCTTCTTAAAACTCTAAAGAAATACGCTCAAGATTATAGAAGAATTCTCTGAACTTCTGGTGTGATTTTCAATTCTAACTAAGCATCCTATTTATAGGAAAATAGAAAGGATACTATCGCACTATGCAATAAAATATAATATATTCTAAATATATATATATATATATATATATATATATTATTTAAAATCTAATAAAACAAATAAGTTTATAAAAGTATTTTGTTTTATATAAAAAGATTTTACTATGCAAAACACTATGCAGGCACTATGCAACACTATGCATAATAAAATATAATATATTTTAATTATTGTCTAATAAAACAAATAACTTTATAAAATTATTATGTTTTATATAAAAAGATTTTACTACGCAAAACACTACTATGCATAATAGAATATTATATATTCTATTTATAATCTAATAAAACGTAATAACTTTATAAAAGTATTCATTTTATATAAAAGCTTTTCTATTTTATTACATTAATAATACTAATAAAACAAAATTTATCATCATTATTATAATTCACAATATTAATCGACTGTGTCGCTCCTCGAGAAAGAGGGGGCTTTCCAATAAGGATTTCTCCCCATTGGCGCGCAATTAGGTGACCAAACCTCTCCTTGATAGAACTTCTAGACATCGTTAAAATTGCAAATAATAATATTAATAACTTTGTCATCTCAATTATTGATTATAAAATATTGACAATAATTGAATCAAATAACGTGAGATACTATGCAAGCAATTATCGTAATAATAATTGAACAAAACCGAGTGACTTCTCACGAAGCATCAATAATCAATATCGTGTGCTACTATGCAACTAATGCCAGACATCGTATTTACTTTTAACAAGGGTGTTTCAACAGTTAACGGTAAAACTTCCGCCATTATTTTCATAAAGTATTTTGTCGTTTTTTCAATCCGAATAATAATTCCGTTAATAGGTCCACTAATGATTGTGTCGTTGTATTTAATATTCCCCGTTAAAACGAATATTCCCAGACCAATGAATATTATATAACAACTTTACGTACTTTGCAAAATTTATAAATATTACCCATAACTATAACATTATATCAAATTCATTCCATAATATTCAAAAATGATATTTATAGAAAATTCATCTTTATTCATAAAAGTTGGAGTCTTACACTATCCTTTTAGTAGTTTATCAATTTGACTTTGATTCGACTCCTTTTACCAATTATTTTTGCTTGGGAGATGTTTTCTATATATTGATTTTTAGGTCACCCAAATATAATAAATTAATATATAATGGTAAGGGGATCCTACTTTTTAGCCAACGAGGAATTCTCATAAATAGAATTTCCTTATAGCCAATCTAGGATGACGATGCCGAGAGGTGTGAGGATGACGAATAGGGGGGTGATGGTGATAATTTTCAAACAAGGAAGCAGCATTGTTAATTCCCGCTTCGATTATAGTGATAGATAGTTGTTGCTAGTTATACCTAATTATATTGTCAATTGTAATTAGCCTTATTTATGTTGTACATCATTGTTGATTATGGTTTTAGTTTAACTTATGTTTGTTATACATTATAATTTTGTTTATATTTGTTTTCTTTCTTAGCTTAGCTACTGTTAAAGTTGAAACAACTATTTATGTGTTATTTAGAGGATTAGTCAGGTATGAGGTGTAAAAAGGTAGTTACATTTATATGTATGTGTTATTATTGGAAATTGTTTGGAGGATTAATGTGTATGTTGGTCATTGCGATTTTATTTATTGTTGGGAAAAACTGGTTGAAAACAGGTACATGTAAAGGTACAAACTTGGGTTCAAAAACCTGAAAATTGTAAAAATGAAAAAAAAAATTAAAAAAATTTTTCCGATGGAATAAGCTAATTTCGGCGGAATTTTCGTCGAAAATAATCTTTCCAAAATCAATTTAAAACCAACACGTGGCAAGATATTTTTGACTAAAAATTTCATCGAAATTATATTCCGTTGAAACTACCTTAATGTCAACAGAAATTTCATCGGACCTTATTTCGTGGGAATAATGCTATTTTCGACGAAATTCTCGACAGGCTTATCCTGACCGACTTATACTCGACTAAATTTTTGACTGAATATTCCATTTCTGACATAATATTCCGTTGAAAATAAATTTTTTTTCTTGTAGTGTATGTAAATAAAAAAAATGTTCTACAAAAAACAACAGTACAAAATAACATAATTTTTTAAACTTTGTCATCATAATTTAATTATTATATCGTCGCTTTAAAACTTACAAATTACTAATTTATAGGTAAATATAAAATAAAGAAATATCTTTAACCTTTGGAAATTTTATAAATGGGATTAATTTTATAGAACGGAAGTACTAATATATAACTTAAACTTGAGCCATCTTCTACACGTTGACCGCAAAGGGCAATGGATTAGCGCATTTAACTTTGGATCAAAAGGTCTTGGATTTGACTCTCACTGTCATCTTCCTTAATATTTTTTGTTTTATTTTTTTTGGTGGCTAATTGGTAAATGGTTTTACTGAGAAAGCTTATTTTCCTGCTTTTTTGTGGCTACTGAGAAAGCGTGTTAGGTGTTTAAATCAATGCCTGAACAAAATGTGATCTTCAAAATCTGTGGCGACTTATAGTTAATACTCGGCATCTGTTTGATGGAATGCCTGAGAGTAATATGCATTTTAGAATTCGTTTATTTTTAGGTATTGTGTGAGCTTCTTGATTGAATGAAAGGTGGAATTCTGTTTCTTGCATGGTTACGCTTTTGGTTATTTGCAAAATTAAGAATATGGAGAAAGTATGGAGTTTGTTTTCTAGAGATTTGAAGGGACTGAGTTGAGGCCAAGCTTGTCACTGCATTGTCAGCAATTTCAAGGTTTGGGCAATTTTGTTTTTATTGAAAAATATGGTTCCTCTCTACTACACATTTCAATCATTTTCACGCAATAACAATTGACAAGAGCCAAATTTTAACCGTGGGTGTAGGGGTTGATTGCTATACCCGGGGATTGGCCCCTAGTTTATCTCTCTCTCCCCCCCACCCACCCACCCACCCACCCCAGCCCTGAGAAAGAAAGAGGTTCTGTCAAATTTTCATTGTGAGAGTAGTAAAAATCAGTACATTCCATTTCGAAATCTCTCTTCTTCTATAATAGGGAATGTGTATTCTAGGGGTCCAAAAATTTATGAAAGTGAGATGAAATACCAGCAAGACGTTGCAGTTGGCACAGAGGTAGTTTTCTGGGTCTTTGAAGTAGGGCCACATATATTGCAAAACTTTAGGAGACGGGATGAAAATACTTTTGTTAGAAGAGATGATAGACTTGATACAGATACAGTTACTTATCACCCACCTTAGAATAGATTTGATTTGAAGGAGGGTGAAGAATGATTGAACATTCATGGGCTACTATGAACGTAACCTTTTTGCAGTGTTGTAGATTGGATTAAGAAACTTTGTTGTAAAATCTTATTCCTGAACATGCATTGGAACTGTTAACAAGCTTCACAGATGAAGACCCAGTCCAAGCCATTCTAGTTTCACTTTTACCTCGTGACAATGTTGGGGCTATTGAGACTTGGCAGATACTGAAGTAGTTAGTATGAAGTTTATTTTGAGGTAAGTTGGTCAATTGACCAATAGAATACTGATACACAGACGAGGTTATATGTGTGTCAATATTCTATTGGTCAATTAACTAACTTATAAAAAAAATAACTCCATGCTAACCGGATCCGATAGATACACTACCCTTTTTTTTAAATCTTATGATAATAAATTTATGTCAATAACAAATATCAACATTGGATACATGAGTTGTGAGAGAAATTTGAAAAGTTCACATTAATTACAATCCAACTTCGTTATGAAATCAATCAACATATAAATCTCTTTCCCCCTCTTTTATAACGCCATTACTTTGGAGCAATACTATAGTCCAAATGAATATTTAATTAAAACATCAATTATATAATCAATAAGTCAAGCCTCACAATAAAGAGACAACAAAACTTCATTACGAAGGAAGTAAATCCCACAATAAAGAGAAAAATAGAACCTAAAACCATTATGGGCATCAGTCTTAACCATCAGACAAAAAAACCTAATTAACAGGCAAATTCACACGATTGCAATTAAACATGGGTACTGTTCGGGAACGTTTTACCGACCTTCATATAGGCCGAAGGCCTGATAATAGAAGGGGTTTATAAGCTCGATGGGCCGAATCCGAGTCCCCTGGGCCGGATTATTATTCTGGCGTATGATGTTCGGGGTCGGGCTTTCGAGTTCTTTGGGCCGAAGCCCATACCAGATTATGAGATCGGTTGGATGGGCATGTACAGTGGGGTAGCCCACGTATGAAATCCAGTGTAATATGGAGTATAAATGGTTAAGGACTTTGGTCCTAATCAGATTTGAATAAGAAAACTCCAAAGGTAGTATTTGAATTGGATTCTACTTACACCTTTTAAGGAGATTGTGTTGGACCCAAATATAGGTAACTACCATATTTAGGAGTCCTAATCCGACTCGGAGAGGGAATCTATGGAAGTGAGAATGGCTATAAATATAAGGCTTGACTACAATTAAGAGGTAATACATCTTTGAGCACTAAATACTTAGTCTCCATTGTTGAACCTTGTGAACGGCCTGTACTTATTCTCACACCGGAGCTATCCCCAGGCGGCACAAGCCGTCAAGCTTCGTGTGTGATCTGTTATTGTGCAGGTTCAAGCGCGTGGATTCTGTGATTGGACGCGCCGGCGAAACTTGGCGTTAAGATTGGCGCTAGAAGGAGGACCTTAGTGCTTTTACAATCACAATCAACTTTTTCGGTAGCAGGCCATGGCAAGCAGGGAGAATAGTGCCTCTGCCCAGGAGAAGGCGCACCCACCAAACCACCTAGGTGAGGGGGTCGGTGAAAGACAGACTGGGTTCCCGAATTCAGGAGGGTCAGGAAGAACCGGCCCCTTCCCTCCGGCGTAAACTCTTCCATGACAGCCAATACATGCCCAATCAGGTTAGTCATGCCGATGAAAACCACTCGCGGGCACATGAGGGGCAAGGAAGAGACCGAGGTGAAGGCAGCCGAGACCAGCGGGAGTTTATTCTGAAGAAGAAAATGCAGCAAAACAAAGACATCATGATGGCCTTACGTCTTCAGCAGGAAGAGCTCGAGGAGCAGATGGCGAAAATGGTTGGAGAACAGGAAGCATCCTCAAATAGGCGTAAGCATCGGAGCTGATCCCGGTCACCTCGATGGGGAGAGGTGGAAAGAGAAAGAGTGGGCTCAGAAGCCGCTCTCGAGAAGGCAGAAGCCGAAGAAGGAGCCGTTCAGTAGATCAGAAATCAGAACATTCGGGCAGATCAGGGCAGAGGAGGAGGGTAGCGTCTCCAGAATACGAGAGGGACAGACACAGATTGTCCCCTCATAAATAGGAGTCCGACCCCCTGGCTTGAAGGGTTGCGGAGTTGGAGAAATTATTGGCGGCAAAGAGCTCGATGGGAACACCTTCGGCTTGCTTAGGCTCACCCTTTTCGCCCGAAATAAACTATGTCACTGCCGACCCTAAGAAAAAGATGCCCCCAATGGAGACGTATGACGGGCTAGGACAATCAGACGCTGCTAAGTGCCACATGTTTGCAACAACCTTAAAGAAGAGTGCCCGAGAATGGATGGGGACCTTAGCAGCAAGGTTAATTAATTCATGGAGCGACCTTCGGGAAAAATTTCATGTAAGATTTGGAAGTAACAGGAGAAGAGGAAAGATCACGGCTTCCCTCATGCAGGTGAGACAGAGGTCGGATGAAAGCCTAGGTTAGTATGTCAAGAGATTTCGGGAGGCTGTGGGCTCGGTAGCAGAATTGAATTCCCCGTAAGCCTTGGGATTTTTCACGACTGGTCTGGATATAGGGAGGTCGAAGAAGCTGATGAAGGATCTGGTGATCAACCCTCCGACAGATTTGACAGAAGCCTTTTATCGAGCCGAAGGGTTCATAGCGATAGAAGAGGCTATGGGAAATTTCAAACCGCATTCCCAATCTTATGAGAAGTCTAAAGATCGAAACAAGTAGGTTTATCAGCGGTCAGACAATCAGGGGAGGTCGGATAGCTCCGGAAGAAAAAGCTATAACGGTGGGGGTTCGGGAAGCGGCCGACCACCTTTTCCGAGCAGAAATGTCAATAAAGTTTACACCGCCCTCAACACAGATTGGGCGAAGATATTGGAGGAGATGTGGAATAAGTAGTTATTCGAGCCATGTTCTACACATCCGAAGCCCAGGAAGAGAGGTCGGGATAAATATTGTGAATACCATCAAAGTCGCGGGCACACAACAGAGATGTGCAATGATCTGAAGGATTTGATAGAAAAGAACGTCCAGAATGGCCAACTAGTTCAGTATGTGGTTGGTCGGGAGATTTCTGAGGCGCCCAAGGAGGAAAGCAGAGGGTCGGCTCGAGATACACAGCCAAAACCTAACCCACCACCCCGAGGCGTGATCGACGTAATTTTAGGCGGTTCGGTAAGGCGTGTGACTGGGAAAAAGAGAAGTGGACATCTCGAGGCCATGTTGTCAGCAGCAGGTTCTTCGCCAAGAAAGGATCAGGCTTACTCGGGAATATCCATCTCTTTCTCAGAAGAAGACTATCCTACAGATCCTATAGACCCACACGATGGGGCATTGGTAATAACTGCTCAAGTCGGGTCGGTGGACGTGAAGAGGATGATGATCGACAATGGGTCCTCGGTCGACATACTGTACACCCACGCTTACCATAAATTGGATCTAGAAGGAAAGAAAATGGAGTTGGGTGGAGAAGGCCCATTGTATGGTTTCAGTGGGGACCCGGTGCATGTATCAGGCACCATTGAATGCCGGTCGAGTTAAAGCAAGACGACTCCTACCGAGGAAGAGATAATGGTCAAATTTTTTGTGGTACAGGTAGATTCGACGATACAATATTTATCTTTGGGAAGGCCGATACCACTAGCGACCATGCAAGCCGTTACATCCATACCCCACTTTAAGATCAAGTTTCCGACACCGAACGGGATAGGGGAGGTAAAAGGGGATCTTGATATTTCTCGAAGGTGCTATCGGAACAAATTAATTTCTTCGGGGGTCGGGGTTAGCAAACAGAAGCAGACAATGGCCATTGAAATAGAGCCTTTCACTGAAAGTAGCACCGAACCGCTTGCCCTGCCTGCCGAAGAGACAGAGGATGTAGAATTGGTCCAGGGAAACATATAAAATTGATCAAGATTGGATCAGGATTGATGGAACCATTCCGAATAGGGTTGATAAATCTCCTTCGGGTTTATGCCGACATCTTTGCATGGGAACCTAGTGACATGCCCGGAATAAGTGAGTCAGTGGCATTACACAGGTTGCATGTAGACCCGAAGAAGAAGCCAGTTATATAAAAAAGAAGGATTTTTGCTCCAGAAAGGCAGAAGATTATAGACGAAGAGATTGCCAAACTACTGGAAGCAGAATTCATTTTCGAGATCGACTACCCCGAGTGGTTGGCCAATGTCGTATTGGTTCAGAAGTAGAACAGGAAATGGAGGCTATGTATCGATTATACGAACCTGAATAGGGCGTGCCCGAAAGATTTCTACCCCTTGCCCAACATCGACTAGCTGATTGACGCCACTTCGGGATATGGCATGCTGAGTTTTATGGATACTTTCTCGGGATACCATCAGATCGCGATGAGTAAGGAGGAAATCCCAAAGACTAGTTTCATCACACATCGGGCAATATATGCTTATCGAAAAATGACATTCGGATTATTGAACGCCGGGGCAACATATCAGCGAATGATGAATTTTGTGTTCACAAAACAGTTAGGCTGGAGTATGGAGGTATACGTGGACGACATGATTCTGAAAAGCATGTCCGTCCGGGATCATTTGGAAGAGCTGGAAGGCTTCTTTGAAAAGGTCAGAAGGCACAAGCTGCAGTTGAATCCGACTAAGTGTACTTTCGGTTTGGGATCAGGTAAATTCTTGGGGTATTTGGTCAGTAAAAGGGGCATTGAAGTAAATCCAGAGATTATCCAGGAGATCCTAGACATGAAATCTCCGAAGACGTACAAAGATATGCAAAGGTTGACAAGTCAAATTGCGGCTCTTCAGAGATTCGTATCGAGATCAGCTGAAAGGTGTCTGCCATTGTTTGACACTCTCAAAGGGCCCAAGAATGAGTTTTCAATAGACTTCAGAGTGTGAAGATGCGTTCTAAGGGATTAAAAGAAATATTTGATTAAGCATACAGAGATACTGGACAGCTTCTAAAGAACAAGGCTAAAGTGATTAAGCATTGGGTCAGTCCATTAATGATAAGTGAACGGGAGATCACAAGGAGAAAGCGAGCTGGACACGCCACAAATCTGAAGTGTCTTGCTATTCAGAAGGGGCCAAAACAAAGAAGTCAAGTCATCAGTATCTGAGAACTATTAAGGAAAATAGAAGTGTTGAAGCACTGCACAAGAGAAGGAAGAGGTGTTCTACTTTGAAGATTCAATCAACACTCTTCAAGATCATAGTGTTGTCTCTACCAGACAACAAAACACTACGATCAGGTCCATGAAGACATGCATCATAATCGTAGAGTACAAATGGCTAAAGATTGAAGCATTGGCAACGGTTCAATCTGAAGGTTGATATTTGCACAAAAGTTTATTGAGAGCATCGATGCAAAAGGACAACCTCTGATCGAGAAATCAGAAGGAGGAAATAAAGTTTTCGACCTTCCCAAGACATTAAAGTGACATCTATGATGGGGTAGGTGAAACAGTAGATTGCAGTGTCAGAAAAGTAAGACATGTCACATCTGCAGTCTACACCAAATAACTCGAGATCTGCGAAGCATTTCAAGGAGCTTCTAACGGCTACTTCTCAACGGGAAGTTTGGGAAGGAGTATAAATAAGCCAGAGCTTCAACGATCAAGAGTTGCTGATGATTGCAATATTGCAGAATCGTTGAGTTGGTTAAAATGCTAACGTTGACTCTACGAGTTCCACCTGAGCTCAAACAGAACAAGTCTCAGTGACAGTGAGACTGCGAAGGTGGAAGTGAAGCAACTTTGAAGATGGACTTGAACAGATCAAAGCTTCACTCAACAAAGATAAGAATGCCCACCGAATTGGCATCTAAGCTGAGAGCCGAGAAGGACAAGAAGTTAGCATTCAGAAGAGTGGCAAAGCACAAGACAGATCCTAAGAGCCACTCTACGATTCACCATGAACCCAAAGCTGAAGCAGAGCAAGTGCAGAACCATGTCTGCCAACAAGTTGAGAAGGGTTCAGGAAATGGTGATGGTGCACAATTGACAATATACAAAGATGAGCAGAACGGAAGAAGATCAGCTGCACCAAAGATGATGTGGTCCAGTTTCAAAGTAGAATGCAAAGAGGACCACACCAAGCTGCTAAGTACAAAATATGATCAAGCTAAAAGACATCTTAGCAGCTCAGCACCAACAACAACAAGAAGAAGCCAAGGCCTGAGGGGTCCTTGTCTGGAGGGACTAAATGAAGTTCTAAGCCTGCTGGGCTTGAAGAGTTCCTAATGAACTAGAGGAGTTTCAAGGCTGTTGGCCTTGAAGAGTTCTTAGTGAACTGAAGTCCCAAGGCTGCTGGCCTTGAAGGAATCTTAGTGATTCAGGGTGCTGCCCTTCCTTAGTGGAAATCCTGCTAGTTGAAAGAAGAAGAGTGGATTAGGAGCTTGAGTCTCTGAACCACTTAAAACCCCTTGTGTCTTTTACCTACTGTCATTTACATTATTTCTATTAACTGCAATAACTGATATGTATGTTTTACTTGCTTACCATTGAACTAACTCTATAAACAATGTATGTATGATTATGAATATATCAATGAAGGGGATCTTTTACTTATTCCGTTGTGCTTGAAAAGATTCTTATGTTTGTCATATGCTAAATTATGAGCAATAAAAAATAAACCAAAAAAGTATTTGAAATTAAAAGGATCTATTCAACCCCCCCCCCCCCCTTCTAGATCTATTGTGCCTACTGCGAACTAACAGGTGTACTTAGAGGTGTTCGAATAACCAAACATTCCGAAGGCGGATGTGTTAGCCCTGGATCGACTCGATTGCTGGCTTACACCATACATAACGTACTTACTTGGCTGAGGGGGTGTTACCTTCGGATCGCGTGTTGGCAAGAAAGATCAAGCACATGAATTCAAATTTTATTCTTATTGATGGAGATCTATACCGGAGGGCCTTTAGCTCCCCACTGCTCAAATGCTTGATCCCATCGGAAGTAGATTACACGCTCCGGGAAGTACATGAAGGAATTTTTGGGGATCACATGGGAGCTAAGTCACTGACACACAAGATTCTGAGGCAAGGATACTATTGGCCGACCATCTATCAGGAAGCCAAAGACTTTGTCAAAAAATGTCCCAAATGCCAACTAAACGGTACCATCCCCCATCAGCCCCACGAAGAGTTGTGTTCAGTCTTATCCCCGATTCCATTTGTCGTATGGGGAATCGACATCATGGGTCCTCTGTCGAAGGCCAAGGGGAAAGTATGTTTTGTGATTGTGGCCATTGACTACATAACCAAGTGGGTCGAAGCCAAACCGCTACAGAAGATCACCACACAAGAATGTTTGAAGTTTTTTAAGGAGGGGGTTGTTTATCGATTCGGTATCCCGATGGCAGTGGTCTCGGACAACGGCCGACAATTTGTGGGGTCAAAGTTTGAAGCTTTTCTGAAAGAATTGGAAATTCAGCACCAAAAGACTTCAGTTGCCCACCCTCAGTCGAACAGTCAAGTAGAAGTCACTAACCGAACCCTGCTTGATGGAATTAAAAGGTGACTGGACGAACTAAAGTGTCGGTGGCCAGAAGAACTACTCAGTGTCTTGTGGGCTTACCGAACTACTCCGAGAACAACAACCGGAGATTCACCGTTTCGTTTGGCATATGGGACCGATGCCCTCATACCTGTTGAGATCGGATCTTGTGACAACCCGAGAAATTAAAAAATTATGAAAATCTTAAATGATTGATTTAAGGTCAAATATTTGACCTAGACAGAGAATAAGTGTATGTGTATGATGTTTTCAGAAAGGAATTTTGAGGATTTAAAATTTCTTTTAGTGAATTATTCAGGATTAAGGGTATATGAATATATGTTCAGGATTACGGTATCATGTGTACAGAATGTGGTTAAGGGTCAAGTGTTGACCAGATAAATTATATCTGTGTCAAACCCTAATATTATTTAGAACGTCAACGTTAGGATAGAAAATTATAACGATTTATAAGAAACCACAGAAATCGGTTACGGAAACCCCTAATTTTGATTAGAAAATCCAAACCCTAATTTGGTATTTGAAAACTCTAATCAGAAATTATCGGATAAGTAATGCTTAAGTGCTATTAATTATAATATTAATTAGGGTAAAACTTAATTAAATTAGCAAACCCTAATTTTAAATTATTGGAACCCTAATTGTTCTATCAGGAACCCTAATGTATAGTTATGGGATTTTAATTGCAAAAATCTAAAGTGCTAAACCCTAAGGGTTGTAGCTAATGTCTAGAATGCCCTTGAGGTTGAAAGTGAGAAGTCTAAATTACCCTTGTGCATTATTAAAGGTAGTAATCAATTATTGGTATAGAAATTACCATTTTACCCTTTTGTCTTATTTGTGAATTATTAGAAGCAATCTTGCAAATCTAGCAAGTCTAATTGGGTTAAGGAAATAAATGTGCATGAGTAAGGATTTATGTTATAATTGAGGAAATGAAAACCCTAATTAAATTATTTGGGTTGGATAAGAATTTAAGGTATTGGACTATGTATATTTTATAGCCCAAGTGTTTGCCCAATGAAATTGGTTAGAGGCCCAATCAATACATTAAAGGAATGGCCCAAATATTTTTATTATTAAGCCCAAAAGATTTAAGAGTGGCCCAAATTTGGAGCCCAATGAAGGAAGGACATGATGGACATTTGGTAATATTAAAAGTGTTGGACTATGATTGATTTACATGGCCCAAAAAATTAAATTTTATGTCCAATAGATAAATTTGGAAAGCCCAAAACATTATAGGAAAAGCCCATTTTTTAGCCCAATGGGAGAGGGCATTATAGTCATGTGATATATTGAATATTACATAAAATAAAAATCAATTTGGACAATCTAAGGCCACATGGCGGTGGGTGAAAGAGAAGGAAAAGGAGGGAATGAATTTAATGATTACCTACTTTGGTTGGTGAACAACTACTAACCACTCCTCTTATGTGTCAATTTGTTATTTTGCCAACATGTTTGTTCTTTCTTGCAAGCAATCCTTTGGCAATTGACTAAGGGAGAAAGAGAGAATTGATAAGGCACATGGTAGGATGAAACAAAGAGAGAAGAAGAGAAGTGGGTTTGGGTAATTAAAACCACACTTCATAAAAATCTATCTTATTTTTTTGTCTTTCATCACTTTTATTATTCTTGCAATGAGAGAGAAAAAGAAAGAGAGAGTGAGTGGGGAGATGATTATTAGATATACAATTATATCTATACATTTTTACAAAGTCACAAAAGCTATTTCTCTCTCATATTATTATTTCCAAGTTAGCTAGCAAAATAAAATCATGAGAGAGAGGGAGAGGTGGTGTTGAGCCACTCCCATGGAGGGGAAGAGAGGGTCCTTGGATGTCCAATAATTTAATCTCCTACTTTGGAAAGCAAAGAAAGAGGCCACCAAAAGCTAGAGGATTATAACTAAAGGTATGAAAATTTCCTAAACTCAAAACTCTAGTTAGTTTATGTGTTTTGTTATGGTTGTTTTAGACCAAGTGTTGAACTTATGATTTTGAACCATATGAGGAAGGTCTACATAATATATGATATTTTATGGTTAGATCTTGCCATTTTTAAAGGTTGATGAGCTTGAACAAAGAAGAAGAACCAAAACAGTTTTTTTAAATGAATTGGTAACTGCTGCCCTAAACAGAAAATTCCGGATTTGTTTGGATGGTCTAAAAATTCTGGACTTTTGATATGTTGTAGTACACTAAATAAGCTTTCCATAGACTCGGAGCGGACTAATTGGACTCGGATGAAGTAGTTATGGCGTTCGGAAGAAGCATAATCAAAACTACGAAAACAAAATTTTTGGAGAAACCAAGCATGATATGGAAATGACCTTATCTCTCATTCTACTTTGAATTTTTGAGTGTGGTCAATTTTTGGAGCTAGATATATGTGTTAAGGATAAAACCCCTTTGGAATCACTCAATTTGGTTGAAAAATGAGCAAGTTATGGAATTTCTCTCAAACTACTCAAAGGTAAGAAAAACTGTTAGAGCAACAGTTTTTAATAGCCACTTCCGGGCTAATTTCTGAGAGCTTAACATGTCCAAATATGGATTGTGATAGATGAAAATTGTAGATCGGAAGATCTGAATCAACAACAAAATTGACGGATCATTAATCGGAGTTATAGATCTCATTTTATTTAAGATTTAGTAAAGGACTCCAAAACTGTTTTTGACAAAAAGTAAGCTGCTAATATTTTGTGAGGGCTGTTTCGGTAATTTAATTTATGAAATAAATTCCGGCCTTTTGGGAAATGAAAATATATGGTATTAAGTACCTTGTGTCCAAAAATGAGCTAATTCGACTTAAAATGGCCCGAGTTATGACCATTTCAATTTTGTGATTTTTAAATGCAAAACGGCTATAACTTAGGAGTTCTATAACTCAGATTGCCACGAAATTTAAAGCGGAGACTCACGATAACATGTGTAAGATTGTGTGGAAGATGAGAATTTCTGGAGTTAAGCACAAGGTAGCTAATTTCTTAAGGAATTAACTAGAAATGATTTTTGAAAAATACTAAAGGAACTTGGAAAATTATGAAAAAATAGAATTAATGCTTTAAAAATCATATAAAAATGATTTAAGTGTTATAAAAATATTTTGAGTTATAAAATATAACTTTTGATATTTTGTCATGAAAATATTAATATTTTAATATTTATAGCAATTATCGGATAATGAATTTGATTGTTTAAAAATCATAGAAATATGATTTTTAAGTATTAAAATACTTTGTGATGTTATAATTATATTATAATATTTTGTTATGATTTTCATTGATATTTGGTATTAAATTAATATTAATGATCAAGGAATAATGTGGTATTTATATTAATATCGAGTTATTGGTTTATGTTTTTAATTACTTTAAAAACATTTAAAGGAAATAATAAAGTATTGAAAATACTTTGAGATATTAAATATGTTATAATATTATGACATGTGTTTCATTAATGTTTATTATTAAATAAATATTAATGATATTAGAAATATTGTGGTATTTAATTCATTTAAATCTGGTATTAATGATTGAAAAATGTTGTTAAATGATATTAATTATACGAAAATTTTTGCAAGTTTATGAAAAAGGTTTTGACTGATACTATGATTGGTTAGTGTTTAGACAGAGTTTAATGGAACTTAAACTCGATAATTATCCGATTAGACCGTCGGGATGATTGAATTGTGTCGGTTTCAACTCAGACTTAAATAATGCGATTTGATGCTAAATCTTATGTGTTGTATGGTGATAGGATTATGTGATAATGTGTTTAGGTTATTTTATCTTTGTGATGATATTATTCTAATATTTGGAGATTGGTATTATCTGTATTAGGTCTTCGGATAAAGCTAAGTTATTTTTCGTATCGGTAATCAACGGAATAAGCAAGTTTATTTTTCTTAACTCTACTAAGAGTGTTTCATTCAGATATGCTTATGGTTAATCGTTACTGATTGCCATGTAGAATTGTACTATGTACATCTTGTATGTATAAATCGGTATGAAAAAGGTGATCACCTTCATTACCAGTTGGTCGAGATATATATTGTTCATATTTAATACTTGTTCGATCGAAAGGTTTGTTCATGCTAATTTACAACTACATTGTGAATTATAGCGACTTATTATTGAGACTCTTTCAATCATGATATATCCTTAAATTGTATTTAAACTTGTTGGGCAACTTTCATGCTCACCCTTGTTATATCATGATAAAACATTGCGAGATAAAGGCGAATGCTTTGGATCTGAGGAAAGTTAAAAAGCAGATCCGACTTAGGAGTTAATATCGTGATTAGATTTATAATAGTCTTGTATGATGATAATATCATGTGTCGGATAAGTTATGAAATGTGTATAAGTTATGGTTACTCGACCTTGGGGATAGTGTATAATGTTTAATGTATAAACAATTTATGTTTATATCTTCCATATGATTATAGAAATAGCGAAGCCGGATCATGGTGATTGGGACCCGGATTCGAGCGCTACAGATCTCTCTACTCTTGAATTGACCAATATAAGGAGTTATACAATTATCATGGATTACGGTTAAATCTGGACCTTTTGGAGAAAGTTCGAGATTCAGCTCTAATAAGGTTGGAAATTTACCAGAAGTGAACAGTCCGACACTATAATCAGAAGGTGAAGCAGAGGAGATTTGGTCCTTCGGGAGTCGGAGGCATCAACCCCCCAGAACACTAGCAAGCTGATGCCTAACTGGGAGGGGCCCTATGAAGTGATGGAAGTGCAGAAGCCAGGTACATACCGGCTTCGAGAAATGGATGGTTCGGAAGAAAAGAACACATGGAATGCTGGAAGACTTAGAAAATATTACCAGCAAAAGTTATGTCCTTCTTTCCTCTACTTATGTAAGTCATTCTAGTTATCAATGAAATAAATGAAATTTTTCTTCGGATACGTATGTACTTCATTTATATTCATAGGCTATTACCTATCCGATCAGATAAACATCGGACTTAAACCGATCATAGAGTTCGAAACGACATAACTGATCGGTAAAAGTCACGAGTATAACTGGTCAACAAAATTATAATTGCAAACCGAATCAGGCAAGCTTCGGGCTTAAACCGATCAGAAAGTCAGGATGACATAACTGATCGGTCAAAGCCACAAGTAAAACTGATCGGAAAAAGGGCAAATCGAATCGGATACACTTCGGGTACAAGCCGATCAGCAAGTTGGAAATGACAAAACTGATCGGCAAAACTCACAAGTATAACTGATCGACAAAAATATTATACTTCATTCATATTTATAAGCTCTTACAAAATCCGATCAGACAAGCTTCGAACAAAACCGATCAGAAAGTTTCACACAACATCACTGATCGATAAAGCTACAAGCATAACTGATCGAGAAAGTTACAAATAAAGAAAATAAATGAAGATTACAAAATTTACAAGTCCTTTAAGAAGCTATTCCTGAGGACCATCATCGGCGGTTTCAAATTCTTCATCAGAGGAGTCAAGGATTACAGCATCTTGCCCAGCAACAATCAGCTTCGCCCGAGCCTTTTCCTGATAAGCCTCAAAATCTTCAGCAAACTGGGTTATGATCTTATCGGTTAGGGAGGACGATTCTTCATACTCCTTGATGGCTAGCTTCTTGGCGACGGCCCGTTCTTCCCTCAAGGTGTTTTTCTCCAGAATCAACGTCCTCAGCTGACTGTGTATTCCAGTGAACTTTTCCTCAACGGCATGAAGAGACACCCGCAAACCCTTGTTCTCCTCTGCTATAAGTTCCTTATCCGTGACGAGCTTCTTGGCATGACCATCGAGGCCAACGAACTCCTGCTGAAGTAAAGAGTATCGTTCCTCAAGTTCGCCAGCTCGATGATCAGCCTCGATCCTTTTTTTTTTAGCCCCGACCTGAAGTTCCTTCTCTTTCTCCAAGTTCGACCGAAGACGCCGAATCTCAGCCTTGAGTAGTTCCATGTCGGTCACAACCCCGAGACTCATTCTTAGTAGCTCGAGCCACAAGCATAATGGTTCGGGCGAGGATGGCGTTGGCCTACAAACATTAGAGGAAATACATAAGTTACGAAAAATAGAGGATCGACGAGGATACCTACATCGGTATCTCAGATTTACCTGACACTGGGCCTTGATATAGGCCACAAAGAGCTCCTCGGAAGAAAACCCCTTGAAACGCTCGTCGTCTCCTCGTAATTTGAAATGGTCGAGTGTGTTGAAAGGAAATACCTCGGAAGGGCTTCTCGGCCAAAATGTGGTCGGCGTCCCAAAAGAGGAACCGGCTTCATGAACAGATCGGGAGGTGGGGATTAAACTAGGAAGAGGATCGACATCCGCATTCTGAAGACCCGGATCCTCTGTCAGATGAGGCCTCTTTGCACGATGATCGAGAGGAACTTCTTCGGTCTCCTCCGAATCCTCGCAGATGATAACTGGAGTGGTTGGAGATGGCTTCAGAACCAGCAATGAAGATGGCTTGGAGGAGGCCTTGGTAGAATGCTTCTTCTTACTCTGTTTGAGCAAAGTTATCTTCTCCGATCGGTTCATCTTCAACATAGTCTTGGATGGGTCAGCCGTGGTGTTCAGAGGGGTGGGACCAGATGCAGAACCAGTGGAGAGTTCCGCAATTGGAATGGTTTCCTCCTCGATCGTCTCGTCAGTGACAGGTAGACGGATCGGCTCGATCATGATGGGAAGAGGGGCCAAGGACTCATCGGCCTCTTCGGGTTTGAAAATTATCACTGCACAAAAAGGAATGAGTTAGAAAGCTGATTATTGAAGCTAGACGACAAACATTGGAATTATGCAGAGGTTCGGAGTAAGATACTTACACCCATGTTTGTACAACCAGGTTTCGTTGGACAAAACCAACAGACTTCATTCGGTCTTACTCCACTTTTTGTAGAACTCCTTGAAAGCACCCGCCCGATCCTTCGGGAACTTAGACACCTTGGAGATGAGATCTTTGGGATGGGCCCAGTGAGGAAGAAGTTGAAGGTCGGTCCCCTTAACATAAATCCACTGTGGATGCCACCCCTTGTTGCTCAAAGGGGTCTTGATGGGGACAACTCGGTTGGCTTGTTTGTTTAACTACCGAAGGCCAGGTTCTTTGACCTACCAACGGTGAATAAAGCGAAAAAGAAGTCGAGGCCAGGAGTTATCCCGACCTCTTGGCACAAAGCGATAAAGGATATCAAGTGGATATACGATTTCGACACAGGTTGTGCGAACCCGATCCCCACAAAACAAAGAAAGGACGAGATGAATTCATGAAGTGGGAACCGAACCCCGTATTTTAGAACATATAGGGGAATGGCAACCCACTCATCGTCGGGTCTCCAGAACATTTTCTCTTCGGGTTAAATACACTTTTCCCCACTCTACTAAGGGTCGATTTACAAATGCATCATCGAACTGATTTTTTTTATGGTCAACTCATTGAACTATATATTATTTACAAAAAGTGATTTTGCCGTCTATGTCTGTTATCATTTAACAGAACAATGATGTGGCAATACGTGGCAGGAGAGAGAAGCTAAGTTGGATAACTATTAAATTAAATTATACTTAATTCTATAACAAATAGTTAAACAAAATATTAATCAAATTAATATACATAATAAATAATTAAATTAATTAATTAATAATAAAATAAATTAATAAATAATTTTTACAAATATATTTATATAAATTAATTAATTCATATTTTTTTAAAATTTTAAATATTTTAATTTTACTTTAAAAATATAAACTTATCTAATATTTTAAAAGTGAGGGATTATTATTATTATTATTATTATTCTCCTTCTTCTTATTCTTATTATTCTCTTCTTCTTCTTCGAACCAGACTTCTCCCAACTCGTCAGCGACTTTTGATTCTCGACGACGATGACGGCGACTTTTGATTCTCGACGACGATGACGATTCTCCCTCTCGCTGATGTCCGAAGATGAAATCGAAAGAAGAAAGATGATTTTAAGTTTTTAACGTTATTTAACAGAGAAAGAACAAGATGGTTTTAAATTGTTAAGTTTTTTCCGATCAAATCGGGAGATTTTTCAGATCTGGTTCGGGAGATTTGACAGAGAAGGAAGAAGATGGTTTTAAATTGTTAATGTTTTGGGATCTGGTAATTTTTGAAGAAGTTGAAGAGGGTTTGAAGATTGAACAACGAGCAAGAATTTATGGATATTTCGGATCTGGTAATTTTTGAAGAAGTCGTCTTTGTATTTTTTTGGTGCTGTTTTTTAATACTATTATTTTTGTGCAAATTACATTCATGCTCAGGGTGATAATTTAGGAAAATATATTGTTTGTTTATGGTACTAATTAGGCTAAGCAACATTTTACATGCTTTTAATAGAATTTTCTTTGGGTTTTGTTTTAGTTCTTCAGATTTGCATATTAAGTGATTATTTTGAGAATATATGATAATGAGATAGAAGAAGTTTATTCGTGGAATCCGGCGAAAAGGAGAGAACATCAACAAACTAAGCCAAATCACTTGATTCCTTCTATTTTGATCGGAATGATTCTTGATATGAACGAAATGGGTTCCATTAGATGTGAAAGGCGAAGCAGCGAAGAAGATGAAGATGAAGATGACTGTTCCATTTTAGTTGGTTTATTTTTCAAGGATTTTTTTAGTTTAGTTGGAGTTTAACCAAGAAAATGTATGTGGATATGAATAATATATTACTAATGAGTTTTAGAAGAAAAAAAATTAGCAAAAAAAAGAAAGAAAGAATTTTGGGTTATTTTTCTCACTTCATATCTAATGGTTTGGAATTTAAAAAAATAATAATAATTGATGTTTGAAGTGTTTTAATATTTTTTTTATTTTATATTTAAGCCTAGATTTTATGATTTCACAATATAAATAATAATTATATAAATTTTCAAAAATATGAATAATAATTAATTTTCAAAATTTAATTATAATTTTGTAGTTTGAATTTTTTATGAATTTAAATTTTAAATTTGTGCTTATTATGAAAGTATTTATGAATAATTTTAAAGACATTACTAAAATTCAAAATTTACCCAAATTTTTCTTATTTTAATAATATATGTAAAGCCCCCAAACTCGGGTACTTGAAGCTTAGAACTCGGTGCTTCACGATACCATTTCTATAATGAGAATAATACTAATAATAATAACAATAATATAAATATCAAACTTATCTTACATTTATCGAGTCTAATCCCAATTCATAACCTTTATTATAATTCTTTACATGATATATAATACATATCATTGTCATATATTGTCTAACTATTACAAAAGATACCATTAAACATGTTACATTTGCTTTCTTTTTCACTTGTTCTTATACGAACATTTGAGTTGTTCATGCCTGAAAACATTTAAATTTAAGCAAGGGTGAGCATTTGGGTGCTTGACAAGTAATAACAATTAGAAATATAAGTGGTGAAAGAAATAAATGTTTTCTTTGTACATCACTTCTACAATGAATTTATAGTTGTGAAGTAAAATGAGCAAATAATAATAACATAACAATTCTATCTCCAAATTTTGAAACTACATATTGACTATATATGAGGTTTAGTTGACATACTATGAACATTGTTTTTAGTTTTCGATAAGGTTTAGCAGAATTTCATCTACAAACCATCATAACTTACGGGCTTTAGGTTGTACTTCCCATGGGCCCTGTATTGATCAATACTACATTGCTAGAACAATATTATCGTTCATCCTTTGTCTGCCTTGGCGCATAAAAATTTTCCCGTGATCAGGATGTTCATACTTAGTCTGGAATCCAAACCAAAATAATTTGATTGGATACAAAAAGGTTTTTATCATATTCAACGACATTTCGAAATTTGTGTCTAGCTGATTAAATAGCTTAGACGGCTTATATATATATATATATATATATATATATATATATCAACATGTGATTAAATACAATGATTATCCAACTGGGGACATTTGTATAACCATATATAGAAATTAACGAACAGAATATATATATCTGAATTATCGTATAGTAACATGTTGATAAACAATGATCGGATATAGAATATATCACAGTAGGGTTAATAATATAGCATAATAATAATATAATTCTGAAACTTCTTACTCATGTCCATTGCATAAAGGAAATGCAAATGTAAGATACTTGCCTGATGCGCTGCTTACAGTTCGTAACTTAGTTCTATCTTTACATAACACCTATCAGTAATAAGATTATTTGATCGATTAGAATAACATACTATAACACATAGCACTGCTTATTGCGATTCGACACATAACCTAATCACATTGTCACATATATTCCTGACCATTGAATCACAAATAAACACATATCTAATCAAATTATCTAAGTTAGAGATCAATTTACGAAATATGTCGATTGTCTGGAAGTGGCTTTATCAGGTAATTATCGAGTCTAAGACTATCATGTAGTTCAATATCTGTAAGTATCAGTCATATTATTTTTAAATGACTTCTAATAATTTTTAAACATTTATTATAATTTATCATAAATTTTCAAACACAGGAATCATTATTAAATGATTTAAATATTAAAAATTCTATTATCATTAAAATTTAATTAATATTAAACTATTAATAAAACCATTGCCAAAATGTTAAAGTTATTTATAATAACTAGAAATACTTTTAAAGTATTAATATTACCCTTAAATGATTTTAAAAAAATTAAAATTATTTTTAAATAATTATCATTAATATTAAAAGTATTAATGTATTACTTATCAAAATATTAAAAGTCCTTAATCATAACTTAAAATATTTTAATCCATTTATATCCTTTTAAATAATTTTAAAGTAATAAAACTATTTTAAAACTATTTATTTAATATAATTTTAAATAAATTTAATATCATTAATATTAAATTAATAATCATTAATATGAAATTATCCTTTAAATATTAAAAGTTATATTTTATAACTTAAAATATCTTTAAACACTTTATTTTTATTTTAAATGATTATTATAATATAAAAATCATTTTAAAACTAAATTATTTAATATAATTATTAAATAACATTAATATCATTAATAATAATTAATTATTGAAATTTTCCTTTAAATATTGAAAGTTATATTTTATAACTTAAAATATTTCTAAACTATTATTTTCATTTAAAATGATTTTTCTAATATTAAAATCATTTTTAAACTAATTTATTAAATAAATCTAATATCAATAATATTAAATAATTAATATTTTTATGAAAAAATATCAAAAGTTATATTTTATAACTAAAACTATTTTATAATCTTTTAAATTATTTTTATATGATTTTTAAATCATTAATTTTATTTTTCATTAAATAACTTAATTATCATTAATATTAATTTATTAATGAAATTTCATCACAAAATATTAAAAGTTATCAAAAATAACTTAAATTATTTTCTTATACCATAATATAATTTTAAATTATTTTTCATGTATTAAAATCATTTTTAAATAATTTATTTAATATTATAATTAAATAAATTAAATACTTTTTGATATTCCAAAAATATTAAATATTTATGAAATATATTTAAAATAATTAAAAACTAATTTTAGAATTTAAAATAATTTTAATAATTTATTTTGTATTTTCACAATTAAAAACTAATTAATACTAATTATTTAATAAAAATATAATTTTCATAAATTAAGCGTCAGCTAAATCTGAGCTGACGGAACCATCATTATAAGGTGTTCTTCGTGTTCTTGAGCACCTTGAGAAATTCATAGGCGATCAACGAGAGATGGCATGTTTGACCAGTGATAACTTTTAGATCGTAATGATTCTGGGCTTGAAATTTTGTTAACATTGTAGTATTAATGTAACACTACAATCACCAACTGGTTTCATGTCCATTACACATCATAACAGAAAGATCTTGATTTTCAAAATGGTTGTCAGAACTGTTCTTCATTTTCTGGGTTTTCCAGAAATGAAGAACAGTCGAGGCACCTACATTCCAAGCCTTGAATCAAACGTTCTGGTCTTAATATGTTTGTTATAATGATTTACACTTGTAGTATTGATGTCAGAGTACAATTATAAAACATGTTTACAGCCTTTTAACAACACATAAGAGAGATCTAAGCCGGTCAAAGTAGTGGTCAGGAACTGCCTTTGAAGATTTCTGGGTTACCCAGAATCTTCATCCGGCGATTAAATCAGCTTACTTTGACCACATATTTCTTGGATTCTGTGCAGGAATTAAGGATTATAAAGACACGATTCGATAGTACCCATGTCCGTCTACACAACCATAACAATAACGTAGCATAACTAACTAACAAAATCAAGATCCGAGCCCAGCAAAAACATTGTCAGACTTCTGGAAAAATTCTGGGTTACCCATATTTGAAAAGTCATGGTCGGTCAACGACCTTTGACCACCAATATCTATCAATATATGCATGATCGATCACGATATGAGGTTCCGAACACAGATCTCATGACATACTACTGGATCTAAAACATAAAACAAGAAAAACCTGACGAGAGAAAGATTTGTGGCCCTTGACATTCGTTGTCGAATACAAAATGAAATTTTTCGGTTGCAAAAAACACTAGATCGAGCTTATAGATGTTATGGATCCAACATCTATCAACCCAGATCACTTAATAACACTATATACAACATATCTTAACACTCAAACATAACTTTTAACAGAGGATCAAAGTCCGGAATTTTGATTAGGGTTTATACCTTTAAGCTTTGATTTCTGGAATTTGGGCTTCTGATTTGTTAGAGGAATTCGTGGGGCTTGCTTTAGGGACTGATCTATATTAAGATTTCGTGATCTAGAGAGAGAGGGACTTGGTAGTGAGTTGGTGCACAAATGGGCTAAAAGTGAACATTCTCTCTCCTTCAATCTATATATATATATATATGGTAATCTGATGCATTTAAATTTGAGCTTTCTTCACGATCTGCTGGAATTTGTCACATGGGGTGGTTGGATTTGGTCACCAACTCACTTAAGGTCAAAACCTATGTTATTAAGCTTTAATAATGCAAGGGTATTTTGGTCTTTTCACTTTTATTTTTAATGGCAATCTTGTAAAGTTTTCAAACCCTTAGGGTTTAGGGTTTGGGTTAGGGTTTAGGGTTTAGACCATTTTAGGGTTTAAAAATAATTTCTAGAATTTTCAATTTAGGGTTTATAAAAAAAAATAATAATAAAATAATAAAATTTTAGTTTCTAAAATACAAAATTAAGGTTTCTTAATTAATTAGGTCTCCTAATCACATAGACTTGATAATTAGGTTTATGTTTTACTAATTATTATTATTAAGCATGCCTAATTAGCCATTAGGGTTTAATTTTAAATATTAGGGTTTCTAATATAAATATTAGGATTTTCTAGAAATTTAATATTTCTAAATATTAATTAGGGTTTACCTAATCAATATAAAATTCTATAACACTTCACCTTAATCGTAATCACACAGTTACATAGCAGTTTCGAATTCAAAGTGAGTTTTAAATTAGGGTTTCTAATTAAGGTTTCTAACATTTAGAAATTAGGGTTTTTATGTTTAGAAATTAGGTTTTTCCTAATTATTATATAAATGTATAATAACTGTCATTAGACACATTAACATAGTATTATAACTATAAAATGACTTAACAAATTCTTTAAAGTCGTAATTGACTTTCGAATTAGGGTTTCTAATCAATTAGAGTCAATAAATATTAATTAGGGTTTCTAGTATTAGGGTTTTTTAAAATAATACTAGAGTTTTGTAATACTGTATCATAATTGACAACCATTATCATTGTACACATATGTTGTACATATTCATAGCACCGAATTAAAATAATATTATATTAATATTCTCATTCCTTGATCTAAATTCAAAATTAGGGTTTGGATTCCATATCTGATTTATCTTTCATATATAACATTAATAATTAAGTTAAAATAAATAACTTAATTAATCTGAATTAAATTCATATAATAAAATAATTATTATAATCATTCTATAATCATTTCATATATTATTTAAATAATATAATAATCATGTTTTCATAGAAAATAATTAATAAAAATATTTTCCTTTGTAAAATTAATTATTATAAGAATATACTTTATAATAATCAATAATTCTAAAATAAAATTATTTGCAAACATTCATATAATAAATATATTTTTATTTATTACTTAATTATATACACACATTATCTTGTACAAATCCTCATCCTTAAAAAAAAAAAAATTATTATACATAAAATTTATGATTTAATTTTATAGAAAATATCGAGGTTATTACAATATATGTAATATATTTGAATACAATAAAAGATAAATTTATCAAAGAAAAAAATATTAATAATTTTCATTATTAATGTTGAGAGTATTATGACAAAATTAATTTTATATGTTGTAAGACCCCCAACTTTTATAAATAAAGATGAATTTTTATAAATATCATTTTGAATATTTTGGAGTAAATTTGATATAATGTTATAGTTGTGTGTAATATTTATAAATTTTGCAAAATCATGTAAGTTGTTATATAATATTAGATTGGTGGGAGAATATTCGTTTTAACGAGGAATATTAAATGCAACGACACAATCATTAGTGGACCCCTAGCGGAATTATTATCCGGATTGAAAAAATGACAAAAATAATTTATGAAAATAACGGTGGAAGTTTTCTGAGTTAAGCTGTTGAAACACCGGTGTTAAAAGTATAATAATAAGGCGTGGTTTACGAGTAGCTACCACGGTATTGATTATTGATGCTTATGTGATAAGTCATTCAGTTTTGTTTTATTGGTATTATTAATGTAATAAAACAGAAAAATTTTTATATAAAAGCAGAATACTTTTATAAAGTTATTCGTTTTATTAGAGTTAATAGTAAAATCTTTTTATATAAAGCAGAATACATTTATAAAGTTATCATTTTATTAGACAATAATTAGAATATATTATATTTTATTATGCATAGTTTTGCATAGTGTCTGCATAGTGTTTGCATAGTAAAAAATTTTTTTAAAGTTTTTCGTTTTATTAGATTATAAATAGAATATATTATATTTTATTTAAAAGATTTTGCTTTAAATATGGATAGTCAGTTAAAAAGTAAATCAATACGGGCCCGTTCATGAGTTAGTTTCTTATCGATCCATTCTTACATAAATAGAAGCTCATTCCTTCATTATTTCTTACGAATTCAACTTTGAAACTCTAGAGAGAAATTATAAAGAAACTATAGAAAGTATTCTACTACTTCCCTACTCTTATATTCAGTTTCTTTTACGATAAGGGGTATTATTTCTTTTGTATTCATGAAGAGAACTTCTGTTATTCCATTCTTTATTATTCTGATGGAATAACCCGATATCTGTGGACTACCCTATACTTGATGACATTCTTCTATTATTCCATCTTTATTATTATTACATTGGAATATCCGATTCACATGCGTTTTCTGTGGACACAGTTAAAATCTTTATTATTATTACATTTGGAATATCATATCCATTTATGCGTTTTCTGTGGGACACTGGTTTAAATCTTTATTATTATTACATTTGGAATATCATATACATGCGTTTTACGTCCGGACACAGTTCCGTCTGTATTATTACATTGGAACATCCTATCGGTGTGAATTTACTTTGACATGGTTAAGTTACTTATTATTACATTGGAATAACACATACATCTGAATCTGCATGTATGGTGATTTCTTTTGTTATTCCATTCGTTATTATACTCAGTTGGTTAAAGTTTTGACTTTTATACTCCATGAAATTAGTGGAATATCCTTGATATTTGCACTTCATCCAGTATGTGACGCCCCCAAAATTAGGTATACAACACCCACCTTGAGTCGCCAGATACATGGTACAGAATTTAAATACAACTTAATTATACAACAGTCGTGTAAAATACGACAAAACATAGGCTGTGAGTTTGAATATAAATATTGTCTACTATAGAGTATACAAACTCAAAAGGAGTCCTCATTACAATTATTATCACACTATTTCACGAATAGTGAGGGACTACTAATGCACCATCTAGGACCATCACTCTGTTCCCAGGCTAGTCATTTATGTTCTCATTTTTCGAAAAAAAACGGTGAAAGAAAGGGTGAGCTCAACTAGCCCGATAAGAAATATTATGACTAAGATAACGAGAATAAATTATCATTAGCCTTAAATAGTGTTAAAGCGATACAATATAACAAACATCAAGTTTAAGCTGCGGTGAACTAGCAATCCATTAAAAGAGTCAAGTAGAGAATAAAATCTACTACCTTTTATGATTTAAAAGGTTTTCATCACTTTTATCATTTGGGACTAAACAATAAATAATCAACATCATCGAATCACACACCTACTTTTCGGCCGAGAATATTCTTTAGTATCACGACCACAATTATCCATGCACTACTGGCCAAGAATAATCATGTTTTCATCAGCGGTCTGATCATGCCATAAAACAATTCATCTTTTTTTCTGACGAAGAATCCATAGCCATAATCATACCAAAAAGCGTCCATCAATGCACTATGGGCCAATGAGGACTTTTTCCACATCATTTGTAACATTACGGTCATGATTATACCGAATAATCCACGGTCATAATCATACCAAGTCCATCTATGCACTACAGGCCACGAGATGACTTTCAACATAATATAAATATGAGGATGATGACAATGACATAATAATTCAATAAAACAAGTTCAAGAATTAATTTATCCAAGAACCGATAACGTCCAAATTATCAACATGATCTTTTTGCTTTGTAGGATAAAATTCAAGAATGCTCGGAAGAATATTTCCATGAAAGATCTTTGGATGAAGCGCAAATATCGAGGATATTCCATTAATTTCATGGAGTATAGAAGTCAAAACTTTAACCAACTGAGTATAATAAAGAATGGAATAACAAAAGAAATCACCATGCATGCGGTACTTAGCATAGACAGGTTATTCCAACAGAATAATAATTAACGGAACCAGGTCATGCGTAAAGCACAGACAGGATGTTCCAACAGAATAATAAAGAATGGAATAATAACAGAAATCACTATGCATGAGGTACTTTGCATAGATAGGTTATTCCAACAGAATACCAATAAAGACGGAACCATTTCCGGCGTAAAACGCACAGACAGGATATTCCAACAGAATAATAATAAAGATGAAACTGGGTTCACCACGTAAAAGCGCATGCAGGCGGGATATTCAACTAATAATAAAGAATAATAAAGAATGGAACCGGTAAAGGCGTAAAACATGACGACGGAATATTCTGACAAAATAATAAAGAACGAAATAATAGAAGAATTTCACCATGTATAGGGTATCCCGCGTATACAGGTTATTCTAACAGAATAATAAAGAATGGAATAACAGAAGTTCTCTTCATGAATAAGAAAGAAAGAATACCCCTTATGAGTACAACAAATAATATTCCCTACGAGTACAACAAATAATATCCCTACCTTAAGAAGAAAATCTTTGGATATATGAGAGTAGTGAAGTAGCGAGAATACTTTTCTTCTTTCTCTCTATAGTTTATCTCTCTAGAGTTTAATTGAATTAAGTAAGAAATAATGAAGGAATGAGCTTCTATTTATAGAAAAATGGGTACATAGTAACTAACTAACTCATGAAGCGGTCAGATTGATTTACTTTAATCTGACGGTCCATAATTAAAACAAAATCTTTTAAACAAAATATAATATATTCTATTTATAATCTAATAAAATCGAATAACTTTATAAAAGATTTTACTATACAAACACTATCTGCGAGCACTATGCAAACACTATGCATAATAAAATATAATATATTCTATTTATAGAATAACTTTATAAAAGTATTACATTTTATATAAAAAGATTTTACTATGCAAAATACTATGCGGACACTATGCAAGACTATGCATAATAGAATATAATATATTCTATTTATAGAATAACTTAGAATAACTTTATAAAAGTATTACATTTTATTACATTAATAATACCAATAAAACAAAAGCGAGTGACTTATCACGTAAGCATCAATAATCAATCTGGTAGTGCTTCTTATGCAACCATAGCGTATTCATCATACTTTTTTAACCTTTGGTTGTATCAATAGTTAACGGTAAAACTTCAGTAGTTATTTTCATAAAGTATTTTTGTCATTTTCTCAATCCGTGCAATAATTTCGTTGCGGGGTCCACCAATGATTTGTACCTTTAAATACGAATATTCCCAAAAAAAAAAGAATATTCCCGACCAATCGAATATTATATAACAACTTGCGTACTTTTGCAAAATTTATAAATATTACCCACAACTATAACATTATATCAAATCCACACCATAATATTAAAAAAATTATTTCGAGAAAATTAAATATTTATTCATAAAATGGGGTCTCACAATCTCCCCTCCTTATGGAATTTTGCCCTCAAAATTTACGTACGTACCTGGTATCTGAAGAGGTGAGGATACCTCGACTTCATTTCAAATTCTAACTCTTGAGGTATAACCTTTGAGTGTTGAATACGATTCTTCTTATCCAAGATTTTAACACGTATCTCCTCAAACGTTAAATCATCCGCTATCTCGTCCGGTTCTAAATTAATAATGTGGTTCGGGTCGTCCACATATTTACGTAACATCGATACGTTAAAAACGTTATGAACACGCGACATACTAGACGGTAAAATGAGTCTATAAGCCACAGTTCCTACTCGGTCGAGGATTTTAAATGGGCCAATTAAATCGAGGGTTGAGATTTCCTCTCTTCGTCGATTCTTGCTTCTAGAATAATGCCCTCTTGAACCTTCTTCTTCACATTCATCATCTCTGAGTATGTAGCTTGAGCGGCTTTAACTTTATCGATTAAAGTCGATTCTAATCATATATTCGTTATCTTCATGTGGGTTCGTATATTCGCACTTGTAACCGCATACAATCTTCTACTCAAAGCGTCAGCTACCACGTTCGCACTTCCACGATGATATTGCATGGTACGATCGTAATCTTCAACAGCTCGAGTCAACGTCTTTGGCACATTAAACGTTCATTTTGGGTGAAAAAAATATTTGAGGGTTTTAGAAATAGGTTTTGTATAGGGGTCAATACAAAATTCAATTTCACGCTCTAGGGGTAGGCTAAGAAGTCTTCAAGAATACGTCAAGAAATTTATTAACAATAGAATTATCATTCAAAACTGTGACTCTCATCCAAGACTTGGATAGCACGTCACATTGATACCTATCAACTTGCCACCGTCATTCACGGCGTTGCCCTCTGAAAAGTGCGGCGGTGCATTCCACACAAGAAAGTCAACAACGAAAGGATCGGGGCTCTTTATTTATGGCTTGATGTGACAATGATTGACTTTAGTGGTTTGGTTACTTTGAATTCGCATAACAGGTTGGTTAGGAATATGAAAGCCAACAACCTTACGAAAAGCATGATGAGTAGTTAACCAATCGATTCCTAAAATCGCATCAAAGGCAAGTATTTTCAAAGAGACAAGATCGACGATACGCGTAGCGTGAAAGTGTTGATTTGAACAAGATTTATAAATAGTGGAGGTAACGAAGGTTTCTCCAACCGAGTTTAAGCAGATATATCAAAGTCTAACTTCTAAGGAGTTAACTTCAAACATTGAACATAACTAGGTGAAATAAAAGAGTAAGTAGAACCCAGGTATCTAACACGGTATAGACTTCAAAAGAGTTTATGACTAACATACCGTGATAATTTTATTGGGGTTCCTTGTCACGAAAAAAATGCTCTCTCTTAAACTCTAGGTTTTAGCTTATGCAGGACATCCTTTGGCATCACTATCCCGGTGGACTTGACTTCACCATACGACAAAATTGAGCTAGGTGACCTTCTCTTAGTAATTAAAACACGCTTTGGATTCTTCACATACGGTTTGGATGGATGTGTCCCTCTCTGTCGCATTTGAAACATCTGACCGGTGGTCGTTCTTCTTCCTTTGAAGCGGGTCTTTGGTCTTGCGGCGCGTCTTTTCGTCATTGTTGAACATTCTCTTCTTGAAATGTCCATTCTTCTTTGTTTTGGCCATGATTACCACATAGAAGTGGTTACCATTTCTGACATATTGATTCCCTCCATGCTTACTGTCACCGCTTTGATGACTGTTATCATCGGTATTATTATTTTGTCGGCTACTCTCTTTTGGTTTGGTTGACTCATTATCGCACTCTAATAACTGAGCCCTATTAACAACATCTGAATACAAACACAGTTTATGAGAGATAAGATATTGACGTATCTCAGGTTTCAAACCTCTTAAAAACATCTGCGTCATTCTCTCTTCATTATCAACCAAGTGAGATGCAAATCGGGACAACTTTCGGTAAACTTGGCCCGTCTTTGCGACACGGTCATGTTGTTTTGCTCAACTTGATAAATTCCACCTCCTTCATGTGGCCGAATGCTTTGGGAAAGTACTTGTCATTGAACAGCTCTTGGAACTTCTCCCAAGACATCTTGAGTGCGTCAGGCTGGGTACGTTTTACAGATTCCCACCAGTGATCTGCTTCTTCACGCAACATAAAGGTGGCAAAGGGAACCTTTTGCTCCTCGGAGCATCCCAAGACATCAAATATCTTGGTGATCTGCTTTAACCACGTCTTCGCCTTAAGTGCTACTGGCTTTCCCAAGAACTACGGTGGTCCCAGCTCCTTGAATTGCTTAGCGGTGACCAACCGTGGGTTGCCATTGTTTCCTCCTGAATTATGAACAGGAGCCGCCTTTGCCTGATGTTGCATGAATTCTAAAAAGCACCTAAACATACCGTCGTTCGTCAATTGATCAGTGTTGTTCTTTACAAGAGGATTATCGCCATCATGTTGCACATTGTCCTGATTATTGATCTACGGAGAATTAACATTCTCATGTGCTCCATTGCTATTCTCAACATTCTCGGATGTCATTTTCAGATACTACCTCAAAACAAAGGTTAATTGACATGTAACATATTATCCCTATATTACGTGAGCCAATTAAATACCAAATAAACTTAGGTAGGTCATACTAGCGAAGGAATTCCCGTCTCTCCCTCCTAGTTCTATTCTCACATCTGGCAGGGATCATATCCTAAGCTTTGATACCTGTTGTGCGCCCCAAAATTAGGTATACAACACCCATCTTGAGTCGCCGGATACATAGTGCGAATTTAAATACAACTTAATTATACTCTGATCGTGTAAAATACGACAAAACATAAATTTGTGAGTTTGAATACAAATATTGTCCACTAGAGTATACAAACTCAAAAGGAGTCCTCATTACAATTATTATCACACTATTTCACGAATAGTGAGGACTACTAATGCACCATCTAGGACCATCACTCTATTCCCCCGACTAGTCCCCATTCGTTCTCATTTCACGAAGAGAACGGTGAAAGAAAGGGTGAGCACAACTAGCCCGAAGAAATATTATGACTAAGATAATGCGAGAATAAATTATCATTAGCCGCCATGATGATTAAAGCGATACAATATAACAAACATCGAGGTTTAAGCTGCTGGCGGAATAAGTAATCCATTAAAAGAGTCAAGTAGAGAATAAAATCTACTATCTTTTATGATTTAAAAGGTTTTCATCACTTTTATCATTTGGGTCTCGACAATAAATAATCCACATCATCGAATCACTTACACTTTTACGGCCAAGGATATTCTTTAGTATCACGACCACAATTATCCATGCACTATGGGCCAAGAATAATCATGTTTTTATCAACGGTCCTGATCATGCCATAAAACAATTCATCTTTACACTACGACCAAAGAGAATCCATAGCCATAATCATACCAAAAACTGTCCATCAATGCACTATGGGCCAATGAGGACTTTTTCCACATCATTTGTAACATTACGGTCATGATTATACCGAATAATCCCTGGTCATAATCATACTAAGTCCATCTATGCACTACAGGCAACAGATGACTTTCAACATAATATAAACATGAGTATGATGACAATGACATAATAATTCAATAAAACAAGTTCAAGAATTAATTTATCCAAGAACCAATAACGTCCAAATTGTCAACATGATACTGCTTTGTAGGATAAAATTCAAGAATGCTCAGAAGAATATTTCCATGAAAAGATACTGGATGAAGCGCAAATATCAAGGATATTCCACTAATTTCATGGAGTATAGAAGTCAAAACTTTAACCAACTGAGTATAATAAAGAATGGAATAATAAAAGAAATCACCATGCATGCGGTACTTAGCATAGACAGGTTATTCCAACAGAATAATAATTAACGGAACCAGGTCATGCGTAAAGCACTGACGGGATGTTCCCGAATAATAATAAAAACGAATAATAATGAAATCACCATGCATGCGGTACTTTGCATAGATAGGTTATTCCAACGAGAATACCAATAAAAGCGGAACGGTCGGCGTAAAACGCATGCAGACGAGGATATTCCAGCGAGAATAATAATAAAAGCGGAACCGGTCGGCGTAAAATGCATGAGACAGGATATTCCAACAAAATAATAAAGAATGGAACCAGGTCCGGCGTAAATGCACAGACGGGATATTCTGACAGAATAATAAAGAACGAAATAATACAAGAATTTCACTATGTATAGGGTATCCCTCGTATACAGGTTATTCTAACAAAATAATAAAGAATGGAATAACAGAAATTCTATTCATGAATAAGAAAGAAAGAATACCCCTTATGAGTACAACAAATAATATTTCCTACGAGTACAACAAATAATATCCCCTACCTTAAGAAGAAGAGTACTGGATATATGAGTAGTGAAGTAGCAGAATACTTTTCTTCTTTCTCTCTATAGTTTATCTCTCTAGAGTTTCAGTGAATTCGTAAGAAATAATGAAGGAATGAGCTTCTATTTATAGAAAAATGGACTGCATAGTAACTAACTCATGAACGGTCCAGATTAATTTTCTTTATTCTGACGGTCCATATTTAAAGAAAAATCTTTTAAATAAAATATAATATATTCTATTTATAATCTAATAAAAACGAATAACTTTATAAAAGATTTTACTATGCAAATACTATGCAGGCACTATGCAAACACTACGTATAATAAAATATAATATATTCTATTTATAGAATAACTTTATAAAAGTATTTTGTTTTATATAAAAAGATTTTACTATGCAAAATACTATGCACGAGACACTATGCAACACTATACATAATAGAATATAATATATTCTATTTATAGAATAACTTTATAAAAAGTATTATGTTTTATTACATTAATAATACCAATAAAACAAAGCTGAGTGACTTATCACGTAAGCATCAATAATCAATCTGGTGCTACTATGCAACCACGCCATTATTATTCTTTACTTTTAACACGGTGTTTCAACGATTAACAGTAAAAACTTCCGCGTTATTTTCATAAAATATTTTTGTCATTTTCTCGATTCGACAATAATTACATTGCGGGGTCCACTGATGATTGTCTGCGTAATCATGCGGATATTCCCAAACAAAAAAATATTTCCGACCAATCGAATATTATATAACAACTTGCATACTTTGCAAAATTTATAAATATTACCCACAACTATAACATTATATCAAATCCACACCATAATATTAAAAAAAATTATTTCGAGAAAATTAAATATTTATTCATAAAATCTGGGGTCTCACAATGTCCCCTCCTTATGGAATTTCGCCCTCGAAATTTACGTACGATACTGGTATCTTAGAAGAGGTGAGAATACCTCGACTTCATTTCAAATTCTAACTCTTGAGGTATAACCTTTGAGTGTTGAATACGATTCTTCTTATCCAAGATTTTAACACGTATCTCCTCAAACGTTAAATCATCCGCTATCTCTTAGGTTCTAAATTAATAATGTGGTTGGGTCATCCACATATTTACGTAACATCGATCACGTTATAAACACTTGTGACATACTTGGACGGTAAAAGCGAGTCTATAAGCCACGTTCCTACTCGATCGAGGATTTTAAATGGGGCAATTAAGCGAGTCTTTAAGTAATTAAAACACGCTTTGGATTGTCACAAATACAGTTTGGACGGATGTGTCCCTCTGTCGCATTTGAAACATCTGACCAGGTGGTCGTTCTTCTTCTTCTTTGAAGCGGGTCTTTGGTCTTTGGCGTCTTTACGTAATTGTTGAACCTTCTCTTTTTGAAATGTCCATTCTTATTATTTTGGCCATGATTACCACCGAAGTGGTTACCATTTCTGACATGTTGATTCCCTCTATGCTTACTATCACCGCTTTGATGATTGTTATCACCGGTATTATTATTTTGTCGGCTGCTCTCTTTTGGTTTGGTTGACTCATTCTCGCGCTCCAATAACTGAGCCCTATTAACAAAATCTGAATATAAACACAGTTTATGAGAGATAAGATATTGACGTATCTCAGGTTTTAAACCTCTTAAAAACATCCGTGTCATTCTCTCTTCATTATCAACCAAGTGAGACGCAAATCGGGACAACTCGGTAAACTTGGCTTCGTACTGCGACACGGTCATATTGTTTTGCTCCAACTTGATAAATTCCACCTCCTTCATGTGACGAATGCTTTCGGGAAAGTACTTGTCATTGAACAGCTCTTAGAACTTCTCCCAAGACATCTTGAGTGCGTCGGTGAGTACGCTTTTCTGATTCCCACCAGTGATCTGCTTCTTCACGCAACATAAAGGTGGCAAAGGGAACCTTTTGCTCCTCAGAGCATCCCAAGACATCAAATATATTAGTGATATGCTTTAACCATGTCTCCGCCTTAAGTGGTTCTGGATTTCCCAAGAACTCCGGCGGTCCCAGCTGTGAGAGCCCCGAATCTGGGCCCCAATTCACCGCGGATCCGGTTCACTCATTCTACTACTATTGCGGAAGATATAAACATAAATTGTTTATACATTAAACATTATACACTATCCCCAAGGTCGAGTAACCATAACTTATACACAATTCATAACTTATCTGACACATGATATTATCGTCATACAAGACTATTACAAATCTAATCGCGCATATTAGCTTTAATCTGGAACTGTCTTTAATTTTCCTTGTATCCGAAGCATTCGTCTTAATCTGCAATGTTTTATCATGATATAACAAGGGTGAGCATGAAAGTTGCCCAGCAAGTTTAAATACAATTTAAGGATATATCATGATTGAAAGATTTTGAATAATAAGTTGGCTATAATTCACATTGTAGTTGTGAATTAGCATGAACAAACTTTTGACTGAACAAGTATTACATATGAACAATATATATCTGGACCAACTGGTAATGAAAGTGATCAGCCCTTCATACCTGACTTATACATACAAGATGTACAGAGTATAATTCTACATGGCAATCAGCAATGATTAACCATAAGCATATCTGAATAAAACACTCTTAGTAGAGTTAAGTAGAACTTGCTCGAGTAGTTGATTGATTAGATACAAAATATAACTTAGCTTATCAGAAGACCTAATCTGGATAATACCGATCTCCAAATATTAGAATAATATCATCACAGTATAAAATAACCTAAACACATTATCACATAATCACATAGGTCTATACAACACATAAGACTTAGCATTAAATCGGATTATTTAAGTCTAAGTTGAAACCGACACAATTCAATCATCCCGAGCGATTAATTCGAATCGGACAATATCGAGTTTAAGTTCAATTAAACTCGCCTAAACAATTAACAATAATCTTAGATAATCATAGTATCGATCAAAACATTTTTCATAAACTTGCAAAAATTTAGGATAATTAATATCATTTAACAACATTTTCAATCATTAATACCGTATTTAAATGAATTAAATACCATAATATTCTAATATCATTAATATTTATTTAATATTAAACATTAATGAAACACATGTCATAATATTATAACATATTTGTAATATCTCAAAGTATTTTCAATACTTTATTATTTCCTTTAAATGTTTTTAGAGTAATTAAAAACATTAATCAATAAGCGATATTAATATAAATACCACATTATTCCTTGATCATTAACATTTATTTAATATTAAATTTTAATGAAAATCATAACATAATATTATAATATAATTATAATATCACAAAGTATTTTTAATATCTTAAAATCATATTTATATGATTTTTAAACAACCAAATCCATTATCCAGATAATTAAAATATTAATATTTTCATGCCAAAATATCAAAAGTTATATTTTATAACTTAAAATATTTTTATAACACTTGAATCATTTTTATATGATTTTAAATCATAAATTCTATTTTTCCATAATTTATTTAATATATTCATTAAATAAACTAATTATCATTAATAATAAATATTAATGAAAGTCATCAAAAGTCATCAAGAATAACTTAAAATATCTTCTAATACCATAATATAATTTTTCATGATTTTTCATGAATTAAAACTATTTTCAAATAATTTATCTAATATTATAATTAAATAAATAAATACCATTTATATTCAAAAATATTAAATATTTTTGAAATATACTCAAATTAATTAAAAACTATATTTTTAGACTTTAAAATAATTTTGAGTAATTTAATATGTATTTTTAATAATCAAAGACTAATTTTTTCTAATTTTTAAATCATTTTCGGAATTTCCAGAAATAAAAAATAATTCAAAATCGTCGCTATAGGCTTTAGCGACAGAAATCTGTCGTCTTAGGTGTTCTTCACCAGCCCAGAATTCCAAAGTCAGCATCCGAGTGGGCTAGTTTGACCGATTATAATTCTCAATCCATTACGTTTCTGGGCAATCTAACACTTAGATCTTGTAGTACTAGTGTAATAATACAATTATCAACAAACATCATGTTTAAACAACATCAGATCTGGGAGATATTGGTCATCAAAACTCGACAACCTTTGTTCTTCAATTTGAAGAAAGCGATCGAGGTGCCTACTTTGGATCCTTATAACTTGCAATCTGTGTATTGTTTGTGTGATCTATCAATTGCAGTGTGTAGACAACATGTAGGACTACAACTACAAAGAATCATAACACATTAACATCATAGCATGAGAAAGATCTAGCCGGTCAAAGTTCAACACGGAAATTGCTAAAAAAAAATGCAGGTTCGTGTTCTCGATGGGTTTTTGATCAACGGGTTTTGACCATGAATAACTCCGATCTATAACGAGATATGAACTTGATTCTTTTTGCATATTAAAGACCACATATCGACTACACATAACAACTTTTAAACAACAAAAACCATGATCGAGCAAAGATCTATGGCCCTTTGACATTTCTTTATCGGACCAAAATTTTTTGATTTTTCCCACTTGCTCAAATCTTCAAATTAAGTATACTTTGATGTTATGGGTCTTTGACTTATCAACCCGGATCATCAATTAACATCCTATTACACAACTTTAAACAATCAATTGCAACAAATAACATAGAATCGAAGGATTTCTAGACTTGGGTTTTATACCTTTTCTAACTTTGATTTCTTGATTTTTGGCTTACGACCATTGTTTGTGATTGCGGGGCTTTGATTTAGGAATGATATAGCAACAAGTTTTCAGTAGGTTTGAGGCTTGAGAGTAATAGCTTGAGTGTTGAACAAATTTTAGTTTACCAAATGATTTTTCTCTCTTACAATCCTTTTATAGACAACTTAGATTCATGTATGGGATGTTACAGAGGTGATGTCTTTGGAGTTGTGAGTCACCAAGAGTTAGTAAGGTTAGGTAAGCAACTAAAGTTTTGGACACAACTACAAGTTAGCTTACTAGAGAACACTCAAAAGGGCATTATAGTCATTTCTTACCATTTTAAATTCTAGATTAGTCATTTGTGAGATATAGGCACATGGCTTAGCTAGGGTTGGTCACCAACCACATACTAGGGCTAGATCTACACTCCATCCCATTAAAATATTCAAGAAGGGTACTTTGGTCATTTGACTTGTAAAGTGAATGATAACTTGGTAATTGGTCACAACCCTTAGGTTTTAAAATAGAAAATTATAATTAGTGTCCCCAAATTACAATAAAGTTTACTAATCACATTCCCGTTTGCTAATTAGGGTTAAGGCTTCCTAATTAACATTATACTCTATAAGCTAATAATTAGGTTTTCTCTAATTGTATGTTAGGGTTTCCTACATTAGAAATTAGGGCTTTTCAAATAAATCAATTAGGGTTATCCCTAATTATACTTACAATTAATAACATAGAAACTCTATATTTATCTTCAAGCTTCCCACTTAGGGTTTTAATATCCCGATTTAGGGTTTCAGATAGAATAATTAGGGTTCAAATTTTAGAAATTAGGGTTTGCTAAATAATTAAGCTTTACCCTATTAAGCTTATAATTTAAATCACTTGAGCATTATAATTCTCCGTTTTATTCCCAGATTAGGGTTTCAAATATTCGAAATCTGAAATTAGGATTTTTAGATATGGTATTAGGGTTTTCTAATACTCAAATAGGATTTCCAGTAATTTATTAGGGTTTTCCCTAATTAGTTTATAATTAATAACGTTAAACCCTATATATAGCATTGCATTCCCAATCTAGGGTTTTAATATCCGAATTAAGGTTTTGATTCCGGGCTGAAATTAGGGTTTCCAGAACAATTTCTAGGTTTTCTTATCAGACGTTAGGGTTTTCTAACTGAACGTTGATGTTCTTAATATATACTTAGGGTTTGACACAGATATAATTTTATCTAATCAACCCTTGACCCTTAACCACATTCTGTACACATACATAACAAATTTCACATAACTTAATCACATAAATCCTTAATCCTGAATAATTCACCTAAATCCTTCACAGAATTTTGAAATCCTCAAAATTCAACCCTAATAACATCAAATGCATACACTTATTTTCTGTATAGGTCTAATATTTGACCTTAAATCAATCATTTAAGATTTTGTAAAATTGTCTAAATTCTCGGGTTGTCACACCAGCTCCTTGAATTGCTTAGCGGTGACCAACCGTGGGTTACTATTGTTTCCTCCTGCATTATGAACAGGAGCCGCCTTCACCTGATGTTGCATGAATTCTAAAAAGCTCCTAAATGTACCGTCGTTCGTCAATTGATCAGTGTTGTTGTTTACAGGAGGATTATCGCCATCTTCTTGCACATTGTCCTGATTATTGATCTGCGGACAATCAACGGTCTCCTGTGCTCCATTGTTATTCTCAACATTCTCGAATGTCATTTTCAAATACTGCCACAAAACAAAGGTTAATTGACATGTAACATATTATCCCTATATTACAATAGACCAATTAAATACCAAATAAACTTAGGTAGGTCATACTAGCGAAGAATTCCCATCTCTCCCCTCCTAGTTCTATTCTCACATCCTAGGCGGGGATTATATCCTAAGCTTTTGATACCAATTGTGGCGCCCCAAAATTAGGTATACATCACCCATCTTGACTCGCTTGGATACATGGATACGTAATTCAAATACAACTTAATTATACAACGATTCGTGTAAAATACGACAAAACATAGGCTATGAGTTTGAATACAAATATTGTCTACTAGAGAGTATACAAAGTCAAAAGGAGTTCTCATTACAATTATTATCACACTATTTCACAGAATAGTGAGGACTACTAATGCACCATCTAGGACCATCACTCTGTTCCCCGAGCTAGTCCCATTCGTTCTCATTTCAAGAGAAACGGTGAAAGAAAAAGTGGTGAGCACAACTAGCCCAAAGAAGAAATATTATGACTAAGATAATGCGAGAATAAATTATCATTAGCCTTAAGCGAGTGTTAAAGCGATACAATATAACAAACATCGAGGTTTAAGCTGCGGTGAACAAGCAATCCATTAAAAGAGTCAAGTAGAGAATAAAATCTACTATCTTTTATGATTTAAAAGGTTTTCATCACTTTTATCATTTGGGTCTCGACAATAAATAATCCACATCATCGAATCACCCACGCACTTTACTGCCGAGGATATTCATTAGTATCACGACCACAATTATCCATGCACTACGGGCCAAGAATAATCATGTTTTCATCAATGATCTGATCATGCCATAAAACAATTCATCTTTACACTACGACCAAAGAGAATCCATAGCCATAATCATACCAAAAGCGTCCATCAATGCACTATGGGCCAATGAGGACTTTTTCCACATCATTTGTAACATTACGGTCATGATTATCTGAATAATCCCACTGGTCATAATCATACCAAGTCCATCTATGCACTACAAAGCTACAAATGACTTTCAACATAATATAAACATGAGGATGATGACAATGACATAATAATTCAATAAAACAAGTTCAAGAATTCATTTATCCAGGAACCAATAACGTCCAAATTGTCAACATGATACTTCTTTGTAAAATAAAATTCAAGAATACTCAGAAGAATATTTCCATGAAAAGATACTGGATGAAGCGCAAATATCAAGGATATTCCACTAATTTCATGGAGTATAGAAGTCAAAACTTTAACCAACTGAGTATAATAAAGAATGGAATAACAAAAGAAATCACCATGCATGCGGTACTATGCAAACGAATAACACTATAAAATATAATATATTCTATTTATAATCTAATAAAACGAATAACTTTATAAAAGATTTTACTATGCAAACACTATGCAGGCACTATGCAAACACTATGCATAATAAAATATAATATATTCTATTTATAGAATAACTTTATAAAAGTATTTTGTTTTATATAAAAAGATTTTACTATGCAAAATACTATGCAGACACTATGCAAGACTATGCATAATAGAATATAATATATTCTATTTATAGAATAACTTTATAAAAGTATTCTGTTTTATTACATTAATAATACCAATAAAACAAAACTGAGTGACTTATCACGTAAGCATCAATAATCAATATCATGTGCTACAATGGAACCACGCGTATTACTATACTTTTAACACCGGGTGTTTCAACAGTTAACGGTAAAACTTCCGTCGTTATTTTCATAAAGTATTTTTGTCATTTTCTCAATCTAACAATAATTCCGTTACGGGGTCCACCAATAATTGTACCGTCATACGGATATTCCCCGACAAAAAGAATATTCCCCGACCAATCGAATATTATATAACAACTTGCGTACTTTGCAAAATTTATAAATATTACCCACAACTATAACATTATATCAAATCCACACCATAATATTAAAAAAATTATTTCGAGAAAATTAAATAATTATTCATAAAATCTGGGGTCTCACACAGTATCTTTTCATAGAAATATTCTTCTGAGCATTCTTGAATTTTACTCTACAAAACAGTATCATGTTGACAATTTGGACGTTATTAGTTCCTAGATAAACTAATTCTTGAACTTGTTTTATTGAATTCTTATATCATTGTCATAATCCTCATGTTTATATTATGTTAAAAGTCATCTGTGGCATGTAGTGCATAGATGGACTTGGTATGATTATGACCAGGGATTATTCGGTATAATCATGATCGTAAGGTTACAAATGATGTGGTAAAAGTCCTCATTGGCCGTAGTAGTGCATTGATGGATGATTGTTGGCATGATCATGACCATTGATGAATACGAATATCCTTGGTTGTGGTGCATGGATAATTTGTGGTTGTGATACTAATGAATATCCTTGGCGTAGTATGCGTGAGGATGATGTGGATTATTTATTAATTTGAGTCTCGTGATAAAAGTCATGAAAAACCTTTTAAATCATAGAAGATAGTAGATTTTATTCTCTACTTGACTCTTCTAATGGATTGCTTGTTCAATTGCTAGATTAAACTTGATGTTTGTTATATTGTATCGGTTTAACCTTTGTTTTTAAGGCTAATGATAATTTATTACGCATTATCTTAGTCATAATATTTCTTCTTGGGCTAGTTGAGCTCACCCTTTCTTTCTTTGTTCTCTTCTTGAAATGAGAATATAATTTGGGACGAGAGTGGGGAGGCGGAGTGATGGACCAGATGATAGTATTAGTAGTCCTCACTATTCTGTTAAATAGTGTGACAATAAATGTAATGAGGACTTATTCTGAGAGTGGATATTGTCTAGAAAGTATTTGTATTAAAACTCACAGCTCTCTTGTTGTATATTAACGATTGTATTTGTATTCTGTACCATGTATTTGGCGACTCAGAATAAGTGATGTATACCTATTTTGGGGGCGTCACAGTTGGTATCAAAGCTTAGGGATATGACCCCTGGCTAAGATGTGAGAATAGAACTAGGAGGGGAGAGACGGGGAATTCCTTCGCTAGTATGACCTACCTAAGTTTTTGGTATTTAATTGGTTGGTCAGAATATAGGAATAATATGTTACATGTCAATTAACCTTTTGTTTTGTGGCAGTATCTGAAAATGACATCCGAGAATGTTGAGAATAGCAATGGAGCACAGGAGACCGTTGATTCACCACATATCAATAATCAGGATAATGTGCATCAGGAAGGCGACAATCCTCATGCAAACAACAACACTGACCAAATGATGAATGACGGAATGTTCGGAGGCTTTATGCAATTCATGCAGCAAAAGAAGCGAGAGCGGCTCCACATCCAAAATGTAGGTGGAACCATTGGAAACTCTCGAAAGGTCACCGCTAAGCATGATTCAAGGCTGGGACCACCGGAGTTTATTGGAAGCCAAAACCATTTAAAGCGGAAGCATGGATAAAGCAGATCACCAAGATATTTGATGTCTTGGGATGCTCGAGGAGCAAAAGGTTCCCTTTTCCGCCTTTATGTATTTCTTGAGGAGGCGGATTCTTGGTGGGAATCGGTAAAAGCGTACTCAACACTGCCATGCTAAAGATGTCTTGAGAGAAGTTCAAGAACATTCAACGACAAATACTTTCCGAAAGTATTCGTTACATGAAGGAGGTAGAGTTTATCAAATTGGAACAAAACAATATGAATGAGTCGCATGATACGAGGCAAAATTTGCGGAGTTATCCGGTTTTTCGTCCCACTTGGTGGATATTAAAAGAGAATGGCATGAATGTTTTAAGGCGTTTGAAGGCGGAGATACATCAACATCTTATTTCTCATAAAGCGTGTTTGTATTCGGATGTTGTAAATAGGGCTCGATTAGTAGCGCGATAACGAATCAACGCAACCAAAAAGAAGCGGTACAGCAAAATGATAATCCCAATGAGAGCAGTCATCGAAGCGGTGACAACAAACGTGGAGGGAATCAACAGGCTAGAAGTGGTAACCACTTCGGTGGTAATCAAGGCCAAAACAATAAGAATGGACATTTCAAGAAGAGGAGATTCAACAATGATGGAAAGATGTCAGCACCAGCACCCGTTGTTAAGGAAGGAGAAAGTCCACCTATCATATGCTTCAAATGCGGAGGGAGGGACACATCGGTCAAGCCCAGGCGATGCCGTCAAAGCATGTTATAATTGTGGAAGAGAAGGTCACTTGATGCGATTTTGTCGTTCACGCAGAAGACAAGTTCGGCCGAGGATGGAGAGCACCAAAGTTGTCCCGGAAAAGTCAAAGCCGGTAGTGCGAGGGAGGCGTTTGTTGTGACCTCCCGAAAGCAAAGAACCCGAATGAGGTCATCACGGGTAAGCTTATCATAAACTCTAGCGAAGTCTATACTTTATTTGATCTGGGTTCTACCCATTCTTTTATTTCTCCTACTTACGCTCAACGATTAAATTTGACTCCGGAGAAATTAGACTTTGACTTATCTGTGGAAACATAAGTCTTTTTTGGTTCAAATCGGTACCCTCACATTACTTGTCGATCTTATTTCATTGAAAATACTTGCATTTGACGTGATTCTAGGGATTGATTGGTTAACTACTTATCATGCAAAAATTGATTGTTTTCGTAAGGTTGTTAGCTTTCATATTCCTAATCAACCTATTATGCGAATTCAAGCGACCAAACCATTAAAATCAATCACGGTCATCTCAATCCATAAAGCTATTCGTTTATTGAAAAACGGATGTCAAGCTTTCTTAGCTCATGTCACGGATCTAAAAAAAAATACGTCAGTTTTGAACGATATTTCTATTGTTAATAAATTCCCTGACGTATTGCCTGAAGAACTTCCTGGCCTACCCCCAGAGTGTGAAATTGAATTTTGTATCGACCTTGAACCCGGTACAAAATCCATTTCCAAAACCCCATATCGAATGGCTCCTATTGAACTTCAGGAGTTAAAGACCCAACTGCAGGAATTGTTAGACATTGGCTTTATTCGTCCTAGTACTTCTCCTTGGGGTGCTCCTGTTCTATTCGTGAAGAAGAAAGATGGGAGTATGCGACTTAGTATTGATTATCGGGAGTTGAATCATGTCACCGTCAAAAATAGGTACCCATTGCCACGTATTGATGACCTGTTTGACCAGTTGCAAGGAGCCAAATTCTTTTCAAAGATTGATCTTCGTTCTGGATATCACTAATTGAAGATTAAAACATATGACATTCCAAAGACGGCTTTCAGAACTCGGTACGGGCATTATGAATTCCTAGTCATGTCCTTTGGATTGACTAATGCTCCTGCTGCCTTCATGGATATGATGAACCGAGTATTCAAGGAATATTTGGATCACTTTGTGGTCGTCTTTATTGATGACATCCTTATTTATTCCAAAAGTCGTGAAGATCATGAGCAACACTTGAGGTCGACACTCCAAAAGCTTCGTGAATACAAGCTTTATGCCAAGTTGAAGAAATGTGAGTTCGGCTTGAGGAAGTAGCATTCCTTGGGCACGTAGTATCAAGTCATGGAATATCTGTTGACCCGCAAAAGATTGAAGCAATTCAAAGTGGGAGCAACCTAAATCGATGATCGAAGCATCGTAGCTTTTTGGCTTTATTTGGTTATTATCGGAGATTCGTGGAAGGATTTTCTCGAATAGCTACTCCATTAACTCGGTGACTCGAAAAGATACAAAGTTGATTGGAGCTAAGAATGTGAGAAGAGTTTTCAAGAACTCAAGAGGAGACTCATTTCAAAGACTGTTAAAGCAATACCATCTCGGCTCGGAGGGATTTGTCATCTATAGTGATGCTTCGGGCAAAGGGTTGGGATGTGTTCTCATGCAACATGGGAAAGTCATAGCCTATACCTCAAGACAACTCAAAGAATATGAGAGGAATTATCCTACTCATGACCTAGAGTTAGCAGTTGTTGTCTTCGCACTTAAAATTTGGAGGCATTACTTGTATGGGGAGAAGGTGGAGATCTTTACGGATCATAAAAGCCTCAAATATTTTTTCACTCAAAAGGAACTCAACGTGTGACAATGACGTTGGCTTGAACTGTTGAAAGATTATGATCATGCCATCCAATACCATCCCGGAAAAGCGAACGTGGTAGGCGACGCATTGAGTAGAAGATCATATGCAAATACGAGTGCGATATAAATCAACACAAAGGCCCATTTGTGTGACTTGAAAAGGATGGAGATAAAGTTAAAGACTCGAGGACCCATGTGATGATGGAGAATATCTGAGTAGAACCAGGCTTTAATTGATAAAGTTAAAGCCGCTTTCAAGCTCTGAGACACGGAGTTGATGCGTATGAGGAAGAGAGTGCAAGAAGGTGCTATGCCAGAAGCAAGAATCGATGAAGAAGGAATACTTTGAGTCAACTCCAGACTTTGTGTTCCTAACAACCCTGATTTAAAGTATAAAATTATGATGGAGACACACAACACATCGTTTGCAATCCATCCTGGGAGTACCAAAATGTATCATGATATTCGTCATACATTTTGGTGGAGCAATATGAAGAGAGAGATAGTGCTGTTTATCTCAAGGTGTCTAACTTGTCAACGAGTTAAAGGGGAGCATCAAGTACCAAAAGGTCCATTGCAACCACTTGAAATTCCAGAATGGAAGTGGGAGCACATTACCATGGATTTCGTTACCGGTCTTTCTAAGGTTTCTCAAGGTACAGATGCGATTTGGGTCATTGTTAATAGATTGACCAAGTCTGCTCATTTCTTATCGATACGAGAAACTTATACACTTGAACATCTTGCTCGTATGTACATAAACGAGATTGTAAGACTGCATGGTATGCCAGTATCCATAGTTTCTGATCGAGACCCAAGATTCACTTCACGATTTTGGATTAGTTTGCAGAAAGCTATGGGCACAGATTTACGATTTAGCTCGGCATATCATCCTCAGACAGACGGGCAGTCGGAGAGGACTATTCAAACTCTTGAAGATTTATTAAGACTATGTGTCCTTGACTTCAAGGGAAGTTGGGATAAGTTCTTACCATTGGTGGAGTTTTCCTACAACAACAGTTATCAAGCAAGTATTGGCATGGCTCCATTTGAGGCGTTGTATGGAAGAAAGTGTCGTTCTCCAGTATGCTGGGATGAGGTGGGAGAAGCAATGTTGTTGGGACCGGAGTTGGTACGTATGACTACAGAAAAGATTCAAACGATTCGACAACGTATAAAAACCTCACAAGATCGACAAAAGAGTTATGTTGATCTTCATCGAAAGGACGTGGAATTCGATATAGGAGATCATGTGTTGTTACGTGTTGCTCCATGGAAAGGAATTACGAGATTTGGAAAGAGAGGAAAACTCAATCCTCGATTCATCGGCCCATTTTAATCCTCTACGAGTAGGGCTGTGGCCTATAGACTCGCTTTTCTTCGCCAAGTATGTCTCTCGTGTTCATAATATTTTTCACATATCCATGTTACGAAATATGTGAAAGACCGAACCACATTATTGAGTTAGAAGCCGGACGAAATAAGCGGAAGATTTGGCGTATGAAGAGGTTCTGTTCAAATCTTGGATAAGAAAGAACATATTCTACGCTCCAAGGTAATACCTCAAGTCAAAGTTTTATGGAGGAACCACGATGTTGAGGAAATGACTTGGGAGTTAGAATCGAAATGAAATCAAGGTATCCTTACCTCTTGACATACAGTCGTACCCTAATTTTGAGGGCGAAATTTCATAAGAAGGGAGGTTGTAAGACCCCAACTTTTATAAATAAAGATGAATTTTCTATAAATATCATTTTTGAATATTATGGAGTAAATTTGATATAATGTTATAGTTATGGGTAATATTTATAAATTTTTCAAAGTCACGCAAGTTGTTATATAATATTCGATTGGTGGGAAATATTCGTTTTAACGAGGAATATTAGATAACTGGCACAATCATTGGTGGACCCCTAGCGAAATTATTGTCGGATTGAGAAAAGCGAAAAAAATACTTTATGAAAATAATGGCGGAAGTTTTACCGTTAAGCTGTTGAACAATCCGGTGTTAAAGAAATACGATAATAAGCGTGGTTGCCTTGCAAAGAGCATTACGCGGTATTGATTATTGATGCTTATATGATAAGTCACTCAATTTTGTTTTATTGGTATTATTAATGTAATAAAACAGAAAATCTTTTTATATAAAAGCGAATACTTTTATAAAGTTATTCGTTTTATTAGGCTAATAGTAAAATCTTTTTATATAAGCAGAATACTTTTATAAAGTTATCTGTTTTATTAGACAATAATTAGAATATATTATATTTTATTATGCATAGTTGCATAGTTCCTGCATAGTGTTTGTATAGTAAAATCTTTTATAAAGTTATTCGTTTTATTAGATTATAAATAGAAAATATTATATTTTATTTAAAAGATTTTGCTTTAAATATGGACCGTCATATTAAAGTAAATCAATATGGACCGTTCATGAGTTAGTTACTATGCAGTCCATTCTTCTATAAATAGAAGCTCATCCCTTTATTATTTCTTACGAATTCACTGAAACTGTAGAGAGAGAAATTATAAAGAAACTATAGAAAGTATTCTGCTACTTCCCTACTCTTATATTCAGTTTCTTTTACGGTAAGGGGTATTATTTCTTTTGTATTCATGAACATAACTTATGTTATTCCATTCTTTATTATTCTGCTGGAATAACCATTATACGCGGACTACCCTATACTTGGTGACATTCTTCTATTATTCCATCTTTATTATTATTCTGTTGGAATATCTTGTCTGTGTCGTTTTTTACGTGGGACACTGGTTAAAATCTTTATTATTATTACATTTGGAATATCATGTCTCTATGCGTTTTTTCACGGGACACAGTTCCATCTTTATTATTATTACTGTTGGAATATGTTGTCTACATCGTTTTACGTGGGACACGGTTCCGTCTGTATTATTACATTGGAACATCACAGTCGGTTAATTTCACCGACACTGGTTTAGATTACTTATTATTCTCGTTGGAATAACTTGTCATGCAAGTACCGCATGCATGGTGATTTCTTTGTTATTCCATTCGTTATTATACTCGGTTGGTTAAAGTTTTGACTTTATACTCCATGAAATTAGTGGAATATCCTTGATATTTGCGCTTCATCCAGTATCTTTTCATGGAAATATTCTTCTGAGCATTCTTGAATTTTACTCTTCAAAGCAGTATCATGTTGACAATTTGGACGTTATTAGTTCCTAGATAAACTAATTCTTGAACTTGTTTTATTGAATTCTTATATCATTGTCATCATCCTTATGTTTATATTATGTTGAAAGTCATTTGTGGCCTGTAGTGCATAGATGGACTTGGTATGATTATGACCAGGGATTATTTGGTATAATCATGATCGTAAGGTTACAAATGATGTGGTAAAAGTCCTCATTGGCCGTAGTGCATTGATGGACAGTTGTTGGCATGATCATGACCATTGATGAATACACGAATATCCTTGGATGTGGTGCATGGATAATTTGTGGTTGTGATACTAATGAATATCCTTGGTCGTAGTGCAGGGATGATGTGGATTATTTATTAAGTTGAGTCTCAGCGATAAAAGTCATGAAAAATCTTTTAAATCATAGAAGATAGTAGATTTTATTCTCTACTTGACTCTTCAATGGATTGCTTGTTCATTGCAGATTAAACTTGATGTTTGTTATATTGTATCGGTTTAACTTTGTTTTAAGGCTAATGATAATTTATTACGCATTATCTTAGTCATAATATTTCTTCTTGGGCTAGTTGAGCTCACCCTTTCTTTCTTTATTCTCTTCTTGAAATGAGAATATATTTGGGACGAGTCGGGGAGCGGAGTGATGGACGGATGATAGTATTAGTAGTCCTCACTATTACATTAAATAGTGTGACAATAAATGTAATGAGGACTTATTTCGAGAGTGGATATTGTCTAGAAGACAAGATTTGTATTAAAACTCACAGCTCTCTTGTTGTATATTAACGATTGTATTTGTATTCTGTACCATGTATTTGACGACTCAGAATAGGTGATGTATACCTATTTTGGGGGCGTCACATATGTTATATTACTACTTTAGTTTTATCTTAAGAGAGGTTAATAAAATTAATGAATTTAATGAGTTATTTAAATTAAAATAAAATTACATATTTATCTGAAATTTATATAATTTATTTAAAATTGTACCATACTGAAAAAAAAGAGTTTTTTATATGTTATAATATCAAAGTTTTATCATACCAAACAAATATTAATGATTAAAATAAATTTTAAAATTTTTATTGTACTTTTATTTTGAATGGATTATTTTATTTATTTGATTTTGATTAATTTAACATTAAATTTATAAGAGTTTCCATCTAGGCATCTCAGAAAAAAAAATGTGTGACGTAAGTTTTCTCTCTCTCACGTGGTATCTTATGTAATTTTTTCGTCCAAAGTCAAACAATTTAACGGAATTAGTAACAGTTTGTTAAAAAATTGTAGCTCAGTGAGTCGAATGTAAAAAAAATCAGTTTGATGATGCATTTATAAACCGACCCCTAGTAGAATGGGAAAAAATATATTTAACCATTTTCTCTTCGGATTGGGGCACCGGGAGCTTGTACTCTTTCGGAATATTGAATAGAGTTCGGATGTCGGACAGTTGGGAAGAGATGATAGTAGATTGGGTGTTGATGTGAGAAAACTCTGTTTCGGAGTGATAGACATTTCGAATCTTAGCTTCGGTACTAATCGGAGTGAGAGGAAGGGAAGAGATAGTGGTATCATGCGGAGGTCTTAAGCAAATCAGCAAGTGCAGTGTCCTGGAAAAAATAGATAGAAGGAGGAATGGAGGTGTCATTGATGTTGGAAGTTGGTTCAAGGGTAAAATCAGTCATTGAAGCAAAAACTAGCATAAATGAGCTTGAAATCAAGGAAAAATGAGAAGATAAAGTGCTCGCCTCGAGAGAAGAGTTTGAAATGAGAAGATCTGGGAAAATTGACAGAGTGGGATGGAGGGGGATTTTTATAAGTAGGGCTGCACGAAACCGAAGGGCGGCTATTAAATGCAAATGGGGCCTGCCCCTAGGAAGACGTGTAGCAATTCAAAGAACAAGAAAAATCGCTTAAATTCCCCAGGCAACTCATCATTTCATGTCCTGGCTTTTCAAGTTCATGTCTTTTCAAGTCTCTAATTATAAATATATTATAACAAGAGACTGGGGAGACAATGTTCGGGAGCGTTTTACCGACCTCCATATAGGCCGAATGCCTGATAATAGAAGGGGTTTATAAGCTCAATGGGCCGAATCCGAGTCCCCTGGGCCGGATTATTATTCTGGAGTATGATGTTCAGGGTCGGGCTTTCAAATTCTTTGGGCCGAAGCCCATACCAGATTATGAGATCGGTTGGATGGGGCATGTATAGTGAAATCCAGTGTAATAAGAGGTATAAATGGTTATGGACTTTGGTCATAATCATATTTGAATAAGATAACTCCAAAGGTAATATTTGAATACAAGACTTGACTACAATTAAGAGGTAATACATCTTTAAGCAGGCCTGTACTTATTCTCACACCGGAGCTATCCCCCAGCGGCACAAGCCGTCAAAATTTGTGATCTTGTTATTGTGCAAGGTTCAAGCGCGTGAATTCTATAATTGGACGCGCCGGCGAAAAAACTTGGCTTTAACAGGTACAAATTTAATTATTTGTTGGGAATGGTAAATGCAAGAAAATATAAATGCTCCATACTATAAAAAATCTTAAAAAGCTTGTGACTGACCATCCATAAGCCAAAACTTAACTCTTCTCCACTATAGTACAATAAAAATGTGAACATTTGAAGGTCAGAATATAGATATAAATAAGTGACATTGAATCAGAATACAGGGAACTATTGATTATGCTGGCACATAAAACTTGACCGTACAAGGTGAAGCTAGAACCCTTTCATTCTTCAATAAAGCTATTATACTTTTGTTTCCCCTCTTTCTGTGCCGAAAATCAACCAATCTGTCGTTAATATTTTAAGCAGCCTACCGATGTGCATACAAAATCAACAATACAGAGTAAGCGGCAACTGAAAGCATATTTGTCCCTCACAAAGCCTTACTATTCAGCAAATCTAATCTTCTTCGGAGCAGGTTGATTGCTACCCACCTACATACAATAAATAAGATTTCAGGTACAGAACCCAAGTAAGCAAAAATCAGACTATCAATAAACATAATAAACTAATCTTCCATCTGTTTTCCCAGGAGAGAAAAAAGAACGGGGTTGGTACAAAAACTACTTGACAAAAAGATGTGTCAGAAAAAAGTTGAACAGAACAACGTTTAAACACTGAAACAACTCGATAAAACTAGCATTAGCAACTAATAAATTTTAACATATTACAATAAAGAAAACGAGATGCTAGTCACATACAGGCTCAACTTCCCCAAAAGTTGCCAATTAGCCTTCAAATTTCACAATGGTAAGAGGATATTTCTAGTATCCATTTTACTGTTACAGCTATGCTCCACTCATCCAATATTCCGAAAGTAGTTCTCATTAGGGGTGCTCATTGGTAAAAAACCGAACCGGTACCGATCCCAAATAACCGAAAAAACAAGAACCGAAACCGGTACCGAATTACCGGTTTCGGTTCGGTTTTCGGTTATACCGCATGCATGGTAATATTTATAATTATTAATAAATAATAATTAAATAATTTTTTCTCTCCTTCGGTAAATATTCTCTCCCCTTTTATTTTATAAATTAAATGGGACTGACTTTTTTTGTCATGGGCATATATATATACATATTTCAATTAATTTCTGCGCACTAAGCTTCATTTCTGAGCAACAATTAATTTCAACATTTATTCTCAGTATATTTAATTACTACTACTTTCCTACCACTAACTAGTAGTGCGTGAGAATATTTACCGGAGGCGCCAAACAGTGAAAATGCATTTCTTTGTAGTTTCATTTTCTTTACTCCTTAATGCAGTTAATAGCCAAATAGTGCCTAAATGATTTGAACCAAGTCCAATATGACAGTAAGCATTTTTCTACTACAAAATCAGATGTCTAGAAATATAGAAGAAATTCGGTTTTTCGGTATTTCGGTTCTGTACCGAATGCAAAAAGTTAAGAACCGCTACCGGTACCGAAAAGTATAAAAAAACCGAAAATCCGGTACCGAAAAAACCGATACCGAAAAAAACCGGTACCGCCAGTTTCGGTTCCAACCAGTTCGGTAAAAAACCGAAAAAACCAAAATTTTTGAGCACCCCTAGTTCTCATGCATTTTATTGTGTACATTGCAAGTCGAGCAAGAATTAAAGGAGAGGTAAATATAACAAAAATAGAGGAAGGAATAGATTCTTACAACTTCGGGCCACTCATAATCAATACCAGCAGCCTCAATCCTCTTTCGCCTTCTCTCGTCCCTTTTCATGATTCCTTCCACCAATTTCCTATGCTCTTCAAATGTTCTTTCCTGAATAATTGTCGCGGTTAGGTTGCATTATTATGTTAAATTAAACAGCAGATATCTTAGCTTACCGAAGACGCGCCACTTTTTTCTTTTGAAATTTTCTTAAAATCGGTATAAGAATCTGACTGAGTATTAACTATCCACCATAATCATACCTTGTTATGCTGTTTCCTTTCAATTTGAACCCAGTCCAGAGGTTTGTACCAGCGGCTAACACCTTTCCACCTGAAAATAAGAGTACAATTTTATATGATACAATAACAAACATAAAAGGCGTGAGGAGAGTCATGATAACAATATGTTAATTGTTAAATACATGCAACTGGTAAAGTAGCACCAAGTAACCATAGGTAAAAACTTTCCAAACAAGGGAACATCAGGGCTACTTTCTTTGTTTATAAACACGAATTAGACATTCTGTACCAAGGTCCATAGCCTTCGCACTAAAAAGGCGATCTCTGAGAGCAGATTCAGATGGTTAGTTGGTTACTCCTATTCTCGGACTCAATATATTGTTTGGTGACTCATCTGATGTGTTTCATATCTCACTTCCAGAAAGAGCTATGGTTTCCAATCTCTAGAAATTGAAGCATACTGCACGAAGTTATGTGCACATATTTTTCTAATTTTCCAACTAATGTTCTTTGGTTCTTTTTATTCTAATTTTAAAACTTGGCAGTTATGATGATTATTTTGAAGAATAGCTCAAAATTTAAAGAAATGCAAAAAATAAAAAATAAAAAAATAAATGAAAAGAGCAACACTAGCATTTCATCTCGCCTAACTAATACTACCTCCGTCCCACAAAAAGAGTTTTATTATGACCTTTTAAAGTGAATTTGCGAAGTCATAAATTCAAAATTGATATGAATTAATATGAATTTGCGAAATCATATGAGTTTTATTATGACCTTTTAAAGTGAATTTGCGAAGTCATAAATTCAAAATTGATATGAATTTATTTGATTTTAGTTGATACAATCATAATTATCGTAAACTATGTAAAAAGTATTAATAGTATACAAAATGCATTACTTTCAAAGTTGCATGAACCAATATCAATTATGTACTCTAGGATTTAGCAATTGACTTCAAAATGTGAAAATGGAACTCATTTTGTGGAATGAAGGAAGTAGTATAGATGTCACACAAATCAATATTTTGTGGAAGAACGGAGAAAGTATTCAATCAGTATTTTAGCGTATAGCATATAAGTTTCACTTTAAAGTTGAAACAACTTAAGGAAATGTACTTCTAAATCAACACCGTGAAACTTAGAATGAATAGTTTGATCCGAGGGATCTGTTTGGCCAGATTAGCAGTATTCTACTTCCATTAAATATGACTGGTGCCAATTTCCAACCAGATCAAGGATTTCATTTCCCTTCCCTCTATGCGTACATGTCTTTGTGCATACATGCATGAATATATATACATACACACACACATGCATGTATATACACAAACAAACACTTAACCGCCTTCTTGCTCATGATCATCACCTATTACCCATATATCAGAGGTTAAGTAGCTATTTACCTGTTCCAAACAGCACACTTTTCCTTTTTTTTTTCTTTTTTTTCAATTTCCCCCTAATACTTTCTTTCCTGGTCACTCCTTCCCCTACTTTACATGCCACTGTATTCATATCATTTGCTATTTGGGTTACAACATCAACACTTGGTAGATTATTTTTGGACTGAATTACTTATCGTCCTACTCTACCACTTGTATTGCACTCGGCCTCCTAAAACAGATCTTTCCTTGCATCATTTTTTTTGCTATGAGTTTGTCGGTCTTGCAACCAGACTATATCTCCCCACCCCTAACAAGCCAAAACCTGCGGTCTGTGACCCCTATGCTTTTTTCAGTGGGAGTAGAACTCAGGACCTCCGGGTTTACGGTTGATCCCATGCTTTCCCTAAAACCACTTAGCCAAGCGGCGGAGTTCTTTCCTCGTACCTTTCTTTATTCCTATTATCTAATTCTTACTAATAATATGGAGTTTAAGATAAAAATTAAAGGCACCTGACAATCAAAATGACATCCAAAAAATCCTACCATCAATAAAATGGTTCCTTAAGCTGTTGAGGAACCTAAATAAAATGCACATTTTCAACTTAAAAGGTTTTAGACTGCAGCTGAATTTACTATATTTTAATAGTGGGATTTTAGAATATGAAGACTTTAAGACAAACTTTTACACAGTTTCTAAAAGAAATCCTGGAAAAGGATTACTCAACATGAAGTGACTATCAAATCATATAATAAGCGAATATACTTACAGTTTTGGATGAACTCGCTCAGGGGGAATAAGGCAAACTTGCAGCAAGTGCTCAAATAAGAGGTAGTTGTGCATAGTATCAGCTACGATTTTTGCCACCTGCACTCACCAATAGTCACAGTAAGAAAATATATTTCAGTGAGAAGTGCTTAGACATTAAAATACTAGGACAAGGACAACCTCTGACGATTCGAACTCAATGAAACCAAAATGCTTGGATTTCCCCGTCTGTGAAAGATAAGTCAAACAAGCATATAAAATTAGTTAAGGATTGATAAAATAAAATAAGTAGATGTCATTACGAGATATTTATTGAAACTCAATAACATTTAATATTAGTTGTGAGAATACAATGCAGAATTCATGGTTTGCTGGATGAGTTTATTGCTCCAAGGTTAATGCTAAGAAACATTATGCAGCCATTTCCAGTATCTAGGACCCACTCCACCACACTATGACCTTGGGAATATAAACATAAGAGAAAACTCCAGCATTTTTAAACGCTTTTCCCATTACTATTGAAACATTCAAAGTGAATTGAGTTTACGTGGTGGACAATACACAAACTCTAAGACATGTATTGGTATATGTATCTGTACAGACCTGTATTTTTATATGTATCCAAATCACACCCAAAACACTGTATTATGGAAAAATTCCAGTTTCATAAAATATTTTAAAAAAAAATAGTTGTTTTAAAAAAAAAGCAAAAAAAAAAAAGTCCATATTTTCTTAAAATGCGAGAGCCCTAACCTGATCCTATATATATATATATATATAATTATATTTGACCCCAAGTGTAGGGGCTGGAACCGGCTACATTCTTGTTCCTACCCCAGTATCCAACACAATTGAATGAGGTTTAATACCCAAAAAGATACCGTAACAAGAAAAAAAAAGTACCTTCTTGTCCCTTGCAATTCTAAGCCTTTTGATTGTACCAAATTGTTTAAAGAAACCTATGAGATCATAAACAGAAATTAAAAATACATTATAACTTTTCTGAACAATCAAAAATCATTGAGCACGCATACATACACATGCATACTTATGAAGATGAATACACACACAGATATACATACTTATGAATACATACACACACAGTTAATTAATTGTATATATATATATATATATATATACACACACACACACACACAAACGTAAAATATAATTAATTGTAAAAGAACAAAAAATAAACATAAAAATTGCACCTTCCATTTCATTCTCATAAAACCCATGTGGAATTCGACCAATATACAATACAGTAGCTTTGTTTTCCATCTGCTTTTCGCTAACCTGAATCTTCCGAGCCGGACCACCTTCTAACGGCTTTATTTAGCACATAAAATCACAATAATCAAAAGATGAAGCTATGAGCTATGAAGTTATGAAGTTATGAAGTTATGAAGTTATGAAGTTATGAACCATTACCATGATGAATACTAAAAACTAAACACTGTTAATGTTAATTAATAGTACCAAAAAATCAGCAGCAGCTTCGGCTTTGCGTGTTGAAGCCGTTAACTGAGAAGAAGTATTCTTCTTCTTCAGTTTCTTAATCATTCCTTTCTTTGCTTTTGCCCCCATCTAATTGAACTTTTACCACACAAATTTAACTGATAATGGTTAGATTCAGTACTTCAAAATCTGCTTAAAAACTCAAAAAGTAAGAAAAGATTATGCTTTTATGGCTGAAATTTTGGGGTTTTAGTAAATATGAAAAGACAGAAAGATTTGTTGAGAGATAGAACAAGGTTAAGCGCTCTAGTCTTACCAGGTGAGTGTTAGCCGGAATCGGTTTCTCCCACTTTTTGGCCTTCTGCGTGCTATAACGGCTGACACTGAACAATGGTCAAATTGCGAACCCTAGTTATTTATTTGGGACTGAACAATGGGCGTTTAAAAATATTTTTTTGTTGTGTAAATAATATTTTTTTATTATAGATTTAACAATTTTCTATTTTTTACTCTTCAATTTTCCTATTTTTTTCACCCTTGTTTTTGGAGTGTAAATAAAACTATCAATTATTTATGTTTGTAGTATATTTTTTATTTATTTTGGTTACTAGCGTTTGGTGTACTTGGAGTGTTTGAAAGTTTAAATACAATTAAAAAAAAAATTGTTAAATTCACAACACTTTTTATTATTTCCATAACAAAAGTGTCGCTGTAGATGTATAGCGATGGTGAAAACCGTCTGTCGCTATAGGATCTATAGCGATACTTTTGTTGTGAAAATAATATTTTCTGTTGTGGATTTAACAATTTCCATTAAAAATTGTGTTCGTCTAATAGCAACTTATTTTAAATACAACTTATTTAACTCAAAGACGCAACGTATAAGCCTCAAATGCAACACACCAATTTTGTTGTCTTGCGTTTGGAGGTTCAAACGTTATTGCTGCAATCCTAACTAGTCGATTCCTAAAATTGCTTGAATCAATCATGTCATGCGTTCGGGTTTTTCTCATGATCCTGTATGAAGTACAGGTTTCTTTTAATAAATTACTGTATGTTTTTATATTATAATATTATAATAATATATTAATTGTGACACCCCCAAAACAGGTATACATCACCCATCTTGAGTCGCCAGATACATGGTACAGAATTCAAATACAGCTTAATTATACAACTGGCGTGTACAATACGACAAAACATGAGCTGTGAGTTTGAATACAAATATTGTCTACTAGAGAGTATACAAACTCAAATTCAGTCCTCATTACATTTATTATCACACTATTTCGCAAAATAGTGAGGACTACTAATGCACCATCTAGGACTATCACTCTGTTCCTCGACTAGTCCCATTACGTTCTCATTTTTACGAAGAAACGAGTGAAAGAAAGGGTGAGCTCAACTAGCCCAAGAAGAAATATTATGACTAAGATAATACTGAATAAATTATCGTTAGCCTTCAACAGTGTTAAAGCGATACTGATATAACAAACATCAAGTTTAGCTGCGGTAAAGAACAAGCAATCCATTAGAAGAGTCAGTGGAGAATAAAATCTACTATCTTACATGATTTAAAAGGTTTTTCATCACTTTTATCGGCGAGACTCAAATTTCAATAATTAATCCACATCATCGAATCATCCACGCACTACTGAGCCAAGGATATTTTTTAGTATCACGACCACGAATTATCCATGCACTACGGGCCAAAGATAATCGTGTTTTCATCAATGATCCGATCATGCCATAATATAATTCATCTTTGCACCCTTGGTAGAAGAGAATCCATGACCATAATCATACCCTTTGTCCATCAATGCACTACGGGCCAATGAGGACTTTTTCATTAATATCACAACCACAAATTATCCATACACTACGGGCCAAAGATAATAAATATTTTTATCAATCGGTCCCCGATCATGCTATAAAACAATTCATCTTTGCACCCTTGGCCGAAGAGAATCCATAACCATAATCATATCAAAAACTGTCCATCAATGCACTACGGGCCAATGAGGACTTTTTCCACATCATTTGCAATATTACGGTCATGATTATACCGAATAATCCCTGGTCATAATCATACCAAGTCCATCTATGCACTACAGACCACAAATGACTTTCAACATAATATAAATATGAGGATGATGACAATATTATAAGCATTAATCAAATTAAATCAAGGATAAATATTAAAGACTTTAAATTTATCCAGACATTATCAATCACTTAATAAAATCATAATCTAATATTGTTAATACTATAACAATATTTTAATCACTTCTTAAACTTTTAAACAATTACATTTAATTGTTTACACTTTTCCAAATAATGCATTTAATCATTCAAAAATGCCATACTCATAAGATTTCATCACCAATAATCAAATTACTCATAAAAAATCTGCATATACCTTATATAGGATTTTTAAACCCTAAAATCATATTTACCGATTCTTCAACTTCACATAACATATTTAACTCATATGCTCGTAACTAAACTATTTTCATGAAAAATATCAAATCAGTCCCAAATATTATTATTTTCTGGGATTAAGCATAATATAGCCCCATATTGAACATATATTTTTCTCGGAATTTTTAAAATTCATTTACTATTTTTCAAAAATCAATTTCTAATTAATTCCTTAAGAAATTAGCTACCTCAAGTTTAACTCCGAGAGAAATTCCCAAATCTCAAGGGATCTTACACATGTTAACGTGAGCTTCCGGTTTAAATTTCATGGTCATCGAAGTTATAGAACTCGGTTATAGCGTTTTTAAATCGGAAAAACCTAAATATTGAAATAGTCATAACTTGCTCATTTTAAGTCGGAATGAGCTCATTTTTGGACAAGAGGTACTTTATACCATATATTTCCATGTCCCAAAAGGCCGAAATTTTTCTCACATATTAAGTGGCCGAAACATCCCCTTTAAGTTTATGGGCAGTAGCTTTTTTTGGTTTTTGCAGCTTTGGACTCCTTTGCTAAAAACAGTCCACACAAAAATCTACAACACCTTTTCCAATGATTCCACTTGGATAAGTTAGGAAACTCATAGATCTAACTCTAGAACTTAACCACACTCAAAAATTCAAAATATAATAGGAGATATGGTCAATTGAATTTCATGTTCCATTTTCACCAAAATCTAATTTTTCAACCCTTTGTGATTTCTAAAAAACTTTCATGTTTTCACATAATAACCTACATAACTCATCATAACACTTACTAATACCACATATACCCATGATTTTCATTAGTCCAATGCTTTTATTATGACTTTCATCATAATCCACGTAAACAGATCATTTCCATAATTTAACAAGGAATGAAATACAAAGGATCGTTCACCATGCATGTGGTAATCCACATAGACAGGTTATTCCAACAGAATAATAAAGAATGAAATAACATAAGGATTCACCATGCATGCGATAGAGACCGCACAGACACGTTATTCCCAATAGAATAATAAGACGAAACCAGGTCCGGCGTAAAATGCACAGACAGGATATTCCAGCGTAATAATAAAGAGCGGAACCGGTCCCACAAAAAAGCGCATGCGAGGATATTCCAATGTAATAATAAAGAACGAAATAATAGAAGAATTTCACCATGTATGCGGTACTTCGCATAAACAGGTTATTCCAACATAATAATAAAGAATGGAATAACAGAAGTTCTCTTTTATGAATATAAAAGAAATAATACCCCATACGAGTACAACAAATAATATCCCCTACCACAATAATGATATCCCTTACCTCAAAAGAAGACTGAATACTGGAATAGTGAGGGAGCAGACTTATCTTCTTCTTTCTCTCTATAATTTCTCTCTATAATAATGGCTCTAAAGCTTTAGTGAATTGGTGAGAAATGAAGGAAGAATGAGCTTCTATGTATAGGAAAATATAGTTTCGATAATTGCACATTTTGGGGCTCAAAAAATTACAGTACAATACCTCCAACTTTTCTTTCACTTTTAATTTAGTCCTGCAAGTATTATCAAACTTGCACCACCTCCCCTAATAGTAAATCATGTGAATCAATAGTAAATCATGTGACTCAATAGTTCTAAACATGTGAAAAAAATAATTAGAGTATAGTACCTCCATCTATACCTCTATTTTTAACTTAGTCATGCAAGTATTATCAATCTTGCACCAACTCCCCTAATAGTACAAGAATGTGAATCAATAGTACACACATGTGAACAAATAGTTATAAACATGTGAATTAATAGCAATTAATTACTCATTTACCCGATTAATTACCCGATTGGTCAATATAACCTCCAGACATCAATTATTATCGAAATAAATGTCAATTTCCAATAACACTAATAATCCCAACACAATGGAACTATCAATTTCATCTTTAATCAACACAACTTATTAATCATTAATATTATAACTCACAATATTTTATAACAACTTGCATACTTTGCAAAATTTTCACATAACACCCTTAACTTTAAACTTTTATCAATTTAAATTTACGAAATAAAATAATAATTATAAGAAAATTGAATACTTTCATTTCATAAAATTCGGGGTCTTACAATCTCCCCTCCTTATGAAATTTTGCCCTCGAAATTTACGTACGTAACTGGTATTCAAAGAGATGAAAACACCTTGTTTTCTTTTCGGATTGTACCTTCCCGATTATCTCCTCTCTATTAGGATTTTCCCATTTCTCATCTCCTGTATTTCAGATATCATTCTAGAATATAGTTTCAAAATAAGGGTTAATTGACATGCCATATATTATCCCTATACTCTGACCAACCAATTAAATACCAAATAAACTTAGGTAGGTCATACTAGCGAAGAATTCCTCGTCTCTCCCCCTCCTAGTTCTAGTCTCACACCTCATTGAGGATCATATCCCTAAGCTTTGATACCAATTGTGGCGCCCCCAAAACGGTATACATCACCCATCTTGAGTCGCATTGGATACATGGTGCAGAATTCAAATCTGACTTAATTATACAACTGGCGTGTACAATACGACAAACATGAGCTGTGAGTTTGAATAAAAATATTGTCTACTAGAGAGTATACAAACTCAAATTCAGTCCTCATTACATTTATTATCACACTATTTCGCAGAATAGTGAGGACTACTAATGCACCATCTAGGACCATCACTCTGTTCCCCGACTAGTCCCAGCTACGTTCTCATTTCCTGAAGAGAACAGTGAAAGAAAGAATGAACTCAACTAGCCCAGTAAGAAATATTATGACTAAGATAATACAAAATAAATTATCGTTAGCCTTCAACAGTGTTAAAGCGACATAAAGATAACAAACATCAAGTTTAATTGCGGTGAACAAGCAATCCATTAGAAGAGTCAAGTGGAGAATAAAATCTACTATCTTCTATGATTTAAAAGGTTTTTCATCACTTTTATCGCTGAGACTCAGCTCAATAATTAATCCACATCATCAAATCATCCCTGCAATACAGACCAAGGATATTTTTTAGTATCACGACCACGAATTATCCATGCTCTACGGGCCAAAGATAATCGTGTTTTCATCAACTGATCCTAATCATGCCATAAAACAATTCATCTTTGCACCCTTGGTCAAGAGAATCCATAGCCATAATCATACCAAAAAGCGTCCATCAATGCACTACGAATTGATGAGGACTTTTCATTAATATCACAACCACAAATTATCCATGCACTACGGGCCAAAGATAATCATGTTTTTATCAACGGTCCCGATCATGCTATAAAACAATTCATCTTTGCACCCTTGGTCAAGAGAATCCATAGCCATAATCATACCAAAAGCGTCCATCAATGCCACTACGGGCCGATGAGGACTTTTTCCACATCATTTACAACATTACGGTCATGATTATACCGAATAATCCCTGGACATAATCATACCAAGCCCATCTATGCACTACAGGCTACAGATGACTTTCAACATAATATAAATATGAGGATGATGACAATATTATAAGCATTAATCAAACTAAATCAAGGATAAATATTAAAGACTTTAAATTTATCCAGACATTATCAATCACTTAATAAAATCATAATCTAATATTGTTAATACTATAACAATATTTTAATCACTTCTTAAACTTTTAAACAATTACATTTAATTGTTTACACATTTCCAAATAATGCATTTAATCATTCAAAAATGCCATACTCATAAGATTTCATCACCAATAATCAAATTACTCATAAAAAATATATGCATATACCTTATATAGGATTTTTAAGCCCTAAAATCCTATTTACCGATTCTTCAACTTCACATAACATATTTAACTCATATGCTCGTAACTAAACTATTTTCATGAAAAATACCAAATCTGTAACGACCGAGAAATTCGGATCTTATTGTAAAATGATTTTATTAAATTAAATAATAATAAAATCATATTCCATGTGTTATCAAGATGGTTGTCATTGTATAACCTATTGATGTTAGAATATCGTAGTATTTGAGCTATGTGGATGAATTGAAGTGTTTGAATTTCCAAGACGAAAATAAAAGTTTTCCGAGAAATTTTCCGAAAAAACATTATTCATCGGTATTTGCTCGAGAAATAATTTTGAGATTCCGAAAAATACGTAATGATGAAATAACAAGGTAAGATGGATTATGTAATAAAAATCTAGTTATGAAAAATGTAATAATTCGCTTGTGGACTTAATTTATAAACGTTAAGTAAAGCAAAGTGTTAAGGAATAAGTAATAATTGTATGATACTTGGTATTGTACGGAGTATTGAAAACGAGTATAATACTAGGTATTATACGAGTTTGAATGAAGGATGAAATATCGTATATAAATTCTATATGAATTAGAATACGAAAATAATATAAAAACTATATGTATATGTATTAAGAAATCTTAATGGACTTGGAAGAATTGATAAGAATTAATATAAGTCCAAGTGAATTAAAGGAAGAAGCCCAATAATTGATTAATGAACAAGCTAGTATTTATTAATGCAAAGCCCAAGGATTTATTTAATCCAAGCCCAAGCTAGAATCCATGAGTTAATAGACCCATGGGGCAAAACCATATTAATATGGTTAATGTGTGATGACCAAGATAAGTGGTGATCAAGATAAGTGGTGACCAAGTTAAATGAGTGATAACCAAGCATAGGATAAGAGTTGTGATAGCCAAGTAATGAATAGTAAGGAGGTAGCTTGAGGAGGTGGGATGGTTTAATGACTAAACTACCCTAGCTTTGCAATTTTTATAAATAGAGGAAGCTTACAAGCCATTTGTTGGTTGTTCAAATAATCTAACTATCACAAAGTGCTTAAGTGTTAGAGAGTTTAAGTCACAAATAAGTTACTTCCATAAGCCAAGAAGAAGAAGAAGCTACTTATCAAAGACTTCAAGAGTAAGACCTCTTCTCCAATTATCTTCTATCTCTATCATGATAGGTTGATAAGAAAAGTTTGGATTGAGGAATATGAATGATAAAAAGTAAGAAGAATGTGTAAGTAATGAACTTAAGCCACATAAGTTGGCAATAAGTCATTTGAACTTATAAAAGTTATAAACTTATTATAAGTTAACCTTGAATGTTAAGTATAAAAATATGAACTTGTGATGAGTTTAGTAAGAAAAGTGAATTAAGAACTTATATGATTATATGTATCATATATACCTAAGTAAAGTTATATGTGAAAAACATGTAAAGTATGATGATTAAGAAACTCTAATTGTCATAAGTCATGAATAATCAAATCTTAAGTAGTTTATAAATTGACAAGTTATAAGCTCTTGAAGAATACGTCAAAATCCAACAATGAATATAAGTTGTTGTATTAAGTATGTTAAGATGTTCACATAATGAATGAAGTTCATTTGTAATGTTGAACAAATCATAAGAATGAAGAATTGCCGGAATTTGCACGATTGGACGATAAACGTCGAATACGTAAAAAACTACCTAAGATTTATAACCTACGGCTTTGATACCAACGGTGAAGGACCCCAAAACTGTTTTTGGCCAAAAAGTTGCTGCCCAAATTTTTGCGAGGGCTATTTTGGCCACTTAAAGCGTGAAATAAATTCGACCTTTTGGGAAATGAAAAATTAAGTACCACATGTCCAAAAATGAGCTAATTAAGGACTTAAAATGACCCAGGAGTTATGACCATTTCAATTTTGTGATTTTTTTCGATTTAAAACGGCTATAATAGGAGTTCTACAACTCAGATTGCCAACGAAATTTAAAGCTGGAGTGTCACGTTAACATGTGTAAGATTGTGTGGGAAGATGGGAATTTACGGAGTTAAGCAAAAGGTAGCTAATTTCTTAAGGAATTAACTAGAAATGATTTTTTTGAAAAATACTAAAGGAACTTGGAAAATTATGGAAAAATAATTTTGTGTATGAAATATATGTATATGTGTTTGACCAAAGGATAGAAAAATAATAAGTTGATTTGGTATTTTTCGTGAAAAGAATAGTGATTTCGGGATCTTTGAAATGAAATCCATCTTCTTGAAATGGTATTTCGGGTTTACTAAGATGTTATCTAATTTACTAGGATAACATATAAAAATGAATAACTTATAAGTACAAGTTATGATGTGATTAAAAGAATATCAAAGTATAATAATAATATTAAGACTTAAACCTAATGTCTAATACTTAACTATATGTTATGACTAGCAAGAAGGATCTATTATAGGTTTTATATCTTTGTATAGAATCGATAGGATTATGTGTTATGTGTTATGTGTTTAGGTTATTCTATAACAAGATTATTATCTTGTGATGATATTATTCTAATATTGGAGATCTGTATTATTAATATTAGGTCTTGAATGAAGCTTATTATATTGCGTTTACGGTAATCAACGGTTCAGGCAAGTTTGTTATTACTTAACTCTATTAAGAGTAGTTTCATTCAGATATGCTTATGGTTAATCATTGCTGATTGCCATGGATAATTGTACTCTATACATCATGTATGTATGCATCAGGTATGAAAGGCTGATTACCTTCATTACTAGTTGGTCCAGATATATTATTGTTCCTGTTCAATACTTGTTCAGTCAAAATTTTGTTCATGCTAATTCACAAATACATTGTGAAGGATAGCCAATTTATTATTCAAACTCTTTCAATCATGATATATCTTTACATTTTTTTTAAACTTGCTGGGCAACTTTCATGCTCACCCTTGCTATATCATGATAAAACATTGCAGATAAGGCGAATACGGCCAGTTACAAGAAAAGGAAAATGCCAAGTTCAGCTTGGGATATAATGTGCAGCTAATTTGTAAAAGTATGGTTGAAGAATAGTATTGTCACGTGTTAGATAGTTTATGATTGTGTATTAGTTAAGGTTACTCGATTTTGGGGAAATAGTGTGTAAAGTTTAATGTATAAACAATTTATGTTTATATCTTCCGCAAACAGTTATAGAATTAATGAAACCAGGATCCGAGGCGGATTAAGGGGCGCTTCTGATTAATATCAAAAGCCGTAGGTTATAAATCTTAGGTAGGTGTACCTTAGGCTATAACCGCGGAGATGATGATAAGTAATAAACTCGAATAGAGTTTAAGCGATAAGAGATGAATTTTTGGAAATTCATTATTAAGTAAAGATGAAGATAAGAAGATTCAAAGAAGAATCTTGAAGAGATATAAGAATAAGAATCCGGAGTTACATGACTCCAGTAATAAAGATGAAAGATGATACTAAATAGACGATGTCTATAAGATGAAAAGTGTAAATAAAATCATAATATAATATGATTAAAGAGAAGAATAAGAAGATCGTAAAATAAAACGATCGTAAGTATAAGGAGAAATGATTTCAAAATAAGATCACCACGTGATCAGATTAAATCGTTGAATAACATATGATTTGTTAAGTGATTGGAATGATATAGCTTGATGCTATAAAGAGAAGGTACTATAAAATGGTACAATTGAAAACTCAGAAAAGAGTGGTAAATGTTAAGATACAGATTAAAGAAAATACGTATTAAGAAAAGAGAAAGTTAAGATTATGTGGGTTTTCAATTGAGGACTCATGTTAGTAGCTGAGTTGTATGATTCCTTGTATGGGCGGGGAATTTGTACTTGGTTTTAGAATCACTTAGCTTCCTGGTCGATATAGTGGTTAGGTTGACCAATTCTTTGTATGGGCGGGGAATTGTATGCTTAGCTTCCTATATTGATTAGTGGCTGAGTTTGGTTTGACAACCACTTAGTTTCTGGTAATGATAATCATTGAAATATGTGTGTCACGCTATTTGTTATATGCAGGTTAAGAGGGTGATTCCTTTCTCATGTATATAACGAATAGGTAGAGAATATAAGGTTAAGTTGCGAGTTCTTAAAACTCATACTTATGGTAAGTTCATGACTAGGATAAGTTCTTAAACTCATATGATTGTGGCAAGTTACTGAACTCATAATGTGTGGTAAGTTTGATGAACTGGGGTATAGCTAAGTGTGAATGGAGCATTGAGGATTATATGAATAGATAAATTTATTAAGCAATGGATCAGTAGAAAAAGTGAAGTTGATGATGGAAGCATAGGTATTCCAAATCTTCTAGCTATGCTAGACTTTGAAGTTTTTGACATCAAGCTAAATACGCACTATGTGCCTTTTAAAAAAAAAAAAAAATTTAGACTCATAATCATTTTTGAAAACGGTTTAAAGTACAGTCTATGCTACTTATTTTTGGCTGAGACATAAAATGATTTGAAGTATCAAAAGTTATTTTATTTATCACTTATGTACCATGTAACCTGGTGCAGAGATGATAAAAATGATGGAGTCATCAATGCAGTATTACTTAGTGTTGGATGTGATCTCAGGATTGTCAACCCACTATGGTATGATGTAGTATGATAAAATCACCAAATGACGGAATCCTCAACTGAATTTGTAAATCTGATGCGGCATCATAACGTCATTCTCGAAAAATATTTTCAAAATTTTAATTTGCCAACGGGGTTTGGCTATACTTAAATAATTCTATTGAACTGAATTATTGATATAAGTCTATGCTATTTGAATCAGCTAGACTAATGTTTATGAAAACTCTAAGTGTTCATTGAAAGAATTTCCTGAACCAAATTATTTTGGTGCGGAATCCCATGATAAGTCTGAGGTGAACAACCCTGAAAATGGGGATATACTAATTGGATAGAATATTCCAATCTAAGGACGCATATAGTCGTTCAGATTACTAAGGTACAATATACTAATCATCTAAAGTACTAGCATCGGTAGTTTACCTTCTTCGTGATTGTAAACATACCTATTAAAGAAATGTTTCAGAGGTAGAGTACCCTTCTTTCGTAATTGAAAGAGGTAGCGGTAGAAATACCCCTAAACCTCAAAGTTCATAGTTTTTATGATCCCTCAGACAGATATGAAAAGTTTTTTTTTTTTTTAACTCTTCAGAGTAATGTTGTGGTAGAATGTGATGATGGATATGAAATAGTGTAAACTCGTTGTGTACGAGTGGAATCTGAGACGATTAAATAAAGGTTATTGTGACAACCTAGTTTTTGTGAATGTTTAGAATATGTAAACTCCTAGTGAGTAGTTATTGTAAGATGTGAAGATAGAAAAGAAATCCTCGAATGAGGAAATTGTAAAGGTTAAATTGAAAACCTAGTTTTGATCAAGAGAATGAGCAAAGATTAGGATGCTTTAATTTCGAGGACCGAAATTCTTAGAAGAAGGAGTGAATGTGACAACCCGAGAATTTAGAAAATTTATTAAAATCTTAAATGATTGGTTTAAGGTCAAATAATAGACCTAGAGCGGAGAATAAGGGTATGTGTTTAATGTGTTTTCGGAAGGAATTTTGAGGATTTAAAATTTCTTTTAATGAATTATTAAGGATTAAGGGTATAAGAGTATATATTACGTGATTACGGTATTATGTGTACATAATGTGGTTAAGGGTCAAGTGTTGACGGATAAATTATATCTATGTCAAACCCTAATATTATTTAGAACGTCAACGTTAGGTTATAAAATTATTACGAATTATAAGAAACCACAGAAATGGGTTCGGAAATCCTAATTTAGATGCGAATCAAAACCCTAATTGGGTATTTGAAACCCTAATTTGGGAAGTCAAAGGCTAAATATAATGGCTTAAGTATTAGTGATTATATATTAGGGATAACCCTAATTGTTAAATTAGAAATCCTAATGTTTTTTGTATAAAACCCTAAGGGATTAAAAAGTTATGTGTGTAATGAATATGAATATTATGTGTTTGTTTGTTTATTATATAAACAAATAAAATAAACTAATGTAATCCTAATTATATATTAAGAATGAATGATTGAATACTTAAGAGTTATGAGTGGGGGAAATAATAGTATTTAGATATATACTAATTCTAAGAGATTTATTTTATATATCTCGATTAATTAATTTTATAACCTCATTATAACAAGTCTAATTGGGTTAAGAAAATAAATGTGCATGAGTAAGAATTTGTGTTTTAAATGAGAAGAAAACCTAATTAAATTATTTGGGTTGGATAAGAATTTAAGGTATTGGACTATGTATATTTTATAGCCCAAGTGTTGGCCCAATGAAATTGATTAGAGGCCCAAGCAATACATTAATTGAGTGGCCCAACTTTTTAGCCTAAGTGGGAGGGATATGTTGGACAATTAGTAAATCAATTAAGCATTAAAGGAAAGCCCAAAAGATTATAAGTGATGGCCCAATTTTGAGCCCAATTGAAGGAAGGGCATGATGGACATTTGGTATTATTAAGAGTGTTGGACTATGATTGATTTACATGGCCCAAAGAATTAAATTCTTTATGTCCAATAGATTAATTTTGCAAGCCCAACTTAAAGTCAAAGGGATTAAATATGGTGGCCCAAACATTATTTAAAAAAGCCCAAAATTTGATCCAAGTAAGGAGGGAATTTTAGTCTTTGGAGACACTAGATATTCATTAAAAAGGAAGCAAGACTTGGTGAAATAATGGGCCACTTGGCGAATTTTTGTGGGAGAAAAGGAGAGGAAGTGGTGGGTTACACATCACCATTATAATCACCACATGTTCCATAAGATTTTTTCATAACTTAGCTAGGTGTCATCCATTTTAAGGAGCCACTTTGCTTTCAATCTCCCACACATGTATGCAATGATTACTAAGAGAGAGAATGAGTGGAGAATGTAGAGAAGAAGAAAGGCACATGGTAGGTTGAGTATGAGAGAAAAAGGAGTGGGTTGGATAATTGATAAAAAAAATCTATCTCATTTCTCTTTCATCTCTTTTATTCTTCCAAGTTAGCAAAGAAGAAAGAAAGAGAGAGAGAGAGAGAGGAGGCCATTTTGGCAGCTCAAGAGAAGGGGAGAGGGATTTTAACTTTCATAAACCCAAGACCCATATCACATCTTTGAAGGAGAGAAAGAAAAGCAAAGGTATAAAAATACTTTTCTTAAGTTTTTCTCTATTTTAGTTTATGGATTTGATTTAGGGGTTTTTGATTTGGTAGTTCAAACCCTAAGATCTATGTGATTAATATGATTTCAAGTATGGATCTACCCATAATGGGTGTTGATTTGGTTTGAATCAAAAAGAAAAGAAAAATAATTTTTCTAGTTTTGAAAACCCTAACTTTTAGGTGTTTTGAATGTTTACCGTTTTTGATCTAGACATTCTTTTCTCGATCCATCTAAGAGTAGTGCTAGATATATGTGTTTACTAGTTAACCCAATTGGTAGAACTCAAAATCACGTTTCTAAAAGTCGTGGTGTTGATTTATGTGAAAACAGATCCCGTTTCTAGGAACTGCTTTTGGATCGATCCGTGTGAGGGCATTTTCGTACCCTTTTGTGCTTTATAAATTCTGGAAAACTTTGGGGTGTTAATATCAGTAGATATGCAGGTTGTGTAAAAATTTGAGAATTTTTTGGCCTTACGGTTTTGAGAGATATGGATTTTACGGTGAAGGACCCCAAAACTGTTTTTGGCCAAAAAGATTCTGCCTTGATTTTTATGAGGGCTATTTTGGCCACTTAAAGCGTGAAATAAATTCGGCCTTTTGGGAAATGAAAAAATTAAGTACCTCATGTCCAAAAATGAGCTAATTTCGACTTAAAATGACTGAGAGTTATGACCATTTCAATTTTGTGATTTTCAAAGCGGCGGCTATTAGGAGTTCTACAACTCCGATTGCCACGAAATTTAAAGCTGGAGTGTCACGTTAACATGTGTAAGATTGTGTCGGAAGATGGGAATTTCTGGAGTTAAGCACAAGGTAGCTAATTTCTTAAGGAATTAACTAGAAATGATTTTTTGAAAAATACTAAAGGAACTTGGAAAATTATGGAAAAATAATTTTTGTGTATGAAATATATGTATATGTGTTTGACCAAAGGATAGAAAAATAATAAGTTGATTTGGTATTTTTAAGTGAAAAGAATAGTGATTTCGGGATCTTTGAAATGAAATCAAATCTTCTTGAAATGGTATTTAGGTTTACTAAGATGTTATCTAATTTACTAGGATAACATATAAAATGAATAACTTATAAGTACAAGTTATGATGTGATTAAAAGAATATCAAAGTATAATAATAATATTAAGACTTAAACCTAATGTCTAATACTTAACTATATGTTATGACTAACTAAGAAAGATCTATTATAGGTTTTATATCTTTGTATGGTGATAGGATTATGTGTTATGTGTTATGTGTTTAGGTTATTCTATAATGATATTATCTTGTGATGATATTATTCTAATATTGGAGATCTGTATTATTAATATTAGGTCTTGAATGAAGCTTATTATATTGCGTTACGGTAATCAAGCGGTTAAGCAAGTTTGTTATTACTTAACTCTATTAAGAGTAGTTTCATTCGAGATATGCTTATGGTTAATCATTCTTTGATTGCCATGGATAATTGTACTCTATACATCTTGTATGTATAAATCGGTGTGAAAGAAAGGTGATCACCTTCATTACAGTTGGTCAGATATATTATTGTTCTGTTCAATACTTGTTCGATTCAAAATTTTGTTCATGCTAATTCACAAATACATTGTGAAGGATAGCAATTTATTATTCAAACTCTTTCAATCATGATATATCTTTACATTGTTTTTAAACTTCTTTGGGCAACTTTCATGCTCACCCTTGCTATATCATGATAAAACATTGCGAGATAAAGCGAATCGGCCGATTCTGGAAAAGGAAAATGCCAAGTTGACTTGGGATAGAATGTCTTGACTAATTTGTAAAAGTATGGTTGAAGAATAGTATTGTCATGTGTTAGATAGTTTATGATTGTGTATTAGTTAAGGTTACTCGATTTTGGGGAAATAGTGTGTAAAGTTTAATGTATAAACAATTTATGTTTATATCTTCCATAAGCAGATTATAATTAGCGAACCGGATCAAAGGATTTTGGGGACTCTGAGGGAAGTAGAACCTTAAGTCATAACCTTAAGAAAGAATAAAGATGTAAAAGATAGAAAGTAACCCTATAAAATGCATTATATTATGTTATGTATTTCTATTATTTTACTGACGTGTAATAATCAAACTATATTATTTTATTGTAGATGTCAGGAGAAAATGATATGTATAGAGATGTACATGTAGTGAGCGAGGATTCAGTTAATCGGGTAGAGATTCTACCAAATCCCATAGCAGTAGAACCAGAATTGGTGACGATCGAGTCTGGAGACTCGGATGATTTAGACTACATGTCTATATTTGATGGCATGCTAGAGGAGGATGTGGACGTGATGTCCTTTGACCATGTTCCACCTACAGAGGACCAGGTTCCACCTACAGAGGAAATGTCTACGGGGGAATCAATGAAGGCATTGTTTATGTCGGTATTGAATAGGAATGTCCATTACTGCCAAGAGGTGAAGGAGTTGAAAGAGGAACTCCAAGCTGTCCGTGAGGACAAGGCTAGTATGGAGGGAATGTGGGTAGAGGAGCATGATAATAGAGTTCTAGCTAAAGATAAGGTCCGAGAGCTAAAATGTGAAGTCTTTGAGCTCAAGCAGGAGCTAAAGACTAAAAAGAGGAAGTTAGAGAGGATGTCCTATATTCATAGGAGTTCTCACATAGATTTCAATGACGGTAGTTGGATATCGAGATAGAAGCGAGGAAGCGGACAGGCACACACTATCAGTAAAGATGTTATTGTCGGTCTGGCTAGCAAAGATTTCGAGAATGCCCTGCGACAGATGTAGTCTAGCAATAGCTAGAGTAGAATAGATATGTAAATATTATGTATCTAGTAGTGACGTAAAACCCTCTTTTGTATAACAAAGGGTAGTCTTTTGTAAATCCCAATTTTTGGAAAGTAATTGCGGGATGGTAATGTAATCAGCTAAGGCTGAGTAATGTAAACAATGTAGTATTATACTACAAGTTATGAATCAATATAAGTCTTTTTATGGAATATGTTGAGTAATGATTACGAGTTGTTGTTTTAATTACAAATAATAACAAACCAACAAGAATAAAGTAATAATGATGTGTTGTTTGCTTAACAGCAAAAATGCCGCCAGAGAAGGAGACAACGAAATCGGTATTAATGTTAACCAATAGGAGGGTGGTCCAGTTAATCCAATGGGGAGTTCGTTAATCTTTTAACGGCTACATTTAATAGAATGGGGGCTAATGTACCGTGATTCTGGAGTAATCTGAGCTACTACTTTTAAGGATTTCAAAAGTGTAGGTCCATTTGGAGTTCAAAGGAACTACGGACCCTATAGAAGCCCAGACATGGGTAAAAGAAATCGAGAAAGCATTTGTAATAACAAATGTTGAGGAGGGTCAAAAGGTTGCCTTTGCAACCTATTTGATGAAGGGAGAGGCCAACTTACGGTGGGAGGCAAACCAAGGGTAGGGCGATATAGGAAACCTAACGTGGGAGAGGTTGAGGAGATTTTCTTGAGAACTATTTTCCACGAAGTATGCAAGGGAGGATGGAGATGAGGTTTCTAGAATTGAGACAAGGGGATATGATGGTTCCTCAAAGATAACGCCAAGTTTAATGAATCGGGCACGATTCGCTCCACATCAAGTGGACCTTTGAAGTGAGAAAGGCTAGAAGGTTTGAGCGGGGCTTGAAACCCTAGCTCTATAAGCGAATCTCTATGTTCCAAAGTACTTCCTTTGGAACCATACTAGAAAAAGGCAATAATTTAGAAGGTGGGAATGAGGCTCTTAGCCGATTACCACAAAGATAAGAAGACCAAAGGTAAGGTTGATGGAGGAACCAAGACCAAGGGAGCCGGTGGAAGTGGCGGCGATCGAGAAGAGGAAGGGCTTTAACTGCAGGAATCTAGGAGTAAAACAAGGGACTCTAAGAGGAGGATGGATGCTCAGAAACTGCGGGAAGACTCATTTAGAGAGTCATCTCGAAAAAGAAAAGCGGTTTATTATAATTGTGGGATGGGAAGGGCACATTTCGCTTACTCATCCCCCAATCAAGAAAAATCACGGATGCTTTGTATGTGGATCAATGACCACATAGCAAAAAACCGCCGAAGAAGGGATATAAGGAAATAAGGGAACTAATAGCGGGAAGTTAGCTATTAGTGGTCCATTCAATGGGGAAATCAATGGCCCGCACTTTTAATACGATGGTCCAAGATGCGGTGGCATCAGGGGAAGTAGTTGCAGGTATTATTCCGATCAACAATATAAATGCATGCGTGCTATTTGATTCAGGTGCTACTTATTCGTTTATAGCATGTGATTTTGCTAGACGACTAGAATTATTTCTCGAAAAATTGCCTATACCTTTGAACATTAAGGTAGCAAACGAAGAGATAATTCCTGTTGAAGATATTCATAGGAGTTATTGCGTAGATGTACATGGTCGTAAGCTATCGGTAGATTTGATACCGATAAAGTTAGGAGAATTCGACGTAATTCTCAGAATGGATTGGTTGATTAACCATGGAGCAATTATAGATTGCCAAAAGAAATGTGTGAGCATTAGGATGTTAAAACAACCTCCTGTAGTATTTTACGGTAGTAAATTGCCGGGACGTCCGTGTTGCCTTACGATGACACAAACTAGAAAACTTTTAAGGAAGGGTTGTGTAGGTTACCTATGCCATGTTGTTGATATCCAGAGAGTGGGAGCAACCATGGAACAAATACCTATAGTAAACGAATTCATGGATGTATTTCCAAGTGAATTACCAGGTTTCCACCGGATAGGGAGATCGAATTTGTGATAGAACGCTTTGCTGTGGGGCGGCACCAGTCTCAAGGGCACTGCATCTGCGTATGGCGCTGTGGAAATGAAAGAGCTAATGGTTCAAAATTTACATGAACTATTGGAAGAAAGTACATTCAACCAAGTGTTTCTCCGTGGGGGCACCGGTGTTGTTTGTTAAGAAGAAAGGCGGATCGTTAAGGCTTTGTATCGACTATCGGGAGTTGAACAAGTTAACGATAAAGAATAAATACCCATTGCCCGGGATCAATGATCTCTTTGATCAATTGAAAGGGCAAAAGTATTTTCTAAAATAGATTTCTTGAGACGGGTATCATCGGTTGAAGGTTAAGAAGGAAGATGTACCAAAGACTGCATTCAGGACTCGTTATGGTCATTACGAGTTTCTGGTGATGTCATTTGGGTTGATAAATGCACCTGTTGCATTTATGGTTATGATGAACATAGTGTTCAAATTATATTTGGACAAGTTCGTCGTGGTGTTTATCGATGATATTCTAGTCTATTCTAAGATGCCAGAAGATCATGCTGAACACTTAAGATTAGTGTTGGAGACACTAAGGAAGGAGAAGTTATATTCGAAATTCACTAAATATGAATTTTGGCTGGAAAAGTTGCAGTTTTTAGGTCATGTCATTGACCAAGAGGGGATTTCAGTGGATCCAGCGAAGGTGGAAGCAGTAATGAATTGGGAGCAACCAAAATGCCAATCGAGGTGCGAGTTTCCTAGGGTTAGCGGTACTATCGAAGATTTATCCAAGATTTTTCGAAGATAGCTACCTCATTGACTAATTTAACAAGGAAGACGGTGAAATACGTATGGACGGATAAATGTGAAGACAGTTTTCAAGAACTGAAGAAGAGATTAAGTGAAGCTCCTGTTTTTTCATTGCCAGATGACACAGGAAATTTTGTAGTGTATAGTGATGCTTCACATAGAGGACTTGGTTGTGTGCTTATGCAGCATGGCAAAGTCATTGCATATGCATCTCGGCAATTGAAGGATTATGAGAAAGTTTATCCTACTCATGATCTAGAATGGTCATGATGAGTGTTTGCCCTAAAGATATGGAGACATTATCTTTATGGGGGAAAATGTGATATATACTGCACCATAAAAGTCTAAAGTATATCTTCACTCGGAAGGAGTTGAATATGAGCAGAGAAGATGGTTTGGAGTTGATAAAGGATTATGATTGTGAAACTGTATCACCCTGAAGAAAGGCCGATGTATTCTAAAGCGCCTTAAGTAGAAAGGGTCGGGAAAAGTTTTCTATGTTAACTACTCAACATGAGTTAATAACAGAGATGGCTAGAATGGAAATAGAAGTCAAGATGCCGAGTGATTCGGGGCAGTTACTCTTTGCGACGGAGATGCAGTCTACCATCGTAGAAAGAGTCAAAGAGGTACAACTCAAGACGGACGAGTGTAACCAAATGAAGAAGCGGTTATCCGAGAAGGAAGATGCTAAGTATAGTCTTGATAATGAAGGATTATTAAGATTTGAGGGAAGAATTTGGGTTCCGAATGAGACGGAATTAAAGGAGCAAGTGTTATAAGAAGCTCATAGTTCGAGGTACTTGATACATCCTGGTAGCACTAAGATGTATCAAGACCTTCGACAGAGTTTTTGGTGGCCAAACATGAAGAGAGAAATAGCAGAAAATCGTGGTAGGTGCTTGACTTGTCAAAAAGTTAAGTAGAACATCAACGACCCAAAGTGGCTTATTCACGGTCATTAGAGATTCCGAATGGAAGTGGGAGTATATCACTATGGACTTCGTGGTGGGACTTCCGACGACTTAAAAAGAATCTGATTCGATTTGGGTAATAGTGGGCCTAGAAATTGTGAAGGCGGCTCACTTTTTGCCAATTAGGATCAAGTATAACTTAGTACAGTTAGCTAAACTTTATGTTAAGGAAATCATTTCCAGACATGGAGTACCGGTATCGATTGTGTCAGATCGTGATCCACGATTCACATCGAACTTTTGGAGGAGTTTGCAAGAGCAGTTGGGAACACAACTGATGTTAAGTACGACTTATCATCCACAAACAGATGGGCAGAGCGAAAGAACAATTCAGACGTTAGAAGACATGTTGAGGTCTTGCGTCATGGATTTCAAGGGTAGTTGGGATGATCACCTACCACTAGTAGAGTTTGTGTATAACAACAGTTATCATGCAAGCATAGACATGCTGCCGTATGAAGCTTTGTATGGAAGGAAATGCATAACACCCTTGTGTTGGGATGAGGTGGGAGAACGCCGAAAGCTAGGGCCAGAATTGGTGCAGCAGACAGCGGATGTGGTAAAGTTAATTCGGATGCGTCTCGTCACAGCTCAGGATAGACATAAAAAGTATGCGGACTCACATAGACTAAGTCGAGAGTTTGAAGTGGGATCGCATGTGTTTCTAAAGGTATCTCCCTGGAAAGGAAAGATACGCTTTGGAAAGAAAGGAAAGTTAAGTCCAAGGTTTATAGGACCTTTTGAGGTGTTAAAACGGGTGGGAGAGGTAGCTTATATGATAGCATTACCTCCAGACCTAGAACGAATACATAATGTGTTTCACGTATCTGTATTACATCCATATATGTTTGGACTATGAGCATATAATCGAAAGTATGGTAGATTCATATCGAGAAAGACTTAACGTATGAAGAGTCGTGACGCAGATCATTGATAGAAAGGAACAAAGTTCGAGGAACAAGGTAATACCATCAGTAAAGGTATTATGGAAGAACCACGATGCTAAAGAAGCAACGTGGGAACTAGAAGAAAAGATGAAGAAAAATTTTCCTCATCTATTTGATTAAAGTAAGACGAGATTCTGGGGACAGAATCTTTATAAGGGGGGAAGAATATAACGACCGAGAAATTCGGATCTTATTGTAAAATGATTTTATTATATTAAATAATAATAAAATCATATTCCATATGTTATCAAGATGGTTGTCATTGTATAACCTATTGATGTTACAATGTCGTAATATTTGAGCTACGTGGATGAATTAAAGTGTTTGAATTTCCAAGACGAAAATAAAAGTTTTCTGAGAATTTTTTTGAAAAACACTATTCATCGGTATTTGCTCGAGAAATAATTTTGAGATTCTGAGAAATACGTAATGATGAAATAACAAGGTAAGATGGATTATGTAATAAAAATCTAGTTATGGAAAATGTAATAATTCGCTTGTGGACTTAATTTATAAACGTTAAGTAAAGCGAAGTGTTAAGGAATAAGTAATAATTGTATGATACTTGGTATTGTGGAGATATTGAAAAGCGAGTATAATACTAGGTATTATATGAGAGTTTGATGAAGGATGAAATATCGTATATAAATTTATATGAATTAGAATCTGAAAATAATATAAAAACTATATGTATATGTATTAAGAAATGTTAATGGACTTGGAAGAATTGATAAGAATTAATATAAGTCCAAGTGAATTAAAGGAAGAAGCCCAATAATTGATTAATGAACAAGCTAGTGTTTATTAATGCAAAGCCCAAGGATTTATTTAATCCAAGCCCAAGCTAGAATCCATGAGTTAATAGACCCATGGGGCAAAACCATATTAATATGGTTAATGTGTGATGACCAAGATAAGTGGTGATCAAGATAAGTGGTGATCAAGATAAGTGGTGACCAAGTTAAATGAGTGATAACCAAGCATAGGATAAGAGTTGTGATAGCCAAGTAATGAATAGTAAGGAGGTGGCTTGAGGAGGTTGGATGGTTTAATGACTAAACTACCCTAGCTTTGCAATTTCTATAAATAGAGGAAGCTTACAAGCCATTTGTTGGTTGTTCAAATAATTTAACTATCACAAAGTGCTTAAGTGTTAGAGAGTTTAAGTCACAAATAAGTTACTTCCATAAGCCAAGAAGAAGAAGAAGCTACTTATCAAAGACTTCAAGAGTAAGACCTCTTCTCTAATTATCTTCTATCTCTATCATGATAGGTTGATAAGAAAAGTTTGGATTAAGGAATATGAATGATAAAAAGTAAGAAGAATGTGTAAGTAATGAACTTAAGCCACATAAGTTGGCAATAAGTCATTTGAACTTATAAAAGTTATAAACTTATTATAAGTTAACCTTGAATGTTAAGTATAAAAATATGAACTTGTGATGAGTTTAGTAAGAAAAGTGAATTAAGAACTTATATGATTATATGTATCATATATACCTAAGTAAAGTTATATGTGAAAAACATGAAAAGTATGATGATTAAGAAACTCTAATTGTCATAAGTCATGAATAATCAAATCTTAAGTAGTTTATAAATTGACAAGTTATAAGCTCTTGAAGAATAAGTCAAAATCCAACAATAAATATAAGTTATTGTATTAAGTATGTTAAGATGTTCACATGATGAATGAAGTTCATTTGTAATGTTGAACAAATCATAAGAATGAAGAATTGCCGGAATTTGCACGATTGGACGATAAACGTCGAATACGTAAAATTCTCGGATTGGAAGTCAAATTTTGTGTTGGATTACGAAACCTTTGTTTTCCAATAGAGACAAGTCATATTTGGCATTTAAGAGTTGCGGACTCGAAAATGACTGGATTCCGACATAGAACGAAGAAACGAGCGTTAAACGTTCACGAACGTTTATCGTTTTCGTTAAAAATGAACCAATAAGTGAATTTTTAGCAAACGAAGTCAAATAGATAAAATTCTTGAATGATCATGTAGATTACATAATTTTTGAACCGTAGGCTTTTGAACGAGCCAATTCGGACTTATAACGAAGAAGTTATGCGTCCGGGAAGTTCACAAAATTCACAAACTGAATTTGGTTTTTGGTGCACAGAGTTGGTATGCATGGCGCTAACCCTAGGAAAAATGAAATTGCGCCATGACATGAACAAAGAATGTCGAGCACTGCATTGCAAGAGTTAAATCATGGTGCGAACTATAGTATATATTGTGGAAATATAGCCATGAAACAATACCAAAAACCTCGGAGAGGAAGCCACATGCAATGACCCGATAAAGTAAGGACTCGCCGCAGATGCCAAGTCCGGACAATGACATTAAGAGCTCAGCCATGGCTAAATGAGATGTAGAATATAAAGATGGGCGCCTGCGATGCAGGTCTGAGAACAAAAATAGTAATGAATGTTTCTAAGTACAAAGAAAAGAAAAGGAAGTAAACACAACTTAAGGAATGTAATGTAACATTGTTAAACCTTAAGGATGTTGTATAAAGGTTGAGATAACCTAGTCAAATATAATGCAAGCATAATGATAAATCGGAACGAATAGTAACTGAATCTAATACACAATTAGATTGAAATGAAGGGTATGATATAGTCATATACATACTTGATTATATGTGACCTAATGTAAGGCATTATGTGATCATGTATTGTAGAGACTTGAAAGACTTGAACATAAAGTTAATATCTTAGTAGTGAACGCTAAAGGCAAGTATTCTAACTCTTGTCTCAGTTCAATCTAAACAAGTTTTTGAGGTTCATGTATTCTTTCGCATGAATTGAAGTATGTTGAAGTTAAAGCCAATTCCTTTGGCTAGACTTGATGTATTGATAATCTATTCATATATTATCAAATGTTGGTATCTTTTGTCAACTACTTGATATGGTTTTCAAAAAGAAGACTGAAATGTTAAACAAATATTTTGTCGGTACAACGACAGGCACGTGAGGTTGCCAAATGCTTAAACGTGCATACGTTTAATGGATGTAGTGTTGATCAACATAGAGTACAATAGGTGATCACCTAGAAGTGCTCATAAGTAATATCCAGACTTCTGAGACTTGCTTAGGGTTGTCCTTTTCAATAAAGAATGAATACTCGAGGTCTTTGACCGGAGTGAATGTTTTACTAAATATTGTTATTATTGTAAAACATTTTGAAAGAAAAGATGAAGTGTTATTTTGAGTTATCAATAGTACTTCATAACTATTGTTCAGTTATCGAAGATATACGATTTGTATGTGTTAAGCATGTTGTTATTAAATTGTTATACTTGATGAGCTAGTTATGCTCATTCTTTCTTGAACCATATGAATGCAGCTAAGACTGAACGTCCCGAATGATCGAAAAAGGATAAGGGAAAAGCTAAAGGCGATTACTTAAGTCAGTATTGTAATAGTATAGGTCTATTGTTGTAATATGGCGATATTATGACAAAGAACCTTTATAACGAAGTATAGAACACGGGAAATGTAAATATTACTTTAAATATATAGAAGTTATGTTCGTTATTTAAGACTTTTCAATTGAATGAATGTATGAATGTTGTACAATATAGCACCATCTGTCGGGTTGGAAGATACCCGGATTTGGGGGCACTACAAAATTAGTCCCAAATATTATTCTTTTCTGGGATTAAGCATAATATAGGCCCATATTGAACATATATTTTTCTCATAATTTTTTAAATTCATTACTATTTTTCAAAAATCAATTTCTAATTAATTCCTTAAGAAATTAGCTACCTCAAGTTTAACTCCCGAAATTCCCAAATCTTGGCAGGATCTTACACATGTTAACGTGAGCTTCCAGTTTAAATTTCATGGTCACCTGGAGTTATAGAACTCTGTTATAGCATTTTAAATCGAGAAAAACCTAAATATTGAAATAGTCATAACTTGCTCATTTTAAGTCGGAATGAGCTCATTTTTGGACAAGAGGTACTTTATACCATATATTTCCATTTCCCAAAAGGCCAAAATTTTTCTCACAAATTAAGTGGCAAAACATCCCTTTAAGTTTTCGGCGGTAGAGCTTTTTTTGGTTTTTAAACTTTGGACTCCTTTTATCTCGAATTTGGTTCGCCCGCCAGCGCTAATTCTAACATCACACTAAAATCATTAACAACGGAAATAATAGAATAATTTACATTGATATAATATAAATATTCGCGTCCCAAGGTTCCAGTAACCATTACTACAACAATCCGATGATTAAACTTAAACATAATTAATCATCCTTAATAACATCATCATAATACAATGCATAGAAATAATAATACTAATACTCTTAAAGAACTAAGCTACTCTGTAGCCTTGCCCTTCCCTTGTCCTTTCCTTTAAAAGTAGCCTTGCCCTTTGCCTTATAAGCGTAATGTTTTAGGGAAGCAAGAATGAGCAACAAGTTTGCCCCGACAAGTAATATAGCAAAGAGAATGAGCAGTTATAGCATTTGAATCTTTAAGGGTATAACGATGAAATGGTAGTTCAAGGATATCAAGAAATATCAAAAGTGTTTGATAAATGTCACTAAAGATTGAAGGATATCAATAATATTTCAAGGTTTAATTATTTGAGGTTCAATAAGAATGAACATTGAAAGCGGTCATTAAAGACTATGAACTCTTACTAGAATTAATAGTATTATCTTTGCAAGATAAAGTAGTACAACGGTGATCGACCTAAGGTACCCTACGTTATGCATAACATTTAATCATACTTGTGTGCGCGTCGGTTCCCGACAATATAGAATTTCCCTTTTAAGAGGGTTGTTCATCTCGATAGATTTTCAAGAGTCGCATCAAGTCAATTGGTTTGGATAGCTTTCTAACATATGATAATAGTCTAACCGAATCAAAGGTTTAGACAACTTTTATAATGCACTTTAAGAACAATAAGTCTAATGCTCATAATAATGTCAAAGTAATTGATTTTCGTATAGTAATAGTCATTTGCTCAATATAAGTATATTAATAATTCGGATTCATACAATATACAATGTAGGAATTTAGATAACTTGTATTCGATATGTGAATCAATGGAAGTTAGAGAACTCGCACAAAATCAAAGTTGTGAGAGATAGGAGACTTGCCTTTAGCGTTGATTACCACTTAAAGCGTAATATCACTTCAATGAACTCGTTATCCTATATATGTATGTATATGTATTCATTAGTCATATATACTTGATATGCATTTTCACATACTTCCATCACACATATATCTAAATTCATGTAGGCTACACACATTCAAACTCATAGATCGTAACTCACATTGATTTTACCTTTAAAGTCTTTTTGTACCATATGCTCATCCTTTGTATTTTCAAAATATCTCTTACTCTACATATTTTTAAGTTGTTTCACATATTAAAGAACCTTTAAGCTAGTTTTGACCCTTTATTAAAGTTATTCATATATTTCCATCTTTCAAAGTTAAAAGAGTTCATTACATAAATCAACTAGCCATAGTATTCATTATACTACATAATATTGTCAAACAACTTTTTCTACACATGCTTGCATAATTTATAACAATGTTTAACTAGATGCGTGAACATGTCGAAATATCTAGAGGCATATGCATCCTATTCTAATTGTTCCTAAGTTCACAATATAATTCATAGAGTTTGACATCTCAATTGGTTTTCAATCACTAAGATGTCATGACTATCAATCTATACATGCAAGGTACATTGAGTCCACATTTCATATGTATTTATCAAACCAATTAAGCTATAAACATATGCTCACAAGGTTAGATTCAAAAAGGCGTAAGGTTTTATAAACATGTTTTTCGTCTTTTAACTTTTCTTTAAAAAGGTTATGATTCAATTCCAAACCTACTAAACACCTTGTAAAATACATTGATATATGTTTAGGGAGTATGTATGTTCTTGAAAAATGAAGTGGAGTGTAAGACTTCTTGCATCAAATAAGCAAACAAAAATTCTTTTTTTTTATTCTGATTCCCCGTAGAAAATGGCATTTACTCTGTAGGACCCCGTCAAGGAAAAGGCAGGTCCCCTCGCTAAAACACGAGCAGTGTATCCCCTGTTAGCCCTATTCGGATTTTTTGAAATTTTGATCCAATTCTCATCTAAGCAACAATGTAATGATGTATAATTGTTATAAACTTGCTACATAACCTTCCTAGCATGCTTCTAACATTCCTACACATACAAACAATAAGTTTCAAAGATCAATTCAAGGTTTTTTCCATTTTTCCAAAGTTTAACACACAGCAATTTTCTTCCTTACGAATTCGTTACTTGATCATTTTACTTCGTTTAACTTTCATTGAATTCGTTTTTGACCATATTAACAATATCTAGCATCAATTGATACATTCTAGCAAGTTTCAACTATAACATTTCAACTTTCAACAAGTGTTTTTGTATTTTTCTAAGAACTTTGAAAGGCTTGAGTGTATGAACATTTAGAGGAGTTTACCTTTTACGAAGTTGAATTGCTACTCTAGCTTCAATTTCTGATTATATAAGCTCTCAATACTCACACTCCTACTAGAAATCTCAGAGAATTTAGCAACATACTTATGAATGAGAAGGGCTCTATTTATAGGCAAGCTTGTGACCAATTTGATTTTGTGCAATGAATCAAACCATTGGAATGGAGAAGAAGCTAATGGTTATGAAGGATTTGGTAGAAGAGTACAATTTAGCCCACCCCTTCTCCATGATTTGCTAGCTATGGAGTTGGTGTTGAGGGACTAGGCCGATGGCCTATAACGTGAGAAAAAGAAGAGTGACTCTCATTTTGGGACACTAGCAATTCTCAACACTTTAGTAGTACACTTAGGTCCATTTTGCCTTTGTTCTCAACTTGAGCATACATATACACCCACTCATATATTACACATAAAATCATATAATCCATGTACATTGATTTATTTCAAATAATATTTATCCTAGACTAGGATATAATTTAATTGTGTACCAATGCTACTTATTATTAATTTATTTATTTAATCAAGTTACTTTCTCTCATAGGTTTAAAATACCCATTTAATTATTCCCACACACATCAATATGTCACATAAGACTTTTTTATACAACTTGGTCAATTACCTAAGTCAAGCTTACTTTTATCACATAGTGTTATATAATAATTATTTTCATTACAATGTCACACCCTCACTTTATATTAAATGAAAAACCTTATTATATATGATTTCTCTTCACACACTATTATTCATGATAATTAACGAATAACAAATAAATCAACCTCATTATGAAATTATTTACTTATTAGTAATACTAATTAATTCCATCATTAGTTAAATTAGTATTTTCTCAATTCATCATCTTGCCACACTAGGCATAACTCCACAAGTTTAAACTAAGCTTCTCATCACTTTTGCTTCATTGTTTAATTATCACTTAGCTTAATCAATTAAAATGCTCATCACACACGATGTTATATATATATATATATATATATATATATATATATATATATATATATATTTATATTCAAATAAATATGCAAACAAATCTTTATTCTCAATATTATAATTTATTAAAATTCGCGGGTATTACATCCTCCCCCCTTATAAAAATTCCGTCCTCGGAATTGTACAAAGTTACTCAAATAAATGGGGATAATCCCTACGCATCTTATCCTCTAATTCCCACGTGGCTTCTTTGGTATCGTGGTTTCGCCAAACCACCTTTACAGAAGATATAATTTTATTCCTCAACGTTTGCTCCTTTCTATCTAGTATTTGAATAGGAGTTTCCTCATACGTTAAATTTTTCTCTACTTGAATAGGCTCATAGGAGATCACGTGTCTGTAGTCGGGCTTGTAAGGACGTAACACCGAAATGTGAAACACGTTGTGGATGTGTTCCAATTCAGGTGGTAATGCAACTTTGTATGCCACTTCACCCACTCGTTTCAAAATTTCGAACGGTCCTATGAATCTCGGACTTAATTTCCCTTTCTTTCCGAATCTGATCTTTCCTTTCCAGGGAGAGACCTTCAAAAACACAAAACTTCCGACTTCAAAATCTCGGCTCTGACGATGCAAATCGGCGTATTTCTTTTGGCGATCTTGAGCTGCTACCAATCTGGCCCTTATTGTTGTTACCACGTCAGCCGTTTGTTGAACTAATTCCGGTCCCAAAAGTCATCGTTCTCCGACTTCGTCCCAACATAATGGTGTTCTACACTTTCTCCCGTAAAGAGCTTCATATGGCGGCATACCAATACTCGCATGATAACTATTATTGTAAGCGAATTCTACTAATGGTAAATGGTCATCCCAATTCCCTTTGAAGTCCATCACGCAAGCTCTAAGCATGTCCTCCAACGTTTGTATGGTTCGTTCACTTTGTCCGTCGGTTTGAGGGTGATAAGCAGTACTTAATCTCAACTGAGTTCCCATTCGCTCTTGCAAACTTTTCCAAAATTTTGACGTGAAACGCGGATCTCGATCGGAGACAATCGACCTTTGGCGGCACTCCATGTCGTGACACGATTTCCTTTACATATAAATTTGCTAATTGGTTCAAACTGAATCGAATCTTGATAGGTAGAAAATGAGTTGTCTTTGTTAGTCGGTCCACGATAACCCAAATGGCATCATAACCCTTCTGTGTGATCGGAAGTCCAACCACGAAGTCCATGGTAATATGCTCCCATTTCCATTCTGGTATTTCCAGCGGTTGAAGTAGTCCACTAGGCCTTTGATGTTCTGCTTTGACCCTTTGACAAGTAAGACATCTACTAACGCATTCTGCAACTTCTCTTTTCAAATTAGGCCACCAAAAGTGATGTCGAAGATCCCGGTACATCTTTGTGCCTCCTGGATGAACAGAGTACGTAGTATTATGTGCTTCGTGCAAAATTTCCTCTCTTAGTTCGGTTATAGCTGGCACCCATATTCGACCCTCAAATCTTAATATACCATCCTTATCTACTTTGAACTTTTCCTCCTCATTTTCTACTATTCTCTTCCTTATCTTCTCACATTCTTCATCTTTCTCTTGTGCTTCTTTTACTCTATCCAGTAACGTCGGGTGAGCTTCCATCACGAATAATTTTCCTCCTGCTTCTTTTGGTTCTTTCACCTCTATTTCCAATTTTTCCATTTCTCTTATTAATTCCTCCTAAGTTTTCAGCTTGAACAACTTTTCCCTTCCTTTTCTACTTAAAGCGTCGGCTACTCGTTTGCTTTTTCCGGGTGATAAAGAATTTGTAGTCGTAATCCTTGATTAATTCCAACCACCTTCTTTGTCGCATATTCAACTCCCCCATGTGTGAAGATATATTTGAGACTCTTGTGATGCGTGTATATCTCACATTTTCTCCATACAAATAATGCCTCCAAATCTTTAAAGCAAATACTACATTTGCTAACTCCAAGTCATGGGTAGGGTATCGCTTTTCAAAATCCTTCAACTATCGTGGCGCATCTGTAATGACCTTGCCATGTTGCATTAGCACACAACCAAGTCCTCTATCATGAAGCATCACTATACACTACAAATCCTCTCTGTATCATCTGGTAATGATAATACAGGCGCTTCACTCAACCTCCTCTTCAATTCTTGAAAACTCTCCTCGCATTTGTCCGTCCACACGAACTTCACCGTCTTCCTTGTTAGATTGGTCAGTGGGGTTGCTATCTTAGAAAAATCCTGGATAAATCTTGATAGTACCCAGCTAAACCTAAGAAACTTCTTACTTCTGTTGGCGTCCTTGGTTGTTCCCAGTTACTTACCGCCTCCACTTTTGCAGGATCCACGGAAATTCCATTTTGATCTATTACGTGTCCTAAAAACTGAACCTTCTCCATCCAAAATTCACATTTCGAAAATTTAGCGTACATCTTTTCCCGTTGTAAGGCTTCCAATACCATCTCCAGGTGTTCGGCGTGTTCTTCCCTAGTTTTTGAATAAATCAAAATGTCGTCAATAAACACTACTACAAACTTATCTAAGTATGGCTTGAAAACTCGGTTCATCAAGTCCATGAATGCTGCCGGAGCATTAGTTAACCCAAATGACATCACTAGAAATTCGTAATGTAAAGTAGCGTGTTGAAGCGCCGTCTTTGGTATGTCCTCCTCTCGCACTTTCAAGTGATGATAACCCGTTCGTAAGTCTATCTTGGAAAAACACTTCGCTCCCTTCAATTGATCGAAAAGGTCGTCTATCCTTGGCAATGGATATCTATTCTTAATCGTCACTCGGTTTAACTCCGATAGTCGATCTGAGCCTCATCGATCCATCCTTTTCTTTACAAATAACACCGGTGCTCCCCAAGGAGACACACTTGGCCGAATGTAACCCTTATCTAGCAATTCTTGCAGTTGTATCATCAATTCCTTCATTTCCACTGGCGCCATACGATATGGGGCTTTTGAAATCGGTGCCGTTCCTGGTGCTAAGTCTATTATAAATTTGATTTCTCTGTCTGGCGGAAGACCAGGCAGATCGTCTGGAAACACGTCTTGAAAATCTTTGACTATCGATATATTCTTCATTTCTACCCCCTTTTTCCGAGTATCTACTATATAGGCCAAATAACCTACACATCCTTTCTTTAACAATTTCTTGGCCTGCATCATCGTAAGGCTGAACACGATTGCTTGAGCGATGAGCTACCATAAAAACACTACCTTAGGCGATTTGAAGTGCGAAGGTTCACACTCTTCTCTTGACAATTGATTATCACAGCGTGGCTGGATAACCAATCCATTCCTAATATCACATCAAATTCTCCCAGTCTAATTGGAATTAAGTCTACCTTTAGTTCGTGTCCTCTAATGTTCGCACGACAGTTTCGGTAAACAAACTCTACGGGGATTATTTCCTTATTTGCAACCTCTATGTTCAACGAATTTTCTAAGCGTTCATGGGTTATGTTTAGTTGCCTAGCAAATTCTTCAGACACAAAGGAATAGGTAGCGCCCGAATCAAATAATACATATGCATTTATATTATTGATTGGGAGAATACCTGACACCACATCCCTTGCGATCACGCTGCGTCACGGATAGTCGTGTTAAAAGGTTGGGCGGTTGGTCGGTTGGATTGCGTTGGTCCGCCGATCATCGACATTTGCCCCCCTCCCACATTGGGCGCTTCTCCATTGCTCCCCTTCTTTGGGCAATCCTTGATTTGATGCTCAGTTGAGCCACACGCGAAACATCCCTTGATCTTTTTTGGTTTTGGGCAGTTAGGTGAAATGTGCCCTTCCTGGCCGCAGTTGTAGCAGACGTTGCGTCCCTTCCAGCACTCCCCTTGATGATTCCTCCCACATTTCGAACAAGCTTCAGTTCTTTTCTTAAACCCTCCTTGATAACCCCCTCGGTGGTGATGGTTCGATTGTTTGTATTATTGTTGTTGTTGTTGTTGTTGTTGTTGTTACGGTTATCCCATTTCCTCTTTCCTAGATGGCTTCCACCACTACTACTCCCTCCACGAGTTTCTCCCACTACATTCTTGTTTTTCTTCTCCTTGTTGTATTGGCTCAATGCCTCGCTACCTCCCTCAGCAATTATCGCCTTCTCTAACAATGTGATGAACGAGTCAATTTGAAGGACCGACACCTTGTTGAACAACCAAGGTTTTAGTCCTAGTTTGAAGCGTCGAGCTTTCCTTTCTTCGGTGTCGACTTGATGTGTTGCAAATCGTGCGAGTTCATTGAACTTGGCCGCGTACTGCGCCACCGTCATCTCTCCTTGTTTCAGTTCCAAAAATTTTACCTCCATCCTATTCTTCATGCTCTTCGGGAAGTAATTCTCGAAGAACAACGTCTTAAACCTTTCCCAGGGTATAATTCCTTCTCCCGCCTCTGTTGATTTGCTTCCCACCAGTAGTTTGCTTCACCCCTCATCATGTATGTAGCGAACACGGTTTTTTGGTCTTCACCCACACGAGCAATGGCAAAGGCTTTCTCCATTTCCTTGATCCACGTTTGTGCTACGATAGGATCGGTAGTACCCACGAATTCCGGAGGTCCTACGCTCTTAAAGTCCTTGAAGTTTCATGACCAAGAGCTCTTTGGGGATTGGGTGGTCTTGGTTCGTTTCTTCCCTAAGAGCTTCTCTAACAAGTCGACAAGCCCTCATATCGGGTCCCTTTGGTCTCTCTCTCATCATTAACCGATTCTTACAGTGCGGTTACTCTCTACGTCTGGCGGCATGTTTACGCATCATAAAATTTTTCCATTTTATCATTTAGTTATATTACTTGGACATTTCCTAAATTAAAAAAAAAATTTATAACACGTTTTGGAATTAAGATCATTTATATTCATATGCCAACTCATTACATCATATGGTTATCTCTAGCATACTTCTATAAATGACAACACTTATCCCCTAATATCACAAAAAGGCGGGGGCGACACTAGCTTACTACCCCTCTAACATTTTTTTTCAAAAGTTGGGGTTACCATCATTTTACGTCTTACACAAAGACTAAGATCACAACAACATATTAAACAACACATAATAAACTACTATACTCTTTGAGATTTTCCCTCTAGACTCAATCTAACATCCCACGCTCCACGGCTGCTCTCGATACTCTCTATGTGTGTGTGTGCGCCACCATATCCCGACTTATGGTATGTCGAATTACATCCTTCTTTCAGTTGGGTAGTGATTTACCCCATCGATCAACCTCTCCATAGCCGTGCGTAGAGCATAGCCCATCTTGTTCATCTTCCTCCTCTTGCACCGCACCTCATCCTCTAGATCATCTACCCTATCATTGGAATCCTCCCACTTCTCCTCGAAGTGAATTCTATCCATCACCTCCATCTCTAACTGAGTACGGAGAGCTTCTTTCTCAGTCTTCTCACTAAGTTCCCTCTGCTCAGACTCTTCTAGTTTCCCTGCCAGCTCCACATTCCTAGCCACCGACTATGAAACAAGGTTCCCAACTGGATCCCTACCTCCCTGCGTTGAGCAATTTCCACCTCCATCTCTTGTATAGCTAACTTCCTCTGATGGTCCTCGTCCCTCAATTTTTGGAACTCAGACTCCCTCTCCCTAGCCTCCGTCTCTAGCTCTTCCACTCTACATCCTAACTCCAGAATCTGCTCCTCATATTCTCCCAACATCCGATCCTCGAAAGTAGTCCCGTCGGAGTCCTCCATAGGCTCATCCCCCATAGGTTCCTCCTCCATAGGCTCCTCCTCCGGATTAGACTCCTCGGGTAGAGACTCCATCTCATCCTCCTCGTCATCATCATCGATAGGGGCCACTGCTGATATGGGCTCTGCTATCAATGGTGACTCAAATACCACGTGTATATCACGCGGCTCCTCTTCTATTACTCGACTAGGTCCTCCCATGTCAGTCATCCTACAATCACCAACATAAGACAAAACAAACAACAACTCCATTAGAATGTTAAATAACATAAGTTCATTGTATATAATGAAGTTATATTCTAAAACACACTAAGTTATTCTCTATGAAAACTCTATGTGAGTCTCATCCCTCTCTATCTTCCAAGTTCTCCTAAGTTGTAATCTAAGGACTCTCGTTCCTAAGGTTTATAACTATTGCTTTGATACCAACCTGTGACGCCCCCAAATTCAGACACTCGTATCTCGAATTTGGTTCGCCACGTGCTAATTCTAACATCACACTAAAATCATTAACAACGGAAATAATAGAATAATTTACATTGATATAATATAAATATTGGCGTCCCAAGGTTCCGTAACCATTACTACAACAATCCAGTGATTAAACTTAAACATAATTAATCATCCTTAGTACATCATAATACGCATAGAAATAATAATACTAATACTCTTAAAGAACTAAGCTACTCTGTAGCCTTGCCCTTCCCCTTGTCCTTTCCCGAGGTACCGCCTTGCTCTGCCTTAACTGTAATGTTTTTAGGGAAGCAAGAATGAGCAACAAGTTTGCCCAGCAAGTAATATAGCAAAGAGAATGAACAGTTATAGCATTTGAATCTTCAAGGGTATAACAGTAAATGGTAGTTCAAGGATATCAAGAAATATCAAAAGTGTTTGATAAATGTCACTAAAGATTGAAGGATATCAATAATATTTCAAGGTTTAATTATTTTGAGGTTGATAAGAATGAACAACGGCGATCGTTAAAGACTATGAACTCTTACTAGAATTAACAGTATTATACTGCAATCCAAGATAAACGAGTACAACAGGTGATCAGCCTAAGGTACCCTACGTTATGCATAACATTTAATCATACTTGTGTGCGTACGTCGGTTCCCAAACAATATAAATTTCCCCTTTTAAGAGGGTTGTTCATCTCGATAGATTTTCAAGAGTCCGCACCAAGTCAATTGGTTTGGATAGCTTTCTAACATATGATAACAATCTAAAGAATCAAAGGTTTAGACAACTTTTATAATGCACTTTAAGAACAATAAGTCTAATGCTTCTTAATAATGTCAAAGTAATTGATTTTTGAATAGTAATAGTCATTTGCTCAATATAAGTATGTTAATAATTTGGATTCATACAATATACAATGTGAGAATTTAGATAACTTGTATTCGATATGTGAATCAATGGAAGTTAGAGAACTACACACAAAATCAAAGTTGTGAGAGTTAGGAGACTTGCCTTTAGCGTTGATTACCACTTAAAGCGTAATATCACTTCAATGAACTACGTTATCCTATATATGTATGTATATGTATTCATTAGTCATATATACTTGATATGCATTTTCACATACTTCCATCACATATATCTAAATTCATGTAGGCTACACACATTCAAACTTCATAGATCGTAACTCACATTGATTTTACCTTTAAAGTCTTTTGTACCATATGCTCATCCTTTGTATTTTCAAAATATCTCTCTTACTACATATTTTTAAGTTGTTTCACATATTAAAGAACCTTTAAGCTAGTTTTGACCCTTTATTAAAGTTATTCATATATTTCCATCTTTCAAAGTTAAAAGAGTTCATTACATAAATCAACTAGCCATAGTATTCATTATACCACATAATATTGTCAAACAACTTCTTTCTACACATGCTTGCATAATTTATAACAATGTTTAACTAGATGCGTGAACATGTCGAATATCTCTAGAGGCATATGCATCCTATTCTAATTGTTCCTAAGTTCACAATATAATTCATAGAGTTTGTCATCTCAATTGGTTTTCAATCACTAAGATGTCATGACTATCAATCTATACATGCAAGGTACATTGAGTTCACATTTCATATGTATTTATCAAGACCAATTAAGCTATAAACATATGCTCAATGGGTTAGATTCAAAAAGGCGTAAGGTTTTATAAACATGTTTTTCATCTTTTAACTTTTCTTTAAAAAGGTTATGATTCAATTTCAAATCTACTAAACACCTTGTAAAATACATTGATATATGTTTGAGGGAGTATATATGTTCTTGAAATTAAGTGGAGTGTAAGACTTCTTGCATCAAATAAGCAAAAACCAAACTCTTTTTTTGTTATTCTGACACCCCACCGGGGAGGGCATTTGTACTCTGAGGACCGGAAGTAGGTCCCAGTCCCTAAAAAAACTGAAGCGGTATCCCTATTAAGCCCCTATTCGGATTTTTATGAAATTTTCCCCAATTCTCATCCAAGCAACAATGTAATGATGTATAATTGCTATAAACTTGCTACATAACACTCCTAGCATGCTTCTAACATTCCTACACATACAAACAATAAATTTCAAGGATCAATTCAAGGTTTTTGCCATTTTTCAAAGTTTAACACATATAGCAATTTTCTTTCTTACGAATTCGTTACTTGTTCATTTTACTTCGTTTAACTTTCATTGAATTCGTTTTTGACCATATTAACAATATCTAGCATCAATTGATACATTCTAGCAAGTTTCAACTATAAACATTTCAACTCAAACAACAAGTGTTTTCTAAGAACTTTGCAAGGCTTGAGTGTATGAACATTTAGAGAGTTTACCTTTTACGAAGTTGAATTGCTTCTTCTAGCTTCAATTTGAAAATAATATAAGCTCACAATGTTCACACTCCTACTAGAAATCTCGAGAGAAATTTAGCAACATACTTATGAATGAGAGAAGGGCTTTATTTATAGAGCAAGCTTGTGACCAATTTGGTTTTGTGCAATGAATCAAACCATTGGAATGGAGAAGAAGCTAATGGTTATGAAGGATTTGGTAGAAGAGTACTAATTAGCCACTCCCTTCTCCATGATTTGCTAGCTATGGGTTGGTGTTGGAAGGACTAGGCCGATGGCCTATAACGTGAAGAAAAGATGGAGTGACTCTCATTTTGGGACACCACAAATTCTCAAACACTTTAGTAGCACACTTAGGTCCATTTGCCCTTTGTTCACAATTGAGCATACATATACACCCACTCATATATTACACATAAAATCATATAATCCATGTACATTGATTTATTTCAAATAATATTTATCCTAGACTAGGATATAATTTAATTGTGTACCAATGCTACTTATTATTATTTATTTATTTAATCAAAGTTACTTTCTCTCATAGGTTTAAAATACCCATTTAATTATTCCACACACATCAATATGTCACATAAGACTTTTTATACAACTTGGTCAATTACCTAAGTCAAGCTTACTTTTATCACATAGCTTTATATAATAATTATTTTCATTTCAATGTCACACCTCACTTTATATTAAATGAAAAACCTTATTATATATGATTTCTCTTCACACACTATTATTCATGATAATTAATGAATAACAAATAAATCAACCTCATTATGAAATTATTTACTTATTAGTAATACTAATTAATTCCATCATTAGTTAAATTAGTATTTTCTCAATTCATCATCTTGCCACACTAGGCATAACTCCACAAGTTTAAACTAAGCTTCTCATTACTTTTGCTTCATTGTTTAATTATCACTTAGCTTAATCAATTAAAATGCAATTAATCACAAATCCTTATTTTCAATATGATAATTTATATATATATATATATATATATATATATATATATATATATATATATATATATTATATTCAAATAAATATGGCAAACAAATCTTTATTCTCAATATTATAATTTATTAAAATTTTAATATTATAACTCACAATATTTTATAACAACTTGCATACTTTGCAAAATTTTCACATAGCAGACTCCTTTAACTTTAAACTTTTATCAATTTAACCATTTACGAAATAAAATAATAATTATAAGAAAATTGAATACTTTCATTTCATAAAATTCGAGGTCTTACATTAATTATAACAATAATATATTGATATTGTGTACAATGATTTTTAGAAAAAAAATTATGTCTTCTAAAATGTATTATTTGACTCAAATAATAATGTATAACTAATTATTACTAAAAATTAAATTAATTTAGAAATTTACAATAATAGTTCATCATTTTATAATATAAATAATAGTATTCATCTTTAAATTATTTATTTGTTTTTTTATATATTCATATATTTATCCATTTATGTAGTAGGTAAAATCTTATTTAAAATCAAATAGTTATACTTATATAATTTAGCAATAAAAAAATTATTATACAATTAAATATTATTGTTATATATCAAGAATACAAATTTTAAAGAACACTAATTAAATTAAAAATGAGTAGAAATAAGTGATAGTGGTAATTAGATAATTATAATAGTGAGAATGTAAATGTAAAGATTTTGTGTAAAGATTTTGAAATCAAATAATATGTTAAGAATTGCATGTTTAATTTGATGATGAGGTGATATTAATGTATATTTGTTCAGTAATTTTTGTAAAGTCCTTAATAAGAATATAATGTACAAGGACTTAGAATAGGCAGATCAAACTTGTTAGGTTGATCTTATGAGCTGAATTGATGTACATATGATAGGATAAAATCGTTCGTATAGTAAGATTGATTACCGTAAAGCTTCTCTGTCATTTTGTAAAGCTATTGAAGATCACAGAGTTAGCTATGCTATTGTAGAGCATTGAGTGGAAGTTTGCAGTCTACTAAAAATTCGCAGACTTAAGTCAAGATCGCAGATCTTGCAATAATGTCATAGAGTTCACTCTAAGGATGTAAAGTGAATCGAAGATCGTAGATGTAGACACCCAAACGATTGCTTTCCTGTTACTAACCTTACAAGAGGGTAAAAGTGTAATTTCACCCCAGAAGTGACCCCGCAGGAGGGCAAAGGTATAATTTCACCATGCAGACAACCCCGTGGAGAAACCAAAGTGCAACGTCACCCAAACACAACATGGCTCGACAAGGACCGCAAAGCTGAGAAAGAGGTCATAAGAAGTCATCACTTCAATCCCCGAGTTACGAACTACCCAAGACGAGCCAGTTGACCACCCTCGAGAACCGAAAGATACCACTAGGCTAATTGCTTCATCTTCCTGGACTCAAAATCAGTTAGACTCGACTTCATTTCGTAGCACTCGGCAAAGACTTTTTAGGATATTTGGGTACATATCTCAACTTTTCCCAGATTAAAAGACACGGACCACCAAATGAACAAATTTCGAGACTACGGGACCCATGGGGCCCAGCCACAGGTGCAACTGCGGTTGGTCCTGGTATCTATAACAGAGTATTAACAGCTCATTTAGCAAAAAAAGAAAAAAGATTTTTAGAGAGAGTCAGATTCTAAAGTGATGTCGACGTCGGGAGGAATTTTCCTTTTTTTTGGTTCTCTACCCTTTATGTGTTCTATGTTTGATTTGATCTTGCTTAAAGAATGAGATTTTGGAAAGAGTGACATATAATGTCGACGATTTGAAAAGTTTGATTTTAATGATTGGGCCGAATTAGACAGAGCCACCAGTTGATATAAGTTTAAATGGATGTATCAACTCTGTGATGCCCCCAAAATAGGTATACATCACCCATTCTGAGTCACCAAATACATGGTGCAGAAAATAAATACAACTACAGTAATACAATTATTTTGCAAAATATGACAACACATATATTGTGAGTTTGAATACAAATATTGTCTAATAGACAGTATACAAACTCAAAAGGAGTTATCATTACAATTATTGATACACTATTTTACAAAATAGTGAGGACTACTAAAACAACTATCCTGAACCATCACTCCATACCCTGGCTAGTTCCTGCTATGTTCTCACCTCCTGAGAAGAAAAATGGAACAAAAAGGAAAAGGGTGAGCTCTAACTAGCTGAAGAAAGAATATTATGACTAAGATAATATACAACAAATTATCATTAGTCTTCAACAGGGAAAAATCTGATAGAACATAATAGATAACAAGTTTTAGATCAACAACTGCAGCGGAAACAACAATCCATTAGAAGAGTCAAGTAGAGAATGAATTCTACTATTTTCTAAGATTTAAAAGTCCATCATCAATATTGTATCCCTATAACATCAATCAATATACATCTTTGCACTACAGACCAAAGATATTCATTTGTATCACCAGTTGGTCATGTTCATCTCAACATCTGCTCATCTTTGTACTACGGGCCAAAGATATTCATTAGTTAATCATTCATCTTTGCTTTACAGGCCAAAGATATTCAGTAATATCATCATTTAGGACTAAGGATGATGAAAAATATCTTAAAGAAAATGAATTCAGTGAGACAAAATGACAAATATTAGGGATTCATATTACAGTTTATCCAAGTTCAATAATACTCCATAATAACCAATTATGAAGAAGAATTCAAAAATAAAGATCAAAACATGGATACAATCAAAGATAGTAACCATAATAAACATCTTGGACAAAAGGATAAAATTTCATTTTTCGGTGAATAGTGCCGTATTCGTAAATAGTGTTGTATACGTGAATAGTGATGTATACGTGAATAGTAACCCCGACACAAAAAGGTAGAAATTCCACAATAAAATTCATATCAATATTTCGGCATAATGATATTGAAGAAAATAATATCATTTACGAAGAAAATAACATCCCTTACCTCAAAAGAATAGTACTTTTCAATTTGAAATATCGTGTATAAATTTGAAGGAAACTTGCACTGAATAGCAACTCACAAAGTATCTAAATACTCACAAAATACACTCGATAATATATATATATATATAGAGAAAAAACTTGTTTCTGGTGTGATTTTCAATTCTAACTAAACATCCTATTTATAAGAAAATGCTAAAATGCCAAAGGAGACTAAATAATAAAATATTAATATTTTAACACCATTTCAAGCACGCCACTTTGATTAATTTACAGCCCACCACTTTTGAAAAACTAATTCAGTACATTTTCACCAACAAAGGACAAAAATGGGTCCCACCCATAATTTTAATAAAAACATTTATTTTCTGAAACTTCAATAATTCATAATAAATAGCTCTTTTATCAGATAAATTCGAATCTCATGTCTATTCCATAGGAAATTAAATTCTCTACAACTTTGTAAGTTTAAGTTTTTTCAAATTCCAAACGAAAAATGCCCGAAATCCACATACGGACGATTTTTAATACCATTATTCCGACAAAATACTAATAAAATACCTCAACATTAATTCCATCATTTATAACCACAATAAATATATCCATCATTATATCCACATAAAATAAATATTTTTCTTATCATATAAATCAATAATTAATTATTCACAAATAATATTATAGAATCACAATTATGACAACCAAGTCGTTCTCAAGAAAGAGGGAGCTTTCCGATAAGGATTTCTTCTTACTGGCGCGCAATTAGGTGAACAAACCCTTTTTCTAGAAAGAACTTCCTTAGACATTGTCAATAATGATATCTAACAATATTATTCAAATAATATGAATTATTGATCTGATAATAGAGATACTGTGTAGTGACAATTATTGAAACAACAATAATATAAATATCAACGTAGCAATTATTGAATCAATAAAATAAAATATTGAACAGTAATTACTATAACAATTATTGAGTAGTGCCCTTTACGTAAGAATCGATAATTCAAAAAATCTTTGTGCAATCTGGTAATATTTCTCGTCAACGACGCGTATTACTATATTTTAACCATAGGGTATTCCAATGATGTTAATGGTAACCATTATGTCGTTATTTATAAAACTCAAACTTGTCATTTTCTTCAGTCCGACCGTTTTCTATTATGGAGCCTAATAAATGGGTAGCTTGCGCAATCATTGAATATTCCCGACAAAGAAGAATATTCCACGATCAAACGAATATTCCCAAACAACAATGAATATTTTATAACCACTTGCTTATTTTGCAAAATTTGTACATTTCACCCATAACCAAAGTATTATATCAAATTAACACTTTATTATTCAAAATAATAATAGAGGAAATTCAATCTTATTCATTAAAAAGTTGGGGTCTTACAACCTTCCCTTCTTATGAAATTTTGTTCTCGAAATTGACGTACGTACCTGGTGTTTCAAAAAGGTGAGGATACCTTATTTTTATTTCTGATTCCAACTCTCAGGTCATTTCTTCAATAACATGGTTTCTCCACAAAACATTAACTTGTGGTATAACCTTCGTGCATAGGACATACTCTTTCCTATCCAAGATCTTAATAGGTACCTCACAAAGACGTTAAATCTTGGCTATCTAAATGCGGGTTCTAACTCAATAATGTGGTTCGGGTCTTTCACATATTTATGAAGCATAAATATGTGAAAAACATTATGAACACGATACATACTTGGAGGTAATGCGAGTCTATAGGCCACATTTTCTATTCGGTCAAGAATCTCAAATGGACCAATAAATCTTGGATTGAGCTTTCCTATCTTCCCAAATCTTGTAACTCCCTTCCATGGAGCAATACGTAACAATACATGATTCCCAATATTAAATTTCACCTCCTTTCGATGAAGATCCGCATAACTCTTTTGTCGATCCTGTGCCGTTTGTATACGTTGTCGAATCATTTGGATCTTTTATGTAGTTATATGTACCAATTCTGGTCCCAACAATGTTGCTTCTCCACCTCATCCCAAAGAATCGGAGAGCGACACTTTAAATCCCATACAATGCTTCAAATGGAGCCACGCCTTTATACTTGCTCGATAAGCTATTGTTGTAGGAGAATTTCACCAATGGTAGGTACTTATCCCAACTCCCTTTGAAATCTAGGACACAGAGTCTTAATAGATCTTCAAGAGTTTGAATAGTCCTCTTTGATTGCCCGTTTGTTTGAGGATGGTATGCCAAACTGAATCGTAAATCCATGCCCATAGCTTTCTGCAAGCTAACCCAAAATTGTGAAGTCAATCTTGGGTCACGATCTGAAACTATGGATATTGGCATGCCATGCAATCTCATAATCTCATTCACGCACATACTAAGCAAGGCGTTCAAGGAATAAGTCTCCGTATAGAAAAGAAATAAAATGGACTTGGTTATCTATCAACAATAACCCAAATCGCATCTATGCCTTGAGAAAATTTGGGAAGACCCATAACGAAATCCATGGTAATGTGTTCCCATTTCCATTTCGGAATTTCAAGTGGTTGCAATGGACCCTTTGGCACTTGATGCTCCGCCTTACACGTTGACAAGTTAATCACCTCGAGATAAACTCTGCGATCTCTCTTCATATTGTTCCACCAAAATGTATGTCGAAGATCATGATACATTTTGGTACTACCAGGATGGATTACAAATGGTGTGTTGTGTGCCTCCATCATGATTCTATGTTTCAAGTCAGAATCGTTAGGAACACAAAGTCTGGAGTTGACTCGAAGTATTCCTTCTTAATCGATTCTTGCTTCTGGAATAACACCTTCTTGCACTTTCTTCTTCATACGCATCAGCTCTATGTCCGTAGCTTGAGTAGCTTTAACTTTATCGATTAAAGTCGGTTCTACTCGTATGTTTGATATCATCACATGGGTATTTGGAGCATTTACCTCTATCTCCATCCTTTGCAAGTCATATAAAATGGGCCTTTGTGTTAACAACATTGCACTCGTACCCGCATATGATCTTCTACTCAATGCGTCAGCTACCACGTTTGCTTTTCCAGGATGATATTGGATGGTATGGTCGTAATCATATAGTAGTGATTTTGCGTATCAGAAGACTTAAATTCATAAGACTGCTCTATTAGTTATGTATGCATTTATAGTGTTGAAAAAAGATAATATAATAGTCCAAATTTTCAATATATATTAAAATAAGAATTTACTAAAATATTTTTTTTAATATATATTGTATTGAATATATGATACAAAATAAGTGACTATGTGCGGTATAATGTGTATGTGTGATAAATATATGAATATATTTGTATTGCATGATTTGTTACGAACTAAATCTTTTGCAAAAGAGACTATCTATAGCGAATCGCATTTTCTTGAGTAAATAAAATAAGAATTTACTGGAATAAATTTTTATTTTTATTTATGTATGTGTTATTATATTGCATATATTATCATGAGCAGTAAAATATGTGATATGGTGATATAATAAGTATAATAATTAATATTTATCATACTTAATAAATTGTGAGAAGCAATTTATGATGAAAAAGAAATCAAGTTATTAAAATATTGAGTAAAATACACCGACACCCCCTGTAGATAATAATAATAACACTCACCACCCTTCTAGTTTTTTAAGTAATAGTCACTACCCCTCTAGTCTACAATATGTAACATTCACTACCCCTAGTGTGGTTGACTAACTAATATTTAAAAATATTTTTAATATAATATCTAATACACCCTTCAAGTTATAATGTTTAATTTCTCCACTAAATATAAATTTGTATATCATAATTTTTACTTTACTTGATCTAATTAATTAAATTATGAAATTGTGCAATAAATAACATTAAAGTCAAAAAATAATAAATGTTCATTTTATCGGAAAATAAAGTCAAAAAAATTTACTAATTAAATTTCTCAAATATTAAAATTTACGTGATATATATTCAAATATATTTTTTTGTAATTAAAAAGTATAATGTTAATACCCATAAAAATTACAAATTAACTTAATAAAATAATAATAAATTTTTTCAAATATTAAAATTTACGTAAAACAAACTTATTATTACAATTTAAAGCGAATCTTATTACTCATATAAAAAAGTATTAAAAATTATATTAATTATTTTTCTCATATATTAAACTAAACATAAGTCACACTTAAATATAATTATTTAAATTAAAAATGACAAATGTTGTTACTAAAAAAAAGAAAAAATATATTAAAAGAATTTTTTTTACAAGATAGAGGTAGTAATCGATATAATTATATTTTTTTTATTTAATATTGCATAAAAACAACGTCAACTGTATACTAAAAAAATGTAATCAAAATCATAAACATCCCAATTTTTTTAATATATACTCAATAAAATTTAACTTATAAAAATTATAATATGAAACTAAAAATGCAAATAATATTTTTTCTTATTAAGAATCAAAAACTAAACTATCAATATACTCAATCACTCTAATTAGAATTGTAAGACCCCGAATTTTATGAAATAAAAGTATTCAATTTTTTTTATAATTACAATTCAGTAAATGATTAAATTGATAAAAGTTTAAAGTTAAGGGTGAGATATGATTTTTTTTTTCAAAATACGCAAGTGGTTATAAAACATTCAATTGTCGGGGAATATTTGTTTGGTCGTGGAATATTCTTTCTGTCGGAAAATATTCGTACGACGATGCAGCCATTTGTGGGCCCATAACGAATAACTGTCGGATGAAGAAAATGACAAAAATTAAGTTTTTACAAATAACAACGTAGTTGTTACCGTTAACACTGTTGAAATACCCGGTGGTTAAAATACAGTAATACGCGTTAGTGCACAGTAGCACATGGTATTGCACAGTATTTTTGAATTATTGATTCTTACGTAAGAAGACACTACTCAATAATTGTTACAGTAATTACTGTTCAATATTTTATTTTATTGATTCAATAATTCGTTGCGTTGATATTTTATATTATTGTTGTTTCAATAATTATCAATGCACAAAGATTCCATTATCGGATCAATAATTCATATTATTTGAATAATATTATTAGATAGCATTATTGGCAATGTCTAGAAAGTTCTGTCAAGGAGAGGTTTGGTCACCTAATTGCACGTTAGTAAGAAGAAATTCTTATTGGAAAACCCCCTCTTTCCTGGGAACGGCCTGGTTGTCATAATTGTGATTCTGTAATTTTATTTGTGAATAATTAATTATTGATTTATATGATAAGAAAATATTTATTTTATGTGGATATAAATGATGGATACATTTATTTTTATGTGGATAAAAATGAAAGAATTAATGCTGAAGTGTTTTATTAGTATTTTGTCGGTATGGAGGTATTAAAAATCATCCGCTTGTGGATTTCGGATATTTTTGGTTTTTTATTTGGAAAAACTCAAAGCTACAAAGTTGTAGAGAATTGTATTTCAGTCAGAATGGACATAAAATTCATATTTTTCTGATAACTAGGCTATTTTCTATGAATTGTTGAAGTTTCGGAAAATAAAATGATTTTTATTAATTTATGGGTGGGACCCACTTGGTTATCAACATGTGGGCTGCCAAATTTGTTCAAGTATGGCATGCTAGAATTTGGTCTTGGTTGGTGAACATCGTAGGAATGAAGAAAATTAATAATATTATTTTATTAATTTAGTCTCCTTCATGCGTTCTAAAGATTTTCCTATAAATAGGTGCTTATGTTAGAATTGAAAATCACACCAGAAATAAGTTTTCTTTCTCTCTATATTATCAAGCATATTTTTGAGAGTATTTAGATACTTTGAGAGTTGCTATTTAGTAGAAGTTTCCTCCGATTTTTCATTCGAAGTACTGCTCTCTTGAGGTAAGGGATTTTAAGGGTTATTATTTTTTTTCAGTTCGTACTTCTTCCAACCTTCAGAAAATTCTGGAAAAATTTGAAATGATAATATGATGAGTTTTATTGATTGTGTCCAAAAATGATGATTTTTGGATGTATAGATTAAGAGTTATGAATTTTACGGAAAAAGACTATTTTAAAAGTAACCGCTTATAACTCCTTGTGGTTAACTCTAAAATTGATGAAATTTTTATTGGGAGTACATCTATTTAATATCAGTGTACTCTGTGAATTTCAAAATTTTTAGATAAAAGTACAATTTATGATAAATGTCTAAATATTCGGTGGTTTTGGCCATATGAAAAATAGTAAATGAATTTTAAAAATTCTGAGAAAAATATATGTTCAATATAGGACTATATTCTGCTAAATCCCAGAAAAGATATATTTTTGGAACTGATTTAGTATTTTTCATGAAAATGGACTAGTTATGAGTAAATGAATTAAATATGTTATGTGAAGTAAGAAAATTGGAAAATATGATTTTATGGCTTGAGAATCATACATGAGTTATATGTAGATTTTTTATGAGGGTTTTGGTTATTGGTGATGAAATCTTATGAGTTTGGCATTTTAGAATGATTAAATGCATTATTTAGTAAAATGTAAACAATTAAAATAAATTGTTTATAAGATTAAGAAATATTATTTCAATATCATTATACTGAAATATTGGTATAAATTTTATTGTGGAATTTCTACCTTTTTGTGTCGAGTTACTATTGATGGGTTACTATTCATGAGTTACTATTCACGAAGTTACTATTCATGAGTTACTATTCACGAGTTATTATTCATGATAAAATTGGTTTCTTTTTCTAACCAAATTATAGTTGAGTTATGAATATTACTTTTGAGATTAAAATTATATGTTGATCATATTATTTTTATTATCATATATAATATTTTTATAACCCTAATGATGATATTTCTCTTTGACTTGAGTGTAAAGATGCGTAGATTTTTGGTATGATCATGACTATGGGTTCTCTTTGGCCAATAGTGCAAAGTTGAATTGTTGACTGGTATGATCATGACCATTGAATTTATAATTGAATATCTTTAGCTTAAGTGCAAAGGTGAAATGATCAACATGGTTATAATTGTTTATATAAATTCTGAAATGATTATATATTTCTTTGAGATATTAATATATTTGGCCTGTAGTGCAAATATGAACTGTTGATGAATATATTTGGCCTGTAGTGCAAAGATGAATTGTTGATGAATATCTTTGGCCCGTAGTGCAAAGATAACATGTTGTTGAATATCTTTGGCCAGTAGTGTAAAGATGAACATGTGTTGAGATGAACATGACCAACTGGTGATACAAATGAATATCTTTGGCCGTAGTGCAAAGATGAACTTATCAGTATGATTATGAATAGGAAATGTGATTTGGTGTAACCATGATCTTTGATATTTCAGGTAAAGATAGGTGATGAAAATTATCTTCGCCATGGATGAGAAGAGGAATTTAGAACTACAATTATGATTATGAGTTATTCATATGATTGTGGACCAGAATTATTGATTGATGTTACAGGAATAAAACATTGTTGGTGGATTTTTAACATAGAGAAGATAATAGACTTTATAGTCTATTTGACTCTTCTAATGGATTGCTCGTTCCGCTGCCACTATGGTTGAAATTTTTATCATCTACCATATGTTCTAAATCTCTGATTTATTATTGATGAAGGCTATTGAAATTTAATTATCTTTAGTCATGATATTCTTTACTGAGCTAGTTGTGCTCACCCTTTTGCTTCACAATTCCTTTCAGGTAATATGAGTGTAATTGGGTCGAGCGGGGGTAACAGTGGAATAGAACGGTGGTCATCATTTAGTAGTTATATTTGGTGAATCAACTAGGGTGAGGCGAACCCAACATTGGAAGGGTATTTTGTCACTAGTATACAAGATGTCTGATGACATACAACCTCGTGTCATCATAAGACAGGATTGTGCTCATCCACTTGTTGAGTATATTTCTGAGCACTACTATATAATCTTGGTGTTTGTTTGAAGTATAATTCTCATTTAGAGAGCGGTGGAGATAATGATATGTCAAGAGAAGACTCACCATTGGGAAGAATATGATAGTAATCTTCTCATTTTCTTTGGGGTCTATTAGGTCAACCGAGGATAATTATGTGGTCATATGATATCTATCATAACCTAGCACGCATGGCCTCCCATGTAACGAAGGTTTCCTTGAGCACTTCCCAAAGATTCTAATTTCTAAAAGCAGCTTTTTGATTATACCTTTATGTAAGGTGTCATTGTGGACGTGTTATCCAAGGTTGGGATGAGAGTCATAGTTGGTATATATTTGTATCCAAACTCACAAAGATATGTGTTGTTGTATTTTGCACGATAATTGTTGTAATAAAGTTGTAGTTGTTTTTACGTACCATGTATTTGGCGACTCGAGAATAGGTTGGATGGAATGGACCTATTTTGGGGTTGTCATGATTGGTATCGAGCTTAGGGATATGGTCTCTGGCGGAGATCGGGAATATAACTAGGGGAGAGATGAGTAAATCCTTCGCTAGTGTGTCCTACTAAGCTTATTTGTTGGTTAGTCATAATATCGGGATATTATGTGATATATTAATTTGTTTAAATTAACCCTTGTTTTTTATGCGTATTTGAAAATGACCTACGAGAATGTTAACAATGGAGTGAATGAGACCCAGTGGGGATACCTCTAATCACCAACAGGATAATGTGATGTCAGTGAAGAAGGAATTAGAAATCCATTGTGGTGAGTGAAGAATTGATAGTTGCACCTTGAGATGGTCGCAGAGGTAACTTGGTGAGAGTGAGGAAGAAGATGAAGAAGAGGTACCGAGGAGAATTTATTAGAGGTATTATATGATCAAAATGTAGAATTTCAAAATCGTATTCATGAGTTAGAAGAAAATTTCAAGAACGTAAAGTGATGCGTGGAACAAAAGGATGCAAACAATTCAAGCTTGTGTTACCCGATATGTGATGCTTGAATGAAGCATTCTTTGGCGTAGTATAAGATGATAAAGATGGAATCGAAATTTGAAAGATGAAAAAACCGAACGAGTGAGAATAAGTGATGCATGGGCAAAAGCCGCTTGCGACACGTGGATATTGTGGAAAGAGATGTCCGATCTAAGAAGGCTAAAATAGATGATATGAATTTCTCTTTTGGAAAGCAATTGGGAGAACCCAACATCGAAGTTTTGAATTACCTGCATGTGAGTGGTCAACTGAATTCGATATGGATCGAAGATTGATGATTCAGATCATGAATCAGGAGTACAACGAGGCAGTTGAGGGAGGAATATGCCCTATAGAAAAATATATTCCAACGGTAGTGATGACGCCAAATGTTGCCCCAGACAAGTCAAAGCCTGGTACTTCTAGGGATGGCGGTTGTCATGACTTCCCAACAAATGAGGAACCCAAGTGAAGTTATCACGGGAGATGAGCAACGGAGAAATCATGATGACCAGGGAAATAAAATCTGAAATGAAAAGCAAGGTATTCTCAACTTTTTGAAATACCAGGTACGTAAATTTCGGGGATGAAATTTCATAAGGAGGGGAGATTGTAAGACCCCGAATTTTATGAAATAAAAGTATTCAAATTTTCTTATAATTACAATTCAGTAAATGATTAAATTGATAAAAGTTTAAAGTTAAGGGTGAGATATGATTTTTATTTTCAAAATACGCAAGTGGTTATAAAATATTCAATTGTCGGGGAATATTCGTTTGGTCGTGGAATATTCTTTCTGTCAGAGAATATTCGTACGACGACGCAGCCATTTGTGGGCCCTATAACGAATAACTGTCGGATGAAAAAAACGATAAAAATTGAGTTTTTACAAATAATGGCGTAGTTGTTACCGTTAACACTGTTGGAATACCCGATGGTTAAAATACAATAATACGCGTTAGTAAAGGCAATAAAGAAGATACTGCAGATTGCATGTATTTTGAATTATTGATTCTTACGTAAGAAGACACTACTCAATAATTGTTATGATAATTCTTTATTCAATATTTTATTTTATTGATTCAATAATTGCTGCGTTGATATTTTATATTATTGTTGTTTCAATAATTGTCACTGCACAGTATCTCCATTATCAGATCAATAATTCATATTATTTGAATAATATTATTAGATAGCATTATTGGCAATGTCTAGAAAGTTCTGTCAAGGAGAGGTTTGGTCACCTAATTGCGCGTCAGTAAGGAGAAATTCTTACTGGAAAGCCCCCTCTTTCCTGGGAACGGCCTGGTTGTCATAATTGTGATTCTGTAATATTATTTGTGAATAATTAATTATTTATTTATATAATAAGGAAATATTTATTTTATGTGGATATAAATGATGGATATATTTATTTTTATGTGGATAAAAATGAAGGAATTAGTGCTGAGGTGTTTTATCAGTATTTTGTCGGTGTGGAGGTATTAAAATCATCCGTTTGTGGATTTCAGATATTTTTGGTTTGGAATTTGGAAAAACTCAAAGCTACAAAGTTGTAGAGAATTGTATTTCAGTCAGAATGGACATAAAATTTGTATTTTTCTGATAACTAGGCTATTTTCTATGAATTGTTGAAGTTTCGGAAAATAAAATGATTTTTATTAATTTATGGGTGGGACCCACTTGGTTATCAACATGTGGGCTGCCAAATTTGTTCAAGTATGGCATGCTAGAGGCTGGTCTTGGTTGGTGAACATATGTAGGAATGAAGAAAATTAATAATATTATTTTCTACGCCCCCAAAATAGGTATACATCACCCATTCGAAGTTGTCAATACATGGTATGTAAACAACTACAACTTTATTATTACAATAGTAAAAAACTGTGAGTTTGATAAATACAAATATTATCTTCTAGACAATATCTATACCCAAATAAATCCTCATCACATTTATTGATACATTATTTTACAAAAATGGTGAGGACTACTAAACAAATCTCTCTCTAGAACCTTCATTTCCATTTTACAAAATGGTGAGGACTCGCACTCGCTTATATTCTCACTTCTCCGAGAAGAAAAAATGGAACAAAAAAAGGAAAAGGGTGAGCTCAACTAGCCCAAGAGAAGAATATTATGACTAAGATAATATACAACAAATTATCGTTAGTCCTCAACAGGAAAAATCTAATGTAATACAATAGACAACAAGTTTTAAATCAAGATTCGCAATGGAAATAATAATTCATTAGAAGAGTTAAGTAGAGAATGCAAACTACTATCTTCTATGTATGAATTTAAAAGTTCATCGCTCATCTTTTATCCCTCAGAACATCAATCAATATATATATCGAATCAAATATTCATCTTTGCACTACACAGCCAAAGATATTCATCGCTTGGTCATGTTCATCTAAACACTGCTCATCTTTGCACTACGCGCCAAAGATATTCATCGAAATCATTCATCTTTGCACTACAAAGCCAAAGATATTCAATAATATCATCATTTAAGACCGAGGATGATGAAAATATTTTAAAGAAACGAATCCAAAGGAAACAAAATGACAAGGATTAAGGATTAAGGATTCGTACTTTGTTTTACCCATGTCCAAAAATACCTCAAAAATAATCATAGTGGTGTAAAATTCAAGAATGATCAAAATATGGATACAATCAAAGCTAGTATCCACAATAGATATTTTAGACTTAAAAGGAAAATTTTCATTTTTCGATGAATAATGCCGATTCGTGAATAAGTGTCGATACGTGAATAAAGTCACGATATACGTGAATAGTAATCTCGACACCAAAAGTTCCAAATTTGATAAAAACTTCAGATCAATATTTCAAAGATAATGATATTGAAGAAATAATATCATTACTTAAAAAAAATAATATCCCTTACCTCGGAAAGACAAGATTTCTAACTGAATAATCGGATATAAAGCTATAACTTGAACTTGCACCGATATAGCAATACTCAAAGTATACTCAAAATACTCACAAGAATATACCGATAATATATAGAGAGAAAACTTCAATTTCTGGTGTGATTTTCAATTCTAACCTAAGCACCCTATTTATAGGAAAATGCTTAGAACACCAAAGTAGAAAATTTAATAAATTAATAATATATATATATATATATATATTTTTCCAACGCACACTTTTAAGGATCTGAATTCAAGAAATTCCAACACATGCAAGACCCACAATAATGACAAAAACGTTTTTTCATATTTAAAATATTTTAAACTTCCAAAAATTAATTATTTTGAGCTTCGTAACTTCAATAATTCACAATAAATAGCCCTTTTGTCGAAAAATTCAATCTCATGAATTTTTTATAGGAAATTCAATTCTCTACAACTTTGCGTAAGAAAGTTTTTCCAAATTCCAAACAAAATTGACCAAATCCATAAACCAAGCGATTTTATTGTGCTATAATCAAATTTCACCAATAAATGGGGTCCACCGACATGTTTAATATGTTTTAAACATTTATTGCAACAAAAATACTCTTTCCTCCTCAGATACTCATATATCCCACATTCGTTGTAAAATATCACCATTATTATATTATTAAAATATAATAATATATTTAAATGAATTATTTTATCGTAAAAAGATAAAATTTCAATTTTCAACAATTGTCACATTAAAAATTTTCTCCATCTATATCCACATAAAATCAATATTTTTCTCATCATATGAATTAATAATTAATTATTCACAAATAATATTATGTAATCACAATATCGACAAACTGTGCAGCTTCCAGAAAGAGGGGCTTTCCAATAAGAATTTCTCCTCATCTGGCGCCAGCAATTAGGTGACCAAACCTCTCCTTAGATGTAACTTTCTAGACATTGCCAATAATGTTATCTAATAATATTATTCAGATAATATGAATTATTGCTTCGATAATAAAAAAATACCGTAATGACAATTATCAAACAACATCAATATAAACTATCAAACAAACAATTATTAAATCAATAAAATAAAATATCGAATAAGAATTATCGTAACCATTATCGAAAGTAGGCCTTCACGTAAGAATCAATAATTGGTGCAATACCGTGTGCTACCGTGTTTTAACCAACCGAGTATTTTAACAAAGATTAATCTCAGAATAACTACGCCGTTATTTTTAAACAACTTATATTTGTCGCTTTCTTCATCCAATCACTTTTCCATTATGGGGCCCATACATGGTCGCTACCGTCGCATTTAATATTCCCCGACAAGCATTTAATATTCCACCACCAAACTAATATTCCCTAACAACAATGAATATTTTATAACCACTTGCTTATTTTGAAATATTTATGATTTTACCCATAACTATCCACATTAATCAAATCAACCCTTACTATTTCAAAATAATAAATAGAGAAAATTAAATTTCATTAATAATAAGTTGGGGTCTTACAACCTCCCTCCTTATGAAATTTCGTCCTCTAAATCGACGACGACATTGGGTGTTTCAAAAGATGAGGATACCTCGCTTTCATTTCCGCTTCCAACTCCTGTGTCATTTCCTCAATAGCATGATTCCTCCACAAAACTTTAACTTGTGGTATGACCTTTGTGCGTAGGACATGCTCCTTCCTATCCAAGATCTTGACAGTACCTCTTCATACGCTAAGTCTCTTGGCTATCTCGTCCTGGTTCTAACTCTATAACGTGGTTCGGTCTTTCACATATTTATTTAAGCATGATATATGAAAAACATTATGAACACGTAGACATACTTGAGGTAACGCGAGTCTATAGGCTACATTTCCTACTCTCATCAAGAATTTGAAATGGACCAATAAATCGTGGATCGAGCTTTCTCTCTTCCCAAATCTTGTAACTCCCTTCCATGGAGCAACTCGCAACAATACATGATCCCCTATACTAAATTCCACGCCCTTTCGATGAAGATCCGCGATAACTCTTTTGTCGATCTTGTGCCGCTTTGTATACGCTTGTCGAATCATTTGGATCTTTTCGTAGTCATACGTACATTTAACTCTCGGGTCCCAACAATGTTGCTTCACCCACCTCATCCCAACATATTCGAGAGCTTACACTTTCGTCCATATAATGCTTCAAATGGAGCCACACCTATATACTTGCTCGATAATGCGTTGTTGTAGGAGAATTCCACCAATGGTAAATACTTATCCCAAACCGCCTTGAAATCTAGGACACGTAGTCTTAATAAATCTTCAAGAGTTTGAATAGTCCTCTCGATTGTCCGTCTGCTTTGAGGATGGTATGCCGAATCAAATCAGAACTGCACTCATAGCTTTTTGCAAGCTAACCCAAAATCTTGAAGTGAATCTTGGGTCACGATCCAAACTATGGATATCGGCATGCCATGCAACCTCACAATCTCATTTTATATATACTAAAGCAAGACGTTCAAGGAATAAGTCTCCCAGATCGGCAAGAAATGAGCAGACTTGGTTAATCTATCAACAATAACCCAAATAGCATTGATGCCTTGAGAAACCGTAGAAGACCGTGAACTAAATCCATGGTAATGTGTTCCCACTTCCATTTCGTAATCTCAAGTGGTTGCAACGACCCTTAGGTACTAGATGCTCCGCCTTTACACGTTGACAAGTTAAACACATCGAGATAAACTTTGCAATCTCTCTCTTCATATTGTTCCACCAAAATGTATGTCAAGATCACGATACATTTTAGTACTTCCGTGATGGATTGCAAATGGTGTATTGTGTGCCTCCATCATAATCTTGTACTTCAAATCAAAGTCGTTAGAACACAAAGTCCGGAGTGGACTCAAGTATTCCTTCTTCATCAATTCTCGCTTCCTAATAGCACCTTCTTGTACTTTCTTCTTCATCATACGATCGCCTCCGCCCGCGGGCTCGAGCAACCTTAACTTTTTCTATTAAAGTTGGCTCTATGCGATACTTGACATCATCGCACTCATTCCTCGCATATGATCTTCTACTCAACGCACACGCCTACCACGCTCGCTTTTCCGTGATGGTATTGAATAGTGGTGGTCGTAGTCTTCAATAGCTCGAGCCAACGTCGCCGCCAAGATGTCGAGTTCTTTTTGAGTGAAGAAATATTTAAGGCTTTTTATGGTCCTAATATATCTCCACTTTCTCCCCATATAGATAGTGCCTCCAGATCTTTAGCATGAAAACGATCACGCTAACTCTAGATCATGAGTAGGATAATTCCTCTCATATTCTTTTAAGTTGTCGCGAGGCATAGGCTATGACTTTCCCACGCTGCATGAGAACACATCCTAACCCTTTGCCTCAAGCATCATCAGAGATAACAAATCCATCCGCATCAGATGGTATTGTTAGAACAAAAGCAAATAAGTCTCCTCTTAAGCTCTTGAAACTCTTCTCGCATTCCTCGCTTCCATATTTAATTTTATATCTTCCGAGTCACCGAAGTTAATGGAGTAGCGATTCGAGAAAATCCTTCCACTAATCTCCGATAATAACCAAACTAAACCCGTAAAGCTACAGATTTTGGCCAATTTCACTTTATTTGTCCCAACTTCAGATTGCTTCAATCTTCACGGATCAACAGATACTCCATGTTTCGACACCACGTGCCCAAGGAATGCTACTTCCTCAAGCCGTAACTCGTGATTTCTTTAACTTGGCATAAAGCTTGTTTTCACGGCCTTTGGAGTACCAAATTTCAAATGGTGCTCATGATCTTCACGGCTTTTTGAATATATGAGGATGTCATCAATAAAGACAACAACGAATCGATCCAAATATTCCTTGAATACTCTGGCTCATCATATCCATGAAAGTCAGTAGGAGCATTAGTCATCCAAAGACATGACTAAGAATTCATAATGCCCGCATCGAAGTTCAAGGCGCATCTTTTGAATATCCTCGCCTAATCTTCACCGATGATATCCGTAATCTAAGATCGATTTTTGAAAAGAATCAGGTTCCTGCAAATCGGGTCAAACAAGTCATCAATACGAGGTAGAGGATACCTATTCTTGATAGTGACATGGTTCAATTCCCGATAGTCAATACAAAGTCGCATACTCCCGCCTTTTCTTCTTTACAAATAAAACAGAGCACCCCAAGGAGATGTACTAGACTAATGAAACCGATGTCCAACAATTCCTCGTAGTTGGACCTTTAACTCCTCAAGTTCAATAGAGCCATTCGATATGGGGTTTTAGAAATGGGCTTTGTACTCAAGTTCAAGATCAATAAAGAATTCAACTTCACGCTCGGGGTAGATCGGAAGTTCTTCAGAAATACGCCAGAAAGTCAATAACAACAGAATATTATTCAAATTTGACGTGTCTTTATTCAAATCCATAACATGGGCTAAGAAAGCTTGACATCCGCTTTTTCAATAAACTAATAGCTTTATGATTAGATATGATGTTGATTGATTTTAATGGTTTAGTTGCTTGAATTGCATAACAAAGTTGTTTAGGAAATATGAAAGCTAACAACCTTATTTAAAACAATCAATTTTGGCATGATGAGTAGTTAACCAATCAATCCCTAAAATCACATCAAAAGCAAGTATCTTTAAAGAGATAAGGTCAATGTGTAAGGTGATGGTGCCAACTTGAATCAAACAAGATTTATAAACAAGTGGATGTGATGAAAGTTTCTCCTAACTGAGTTTCCACAGATAAGTCAAAGTCTAATTTCTCCTGAGTCAAATTTAAACGTTGAGCACAAGTAGGAGAGATAAATGAATGGGTAAAGACTCGTAGATTCAGTAAAGTATAAACTTCACAAGAATTTATGATTAGCTTACCCGTGATTACCTCGCTTGGGTTCCTCGATTTTGACCAACCACAACAAACGCTTCTTCCAGAACCGCTGACTTTGACTTTTCTCGGGACAAATTTTGAGTCACCGTCCTCACGAACTAGGTTTCGCTACTGCATAATCTCGAGCGATATGTCCTTCCTTTCCACAATTATAGCATACCTTGAACTATTAGGGGCGTTTTGACCGATATGTCCCTCTTTCCCAGATTTATAAGATACGACCGGTGGTCGTTTCTCTCCCTTAGAACCAGCTTGTCGCCAAGATCGCTGCCTTCACATGGTCGTTGTTAAATCTCCTCTTTTAAAATCTCCTCCCGACTCGCTTCTTCTATTTTCATGGCCATGATTACCACCAGAGTGGTTACCATTTTTGTCCGCTTTTTTCTTTTCTCCACCGGTTATCGTTGTTTTGTCGATCGCTATCTCCCAGATGATCCTCGATTGTGGTCCCTCGGTTGATCAGATCGTTATCTCGCCTAATAATTGAGCCTTGTTTACAACATCCAATAGAGAGAAAATTTATGAGAAATGAGATATCGACGATGCCGTGTTTCAAACCTCTAAGAAACATCCGCCATACACGCTCCTCATTCTCCACCAAATGAGGTGCAAACTCGATAACTCGCAAACTTTGCCTCGCATCGAGACACCGCCATGTTGTTTTGCTCTAACTGATGAACTCCACTTCCTTCATATGATTTAACACTTTCGTGAAAGTATTTGTCATTAAATAGTTTCAAATGTCTCCCAAGACATGCCGAAAAGGGCCGGATGGGTACGCTTCACGCATTCCCACCAAAGAATCCGCCTCGCCACTTTTAACATAAAGGGTGGCGAATGGAACCTTTGTTCCTCCGCATCCCAAGACATCGAATATCTTTGTAATTTGCTTTGACCCATGTTTCCGCCATGATCGGATCCGCTTTCCTTAAATTTCGTGGTCCCAACTCTTTGAATCGCTTGGTCGTGACAACCCGTGAATTGCTATCATTTCTCCTCAGATTTTGAACACGAAGTCTCCTCATTCGATTTTGCATGATGAACGCAAAAAGCTTCTAAACATCCCCTCGCTCATCATCCGCTCAGTGGTGTTGTTCACAGAGGAACATTGCCAACTGCTGCAGACGCTCTCCTCGCTGGTGAGTACAAAGCCTCCACGGCCTCATTTCCATCGTTAATATTCTCACGACATTCTCAAACATCATCATAAAACAAGGGTTAATTAAAGAAATCAATATATCACATAATATCCCTATATATCTAATTCAACTAACAAATAAGCTTAGTAGACACACTAGCTTAAGGATTTACTCTGCCTCTCCCTCCTAGTTCTATTCCCCGATCTCCGCCAGAGATCATATCCCTAAGCTCGATACCAACCGTGACGCCCCCAAAATAGGTATACATCACCCATTCGAAAGTTGTCAATACATGGTATGTAAACAACTACAACTTTATTATTACAATAGTAAACTGTGAGTTTGAATACAAATATTATCTTCTAGACAATATCTATACCCAAATAAATCCTCATCACATTTATTGATACATTATTTTACAAAATGGTGAGGACTACTAAACAACTCTCTCTAGAACCTTCATTCCATACCCCACTGCACTCGCTTATATTCTCGCCTCCCGAGAAGAAAAATGGAACAAAAAGGAAAAAGGGTGAGCTCAACTAGCCCAAAGAAGAATATTATGACTAAGATAATATACAACAAATTATCGTTAGTCCTCAACAGAAAAAATCTAATAGAATACAATAGACAACAAGTTTTAAATCAAGATTCGCAATGAAATAATAATTCATTAGAAGAGTTAAGTAGAGAATGCAAACTACTATCTTCTATGTATGAATTTAAAAGTTCATCGCTCATCTTTTATCCTCGTAACATCAATCAATATATATCTCGAATCAAATATTCATCTTTTTGCACTATGTGCCAAAGATATTCATCATTGGTCATGTTCATCTAAACACTGCTCATCTTTGCACCACGGCCAAAGATATTCATCGAAATCATTCATCTTGCACATGTGCCAAAGATATTCAATAATATCATCATTTAAGATCGAGGATGATGAAAATATTTTTAAAGAAACGAATCCAAAGGAAACAAAATGACAAGGATTAAGGATTAAGGATTCAGACTTTTGTTTTACCCATGTCCAAAAATACCTCAAAAATAATCATAGTGGTGTAAAATTCAAGAATGATCAAAATATGGATACAATCAAAGCTAGTATCCACAATAGATATTTTAGACTTAAAAGGGAAAATTTTCATTTTTCGATGAATAATGCCGATTCGTGAATAAAGGTCGACGTGAATAAGGCCAGATACGTGAAAGTAATTCGACACCAAAAGTTCCAAATTTGATAAAAACTTCAGATCAATATTTCAAAGATAATGATATTGAAGAAATAATATCATTATTAAAAAATAATATCCCTTACCTCGGAAAGACAAGATTTAACTAGAATATCGGATATAGCTATAACTTGAACTTCAAGACAGATAGCAATACTCAAAGTATACTCAAAATACTCACAAGAATACGCCGATAATATAGAGAGAGAAAACTTCAATTTCGTGTGATTTTCAATTCTAACCTAAGCACCCTATTTATAGGAAAATGCTTGTAACACCAAAGTAGAAAATTTAATAAATTAATAATATATATATATATTTTTCCAACGCACACTTTTAAGGATCTGAATTCAGAAATTCCAACACATGCAAGACCCACAATAATGACAAAAAAACGTTTTTCATATTTAAAATATTTTAAACTTCCAAAATTAATTATTTTGAGCTTCGTAACTTCAATAATTCACAATAAATAGCCCTTTTTGTCGTAAAAATTGAATCTCGTGTTTTTATAGGAAATTCAATTTCTACAACTTTGCGTAAGAAAGTTTTTCCAAATTCCAAAATGTAAATTGATCAAAATCCATAAACCAAGCGATTTTACAAGTTATAATCAAATTTCACCAATAAATGGGGTCCACCGACATGTTTAACATGTTTTAAACATTTATTGCAACAAAAATACTCTTCCTCCTCAGATACTCATATATCCCACATTCGTGTAAAAATATCACCATTATTATATTATTAAAATATAATAATATATTTAAATGAATTATTTTATCGTAAAAAGATAAAATTTCAATTTTCAACAATTGTCACATTAAAAATTTTCTCCATCTATATCCACATAAAATCAATATTTTTCTCATCATATGAATTAATAATTAATTATTCACAAATAATATTATGTAATCACAATATCGACAACCGCATAGCCTCCTGTGAAAGAGGGGGCTTTCCAATAAGAATTTCTCCTCATCGGGCGCCGCAATTAGGTGACCAAACCTCTCCTTAGATGTAACTTTCTAGACATTGCCAATAATGTTATCTAATAATATTATTCAGATAATATGAATTATTGCTTCGATAATAAAAAATATCGTGTAATGACAATTATCAAACAACATCAATATAAACTATCAACGCAAAGAATTATTAAATCAATAAAATAAAATACCGAATAAAGAATTATCGTGAACCATTATCGAGTAAAGTGCCTTCTTCACGTAAGAATCAATAATGGTGCAATACCGCAAAGCACCGTGTTTTAACCAATTTAGTATTTTAATAAAGATAACTCAGAATAACTACGCCGTTATTTTTAAACAACTTATATTTGTCGCTTTTTTCATCCAATCGCTTTCACATGGGCTCATACATATGGTTACCTGGTCGCATTTAATATTCCCCGACAAAGATTTAATATTCCACGACCAAACTAATATTCCCCGACAACAATGAATATTTTATAACCACTTGCTTATTTTGAAATATTTACAGATTTTACCCATAACTATCCACATTAATCAAATCAACCCTTACTATTTCAAAATAATAAATAGAGAAAATTAAATTTCATTAATAATAATTTTTTTGGGGTCTTACATTGAGTGTAAAGATCGTAGATTTTGGTATGATCATGACTATGGGTTCTCTTTGGACAGTAGTGCAAAGTTGAATTGTTGACTGGTATGATCATGACCATTGAATTTATAATTGAATATCTTTAGCTTAAGTGCAAAGGTGAAATGATCAACATGGTTTATATAAATTCTGAAATGATTATATATTTCTTTGAGATATTAATATATTTGGCATGTAGTGCAAATATGAATCGTTGATGAATATATTTGGCACAGTAGTGCAAATATGAGCTGTTGAGGAATATCTTTGCCTGTAGTGCAAAGATGAATTGTTGATGAATATCTTTGGCCAGAAAAGTGCAAAGATAACATGTTATTGAATATCTTTGGCGAAGAGCAAAGAAGATGAACATGTGTTGAGATGAACATGACCAACTGGTGATACAAATGAATATCTTTGGCCGTAGTACAAAGATGAATTTATCAGTATGATTATGAATAGGAAATGTGATTTGGTGTAACCATGATCTTTGATATTTCAGGTAAAGATAGGTGATGAAAATTATCTTCGTCATGGATAAGAAGAGGAATTTAGAACTACAATTATGATTATGAGTTATTCATATGATTGTGGACTAGAATTGTTGATTGATGTTACAGGGATAAAACATTGTTGGTGGATTTTTAACATGGAGAAGATAATAGACTTTATAGTCTACTTGACTCTTCTAATGGATTGCTCGTTCCGCTGCAACTATGGTTGAAATTTTTATCATCTACCATATGTTCTAAATCTCTGATTTATTATTGATTAAGGCTATTGATAATTTAATTACTTTAGTCATGATATTCTTTACTGAGCTAGTTGTGCTCACCCTTTTGCTTCACAATTCCTTTCAGGTAATAAGAGTGTAATTCGGGTCGAGGTGGGGAAAATATGATGGAATAGAGCGGTGGTCATCATTTAGTAGTTATATTTGGTGAATCAACTAGGGTGAGGCGAACCCAACATTGGAAGGGTATTTTGTCACTATCATAGAAGATGTCTGATGACATACAACCTCGTGTCATCATAAGACAGGGTTGTGCTCATCCACTTGTTGAGTATATTTACGAGCACTACCTATATAATCTTGGTGTTTGTTTGAAGTATAATTCTCATTTAGAGACAGTGGAGATAATGATATGTCAAGAGAAGACTCACCATTGGGAAGAATATGATAGTAATCTTCATTTTTCTTTGGGGTCTATTGGGTCAACCAAGGATAATTATGTGGCCATATGATATCTATCATAACCTAGACGCATGGCCTCCCATGTACGAAGGTTTCCTTGAGCACTTCCCAAAGATTCTAATTTCTAAAATAGTTTTTGACTATACCTTTATGTAAGGTGTCATTGTGACGTGTTATCCAAGGTTGGGATGAGAGTCATAGTTGGTATATATTTGTATCCAAACTCACAGCATATGTGTTGTTGTATTTTGCACGATAATTGTTGTAATAAAGTTGTAGTTGTTTTCTGTACCATGTATTTGGCGACTCAGAATAGGTTGGATGGAATGGACCTATTTTGGGGTTGTCTGCTGATTGGTATCGAGCTTAGGATATGGTCTCCATGGAGATCGGGGAATATAACTAGGAGGGGAGAGATGAGTAAATCCTTCGCTAGTGTGTCCTACCTAAGCTTATTTGTTGGTTAGTCATAATATCGGGATATTATGTGATATGTTAATTTGTTTAAATTAACCCTTGTTTTTATGTGATGATTTGAAAATGACCTTGCTGAGAATGTTAACAATGGAGTGAATGAGACCGTGGGGATACCTCTAATCACCAACCAGGATAATGTGATGTCAAAGTAAGAAGGAATTAGAGAAATCCATGTGGTGAGTGAAGAATTGATAGTTGCAGACTTTTAGATGGTCGCAGAGGTAACAAATGAGAGTGAGGAAGAAGAAGAAGAAGAAGAGGTACCGAGGAGAATTTATTAGAGGTATTATATGATCAAAATGTAGAATTTCAAAATCGTATTCATGAGTTAGAAGAACAGTCAAGAACGGACAAAGTGATCAGGAACAAAAGGATGCAACAATTCAAGCTTGTGTTACCCGATATGTGATGCTTGAGCGAAGCATTCTTTGGCGAGTATAAGATGATAAAGATGGAATCTGAAATGAAAGATGAAAAACCGAACGAGTGAGAATAAGTGATGCATGGGCAAAAAGCCGCATCTATTACACGTGGATATTGTGGAAAGAGATGTCCGATCTAAGAAGGCTAAAATAGATGATATGAATTTCTCTTTTTGGAAAGCAATTGGGAGAACCCAACATCGAGTTTTGAATTACCCTGTACAGAGTGGTCAACCTGAATTCGATATGGATCGAAGATTGATGATTCAGATCATGAATCAGGAGTACAACGAGGCAGTTGAGGGAGGAATATGCCCTATAGAAAAATATATTCCAACGGTAGTGATGACGCCAAATGTTGCCCCAGACAAGTCAAAGCCTGGTACTTCTAGGGATGGCGGTTGTCATGACTTCCCAACAAATGAGGAACCCAAGTGAAGTTATCACGGGAGATGAGCAACGGAGAAATCATGATGACCAGGGAAATAAAATCTGAAATGAAAAGCAAGGTATTCTCAACTTTTTGAAATACCAGTTACGTAAATTTCGGGGATGAAATTTCATAAGGAGGGGAGATTGTAAGACCCCGAATTTTATGAAATAAAAGTATTCAAATTTTCTTATAATTACAATTCAGTAAATGATTAAATTGATAAAAGTTTAAAGTTAAGGGTGAGATATGATTTTTATTTTCAAAATACGCAAGTGGTTATAAAATATTCAATTGTCGGGGAATATTCGTTTGGTCGTGGAATATTCTTTCGTCGGAGAATATCAGACGCATTTGACGCAGCGACCATTTGTGGGCCCTATAATCTAATAAGCGCCGGATGAAAAAATCGATAAAATTGAGTTTTTACAAATAATGGCGCGAGTTGTTACTGATTAACATCGTTGGAATAATAGATGGTTAAAATACAATAATACGCGTTAGTGCAAGTGTGAAAGCACTACCAGATTGCACAGTATTTTTGAATTATTGATTCTTACGAAGAAGACACTACTCAATAATTGTTACGGTAATTATTGCTCAATATTTTATTTTATTGATTCAATAATCGTTGCGTTGATATTTTATATTATTGTTGTTTCAATAATTGTCATTTTACAAGATCTCCATTATCAAATCAATAATTCATATTATTTGAATAATATTATTAGATAGCATTATTGGCAATGTCTAGAAAGTTCATCAGGAGAGGTTTGGTCACCTAATTGCGGCGTCGAAGAAGGAGAAATTCTTATTGGAAAACCCCTCTTTCCGGGAACGGCTGGTTGTCATAATTGTGATTACGTAATATTATTTGTGAATAATTAATTATTTATTTATATAATAAGGAAATATTTATTTTATGTGGATATAAATGATGGATATATTTATTTTTATGTGGATAAAAATGAAGGAATTAGTCTTTGAGGTGTTTTATCGATTATTTTGCTTCGCATTATGGAGGTATTAAAATCATCCGTTTATGGATTTCAGATATTTTTGGTTTAGAATTTGGAAAAACTCAAAGCTACAAAGTTGTAGAGAATTGTATTTCAGTCAGAATGGACATAAAATTTGTATTTTTCTGATAACTAGGCTATTTTCTATGAATTGTTGAAGTTTCGGAAAATAAAATGATTTTTATTAATTTATGGGTGGGACCCACTTGGTTATCAACATGTGGGCTGCCAAATTTGTTCAAGTATGGCATGCTAGAGGCTGGTCTTGGTTGGTGAACATATGTAGGAATGAAGAAAATTAATAATATTATTTTATTAATTTAGTCTCCTTTGGCGTTCTAGCATTTTCCTATAAATAGGTGCTTATGTTAGAATTGAAAATCATATCAGAAATAAGTTTTCTTTCTCTCTATATTATCAAGCATATTTTTGAGAGTATTTAGATACTTTGAGAGTTGCTATTTAGTAGAAGTTTCCTCCGATTTTTCATTCGAAGTACTGCTCTTTTGAGGTAAGGGATTTTAAGGGTTCTTATTTTTTTTCAGTTCGTACTTCTTCCAACCTTCAGAAAATTCTGGAAAAATTTGAAATGATAATATGAGTTTTATTGATTCTGTCCAAAAATGGTGATTTTTGGATGTATAGATTTAGAGTTATGAATTTTACGAGAAAAGACTATTTTAAAAGTAACCGCTTATAACTTCTTGTGGTTAACTCTAAAATTGATGAAATTTTTATTGGGATTACATCTATTTAATATCAGTGTACTCTGTGAATTTCAAAATTTTTAGATAAAAGTACAATTTATGATAAATGTCTAAATATTCGGCGGTTTTGGCCAAATGAAAAATAGTAAATGAATTTTAAAAATTCTGAGAAAAATATATGTTCTGTGACGCCCCCAAAATAGGTATACATCACCCATTCTGAGTTGTCAATACATGGTACAGAAACAACTACAACTTTATTATTACAATAGTAAAACTGTGAGTTTGAATACAAATATTATCTTCAAGACAATATCTATACCCAAATAAATCCTCATCACATTTATTGATACATTATTTTACAAAATGGTGAGTACTACTAAACAACTCTCTTTAGAACCTTCATTCCATACCCGAGCTAATTGCATTCATTATATTCTCGCCTCCACGAGAAGAAAAAATGGAACAAAAAGGAAAAGGGTGAGCTCAACTAGCCTAGTAAAGAATATTATGACTAAGATAATATACAACAAATTATCGCTTAGTCCTCAGCAGGAAAAATCTAATAGAATACAATAGACAACAAGTTTTAAATCAAGATTCGCAATGAAATAATAATTCATTAGAAGAGTTAAGTAGAGAATGCAAACTACTATCTTCTATGTATGAATTTAAAGTTCATAAATCTATCTTTTATCCCCTGTAACATCAATCAATATATATCGGAATCAAATATTCATCTTTGCACTACTGGGCCAAAGATATTCATCAGTTGGTCATGTTCATCTAAACACCTGTTCATCTTTGCACTACGGGCCAAAGATATTCATCAGAAATCATTCATCTTTGCACTACAGGCCAAAGATATTCAATAATATCATCATTTAAGATTGAGGATGATGAAAAATATTTTTAAAGAATCGAATCCAATGAAACAAAATGATAAGGATTAAGGATTAAGGATTCGTACTTTGTTTTACCCATGTCCAAAAATACCTCAAAAATAATCATAGTGGTGTAAAATTCAAGAATGATCAAAATATGGATACAATCAAAGCTAGTATCCACAATAGATATTTTAGATTTAAAAGGACAATTTTCACTTTTTTGATGAATAATGCCAGATTCGTGAATAAAGGTAAATATCGTGAATAGTGACGTACACGTGAATAGTAATTCTGACACCAAAAGTTCCAAATTTGATAAAAACTTCAGATCAATATTTCAGCATAATGATATTAAAGAAATAATATCATTACGAAGAAAATAATATCCTTACCTCGGAAGACAAAGACTTCTAACTAGAATCTTTGGATATAAAGCTATAACTTGAACTTGCAGAGTATAGCAATACTCAAAGTATACTCAAAATACTCACAAGAATACGCTCGATAATATAGAGAGAGAAAACTTCAATTTCTGGTGTGATTTTCAATTCTAACCTAAGCACCCTATTTATAGGAAAATGCTTAGAACACCAAAGTAGAAAATTTAATAAATTAATAATATATATATTTCCAACGCACACTTTTAAGGATCTGAATTCAACAAATTCCAACACATGCAAGACCCACAATAATGACAAAAAGCGTTTTCATATTTAAAATATTTTAAACTTCCAAAATTAATTATTTGAAGCTTGAACTTCAATAATTCACAATAAATATCCCTTTTGTCGGAAAATTTGAATCTCGCGCTTATTGGAAATTCAATTTCTACAACTTTGTAGAAGAAAGTTTTCCAAATTCCAAAGCGTAAATTGACCGAAATCCATAAGCAGGCGATTTTATTGGCTATAATCAAATTTCGATTCAATAAATGGGGTCCACCGACATGTTTAACATGTTTTAAACATTTATTGCAACAAAAATACTCTTCCTCCTCGTATACTCATATATCCCACATTCGTTGTAAAAATATCACCATTATTATATTATTAAAATATAATAATATATTTAAATGAATTATTTTATCGAGAAAAGATAAAATTTCAATTTTCAATAATTGTCACATTAAAAATTTTCTCCATCTATATCCACATAAAATCAATATTTTCTCATCATATGAATTAATAATTAATTATTCACAAATAATATTATAGAATCACAATATTGAATGAAGGCACGGTTCAGGAAAGAGGGGCTTTAATAAGAATTTCTCCTCTCTTGGCGGCGCAATTAGGTGACCAAACCTCTCCTTGATGTAACTTTCTAGACATTGCCAATAATGTTATCTAATAATATTATTCAGGATAATATGAATTATTAGCTTCGATAATAAAAAAATTGTGTAATGACAATTATTGAAACAACATCAATATAAACTATCAATATGACAATTATTAAATCAATAAAATAAAATCTTTGACAGAATTCACGTAACCATTATTGAGTAGTGCCTTCTTACGTAAGAATAAATAATTGGTGCAATACTGGTGTGCTTCTTGTGTTTTAACCACCGAGTATTTTAACGGTATTAATCTGTAATAATAACGCCTAGTTATTTTTAAACAACTTATATTTGTCGTTTTCTTCCCACATTATGGGTCGCTACCATCGCATTTAATATTCCTCGACAGACATTTAATATTTCACGACCAAACGAATATTCTCCGACAACAATGAATATTTTATAACCACTTGCTTATTTTGAAATATTTGCGTATTTTACCCATAACTATACACATTAATCAAATCAACCCTTACTATTTCAAAATAATAAATAGAGAAAATTAAATTTCATTAATAATAAGTTGGGGTCTTACATGTTCAATATAGGACTATATTCTGCTAAATCCCGGAAAAGAAATATTTTTGGAACTGATTTGGTATTTTTCATGAAAATGGACTAGTTATGAGTAAATGAATTAAATATGTTATGTGAAGTAAGAAAATTGGAAAATATGATTTTATGGCTTGAGAATCATAAATGAGTTATATGCAGATTTTTGATGAGGGTTTTGGTTATTGGTGATGAAATCTTATAAGTTTGGCATTTTAGAATGATTAAATGCATTATTTAGTAAAGTGTAAACAATTAAAATAAATTGTTTATAAGTTTAAGAAATGTTATTTCAATATCATTATACCAAAATATTGGTATAAATTTTATTGTGGAATTTCTACCTTTTTGTGTCGAGTTACTATTCATGAGTTACTATTCATAGGTTACTATTCATGAGTTACTATTCACGAAGTTACTATTCATGGGTTACTATTCACGAGTTACTATTCACGATAAAATTGGTTTCTTTTTCTAACCAAATTATAGTTGAGTTATGAATATTACTTTTGAGATTAAAACTATATGTTGATCATATTATTTTTATTATCATATATAATATTTTTATAACCCTAATGATGATATTTCTCTTTGACTTGAGTGTAAAGATGCGTAGATTTTTGGTATGATCATGACTATGGGTTCTCTTTGGCCAGTAGTTCAAAGTTGAATTGTTGACTGGTATGATCATGACCATTGAATTTATAATTGAATATCTTTAGCTTAAGTACAAAGGTGAAATGATCAACATGGTTTATATAAATTCTGAAATGATTATATATTTCTTTGAGATATTAATATATTTGGCATGTAGTGCAAATATGAACTGTTGATGAATATATTTGGCCTGTAGTGCAAATATGAACTGTTGAGGAATATCTTTGGCCTGTAGTGCAAAGATGAATTGTTGATGAATATCTTTGGCCCATAGTGCAAAGATAACATGTTGTTGAATATCTTTGGCCAGTAGTGCAAAGATGAACATGTGTTGAAATGAACATGACCAACTGGTGATACAAATGAAAATCTTTGGCCGTAGTGCAAAGATGAACTTATCAGTATGATTATGAATAGGAAATGTGATTTGGTGTAACCATGATCTTTGATATTTCAGGTAAAGATAGGTGATGAAAATTATCTTCGTCATGGATGAGAAGAGGAATTTAGAACTACAATTATGATTATGAGTTATTCATATGATTGTGGACTAGAATTGTTGATTGATGTTACAGGGATAAAACATTGTTGGTGGATTTTAACATGGAGAAGATAATAGACTTTATAGTCTATTTGACTCTTCTAATGGATTGCTCGTTCCGCTGTAACTATGGTTGAAATTTTTATCATCTACCATATGTTCTAAATCTCTGATTTATTATTGATTAAGGCTATTAATAATTTAATTATCTTTAGTCATGATATTCTTTACTGAGCTAGTTGTACTCACCCTTTTGCTTCACAATTTCTTTCAGGTAATAAGAGTGTAGCTGGGTCGAGCGGGGGTAACAGTGGAATAGAACGGTGGTCATCATTTAGTAGTTATATTTGGTGAATCAACTAGGGTGAGGCGAACCCAACATTGGAAGGGTGTTTTGTCACTATCATACAAGATGTCTGATGACATACAACCTCGTGTCATCATAAGACAGGGTTGTGCTCATCCACTTGTTGAGTATATTTACGAGCACTACCTATATAATCTTGGTGTTTGTTTGAAGTATAATTCTCATTTAGAGACAGTGGAGATAATGATATGTCAAAAGAAGACTCACCATTGGGAAGAATATGATAGTAATCTTCTCATTTTTCTTTGGGGTCTATTGGGTCAACCAAGGATAATTCTGTGGCCATATGATATCTATCATAACCTAGACGCATGGCCTCCCATGTACAAAGGTTTCCTTGAGCACTTCCCAAAGATTCTAATTTCTAAAACAGTTTTTGACTATACCTTTATGTAAGGTGTCATTGTGACGTGCTATCCAAGGTTGGGATGAGAGTCATAGTTGGTATATATTTGTATCCAAACTCACAACATATGTGTTGTTGTATTTTGCACGATAATTATTGTAATAAAGTTGTAGTTATTTTCTGTACCATGTATTTGGCGACTCAGAATAGGTTGGATGGAACGGACCTATTTTGGGGTTGTCACAAGAATAGCTTCATTAATAATTTAATTTAAAGTTTTTTAATATTTGTATCACTCATCCAAAAATATATGTTAATTAAACTAAATTAGTTTTTTATAAGTTACCAACAATTTAAATGAGATAGTTTTAATTACAAATAAAACTATAATTAAAATGTATTGTATTAAAAAAAAGGATAATTAAACAAACACACACACACACACACACATATATATATATATATATATATATATATATATATTATTTAATAATTAAAATTTGTTAAAATACAAGGGTAAATATGTAACTTTATCTATTTAGTCAACCCTAAAAACTTTGCAGGGGTACTAACTGTTACTTAAGAAACTAGAGGGGAGGTGAGTATTATTATGATTATCTAGAGGGGGTATCACTATATTTTACTCTAAAATATTTGATTTATTGTATCGTTTATATAACATTAATTACGATAAATAAAATATGAGAACAAGACGTGATAAATACATCTAATTATATTTGTTACGTGAATATGTGAGAAAGTTAATAAAAAATACATTTCATGTATTTTTGTAAATATTAAAGTAATTTACTCTAGGTTAAAAACAAGTAATAGCAAAATAATCACTTGGATTTGTCCTTTGTTTAAAACTAGGAAATGTCCATGTGAAAGAAGTAAGGCTGTAAACGAATCAACACAGTTCGGGCTCGATTCGGGCTCAACTCAAAAAAATACGAGCAAGACTCGGATTCGTTAATAATATAATCCAAATCTGAGCATTAAAAATAGTTCGAATAAAAAAATGAGTAGAATCTGAGCAATGTTATACTCGACTCGTTTAAGATGCAAACTACTCGAATTTTTTTTATTGTGATTCGATATATACTCGATTAATACATATTCGATTAGATGTTCGATACATTCTATTATAATATAAACAAATTTAAATCAAATTAGAATAATTAGTTATTATTGTAAGACCCCGAATTTTATGAAATAAAAGTATTCATTTTTTCTTATAATAACTATTCAGTAAATGGTTAAATTGATAAAAGGTTAAAGTTAAGGGTGATATATGAATTTTTTCAAAATACACAAGTGGTTATAAAATATTCATTTTTGTCGGGGAATATTCGTTTGGTCGTGGAATATTCTTTACGTAGGGAATATTCGTATATGACGGCCAAGTACCATTTGTGGGCCCCATAACGGATAACTGTCGGATGAAGAAAATGACAAATTTGAGTTTTACAAATAACGGCGTAGTTGTTACCGTTAACACTGTTAGAATATCCGGTAGTTAAAATACATGATGTCTGGCGTTATCGCATGCGAAGAAGACACGGTATTGCATGTATTTTGAATTATTGATTCTTACGTAAGAAGGCACTACTCAATAATTGTTACAGTAATTACTGTTCAATATTTTATTTTATTGATTTAATAATTGCTGCGTTGATATTTTATATTATTGTTGTTTCAATAATTATCACTGCCCAATATTTTCCATTATCAGATCAATAATTCATATTATTTGAATAATATTATTAGATAACATTATTGGCAATGTCTAGAAAGTTCTGTCAAGGAGAGGTTTGGTCACCTAATTGCGCGCCAGTAAGGAGAAATTCTTATTGGAAAACACCCTCTTTCCTAGACTGCCTGATTGTCATTATTGTGATTCTGTAATATTATTTGTAAATAATTAATTATTGATTTATATGGTAAGGAAATATTTATTTTATGTGGATATAAATGATGGATATATTTATTTTTATGTGGATAAAAATGAAGGAATTAATGTTGAGGTATTTTATCAGTATTTTGTCGGTGTTGAGGTATTAAAAATCATCCGTTTGTGGATTTTGGATATTTTTGGTTTAGAATTTGGAAAAACTCAAAGCTACAAAGATGTAGAGAATTCGATTTCAGGCAGAATGGACATAAAATTCTTATTTTTCTGATGACCGGGCTATTTTCTGTGAATTATTGAAGTTTCAAAAAATAAAATAATTTTTATTAATTTATGGGTGGGACCCACTTGTGTTTTAACACATGTGGGCTTCTAGCTTTGTTCAAAGATGGCTGGTGGCTGATCAAACATGTGGGCATGCATAGAAAAGAAGAAATAAAATAATATATTTTATTATTTTATTCTCATTTGACGTTCTAGCATTTTCCTATAAATAGGTGCTTATGTTAGAATTGAAAATCACACCAGAAACAAGTTTTCTTTCTCTCTATATTATCAAGCATATTTTTGTGAGTATTTAGATATCTTGAGTGTTGCTCAGCGTTATAGCCGATATTCAAGTCAGAAGTACTGCTCTTTTGAGATAAGGGATTTTAAGTGTTATTATGTTTTTCAGTTCGTAATTCTTTCGACCTTCAGAAAATTCTGGAAAAATTTAAAATGATATTTTGATGAGTTTTATTGATTGTGTCCAAAAATGGTAATTTTTGGATGTATAGATTAAGAATTATGAATTTTATGAGAAAAGACTATTTTAAAAGTAACCGCTTATAACTTCTTGTGGTTAACTCCAAAATTGATGAAATTTTTCTTGGGAGTACATCTATATAATATCAGTGTACTCTGTGAATTTCTGAATTTTTGGATAAAATTACAATTTATGATAAATGTCTAAATATTCGACGGTTTTGGCCATATGAAAAATAGTAATGAATTTTAAAAATTTTGAGAAAAATATATGTTCAATATGGGACTATATTCTGCTAAATTCCAGAAAAGAAATATTTTTGGAACTGATTTGGTATTTTTCATAAAAATGGTCTAGTTATGAGTAAAAGAATAAAATATGTTATGTGAAGTAAGAAAATTGGAAAATATGATTTTAAGGCTTGAGAATCATACATGAGTTATATGCAGATTTTTGATGAGGGTTTTGGTTATTAGTGATGAAATCTTATGAGTTTGGCATTTTAGAATGATTAAATGCATTATTTAGTAAAGTGTAAATAATTAAAATAAATTGTTTATAAGTTTAAGAAATGTTATTTCAATATCATTATACTAAAATATTGATATAGATTTTATTGTGGAATTTCTACCTTTTTGTGTCGGGTTTACTATTCATGAGTTACTATTCATGAAGTTACTATTCATGGGTTACTATTCACGAGTTACTATTCATGACAAAATTGGTTTCTTTTTCTAACCAAATTATAGTTGATTTATGAATATTACTCTTGAGATTAAAACTATATGTTGATCATATTATTTTTATTATCATATATAACATTTTTATAACCCTAATGATGATATTTCTCTTTGACTTGAGTGTAAAGATGGGTAGATTTTTGGTATGATCATGACTATGGGTTCTCTTTGGCGATGGTGCAAAAGTTGAATTGTTGTTGGTATGATCATGACCATTGAATTTATAATTGAATTTCTTTAGCTTAAGTGCAAAGGTGAAATGATCAACATGGTTATAATTGTTTATATAAATTCTGAAATGATTATATATTTCTTTGAGATATTAATATATTTGACCTGTAGTGCAAATATGAATTATTGATGAATATCTTTGGCGTAGTGCAAAGATGACTGTTGTTGAATATCTTTGGCACAGAAAGTAAAAAGATGGTCTGTTGATGAATATCTTTGACCCGTAGTGCAAAGATGAAATTGTTAGTATGATTATAAACAGGAACTGTGATTTGGTATAACCATGATCTTTGATGTTTCAGGAAAAGACATGTGATAAAAATTATCTTCGTCCTAGATGCGAAGAGAAATTTAGAATCACAATTATGATTATGAGTTATTCATATGATTGTGGACCAGAACTGTTGATTGATGTTACAGGGATAAAACATTGTTGGTGGATTTTAACATAGAGAAGATAATAGACTTTATGGTCTATTTAACTCTTCTAATGGATTGCTCGTTCCGCTGCAACTATGGTTGAAATTTTTATCATCTACCATATGTTATAAATCTCTGATTTATTATTGATGAAGGCTATTGATAATTTAATTATCTTTAGTCATGATATTCTTTACTGGGCTAGTTGTGCTCACCCTTATGTTTCACTATTCCTTTCAGATAATAAGAGTGTAGCTGGGTCGAGCGGGGGTAACAGGGGGATAGAACGGTGGTCATCATTTAGTAGTTATATTTGGTGAATCAAATAGGGTGAGGTGAACCCAACGTTGGAAGGGTGTTTTGTCACTATCATACAAGATGTCTAATGACATACAACCTCGTGTCATCATAAGACAGGGTTGTTCTCATCCACTTGCTGAGTATATTTAAGAGCACTACCTATATAATCTTGGTGTTTGTTTGAAGTATAATTCTTATTTAGAGACAGTGGAGATAATGATATGTCAAGAGAAGACTCACCATTAGGAAGAATATGATAGTAATCTTCTCGTTTTTCTTTGGGGTCTATTGGGTCAACCATGGATAATTTTGTGGCCATATGGTATCTATCATAACCTAGACGCATGGCCTCCCATGTACGAAAGTTTCCTTGAGCACTTCCAAAAGATTCAAATTTTTAAAACAGTTTTTGACTATACCTTTATGTAAGGTGTCATTGTGACGTGCTATCCAAGGTTGGGATGAGTGTCACAGTTGGTATATATTTGTATCCAAACTCACAGCATATGTGTTGTTGTATTTTGCACGACAATTGTTGTAATAAAGTTGTAGTTGTTTTCTGTACCATGTATTTGGCGACTGAGAATGGGTTGGATGGAATGTACCTATTTTGGGGTTGTCACAGTTATTTTGTGTTGTTTTTAATTTTAATTGTGATTTTATATTTGTAAAGTGTAATAATAAATATATTTTCTCATTTTTAAGTAAAATAACAAATTCAATTTATAATTATATTTATTATAAAGTTAGTTATTATGTGGAGACTCGAATTCGAGTTTGAATTTGAAGCTCGCGAGTAGTTTGAATAAATATTTGAGTCGAGTCAGATCGAATTCGAGTAATAAATATTTGAGTCGAGTCGAATCTGAGTAGGATTTTTCAAATATAATTCAATTGAGTACTTAATTTATCATTTCGAGTAGAATTTAAGAATTGCTCTGGCTTCAAGTTCATTTCGTTTACACCCTTAGAAACAACCATTTGCCCGAATACATAAATTCAGTATGCAAAAAATTTATCCATAAAAGGTGTAATATAAGAGATATTTATCCATCTAAATTTTAATATTTAACTTTTAACTTTTTAAAAAATATGAATGCATCTCCCTAATCTCTATTACAAGGGCTAAAAGAAAGAATTTAGTAAAGTTGGGGCTCAAAAAGAAAAATTTATTGTGAAAACTATGAAAAAACACATTAGGCATCAAAATCAAATTTCACCAATTTCTTCCCGAACCTCCCAATCTTCCCTGCTGCTACACACTTCCTTTTCTTTTGTAGTCATGGCGACGAGCCTGCCATGGCACCCCTTTCTACCCTTAAACTCCCAAATACTCCATCATTCAAACAAGTCACGCCGGCAGGTGAGGGTTCAAGCCTTCCGCCGCAGCGATTTCGATAGCTTTGCAAGGCGGGTGGCATCCGGCGAGGTTTGGAGGGACGCTTGGCGCAGTGCCAGCAACGGTTTCGAGCAACTCGTATATGAAACTAAGAAGACGGCTGAGAGTATCGACCGTACGTACTCTGTATCTCGCCGGCTCTCCGCCGTTGCCCAATCCGCCGCCTATCGTGCCAGGGAGATCGACCGCGATTTGGAAATTACGCAGCGGGGTGGACTTTTACTCTCGATTTCAGCCGGGATTGGCCAAGGGTAAGAGTTATTTTGCTTTGTTGTTGTTCAATTGTTTAGTGGTCCTCATCTCAATTCTAAATTTTGCCCGAATTTTTTTCACTTGTCCAACCAAAAATTAGCTTAATTTTTATGAAATACTATATTTTTTTAATACTAGTGCCATTTTGCTTACTTTCTTATCATTGCAGTACATGAAGCAGCTCAATGACTTTTTGGATAGGAAGAAGTTTTGCAGTGAGTATCACTTAATTATTACTCGACTTTTGCTGTACATTAACCCTGTGAACTGTAATATGCGAATTTATGCTTGATAGACTCATTTACTATAATATATGTTCTGTAAATAACTAAATATGACATGAAGCTTAAATTTAGTTACTTCAGTACACATTGAGTGTAGACAGTAGATTTTGAACAAAAAAAACTTCCCATGAAGAGTATCTAGATAATAAAGTTTCAACCTTGCTAGAAAAGAGAAAAGATGGAAGGATGAAAGAAACTGTCTCCTATTGAGACATTGTAGATTGACTTAATGGGCTGTAGCTAGATCTTTCTCTTTGCTTGTTTTAGATTTCTGCAATTTCAAGTGCTTTATGATTCTGGTCAAGCAATATTCAATGCGACCCAAAGTGTGTCCAGATCAACTAATAATAAAATTATGCGGTAATACTCTTGTAGGACTTTTGCTGCTGTTGGTGTAGATCCTGCTGTCATGGGTGTCGGCCCAGCTGTTGCAATTCCAGCTGCAGTTAAATCTGCTGGTCTTGAACTTGATAATATTGATCTTTTTGAGATCAATGAGGTAATGATGATATAGTATTTATACATATTATTTTTTTATAGTGATATTTATGTTAGAATGGCTTCTATATTGTGCAACAATTCCAATATTATTTCCCCTACTGCAGGCTTTTGGATCTCAATTTGTGTATTGCCAAAAGAAGCTGGAACTCGATCCAGCAAAGATCAATGTCAATGGAGGTGCAATGGCTATGGGGCATCCTTTGGGTGCAACAGGTATTTGCTGCATAAACTTGCATCCTTTTACCCTCCTCCGTCTTTGATTGGAAATTTATGTGTTACTAAATTTATCTGGATTATTTTTATTTAGCACATATGTTATTAGGGAACTCTTCCAATTATAAAGAAAATTCTTGGACAACTGTCTTCTCAAATATATTTTTCACTTGCATTTTAAATGTTGGCCTTTTCCTGTTTCCTTCAGTAAGTGGACTAGTTTTGTAGGTTATAGTGTGTTTACCTTTCTTTTTGTTGTCGGACTGTAACCTATATGATATTGATGATCTACTTCGTGAATCTCTTCTTTATATATGTTACGAATGTGTTGTGTACCCTTGACCCTTGGTAATAAAAAATGTGTGTTTTTATCTTTTGTAATAGGATGTAAGCATGCTGCAGATAATATTCCCGTCTTATTATTAGTTTTGTATATTTTTTTTTTCTGTTTTTCGACGAATCATCTTGATTTTTTGAAAGACTGCATTTTTTCCCTCTCCTTTCTCAGCTTCCGCCAATTAGAATATTAAGTTGTGAGTGCGGCTTTTAACCTAAAACTTCCATGCATTAAATGGTTTCGTTATGGAATGAATTTATAGATTGTATTTAAAATGATTAACTAAACCACTCAACATGATCTAGTGGATATGTTAATGCTCCTTGCTCTGTAACTTATCCAGTAAAAGGTTAAAAAATAAGCCTTGTTGTGTATAATTGTTCTTACATTCTCTATTTTCTCTAAACTGAGGTGTGTATGTTGTTGAGGTTAATTTCAGTCTAAATTATATTGGTTCTTGTAGAAATTGTTATTTGCCAAGTGCAACCCATTGATACAAGACACCCTAGGATATAAAATCTCAACATTACTAGAATATGTAATACATTATAAAAGAGTGGAGAATGATCCATTCTTTATTGGCTGATGTGCAACTTGTGAACAGTCTGACTTCTCTTTCTACCTTTCTGGAATCTGAAAATAGAATTTGAAGGGCTTTTGGCCACCAATTCAGCCCCCAGTCATGTGAAAACTTAAAAAGTTATAATAGTAAAGCTGCATGGAGTTTTGCTTTCTTGTACTACGTTTTTTCCCTTTTGATTTTCATGATTTTGTACATATGTAAACAGGAGCCCGGTGTGTTGCCACGTTGTTGCATGAGATGAAGCGCCGCGGCAGAGACTATCGCTTTGGTGTTGTGTCAATGTGCATAGGTCTCTCTCTCTATGTGCGTGTATATTAACAAATTGACCGTGTGATTTGCTACTAACTCTAATTATTTGCAGGCACGGGGATGAGGGCTGCTGCTGTTTTTGAAAGAGGGGAAACATGTGATGAAACTTGCAATGCTCGTAAAATTAAGTCCAACAACTTCCTCTCCAAGGATACTAGATAGAATTCATATGTTTCATACATTACCCTTTTGCAGTGTAACCAATAATATCAGAGTTTGGATTAGAATTCTAATAAAGCTATGTCATAGAAAGTTACTCTTTGGTGACAAATTATATCGTCACTATTATATATTCATTTAGTCACAACAACTAATTTTGTCACTATTAATAACATTCTGTGCCGAAATGTATTGTCACCATAACTATTTAATTAGTGACATTGAAAAATGTGTCCCAAAAAGTAATTCTTTGGTGACAAATTATTTTATAATATTATTTAAAATATGAAATGACAACAATATAATTGTTATGTTAAATATATTATTAGGTGACGAATTGTTCTGTCGTCATTTATTTTCTTATTTTTGGTGACGATAAACACAATACATGTGATTAAAGAATAATCATAAATATGACAATATTGTCGTCATTAAAATTAGATGATTTAAATAGAGTAACATATTTTCGTCACTAAAACAATATCATTTAATGACGAAAAATGATTTTTGTCATTTAATGAACCAAGTTTTGATGACGAAACATAATATAGAGTGACGAAAGTTTCATTCAAATAGTGACGCTATTAACGTCACTAAAAGTAATTAATTATAGTGACAATGATGTAGATCGTCACCATAAGTTAAAATATTTAGTGACGACATCAAAATATTGTCAAATAAACATAATACCACGCTCATACGATGCCGATCTCTGTGACGATTAACAATCGTCACCAAATGTTTTAGGGACGAAAAATGAATTTTATGTGACAAATTTTAGCGTTATTTTTTGTGTGATTTCTTGTAGTGTATCGATAGCTTTATCGGGTAATTATCAAGTCTAAGACTTTATTCTGTATCTCAACATCCTTAAGTATCAGTCATATTATTTTAAATGACTTAGTAAACATTTATAATAATTTATCATGAATTTTTGAATATCGGAATCATAATTAAATGATTTAAATATCAAACAATTCTATTATCATTAATATTCAATTAATATTAAACTATTAATGAAACCATTACCAAAATATCAAAGTTATTTATAATAACTTAAAGTATTTTTAATTTATTTATATCCTTTTAAATGATTTTAAGTAAATAAAACCATTTTTAAACTATTTATTTAATGTAATTATTAAATAAATAAAATATCCTTAATATTACATTATTATCATTAATATTGATTTATTAATGAAATTATCCTTTAAATATTAAAAATTATATTTTATAACTTAAAATATTTTTTAAACACTTTATTTTCATTTAAAATGATTTTTAAAATAATAAAATCATTTTTAAACTAAATTATTTAATATAATCATTAAATAACTTTAATATCATTAATAATAATTAATTAATGAAATTCATCACAAAATATTAAAAGTCATGGAAAATAACTTAAAATATTTTCTTATACCATAATATAATTTTACATGATTTTCATGTATTAAAATTATTTTTAAATAATTTATTTAATATTATAATTAAATAAATTAAATAATTTTAATATTCCAAAAATATTAAATATTTATGAAATATATTCAAAATAATTAAAATATAATTTTAGGACATTAAAATATTTTTAATAATTAATAATGTATTTTTAATAATTTAAATCTAATTTTTTGTAATTATTTAATTAAAATAATTAATTTTATAAATAAACTGTCATTAAAGGTTTCATTTATAGCGTATGAATCATTATAGATGTTCTTCATCAAAACCCAGAAATCAAGTCAGTTATCGAGTGGCCCATTTTGACCAAGAATTGTGATCAAATAATGATGTTTCTGGACTATAAATTTACCTAATATTGTAGTACTCATGTAGTACTATAATTATAAAGCAATTTCATGGCCATATCATCACATAATAGCAAGATCTAATCTCTGAAGTTGATGTCGGACATGATCTTGAGTTTTCAGGTTGCCCGAAAACTCGATCGATGTGAGGTTATATTTTGAGGCTTCACTACATGCTATCCTTTTAATCGTTTTATGATCTAATTGCTGAAGTATGTAGATAACATGTAGGACTACAGATATGTCACATAAACGAACAATAACAACAAATAATAAAGTAGATAATGTTCAGTCAAACAGTTGTCGAACAATTCTTGAAGTTTTCCGAATTTCCGTAAAACGAATCATGAACTTCGAACCACTTTGATTGACCACTCACGATCAAATAGTTCAATCGTAAAGAGATTTTAAGGCATAATCATGTAGTACTAATGTAAGACACCGAAATTTTTTTAAATAAAAAGGAATTTCCTTTATTTATTATTTTGAAATAGTAAGGGTGGATTTGATTAATGTGGTTAGTTATGGGTAAAATGCTAAATATTTTAAATAAGCAAGTGGTGATATAATATTCATTATTGTTTGAGAATATTCGTTTGGTCGTGGAATATTCAGATCTGCTTTCAGAATATTAAATGCGGACCCAAGCAGACCATATGTGGGCCCCATAACGGAAAGTGATTGGAGGAAGAAAGCGACAAAAATAAGTTATTTAAAAATAACTACGTAGTTGTTACCGATTTAATTTGTTGGAATACCCGGTGGTTAAAACACGATGTACGCGTTATTGCACAAAGAAGAGCACCAGTATTGCACCAATTATTGATTCTTACGTAAGAAGGCACTACTCAATAATGGTTACAAGTAATTATTTATTCAAAGATTTTATTTTATTGATTCAATAATTGCTGCGTTGATATTTTATATTCTTTGTTGTTTCAATAATTGTCATTACACAAGATTTTTCATTATCGAACCAATAATTCATATTATCGAATAATATTATTAGATAACATTATTGGCAATGTCTAGAAAGTTCTGTCAAGGAGAGGTTTGGTCACCTAATTGCCAAGAAGGAAAAATTCTTATTGAAAGCCCTCTTTCCGGGAACTGCTGGTTGTCAATATTGTGATTACGTAATATTATTTGTGAATAATTAATTATTGATTCATATGATAAGGAAAATATTTATTTTATGTGGATATAGATGGAGAAAATTTTTATAGTGACAATTGTTGAAAATTAATATTTTATCTTTTTTGATAAAATAATTCATTTAAATATATTATTTTAATAATATATTAACGATGATATTTTTTACGATGAATGTGGGATATATGAGTATATGTGGAGGAGGAGTATTTTTGTTACCAAAATGTTTAAAACATGTTAAACATAGCCGGTGGACCCCATTTCGACCGAAATTTGATTATAGCTTTGTAAAATTGCCCGTTTGTGGATTTTTGCCAATTTCTCATTTGGAATTTGGAAAACTTTCTTCGCAAAGTTGTAGAGAATTGAATTTCCTATAAAAACTTGAGAGATTTGAATTTTCTCGATAAAAGGACTATTTATTATGAATTATTGAAGTTCAAGCTCAAATAATTGATTTTTGGAAGTTTAAAATATTTAAAATAAGAAAAACGTTTTTTGGGGTCTAACATGTGATTTGAATGGGTTGAATTCTAGATTTTCAGATTCAAGAATGGCGAGAGAATTTTGATATATATATATATATATATATATTAATATTATATTAAATTTTCGCTTTGGTGTTCTAAGCAATTTCTATAAATAGGTGCTTAGGTTAGAATTGAAAATCACACGAACTCAAGTTTTCTCTCTATATTATCGGCGTATTCTTGTGAGTATTTTGAGTATACTTTGAGTATTGCTATACTGGTGCAAGTTCAAGTCATAGCCTATATCCCAGATTTCAACTAAATCTTGTCTCTTCGAGGTAAGGATGTTATTTTCTTCTCAAATGATATTATTTCTTCAATATCATTATCTTTGAAATATTGGTTGAAACTTTTTATCAAATTTAGAACTTTTTCATGTTTGGGGTTACTATTCATGAGTTACTATTCATGAGTTACTATTCACGAGTACTATTCACGTAAGCGTGAAGATGTTTTTTGTGAAATTTCTATCTTTTGGTGTCTGAGTTACTATTCACGATATCGACACTATTCACGATATCGACACTATTCACGAATCACGACACTATTCATAGAAAAATGAAAATTTTCCTTTTCGGTCCAAAAATATCTATTCGGATACTAGCTTTGATTGTATCTATGTTTTGATCATTCTTGAATTTTACACCACTATGATTATTTTTGAGGTATTTTTGGACGTGGATAAAACAAAGTACGAATCCTTAATCCTTAATCCTTGTCATTATTCACTGGATTCGTTTCTTAAAAAATATTTTTCATCATCCTCAGTCTTAAATGATGATATTATGGAATATCTTTGGCCTGTAGTGCAAAAGATGATTGATTTCGATGAATATCTTTGGCACAGAGTGCAAAGATGAATGATTTCTGATGAATATCTTTGGCCCGTAGTGTAAAGATGAACAGGTGTTTAGATGAACATGACCAACTGGTGAATGTCCTTGGCCTCTAGTGCAAGGATGAATATATGATTCCAGATATATATTGATTGATGTTACAGGGATAAAAATATTGATGATGGACTGTTAAATTCATAGATATTTGTAGATTTCATCCTCTACGTAACTCTTCTATGAATTAATATTTTCCGCTGCGAATATTGATTTAAAACTTGTTGTCTATTGTATTCTATTATATTTTTCCCTGTTGAAGACTAACGATAATTTGTTGTATATTATCTTAGTTATAATATTCTTTACTGGGCTAGTCGAGCTCACCCTTTTCCTTTTTGATCCATTTTTCTTCTCAGGAGGCGAGAATGTAGCGAGTACTAGTCGGGGTATGGAATGAAGGTTCTAGAAAGGGTTGTTTAGTAGTCCTCACCATTTTTGTAAAATAATGTATCAATAATTGTGATGGGGATTTATTTGCGTGTGGATATTGTCTAGATGGCAATATCTGTATTTAAACTCACAGTTTATATGTTGTAAAAATAAAGTTGTAGTTATTTCTGTACCATGTATTTGGCGACTCAGAATGGGTTGGATGGAATGGACCTATTTTGGGGGCGTCACAACTAATTCCAAGATACAAATTAGACACAATAAAGAACCAAATAATCAACACATCGATGGATCTAAGTATTTGGAATACAACATCGCCGACGCTTGTTCATGCATTACAGGTTACCCGAAATGGCGGTCATTAATTCGGCCAACGGACTTTAATGAATTAATAACTACCAATCTATACATCAATTGACTCTGATTCCTTTTGTAGATTAAAGACAACATGACAGACTACACATAACAAGCTTTAAACATCAAAAACACTTAACAGGCTGAGATCTACAGCCTCTGACATTCGTTGTCATAACACAAAAATGAAAATTTCCAGATTTTGAAGATCTTCAAATCTGAGCTTCTAAATGTTATGAATCTAACATCTAGCAACCCAGATCATCATAAGACACTATAATAAACATATTCTAACACTTAAACATAACATCTAACACAAAAAAGTTGGACAGAAATTCAAGTAGGTTTTTATACCTTTTCCAAACTTTGATTCTGATTTCTATGCTTCTGTTTTGTTGTTTGTGTTCGTGGGGCTTTATTATAGACTATCTTAGCAAAGAAATTTCGGAGGTTGGGTCTTGAGAGAATATGGCTAAGTGTTTGATGCACAATTAATGTAATAATGCATTTCCTCTCTCTTAAATTATATAATGTATGAATTCAATCAACATGGCTGGTAATGATACAGTTCATAGGTTAAATCTAGGGTGAATGGCCGGATTTTGTTGAGATTTGGTAGCAATAATGCACAATAATTCACCAATAATGCACTAATGGGACAAAAAGGGCATTTTGATAATTTCACTTAAAGTTTCAAGGGCATTCTTGTACAAGGTAATTAAATCTAGGGTTTATTCACTAGATTGTAAATCTTACAATTACCCAAATAATTCCTAGGGTTTGACAATTTAAAATAATTGTACAATAACATTTTAATTAAACACAATAAATTAAAATTAGGGTTTTCAATAGAAAATTAGGGTTTCTTAATATTAACAATTAGGGTTTCCTAATTAACCATTAGGGTTTCCTAATTATCTGTATATTTTTAACTAACGGTAGAATTACGATTTCTAATTTCAGCCAATTAGGGTTATTTAAATAATAATTAGGGTTTTTCCTAATTATCCGTATAATTTACAGTAATTAGGGTTTCTTCTAATTACAGACATTCTAATACACAGTAAAAATCATATAACAAAGTTACTACTCAGTCTTATCTCATAATTGAGTTTAATAAGTAGGGTTTAATAACACGGTATAAGGATCATAATTTACCACATTTGACCAATATTAACAGTCTACAGATATACGGTATATATTTATAGTACTGAAACTTAAAATATAATTAATATTACATTATTATTCTCATTCCTGAATAAAAATCCAAATTTAGGGTTTGGATTCCATATCTGACTTATCCTTCGTGCACAACATTAATAATCCAGTTAAAATAATTAACTTAAATATTCTGAACAGATTCATATAATAAAATATTTGTTATCATAATTCTAATTGTCTCTTCATATATTATTTAAATAATATCCAATCATGTTTTCATGGAAAATAATTAATAAAAACATTTCTGCTTACAGAAATTAATTACCATAAGAATATAATTTGTAGTAATTAATAATTCTAAAATTATTTCTAATTTTTCAAGTAATAAATATATTTGCATTTATCATACACATTACTTGACACTTATTCTTATCAAAAAAAAAAAATTCATATGCAAAAATTCCTTATTTATTTTTATAGAAAATATCGGGTTATTACATTCACCCTCCCTTATAAGGATTTCGTCCCTAGAATCACCGTTTTAAAACTCATACGTACAAGGGTACATAACATATATAATCATTGTAAGTAAACCTCGATCATAATTGATCGAACTAATCTGTAACTATTCATCATAAAGTTTGTCTATCTGATTAAACAGAAATTTGATTTCTAAAGAACTCAAATTTCTCCTTTAAAATTTCTTTATAAAATAATTTACTATATATATAGAAAAATCATATAAAATATATAAGTTATTCGAATAGCACCTGGAGTTCCATTTCTAGCTGCCACAGTATCCTCGACCGTCAAGTTGAAGACCCTCGCAGTTGGGTTGTTGGTTGAGGTCGGTCCTTGATCGCCAAAGTCCCACTGCCTTTCCCCGTGGTTACATTCCCTGCCTCCATTCTCCTCTTTGGACAATCCTTCACCTGATGTTCAGTCGATCCACATATAAAACACCTACTGTTCATCCTTGGGTTGGGGCAGTTGGGAGAGATATGACCCTCTTGCCCGCACTTGTAACACACAAACTTACCCTTTAGGCACTCACCAGAGTGATTCTTTCCATAATTCTTACACTGCACAGTCTGTTTCTTCACGCCTTCCTGCTTTACCTGAACATTCCCAGCAAAATTCCCCTTTCTTTTCTCCCCCGTATTTCCACTATTACCTTCCACCTTCACAGATCCTTCTGCCTTGCTTCTGTTCTTCTTCTCCTTGTTGTAGAGGCTCAAGGTCTCACCCCCCCTTTCATGTATGATAGCCTTCTCCATGAGTCTTGCCAAAAGTAATGAGTTGCAATACTGCCACCTTATTGTAGAGCCAGGGTTTTAAGCCCAGCTCAAACCTTTTTGCCTTCCTAGCCTCCGTCAGATCAACTTGATGTGGAGCAAAACCTAGCTAACTCATTAAACTTTGCGGCATACTCCATGTGATCATGTTATTATCTGCTTTAACTCTAGAAATTTCACCTCCATCCTAGCCTGCATACTAGATGAGTGATAGTTTTCGAAAAATAAAGTCTTAAACCTATCCCAAGTAACTACTCCTTCTCCTGCCCTAGTTTTATTTGCCTCCCACCAAAAGTTAGCCTCCCCTTTCATCATATAAGTGGCAAAAGCGATTTTTTGCCCCTCCTCTACCCTAGCAATTACGAACGCCTTTTCTATCTCACTAATCCAAGTCTGGGCTTCTATAGGGTCAGCTGATCCTCTGAATTCTGGTGGTCCTACTGCTTTGAAGTCTTTAAATTTTGCCAAGCGATTGTCTAGTTGGTTTCCTGCGGCTGGTATTCCCCGCTGCAGAGCCTGAGCTACCATGTTTGCAAATTTTTGCATCGGGTCTTGCCGTGGTCTCTCAGCATCGATGACAGTTTCTCCTGCCCTTTAGTTTCGTGTTTGATGTCTTGGCGGCATTATCTGGTTAAGTAAAACCATAAATATACTTTATTAACTTACATTCTAAACCTTATTGCATAAGATTGATATATTAAACTTGTTTCATTTCTTAAACTTAGATTCATATCGAATATTTTATATAGCATAACACATACTGCTTTAAACACCAACTATCCCTTTGTGACTACAAAAGTCGGGATTTACAACCTTGACCTACACAAAAGTTAAAAATATCTCATTACACAAACATACTTATCACACATATTACATTAAACATACCTACACAACAGAACCTATACTACCTATTTACTAAGCCTTTTCTCTTGGACAACTCTTCGCTTGATGACCTTCCCTCCCACAAACAAAACATGAACCTGGTTCAAAGTAAGGACAATGATGAGAGGTATGTCCCTCATATCCGCAAATATAATATATCTTTCTCCTTTTCTTCTTACCGGGTCTTTCTAAGTCATAGTATTCTATCTTTCTTTTTCCTTTATCTCTCGGAGCTGCACACGATATGTTGCTTGAGGCTCCCATCTGATCAATGTGAATTTTAAGCTTATCTTGCTCTTCCATTGTTTTTATTAACGCTTCGACGTGATTGAATATTAAGCAACTTTTCTATCTCCCACAACCTTTCCAAATGAAGAAACCTTGTTCTCCGGATCACGGACTTCCATTGATGCTTGATCGCCTTCAACTTTAGTGTAGAATCACTATCTGTCGGTTCCACCATTTAGGATTTGGTACTACGTTTTCCACAATAGCCACCACGTCCGATTTGGTTTCTTTGTGAGCCTCTATTTCATTTATTGGCTTCGATATTAGCTCGGGGTATGGATCGATCCTTCTTCAAGTTATCATGCACACAACAAACCTTTTCCACTGAGACATCTACACACATAAATTATCCGATTAGAATATAGTATATACACACGAGAAAATAAGAGTTTTATATAAGTTATCTTTTACTTTGTTTGACGATGAATTTATTCAATTCATCTCCTTTTAAACTCTATATGAGTTATACGTATTTTCAACGTCTTTCCCAGATTCTAAGGTTATAACCTAAGGTCGATCCACCTAAGGTTTCTAACCCTAAAGCTTTGATACCAACTCGTGGCGCCCAAATTCGGGTACTTGAAAGCAGAACTCGGCGCTCACACGATACCATTCTATAAAGTCGACTAATACTAATAATAATAACAATAATATAAAATTCAAACTTAATTTACATATGCATCAAATTTTATCTCCCAGTACGAGACCTTAAAGTACATTCCTTACAATACATGATATTATTATATATATATCATTGTCTTAATAATATAAAACTATTACAGCAACTACCACAAATCTTATTCGATTAGCTTTCCTTTTCCTTTGTTTCTGCTTGAGCTTTCTGGTTCTTCAAACTTAACTGAAAACATTTAAATTAAGCAAAGGATGAGCATTTGAGTGCCCAACAAGTAATAGCAATTATATGTATATAAGCTGAAAGAATTTAAGTATTTTCTTTATATAACTCTTCTACAACGAATCAAAAGTTGTGAAGTAATCTGAACCGATAATAATAACATAACAACCCTCTTTCAAATTTTTGAAACTACGTACTGTCTATAAATGGGGTTTAAGTGACATACTATGAACATTATTTTCATTTTCGAAATGGTTTAGCAGAACTTCATCCGCATACCGTCATAACTTACGGACACGGGGGTGATCATCCCGTTGTGCCCTGTATTGATCAACACTACATTACAAGAACGATGTTATCGTTTTCCCATATTCGGGATGTTCATACTTAGTCTTGAGTCCAAACCAAAGAAATTTGATTGGATACAAAAAGGTTTTATCTTGTTCAACAATAATCTATAATTCAACATATACGTATACGGGTAATTGACAAAGGTGTATCAACATGTGATGAATACCATGATTATTCAAGTGGGGACACTTGTATAACCATTTATAGAAATTAACGAACAGAATATATATCTGAACTAAAATGTTGATAATCAATGAGCGTATATAATCTATACAGGAATAATATAATTCTGAAACATTCTTACTCATGTCCATTGTATAAAGAAAATGCAAAGGTGATACTTTTGATCTGTACGCTTCTGTAATGCAACTTAGTTTTATCTTTTATATAATCACCTATCGGTAGTAAGATCATTTACTGATTAGAATAAAATATTACAACACATAATACTGCCTATTGCAGTCAACACATAACCTAATCGCATTATCACACATATTTAACATTCATTACATCATAAACAAACAATAACACATTCAAAATATCTAAGTCTATATTAATTTCTGAAAATTATCGGTGTATCGATAGCTTTATCGGGTAATTATCAAGTCTAAGACTCTATTCTGTATCTCAACATCCTTAAGTATCAGTCATATTAATTTAAATGACTTAGTAAACATTTATAATAATTTATCATGAATTTTCGAATATCGGAATCATAATTAAATGATTTAAATATCAAACAATTCTATTATCATTAATATTCAATTAATATTAAACTATTAATGAAACTATTACAAAATATCAAAGTTATTTATAATAACTTAAAATATTTTAATTTATTTATATCCTTTTTAAATGATTTTTAAGTAAATAAAACCATTTTAAACTATTTATTTAATGTAATTATTAAATAAATAAAATATCCTTAATATTACATTATTATCATTAATATTGATTTATTAATGAAATTATCCTTTAAATATTAAAATTATATTTTATAACTTAAAATATTTTTTAAACACTTATTTTCATTTAAAATGATTTTTAAAATAATAAAATTATTTTTAAACTAAATTATTTAATATAATCATTAAATAACTTTAATATCATTAATAATAATTAATTAATGAAATTCATCACAAAATATTAAAAGTCATGGAAAATAACTTAAAATATTTTCTTATACCATAATATAATTTTAAATGATTTTTCATGTATTAAAATCATTTTAAATAATTTATTTAATATTATAATTAAATAATTTTAATATTTCAAAAATATTAAATATTTATGAAATATATTCAAAATAATTAAAATATAATTTTTGGACATTAAAATAATTTTTAATAATTAATAATGTATTTTAATAATTTAAATCTAATTTTACGTAATTATTTAATTAAAATAATTAATTTTATAAATAAAGCTGTTGTAAAAAATTTCGCTTTATAATGACGTAATGTCGCTATAGATGTTCTTCATCAAAAACCGTAAATCAAGTCAGTTATCGAGTGGCTCATTTTGACCAAGAATTGTGATCAAATAATGATGTTTCGGGACTATAAATTTACCTAATATTGTAGTACTCATGTAGTACTATAATTATAAACAGATTTCATGGCCATATCTAATCTACAGAAGGTGATGTCAGACATGATCTTGAGTTTCTGGGTTGCCCGAAACTTCGATCGTCAAGCGAGGTCATATTTTTAGGCTTCACTACATGCTATCCTTTTAATCGTTTTATGATCTAATTGCTGCAGTATGTAGATAACATGTAGGACTACAAATATATCACATAAAAGAACAATAACAACAAATAATAAAGTAGATAATGTTCAGTCAAACAGTTGTCAGAACAATGTTCTTGAAGTTTTCTGGAATTTCCAGAAAACGAATCTGTGAACTTCTGAACCACTTTGACCAGCCACTACGATCAAATAGTTCAATCGTAAGGTGATTTTAAGGCATAATCATGTAGTACTAATACCAAGCTACAACTTAGACACAATAAAGAAACCAAATAATCAACACAGCATCGGATCTGATCTAGATTTGGAATACACATGGGACGCTTGTTCATGCATTCTAGGTTACCCAGAAATGGCCCGGTCAATTCCGGTCAACGGACTTTAACCGTTAATAACTATCAATCTATATATCTATTGACTCTGATTCCTTTTGTAGATTAAAGAAAACATGACAGACTACACATAACAAGCTTTAAACATTAAAAACACTTAACAGGATGAGATCTACAGCCTCTGACATTCGTTGTCAGAACACAAAAATGAAATTTTCCAGATTTTGAAGAATTTCAAATCTGAGCTTCTAAATGTTATGGATCTAACATCTAGCAACCCAGATCATCATAAGACACTATAATAAACATATTCTAACACTTAAACATAACATCTAACACAAAAAAAATTGGACAGAAATTCAAGTAGGGTTTTATACCTTTTCCAAACTTTGATTCTGATTTCTATGCTTACGCTTTTGATGTTTGTGTTAAGTGGGGCTTGATTATAGACTATCTTAGCAAAAGAAATGGGAGGTTAGGTCTTGAGAGAATATGGCTAAGTGTTTGATGCACAATTAATGTAATAATGCATTTCCTCTCTCTTAAATTATATAATGTATGGATTCAATCAACATGGATGGTAATGATACAGTTCATAGGTTAAATCTAGGGTGAATGGCCGGATTTTGTGGAGATTTGGTAGCAATAATGCACAATAATTCACCAATAATGCACTAATGGGACAAAAAGGGTATTTTGGTAATTTTACTTAAAGTTTCAATGGCATTCTTGTACAAGGTAATTAAATCTAGGGTTTATTCACTAGATTGTAAATCTTACAATTACCCAAATAATTCCTAGGGTTTGACAATTTACAGTAATTAGGGTTTCTTCTAATTACAGACATTCTAATACACAGTAAAAATCATATAACACAGTTACTACTCAGTCTTATCTCATAACTGAGTTTAATAAGTAGGGTTTAACAACACGGTATAAGGATTATAATTTACCACATTTGACCAATATTAACAGTCTACAGATATACGGTATATATTTATAGTACTGAAACTTAAAATATAATTAATATTACATTATTATTTTCATTCCTGGATAAAAATCCAAATTTAAGGTTTGGATTCCATATCTGACTTATGCTTCGTGCACAACATCAATAATCCAGTTAAAATAATTAACTTAAATATTCTGAACAGATTCATATAATAAAATATTTATTATCATAATTCTAATTGTCTCTTCATATATTATTTCAATAATATCCAATCATGTTTTCATGGAAAATAATTAATAAAAACATTTCTGCTTACAGAAATTAATTACCATAAGAATATAATTTGTAGTAATTAATAATTCTAAAATTATTTCTAATTTTTCAAGTAATAAATATATTTGCATTTATCGTACACATTACTTGACACTTATTCTTATCAAAAAAAAAATTTATATGCAAAAATTCCTTATTTATTTTTATAGAAAATATCGGGTTATTACAACTTTTCCATGTTGCATGAGAACACATCCTAACCCTTTGCTTGAAGCATCGCTGTAGATAACAAATCCATTCGAATCAGATGGTATTGTCTGTACAGGTGCCGAAATGAGTCTCCTCTTGAGATCTTGGAAACTCTTCTCGCATTCCTCGCTCCATACGAATTTTGTATCTTTCTGAGTCAGCTGAGTTAATGGAGTAGCAATTCTAGAAAATCCTTCCACGAATCTCCGATAATAACCAGCTAAGCCCAGAAAGCTACGTACTTCAGTCACCGACTTCGGTTGCTCCCAACTTTGTATTGCCTAAATTTTCGCTAGGTCGACAGATACTCCATGTTTTGACACTACGAGCCCAAGGAATGCTACTTCCTCAAGCCAGAACTCACATTTCTTCAGCTTGACATATAGATTGTTATCACGAAGCCTTTGAAGTACCAGCTTCAAAAGGCACTCATGATCTTCACGGCTTTTGGAATAGATGAGGATGTCATCAATAAAGGCAACAACGAACTGATCCAAATATTCTTTGAACACACGGTTCATCATATCCATGAAAGCAGCAAGAGCATTAGTCAATCCAAAAGACATGACTAAGAATTCATAATGCTCGTCTTAGGAGTTACGAAGGCGATCTTTAGAATATCCTCGCTTTTAATCTTCAAATTTGATGATATCGTAAGCGAAGATCGATATTTGAAAAGAATTGTGCTCCTTGCAACTGGTCAAACAGGTCATCAATGCAAGGTAACGGATACCTATTCTTGATGGTGAAATGGTTTAATTCCCGGTAGTCAATACAAAGTCGCATACTCCCGTCTTTCTTCTTTACGAATAAAAAAGGAGCACCCCAAGGAGATGTACTAGGACGAATGAAATGGATGTCCAACAACTCCTGTAGTTGGACCTTTAACTCCTGAAGTTCAATATGAGCCATTCGATATGGGGTTTAGAAATGGGCTTTGTACCAAGTTCAAGGTCAATAAAGAATTCAACTTCACGTTCTGGGGGTAGACCGGGAAGTTCTTCAGGAAATACGTTAGGAAATTCACTAACAACAGAAATATTATTCAAATCTGACGTGTTTTTGTTCAAGTCCGTGACATGAGCTAAGAAAGCTTGACATCCATTTTTCAATAAACGAATAGCTTTATGGCTTGATATGATAGTGATTGACTTTAGTGGTTTGGTTGTTTGAATTCGCATAACAGGTTGGTTAGGAATATAAAACTAATAACCTTATGAAAACAATCAATTTTAGCATGATGCGTGGTTAACCAATTAATCCCTAAAATCACATTAAATGAAGTATTTTCAACGAAATAAGATCGACAGGTAATGTGATGGTACCAACTTGGATCAAGCAAGATTTATAAACAATAGATGTAATGAAAGTTTCTCATAACGGAGTCTCAACAGATAAGTCAAGGTCTAATTTCTCCGGAGTCAAGTTCAAACGTTGAGCACAAGTAGGAGAGATAAAAGAATGAGTAGAACCGGTATCTAATAAGGTATAAACTTCGCAAGAGTTTATGATTAAATTACTCTTGATCACCTCGTACGGGTTCCTCGCGTTTTGGGCATTCACGACAAACGCCCTTCCAGGAACCACCGACTTTGACTTGTCCGGGACAGCCTTTGGAGTCACCATCCCCGCTGAACTTGGTTTCGCCATAGAACAATCTCGAGCTATATGACCTTCCTTTCCACAGTTATAACATACCTTGGATAATTGTGGGCAGTTTGGGCTGATATGTCCCTCTTTCCCGCATTTATAACATATGACCGGTGATTGATCTCCTCCCTTAGAAACAATTGATGTTTGTGCTGACGTCTTCACGTTGTCATTGTTGTACCTTCGCTTCTTGAAATCTCCCCCTGACTCGCTTCTTCTATTTTAATGGCCACGATTACCACCAGAGTGGTTACCACTTTTGTCCGAATGTTTTCTTCCCCGCTAGTTGTCATTGCTCCAATGACTGCTGCCACCGTTATGACCCTGGTTCTGGTCCCTCGATTGAACATACTCATTATCTCGATCTAATAATTGAGCCCTATTTATAACATCTGAATATAAAGAAAATTTATGAGAGATAATATATTGCCGAATATCGGGTTTTAGACCTATTAGAAACATCCGCATTATTCGTTCCTCATTCTCTACCAAATGAGGTGCAAACCTGGATAACTCTGCGAACTTCGCCTCGTGGGACACCGTCAGGTTGTTTTGTTTCAGTCTAATAAACTCTACTTCCTTCATATGACGAATACTTTCAGGAAAGTACTTGTTATTAAACAGTTTTTGAAACATTTCCCAAGACATGTTGAGTGCGGCAGGCTGGGTACGCTTCACAGACTCCCACCAGTAATCTGCCTCACCACGGAACATAAAGGTGGCGAATGGAACCTTCTGTTCCTCCGTGCATCCCAAGACATCAAATATCTTGGTAATTTGTTTAACCCACATTTCCGCCTTGATCGGATTCGGCTTTCCCCCAAATTCTGGTGGTCCCAACTCTTTGAACTGCTTAGCTATGACAAGCCACACATTTCTATTGTAAGACCCCAAATTTTATGAAATGAAAGTATTCAGTTTTCTTATAATTATTATTTTTAGTAAATGGTTAAATTGATAAAAAGGTTAAATTTAAGGGTGACATTTGAAAATTTTGCAAAGTAAGCAAGTTGATATAAAATATTCGTTGTGTCAGGGAATATTGATTGGTGGGAATATTCGTTTTAACGGGGAAATATTAAATGCGACGGCACAATCATTGGTGGACCCTACAACGGAGGAGAATCTTGTCATAGTTACAAAATGGTGAAATATTTTTAAAAATAATGAAAGTTTTACTGTTAAACATTGTTGAACTACACGGTAGTAAAAAATGCGATGTCTGGCGTGGTTGCATAGTAGCAATACGGTATTGATTATTGATGCTTATGTGAGAAGTCACTCGGTTATACTCAATTATTGCTACTGAGAATTGCTTTGCATAATATCTCTCATATTATTGATTCAATTATTGTCACGTGATCATCTCGCATAATATTTTATATTATTAAATCAATAATTGAGACGACAAAGTTATTCATATTATTATCTGCAATATTGACGATGTCTAGAAAGTTCTGTCGAGGAGATGTTTGGTCACCTAATTGCGCGCCAATAGGGAGAAATCCTTATCGGATAGCCCCATCTTTCCTAGGAATGATCTGGTTGTTAAATATTGTGAGTTATAATATTAATGATGAATAAGTTCGTGTTGATTAAAGATGAAATTGATAGTTCTATTGTGTTGGGATTATTAGTGTTAGTTGAAATCGACATTTATTTCGATAATAATTGATGTCTGGAAGTTATATTGACCAATCGGGTAATTAATCGGATAAATGAGTAATTAATTGCTATTAATTCATATGCTTATAACTATTTGTTCACATGTGTGTACTATTGATTCACATGCATGTACTATTAGGGGAGGTGGTGCAAGATTGATAATACTTGCATGACTAAATTAAAAATGGAGGTATAGATGAAGGTACTATACTGTAATTATTTTTTTCACATGTACAGAACTATTGATTCACATGATTGAACTATTGATTCACATGATATACTATTAGGGGAGGTGGTGCAAGTTTGATAATACTTGTAGGACTAAATTAAAAATGAAGGAAAATATGAAGGTATTATACTGTAATATTTTGAGCCCCAAAACGTGCAATTATCGAAACTATATTTTCCTATAAATAGAAGCTCATTCTTCCTTCATTCTCACCAATTCACTAAGACTCACAAGAGCAATTATAGAGAGAGAAGCTATAGAGAAAAAAAATAAGAGAAGTCTGCTACATCACTATTCCAGTATCCAGTCTTCTTCTGAGGTAAGGGGTATTATTTATTTCATATTCAGAAGATATATTATTTTTCGTATTCGTATGGATATTATCTTCGTTCAATATTCGTATGAAATAATATTTTCTTCCATACTCTGTAGTATGTAAGTAATATTATTTTGTTTCGTATTCCTACTTCTACACTCATTTTGTTGAGGTATTGTTTCTATACTCCGTGAAATTAGTAATATATCCTTGATATTTGTGCTTCATCCAGTATCTTTTCATGGAAATATTATTCTGAGATTTCTTGATAATTATTGATCTTTTCATGCCGAAATACTATTCACGAGCTACTATTCATGAGTTACTATTTTACGGGTTACTATTCACCTGATTACTATCCACTCGAATATTATTCACTCGGGTATTCGGGACACTTTTTGTGACGGAGTACTATTCACAAGTTACTATTCATGGGTTACTATTTATCCGGTTATTATTGTGACAACCCGAGAATTTTGAATATTTTTAAAAATTTTAATTATTAATTTAAGGTTCAAAATTAGAACCTAGACAGAAAATAAGTGTATGCGTTTCATATTTTTAATATAGAATTTTGAGGATTTCAAAATTCTGTGAAGGATGCAATTATCGAAACTATATTTTTCTATAAATAGAAGCTCATTCTTCCTTCATTTCTCACCAATTCACAAAAGCTTTAGAGCAATTATTATAGAGAGAAATTATAGAGAGAAAGAAGAAGAGAAGTCTGCTACCTCACTATTCCAGTATCCAGTTTTTTTTTAAGGTAGGGAATATTATTTGTTGTACTCGTAGGGAGTATTATTTCTTTTGTATTTATGAAGAACTTCATTATTCCATTCTTTATTATTACATTGGAATAACTCGTATATGTGGCTACCCTATACTTGGTGACATTCTTCAATTATTAAAAGTTTTTATTATTACATTTGGAATATCCTCATGCATGCGTTTTCGTGAGGACGATTAAATCTTTATTATTACGTTGGAATATCCACATGCATGCGTTTTTACGCCGGACTGGTTAAAATCTTTATTATTAGTATTCTGTTGGAATAACTCATCATGCAAAATCACCGCATGCATGGTGATTTTTGTTGTTATTTCATTCTTTATTATTATTCTATTGGAATATCCACATGCATGCGTTTCTTTGGGACTGATTAAAATCCTTATTAGTATTACATTTGAATAACTTTGTCATCGCAATACCGCATGCATGGTGATTTCGTTGTTATTTCATTCTTTATTATTACATTTGGAACATCCCGCCGGTGCGAATTTCGCTTCGACTTTGGTTCCGATTATTTAGTATTACATTGGAATAACTTTGTCATGCAATAACGCATACATGGTGATTTCTTTTGTTATTCCATTCTTTATTATACTCGGTTGGTTAAAGTTTTGACTTCTATACTCCATGAAATTAGTGGAATATCCTTGATATTTGCGCTTCATCCAAAGATCTTTTCATGGAAATATTCTTCGAGCATTCTTGAATTTTACTCTACAAAGCGATTATCATGGTGACAATTTGGACATTATTAGTTCTGGATAAATTAATTCTTGAACTTGTTTTATTGAATTCTTATATCATTGTCATCATCCTCATGTTTATATTTTGTTGAAAGTCATCTCGTATTCGTAGTGCATAGATGGACTTGGTATGATTATGACCAGGAATTATTCGGTGTAATCATGACCGTAATGTTACAAATGATGTGGTAAAAGTCCTCATTGGCCCGTAGTGCATTGATGGACAGTTTTTGGTATGATTATGGCTATGGATTCTCTTCAGCCAAGGGTTCAAAGATGAATTGTATTATGGCATGATCAGGACCGTTGATGAAAACACGATTATCTTTGGCCTGTAGTGCATGGATAATTCGTGGTCGTGATACTAAAAATATCATTGGCCTGTAGTGCAGGGATGAGTTAATGATGTGGATTATTTATTAAGCTGAGTCTCAGCGATAAAGTTGGTGAAAAACCTTTTAAATCATAGAAGATAGTAGATTTTATATTTTACTTGACTCTTCTAATGGATTGTTTATTCCGCTGCAGTTTTTGATCTAAAACATGTTGTCTATTATATTCTATCAGTTGTTATACTATTGAAGGCTAATGATAATTTATTCTGCATTATCTTAGTCATAATATTTCTTCTTTGGGCTAGTTGAGCTCACCCTTCCTTTTCCTTTGTTCTCTTTGTGAAATGAGAGCGTATCATTTTGGGACTAGTCGAGAGCAGAGTGATGGTCCTAGATGTTTGCATTAGTAGTCCTCACTATTACGTGAAATAGTGATAATAATAATAATGCGGACTCCTTTTGAGTTTGTATACTCTCTAGTAAACAATATTTGTATTCAAACTCACAACTCATGTTGTATATTTAAGATTGTATTTGTATTCTGTACCATGTATTTGGCGACTCAAAATAGGTGATGTATTCCTGTTTTGGGGGCGTCACATGTACAATATGTGGTTAAGGGTCAAAGGTTGACCAGATAAACGATATCTGTAACAAACCCTAATTATATATTAAGAACGTCAACGTTCGGTTAGAAAACTCTAGCGAATTATAAGAAACCCTAGAAACCAGTTCTGGAAACCATAATTTCAGTTCAAGGAATCCAAAACCCTAATTCAGAAATCGAAACCCTAATCTGGGAACTTAAATGATTATTTTAATGCTCAAGTGAAATTAATTATAATATTAATTAGGGTAAAGCTTAATTAATTAGCAAACCCTAATTTCATATTTTGAAAACCCTAATTTCTTGTTAGGGAACCCTAATTTGTAATTCGGGAAAACTTAAGTGTTAATTTAATAATTTTAATGTAAATTAGAAAATATTAATCCTAATTTTTAAGTTAAGTAATTAGAAAACCCTAATCTAATTATGAAATCTAATTTCTATTTTAGAAAATTAGTTTTCTATTAGAAACCCTAATTCGTGGGTTATAAACCCTATGACTATTTTGGCCCTAATTGCTAAATTAGCGATTTTAATTAGGAAATACTAATCCTAATTGGCAAGATTTAAGTTATGATTAAGAAATTTTAATATAATTAGAAAATTCTAATTATAATATAGAAATATTAAATTTCTATTTTTAAAACCTAAATTGGAAATTTTAGAAAATTAAATTTCAAAACCTAAGGGTTAAACCCTAAACCCTAAAATGGTTCAAACCCTAAACCCTAACCCAAAGGGTTTGGCTAATTGACAAGAATGCCATTAAAAATAAAATCAAAATGACCATTAAAATATCAGCAGCTCAGCCATTTTATATCAGCCATTACATGCATCTAGCTTGATTTATATAGATATAGAGAGAGGAAATGGTTACTTTACTTTTCATTTTTCTCCTAACCCGTCTCTCTCTAAAAATTCGGGATTTAGTGTGATATGGAGTGAGGAGATGAAAAAAATATCAAACCCTAACTCTCCATGATTAGCAACAAAGGATCAGATTCAGGAATCATAGCCTAAGAGGTATAAGAACCCTAATTTTGAAAATCTTATGATTTGTTGTTAGATGTTGTAATTGATTGGTTAGATATGTGTGATAGGGTGTATTTTAATGATCTTGGTTGTTGGATCATGGATCCATAACATCAAGATGCACGAAATCTAGATTTTTCAAACTGACTTAGAACCCTAATTATGTTGACTGACAAGCCAATGTCAGAGATCATAGATCTCAACCTATTAATGATTTGTTGTATTATATGTTATAGATTTGTTCCTTGTTGTATGGTCTTTGATCTGAATCTTTAATTAAGCTCAGATCACATGTAGATGGTATGGTGTGAAGGATCAAAGGGCGTTGACCCGCCTTGACCAACTGTTCTGGGTAACCCAGATTTCCCCATAAAACGTCTGGCAACGATTTGCAGGCTCTACATCTTGCAACTGTTAAGGAATCTGACCATGTTGTTACTTTAAGGTTGTTTTCTAACATGTAGAATACAGAACCATGCTTTTATATTACTTAGATCGTGACCAGAATAATAATTAATCTTGGTCAAACCACCGTTGACCTATACACCGGAAAGAGATTCTGGGTAACCCAGAATCTTCAAGAACAGTTCGTGACCCTTAGTTTGACCAGCTTTGATCTGTCATGTTTAATGTTTTTATGATGCTATGTTGTTATATAAATGAAGCCTGACATCTACACGACAAGATAAAACCATTACTTTACACAAAAAGAACACAGAACCCAAGTTATAAGGATCGCGATATAGTACCATCGTCTGTTCTTCATTTTTTGGAAAACCCAGAAATGAAGAACAGATATGTCAGACTTTTCAAGAGCTTGGATCTTGCATCTTGGTTATGTAATGACCATGAAATCAGTTTGAGGTTGTAATGTTACATTAGTACTACAATTCTAACACTTTAGCCAGCCTAGAAACGTAACGAATAAAGATCTACCACTAGTCAAACGTTGTACCTTGTAGCTCGCTTTATGAAGATTTAAAGGAGCTCAAGAAACAGCCAAGAACACCTATATGAGATGTCCGTCTGCTATAGGCCCTTTAGCGATAGTTTAATTAAGAAATTAATTATTAATTTTTGAAAATGATTTATTTTAATAAATAAATCAAATTAAATGGTTTTAATTATTAAAATACTAAATAAATTAAAAAATTATTTTAAAGTCCGAAAAAATAGTTTTAATTATTTAGAGTATATTTAATAAATATTTAATATTTTTGGAATATAAATGGTATTTAATTTATTTAATTATAATATTAAATAAATAATTTAAAATGAATTTAATACATGAAAAATCATGAAAATAATATTATGGTATAATAAAATATTTTAAGTTATTTTTAGTGACTTTTAATATTTTAGGATGAATTTTATTAATTAATGAATATTAATGATAATTAGTTTATTTAATAAATATATTAAATAAATTAAGGAAAAATAGAATTAATGATTTATAAATCATATAAAAATGATTTAAGTGTTATAAAAATATTTTGAGTTATAAAATATAACTTTTGATATTTTGTCATGAAAATATTAATATTTTAATATTAAAAGCAATAATCGGATAATGGATTAAATTGTTTAAAAATCATATAAAGGTAATTTTAAAGTATTAAAATTACTTAATGATATTATAAATATATTATAATATTATGATATGTATTTCATTAATATTTGATAATAAATAAATATTAATGATAAAAGAATTATGTGGTATTTAATTCATTTAAATACGATATTAATGATCAAAATTTATGATAAATAGTAATAATTATATAAAGAAAATTATTATGAGACTTAGAAAAATATTTTGTGAGATATTAAAATTATACAAATATTATCTACTAGAGATTATACAAACTCAAAAGGAGTCCTCATTACAATTACTATCACATTATTTCATAGAATAGTGAAGACTAATAATGCTATCCTCTCCGGACCATCACTCCGCTCCCCGACTAGTCCCAAATTTATATTCTCATTTCTCAAGAGAAAAAGTGAAAGAAAGGGTGAGCTCAACTAGCCCAAAGAAGAAATATTATGACTAAGATAATGCGAGAATAAATTATCATTAGTCTCCAACAATGTTAAACTGATAAAATATAATAGACATCAAGTTTAACTGCAGTGGAACAAGCAATCCATTAAAAGAGTCAAGTAGAAAATAAAATCTACTATCTTTTATGATTAAAAAGGTTTTTTTTTTCATCACTGTTATCGCTGAGACTCAGGTTAATAAATATTCCACATCATCGAATCACCCCTGCACTACGGCCAAGGATATTCTTTAGTATCACGACCACATTTATCCATGCACTACGGGCCAAGAATATTTGTGTATTCATTAATGGTCATGATCATGCCAACAACTGTCCATCAATGCACTACGGGCCAATGAGGACTTATACCACATCATTTGTAACATTACTACCATGATTACACCGAATAATCCTGGTCATAATCATACCAAGTCCATCTATGCACTACCAGCCATGCAGATGACTTTCAACATAATATAAACATGAGGATGATGACAATGATATAAGAATTCAATAAAACAAGTTCAAGAATTAATTTGTCCAAGAACTAATAATGTCTAAATTGTCAACATGATCATTGCTTTGAAAGTAAAATTCAAGAATGATATGAAGAATATTTTCATGAAAAGATCTTTGGATGAAGCGCAAATATCAAGGATATTGTACTAATTTCATGGAGTATAAGTCAAAACTTTAACCAACCGAGTATAATAAAGAATGGAATAACAAAAGAAATCACCATGAATGCGGTGATTGCATAGAGCGGAGTTATTCCAATGAATACTAAATAACGGAACACAGTCAAATGAAATTTTTGCAAATGAGGATGTTCCAACAGAATAATAAAGAATGGAATAACAATGTAAATCACCATTCATGCGGTACTTGCATAGATAAAAGTTATTCAAATGAATACTAATAAGGGCCGGAATCAGTCCTGGTAAAAAACGCAGACATGGATATTCCAATTGAATAATAATAAAAGCGGAACCCAGTCCCGTGAAAGCGCATAGACATGATATTCCAACGAGAATAATAAAAAAGGCGGAATCGGTCCCATGAAAAACTTATGTACAGGATATTTCAACAGAATAATAAAGACGGAATAATAGAAGAATGTCAAAAAGTATAGGGTAGACCGCGTATACAGGTTATTCCAACAGAATATTAAGAAAAGGAATAACAATAGTTCTCTTCATGAATAAGAAAGAATAACACCCCTTACCATTTAAAGAAGAACTGAAATATAAGAGTAGTTAAGTAGCAAAAATCTTTTCTTCTTTTTCTCTATAATTTTCTCTCTCTAGAGTTCAGTTAATTCGTAAGAAATAATGAAGGAATGAGCTTCTATTTATAGAAGAATGGAAAGGATACTATGCAATAAAATATTCTAATAAAATAAAAACTTTTAAATAAAATATAATATATATTATAAATTATATCTTATATATATATTTAAACTTCACGGGTCATTACTCCCGTAATACTCCCGTCCCCCACCTTTTAATCATCCTATATATATATATATAATATACCAATTATATAATATTATTATCACATGTCTATATATATATATATATATATATATGTCCTTTATACAAAACTCCTCACTAGAAACTATCAAAAGCTTACCCGTGAGAGATGCCTCCTTTTCAAATTCATTTTCCACACGGGGGGCCCACATGTGGCCCCACTTTTATTATATAAAAAATTTTCTACCGATTATTTTGAAAAATAGATAAATAGGGGTCCATAAAATAAGCAAAATTTACAACAATTACTATAGCAATAATTGAACAAAACTGAGTGACTTCTCACGTAAGCATCAATAATCAATACCGTGTGCTACTGTGCACTACGTGTATTACTGTACTTTTAACACCGGGTGTTTCAACAGTTAACGGTAAAACTTCCGCCGTTATTTTTATAAAGTATTTTGTCGTTTTCTCAATCCAATAATAATTTCGTTGTGGGGTCCACCAATGATTGTGCCGTTGTACGAATATTCTCTATTAAAACGAATATTCCCCGACCAATCGAATATTATATAACAACTTGCGTACTTTGCAAAATTTATAAATATTACCCACAACTATAACATTATATCAATTTTTACTCCATAAAATTCAAAAATAATATTTATAGAAAATTCATCTTTATTTAAAAAGTTGGGGTTTTACAATCTCCCATTCTTATGAAATTTCGCCCTCGAAATTAGGGTACGTACCTGGTATGTCGAAGAGGTAAGGATACCTTGATTTCATTTCAGATTCTAACTCCCAAGTCATTTCCTCAACATCGTGGTTTCTCCACAAAACTTTGACTTGAGGTATAACCTTGGTGCATAGAATATGTTCCTTCTTATCCAAGATTTGAACATGAACCTCTTCATACGTCAAATCTTCCACTATTTCGTCCGGTTCCAAATCAATAATGTGGTTCGGGTCTTCCACATATTTACGTAACATGGATATTTGAAAAATGTTATGAACACGAGACATACTTGGCGGTAAAGCGAGTCTATAGGCCACAGTTCCTACTCGATCAAGGATTAAAAATGGGCCGATGAATCAAGGATTGAGCTTTCCTCTCTTTCCAAATCTCGTAACTCCTTTCCATGGAGCAACACGTAACAACACATGATCTCCTATATCGAATTCCACGTCCTTTCGATGAAGATCAGCATAACTTTTTTGTCGATCTTGTGAGATTTTTATATGTTGCCGGATCGTTTGAATCTTTTCCATAGTCATACGTACCAACTCTGGTCCCAACAACGTTGCTTCACCCACCTCATCCCAGCATACTAGAGAACGACACTTTCTTCCATACAACGCTTCGAATGGAGCCATGCCAATACTTGCTTGATAACTGTTGTTGTAGGAAAACTCCACCAATGGTAAGAACTTGTCCCAACTTCCCTTGAAATCAAGGACACAGAGTCTTAATAGATCTTCAAGAGTTTGAATAGTCCTCGATCGTCATCCGTCGTCAGATCGAGGATGATATGCCGAGCTAAATCGTAAATCTGTGCCCATAGCTTTTTGCAAACTAAACCAAAATCGCGAAGTGAATCTCGGGTCTCGATCAGAAACTATGGATACTGGCATACCATGCAATCTTACAACCTCGTTTATGTACATACGAGCAAGACGTTCAAGTGTATAAGTTTCTCGTATCGGTAAGAAATGAGCAGACTTTGTCAATCTATCAACAATGACCCAAATCGCATCTATGCCTTAAGAAACTTTGGGAAGACCAGTAACGAAATCCATGGTAATGTGCTCCCACTTCCATTCTGGAATTTCAAGTGGTTGCAATGGACCTTTTGTTACTTGATGCTCCGCCTTGACTCGTTGACACGTTAGACACCTTGAGATAAACAACGCTATCTCTCTCTTCATATTGCCCCACCAAAATGTATGTCGAAGATCATGATACATTTTGGTACTCCCAGGATGGATTGCAAATGGTGTGTTGTGCGCTTCCATCATGATTTTATACTTTAAATCGTGGTCGTTAGGAACACAAAGTCCGGAGTTGACTCAAGTATTCCTTCTTCATCGATTCTTGCTTAAGATCGCACCTTCTTGCACTTTCTTCCTCATACGCATCATTTCCGGATCAGAATTTGAAAAAATTTTAATTTTATCAATTAAAGTCGGTTCTACTCGTATATTTGCCATCATCACGTGGGTCCCTAGAGTCTTTATCTCTATCTCCATCCTTTGCAAGTCTCACAAAATGGGCCTTTGCGTTGACAATATTGCACTCGTACCCGCATATGATCTTCTACTCAATGCGTCAGCTACCATGTTCTCTTTTCCAGGATGGTATTGGATAGTATGATCATAATCTTTCAACAGTTCAAGCCAACGTCGTTGTTGTATGTTGAGTTCCTTTTGAGTGAATAAATATTTAAGGCTTTTATGATCCGTAAAGATCTCCACTTTCTCCCCATACAAGTAATGCCTCCAAATCTTTAGTGCGAAGATAACAGCTGCCAACTCTAGATCATAAGTAGGATAATTCCTCTCATATTCTTTGAGTTGTCGTGATGCATAGGCTATGACTTTCCCATGTTGCATGAGAACACATCCTAACCCTTTGCCCGAAGCATCACTGTAGATGACAAATCCTTGAACCGATGATGGTATTGTCGTAACAGTCTTTGAAATGAGTCTCCTCTTGAGTTCTTAAAACTCTTCTCACATTCCTCGCTCCAACTCGAACTTTGTATCTTTCCGAGTCATTTGAAGTTAGTGGAGTAGCGATTCGAGAAAACCCTTCTACGAATCTCCAATAATAACCGATTGTTTGAGAAAGTTACGATTTTGGCCATCGATTTAGGTTGCTCCCAACTTTGAATAGCTTCAATCTTTCTTTGGGTCAACGAGATATTCCATGACTTGATACCACGTGCCCAAGGAATGCTACTTCCTCAAGCCAGAACTCGCATTTCTTCAACTTGACATAAAACTTATATTCCTGAAGCTTTTGGAGTATCAGCCTCAAGTGTTGCTCATGATCTTCACGGGTTTTGGAATATATGAGGATGTCATCAATAAAGACGACCACAAAGTGATCCAAATATTCCTTGAATACTCGGTTCATCATATCCATGAAGGCAGCATGAGCATTAGTCAATCGAAAGGACATGACTAGGAATTCATAATCCGTACCGAGTTCTGAAAGCCGTCTTTGGAATGTCATCGGTTTTAATCTTCAATTGGTGATATCCAGAACGAAGATCAATCTTTGAAAAGAATTTGGCTCCTTGCAATCGGGTCAAACAGTCATCAATACGTGGTAATGGGTACCTATTTTGATGGTGACATGATTCAACTCCCGATAATCAATATAAAGTCGCATACTCCCATCTTTCTTCTTCACGAATAGAACAGAGGAGCACTCAAGGAGAAGTACTAGGGGACGAATAAAGCCAATGTCTAACAATTCAGTAGTTGAGTCTTTAACTCACGAAGTTCAATAGAGCCATTCGATATGGGGCTTTGGAAATGGGTTTTGTCTGGGTTCAAGGTCAATACAAAATTCAATTTCACGCTACGGGGTAGGCCATGAAGTTCTTCGTGAATACGTCGGAAATTCATTAACAATAGAAATATTATTCAAAAGCGACATTTATTTTTGTTTAGATCATGACATGAGCTAAGAAACGACATCCGTTTTTCAATAAACGAATAGCTTTATGGCTTGAGATGACGATGATTGATTTTAATGGTTTGGTTGCTTGAATTGAATAATAGGTCGATTAGGAATATGAAAGCTAACAAACCTTACGAAAACAATCAATTTTTGCATGATGAGTAGTTAACCAATCAATCCCTAGAATTACATCAAATGCAAGTATTTTTAATGCAATAAGATCGACAGGTAATGTGTGGGTACCAACTTGAACCAAACAAGACTTATAAACCATGGATGTAGTGAAGGTTTCTCCCAACGGAGTTTTCATAGATAAGTCAAAGTCTAATTTCTCCGGAGTCAAATTTAATCGTTGAGCGTAAGTAGGAGAAATAAAAGAATGGGTAGAACCGGTATCAAATAAAGTGTAGACTTCACTAGAGTTTATGATAAGCTTACCCGTGATGACCTCATTTGGGTTCCTTGCTTTCTGGGAGGTCACAACAAACGCTCTCCCTTGCACTACCGGCTTTGACTTTTCTGGGACAGCCTTTGGTGCCTCCATCCTAGCTGAATTTGTCTTTGTTGAACGACAAAATCGGGCTAAGTGATCTTCTCTTCCACAATTATAACATGCTTTGGACGGCATCGCGCAATTTGGACTGATGTGTCCCTCCCCTCCGCATTTGAAGCATATGATAGGTGGTCTTTCTTCTTCCTTAACAAAGGTTGTTGGTGCTGACGTCTTTCCATCATTGTTGAATCTCCTCTTCTTGAAATGTCCATTCTTATTGTTTTTTTGTACGATTACCACCAAAGTGGTTACCATTTCTAACTGTTGATTCCTCCACGCTTGTTGTCACCGCCCGATGATCGCTCCTTTGGTATTATCATTTTAATGCACCGCTCTCTTTTGGTTGCGTTGACTCGTTATCGCTCTACCAATGAGCCCTATTTACAACATCCGAATACAAACACGGTTTATGAGAAATAAGATGTTGGACGTATCTCCGACTTCAAACCTCTTAAAAACATTCGCGCCATTCTCTCTTCATTATCCACCAAGTGGGGACGAACCGGGATAACTCGCAAATTTTGCCTCGTATTGCGACACGGTCATATTGTTTTGCTCCAATTTGATAAACTCCACCTCCTTCATGTGACGAATACTTTTCGGAAAGTATTTGTCGTTGAGCAACTCTTGGAACTTCTCCCAAGACATCTTTAAGACGGTAGGTTGAGTACGTTTACCGATTCCCACCAAGAATCGCCTCTTCATGCAACATAAAAAGGCGACAAAGGGAACCTTTTGCTCCTCGGAGCATCCCAAGACATCAAATATCTTGGTGATCTGCTTTATCCATGCTTCCGCCATAAGTGGTTTTGGCTCTCCCTTAAACTCCGGTGGTCCCAGCTACTTGAACTGTTTAGCGGTGACCGTCCGAGAGTTTCTAGTGGTTCCACCTACATTTTGGACAGGAGCCGCTCTCGCCTGTTGTTGCATGAATTGTATAAAGCCTCTGAACAATCCATCATTCATCGTTTGGTCAGTGTTGTTGTTTGCATGAGGATTGCCGCCTTCCTGATGCACATTCTCCTGATTATTGATATGTGAAGACTCAACGGTCTCTTGTACTCCATTGCTATTCTCAACATTTTTGGATGTCATTTTCAGATACTGCCACAAAACAAAGGTTAATTGACATGTAACATAATATCTCTAAACTCTGACCAACCAATTTAAATACAAAATAAATTTAAGTAGGTCATATACAGAGAAGAATTCCCGCCTCTCCCCTCCTAGTTCTAGTCTCACATCTTAGCGAGGATCATATCCTAAGCTTTGATACCTGCTGTGGACGCCCCAAAATTAGGTATACATCACCCATCTTGGGTCATCGGATACATGGTATGTAATTCAAATACAACTTACTAATACAACTGTCATGCGTGTACAATACGACAAAACATAAAGCTGTGAGTTTGAATACAAATATTATCTACTAGATTATACAAACTCAAAAGGAGTCCTCATTACAATTATTATCACACTATTTCACAGAATAGTGAGGACTAATAATGCTATCCTCTGGACCATCACTCCGTTCCCCGACTTCGTCCCGGCTATATTCTCATTTCACGAAGAGAATAAAGTGAAAGAAAGGGTGAGCTCAACTAGCCCAAGAAGAAATATTATGACTAAGATAATGCGAATAAATTATCATTAGTCTCCAACAATGTTAAACCGATAAAATATAATAGACATCAAGTTTAATCTGCAGTGGAACAAGCAATCCATTAAAAGAGTCAAGTAGAAAATAAAATCTACTATCTTTTATGATTAAAAAGTTTTTTTTTTCATCATCATTATTATTTGAGACTCAAAGTTAATAAATATTCCACATCATCGAATCACCCACCACACTACTGGCCAAGGATATTCTTTAGTATCACGACCACATTTATCCATGCACTCACTACGGCCAAGAATATTTGTGTATTCATTAATGGTCATGATCATGCCAACAATCGGTCCATCAATGCACCACGGGCCAATGAGGACTTATACCACATCATTTGTAACATTACGGTCATGATTACACCGAATAATCCTCGGTCATAATCATACCAAGTCCATCTATGCACTATGTGCCACGAGATGACTTTCAACATAATATAAACATGAGGATGATGACAATGATATAAGAATTCAATAAAACAAGTTCAAGAATTAATTTGTCCAAGAACTAATAATGTCTAAATTGTCAACATGATACTGCTTTGTAGAGTAAAATTCAAGAATGATATGAAGAATATTTCCATGAAAAGATACTGGATAAAGCGCAAATATCAAGGATATTGTACTAATTTCATGGAGTATAGAAGTCAAAACTTTAACCAACTGAGTATAATAAAGAATGGAATAACAAAAGAAATCACCATGCATGCGGTGCAGCATTGTGAGTTATTCAATGAGAATACTAAATAACGGAACCATTTCAAAGTGAAATTTGCAACCGACGGGATGTTCCAGCAGAATAATAAAGAATGCAATAACAATGAAATCACCATGCATGCGGACTTCGCATAGATAAAGTTATTCAATGTAATACTAATAAGGGGCGGAATCAGTCCGAACGAAAAGCGCATGCATGTGACGGGATATTCCATGCAGAATAATAATAAAGAGGCGGAACCGAGTCCCGCGTAAAAGCGATAAACGAGGATATTCCAATGTAATTATAAAGATTTAAATCAGTCCCAGTAAAACGCATGAGACAAGATATTCCAACAGAATAATAAAAACGGAATAATAAAAGAATGTCACCAAGTATAGGGTAGACCGCGTATACAGGTTATTCCAACAGAATAATAAGAAAAGGAGTAACAACAGTTCTCTTCATGAATAAGAAAGAATAACACCCCTTACTGTTTAAAGAAGAACTAAAATATAAGAGTAGTTAAATGGTAAATCTTTTCTTCTTTTCTCTATAATTTTTCTCTCTAGAGTTCAATTGAATTAAGTAAGAAATAATGAAGGAATGAGCTCTATTTATAGAAGAATGGAAAGGATACTATGCAATAAAATATTCTAATAAAATAAAACTTTTAAATAAAATATAATATATATTATAAATTATATCTTATATATATTTAAACTTCACAGTCATTACTCCCGTGATACTCTAGCCCCAGACCTTTTAATCATCCTATATATATATAATATACCAATTATATAATATATATTATCACATGTCTAATTATATATATATATATATATATATATATATATATATATATATATATGTCCTTTATACAAAACTCCCTCCTGACACTATCAAAAGCTTACCCGTGAGATGCTGCCTCCTTTTCAAATTCATTTTCCACACGGGGGCCCCACATGTGGCCCCACTTTTATTATATAAAATTTTTTCTACCGATTATTTTGAAAAATGGATAAATAGGGGTCCATAAAATAAGCAAAATTTACAACAATTACTATAACAATAATTGAACAAAATTGAGTGACTTCTCACGTAAGCATCAATAATCAATCTGGTAAACTCATCGTGCACTACGGCAGACATCGTATTTTTTTAACAGTGTGTTTCAACAGTTAACGGTAAAACTTCCGCCATTATTTTCATAAAGTATTTTTGTCATTTTCTCAATCCGACAATAATTCTATTGTGGGGTCCACCAATGATTGTGTCGTTGTACGAATATTCCCTGTTAAAACGAATATTCCCCGACCAATCGAATATTATATAACAACTTGCGTACTTTGCAAAATTTATAAATATTACCCACAACTATAACATTATATCAATTTTTACTCCATAAAATTCAAAAATAATATTTATAGAAAATTCATCTTTATTTAAAAAGTTGGGGCTTTACAATCAAGATATAGAAATGAATCGTAACATATACAATAAGATCACCCCGTGATCTGATAAGGTGATAGCAGGGAGAAGAATAAATCTAATGATTGAAAAGTGTACATCAAGATGTTGTGTGTAAGTTGTACTATGAAATTGTACTATTAAAACTCATGAAAGAGTTATGAATTATGAATATGGATTAATTGAAATTCGTATTGAGAAGGGTGTTAAGATTAGGTGGGGATTTTAATTGAGTACTCATGTCGGTAGCTGAGTTATATGATTCCTTGTATGGGCGAGGAATTGTACTTGGTGTAAAAAATACTTAGTATCTGGCATTGATAATCATTGAAATGTTGTGTCGCGCTATTTGCTATATGCATGTTAAGAGGGTGATTCCTTTCTCATGTGTATAACAGATAGATAGGTCATAGGTAGAGAATATAGGGTTAAGTACGAGTTCTTAAAACTCATACTTACGTGACATTCTTGACTCATAGTTATATGAAATGTTTATGAACCCCTTAGCGAACGGATGCCAAAGGTCAGACTAGGAAAGTTCTTAAACTCATATGATTGTGGCAATTTATGGACTCATAAGTGTGGTTTTACGAACTAGGTATAGTTGTTTAAAAATGGAGTATAGAGGATAATAGGAACAGATAGATTGTTAAGCAAATAATTATTAGTGAAGAATTATGTTTTCCGAAACTCCTAGCTATGCTAGACTTCGAAATGTTGACATCAAGCTAAATACGCACTATGTGCTTTTGAAAAAAAAAATGTAGACTTGTAATCATTTTTGAAACGGTTTTAAGTATAGTCTATGCTACTTATTTTAGCTAGACGAAAATGATTTGAAATATCAAAAGTTATTTTATTTATCACTTATGTACCATGTAACCTGGTGCAGAGATGATAAAAATTTGATGGAGTTGTAAATACATGAATACTTAGCGTGAATTTGATCTAAAATCGTTGTTCCACTATTGTATGATGTGTTATGACAAAGTCATACAATGACGACATCTCAAATGGACTGTTAATACAGTACGACATCATGACGTCATTCTCGAAAATATTTTAAAAAATTTTAATTTGCCAACGGGGTTTGGGTACACTTTAATAATTCGATTGAATTGAATTATTGATATGAGTCTATGTTATTCGATTCAGCTAGACTAATGTTATGAAAACTCTAAAGTGTTCATTGAAAGAAATTTCCCGAACCAAATTGCTTTGGTACGGAATCTTATGATAAGACTGAGGTGAACTATGTTGTTTGGATAAATAATCCAATCAAGTAGCGTAAATATTCGCTATACATAATTAATACGTTAGGCATGACGTAAGAGTACGATAGGCTGATCACCTAAAGTACTAACAACTATAGTTTACCTTCTTTGTGATTGTAAACATACCAAGTAATGTATTGTTTTGCGGTAGGATCAATACTGTTAAAACTATGTGTTCATGGTCTATATGACCCCTCAACACAATTTGAAAACTTTTACTCTTGTGAGTGATGTATTGGGTAGCATGTGATAATGTGTGTGAATGGTGTAAGCAGTATGGTGTAAGGTAAATTTTGGGGATGAAATTTTTAGAAGAAGGGATGATTGTGACAACCCGAGAATTTTGAATATTTTTAAAATTTTTAATTATTAATTTAAGGTTTGAAATTAGAACCTAGACATAAAATAAGTGTATGCGTTTGATATTTTTAATATAGAATTTTGAGATTTCAAAATTCTGTGAAGGATTTAGGTAAATTATTAAGGATTAAGTGTATATGTGAATATGTTCTGTGTATATGTGTACAATATGTGGTTAAGGGTCAAGGGTTGACCAGATAAACGATATCTGTAACAAACCCTAATTATATATTATGAACGTCAACGTTCGGTTAGAAAACTCTAGCGAATTATAAGAAACCCTAGAAACCGGTTCTGGAAACCCTAATTTCAGTTCCGGGAATTTGAAACCCTAATTCAGAAATCGAAACCCTAATCTGGGAACTTAAATGATTATTTTAATGCTCAAGTGTAATTAATTATAATATTAATTAGGGTAAAGCTTAATTAATTAGCAAACCCTAATTTCATATTTTGAAAACCCTAATTTCTGGTTTAGAAACCCTAATTTGTAATTCGGGAAAACCTAAGTGTTAATTTAATAATTTTAATGTTAATTAGGAAATATTAATCCTAATTTTCAAGTTAAGTAATTAGAAAACCCTAATCTAATTACGACATCTAATTTCTATTTTAGAAAATTAATTTTCTATTAGAAACCCTAATTCGTGGGTTATAAACCCTAATGACCATTTCGGCCCTAATTGCTAAATTAGCGATTTTAATTAGGAAATACTAATCCTAATTGGCAAGATTTAAGTTATGATTAAGAAATTTTAATATAATTAGAAAATTCTAATTATAATATAGAAATATTAAATTTCTATTTTTAAAACCTAAATTGGAAATTTTAGAAAATTAAATTTCAAAACCTAAGGGTTAAATCCTAAACCCTAAAATGGTTCAAACCCTAAACCCTAACCCAAAGGGTTTGGCTAATTGACAAGAAGGCTATTAAAAATAAAATCAAAATGAACATTATACCCTTATTGAATAATTGAGGATTTCTTGCAAATCTAGCCAAATGTGGGTTGGTGAGCAACTCCACCAACTCCTAGACTGAAAATATCAGCAGCTCAGCCATTTTATATCAGGCATTACATACATCTAAGTTGATTTATATAGATATAGAGAGAGGAAATGGTTACTTTACTTTTCATTTTTCTCCTAACCCTTCTCTATCTAAAAATTCAGGATTTAGTGTGATATGGAGTGAGGAGATGAAACAATATCAAACCCTAACTCTCCATGATCAGCAACAAAGGATCAGATTCAGGAATCATAGCCTAAGAGGTATAAGAACCCTAATTTTTAAAATCTTATGATTTATTGTTAGATGTTGTAATTGATTGGTTAGATATGTGTGATAGGGTGTATTTTAATGATCTGGGTTGTTGGATCATGGATCCATAACATCAAGATGCACGAAATCTAGATTTTTTAAACTGACTTAGAACCCTAATTATGTTGACTGACAAGCCAATGTCAGAGATCATAGATCTCAACCTATTAATGATTTGTTGTATTTTATGTTATAGATTTGTTCCTTGTTGTATGGTCTTTGATCTGAATCTTTAATTAAGCTCAGATCACGTGTAGATGGTCAGTTATGAAGGATCAAAGGGCGTTGACCCGCCTTGACCAACTGTTTTGGGTAACCCAGATTTACCCATAAAACGTCTGGCAACGATTTGCAGGCTCTACACCTTGCAACTGTTAAGGAATCTGACCATGTTATTACTTTAAGGTTGTTTTCTAACATGTAAACTACAGAACCATGCTTTTATATTACTTAGATTGTGACCAGAATAATAATTAATCTTGGTCAAACCACTGTTGACCTATTATTATTCGGAAGGAGATTCAGGTAACCCGAATCTTCAAAACGATTCGTGACCCTTTAGTTGACAAACTTTGATCATTATGTTTAATGTTTTTATGATGTTATGTTGTTATATAAATGAAGCCTAACATCTACACGATATGATACAACCATTACTTTACACAAAAAGAACACAGAACCCAAGTTATAAGGATCGCGATATAGTACCATCGTATGTTCTTCATTTTTTGGAAAACCCAGAAATGAAGAACAGATATGTCAGACTTTTCTGGAGCTTGGATCTTGCATCTTGGTTATGTAATGACCATGAAATCAGTTTGAGGTTGTAATGTTACATTAGTACTACAATTCTAACACTTTAGGCGACTGAAAGCGAATGAATAAAGATCTACCACTAATCAAACGTTGTACCTTGTATCGCCTTTATGAAGATGCAGGCGAGCTCAAGAATAAAGTTAAGAACACCTATAGCGACAATTGTCTGCCATTTATAGGGCTCTTTAGCGATAGTTTAATTAAGAAATTAATTATTAATTTTCAAAAATGATTTATTTTAATAAATAAATCAAATTAAATGGTTTTTAATTATTAAAAATTATAAAAAAATTTCAAAAAATTATTTAAAAGTCCGAAAAATAGTTTTTAATTAATTAGAGTATATTTCATAAATATTTAATATTTTTTGAATATAAATGGTATTTAATTTATTTAATTATAATATTTAATAAATGATTTAAAATGATTTTAATATACGAAAAATCATGAAAAAAATAATATTATGGTATAATAAAATATTTTAATTTATTTTAGTGACTTTTTAATATTTTAGGATGAATTTCATTAATTAATGAATATTAATGATAATTAGTTTATTTAATAAATATATTAAATAAATTAAGGAAAAATAGAATTAATGATTTATAAATCATATAAAAATGATTTAAGTGTTATAAAATATTTTGAGTTATAAAATATAACTTTTGATATTTTGTCATGAAAATATTAATATTTTAATATTAAAAGCAATAATCGGATAATGGATTTAATTGTTTAAAAATCGAGATAAAGGTAATTTTAAAGTATTAAAATACTTAATGATATTATAAATATATTATAATATTATGATATGTATTTCATTAATATTTGATAATAAATAAATATTAATGATAAAAGAATTACGTGGTATTTAATTCATTTACATACTTATATTAATGATCGAAAATTTATGATAAATAGTAATAATTATCCGAAAATTATTATGAGACTTAGGAAAATATTTTGATCGATATTAAAATTATTTAAGTTAATTTTAAGTCTTGACAGAGTTTAATTGAACTTAAACTCTAAATTTTGTCCTACTAGATCATCTGGATGTTAGAATTTTGTTCAAGTTCAAGTCGAATTCGAATAGTTTGACACGATACTAGAGTCTTCTTATGTGTTATGTATAATAGGGTTATGTGTTTAGGTTATTCTATGTCTATATATATTATAGTATGATATTGTGATGATATTATTCTAATATTAGAGATCTATATTACTAATATTAGGTCTTCGGATAAAGCGATATAAATCGCATAGCGCTAATCAATGGTTCAGGCAAGTTTGTATTTACTTAACTCTACTGAGAGTTGTTTTATTCAGATAAGCTTATGGTTAATCATTGTTGGTTGCCATGAATTGTACTCTGTACATATTGCATGTATAAGTCAGGTATGAAAGATTGATCACCTTCATTACCAGTTGGTTCAGATATATTTGTTTATGTATAATACTTGTTCAGTCATAAATTTGTTCCTGCTAGTTCACAATTATATTGTTGAATTATAGCCAGCCAATTATTCAAATTATTTCAATCATAATATACGTTATATTGTTGAATTTAAACTTGTTGGGCAACTTTCATGCTCACCCTTGCTATATCATGATAAAACATTGCAGATTAAGGCGAATGCGTCAGATACAAGGAAAGGTTAAAGACATTTCCAGCTTTTTACGTTTGTAGTTAGAATTGTAATAGTAATGTATATAATGTTATTGTAAGTCAAGTAAGTTATGAAATGTGTATTAAGTTAAGGTTACTCGACCTTAGGGAAAAGTATGTAAGTTTAATGTATAAACAATTTATGTTTATATCTTCCGAAAATAGTAATAGTTGTATAGAATGATCGAATCAGGATCCGCGGATTCGGGACCTCGGATTCTAGGGCCATGCGCTTGGTATCAAAGTCAGAGGTTATGAACCTTAGGTAGAAATACCGAGACTAATAACCGCAGTGATGATTAGGATAAGTACTAACTCAAATAGAGTTAGTTGGCTGGTAAGATTCAAAAGACGAATCTCTCATGAAGTTATAAGATATAGAGTTCCTAAACTCGATAATAAAGTTGAACAGTAGTGGTGAATAGATAGAGTCTAAAAGACTAAAAGTGCAGTGAAAGAAGATCATAAAACAAAACGATCAAGATATAGAAACGAATCGTAATATATACAATAAGATCACCCCGTGATCTGATAAGGTGATAGCGGGGAGAAGAATAAATATAATGATTGAAAAGTGTACAGCAAAATGTTGTGCGTAAGTTGTACTATGAAATTGTACTATGAAAACTCATGAAAGAGTTATGAATTATGAATATGGATTAAATGAAATTCGTATTGAGAAGGGTGTTAAGATTAGGCGGGGATTTTAATTGAGGACTCATGTCGGTAGCTGAGTTATATGATTCCTTGTATGGGCGAGGAATTGTATTTGGTGTAAAAACTACTTAGTATCTGACATTGATAATCATTGAAATGTTGTGTCACGCTATTTGCTATATGCATGTTAAGAGGGTGATTCCTTTCTCATGTGTATAACAGATAGATAAGTCATAGGTAGAGAATATAGGGTTAAGTACGAGTTCTTAAAACTCATACTTACGTGACATTCTTGACTCATAGTTATATGAAATGTTTATGAACCCCTCAGCGAACGGATGCCAAAGCTCAGACTAGGAAAGTTCTTAAACTCATATGATTGTGGCAATTTATGGACTCATAAGTGTGGTTTTACGAACTGGGTATAGTTGTTTAAAAATGGAGTATAGAGGATAATAGGAACAGATAGATTGTTAAGCAAATGATTATTAGTGAAGAATTAAGTTTTCCGAAACTCCTAGCTATGTTAGACTTCAAAATGTTGACATCAAGCTAAATACGCACTATGTGCTTTTGAAAAAAAAATGTAGACTTGTAATCATTTTTGAAACGGTTTTAAGTATAGTCTATGCTACTTATTTCAGCTAGACGAAAAATGATTTGAAATATCAAAAGTTATTTTATTTATCACTTATGTACCATGTAACCTGGTGCAGAGATGATAAAAATTTGATGGAGTTGTAAATACAGGAATACTTAGTGTGAATTTGATCTAAAATCGTTGTTCCACTATTGTATGATGTGTTATGACAAAGTCATACAATGACGACATCCTTAAACGGACTGTTAATACAGTACGACATCATGACGTCATTCTCGAAAATATTTAAAAAATTTTTAATTTGGCAACGGGTTTTGGCTACACTTTAATAATTCGATTGAATTGAATTATTGATATGAGTCTATGTTATTCGATTCAGCTAGACTAATGTTATGAAAACTCTAAAGTGTTCATTGAAGAAATTTCCGAACCAAATTGCTTTGGTACGGAATCTTATGATAAGACCGAGGTGAACTATGTTGTTTGGATAAATAATCCAATCAAGTAAGCGTAAATATTCGCTTATACATAATTAATCGTTAGGCATGACGTAAGAGTACGATAAGTCGATCACCTAAAGTACTAACAATGGTAGTTTACCTTCTTTGTGATTGTAAACATACCAAGTAATGTATTGTTTTACGGATGATCAATACTGGTTAAAACTATGTGTTCATGGTCTATATGACCCCTCAAAGACAATTTGAAAACTTTTACTCTTGTGAGTGATGTATTGGGTAAAGCATGTGATAATGTGTGTGAATGGTGTAAGTATAAAGATTTGTAAGGTAAATTTTGGGACTTAAATTTTTAGAAGAAGGGGTGAATGTGACAACCCGAGAATTTTGAATATTTTTAAAATTTGTAATTATTAATTTACGGTTCGAAATTAGAACCTAGACATAAAATAAGAGTATGCGTTTGATATTTTTAATATAAAATTTTGAGATTTCAAAATTTTGTGAAGGATTTAGGTGAATTATTAAGGATTAAGTGTATACGTGAATATGTTTTGTGTATATGTGTACAGTATGTGGTTAAGGGTCAAGGGTTGACCAGATAAACGATATCTGTAACAAACCCTAATTATATATTAAGAACGTCAACGTTCGGTTAGAAAACTCTAGCGAATTATAAGAAACCCTAAAAACTGGTTCTGGAAACCCTAATTCGGAAATCGAAACCCTAATCTGGGAACTTAAATGATTATTTTAATGCTCAAGTGCAATTAATTATAATATTAATTAGGGTAAAGCTTAATTAATTAACAAACCTAATTTCATATTTTGAAAACCCTAATTTCTGGTTTAGGAACCCTAATTTGTAATTCGGGAAAACCTAAGTGTTAATTTAATAATTTTAATGTTAGTTAGGAAATATAAATCATAATTTTCAAGTTAAGTAATTAGAAAACCCTAATCTAATTACGAAATCTAATTTCTATTTTAGAAAATTAATTTTCTATTAGAAACCCTAATTCGTTGGTTATAAACCCTAATGACCATTTCGGCCCTAATTGCTAAATTAGCGATTTTAATTAGGAAATACTAATCCTAATTGGCAAGATTTAAGTTATGATTAAGAAATTTTAATATAATTAAAAAATTCTAATTATAATATAGAAATGTTAAATTTCTATTTTTAAAACCTAAATTGAAAATTTTAGAAAATTAAATTTCAAAACCTAAGGGTTAAACCCTAAACCCTAAAATGGTTCAAACCCTAAACCCTAACCCAAAGGGTTTGACTAATTGACAAGAATGCCATTAAAAATAAAATCAAAATGACCATTATACCCTTATTGAATAATTGAGGATTTCTTGCAAATCTAGCCAAATGTGGGTTGGTGAGCAACTCCACCAACTCCTAGACTGAAAATATCAGCAGCACAACCATTTTATATCAGCCATTACATGCATCTAGCTTGATTTATATAGATATAGAGAGAGGAAATGGTTACTTTATTTTTCATTTTTCTCATAACCCTTCTCTCTCTAAAAATTCAGGATTTAGTGTGATATGGAGTGAGGAGATGAAACAATATCAAACCCTAACTCTCCATGATCAGCAGCAAAGGATCAGATTCAGGATTCATAGCCTAAGAGGTATAAGAACCCTAATTTCGAAAATCTTATGATTTGTTGTTAGATGTTGTAATTGATTGGTTAGATATGTGTGATAGGGTGTATTTTAATGATCTGGATTGTTGGATCATGGATCCATAACATCAAGATGCACGAAATCTAGATTTTTCAAACTGACTTAGAACCCTAATTATGTTGACTGACAAGCCAATGTCAGATATCATAGATCTCAACCTATTAATGTTTTGTTGTATTTTATGTTATAGATTTGTTTCTTGTTGTATGGTCTTTGATCTGAATCTTTAATTAAGCTAAGATCATGTGTAGATGGTAAGTTATGAAGGATCAAAGGGCGTTGACCCGCCTTGACCAACTGTTCTGGGTAACCCAGATTTACCGAGAAAACGTCTGGCAACGATTTGCAGGCTCTACATCTTGCAACTGTTAAGGAATCTGACCATGTTGTTACTTTAAGGTTGTTTTCTAACATGTAAACCATGTAACCATGCTTTTATATTACTTAGATCGTGACGTAATAATAATTAATCTTGGTCAAACCACCGATTGACTCTACATTATCGGAAGGAGATTCGGGTAACCCGTAATCTTCAAGAATGTCGTGACCCTTTAGTTTGACCAAATTTTGATCCGGCTATGTTTAACGTTTTTATGATGCTATGTTGTTATAGAAATGAAGCCTGACATCTACACGACAAGATACAACAATTACTTTACACAAACAAAACCTAGAACCCAAGTTATAAGGATCGCGATATAGTACCATCGTCTGTTCTTCATTTTCTGGAAAACCCAGAAATGAAGAACGTATATGTCAGACTTTTCTGGAGCTTGGATCTTGCATCTTGGTTATGTAATGACCATGAAATCAGTTTGAGGTTGTAATGTTACATTAGTACTACAATTCTAACACTTTAGGCAGCCTAGAAACGTAACGAATAAAGATCTACCATGTGTCAAACGTTGTACCTTGTAAATCGCTTTATGAAGATCTCAAGGTGCTCAAGAAACGGTGCAAAGAACACCTATATAGATTTCGTCTGTCGCTATAGGGCCCTTTAATGACGCTTTAATTAAGAAATTAATTATTAATTTTTAAAATGATTTATTTTAATAAATAAATAAAATTAAATGGTTTTAAATATTAAAATACTAAATAAATTCAAAAAATTATTTTAAAGTCCGAAAAATAGTTTTTAATTATTTAGATTTTGGAATATAAATGGTATTTAATTTATTTAATTATAATATTAAATAAATGATTTAAAAATGATTTTAATACATGAAAAATCATGAAAATAATATTATGGTATAATAAAATATTTTAAGTTATTTTAGTGACTTTTAATATTTTAGGATGAATTTCATTAATTAATGAATATTAATGATAATTAGTTTATTTAATAAATATATTAAATAAATTAAGGAAAATAGAATTAATGATTTATAAATCATATAAAATGATTTAAGTGTTATAAAATATTTTGAGTTATAAAATATAACTTTTGATATTTTGTCATGAAAATATTAATATTTTAATATTAAAAGCAATAATCGGATAATGGATTTAATTGTTTAAAAATCATATAAAGGTAATTTTAAAGTATTAAAAATACTTAATGATATTATAAATATATTATAATATTATGATATGTATTTCATTAATACTAGTTGATAACCCATGCAATGCACGGGCTAGTTAGAAGAATAGATTGAATAATTTGTTAATTATGCGATGAGAATGATATTTTTTCTAATAATTTTTTAAAAGACTTTTCAATAGCATAAGCAAATTTATCACAATTGAGTTATCTAAGATAATAAAATGAAATAAACAATTACATATGTTGACTATGGTAAAAAACCTAGAGAATGCATTTACTATATATGTAAAGTTCACAAAATGACAAATATATTGAAAATGTAAAATACTAATTGCTTCTCACATTTAGTGATGCAAAGCCACTATTGATTAATGATTTCCAAATGTAACAAATGCAACCACCAGCAGCATGTATAGCAAGTAAATAAACAAATAAAAATGAGATTCTAAGGATGCAATTGATGTGGCATTAAAACAGCAAAAAATTAATAGTTGAAAATTGAATAAAAAATTCTCAAAATTAATGGGCATATATGGATTGAACATGAGACAATGATAATAACAACATCCTCTCCTTCTCAATGAAATATATAAGTTTCATTCAACCTAACAAATTAATGAAATTTTTTCAAGGGGGGTAAAAACACAATGAGATGCAAAACTTGAAATCAACCACACTTGAAATTGCAAGGAATTCAGCATCTAAAATTGAAAAGAGGAATACTTTATACTGCCCACAAAGATCAAATAATGGTTGACAGTTTGACACTTGATTAATACCTCTGTAAAATCCTCTAAAATTGGTTTGATGTCTTTTACAATAGAGGGGCTATCTGAAACCAAAACCAATTTGGGTTTGGACCCCAGCTGCATTTCATGCATGACTTTTCTTATGCAACTCAATGCTGCCTGAACTGCTCTGACAGACCTGTAGCATAGTATGTAAGAGCCCAAATCACTAATCAGGAGTACTCAACAATTATTTTAAAAAAATTCTCACCTAGACTCCTCTGTAGGAATACGACTCCAGTATCTTAGATCATCAATTTCAGTAATTGCCAACCCATTTGAAGATATGGACAAACAAATCTTTTCTAAATTTTATCCAGCCAAGCATTCTACACCGTACAAATCATTTCATTACCATAATCAAAGCAAATTATTTTTTTGCAACCACCCAAAGACAAAAAATAAGACCCATTTAGAAACATTCACCACTGAAATCATTGCAATTACGATTTTACATTAATCTTTAGGAATATATCCATTAAAACAACATGGATTCATTAATCTTTAGATTTTACATTAATATAGAGAAAAAAAAATCTAAAAACATTTGGATATGAAAATTGAAATACCTGCAATCTCCTTAGTTTTACATCTCCATCAGCAACAATTTAATCTAGTTTAATCAATTGAGTCATCAGTTGATCAATCAAATTCAACATCACTTTCTCCACAACTCTCTTGCCACCACAAATTTTTGTATCCAAATTTGCAACCTACCCAATTCATTAAATTAAAAATTTTGATCAAAAATCATCAAAATAAAAATATTTAAGTAAAAAGAAATAAAACCTTTTTTTCATGGATGAATATCTTACCTATTTAGCAAATTTGTCCACTTCCAAATTAATTTCTGCAATCTCCATTGATGCCTTGTCCATTGTTGCATTTCTGCGCATTTCAAGATAACGTCTTTCTTTGGGAATTACATCCTCAATTAACACAATTTTTGATCCATCTTTTACACCAGCAACATCAAGAAATGTTCTTCAATCTCTCTCCTTATCTTTAAATATCATTTTCTGGTCTTCATGGTGCACACCAGTTGGCACTGCCACCATTTTCTTCAATTCCCCTTTATACCCACAAAATAAATAAAAATAAAAATACATGTACAAATTTCACACATTTTAACATAATTGATGAGAACAATTAAAAGGATATTAAAATATACTGAAACTTGCATGGAAACTAATAGTGAATTCAAGATATGATGACGACCCATATCCCAAAATTGTCGTTAATTGGGCACTTGTTGATACCTTCCTCATATCCCAAAGCAAAAGCTAAATGTGTTAAACCTGCGAGAGAGTATAACAGTATCACATTTAGAGTATGACAGTAGCACATTCAGTATATGAATATACCTGACATAAAAAGCTAAGAAAAAATAGTTCTCCTCCAACTTGTCATGTGGGAACACATATTTTGGATAAAAAAAACAAATCTGATTGCTTATCCATAATATGTATTCAAGGCTATGCAGTAGCCTAAATAAAAAAATATTGTTTAATCAACAGCTAACTATGCCCACTGAAACAACACATGCCTGCTCTGCTTCCCCATTCCCCCACTCAAAAAGGTTTACTCTCTTTTCAGCCAAAAACCTTTCAAATGCTTCTAATATGAAAAGTTTTTCAAAAATGATATAACAATTCCATAATAGATTTTTACATAATAAACTAAAAATTTACATCCCTTAATTCTTAATCAAACAAATGACTCTATTAGTCCATAACAACTCGGCAAAGAATACCACATTACAATCCCAATATTATATTCAATAACCCAACTGAAATTCAATTCATATGAACACAAAACACAAAGGCCAGCTCCTACATGTGGGATGAGTATCAATTTAACAAAGATGTCAGATTTATGGTTCCCCTACAAAAACCTTAAATATTTGGTGTTTCAGGAATTCCCCTTTAAGATAGAATTTGACCTTAGGCATAATCATAAATTTATCATATCACTATACCCTCAACCCTTGAAAGTATATTCCAACACAAAATTTTAATTTGTATTTGGCATAGATGCAAGTGTACACAGAAGTATCACGATACTACTACTGATTTGAAAAATAACTGATTAAAACTAAACAGTGATGATACCTTGGAAAGACCAATATGTGGTTGCGGCCACCGGATAACCTGAAATAGGGCATTTGACTTAAGACCTGAAAGGAAAAGTTATGAATATGATTACAACTAACCATCTTTTACGTATTTTGTTTTCCTTGTTTTGTCAATAAAACCCACCTCTTTTGTATGTGTTTCCTTGATTAAATGGTAACAAATATGAAATCAATATAAAAGATAATCAACCATATTTACACATTTCCAGTTATAATTAATATTATAATACTCTAAAATTGCACAGAAATCAATCTCGCAACTCAATATTGTAATCCAAAACAATCATAAAATTTATGATACAAACATGATTAGTGACTTGTGTATTACTGTATTAATGCAAACATAGCATCAAAGTAAGTAAGTTAGCTTTCACTCTATCAATTTAATTATTTCCAAGCATTTTTAAAGTTGTATTACCTTCACAAAAGTCTGATTAATCTCTTTGTCATTCAGACCACCAGACATGTGAACGCATTTAGCATAAGTAGGCATAAAGAATAGATCTGCTTCCTCTTTCTTTCTTGTCCGAAATCTTGATTTCAAAAGCATCCTGAGTATTTTAACCTGCAGTTCACAATAGAACCATAGGAGTTGAAAAATAACCATTCAAACCGTAAATAGACAGCATGAAGATCAACCACATTGTTGTTGATATACAACTGAAAAAAGGTATATGAAAGATATTGATTATCATTACTGATCGTAGGTTAACTTTTCATCGTAATTTTGAGTGTAAGACCAAAAACAAAAATCCATACCGAATCCAGTGAAATTTAGCATATACACACTTCAGTCTTTAAACCTATAATTTTTTAAATCTATATCTCCTACACCTAATTAAACATATATAAAAAACAACTCAACAAACAGTCAAATCAATCTGCAGTACAAATATGTGTATACGGAATATGTATATGACTATATGTGCAAACCATTAAAAACTTACATTTCTCCTTGGAGAAGAATTTTAAGAAACTGAGCCACAACCCAAACAATAATTAACACTCAAGTTCATATTATTTGATATGGTAAAAATATGATAAAATTGAATTGATTTATAATGGGTGTTTAAGAAAATTAAGATTACATACACGTATTCCAATGAATAATGAAATGCTGAAACTGAAATTATATTGCTTCTGGCTCCATTGCCGTACATAATTCGCACAGGTAATCGAATTTTAACGACTCATTTTGATGACAGATTGATCAGGTCAAAATTTTTTGTCAATTTATCGACTTGAGTGTCAAGTGTTCAATAAATAATTTCAAGTAATTGGGCTAAAGATTATTCAAGTAGGCCGCATGGGTTGGTTTATTAATTTATTATCATGTGGCCTGCAACTTCTTAAGTCATCAGACTTCATATGTTGCTTATATACATGATATTGGCAAGTCTTATTGGAATAAGCTGATATGGGCAAGCATACACGTGGACTATAGATTACAAAGAAAGGAGGTTGGCATGCAAATGAGTCTTTAATATTTTCAAAGATATTAGCATTTGGGGCCACGTCAGATAATAACAATCATAAAGCTAGAGCATGTAAAGTCCTAGCGAAGACATGGATTCTTGGCTTGCAAAGAAATTTCGGTATTAATCAATTTAAGGTTTAGTAAATGATCTGTTTCACGCGACAAGTTACCAGATTATCTACGCGGCAAAGAATTTCGTTTACACAACATTGGAAGGATTTTTTGATTTTTAAATTCTATTGTAATTAGAATTTCTTTTTAATTAAGATTTCTTTTTCAAATTGACTTCTATTAGGGTTATAGTTTATAAATTCCTATAAGGATTTGGATTGTTTTGACTAGTATAAATAGATGTCTAAGTTGATGTAATCAAATACATTATACATTATTCATTATTCAATATATTTGTGAGGTTATTCTCTACTTTTGGTTCTTTGAAGAATTCCTAAGTATTTTTCTTAGTTCTTTCTTTGAGATTCAATTTGACTTATCATACAACAATTCATAGTTGTGTGTGGCGTCTTCTACCGCATCAATTGTCGATATAAGCGAGGGGTCAAGGTGTCGTTGGTGTCCATTCAATGCAGAATTCCGAACGCGAGCAATTGTACCAAGATTACCGTCTACATATAGGCGAGGGGTTAAGGTGTTGCAAGCAATTCACCCAACAAACTGTCTAAGTTAGAAACGATCGGATGACGACCACCTCACGCAAAGCGTGCCGTGGAGTCTATCATTTGGTATCAAAGCTAAGCCTTTCTAGCAAGTTACTTATCTTTAATTTTCTGTCGAAATATATATTGTAAAAAAAAAAAGAAGCAAAAAAAAAAAAGAGAGAGAAGAAAAAAGAAAAAAAATAAAATAAAATTCATATTTTATTGTGCTAACCCAATTTGTAGCACACCATTAAATCATCAAATTCCAACCAAGAGTTCATACTGTTCCATCATCATCAATTCTGAAACGGAGCTACAATTTACAAATCTGACGCATACAAGAGGAGTACAAGGCAATCGATTGGTGATTTTGTTATATTCTAATAGTTACACCATCTATAATTTTGTTTCGTGATAAGTAATTTTTGAATTGATTAGTAAAACCAAGAATTTTGCTAGGAGAATTCAAGAAGAACCTATTAGAGAGAATATTGGAGGTAAAAGGCAAGAGTGTAAGATTATTAGAGGTAAAAGCCAAATTTGAGCGATACGAGTGATTCATCATTATTTGAATTTAAACAAACACGTATGCGTGTGTGAGGAAAATTTTTATCTACTAACCTTTGTTTTACAGCAAACATGTATGGCTACAATTATGAAAGTTATTATGGGTCTCGAAGGAATACTTTCCAAGGCAATATTGATACAGAGGCATATCTGAGATGGGAGAGAAAAATAGAGCGAGAATTTGACTCTCATGATTACTCCGAGAGGAGGAAGGTCAGACGGGCAGTTCAAGAGTTCTCCGATCATACAATTATATGGTGACAGCTTATTAAACAAAAATATGGGGAGCGTCAAGTTTGAGACATGGGCGTAATTAAAATCAAAGAATGAGAAAGCGCTTTGCTCAAAAAGACAAACAGTGACAGAGGGAGGAGTATACATCTCAAAGACATGTAGAGCAACCTTCAAGGCGATTTACAGTAGACAATAATAGGAGTGTTCGCACACAAGTAAACAAGGAAGATTATTGGATGCAACTACAATATACTTCTAGTATGAAAAGAAACAAGATCATTGTGGGAGGTGGAAGAAATTATAGAATATGCAGTCCAAGGAGAGTTATTAGGTTCGAGTGTTCAAGATGAAATCCATGATCTAAAGCAAGATGGTGAACATCCAAAAGAAAGTAATCAAGAAGATGAGTTCGTACAAGAAAATACATGTGGAAAAGATCGACAAAAAGAAATTGTTCGAAAGATTGATAATGTTAAAGAAAAAATTGAAAGGAGTGAGAATGAAAAGAAAAGAGAGATTGAGAATAAAGAGAATGAGAGTGACCTTGAAAAAAAACGAGAGAAAAACAAACGAGAGAGTGAGCATAAAGAAGAGAGAGAAGAAATATGTGACTATGAAAAAGAGAGTGAGTTAAAAAGTGAGTTATATTTTGAAAAGCCAATGACTATACATTCGTACAAGGCGGCGCTTTTGAATACTAACACTAATGATTCTTCTTTGTCTAGTTTTGTTTTGTCTCTTATATGTGTTGTTGATGAAATACCCGTACTATCATCATTTCATGACCGATCGGTGATAGTATTCAGGAGGACGCATTTGAGTTACCAAGGTGGGTTGGAGAGTTGGTGAAAGTGGGTATCGTGAGAGAAGACATGAGTTCATGTGTTGATTATGAGATCATAGTATCTAAGGAGGATGGGACAACGAGTTTGTTCGTCGATTTTGAATGGGTAAACAAGTATCGTTATTCTTTTTCTTGTTTGGATAATATGCTTGATAAATTGCATAGTACTTGTGTTTTATCTATATGTGATAATGATCATGTGATGACAATGCCTTATCAATTTAGCACGAGAGATTGTGATAAATGAAAAATTATTTTAGCATGTGAGTTATATAGGTGGTTAGTTATTTCTGTTAGATTAACTGATGCATCTAGTATTTTCATGAGTTATTTAAAACATGTTTTGCATGCTTCCATTGGAAAATTTGTTGTTAGCTATTTTGATGGTAGAATCATTTTTATCCTAAACTATGGAGGATATTTGATTTATGTTGGGTTAGTTTATGATCATGATATATATTCTCGTTTTCAATGTGTTTACTTGCATGAAATTAATTCTAAGTTTCGTTATCCAGATATTGACTTAGGGTTTTATGCTAGTCAATCTTTACATGAATTGTCGTTAGTTGACAATGGTAGTAATCATGTTGTTTCGTTGGAGCAATCTTCATTGCATGATTTGCTATCATATGGTTTTGATTCAAGAAGTGTTTATCATCAAGATGGTTTGAGAGATGAGTTATTTGCATGTTTAGTTAGTTCACTTAGATTAGCTAAGGCATTGCATACTTCCATGGAATTGTTGAATTATATTTTGCATTCTTTCATGGAAAAATTTGTTATTCTCTATTTTGATGATATTTTGATTTTTGTCAACATTTTGGGAAATTCTTTAGCATGTGTTGAGTTTGTTTGTGATCATCATCGATATGCTATTGAATTTTCAATTTATGCTTGTGACCTTTTTACTCCGTTGATAACATTATTTGTTCTTTATTGTGTTAATGTCAATGGAAAGAGGGAGGTTGGTTGTGTTTTGCAGATTCGTGATAGGATCATATTCATCGAGGGAAGCATGGATCGTGCGGTTTCATCTCTGATTCAATGCATAAGACATCTACAGGGAAGTGTTTTGAATATTGTTTTAGTAGACTATGCATATGATTTTGGTTTATTTAATTTCTTTGTGATTAGACAAAAGGAACTTGTTGATTTGTTTTATTTTGTATTTAATCCAGGGATTCAGGTGGATGAGCTTATGCGACCTGACGAATTTCTTTGGCCCAGGATCATTGACGTGGTTATGTTTGAAAATGATCAAGATCATAAGATTTCCGTTTGATCCGGGAATTCGCCCTTGGGAAAATCTATCACATGAAGAGTTTTTCATTTTGATATTTGATCCAGGAGGAGTTGGAACTTTTCAAATTCTTGCTTGCGTTGCTGATATTGCTTATTCATTTAAATTACCAGGTGAGACTTGTGGTTATGTTTTGTTTGGTGATTCTAACTTTGATTGTTTGATGTAGGATCAGATTTGTGGACAAATCCTTTTCAAGGGGAGCGGATGTCAGATTTGAGGACAAATCCTTTTGAAGAGGAGGGGAATGAAGACAGATTGACCGGGTCAAAATTTTTCGTCAATTTATCGACTTGAGTGTCAAGTGTTCAATAAATAATTTCAAGTAATTGGGCTAAAGATTATTCAAGTAGGCCGCATGGGTTGGTTTATTAATTTATTATCATGTGGGCTGCAACTTCTTAAGTCATCAGACTTCATATGTTGCTTATATACATGATATTGGCAAGTCTTATTGGAATGAGCTGATATGGGCAAGCATACACGTGGACTATAGATTACAGCAAAGGAGGTTGGCATGCAAATGAGTCTTTAATATTTTCAGCATATTAGCATGTGGGCCACGTCTGCATAATAACAATCATAAAGCTAGAGCATGTAAAGTCCTAGCAGTACATGGATTCTTGGTTTGCAAGGAAATTTCGGTATTAATCAATTTAAGGTTCAGTAAATGATCTGTTTCACGCGACAAGTTACCAGATTATCTACGCAGCAAAGAATTTCGTTTACACAACATTGGAAGGATTTTTAGATTTTTAAATTCTATTATAATTAGAATTTCTTTTTAATTAGGATTTCTTTTTCAAATTGACTTCTATTAGGGTTATAGTTTATAAATTCCTATAAGGATTTGGATTATTTTGACTAGTATAAATAGATGTCTAAGTTGATGTAATCAAACACATTATACATTATTCAATATTCAATATATTTGTGAGGTTATTCTCTACTTTTGGTTCTTTGAAGAATTCCTAAGTATTTTTTTAGTTATTTCTTTGAGATTCAATTTGACTTATCATACAACAATTCATAGTGTGTGTGGCGTCTTCACCGCATCGATCAATCGATTGTCTTTGAGATTACCGCTTCAATATAAGCGAGGGGTCAAGGTGTCATTGGTGTCCATTCAACGTAATTCAACGCCGAGCAATTTTACCAAGATTACCTGATCTATATATAGGCGATGGGTTAAGGTGTTGCAAGCAATTCACCCAACAATTTGTGCTAGAAATGATCGGGGCGAGGGACCACCTCACGTTAAGCGTGCCATGGAGTCTATCACATTTTCAAGGAAATAAATTAGAAAATTGGAAAGAGAAACCCATGGGTGGTAATTGAAGAAGTAGAAGAACCCTAAAAATGAGATACTATAGGTTTAATTTTTTTTCCGAAAACCCAAAAGGAAACATAAAATTAGGATAAATAGATGAGAAACCGACCCTCGAGAAGCGGAATTAATATCCATGGGATTAAAGAAGCCTTGTTCTCGCTTGAAGGAGTTGTAGTTCATGATTGTTTTGGAGGGATTTACCAACAATCAAGCTCGATCTCGCTTTGATCGATGAGAAAGTGGAGTCGAGGATTTTGACTTGAGTACGAACTTTTAAATGAGATCTTGAGTCGGAGAAGAGAGAAAATACGTTGATATCTTGTTCGGTTACTTCATCAAGCTTTCGTTTCAAGCTTCTTCTCATGGAAGTTGTCGGTTGCTCCTGGTTCTCCATCTCTCTCCCAATGACTCGGTGCTTGTGAGAAAGACGACAGATGGGATGAGAGAGAGAGAGAGGGGGGGGGTATGGACAGAGGAAAGGAGAGGAATAGTTGTGGAAGACCCCTCACCTTCCATCGCACGTTGAAATTGAGGATAAGGACGAATCGTTGCTGAGGAAGAGGAAGAGGTTAGATCAACTCGGTAAATAACTCAGCCAAATTGAACGAAATTGGCTTAAATTGATTAAGAGTCGATTTCAAATTGAGATCACCTTTGCTGTATTTATATATAAGTATTGATTTGATAATAAATAAATATTAATGATAAAAGAATTACGTGGTATTTAATTCATTTAAATACGATATTAATGATCAAAAATTTATGATAAATAGTAATAATTATCTGAAAATTATTATGAGACTTAGAAAAATATTTTGACTGATATTAAAATTATTTAAGTTAATTGTTAAGTCTTAGACAGAGTTTAATTGAACTTAAACTCAAAATTTTGTCCGACTAGACCGTCGGGATGTTAGAATTTTGTCGGGTTCAAGTCAGACTGAAATAGTTTGACATGATATCGAGTCTTATGTGTGTTATAGATTGATAGGATTATGTGTTATGTGTTTAGGTTATTCTATGTCTATATATATATATATTATAGTATTATATTGTGATGATATTATTCTAATATTGGAGATCTATATTACTAATATTAGTTCTTCGGATAAAGCGATATAAATTGAATAGCGCTAATCAACGGTTCAGGCAAGTTTGTATTTACTTAACTCTACTAAGAGTTGTTTTATTCGGATAAGCTTATGGTTAATCATTGCTGGTTGCCATGAATTGTACTCTGTACATATTGCATGCAAAAGTCAGGTATGAAAGGCTGATCACCTTCATTACCAGTTGGTTTAGATATATTTGTTCATGTATAATACTAGTTCAGTCATAAATTTGTTCTTGCTAGTTCACAATTATATTATTGAATTATAGCCAGCCAATTATTCAAATCATTTCAATCATAATATATCGTTATATTGTTGAATTTAAACTTGTTGGACAACTTTCATGCTCACCTTTGCTATATCATGATAAAACATTGCAGATTAAGGTGAATGCGTCGGATACAAGGAAAGGTTAAAGACAGTTCCAACTTTTTACGTTTGTAGTTAGAATTGTAATAGTAATGTATATTATGTTATTGTAAGTCAAGTAAGTTATGAAATGTGTATTAAGTTAAGGTTACTCAACCTTGGGGAAAAGTATGTAAGTTTAATGTATAAACAATTTATGTTTATATCTTCCGCAAATAGTAATAGTTGTATAGAATGATCGAGCCGGATCCGCATGGTGATTCGGGACCCTGATTTGGCCGTCACGGTTGGTATCAAAGTCATGGTTATGAACCTTAGGTAGGAATACCTGAGACTAATAACCGCAGTGATTAGGATAAGTACAAACTTAAATAGAGTTAGTTTGTCGGTAAGATTCAAAGACGAATCTCGGCGAGTTATAAGATACTGAGTTCCCTAACTCTGATAATAAAGTTGAATGGAGCCACACCTATGCTCGCCTGATAACTGTTATTGTAGGAGAATTCCACTAATGGTAGGTACTTATCCCAACTCCCTTTGAGATCTAGGACATAGAGTCTTAATAGATCTTCAAGAGTTTGAATAGTCCTCTCTGATTTTCCGTCCGTTTGAGGATGGAATGCCGAACTGAATCGTAAATCCGTGCCCATAGCTTTCTGCAAGCTAACCCAAAATCGTGAAGTGTATCTTGGGTCACGATCTGAAACTATGGATACTGGCATGCCATGCAATCTCAGAATCTCGTTCACGTATATACTAGCAAGACGTTCAAGGGAATAAGTCTCACGTATGGGCAAGAAATGGGCAGACTTGGTTAATCTATCAACAATAACCCAAATCGCATCTATGCCTTGAGAAACCTTGGGAAGACCTGTAACGAAAACCATGGTAATGTGTTCCCACTTCCACTTCAGAATCTCAAGTGGTTGCAACGGACCCTTTGGTACTTGATGCTCCGCCTTTACATGTTGACAAGTTAAACACCTCGAGATAAACTCCGCGATCTCTCTTTTCATATTGCTCCACCAAAATGTATGTCGAAGATCATGGTACATTTTGGTACTCCCAGGATGGATTGCAAACGGTGTGTTGTGTGCCTCCATCATGATTCTATGCTTCAAGTCTGAATCGTTATGAACACAGAGTCTGGAGTTGACTCGAAGTATTCCTTCTTCATCGATTCTTGCTTCTGGAATAGCACCTTCTTGCACTTTCTTCTTCATATCACATCTCCATGTAAAGTAGCTTGAGCAGTTTTAACTTTATCGATTAAAGTTGGTTCTACTCGTATGTTTGATATCGTTGCGTGGGTACTTAGAGCCTTCATCTCTATCTCCATCCTTTGCAAGTCATACAAAATGGACTTTTGTGTTAACAACATTGCACTCGTACCCGCATATGATCTTCTACTCAATGCGTCAGCTACTACGTTCGCTTTTCCAGGATGATATTGATGGTATGATCGTAATCTTTCAGCAGCTCGAGCCAACGTCGTTGTCGTATGTTGAGTACCTTTTGGGTGAATAAATATTTGAGGCTTTTATAATCTGTATAGATCTCCACTTTTTCCCCATACAGGTAGTGTCTCCATATCTTCAACGCGAAAACGACTGCTGCCAACTCCAAATCATGAGTAGGATAATTCCTCTCATATTCTTTGAGTTGTCGTGAGGCATAGGCTATGATTTTCCCATGTTGGATGAGAACACATCCTAACCCTTTGCCTGAAGCATCGCTGTAGATAATAAATCCATCCGAACCAGATGGTATTGTTAGAACAGGTGCCAAAATGAGTCTCATCTTGAGTTCTTGAAAACTCTTCTCACAATCTTCGCTCCAACCGAATTTTATATCTTTACGAGTCAGCTAAGTTAACGGAGTAGCGATTCGAGAAAATCCTTCCACTTATCTCCGATAATAACCAGCTAAGCCCAGAAAGCTACGTACTTGATCCACAGACTTTGATTGCTCCCCAACTTTGTATGGCTTCAATCTTGGCAAGGGTCGACAGATACTCCATGTTTTGACACCACGTGCCCAAGGAATGCTACTTCCTCAAGCCGAACTAGCATTTCTTGACTTGGCATATAGCTTGTTATCACGAAGCCTTTGCGATACCGACTTCAAATGGTGCTCATGATCTTCACTGGCTTTTGGAATAGATGAGGATGTCATCAATAAAGACAAAATGAGGCTGATCAAATATTCTTTGAACACACGGTTCATCATATCCATGAAAGCGGCGAGGAGCATTAGTCAATCTAAAAGACATGACTAAGAATTCAGATTGCCTGCCGTATTTAAGTTTCAAGGCGGTCTTTGGAATATCCTCGGTTTTAATCTTGGTGATGATATCCGAGCGAAGATCGATCTTTGAAAAGAATTGTGCTCCTTGCAAGCTGGTGAACAGGTCATCAATGCGAGGTGGCGGATACCTATTCTTGATAATGACATGGTTGACTCTGGTAGTTAATACAAAATCGCATACTCAAAGTCTTTCTTCTTTACGAATAACACAGAGCACCCCAAGGAGATGTACTAGGATGAATAAAACCGATGTCCAACAACTCCTGTAGTTGGACCTTTAACTCCTGAAGTTCAATAAGAGCCATTCGATATGGGGTTTTAGAAATGGGCTTTGTACCAGGTTCAAGGTCAATAAAGAAATCAACTTCACGTTACGGGGTAGGCCAGGAAGTTCTTCAGGAAATACGTCAGGAAATTCATTAACAACAAAAATTTTATTCAAATCTGACGTGTTTTTGTTCAAGTCCGTGACATGGGCTAAGAAAGCTTGACATCCATTTTTCAATAAACGAATAGCTTTATGGCTTGAAATGACAGTGATTGACTTTAATGGTTTAGTTGTTTGAATTCGCATAACAGGTTGGTTAGGAATATGAAAACTAACAACCTTACGAAGACAATCAATTTTAGCACGATGTGTGGTTAACTAATCAATCCCTAAAATCACATCAAATGCAAGAATTTTCAACGAAATAAGGTCGGCAGGTAATGTGATGGTACCAACTTGAATCAAGCAAGATTTATAAACAGTAGATGTAACGAAAGTTTCTCCTAACGGAGTCACAACAGATAAGTCAAAGTCTAATTTCTCCGGAGTCAAGTTTAAACGTTGAGCACAAGCAACAGAGATAAAAGAATGGGTAGAACCGATATCTAATAAGGTATAAACTTCGCAAGAGTTTATGATTAGCTTACCCGTGATCACCTCGTTTGGGTTCCTTGCGTTTTGGGCAGTCACGACAAACGTCCTTCCAGGAACCACCGACTTTGACTTGTCCGGGACAGCCTTTGGAGTCACTATCCCCGTTGAACTTGGTTTTGCAACAAGACAATATTTAGCTATATGGCCTTCCTTTCTATAGTTATAACATACCTTGAACCACATAGGCGGTTAAAGGTGATGTGTCCTCTTTCTCTCATTTGTAACTTGAATTCCAAGTGCTCGTTCTCCTCCCCTAAAATCAGTTGATGTTTGTGCTGACGTCTTCACGTTATCATTGTTGTACCTTCTCTTCTTGAAATCTCCTCCCGACTCGCTCCTTCTATTATTACGGCCACGATTACCACCAGAGTGGTTACCACTTTTGTCCGAATGCTTTCCTTCCCTCTGGTTGTCATTTCTCCGATGACCGCTGCCACCGGTATGACCCTGGTTGTGTTCCCTCGGTTGAACATACTCATTATCTCGCTCTAATAATTGAGCCCTGTTTACAACATCTGAATATAAAGAAAATTTATGAGAGATAAGATATTACCGAATCTCGGGCTTTAGAACTCTCAAGAACATCCTCGTCATTCGTTCCTCATTCTCTACCAAATGAGGTGCAAACCTGGATAACTCTGCGAATTTCGCCTCGTACTGGGACACAGTCATGTTGTTTTGTTCCAGTCTAATAAACTCTACCTCTTTCATATGACGAATACTTTCAGGAAAGTACTTGTCATTAAACAGTTTCTGAAACATTTCCCAAGACATGTTGAGTGCGTCAGGCTGGGTACGCTTCACAGACTCCCACCAGTAGTCTGCCTCACCGTGAAACATAAAGGTGGCGAATGGAACCTTCTGTTCCTCCGTGTATCCCAAGACATCGAATATCTTGGTAATTTTCTTGACCCACGTTTCCGCCATGATCGGATCCGGCTTTCCCTTAAATTCTGGTGGTCCTAACTCTTTGAAGTGCTTGGCTGTGACCAGCCGCGCATTGCTAGCATTTCCACCCGTATTTTGTGCACGAGTCTCCCTCGTCTGGTTTTGCATGAACTGCAAAAAGCTTCTAAACATCCCATCATTCATCATTTGTTCGGTAACGTTGTTTATAGGAGGATTATTGCCTTCCTGTTGCACGTTCCCCTTGGTAGTGATCATAGGTGTCTCCACGGTCTGATTTACTCCATTATTAACGTTCTCAACTTCCATTCTTAAATACTGCCATAAAACAAGGGTTAATAGTCATGCAACATATATTATCCCTATACTCTGACAGACCAAATAAATACCAAACAAACTTAGTCAGGTCATACTAGCGAAGGAATTCTTCGTCTCTCCCTCCTAGTTCTTGTCTCACATCTCAAACGAGGATCATATCCTAAGCTTTGATATTAACCGTGGACGCCCCAAAATAGGTATACATCACCCATTATGAGTCGCCAAAAAACTTGGTGCGAAACAACTACAACTTCATTAATACAATTGTTGTGTAAAATACAACAACCCAATACTCGAGTTTGAATATAAATATTCTCTACTAGAGATTATACAAACTCAAAAGGAGTCCTTATTACAATTATTATCACACTATTTTATAAAATAGTGAGGATTTGCTAACACCAACGATCGAAAACATCACTCCGCACCCCGACTAGTTCCCGCTATATTCTCGCCTCCTGAGAAAATGGAACAAAAAGGGTGAGCTCAACTAGCCCAGTAAAGAATATTATGACTAAGATAATATACAACAAATTATCATTAGAATTCAACAGGGAAAAATCGATAGAATATAATCGACAACAAGTTTTAGATCAATAAGCTGCGGTGAGCTTGACAATCCATTAGAAGAGTCAAGTAGAGAAAGAATTCTACTATCTTCTAAGATTTAAAAGTCCATCATCAATATTTTATCCCTGTAACATCAATCAATATTCATCTTGAATCAAATATTCATCTTTGCACTACAGCCAAAGATATTCATTTGTATCACCGATTGGTCATGTTCATCTCAACACTGTTCATCTTTGCACTCTGGTGCCAAAGATATTCATTAGGTAATCATACATCTTTTGCACTACAGGCCAATGATATTCCGTAATATCATCATTTAGGACTGAGGATGATAAAAAATATTTTAAAGAAAACGAATCCAGTAAGATAAAAGAACAAATATTAGGGATTCGTATTACAGTTTATCCAAGTTCAATAATACCCATAATAACCAATTTTGAAGCAGAATTCAAAAAATAAAGATCAAAACATGGATACAATCAAAGAAAGTAACCATAATAGACAACTTGGACAAAAAGAAGAAAATTTTATTTTTCGGTGAATAGTGCCGTATACGTGAATAGTGTCGTATACGTGAATAGTAACCCCGACACCAAAAAGTTCCAAATTTGATAAAGATCAATATTTTGGCACAATGATATTGAAAGAATAATATCATTAGGAAGAAAATAACACCACTTACCTCAAAATAACCGTACTTCTGACTGAATATCGGATATGAGGCTGAATGAAACTTGTGTTGAATAGCAACTCTCAAAGTATCTAAATACTCACAAAATACACTCAATAATCTAGAGAGAGAAAGAGAGAAAACTTGTTTCTGGTGTGATTTTCAATTCTAACTTAGCCCTCTATTTATAGGAAAATATTAGCACGCCGAAGCAGACTTAACCTGCAACCTGATGACTTTACCTGCTACTATTCCCACTCACCACATTTGAATAAAAATCTTAGCACATTTCTTCACCAACCAAGAGTGGGGTCCACTCATTCTAGAATTTTTCACCAAAATGATAAACTCCGAAAATTCAACAATTTCTGAACCAGTCATCTCGTAAAATTCATAACAAATCATACGTTCATTTTTAACGGTTCAAAATTTGTGGACATATACTCAACTTATATATGTATAACATATCCAAAAATTACCACGATCCAACGGTCGGATTAAAAATTATAACCCCCGTAATATATCTCAAAAACCCTGATTTGATTTTTAATTCCAACAAAAATACTGATAAAACACCTCAACATTAACTCCTTCATTTTTAACCACAATAAATATATCCAACATTTATATCCACATAAAATAAATGTTTCCTTATCATATGAATCAATAATTAATTATTCACAAATAATATTACTGAGAATCACATATATGACAACCAGCCGTTCTCAGAAAGAGGGCTTTCAATAAGGATTTCTCCTTCTTTGGCGCATACAATTAAGTGACCAAACTCTCCTTACATACGAGAACTTTCTAGACATTGCCAATAATGTTATCTAATAATATTATTCAAATAATATGAATTATTGATCCGATAATGGAAATAATGCATGGTGACAATTATTGAAACAACAATAATATAAACTATCAACACATCTATTATTGAATCAATAAATAAAATATTGAAAAGTAATTACTGTAACAATTATTGAGTAGTGCCTTCCTTCGTAAGAATCAATAATTCAAAAAATATGCAATCAGGTGGTGCTCTTTGTGCAACCACAGCGTATTCTTCGTACTTTAACCCAAGGGTATTCAACAAATGTGTGAGTAATAACAACTTCTGTAGTTATTCAATTTTTTCGTTTTCTTCATTCGACCGTTATTCGTTATGAGGCCCACAATTGGTTGCGCCGTCGTACGAATATTCCCCGACAGAAAGAATATTCCACCGACAAAATGAATATTTTATAACCACTTGTTTATTTTACAAAATTTGCACATTTCACCCATAACCAAAATATTATATCAAATTAACACCTTATTAATCACAATAATAAATAAAGGAAAATTGATTTTATTCATTAAAAAGTTGGGGTCTTACACAGAACCCAAGTTATAAGGATCACGATATAGTACCATCATCTGTTCTTCATTTTCTGGAAAACCCAGAAATGAAGAACATATATGTCAGACTTTTCTGGAGCTTGGATCTTGCATCTTGGTTATGTAATGACCATGAAATCAGTTTGAGGTTGTAATGTTACATCAAGACTACAATTCTAACACTTTAGGCGACTAAACGAATTGAATAAAGATCTACCACTTTGGCCAAACGTTGTACTTTGTAAATCGCCTTTATGAAGAAGCTGGCAAAAGCTCAAGAAACGGACCAAGAACACCTATATGCGACGGTGTCATCGCTATAGGACCCTTTAATGACAGTTTAATTATGAAATTAATTATTAATTTCGAAAATGATTTATTTTAATAAATAAATCAAATTAAATGATTTTTAATTATTAAAAATACTAAATAAATTACGAAAAAATTATTTTAAAGTCTAAAAATAGTTTTTAATTATTTAGAGTATATTTCATAAATATTTAATATTTTTGGAATATAAATGGTATTTAATTTATTTAATTATAATATTAAATAAATGATTTAAAAAATGATTTTAATAAATGAAAATCATGAAAAATAATATTATGGTATAATAAAATATTTGAAGTTATTTATAGTGACTTTTAATATTTGGGATGAATTTCATTAATTAATGAATATTAATGATAATTAGTTTATTTAATAAATATATTAAATAAATTAAGGGAAAATAGAATTAATGATTTATAAATCATATAAAATGATTGAAGTGTTATAAAAATATTTTGAGTTATAAAATATAACTTTTGATATTTTTTCATGAAAATATTAATATTTTAATATTAAAAGCAATAATTGGATAATGGATTTAATTGTTTAAAAATCGAGATAAAGGTAATTTTAAAGTATTAAAATACTTAATGATATTATAAATATATTATAATATTATGATATGTATTTCATTAATATTTGATAATAAATAAATATTAATGATAAAAGAATTACGTGGTATTTAATTCATTTACATACGATATTAATGATCGAAAATTTATGATAAATAGTAATAATTATCTGAAAATTATTATGAGACTTAGAAAAATATTTTGACTGATATTAAAATTATTTAAGTTAATTGTTAAGTCTTAGACAGAGTTTAATTGAACTTAAGCTCGAAATTTTGTCCTACTAGACCATCGGGATGTTAGAATTTTGTCGGGTTCAAGTCAGACTGAAATAGTTTGACCTGATACCGAGTCTTATGTGTGTTATAGACTAATAGGGTTATGTGTTTAGGTTATTCTATGTCTATATATATTATAGTATGATATTGTGATGATATTATTCTAATATTAGAGATCTATATTACTAATATTAGGTCTTCGGATAAAGCGATATAAATCGCATAGCGCTAATCAATGGTTCAGGCAAGTTTGTATTTACTTAACTCTACTGAGAGTTGTTTTATTCAGATAAGCTTATGGTTAATCATTGTTGGTTGCCATGAATTGTACTCTGTACATATTGCATGTATAAGTCAAATTATGAAAGACTTGATCACCTTCATTACCAGTTGGTTCAGATATATTTGTTTATGTATAATACTTGTTCAGTCATAAATTTGTTCCTGCTAGTTCACAATTATATTGTTGAATTATAGCCAGCCAATTATTCAAATTATTTCAATCATAATATACGTTATATTGTTGAATTTAAACTTGTTGGGCAACTTTCATGCTCACCCTTGCTATATCATGATAAAACATTGCAGATTAAAGGCGAATCATCGCCGATCTGAGGAAAGGTTAAAGACATTTCCAGCTTTTTACGTTTGTAGTTAGAATTGTAATAGTAATGTATATAATGTTATTGTAAGTCAAGTAAGTTATGAAATGTGTATTAAGTTAAGGTTACTCGACCTTAGGGAAAAGTATGTAAGTTTAATGTATAAACAATTTATGTTTATAACTTCCGAAAATAGTAATAGTTGTATAGAATGATCGAACCGGATCCGCGGTGATTCGGGACCTCGGATTCGAGTAAAATCACGAGTTGGTATCAAAAGTCAGAGGTTATGAACCTTAGGTAAGAATACCTGAGACTAATAACCGCAGTGATTAGGATAAGTACTAACTCAAATAGAGTTAGTTGGTCGGTAAGATTCAAAGACGAATCTCGGTGAGTTATAAGATATAGAGTTCCCTAACTCTGATAATAAAGTTGAACAGTAGTGGTGAATAGATAGAGTCTAAAAGACTAAAAGTGCAGTGAAAGTTATTTTTAGTGACTTTTAATATTTTAGGATGAATTTCATTAATTAATCAATATTAATGATAATTAGTTTATTTAATAAATATCTTAAATAAATTAAGGAAAAATAGAATTAATTATTTATAAATCATATATAAATGATTTAAGTGTTATAAAAATATTTTGAGTTATAAAATATAAATTTTGATATTTTTTCATGAAAATATTAATATTTTAATATTAAAAGCAATAATCGGATAATGGATTTAATTGTTTAAAAATCATATAAAGGTAATTTTAAAGTATTAAAATACTTAATGATATTATAAATATATTATAATATTATGATATGTATTTCATTAATTTAACTTAGACTCAAAATTTTGTCCCATTGCATGGTAGGGATATTAGAATTTTATTCGGGTTCAAGTCGATTGAAATAGTTTGACACGACATCTAGAAGTCTTATGTGTGTTATAGACTGATAGGGTTATGTGTTATGTGTTTAGGTTATTTTATGTCTATATATATATATATTATAGTATTATACTGTGATGATATTATTCTAATATTGGAGATCTATATTACTAATATTAGGTCTTCGGATAAAGCGATATAAATTGCGTAGCGCTAATCAACGGTTCAGGCAAGTTTGTATTTACTTAACTCTACTAAGAGTTATTAATTTTAGTCGGATAAGCTTATGGTTAATCATTGCTGGTTGCCATGAATTGTACTCTGTACATATTGCATGTATAAGTCAGGTATGAAAGGCTGATCACCTTCATTACCAGTTGGTTCAGATATAATTATTCATGTATAATACTTGTTCAGTCATAAATTTGTTCCTGCTAGTTCACAATTATATTGTTGAATTATAGCCAGCCAATTATTCAAATCATTTCAATCATAATATATCGTTATATTGTTGAATTTAAACTTGCTGGGCAACTTTCATGCTCACCCTTGCTATATCATGATAAAACATTGCAGATTAAGGCGAATGCGTCGGATACAAGGAAAGGTTAAAGACAGTTTCAGCTTTTTACATTTGTAGTTAGAATTGTAATAGTAATGTATATAATGTTATTGTAAGTCAAGTAAGTTATGAAATGTGTATTAAGTTAAGGTTACTCGACCTTGGAGAAAAGTACGTAAGTTTAATGTATAAACCATTTATGTTTATATCTTCCTCATATAGTAATAGTTGTATAGAATGATCGAACTGGATCCGCGGTGATTCGGGACCTCAGATTCGGGGACGTCACAGTTGGTATCAAAGCTGTAGGTTATGAACCTTAGGTAGGAATACCTGTGACTAATAACCGCAATGATTAGGATAAGTACTAACTCAAACAGAGTTAGTTGGTCGGTAAGATTCAAAGACGAATCTCGGCGAGTTATAAGATACAGAGTTCCCTAACTCTGATAATAAAGTTGAACAGTAGTGGTGAATAGATAGAGTCTAAAAGACTAAAAGTGCAGTGTTAGAAGATCGTAAAATAAAACGATCAAGATATAGAAATGAATCGCAATATATACGATAAGATCACCCCGTGATCTGATAAGGTGATAACAGGGAGAAGAATCAATCTAATGATTGAAAAATGTACAGCAAGATGTTGTGTGTAAGTTGTACTATGAAATTGTACTATGAAAACTCATGAAAGAGTTATGAATTATGAATATGGATTAAATGAAATTCGTATGGAGAAGGGTGTTAAGATTAGGTGGGGATTTCAATTGAGGACTCATGTCGGTAGCTGAGTTGTATGATTCCTTGTATGGGTGGGGAATTGTAATTGGTGTAAAAACTACTTAGTATCTGGCATTGATATTCATTGAAATGTTGTGTCGCGTTATTTGCTATATAAATGTTAAGAGGGTGATTCCTTTCTCATGTGTATATAACAGATAAATAGGTCATATGTAGAGAATATAGGGTTGCGTACGAGTTCTTAAAACTCATACTTACGTGACATTCTTGACTCATAGTTATATGAAATGTTTATGAACCCCTCAGCGAATGGACGCCAAAGGTCAGACTAGGAAAGTTCTTAAACTCATATGATTGTGGTAATTTATGGACTCATAAGTGTGGTTTTACGAACTGGGTATAGTTGTTTTAAAATGGAGTATAGAGGATAATAGGAACAGATAGATTGTTAAGCAAATAATTATTAGTGAAGAATTAAGTTTTCCAAAACTCCTAGCTATGCTAGAATTCGAAATGTTGACATCAAGCTAAATACGCACTATGTGCTTTTGAAAAAAAAAAAGTAGACTCGTAATCATTTTTGAAACGGTTTAAAGTATAGTCTATGCTACTTATTTCAGTTAGACGAAAATGATTTGAAATATCAAAAGTTATTTTATTTATCACTTATGTACCATGTAACCTGGTGCAGAGATGATAAAAATTTGATGGAGTTGTAAATACAGGAATACTTAGTGTTAATTTGATCTAAACTCGTTGTTCCACTATTGTATGATGTGTTATGACAAAGTCATACAATGACGGCATCCTCAAACGGACTGTTAATACAGTACGACATCATGACGTCATTCTCAAAAATATTTTAAAAATTTTTAATTTGCCAACGGGGTTTGGCTACACTTTAATAATTCGATTGAATTGAATTATTGATATGAGTCTATGTTATTCGATTCAGCTAGACTAATGTTATGAAAACTCTAAAGTGTTCATTGAAAGAAATTTTCCGAACCAAATTGCTTTGGTACGAAATCTTATGATAAACTGAGGTGAACTATGTTATTTGGATAAATAATCCAATCAAGTAGCGTAAATATTCGCTATACATAATTAATACGTTAGGCATGCGTAAAGAAGTACGATAAATTTGATCACTAAAAGTACTAACAACCAGTAGTTTACCTTCTTTGTGATTGTAAACATACCAAGTAATGTATTGTTTTGCGGTATGATCAATACCGTTTAAACTATGTGTTCATGGTCTATATGACCCCTCAGCACAATTTGAAAACTTTTACTCCTGTGAGTGTTGTATTGGGTAGCATGTGATAATGTGTGTGAATGGTGTAAGCAGTATTGGGTAAGGTAAATTTCGGGGATGAAATTTTTAGAAGAAGGGGTGAATGTGACAACCCGAGAATTTTGTATATTTTTAAAATTTTTAATTATTAATTTAAGGTTCGAAATTAGAACCTAGACAGAAAATAAATGTATGCGTTTGATATTTTTAATATAGAATTTTGAGATTTCAAAATTTTGTGAAGGATTTAGGTGAATTATTCAGGATTAAGTGTATACGTGAATATGTTCTGTGTATATGTGTACAGTATGTGGTTAAGGGTCAAGGGTTGACCAGATAAACGATATCTGTAACAAACCCTAATTATATATTAAGAACGTCAACGTCGGTTAGAAAACTCTAAATAATTATAAGAAACCCTGAAAACCTGTTGAAACCCTAATTTGGGGCCCGAATCCAAAACCCTAATTCGGAAATCGAAACCCTAATCTGGAAACTTAAATGATTATTTTAATGCTCAAATGCAATTAATTATAATATTAATTAGGGTAAAGCTAAATTAATTAGCAAACCCTAATTTCATATTTTGAAAACCCTAATTTCTGGTTTAGGAACCCTAATTTGTAATTCGGGAAAACCTAAGTGTTAATTTAATAATTTTAATGTTAATTAGGAAATATTAATCCTAATTTTCAAGTTAAGTAATTAGAAAACCCTAATTTAATTACGAAATCTAATTTCTATTTTAGAAAATTAATTTTCTATTAGAAACCCAAATTCGTGGGTTATAAACCCTAATGACCATTTCGGTCCTAATTGCTAAATTAGCAATTTTAATTAGGAACTACTAATCCTAATTGACAAGATTTAAGTTATGATTAAGAAATTTTAATATAATTAAAAAATTCTAATTATAATATAGAAATATTAAATTTCTATTTTTAAAACCTAAATTGGAAATTTTAAAAATTAAATTTCAAAACCTAAGGGTTAAACCCTAAACCCTAAAATGGTTTAAACCCTAAACCCTAACCCAAACCCTAAACCCTAAGGGTTTGGCTAATTGACAAGAATGCCATTAAAAATAAAATCGAAATGACCATTATACCCTTATTGAATAATTGAGGATTTCTTGCAAATCTAGCCAAATGTGGGTTGGTGAGCAACTCCACCAACTCCTAGACTGAAAATATCAGCAGCTCAACCATTTTATATCAGCCATTACATGCATCTAGCTTGATTTATATAGATATAGAGAGAGGAAATGGTTACTTTACTTTTCATTTTTCTCCTAACCCTTCTCTCTCTAAAAATTCGGGATTTAGTGTGATATGGAGTGAGGAGATGAAACAATATCAAACCCTAACTCTCCATGATCAGCAGCAAAGGATCAGATTCAGGAATCATAGCCTAAGAGGTATAAGAACCCTAATTTCAAAAATCTTATGATTTGTTGTTAGATGTTGTAATTGATTGGTTAGATATGTGTGATAGGGTGTATTTTAATGATCTGGGTTGTTGGATCATGGATCCATAACATCAAGATGAACGAAATCTAGATTTTTCAAACTGACTTAGAACCCTAATTATGTTGACTGACAAGCCAATGTCAGAGATCATAGATCTCAACTTGTTAATGATTTGTTGTATTTTATGTTATAGATTTGTTCCTTGTTGTATGGTCTTTGATCTGAATCTTTAATTAAGCTCAGATCACGTGTAGATGGTAAGTTATGAAGGATCAAAGGGCGTTGACCCGCCTTGACCAACTGTTCTGGGTAACCCAGATTTACCCAGAAAACGTCTGGCAACGATTTGCAAGCTCTACATCTTGCAACTGTTAAGGAATCTGACCATGTTGTTACTTTAAGGTTGTTTTCTGACATGTAGACTACAGAACCATGCTTTTATATTACTTAGATCGTGACCAGAATAATAATTAATCTTGGTCAAACCACCGTTGACCTACACACCGGAAGGAGATTCTGGGTAACCAAGAATCTTCAAGAACAGTTCGTGACCCTTAGTTTGACCAGCTTTGATCTGTCATGTTTAATGTTTTTATGATGCTATGTTGTTATATAAATGAAGCCTGACATCTACACGACAAGATACAACCATTACTTTACACAAAAAAACCCCAGAACCCAAGTTATAAGGATCGCGATTTAGTACCATAAATCGTCATTCTTCATTTTCCGGAAAAAGATCTACCACGAAAATGCTTATGAAGATTATTTTAAAATAAAGATGGGTGCATAGCTATAATTAAATGAGTTTTTAATTATTAAAAATACTAAAATGAAATAAATAAATAAATCAAAAAATTATTTTAAAATACTAAAAAATATTTTTTAATTATTTTAATTATTTAGAGTATATTTCATAAATATTTAATATTTTGGAATATAAATGGTATTTAATTTATTTAATTATAATATTAAATAAATTATTTAAAAATGATTTTAATACATGAAAAATCATGAAAAATAATATTATGGTATAATAAAATATTTTAAGTTATTTTTAGTGACTTTTAATATTTTAGGATGAATTTCATTAATTAATCAATATTAATGATAATTAATTTATTTAATAAATATATTAAATAAATTAAGGAAAAATAGAATTAATGATTTATAAATCATATAAAAATGATTTAAGTGTTATAAAAATATTTTAAGTTATAAAATATAACTTTTGATATTTTGTCATGAAAATATTAATATTTTAATATTAAAAGCAATTATCGGATAATGAATTTAATTGTTTAAAAATCATATAAATGTGATTTTAAAGTATTAAAAATACTTTTATATGATATTATAAATATATTATAATATTATGATATGTATTTCATTAATATTTGATAATAAATAAATATTAATGATAAAAGAATTATGTGGTATTTAATTCATTTAAATACGATTTTAATGATTGAAAATTTCATGATAAATAGTAATAATTATTTAAAAATTATTACGAGACTTATGAAAAATATTTTATTTGATATTAAAATTATTTAAGTTAATTGTTAAGTGTTTAAGCGAGTTTAATTGAACTTAGACTCGATAAAAGTCCACTGTAAGGCAAGTCGGGATGTTAGAATTTTGTCGGGTTCAACTTCGAACTGAAATAGTTTGACTTGATCTAGGAGTCTTATATGTGTTATGGTGATAGGGTTATGTATGTGTTATGTGTTTAGGTTAGGTTATTTTATATATATATATATATATATTATAGTATTATATTGTGATGATATTATTCTAATATTGGAGATCTATATTACTAATATTAGGTCTTGGATAAAAGCGATATAAATTGCGTAGCGGTAATCAATGAGTTCGAGGCAAGTTTGTTTTACTTAACTCTACTAAGAGTTGTTTCATTTGGATAAGCTTATGGTTAATCATTCTTTGGTTGCCATGAATTGTACTACTGTACATATTGCATGTATAAAATCGGTATGAAAATTTGATCACCTTCATTACCGGTTAGTTTCGGATATATTTGTTCATGTATAATACTTGTTCGGTCATAAATTTGTTCTGCTAGTTCACAATTATATTGTTGAATTATACTTGACCAATTATTCAAATCATTTCAATCATGATATATCGTTATATTATTGAATTTAAACTTCTTTGGGCAACTTTTATGCTCACCTTGCTATATCATGATAAAACATTGCAGATTAAGGCGAATGCGTCGGATCTGAGGAAAGGTTAAAAGCGGTTCCGACTTTAAAGTTTTACGTTTGCGATTAGATTTGTAATAGTAGTATGATAATAATGTTATTATAAGTTAAATAAGTTATGAATTGTGTATTAAGTTAAGGTTACTCGACCTTGGGAAAAGTATGTAAGTTTAATGTATAAACAATTTATGTTTATATCTTATCAAATATAGTAATAGTTGTATAGAATGATCGAGCCGGATCGCGGTGATTTGGGACCTCGGATTCGGAGGCCTCACGAGTTGGTATCAAAGTTGTTGGTTATGAACCTTAGGTAGGAATACTTGAGACTAATAACCATGATGATTAGGATAAGTACTAACTCAAATAGAGTTAGTTGGTCGGTAAGATTCAAAGGCGAATCTCGGCGAGTTATAAGATCTGAGTTCCCTAACTCGATAATAAAGTTGAGCGATAGTGGTGAATAGATAGAGTCTAAAAGACTAAAAAAGTGCAGTGATAGAAGATCGTAAAAAACAAAGCGATCAAGATATAGAAATGAATCGTAATATATACGATGAGATCACCCGTGATCGATAAGGTGATAGTATGGGAGAAGAATCAATCTAATGATTGAAAAGTTTACAACAAGATTCTTTGTGTAAGTTGTACTATGAAATTGTACTATGAAAACTCATGAAAGAGAAAGGATTATGAATATGGATTAAATGAAATTCGTATTGAGAAGGGTGTTAAGATTAGGTGGGGATTCAATTGAGGATTCATGTATCGGTAATTTGAGTTGTATGATTCCTTGTATGGTGGGGAGAATTGTACTTGGTGTAAAAAACTACTTAGTTCGGCATGATGATAATCATTGAAATGTTGTGTCTTATTATTTGCTATATAAATGTTAAGAGGGTGATTCCTTTCTCATGTGTATACAGATAGATAGGTCATAGGTAGCGAATATAAGGTTAAGTACGAGTTCTTAAAACTCATACTTATGTGACATACTTGATTCATAGTTATATGAAATGTTTATGAACCCCTCAGCGAACGGACGCCCAAGGTCAGACTAGGATAAGTTCGTAAACTCATATGATTGTGGTAATTTATGGACTCATAAGTGTGGTTTGACGAACTGGGTATAGTTGTGTGTAAATGGAATATTGAGGATAATAGAAACAGATAGATTGTTAAGCAAATGATTATTAGTGAAGAACATAAGTTTTCCAAAACTCCTAGCTATGCTAGACTTGAAATTTTGACATCAAGCTAAATCGCACTATATGTGCTTTGAAAAAAAAAAAATATGTAGACTCGTAATCATTTTTGAAAGCGGTTTAAAGTATAGTCTATGCTACTTATTTGACTAGACGAAAATGATTTGAAATATCAAAATATATTTTATTTATCACTCATGTACCGTATAACTTTAGTGCGAGAGATGATAAAAATTTGATGGAGTTATAAATCTGAGGAATACTTAGTGTGAATTTGATCTAAAATCGTTGTTCCACTATTGTATGATGTGTTATGACAAAGTCATACAATGGCGGCATCCTCAAGCAGAATTGATTAATCTGATGCGACATCATAGCGTCATTCTCGAAAATATTTTCAAAAAATTTTAATTTGCCAGCGAGGTTTGGCTACACTAAATAATTGATTGAATTGAATTATTGATATGAGTCTATCTTTATTCGATTAATTTAGACTAATGTTATGAAAACTCTAAAGTGTTCATTGAAAGAAATTTCCGAACCAAATTGCTTTTGATGCGGAATCTATGATAAATCGAGGTGAACTATGTTGTTTGGATAAATAATCCAATCAAGTAGCGTAAATATTAAGCTATACATAATTAATCGTTATGCATGGCGTAAAAGTACGATAAATTTGATCACCTAAAAGTACTAACAACGGTAGTTTACCTTCTTTGTGATTGTAAACATACCAAGTAATGTATTGTTTTTACGGTATGATCAATCTCGATTAAAACTATGTGTTCATGGTCTATATGACCCCTCAAAGACAATTTGAAAACTTTTTTACTCTTGTGAGTGGTGTATTGGGTAGCATGTGATAATGTGTGTGAATGGTGTAAGTGTGTAATGGTAAAGGTGTAAAAGGTAAATTTTTGGGGATGAAATTTTTTTAGAAGAAGGGTGAATGTGACAACTTGAGAATTTTGAATATTTTTAAAATTTTAATTAATTGATTTAAGGTTCAAAATTAGAACCTGAGCGAGAAAATAAAGTGTATCGTTTGATATTTTTAAGATAGAATTTTGAGGATTTCAAAATTTTGTGAAGGATTTAGGTGAATTATTGAGGATTAAGTGTATACGTGAAATATGTTACGTGAATATATATATGTATACAATATGTGGTTAAGGGTGAGGTTGACGGATAAGCGATATCTGTAACAAACCCTAAGTATATATTAAGAACGTCAACGTTAGGTTAGAAAACCTAGCGAATTATAAGAAACCCTAAAAGCAGGTTCTGGAAACCCCTAATTTTAGATTTAGGAATCCAAAACCCTAATTAGGAAATTATGAAACCCTAATCTGGGAACTTAAATGATTATTATATTTCTTAAGTGAATTAATTATAATATTAATTAGGGTAAAGCTTAATTAATTAATTTATAAAACCCTAATTTCAAATTAGAAAAACCTAATTTCTGGATTTAGAACCCTAATTTTATAATTAGGGAAAACCTAAGTGTTAATTTAATAATTTTAATGTTAATTAGGAAATATTAATCCTAATTTTCAAGTTAAGTAATTAGAAAACCCTAATCTAATTACGAAATCTAATTTCTATTTTAGAAAATTAATTTTCTATTAGAAACCCTAATTCGTGGGTTATAAACCCTAATGACCATTTTGACCCTAATTGCTAAATTAGCAATTTTAATTAGGAAATACTAATCCTAATTAGCAAGATTTAATTTATGATTAAGAAATTTTAATATAATTAGAAAATTCTAATTATAATTTAGAAATATTAAATTTCTATTTTTAAAACCTAATTTGGAAATTTTAGAAAATTAAATTTCAAAACCACAAGGTTTTAAACCCTAAACCCTAAAATTTTTTCAAAACCTAAACCCTATCCCAAACCCTAAACCCTAAGGGTTTGGCTAATTGACAAGAATGCCATTAAAAATAAAATAAAAATGACCATTATACCCTTATTGAATAATTGAGGATTTCTTGCAAATCTAGCCTAAATGTGGGTTGGTTGGCAGCTCCACCAACTCCTATAGATGAAAATATCGAAATGGCTTCGACCATTTTATATCAATTACCATTACATGCATCTAGCTTGATTTATATAGATATAGAGAGAAATGGTTACTTTACTTTTCATTTTTCTCCTAACCCCTCTCTCTCTAAAAATTCGGATTTTTAGTGTGATAGAGAGAGGTGATGAAACAATATCAAACCCTAACTCTCCATGATCGAGAATCAAAGAAAGGATCGATTCAGGGAACCATAGCTTAAGAGGTATAAGAACCCTAATTTCAAAAAATCTTATGATTTGTTGTTGATGTTGTAATTGATTGGTTAGATATGTGTGATAGGGTGTATTTTAATGATCTGGGTTGTTGGATCATGGATCCATAACATCTAGATGAACGAAATCTAGATTTTTCAAACCGATGGAAGAACCCTAATTATGCTGACCGACGACAAGCGAATGGAGATCATAGATCTCAACTTGTTAATGATTTGTTGTATTTTTATGTTATAGATTTGTTCCTTGTTATATGGTCTTTGATCCGAATCTTTAATCGCTTCGGATCACGTAGATGGTAAGTTATGAAGGATCAAAGGCGTTGATCGCCTTGACCAATGGCATTACAGGTAACCTGATTTACCAGTAAAGCGTCTCTGGCAACGATTTGCAAGCTCTACATCTTGCAAGTTTTATGTGAATCGACCATGTTGTTTTTTAAGGTTGTTTTTCGACATGTAGACTATGAGAACCATGCTTTTATATTACTTAGATCGTGACATAAATAATAATTAATCTTGGTCAAACCACCCGTTGACCACCACACGGAAGGAGATTACGGGTAACCAAGAATCTTCAAGAACGATTTTGACCCTTAGTTTGTTGGCCTTTGATCTGTTATGTTTAATGTTTTATGATGCTATGTTGTTATATAAATGACTGACGACATCTACACGACAAGATACAACCATTACTTTACACAAAAAAACCCCAGAACCCAAGTTATAAGGATCGCGATTCAGTACCATCGTCTGTTCTTCATTTTCTGGAAAACCCAGAAATGAAAAACATATATGTCAGACTTTTCTGGAGCTTGGATCTTGCATCTTGTTTATGTAATGACCATGAAATCAGTTTGAGGTTGTAATGTTACATTAGTACTACAATTCTAACATTTTAGCCACCCGAAAGCAAATCGAATAAAGATCTACCATAAATCAAACGTTGTACCTTAGAATCGCTTTATGAAGATGGGAGGCTCAAGAACGAAGCAAGAACACCTATAGCGATGGGATTACAAGCTATAGGACCCTTTAGCGACAGTTTAATTATGAAATTAATTATTAATTTTCGAAAATGATTTATTTTAATAAATAAATCAAATTAAATTGTTTTTAATTATTAAAAATACTAAATAAATTCTAAAAAATTATTTTAAAGTCTGAAAAATAGTTTTAATTATTTAGAGTATATTTCATAAATATTTAATATTTTGGAATATAAATGGTATTTAATTTATTTAATTATAATATTAAATAAATGATTTAAAAATGATTTTAATACATAAAAAATCATGAAAAATAATATTATGGTATAATAAAATATTTTAAGTTATTTTTAGTGACTTTTAATATTTTAGGATGAATTTCATTAATTAATCAATATTGATGATAATTAGTTTATTTAATAAATATATTAAATAAATTAAGGAAAAATAGAATTAATGATTTATAAATTATATAAAAATGATTTAAGTGTTATAAAAATATTTTAAGTTATAAAATATAAATTTTGATATTTTGTCATGAAAATATTAATATTTTAATATTAAAAGCAATAATCGGATAATGGATTTAATTGTTTAAAAATCATATAATTGGTAATTTTAAAGTATTAAAAATACTTAATGATATTATAAATATATTATAATATTATGATATGTATTTCATTAATATTTGATAATAAATAAATATTAATGATAAAAGAATTATGTGGTATTTAATTCATTTAAATACGATATTAATGATCAAAAATTTATGATAAATAGTAATAATTATATGAAAATTATTACGAGACTTAGAAAAATATTTTGACTGATATTAAAATTATTTAAGTTAATTGTTAAGTCTTAGACAAAGTTTAATTTAACTTAGACTCAAAATTTTGTCCATTGAGGCATTCGGGATGTTAATTTTGTCGGGTTCAAGTCGGTGAAATAATTTGACACGATCTAGGAGTCTTATGTGTTATAAACTGATAGGGTTATGTGTTATGTGTTTAGGTTATTCTATGCCTATATATATATATATTATAGTATTATACTGTGATGATATTATTCTAATATTGGAGATCTATATTACTAATATTAGGTCTTTAGATAAAGCGATATAAATTGCGTAGCGCTAATCAACGGTTCAGGCAAGTTTGTATTTACTTAACTCTACTAAGAGTTGTTTTATTCAGATAAGCTTATGGTTAATCATTGGTGGTTGCCATGAATTGTACTCTGTACATATTGCATGTATAAGTCAGGTATGAAAGGTTGATCATTTTCATTACCAGTTGGTTCAGATATATTTGTTCATGTATAATACTTGTTCAGTCATAAATTTGTTTTCTCGCTAGTTCGCAATTATATTGTTGAATTATATGACCAATTATTCAAATCATTTCAATCATGGTATATCATTATATTATTGAATTTAAACTTGCTGGGCAACTTTCATGCTCACCCTTGCTATATCATGATAAAACATTACAGATTAAAGCGAACGCGTCGGATCTGAGGAAAGGTTAAAGCGCAGGTTCGACTTTTTTACGTTTGTAGTTAGAATTGTAATAGTAATAATGTATATAATATTATTGTAAGTCAAGTAAGTTATGAAATGTGTATTAAGTTAAGGTTACTCGACCTTGGGGAAAAGTATGTAAGTTTAATGTATAAACAATTTATGTTTATATCTTTCGCAAATAGTAATAGTTGTATAGAATGATCGAACCGGATCCGCGATGATTCGGGACCTCGGATTCGGGGCCGTCATAATTATTCACTCGAATATTATTCATTCGGGTATTTGGGACACTTTTCATGATGGGGTACTATTCACGGATCCTGTCCGCCACGATACTATTATCGTCAAACTATTATATCTTTTATTCATAACTTAATGAATATAACTTTGCTTATTACAATTTAGAATATAAATTCTTTCCATTTCCAGGATCTATGTAATGACCCAAACTTTTATAAGTTTCACAACTTGGTCATTTACTATTCCAGTTTTACATCACATTCGATGTTAGATAAATATGCGAAATAATTTAAACTTTTTCAATCTCATTTGAAAATAATTCTTTTATTGATATCTTAACTTGAATCAATTACATACCCTTGGATTAAATTATGTTATGATTCATTCTATTCGAATGACTGTATAAATTTTTACATCTCGATTCGAATTCCTCTATGTATCACATAATATAACTTTACAACTTAACATTGTATTACACATCATAACTACTATCAAGTATATCTACTAGAACCTAAACATGGTTCAAGATCATATATTTAATTAAACAAATCAATCTCCTTTGATGTGAGTGAACTTTATCAATCAAGTAGCACGTAACCTTTACTGTGTGTCCTTAACCTGTAAAAGTGGTTATTTGCAAGGGTGAGCTCGACAGCCCTGCAATTTAATAGTTTTCATGCAACACATAGCATATAATAACATATTCAGTTCATGCATTCATAATCGATTAATATTTACTACGAATGTTACTTCTCACATAACAAGCATAGAGGTTTATATCACAAGCATATCATCAAAGATCAACTTTCACATTTCATACATATGTCATATGCATCTCATATATATACATCAACAATTGCATAGCATAATATAGCTCAACTAACAGTTATCAAATTCATATATCAAATAGGAACTGAAAGACTTACCTGATTCGTAGTTTATGAACTACGACTTAACTGCTTAACGCTTATCTGCATTTTGTGTATTCCTACACAGTTATATAATCATGGATTCATATCCATCAGTCATATATTCATACATTCTCAATGTAATAATAATGTTACATTGTTTCCTAACTAGGTTCGTAAAACCTACACTTCATTTTCTCATCGTACTCTTAGAATAACTATGTATATATAGTACATCTTAGCTACATATGCTTCATATCAACATTCATAAATCTTTATCACACACTTGACTCGCTATGTGTTCGACACGCATTTAATGTCTATAGATACGCGATCTACATCGCCTTTACATTTTGCAAACTTAATAAATTTTAACACATTTGGGTTTTATATAACCATTACATGCTCTTAGGATTAAAACATCATCTATGTCAAGTACTATAGCTTAGGATAGTACTATAAATAAGTTGCCAAAATTAGAAAGTAAATAAAATGTCTAGACAAATCTGTCATCTGTATTCATTCTTTGGATGAGAAAGTTTGGGATCATGCATTCTGCCATCATCAACCGCTGCACCAAAGTTGAGCTTTTATCTTCTGGGTTTCATCCCACTTCTTTTTAGTATACCAGAATATTAACACATAGCAAGTATACATCTTAAGAGATCTTGGACTTTGTCAAAGTTATATCAAGTCCACTTTTACACAATATGTCTCTAGCTAGAAATTTCTACGAAGTTAAGGCCAACTAAGTTCATGAATTCATGAGGTTAACTATATTATCCATCTATTCACACAAGAGGGTTATATAATGCATGCTCGCAAGTATTCATATCATTTATACATAACTAGTTTCGTCTATCACTTTAAACTATTTTAAAATCATGTTTCGATGACTTACATTGTGTCAAACTATGTGTTTGCATTTATGGGCCATGTTTAAAGACCCAAAAGAGACTAGTATGTCATCCTACAAGTTCAGAAGTTTAGACCACACAATGCTTGCGAATAATGTTTTCAAAACGTCTAAGTTTCTTTTCTTCAAATCCATGTCATGCCAACCAAATCATGCAAGACAACTTTGAATCATATGCTATATTCATTTGTGCATATTTCTACACATTCTTATAAGGTCGAAATGTAGGTGACACCATACTCATGATTATTAATTTTCAAAACTTGAATTTCTCTTTGAAAACACATATTATCCAAGCTATACAAGTTATCTTATACAAAGTAACGTAAGACCCCAACTTATTATTAATGAAATTTAATTTTCTCTATTTATTATTTTGAAATAGTAAGGGTTGATTTGATTAATGTGGATAGTTATGGGTAAAATATGCATAAATATTTCAAAATAAGCAAGTGGTTATAAAATATTCATCATTTGTCGGGGAATATTAGTTTGGTAAGTGGAATATTACGTCTTTGTCGGGGAATATTAAATATGATAGTATGACCATGTGTGGGGCCCATAATGTGAGCGCGATGGATGAAGAAAGCGACAAATATAAGTTGTTTAAAAATAACGGCGTAGTTATTCACAATTAATCTTTGTTAAAATACTCGGTGGTTAAAACACGATAGCACACGGTATTGCACCAATTATTGATTCTTACGTGAAGGCACTTACTCGATAATGGTTCTGATGTAATTATTATTCGAGTATTTTATTTTATTGATTTAATAATTATTGCGTTGATATTTTATATTCTTTGTTGTTTGATAATTGTCATTTACAATATTTTTCATTATCGAAGCAATAATTCATATTATCTGAATAATATTATTAGATAACATTATTGGCAATGTCTAGAAAGTTACATACAAGGAGAGGTTTGGTCACCTAATTTGCGCCCGATGAAGGAGAAATTCTTATTGGAAAGCCCCCTCTTTCACAGGAAGCTGCACGGTTGTCGATATTGTGATTACGTAATATTATTTGTGAATAATTAATTATTGATTCATATGATGAGAAAATATTGATTTTATGTGGATATAGATGGAGAAAATTTTTAATGTGACAATTGTTGAAAATTGAAATTTTATCTTTTTACGATAAAATAATTCATTTAAATATATTATTATATTTTAATAATATAATAATGATGATATTTTACGATGAATGTGGGATATATGAGTATATGTGGAGGAGGAGTATTTTGTTACCAAAAATATTTAAAGCATGTTTTATGTGTGGTGGACCCCATTTCTTATTTGAAATTTGATTATAGCTTTGTAAAATGCGTCCGTTTGTGGATTTGGTCAATTTTTGTTTGGAATTTGGAAAAACTTTCTTACGCAAAGTTGTAGAGAATTGAATTTCCTATAAAAACTCGCGAGATTTGAATTTTACGATAAAAGGGCTATTTATTATGAATTATTGAAGTTAGAAAGCTCAGAAATAATTGATTTTGGAAGTTTAAAATAATTTAAATAAGAAAAACGTTTTTTTTGTGTTTGGTGGGCATCTTTAACATGTCTGCTGAAATGAATTAGAGATGCTTGGATGCGTAGGAAGATGTAAAAAAATAAATAATATTAATTTATTAAATTTTCTACTTTGGTGTTTAAGCATTTTTCTATAAATAGGGTCTTGGGTTAGAATTGAAAATCACACGAAGCTGAAGTTTTTCTCTCTATATTATCGGCGTATTCTTGTGAGTATTTTGAGTATATTTTGAGTATTGCTATCTCGGATTGCAAGTTCAAGTCATAGCTTTATATATCAGGTGTTTAAATTAGAAATCTTGATCTTTCGAGGTAAGGGATATTATTTTTTATTTTTTTCGTAATGATATTATTTTTCAATATCATTATCTTTGAAATATTGATCTGAAGTTTTTATCAAATTTGGAACTTTTGGTGTCGAGATTCTTATTCACATATATCGACCTTTATTCACGTATCGACCTTTATTCACGAATCGACCTTTATTCATCGAAAAATGAAAATTTTCCTTTTCGTCTAAAATATCTATTGTGGATACTAGCTTTGATTGTATCCATGTTTTGATCATTCTTGAATTTTACACCACTATGATTATTTTTGAGGTATTTTTGGGTATGGATAAAACAAAATACGAATCCTTAATCCTTAATCCTTGTCATTTTGTTTTCTTTGGATTCGTTTCTTTAAAAATATTTTTCATCATCCTCGGTCTTAAATGATGATATTATTGAATATCTTTGGCTTTTGTAGTGCAAAGATGAATGATTTCGATGAATATCTTTGGGCGTAGTGCAAAGATGAGCAGTGTTTAGATGAACATGACCCGGTGATGAATATCTTTGGCTGTAGTGCAAAGATGAATATTTGATTCAGGATATATATTGATTGATGTTCTGAGGGATAAAAGATGAGCGATGAACTTTTAAATTCATACATAGAAGATAGTAGTTTGCATTCTCTACTTAACTCTTCTAATGAATTATTATTTCATTGCGAATATTGATTTAAAACTTGTTGTCTATTGTATTCTATTAGATTTTTTTCCTGTTGAAGACTAATGATAATTTGTTGTATATTATCTTAGTCATAATATTCTTTCTTGGGCTAGTTGAGCTCACCCTTTTCCTTTTTGTTCCATTTTTTCTTCTCGGGGAGGCGAGAATATAGCGAGTATGCAGTCGGGGTATGGAATGAAGGTTCTAGAGAGAGTTGTTTAGTAGTCCTCACCATTTTGTAAAATAATGTATCAATAAATGTGATGAGGATTTATTTGAGTATAGATATTATGCAGAAGATAATATTTGTATTCAAACTCACAGATTTCTTGTTGTAATAATAAAGTTGTAGTTGTTTACGTACCATGTATTGACAACTTTCGAGAATGGGTGATGTATACCTATTTTGGGGGCGTCACGGTTGGTATCGAGCTTAGGGATATGATCTCTGGCGGAGATCGGGGAATAGAACTAGGAGGAGAGAGGCGAGTAAATCCTTATTAGTGTGTCTACTAAAGCTTATTTGTTAGTTGGTCGGTATATAGGGATATTATGTGATATATTGATTTCCTTAATTAACCCTTTGTTTTATAGCGGTATTTGAGAATGTCATTGAGAATATTATGAGTGGAAATGAGGCAGTGGAGAGCCTTTGTACTCACCAGCGAGGAGAAGCGTACAGCAGTGGCAATGTTCCTCTGTGAACAACACCTTTGGCGAGATGATGAGCGAGGGGATGTTTAGAAGCTTTTTGCGAGTTCATGCAAAATCGAACGAGGAGACTTCGTGTTCAAAATCTGAGGAGAAATGATAGCAATTCACGGGTTATCCTGACCAAGCGATTCGAAGTTGGGACCACGAATTTAAGGAAAAGCCGATCCGATCATGGCGGAAACATGGGTCAAACAAATTACCAAGATATTCGATGTCTTGGGATGCGGAGGAGACGAAGGTTCCATTCGCCACCTTTATGTTAAAGTGGCGGCGGCGGACTCTTGGTGGAGATGCGTGAAGCGTACCCATCGGCCGCTTTTCGGCATGTCTTGGGAGGCGTTTGAAACTATTTAATGACAAATACTTTCACGAAAGTGTTCGTCATATGAAGGAAGTGGAGTTCATCAGATTAGAACAAAACAACATGGCGGTGTCTCGATGCGAGGCAAAGTTTGCGAGTTATCGAGGTTTGCACCTCATTTGGTGGAGAATGAGGAGCGTATATGGCGGATGTTTACGAGAGGTTTGAAACCGGCGTATCGACAATATCTCATTTCTCATAAATTTTCTCTCTATTCGGATGTTGTAAGCGAGGGCTCAATTATTAGGCGAGATAACGAGTACGGTCGGTGAGGGACCTGATCGAGGATCATCTAGGAGATAGCGATCAACAAAACAACGATAACCGGAGGAGAAAAAAAAGCGGACAAAAATGGTAACCACTACTGGTGGTAATCATAGCCATGAAAATAGAAGAAGCGAGCGAGGGGAGGAGATTTTAAAAAGGAGATTTAACAACGACCATGTGAAGGCAGCGGTCTGGCGGACAAGCTGGTTCTAAGGGAGGAGAAGCGACCCACGGTCATATATCTTTATAAATCACGGAAAAGAGGACATATCGGTCAAGCGCCCTAGCAGTTCAAGGTATGCTATAATTGTGAAAAGGAAGGACATATCGCTCGAGATTATGCGGTAGCGAAACCTAGTTCGGTGAGGGACGGTGACTCAAAAAAAACATCGAAAAAAGTCAAAGTCAGCGGTTCTGGAAGGCGTTTGTTGTATTTGGTCAAAATCGAGGAACCCAAGCGAGGTGATCACGGGTAAGCTATTTATAAATTCTTGCGAAGTTTATACCTTACTTGATCTAGGTCTTTACCCATTCATTTTTCTCTCTCTGCTTGTGCTCAGCGTTTAAACTTGACTCAGGAGAAATTAGACTTTGACTATCTGTGGAAACTCGTTAGGAGAAACTTTCATCACATCCTTTGTTTATAAATCTTGTTTGATTCAAGTTGGCACCATCACCTTACACATTGACCTTATCTCTTTAAAGATACTTGCTTTTGATGTGATTTTGGGATTGATTGGTTAACTACTCATCATACCAAAATTGATTGTTTTTCGTAAGGTTGTTAGTTTTCATATTCCTAACCAACTTTGTTATGCAATTCAAACAACTAAACCATTAAAATCAATCTTTATCATATCTAATCATAAAGCTATTCGTTTATTGAAAAGCGGATGTCAAGCTTTCTTAGCCCATGTTATGGATTTGAATAAAGACCGTCAAATTTGAATAATATTCTATTGTTATTGACTTTCTGGCGTATTTCTGAAGAACTTCCGGTCTACCCCGAGCGTGAAGTTGAATTCTTTATTGATCTTGAACTTTGATACAAGCCCATTTCTAAAACCCCATATCGAATGGCTCTATTGAACTTGGGAGTTAAAGGTCCAACTCGAGGAGTTGTTGGACATCGGTTTCATTCGATCTAGTACATCTCCTTGGGGTGCTCTGTTTTATTCGTAAAGAAAGAAAGGCGGGAGTATGCGACTTTGTATTGACTATCGGGAATTGAACCATGTCACCATCAAGAATAGGTATCCTCTACCTCGTATTGATGACTTGTTTGACCGATTGCAAGAGAGCACAATTCTTTCAAAAATCGATCTTAGTTACGGATATCATCGGTGAAGATTAGGCGAGGATATTCAAAAGCGCCTTGAGAACTTCGATGCGGGCATTATGAATTCTTAGTCATGTCTTTCGGATTGACTAATGCTCTGCTGACTTTCATGGATATGATGAACCAGAGTATTCAAGGAATATTTGGATCGATTCGTTGTTGTTTTATTGATGACATCCTCATATATTCCAAAAGTCGTGAAGATCATGAGCACCATTTGAAATTTGGTACTCAAAAACCCGTGAAAACAAACTATATGCCAAATTGAAGAAATCACGAGTTACGGGCGAGGAAGTAGCATTCCTTGGAGCGCGTGGTGTCGAAACATGGAGTATCTGTTGATCGTGAAGATTGAAGCAATACAAAGTTGGGAACAGCAGAAAGTCGGTGGTGAAATGCGTAGCTTTTGGGCTTATTTGGTTATTATCGGAGATTAGTGGAAGGTTTTCTCGAATCGCTACTCCATTAACTTGCTAACTCGGAAGGATACAAAATTCGTTTGGAGCGAAGAATCGAGAAGAGTTTCCAAGAGCTCAGAGGAGACTCATTTCGGCTTTTTGTTCTAACAATACCATCTGGTGCGGATGGATTTGTTATCTCTGATGATGCTTGAGGCAAAGGGTTAGGATGTGTTCTCATGCAGCGTGGGAAAGTCATAGCCTATGCCTCATGACAACTTAAAAAGTATATGAGAGGAATTATCCTACTCATGATCTAGAGTTAGCGTGATCGTTTTCGTGCTTTAAAGATATGGAGCACTATATATATGGGGAGAAAGTGGAGATATATTAGGACCATAAAAGCCTTAAATATTTCTTCACTCAAAAAGAACTCAACATGCGGCTGGTGACGTTGGCTCGAGCTATTGAAAGACTACGACCACACTATTGATACCATCTGAAAAGCGAGCGTGGTGGTGGCTAGCGTTGAGTAGAAGATCATATGCGAGGAATGAGTGCGATGATGTCAAGTATCGCATAGAGCCAACTTTAATAGAAAAAGTTAAGGTTGCTCGAGCCCGCAGGCGGGTGATCGTATGAAGAAGAAAGTACAAGAAGGTGCTATTAGGAGGCGAGAATTGATGAAGAAGGAATACTTGAGTCCACTCTAGACTTTGTGTTCTAACGACTCGATTTGAAGTACAAGATTATGATGAGGCACACAATACACCATTTGCAATCCATCTGGAAGTACTAAAATGTATCGTGATCTTGACATACATTTTGGTGGAACAATATGAAGAGAGAGATTGCAAAGTTTATCTCGATGTGTTTAACTTGTCAGCGTGTAAAGGCGGAGCATCTAGTACCTAAGGGTCCGTTGCAACCACTTGAGATTCCGAAATGGAAGTGGGAACACATTACCATGGATTTCGTTACGGGTCTTCCTACGGTTTCTCAAGGCATCAATCTTTATTTGGGTTATTGTTGATAGATTAACCAAGTCTGCTCATTTCTTTGCCGTCACGGAGACTTATTCCTTGAGCGTCTTGCTAGTATATATGTAAATGAGATTGTGAGGTTGCATGGCATGCCGGTATCCATAGTTTTGGATCGTGACCCAAGATTCACTTCAAGATTTTGGGTTAGCTTGCAAAAAGCTATAGCGCAGATTCTGATTGATTTGGCATACCATCCTCGAAGCAGACGGACAATCGGAGAGGACTATTCAAACTCTTGAAGATTTATTAAGACTACTGTGTCCTAGACTTCAAGAGGCGGTTGGGATAAGTATTTACCATTGGTGGAATTCTCCTACAACAACGAGTTATCGAGCAAGTATAGGTGTGGCTCCATTTGAAGCATTATATGGGCCGAAAGTGTCGCTCTCGATATGTTGGGATGAGGTGGGTGAAGCAACATTGTTGGGACAGGAGTTTAAATGCGATATGACTCTGAAAAGATCAAATGATTCGACAAGCGTATACAAAGCGGCACAAGATCGACAAAAGAGTTATGCGGATCTTCATCGAAAGGGCGTGGAATTTAGTATAGGGGATCATGTATTGTTGCGAGTTGCTCCATGGAAGGAGTTACAAGATTTGGGAAGAGAGGAAAGCTCGATCCACGATTTATTGGTCCATTTCAAATTCTTGGTAGAGTAGGAAATGTAGCCTATAGACTCGCGTTACCTCAAAGTATGTCTCGTGTTCATAATGTGTTTCACATATCTCGTACTTCGTAAATATGTGAAAGACCGAACCACGTTATAGAGTTAGAAGCAGGACGAGATAGCAGAAGACTTAACGTCTGAAGAGGTACTGTCAAGATCTTGGATAGGAAGGAGCATGTCCTACGCCTGAAAGGTCATACCACAAGTTAAAGTTTTGTGGAGGAATCATCTTTATAGAGAAATGACACAGGAATTGGAAGCGGAAATGAAAGCGAGGTATCCTCACCTTTTGAAACACAGAATATCGTACGTCGATTTCGAGGGCGAAATTTCAGGAGGGGAGGTTGTAAGACCCCAACTTATTATTAATGAAATTTAATTTTCTCTATTTATTATTTTGAAATAGTAAGGGTTGATTTGATTAATGTGGATAGTTATGGGTAAAAAATCATAAATATTTCAAAATAAGCAAGTGGTTATAAAATATTCATTGTTGTCGGGGAATATTCGTTTGGTCGTGGAATATTAAATCTTTGTCGGGGAATATTAAATGCTGGCCAGTTATGACCATGTGTGGGCCCCATGTGAAAGCGATTGGATGAAGAAAAGCGACAAATATAAGTTGTTTAAAAATAGCGGCGTAGTTATTACAGATTAATCTTGTTAAAATACTCGGTGGTTAAAACACGGTAGCTTTGCGGTATTGCACCGATTATTGATTCTTACGTGAAAGGCACTACTCGATAATGGTTCTGATAATTCTTATTGGTATTTTATTTTATTGATTTAATAATTCTTTGCGTTGATATTTTATATTTTTGTTGTTTGATAATTGTCATTTACGGTATTTTTTTCATTATCCGAAGCAATAATTCATATTATCTGAATAATATTATTAGATAACATTATTGGCAATGTCTAGAAAGTTACATCTAAGGAGAGGTTTGGTCACCTAATTAATTGCGGCGCGATGAGGAGAAATTCTTCTTTGGAAAGCCCCCTCTTTCACAGGAGCTGCTGGTTGTCGATATTGTGATTACGTAATATTATTTGTGAATAATTAATTATTGATTCATATGATGAGGAAAATATTGATTTTATGTGGATATAGATGGAGAAAATTTTTAATGTGACAATTGTTGAAAATTGAAATTTTATCTTTTACGATAAAATAATTCATTTAAATATATTATTATATTTTAATAATATAATAATGATGATATTTTTACGATGAATGTGGGATATATGAGTATATGTGGAGGAGAGTATTTTTGTTACCAAAAATATTTAAAAGCATGTTTTATATGTCGGTGGACCCCATTTCTTATTTGAAATTTGATTATAGCTTTGTAAAATCGCTCCAGTTTGTGGATTTTGGTCAATTTACATTTGGAATTTGGAAAAACTTTCTTACGCAAAGTTGTAGAGAATTGAATTTCCTATAAAACTCGCGAGATTTGAATTTTTACGATAAAAGGGCTATTTATTATGAATTATTGAAGTTCGAAGCTCGAAATAATTGATTTTTGGAAGTTTAAAATAATTTAAATAAGAAAAACGTTTTTTTTGTGTTTGGTGGGCATCTTTAACATGTGCTTTGAAATGATTGAAGATTGCTTGGATGCTTGGATGCGTAGGGAAGATGTGAAAAATATATAATATTAATTTATTAAATTTTCTACTTTGGTGTTCTAGCATTTTTCTATAAATAGGGTCTTAGGTTAGAATTGAAAATCACACGAAGCTGAAGTTTTTCTCTCTCTATATTATCGGCGTATTCTTGTGAGTATTTTGAGTATATTTTGAGTATTGCTATCTGGTGCAAGTTCAAGTCATAGCTTTATATCAGGGTTTTTAATTTAGAAATCTTGATCTTTCGAGGTAAGGGATATTATTTTTTTTCGTAATGATATTATTTCTTCAATATCATTATCTTTGAAATATTGATCTGAGTTTTTATCAAATTTGGAACTTTTGGTGTCAGATTCTTATTCACGTATCTGGCCTTTATTCACGTATCTGACTTATTCACGAATCTGGCACTATTATTCATCGAAAAATGAAAATTTTTCCTTTTAAGTCTAAAATATCTATTGTGGATACTAGCTTTGATTGTATCCATGTTTTGATCATTCTTGAATTTTACACCACTATGATTATTTTTGAGGTATTTTTGGACATGGATAAAACAAAGTACGAATCCTTAATCCTTAATCCTTGTCATTTTGTTTCCTTTGGATTCGTTTCTTTAAAAATATTTTTCATCATCCTCGGTCTTAAATGATGATATTATTGAATATCTTTGCTTTTGTAGTGCAAAGATGAATGATTTCGATGAATATCTTTGGCCGTAGTGCAAAGATGAGCAGTGTTTAGATGAACATGACCCGGTGATGAATATCTTTGGCACTGTAGTGCAAAGATGAATATTTGATTCGGATATATATTGATTGATGTTACAGGGATAAAAGATAGACGATGAACTTTTAAATTCATACATAGAAGATAGTAGTTTGCATTCTCTACTTAACTCTTCTAATGAATTATTATTTTCGCTGCGAATATTGATTTAAAACTTGTTGTCTATTGTATTCTATTAGATTTTTTCCTGTTGAAGACTAATGATAATTTGTTGTATATTATCTTAGTCATAATATTCTTTACTGGGCTAGTTGAGCTCACCCTTTTCCTTTTTGTTCCATTTTTTTTCTTCTCAGGAGGCGAGAATATAGCGAGTACGAGTCGGGGTATGGAATGAAGGTTCTAGAGAGAGTTGTTTAGTAGTCCTCACCATTTTTGTAAAATAATGTATCAATAAATGTGATGAGGATTTATTTGAGTATAGATATTGTCTAGAAGATAATATTTGTATTCAAACTCACAGTTTCTTGTTGTAATAATAAAGTTGTAGTTGTTTACGTACCATGTATTGACATATTCGAGAATGGGTGATGTATACCTATTTTGGGGCCTCAAAAGCTACTTTTTTCTTGACATTTCTAGGAATTGAAGAACTTTGAATTCAAGAACATGTAAGTATACAAATATTACCTCTTGAAGCTTAACTTTGCTAAACATAGCTCTGCAATCCTCTAATTGCTCCTAATTCCACTAACCTCTCTTAGCCATTTTTCTCAGACAATTTTACAAATGGGAAAGAACAAGAAGGAGTCCCTATTTATTTAGGAATTAATATCCAGGAAATAGCTTTGCCCTAGAAATCAAACAAGTGGAAGGAAGAATAATCCATTAGACAAGAAACAATTGGTGGAAAGTTTCCAAGCACTCCCTTCAACCCACACCTTCGGCCATCATCACCATTACTGAGCTTACACAAATAAAGGTGTAGGCCAATGGCCTATACACGGCTGAAAATAATTTGGCACTATGAATATGGGACACGTAATATTACTTCCTCACTTATTAGTAAAATGATCCCCATTCTACTAAAGTTAATTCCTTTTGGGCTTATTAAGTCAATTATAATGATTTAACATTACTATATTAAATAAAGTTATGGGCACATATATACACTGTTATATGTACCTACCCACATATAGGAAGTATACTTATATTTTAAATATACACAAATATAATCTTATTATATTAATAACCTACTTATTTGTTTTATGTCAAATAAATAAATTATTCATCTTATTGATTAATTAACACTACTATTAATTAATCCATTCCTCATTGATTAATGTAATTATTGATCTCAATAACGATTAATTATCTATTATGTATAGTAAATAAATATAAATCTTATTATATTTACAAACACATTGCTTATTATTATTATATCTCTAACAATAATAATCACATATCATTAATTAATCCTTTATCAATTAATCAATATTCTACAACAACCATTAACAATTAATATTAACTAATTGTTCACTTAATAACTCCTTCATCGATTAATATCATTATTAATATTTCCCATCACTGTGCCACATAAGGTTTTCAACGAGTTCATCGCAAACTCCATATATTCTTAATTATTTAATATAATATTCCATAATATCACTTAATTAACCAATATTTAATTCGGGTTAATTAATTAAATCTTTATTCAAGTCATATTTTGCTAACTAAATTCCTTCATGAACACTTAGTCACCATTTAGGATCCTTATAAGAGTTTTTAATATACATGTCTTGAAATCAAATTTTCATAAACTTACTCGTAACTTTTATAGGATCAAAGTATAAATTGCTACCATACCAAAATCGAGGCGCATAAGTTCCGCCTTGGCAGAAATGAAACCTACGCTTCTAAATACTTTACACATCTTTCTTAAGTGTGAACTCGTCTAAAATCAACTTCTTCTTTGATTTCACATCATGGATTACTATTTTCTTTAATAATTTAATTATCAAACTTTGAGTTTTAAAACTCTATTTTTCCTTAATAGTTTAACCAACTTTGAAATCTTCTTTAAGGGTTTCTTACCACAAAACTCAAATATAAAGCACCCACTATAATCACATATTCACTATTTACTTAAGTGATTCTTAAACCCCTTCAAATTATATTATTTCATAATAAAACTTCCACTTTAATATAAATTAACCAATATTTCTACTTGTTAGTTAATCCTCACAATTAACTAATTTATGCTTCACTATCTCAATCTATCCATGGATAGCTTAAGCACTAACTAAAACTCATATTACATCATACTAGTTACTAGTATATATATTCAAGAAAATGGTGATTATCCATCAAAGAGATTTAATGTCACCAACTCACTATGATAAAAAAAATTCTATAAATTATTTAATGTCAATAGATAAATCTTATCCATCTTCTTACTAATTCATCTCTACAATGTATAACAAATATATAATAATGATATATATTTATTAAACACAACATCACATTGCTCATATTACCCTATGTAACACAATATTACATACCTCGTAACACAATTATATATTCTTGTTCGAACTCATCTCATGCGTTAAGAATTTTATTTACTAAATTCTTATTTTAATAATTTCTGAAAATTCGGGTTCTTACAGTACTATTCCCGAAGTACTATTTATAGGGTACTATTCACGGAGTACTATTCACCCAGAAGATATATTTCTTTTATGTCCAAATTATTTTTGATACATGAATATTATTCTTGAATTTTACTCCACAAAGCAGTATCATGTTGACAATTTGGATATTTTTAAACTCTGAATAAATTTAAAGTTTAATATTTATCCTTGATTTCGTTTGATTAATGCTTATATCATTGTCATCATCCTTATGCTTACATTGTGATGAAAGTCATCTGTGGCTTACGTGCATAGATGGACTATTGATGGGTATGATTATGACTAGGGATTATTCGGTATAATCATGACCATAATGTTACAATTGATGTGGTAAAAGTACTCATTGACCTGTAGTGCATTGATGGACAATTGTTGGTATGATTATGACCAGGGATTATTCGGTATAATCATGACCATTGATGATTACATGAATATCCTTGGCCCATAGTGTAGGGATGATTCGATGATGTGGTTTATTTATTGTCGAGTCTCGCCGATAAAATTGATGATAAACTTTTTAAATCATAGAAGATAGTAGATATCATACTCTGCTTGACTCTTCTAATGGATTGTGTGATGCCCCCAAATCCGGGTATCTTCCAACCCGACAGATGGTGCTACAGTTCACACAAACATTCAATTGAAATACCTCAAAAGAACGAATATGTCTTCTATATATTCAAAATAATATTAACATTTTCCAGGTTCTTTATAACCGTTACATTTGTCCTTGTCATAATATCAAATATTATTCTTACAAAACTATACTATTACATAAGTAATCTACGGGTTCGCCTTCGCCTTCCCTTTATCTTTGTCGGATCCATCGGTCCGTTCGATCTTAGCTACATCCATATGGTTCAAGAAAGAGTGAGCCTAACTAGCTCAGCAAGTACAACAATTCTAGTAAAATAGCATGCTTGAGACATATGAATCGTATATCTTCAAGAACTGAATTGTAGTTACGAAGATCATCACTTCTCTATCAAGCTAATATGGTAGAGATGGAGGATATAAGATCATTACCTTTGTTGGCTAGCTTCCTTCTTGAAAATCTAACAAAGGATGTTTGACTTAAAAGTGCTTATCTTCTCTAACAATTAAGTTGCTTTGTGTTGGATGAAAACTAACAACCAAATAATAAATTCAAGTTTGGTATTTATAGGATGGCTAAGGTTAGGGCATTATGGTCATTAGGACATCCCACCTCCTTAAGTAACCTCCTTACTATTCATGACTTAATGCCTAAGTAAACTTGCACTCCACCCAAATTACATGGGCACCACATCAAAATCTTGGTCAACACAACACTTGGGCACGAAGATCACCCATGGGTTTCCCCATGGATCACCCTTGTCTAATGAATCAAAACCTTGGGCTTAGTGTTAATTAAATTAACTTATACTTTGGGCTTGTTTTTAATTTACAATGGACTTCACATTCATAAATACTTGGGCTAAATATCTCTACATCTTGGGCTTGCCCCATAAAGCTTATTGGACTTGCACTTCCTACAAAATCCACAATTCCATTCCATTAGAATTTAATACTTAACATTCTCAAATTAAGTCTCTGTGATGAAATATTGCGTTTTCCATACTTAGATTATTATTACATAATTCATCTCGCCTTGATATTATAACATTACGTATTTCTCGGAAGTTCAAAAATAATTCCCGAGCGGAAGACGGTGATTAGTGTTTTTCGAAAACTTTCTCGGAAAGCTTTTATTTTCATCTTGGAGATTCAAACACTGTAATTCCTTCACGTAGTTAAAATACTACGATGATCCGAGGTTTCTAGGTTATAGAACGACCTTCATCTTACTAACACATAATAATAACAAATAATATTATTTTTATTCATTATTAAAAGTATTACAAAAGGTTCGATTTTTCGGGGCGTTACACTCTCTCCCCCTTATAAGGATTCTATCCCCAGAATCTCGCTAAAGAAAAAATTACACAAACAATTGAGGGTAATTCTTTTTCATCTTTTCTTCAAATTCCCACATTGCTTCTTCGATATCGTTGTTCTTCCATAACACCTTTACAGACGGTATAACTTTGTTCCAAAGAACTTTCTCTTTTCGATCGATGATTTGAATTGGCATCTCCTCGTAGGTTAAGTCTTTCTCGATATAAATCGACTCATACTCTATTACGTGTTTGTAATCAGGCTTATAAGGACGTAACACAGATACATGAAACACGTTATGTATTCGTTCTATGTCTGGAGGTTACGCTACCACGTAAGCTACCCCTCCCAACTCTTCTAATATTTCAAAAGGTCCTATAAACCTGGGACTTAAACTTTCCCTTCTTTCCAAAGCGTATCTTTCCTTTCCAGGGAGATACCTTTAGAAATACATACGAGCCTACCTCGAACTCCATATTTACTCGATGCAAATCTGTAAACTTCCTTTGTCTATCTGGAGCTGCTACCAATCACATTCGTATTAGCTTCACTATATCCGTTGTTTGCTGCACCAATTCTGGTCCTAGCATTCGGCGTTCTCCCATTTCATCCCAATACAATGGTGTTCTGCATTTCCTTCCATACAAGGCTTCGTAAGGCGGCATACCTAGGCTTGCATGATAACTGTTGTTATATACAAACTCTAGTAATGGTAGATGATCATCCCAACTACCCTTGAAATCCATGACACAAGATCTTAACATATCTTCTAACGTATGAATTGTCCTCTCGCTATGTCCATCAGTTTGTGGATGATATACCGTACTCAACTTCAACTGCATCCCCAACTGTTCTTGAAGACTTCTCCAAAAGTTCGACGTGAATCGTGGGTCACGATCTGACACAATCAAAACTGGTACTCCATGTCTGGAAATAATTTCCTTAACATAAAGTTTAGCTAATTGATCTAAGTTATACTTAACCCGAATTGGCAAAAAGTGAGCCGACTTCGTCAACTGGTCCACTATTACCCAAATCACATCGTACCCCTTCTGAGTAGTCGGAAGTCCCACCACAAAGTCCATCGTGATATGCTCCCATTTCCACTCCGGAATCTCCAATGACTGTAACAAGCGACTTGGTCATTGATGTTCGGCCTTAATATTTTGACAAGTCAAGCACCTACTCACATACTCGGCTATTTCTCTTTTCATGTTCGGCCACCAAAAACTCCGTCGAAGGTCTTTTTGACAAGTCAAGCACCTACTCACATACTAGGATGAATCGAGTACCTTGAACTGTGAGCCTCTTGTAAAACCTGCTCCTTTAATTCCGTCTCATTTGGAACCCAAATTCTTCCTTCAAATCTTAATAATCCCTCATTATCAAGAGTGTATTTTAAATCTTTTTCATTGGTTAACCGCTTCTTCATTTGGTCACACTCATCAGTTTTGAGCTGCACCTCCTTGACTCTTTCTACGATGGTAGATTGCATCTCCATCGTAAACAGTCTCTGTCCCATTTCACTCGGCATCTGCACCTCTATCTCCATCCTAGCCATCTTTGTTATTAACTCAGTTTGAGACGTTAACATAGACAACTTTTCCCGACCCTTCTTACTTAAGGCATCGACAACTACATTGGCTTTTCCAGGGTGATACAGGATTTCACAGTCGTAATCCTTTATAAACTCCAGCCATCTCCTCTGTCTCATATTCAACTCCTTCTATGTGAAGATATATTTTAAACTCTTGTGGTCAGTGTATATCTCACATTTTTTCCCATAAAGATAATGTCACCATATCTTTAAGGCAAACACTATCGCGGTCAGTTCGAGATCATGAGTAGGGTAAACTTTCTCATAATCCTTCAACTGCCTAGATGCATACGCAATGACCTTGCCATGCTGCATGAGCACACAACCAAGTCCTCTATGCGAAGCATCACTATAAACTATTAAATGTCCTGTGTCATCGGGTAATGAAAAAACAAGCGCTTCACTTAATCTTTTCTTCAGTTCTTGAAAATTATCCTGACATTTCTTGATGCACGCGTATTTCACCGTGTTTCTTGTCAAGTTAGTCAACGGAGTAGCTATCTTTGAAAAATCCTGAATGAATCTCCGATAGTAACCCGCTAACCCTAGGCAACTCCGCACCTCAGTCGGCATTTTTGGTTGTTCCCAATTCATCATTTCTTCCACCTTTGCTGGATCTACTAAAATCCCCTCATGGTCAAAGACATGACCTAAAAACTGTATTCTCTCTAACCAAAATTCACACTTAGTGAACTTTACATATAACTTCTCCTTCCTTAGCGTCTCTAACACTATTCTTAGGTGTTCAACATGATCTTCTGGCATCTTAGAATAAACTAGAATATCATCGATAAACACCACGACGAACTTTTCCAAATATTGTTTAAACACTCTTTTCATCATATCCATAAATGCAGCTGGTGCATTAGTCAACCCAAACTGTGACGCCCCCAAAATAGGTATACATCACCCATCTTGAGTCGCCAAATACAAATTTAATTATACAACATGAGCTGTGAGTTTTAATACAAATATTGTCTTCTAGATAATATTCAAACTCAAAATACGACAAAACATAATCTGAGAGTTTTAACACGAATATTGTCATCTAGACAATATCCACACTCAAATTCAATCTTATTACATTTATAATCACACTATTTCATAGAATAGTGAGGACTACTAATGCTATCATCTGGACCATCACTCCGTTCCCCGACTAGTCCTTGCTACATTCTCATTTTCTAAAGAGAACAATGAAAGCAAAAAGGGTGAGCTCAACTAGCCCAGTAAGAAATATTATAACTAAGATAATGCAGAATAAATTATCGTTAGCCTTCTTCAAGTTGTTAAACCGATACAATATAACAACCATCAAGTTTAACTGCAAATAGAATAAGCAATCCATTGTAAGAGTCAAGAGAGAAAAAATCTACTATCTTCTCGATTTAAAAGGTTTTTCATCACTTTTATCGCCGAGACTCAAATTTTAATAAATAATCCACATCATCAAATCATCCCCTCGCACTACAAAAGCCAAGGATATTCTTTAGTATCACGACCACAAATTATTCATGCACTACGGCCAAAGATAATCGTGTTTTCATCAACTATCCCGATCATGCCATACAACAATTCATCTTTGCACCTCGATCAAGAGAATCCATAGCCATAGTCATACCAAAAATCGCCCATCAATGCACTACACGGCCAACGAGGATTTTTTTTTCACATCATTTGTAACATTACTACCATGATTATACCGAAAAATCCTCGGTCATAATCATACCGAGTCCATGTATGCACTACATGTGCCATGTATGACTTTCAACATAATATAAACATGAGGATGATGACAATGACATAGTAATTCAATAAAACAAGTTCAAGAATTAATTTATCTAGGAACCAATAACGTCCAAATTGTCAACATGATAATGCTTTGTGGAGTAAAAATTCAAGAATGCTCAGAAGAATATTTCCATGAAAAGATACTGGATGAAGCGCAAATATCAAGGATATTCCACTAATTTCATGGAGTATAGAAGTCAGAACTTTAACCAACTGAGTATAATAAAGAATGGAATAACAAAAGAAATCACCAGTGCATCGATAGACCGCATGCATGAAAGTTATTCTAATGTAATAATAAATAATAGAACCAGGTCATGTGTAAATGCATAAACAGGATATTCCAACAGAATAATAAATAATGGAACCAGGTCATGCGTAAACGCACAGACATGATGTTCCAATAGAATAATAAATAACGGAACCAGGTCATGCGTAACGCACAAACATGATGTTCCAACAGAATAATAAAAAAATGGAATAACAGAAGAATTTCACCATGTATGCGGTACTTCGTATAGACATGTTATTCCAATATAATGATAAAGAATGGAATAATAGAAGAATTTCACCAAGTATAGGGTAGCACAGATACAAAAGTTATTCCAATGTAATAATAAAGAATGGAATAATGTAAGTTCTCTTCATGAATACAAAAGAAATAATACCTTACCCCTTACGAAAAGTACAACAAATAATATCCCTTACCTTAAAAAGAAGAGTACTCCTGACCGGGTAGGTATGGATATACTTGAAGAAAACTTGCACTACGCCAAAGCTTTCTTAAACTTTAAAGAAATACGCTCAAGATTATAGAAGAAGAATTCTATCTCTAGAGTTTCGTTGAATTCATAAGAAATAATGAAGGAATGAGCTTCTATTTATAGAGAGAATGGATGAATAGTAACTAATTCATGAACTATCCAGATTGATTTACTTTTAAACTGGATTCATCCATATTGATTTACTATGCAGTAACACTATGCAGTACTATACAACACTATGCATAATAAAATATAATATATTATAATTATTGTCTAATAAAACAAATAACTTTATAAAAGTATTACATTTTATATAAAAAGATTTTACTATGCAAAACACTATGCATAATAATATAATATATTCTATTTATAGTCTAATAAAATAAATAACTTTATAAAAGTATTCATTTTTATATAAAAAGATTTTACTATGCAAAACACTATGCATAATAGAATATAATATATTCTAATTATTGTCTAATAAAACAAATAACTTTATAAAAGTATTCTATTTTATATAAAAAGCTTTTCTATTTTATTACATTAATAATACTAATAAAACAAAATTTATATATATATATATATATATATATATATATATATATATATATATATATATATATATATATATATATATATAAACTTCCGTGACTTCATAAAAAGACATCTCAATATATTTAACAACATTTATCATCATTATTTTAATTCACAATATTAATCGATCGTGTCGCTCCTGTGAAAGAGGGGCTTTCAATAAGGATTTCTCCTATTGGCGCTTAATTAGGTGACCAAACCTCTCATCGCGTAACTTCTGAACATCGTTAATATTGCAAATAATAATATTAATAACTTCGTCGTCTCAATTATTGATTTAATAATATATAAAATATTGACAATAATTGAATTAAATAACGTGAGATACTATGCAAAGAATTATCTGTAAGTAATAATTGAAGAAAACCGAGTGACTTCTCACGTAAGCATCAATAATCAATACCGCGGTGCTACTATGCAACCACGCCAGACATCGCATTTCTTTTACTACTGGGTAGTTCAACAGTTTTAACGGTAAAACTTCCGTCGTTATTTTCATAAAAATATTTTTGTCATTTTCTCAATCCGACCATAATTCCGTTGTGGGGTCCACCAATGATTTTACTGTCGTACGGATATTCCCCGACAAAAAGAATATTCCCCGACCAATCGAATATTATACAACAACTTGTATACTTTTCAAAATTTATAAATACTACCCACAACTATAACACTATCTCAAATCCACACCATAATATTCAAAAAAATATTTTAAGAAAATTAAATCTTTATTTATAAAATCTAGGGTCTCACAATCTCCCATCTTTATGAAATTTTGTCCTCAAAATTTACGTACGTACCTGGTATGCCGAAGAGGTGAGGATACCTTGACTTCATTTCAGATTCTAATTCTTGAGGTATAACCTTTGAGTGTTGAATACGATCCTTCTTATCCAAGATTTTAACACGTATCTCCTCATACGTTAAATCTTCTGTTATATCGTTTAGTTCTAATTTAATAATGTGGTTCGGGTCATCCACATATTTACGTAACATCGACATGTAAAAAAACGTTCTGAACACGCAACATACTTAGCGGTAAAACGAGTCTATAGGCCACAGTTCCTACTTCATCGAGGATTTCAAATGGGCCAATTAAATTGAGGGTTGAGATTTCCTCTCTTCGTCGATTCTTGCTTCTAGAATAACGCCCTCTTGAACCTTCTTCTTCACATGCATCAGCTCCGGATGTGTAGCTTGAACGGCTTTAACTTTATCGATTAAAGTCGATTCTACTCGTATATTCGTTATCTTCACATGGGTTCGTATATTTTCACTTGTAACCGCATACGATCTTCTACTCAATGCGTTAGCTACCATGTTCGCTTTTCCTATGATGGTATTGAATGGTACGATTGTAATCTTCAACAGCCCGAGTCAACGTCTTTGGCGCATGTTACGTTCATTTTAGTTGAAGAAATATTTGAGGGTTTAAGAAATGGGTTTTGTACTGGGGTCAATACAAAATTTGATTTCAAGCTCTAGGGGTAGGCTAAGAAGTCTTCAAGAATACGTCAGGAAATTTATTAACAATAGAAATATTATTCAAAACTGTGACCCTCATCTAAGACTTGGATAGTACGTCATATTAATACCTATCAACTTGTCATCGTCATTCACGACGTCACCTACAGAAAGTCTGGCTTCAGTGCATTCCACACAAGGAAGTCAACAACGAAAGGATCAGGGCTCTTTACTTATGGCTTGATATGACAATGATTGACTTTAGTGGTTTGGTTGCTTGAATTCGCATAATAGGTTGGTTAGGAATATGAAATCTAACAACCTTACGAAAAGCATGATGAGTAGTTAACCAATCGATTCCTAAAATCATATCAAAGGCAAGTATTTTCAAAGAGATAAGATAGACATGTAAAGTGAAAGTGTTGATTTGAATCAAACAAGATTTATAAATAGTGGAGGTAACGAAGGTTTCTCCCAATGGAGTTTCAACAGATATATCAAAGTCTAACTTCTTCGGAGTTAAGTTCAAACATTGAACACAACTAGGTGGAATAAAAGAGTGAGTAGAACCGGTATCTAACACGGTATAGACTTTGTAAGAGTTTATGATTAACTTACCCGTGATAATTTTATTCAGGTTCCTCGTCACGAGAAAAAAAAATGCTCTCACTTAAACTACCAGCTTTGACTTGTCTGGGACATCCTTTGGCATCACTATCCCAGCTGGACTTGACTTCACCATACGACAAAATTGAGCTAGGTGACCTTCTCTTCTGCAATTAAAACACGCTTTGGATTGCTGCGTACAGTTTGGATGGATGTGTCCCTCCTGTCCATATTTGAAACATATATACGACCGGTGGTCGTTCTTCTTCCTTTGAAACGGGTGCTGGTGCTACTGTCTTTCCATCATTATTGAACCTTCTCTTCTTAAAATTTCCACTTCTATTATCTTGGCCATGATTACCACCGAAATGGTTACCATTCATGGCATGATAATTTCCCCCGATGGTTATCATTGTTCGACGACCGTTGCCACCCCAGTACGATTATTATCGTGTTGTTGGTCGTTGCCTTTTGGTTGTGCTGATTCATTATCGCGCTCCAATAACTGAGCCCTATTCACAACATCTGAATATAAACAAAGTTTGTGAGAAATGAGGTATTGACGTATATTGGGTTTCAAACCTCTTAGAAACATTCGTGTCATTCACTTCTCATTATCGACCAAATGGGATGCAAATCGAGATAACTCGGCAAACTTAGCCTCGTACTGCGACACGGTCATATTGTTTTGCTCTAGCTTGATGAACTCCACCTCCTTCATTGACGAATACTTTCGGGAAAGTACATGTCGTTGAACTTCTCCCAAGACATCTTGAAGGCCAGTCGGTCAGTAATGCGTTTACTGATTCTACAAGTAATCCGCTTCTTCATGCAACATAAAGGTGGCAAAGGGAACCTTTTGCTCCTCGGAGCATCCCAAGACATCAAATATCTTGGTGATCTACTTTAACCACGTCTCTGTCTTAAGTGATTCTGGCTTTCACAAAAATTTTGGTGGTCCCAGCTTCTTGAACTGCTTAGCGGTGACCGACTGTGGGTTGCCATTATTTCCACCTATATTTTGAACATGAGTCTCTCTTACCTGATGTTGCATGAATTGCATAAAGCCTCTGAACATTCCATCGTTCATCATCTGGTCAGTGTTGTTGTTTGCCTGAGGATTGTCGCCTTCCTGATGCATATTATCCTGATTATTGAATTGTGGAGACTCAATGGTCTCCTGTGCTCCATTGATGTTCTCAACATTCTCGGATGTCATTTTCAAATACTGCCACAAAAAAGGGTTAATTAACATATCACATATTATCCCTATACTCTGACCAACCAATTAAATACCAAATAAACTTAGGTAGGTCATACTAGCGAAGGAATTCCCCGTCTCTCCCCTCCTAGTTCTTGTCTCACATCTCAGCCAGGGATCATATCCCTAAGCTTTGATACCATCTGTGATGCCCCAATAATAGGTATACATCACCCATCTTGAGTCGCTAAATACATGGAACAGAATTCAAATACAAACTTAATTATACAACATGAGATGTAAGTTTTAATACAAATATTGTCTTCTAGACAGTATTCAAACTCAAAATACGATAAAACATAATCTGAGAGTTTTAACACGAATATTGTCATCTAGACAATATCCACACTCAAATTCAATCTTATTACATTTATAATCACACTATTTCATAGAATAGTGAGGACTACTAATGCTATCATCTGGACCGTCACTCCGTTCCCTGACTAGTCCCTGCTACGTTCTCATTTCCTGAAGAGAACAATGAAAGCAAAAAGGGTGAGCTCAACTCACCTAGTTAGAAATATTATGACTAAGATAATGCAGAATAAATTATCGTTAGCCTTCAACAGTGTTAAACTGATACAATATAACAACCATCAAGTTTAACTGCAACGGAACAAGCAATCCATTAGAAGAGTCAAGTAGAGAATAAAATCTACTATCTTCTATAATTTAAAAGGTTTTTCATCACTTTTATCGCTGAGACTCAGCTTAATAAATAATCCACATCATCAAATCATCCCTGCACTATAGGCCAAGGATATTCTTTAGTATCACGACCACGAATTATTCATGCACTACGGGCCAAAGATAATCGTGTTTTCATCAACGATCCTGATCATGCTATACAATAATTCATCTTTGCACCCTTGGCCGAAGAGAATCCATAGCCATAATCATACCAAAAATTGTCCATCAATGCACTACGGGCCAATGATGACTTTTTTTCACATCATTTGTAACATTACGGTCATGATTAGACCAAATAATCCCTGGTCATAATCATACCAAGTCCATCTATGCACTACAGGCCACATATGACTTTCAACATAATATAAACATGATGATGATGACAATGACATAATAATTCAATAAAAACAAGTTCAAGAATTAATTTATCTAGGAACCAATAACGTCCAAATTGGCAACATAATACTGCTTTGTGGAGTAAAAATTCAAGAATGCTCAGAAGAATATTTCCATGAAAAGATACTGGATGAAGCGCAAATATCAAGGATTCTGTTTTATATAAAAGTATTCTGTTTTATATAAAAAGATTTTACTATGCAAAATACTATGCATAATAGAATATAATATATTCTATTTATAGTCTAATAAAACAAATAACTTTATAAAAGTATTCTGTTTTATATAAAAAGATTTTACTATGCAAAACACTATGCATAATAGAATATAATATATTCTAATTATTGTCTAATAAAACAAATAACTTTATAAAAGTATTTTGTTTTATATAAATAGCTTTTCTATTTTATTACATTAATAATACTAATAAAAAAAATTTGTATATATAATATATATATATAAACTTTCGTGACTTCATAAAAAGACACCTCAATATATTTAATAATATTTATCATCATTATTATAATTCACAATATTAATCGACCAGGTCGTTTACAGGAAAGAGGGAGCTTTCCTGTATTATTGATTTAATAATATATAAAATATTGACAATAATTGAATTAAATAACGTGAGATACTATGTAGCAATTACTGTAGCAATAATTGAACAAAACTGAGTGACTTCTCACGTAAACATCAATAATCAATACTGTGTGCTACTATGCAACCACACGTATTATTGTACTTTTACTACCGGGTAGTTCAACAGTTTTAACGGTAAAACTTCCGCCGTTATTTTCATAAAAATATTTTTGACGTTTTCTCAATCCGACAATAATTCTGTTGTGGGGTCCACCAATGATTGTACCGTCGTACAGATATTCCCCGAAAAAAGAATATTCCCCGACCAATCGAATATTATACAACAACTTGCATACTTTTCAAAGTTTATAAATACTACCCACAACTATAACACTATCTCTAATCCACACCATAATATTCAAAAAAATATTTCAAGAAAATTAAATTTTTATTCATAAAATCTGGGGTCTCACACAAATCACATCACCAGAAACTCGTAATGACCATAACGAGTCCTGAATGCTGTCTTTGGTACATATTCATTTCTAACCTTCAGCTGATGATACCCTATCCTTAAATCTATTTTAGAAAAATACTTTGCCCCTTTCAACTGATCAAAAAGATCATCGATCCTGGGCAATGGGCACTTATTCTTTATCGTTAACTTGTTCAAATCTCAGTAGTCGATTTATAGTCTTAGCGATTCGTCCTTCTTCCTGAAAAATAGTATCGGTGCTCCCCACAATGAAACACTCGGTTATATGTACTTCCTGTCCAACAGTTCTTGTAACTGCACCATCAACTCCTTCATCTCCACTGGCGCCAAACGATACGGTGCCCTGGAAACTAGTGTCTCTCCTGGCACAATGTCTATCACGAAATCGGTCTCCCTATTTGGTGGAAGACCCGGTAATTCACTCGGAAATACATCTGTGAATTCACTCACTATAAGTATTTGTTCCATGGTCGCTTCCACTCTCTGGGTATCAACAACATGGCACAGATAACCTACACACCCCTTCCTCAATAGTTTCCTAGTTTGTGTCATGGTAAGATAACACGAACGCCCCGGCGATTTATTACCGTAAAATACTACCTGAGGTTGTCTTAACGTTCTAATATTTACACATTTCTTTTGACAATCTATAATTGCCCCATGGTTAACCAACCAATCCATTCCGAGGATTACGTCGAATTCTCCTAACTTTATCGGTATCAAATCTACCGATAATTTACACCCTCGAATGTCTACGCAACAACTCCTATGAATATCTTCAACGTGAATTACCTCTTCATTTGCTACCTTAATATTTAAAGGTATAGGCAACTTTTTGGGAAATAATCCTAATCGTCTAACAAAATCACATGCTATAAACGAACAAGTAGCACCCAAGTCAAACATCACGCATGCATTTAGGTCGTTGATCAGAATAATACCTGCGACTACGTCCTGAGGCCATTTCATCTTGGACAGTCATGTTAAAGGTACGGGCCATCGGCCTACCCGGCTGCGCTGGACCCCCAATAGCTAACTTATCGCTATTGGCGCCCTTATTCACGTTCGTCCCCTTCTTCGGGCAGTTCTTTGCCATGTGGTCAGTTGACCCACACACAAAGCATCTGTGGTTCTTCTTTGGACTTGGACAGTTAGGCAAAATGTACCCCTCATGTCCACAATTGTAACACACGACCTTACCGTTGAGATAGACTCCTAAGTGAGTCTTCCCACAGGTCTTGCAGGCCTCCATTCTCCTCTTCGGATCTCCCTGTTTCACTCCAGTATTCCAAGAGCTAACCACCTTCCGTTTAAACCCTTCGCCACTCCTGCTGGTTCCTTCGACCTTCACTCCCCCATCCACTTTCCCTTTATTCTTCTTGTCTTTGTGGTAATGGCTCAACGCCTCGCTACCACCTTCGGCGATTATCTCCTTCTCTAAAATGGTTCCAAAGGAAGTACTTTTGAACACGGATATGCGGCTATAGAGCCAGGGTTTCAAGCCCTGCTAGAACTATCGTACCTTCCTAATCTCGGTGTCCACTTGATGTGGAGCGAACCTCCCCAGTTCATTAAACTTGGCGGCGTATTGGGGAACCGTCATGTGTCCTTGCTTCAAGTCCAGAAACCGCATCTCCATCCTTCCCTGCATGCTCGTGGGAAAGTAGTTCTCGAAGAATATCTCCTTGAACCTCACCCTCGTTAGAACCTATATCTCGGCTCTAGCCTGATTGGCCTCCCACAAAAAGTTGGCCTCTCCCTTCATCATATAGGTTACAAAGGCAACCTTCTGGGCCTCGTCAACATTTGCAATCACAAATTCCTTCTCGATTTCCTTCACCCATGTTTGGGCTTCGATAGGGTCCATAGTTCCTTTGAACTCTGGCGGACCCACGCTTTTAAAATCCTTAAACGTAGTAGCTCAGACTACACACTGAGATTTCTGGGGATGTTAGCCCAGATTCTATTAAATTTCTTTGTAAAAAGATTTACAAACTCCTACATGGGGTTAACTGGACCTCCCTCCGGTTGATTTACGTTAGCGCCTTGATTACGTGGTACTCTTCTTGGCGGCATTTTGCTATTACAATAAACAACACATTTTGTTATTATTCATTTCCTGTTAGTTAGTTATTATTCAATTTTAAACAATAACTCAAACATTCATTAATCAACATGTTCCAAAAAAGAAAACTTATATTGATTCATTGTAGTATAACACTACATCGGTTACATTACACAACCTAAGCTGATTACCTTACCTTCCCGTAATTACTTTTCAAAAATTAGGATTTACAAAAGACTACCCTTTGTTATACAAAAGAGGGTTTTACGTCACTACTAGATACACAATATTTGCATATCTAATCTACTCTATTTACTAATAGATTACATTTTTCTTAAGGCATTCTCAAAATTAAGCTTTGGCAAGACCTTGGGCCATGATAATATTACTGAGTTGATAGTATATCTTGGTATCCGCCCCTATTTCTACGGGATAACCAACTACACCACTTTGGAAGTCCGTATGAGAATTCCTATGAATGTAAGACATTCTCCCTATCTTCTGCTTCTTGGTCTTTAGCTCCCCTCTGAGCTCAAAGACCTCCTGTTTCAGCTCATGGACCTTGTCCTTGGCCAAAACCCTTTCATCATGCTCCTGTTCCCACATGGTCTCCACGTCCGTCTTATCTTCTATGACCGCTTGGAGCTCTGCTTTTAGCTCCTTTACCTCCTGACAGTAGTGGATGTTTCTATCCAACACTGACATAAAAAGTGACATCATTGACTCCTCCGGAGCCATCTCTACTGCTATAGCTACTGGGTTGAAGGACACCACCTCTACCTCGTCTTCTAGCATGTCGTCGAACACGGATATGAGATCTAAGCTCTCTGAGTCTCCAGACTCAACCACTACTACCTTGGGATCTGCTGCTATGGGGTTCAGTATGATCTCTATCTGATTCACCGACCCTTCGCTGACTTCCTATACGTCTCTATTTTCTCCTGACATCTACAACAACACAAATAAGTTTGATTAATACATGTCAGTAGAATAATAAAAACACATAACATATATAATGCATTTTTATAAGGTTATTTTACATCTTTTATTTCTTGGACTTTTCTTAAGGTTATGACTTAAGGTTTAAATGCCCCCCCCCCTTATGTTTTATAACCTAAGGCTTTGATACCAACCTGTGACACCCCCAAATCCGGGTATCTTCCAACCCGATAGATGTTGCTACACGGTGCTACAGTTCACACAAACATTTTATTGAAATGCCTCAAAAGAATGAATATGTCTTCTATATATTCAAAATAATATTAACATTTCCCAGGTTCTTTATAACCGTTACATTTGTCCTTGTCATAATATCAAATATTATTTTTACAAAACTATACTATTACATAAGTAATCTACACCTTCGCCTTCGCCTTCCCTTTATCCTTGCCGGATCCATCGGTCCGTTCGATCTTAGCTACATTCATATGGTTCAAGCAAGAGTGAGCCTAACTAGCTCATCAAGTACAACAATTCTAGTAAAATAACATGCTTGAGACATAGGAATCGTATATCTTCAATAACTGAACAATAGTTATGAAGTACTATCGATAATTAAAAATAGCACTTCTTTTCATTCAAAACATTTTACAACAACAATATTCAGTAAAACATCAATTCCAGTCCAAGACCATGAGCATTTCAAAAGTACTTTGAAAAGGACATCCTGACACTAAGTCCGTAAGTCCGGCATATCTTACGAGCACGTCTAGGTGATCAGCCTATAGTACTTTATGTTGATCAACACTACATTCATTAAAAGTGTATACGTTTAAGTTGTAGCAACCTCACATTCCTGTCGTTTGACGACAAAACACTTTAACATACTCAGTCTCCTTTTGAAAACCACACCAATAATAGTTTGGTAAATCCTTGTCAATACTTGATAGGTTATAAGAAATCCAACATAGCATAAGTCTAGCCGAAAGAATTAGCTTTGACTTCATCAGACATTAACTCATGCGTAAGAATACATGAATCACAAAGCTTGTCCAGATTGAACTAAAACAAGGGTTAGAATACTTTCCTTTAGTGTCTGCTATAGTTTATAACACGTGCACTTGAAGTCTTTAAGTCTCTACAGATAACATCACATAACACGTTAGGTCATAAACAACATACATAGTTCCTAAAGAATCTTACCATTCTTCTCAATCTAATTACATATTAGACTTGTTATTATTGGTTCCAGCTTTCCGTTACGCCATTCTCATGTTCACATGCAATTGACTTTCTTTAACCCTAAGTGATCATACTTAAGGCTTAGATATGTTTTAACAATGTTACATTAAGATCCTTAGTTATTTGTTAATAAATTACCATTCATGCTCAACATAAAATGTTCTTCATTATCTAGACTCTAAAAGGTCGATTTGCCATAACAACTTTTCTTTCTCAGAGCGTTGCGGCATACGCATTAGGGCTAAGAAAGACCAGGACTCGGTACATGGCATGAGTCCCTTCATTATGGGTCGCACTGCGGTGTGACTCTCTAGGGTTTGAGGTCCTTTTTGACGCTACAGCGTGGGCTAATTGGCCTTTGAATTTTGGTGTGCAGCATGGCTACCAATTACAGTGCACCGAGAAAAGTTTGTGATTTTTCATTTTGTGAGATTCCCGGACTCGTAACTTCTTCGTTATAAGTCCGAATTGGCTCGTTTAAGAGCCTACGGTTCACAAATTTCATACTCTAGGTGTTCTCAAGAATTTTATCTATTCGACTTCGTTTGCTAAAAATTCACTTATTAGTTCATTTTTAACGAAAACGATAACTGTTCTTGAACGTTCAATGCTCGTTTCTTCGTTCTAAGTCGGAATTCGGTCATTTTCGATTCTGCAACTCTATAATGCCAAATACGACTTGTCTCCATCAAAAACTAAAATTTCCGAGTTCAATCACAAAATTTGACTTTCATTCCGAGAATTTCACGAATTCGACGATTGTCATCCAATCGTGAGAATTCTGGCAAAACTTTGATATTATGATTTTTTCATCATTCCAAATGGTTTCATTTCATTAACTAGACATCTCAACTTATATATTACATCAATTTATCTTTAAATTAGGTTATGGCTTATTTCTTATAAGTTCATAACTTAACAATTTTTACAATACAAGATTTCCTTTACTTTTGACTTATTATTGATTTAAGTCCTTTAAACAACATTCTTACATCTTATCAATCCTACTAACTTCTTAAGTTAATCATATGACAAGTCCATATATGTTCTCCATAAGTTCAGAACTTATTTAGGTTTAAGTTACTTATTCATGACTTATTCGGCTTAAGTCCATTGATTATTCTATTCTTATATGTTCTTAGCATACATGATCATCACTTCTCTATCAAACTAATATGGTAGAGATGGATGATATAAGATCATTACCTTTGTTGGCTAACTTCCTTCTTGAAAATCTAACAAAGGATGTTTGACTTAAAAGTGCTTATCTTCTCTAACAATTTAGTTGCTTTGTGTTGGATGAAAACTAACAACCAAATAATAAATTCAAGTTTGGTTTTTATAGGATGGCTAAGGTTAGGGAATTATGGTCATTAGGACATCCCACCTCCTTAAGTAACCTCCTTACTATTCATGACTTAATGCCTAAGTAAACTTGCACTCCACCCAAATTACATGGCCACCACATCAAAATCTTGATCAACACAACACTTGGGCACCAAGATCACCCATGGGTTGCCCCATGGATCACCCTTGTCTAATGAATCAAAACTTTGGGCTTAGTGTTAATTAAATTAACTTATACTTTGGGCTTGTTTTTAATTTACAATGGACTTCACATTCATAAATACTTGGGCTAAATATCTCTACATCTTGGGCTTGCCCCATAAAGCTTATTGGACTTGTACTTCCTACAAAATCCACAATTCCATTCCATTAGAATTTAATACTTAACATTCTCAAATTAAGTCTACATGCGAAATATTGCGTTTTCCATACTTAGATTATTATTACATAATTCATCTCGCCTTGATATTATAACATTACGTATTTCTCGGAAGCGGAAGACGGTGATTAGTGTTTTTCGAAAACTTTCTCGGAAAGCTTTTATTTTCGTCTTGGAGATTCAAACACTGTAATTCCTTCACGTAGTTAAAATACTACGATGATCCGAGGTTTCTAGGTTATAGAACGACCTTCATCTTACTAACACATAATAATAACAAATAATATTATTTTTATTCATTATTAAAAGTATTACAAAAGGTTCGATTTTCCAGGGCGTTACAGATTGCTTGTTCTGTTGCAGTTGTTGATCTAAAACTTGTTTATTATATTTTATCAGTTTAACACTGTTGAAGGCTAACGATAATTTATTCTGCATTATCTTAGTCATAATATTTCTTACTTGGCTAGTTGAGCTCACCCTTTGTTTTCATTGTTCTATTCAGGAAATGAGAATATAGCTGGGACTAGTGGGGGAACGGAGTAACTGTCCAGATGTTTGCATTAGTAGTCCTCACTATTTAGTGAAATAGTGTGATAATAATTGTAATAAGGACTTTATTTGAGTTTGGATACTCTCTACGAAACATTATCCGTGTTGAAACTCTCAGCTACGTTTTATCGTACTGTATAAAAGAAGTTTGTATTTAAATTCTGTACCATGTATTTGGCTAGTCAAGATGGGTGATGTATACCTATTTTGGGGGCGTCATAGTTGGTATCAAAGCTTAGGGATATGATCCATGGCTAAGATGTGAAACTAGAACTAGGAGGGGAGGGACTGGAAATTCCTTCGCTAGTATGACCTACCTAAGTTTATTTGGTATTTATTTGGTCGGTCAGAGTATAGGGATAATATGTGACATGTCAATTAACCCTTGTTTTATGACAATGTTTGAGAATGACATCTGAAAATGTTGAGATAACCAATGAAGCACATGAGACCGTTGAGTCACCAACGATCAATACCCAGGATAATGTGCATTAAGAAGGCAATAATCCTCCTATAACCAATAACACCGACCAAATGATGAACGATGGTACGTTTAGGAGCTTTCTAGAATTTATGTAAAGCCAATCGAGAGAGACTCCTGTTCAAAATGCAGGTGGAAACACTAGCAACTCACGGCTGGTCACCGCTAAACAGTTCAAGGAACTGGGACCACCAGAGATTTTGGGAAAGCCAGAACCACTTACGGTAGAGACGTGGATAAAGCAGATCACCAAGATATTTGATGTCTTGGGATGCTCAGAGGAGCAGAAGGTTCCCTTCGCCACCTTCATGTTGCGAGGAGAGGCAGATTATTGGTGGGAATCCGTAAAGCGTACTCAGCCTGCCACACTGAAGATGTCTTAGGAGAAGTTCCAAGAATTGTTCAATGACAAGTACTTTCTCGAAAGTATTCGTCACCTGAAGGAGGTTGAATTCATCAAGTTGGAGCAAATTAATATGACCGTGTCGTAGTACGAGGCTAAGTTTACCGAGTTGTCCCGGTTCACATCCCATTTGGTTGATAATGAGGAGAGAATGACATGAATGTTTCTACGAGGTTTGAGACCCAAAATACGTAATTACCTCATTTCTCACAAATTGTGTTTGTATTCGGATGTAGTGAATAGGGCTCAATTATTGGAACGCGATAATGAGCCAGCTTAACCAAAAGATAATGAGCAACAACAACATAATAATCGTACCGGTGGCAACGGTCATCGGAAAAATGATAACCATAATGGGAGAAATTATCATGCCAGAAATGGTAACCACTTCGGTGGTAATCATTGCCAAGATAATAGAAGAAATGATTTAAGTGGAAAATTTAAGAAGAGAAGATTTAACGATGATGGGAAGACGTCGGCACCAGCACCAACACCAGCAACAAATTCTAGGGTAGGAGAACGACCGCCAGTTAGATGCTACAGATGCAGAGAGGAGGGACATATAAGTTCAAACTATCCATAGCCTTCCAAGGTATGTTTTAGTTGTGGAAACAACGGTCACATAGCTCGATTTTGTCCTGTAGCAAAATCAAGTCCAGTTGGGATGGTGGCACCAAAGGCGAATACGAATAAAATAAAGTCGGTGGTTTCAGGAAGAGCATTTTTTGTGACTTCTCAAAAAGCGAGTAACTCGAACAAAGTTAGCACAGGTTAGTTAATTATAAATTCTTATGAAGTCTATACCTTATTAGATACCGGTTCTACCCACTCTTTTATTTCTCCTACTTGCGCTCAACGTTTAAATTTGACTCCGGAGAAGTTAGACTTTGATTTATCTCTTAAAACTCCATTGGGAGAAACCTTCATTACATCTACTGTGTATAAGTCTTGTTTGATTCAAATCAGCACCCTCACGTTACTTGTCGATCTTATCTCTTTAAAAATACTTGCATTTGATGTGATTTTAGGAATCGACTAGTTAACTACTCATCATGCTAAAATTGATTATTTTCGTAAGGGTTTTAGCCTTCCTACCCAACCTGTTATGCGAATTCAAGCAACCAAACCACTAAAGTCAATCATTGTCATATCAAGCCATAAGTAAAGAGCCCCGAGCCTTTCGCTAGTGACTTCCTTGTGTGGAATGCACCGAAGCCACACTTTCCGTAGGCGACGCCGTGAATGACAATGGCAAGTTTATATGTATCAATGTGACGTGATATCCAAGTCTTGGATGAGAGTAACAGTTTTGAATGATATTTCTATCGTTAATAAATTTCCTGACGTATTCTTGAAGACTTCCTAGCCTACCCCAGAGCGTGAAATTGAATTTTGTATTGACCCCAGTACAAAACCCATTTCTATAACCCTTAAATATTTCTTCATCCAAAACAAACGTAACATACGCGAAAGACGTTGGCTCGAGCTGTTGAAGGTTACGAGTATACCATTCAATATCATCGTGGAAGAGCGAACGTGGTAGATGACGCGTTGAGTAGATGATCGTATGCATTTATGAGTGCGATGTTGTTAACATAAAAACCCATTTCGTATAACTTACAAATGATGAAGATAGAGTTAAAGACTCTAGGGACCCACGTGGTGATATCAAATATACGAATAGAATCGACTTTAATCGATAAAGTTAGAAGCCATTCAAGCTACAGACCCGGAGCTAATGAATATTAAGAAGAAGGTGCAAGAAGGTGTTATTGTAGAAGCAAGAATCGACGAAGAGAGGAAATCTCAACCCTCGATTTAATTAGCCAATTTGAAATCCTCGATCGAGTAGGAACTGTGGCCTATAGACTCGCCTTACCGCTAAGTATGTCGCGTGTTCATAATGTTTTTCACGTATCGATGTTACGTAAATATGTGGACGACTCGAACCACATTATTGAATTAGAACTAGGCAAGATAGCAGAAGATTTAACGTATGAGGAGATACATGTTAAAATTTTGGATAAGAAGGATCATATTCGACACTCAAAGGTTATACCTCAAGAGTAAGAATCTGACGAGGTATCCTCACCTCTTCGGCATACCAGGTACGTACGTAAATTTTGAGGGCGAAATTTCATAAGGAGGGGAGATTGTAAGACCCCAAATTTTATGAAATGAAAGTATTCAGTTTTCTTATAATTATTATTTTTAGTAAATGGTTAAATTGATAAAATGTTAAATTTAAGGGTGACATTTGAAAATTGTGCAAAGTAAGCAAGTTGATATAAAATATTCGTTGTGTCGGGGAATATTCGATTGGTAGGGGAATATTCATTTTAACAAGGAATAGTCGTACGACGTCACAATCATTGGTGGACCCTATAGCAGATTCTTTGTCGTAGTTAGAAAATGGTGAAATATTTTTAAAAATAATTGGTGAAAGTTTTCTGAGTTAAAGCTGTTGAACTACCCAGTAGAAAAGTACAATAATACGCGTGGTTGCATAGTAGCACACGACATTGATTATTGATGCTTATGTGAGAAGTCACTCATTTATACTCAATTATTTCTACATTAATTGCTGCATAATATCTCTCATATTATTGATTCAATTATTGTCACAGTATCATCTGTATAATATTTTATATTATTAAATCAATAATTGAGACGACAAAGTTATTCATATTATTATCTGCAATATTGACGATGTTTAGAAAGTTCTGTCGAGGAGAGGTTTGGTCACCTAATTGTGCGCCAATAGGGATAAATCCTTATCGGAAAGCCCCCTCTTTCCTAGGAATGATCTGGTTGTTAAATATTGTGAGTTATAATATTAATGATGAATAAATTCGTTTTGATTAAAGATGAAATTGATAGTTCCATTGTGTTGGGATTATTAGTGTTAGTGGAAATCGACATTTATTTCGATAATAATTGATGTCTAGAGGTTATATTGACCAATCGGGTAATTAATCGGATAAATGAGCAATTAATTGCTATTAATTCACATGCTTATTACTATTTGTTCACATATGTGTACTATTGATTCACATGCATGTAATATTAGGGGAGGTGGTGTAAGATTGATAATACTTGCATGACTAAATTAAAAATGGAGGTATAGATGAAGGTATTATACTGTAATTATTTTTTTCACATGTATATAACTATTGATTCACATGATTGTACTATTGATTCACATGATATACTATTAGGGGAGGTGGTGCAAGTTTGATAATACTTGCAGGACTAAATTAAAAATAAAGGAAAATATGAAGGTATTATACTGTAATATTTTGAGCCCCAAAACGTGTAATTATCGAAACTATATTTTCCTATAAATAGAAGCTTATTCTTCCTTCATTCTCACCAATTCACTAAGACTCACAAGAGCAATTATAGAGAGAGAAGCTATAGAGAGAAAGAAGAAGAGAAGTCTGCTACTTCACTATTCCAATATCCAGTCTTCTTCTGAGGTAAGGGGTATTATTTATTTCATATTCATAAGAGATATTATTTTTCGTATTCGTATGGATATTATCTTCGTTCAATATTCGTATAAAATAATATTTTCTTCCATACTATGTAGTATGTAAGTAATATTATTTTATTTCGTATTCCTACTTCTACACTCAATTTGTTGAGGTATTGCTTTTATACTCCGTGAAATTAGTAGAATATCCTTGATATTTGTGCTTCATCCAGTATCTTTTCATGGAAATATTATTCTGAGATTTCTTGATAATTATTGATCTTTTCATACCGAAATACTATTCATGAGCTACTATTCATGAGTTACTATTTTACGAGTTACTATTCACCCAGTTACTATTCACTCAAATATTATTCACTCAGGTATTCGGGGCACTTTTCATGTCGGAGTACTATTCACGAGTTACTGTTCAAGGATTACTATTCACCTAATTATTATTCACTCAAATATTATTCATTCGGGTATTTGAGACACTTTTTATGCTGGGGTACTATTCATGAGGTACTATTCCCGAAGTACTATTCACAGGGGTACTATTCACCTGGAAGATATATTTCTTTTCTGTCCAAATTATTTTCGATACATGAGTATTATTCTTGAATTTTACTCCACAAAGCAGTATCATATTGACAATTTAGATATTTTTAAACTCTGGATAAATTTAAAGTCTTTAATATTTATCCTTGATTTCGTTTGATTAATGCTTATATCATTGTCATCATCCTCATGCTTACATTGTGATGAAAGTCATCTATGGCTTACGTGCATAGATGGACTATTGATGGGTATGATTATGACCAGGGATTATTCGGTATAATCATGACCGTAATGTTACAAATGATGTGGTAAAAGTCCTCATTGGCCCGTATTGCATTGATGGACAATTGTTGGTATGATTATGACCAGGGATTATTCGGTATAATCATGACCATTGATGATTACATGAATATCCTTGGCCCGTAGTTCAGGGATGATTCGATGATGTGGTTTATTTATTAAGCTGAGTCTCAGCGATAAAATTGATGATAAACTTTTTAAATCATAGAAGATAATAGATATCATACTCTGCTTGACCCTTCTAATGGATTGATTGTTCCGCTGCAGTTGTTGATATAAAACTTGTTGTTTATTATATTTTATCAGTTTAACACTGTTGAAGGCTAACGATAATTTATTCTCCATTATCTTAGTCATAATATTTCTTACTGGGCTAGTTGAGCTCACCCTTTGTTTTCATTGTTCTCTTCATGAAATGAGAATATAGTTTGGACTAGTGGGGGAACGGAGTGACTGTCCAGATGTTTGCATTAGTAGTCCTCACTATTCAGTGAAATAGTATGATAATAATTGTAATGAGGACTTTATTTGAGTTTGGATACTCTCTACGAAACATTATCCGTGTTGAAACTCTTAGCTACGTTTTGTCGTACTGTATAAAAGACGTTTGTATTTAAATTATGTACCATGTATTTGGCGACTCAAGATGGGTGATGTATACCTATTTTGGGGGCGTCACAGCTATCATTTCCACCCGTATTTTGTACACGAGTCTCCCTCGTCTGATTTTGCATGAACTTCAAAAAAGCTTCTAAACATCCCTTCATTCATCATTTGTTTGGTAATGTTGTTTACAGGAGGAATAATGCCTTCCTGTTGCATGTTCCCCTGGGTGGTGATTAAAGGTGTCTCCACGGTCTCATTCACTCCATTGCTAATATTTATGGCTACCATTCTCAAATACTGCCACAAAACAAGGGTTAATTAACAAATTAACATATCACATATTAACCATATGCTCCGACTGACCAACCAAATAAGCTTAGGTATGACACACTAGCGAAGGATTACTCGTCTCTCCCCTCCTAGTTCTATTCCCCGATCTCCGCCAGAGACCATATTCCTAAGCTCTGATACCAACTGTGACGCCCCTAAAATAGGAATACATCACCCATTCTAAGTTGTCAAATACATGGTACAGAAAATAAGTACATCTTCAGTAATACAATTATCGTGCAAAATACGACAACACATATACTGTGAGTTTGAATACAATTATTGTCTAATAGACAGTATACAAACTCAAAAAGAGTCCTCATTACAATTATTGATACACTATTTTACAAAATAGTGAGGACTACTAAAACAACTATCCAAAACCATCACTCCATATTTTAACTAGTTCACCTTTATGTTATCACCTCACGAGAAGAAAAATGGAACAAAAGGAAAAGGGTGAGCTCAACTAGCCCAAGAAAGAATATTATGACTAAGATACTTATACAACAAATTATCATTAGTCTTCAACGAGGAAAAATCGATAGAACATAATAGACAACAAGTTTTAGATCAACAACTGCGGTGAAACAACAATCCATTAGAAGAGTCAAGTAGAGAATGAATTCTACTATCTTCTAAGATTTAAAAGTCCATCATCAATATTTTATCCATGTAACATCAATCAATATACATCTTGAATCAAATATTCATCTTTGCACTACTGAAGCCAAAGATATTCATTTGTATCACCATGTTGGTCATGTTCATCTCAACACTGTTCATCTTTTGCACTACTGGGCCAAAGATATTCATCGATTAATCATTCATCTTTGCGCTACGGGCCAAAGATATTCAGTAATATCATCATTTAGGACTGGGGATGATGAAAAATATCTTAAAGAAAATGAATCCAGTAAAACAAAAGGACAAATATTAAGGATTCATATTACAGTTTATCCAAGTTCAATAATACTCCATAATAACCAATTGTGAAGCAGAATTCAAAAATAAAAATTAAAACATAGATACAATTAAAGATAGTAACCTAATAGACATCTTGGACAAAAAGGAGAAAATTTCATTTTTCGATGAATAGTGCCGTATTTGTGAATAGTGCCGTATACGTGAATAGTAACCCTGACACAAAAAGGTAGAAATTCCACAATAAAATTCATATCAATATTTCTGCATAATGATATTGAAGAAAATAATATCATTTACGAAGAAAATAACATCTCTTACCTCAAAAGAATAGTACTTCCGGCTGAAATATCAGGTATAAGGCTGAAAGAAACTTAGACTGAATAGCAACTCACAAAGTATCTAAATACTCACAAAATACGCTTGATAATATATATAGAGAGAGAAAACTTATTTCTGGTGTTATTTTCAATTCTAACAAAGCATCCTATTTATAAGAAAATACTAGAATGCCAAAGGAGACTAAATAAAAAAATATTAATATTTTAATACCATTTCAAGCACGCCACTTTGATTAATTTTCAGCCCACCACTTTTGAAAAACCAATTCAGCACATTTCCACCAACAAAGGACAAAAATGGGTCCCACCCATAATTGTAATAAAAATATTTATTTTACGAAACTTCAATAATTCATAATAAATAGCCATTTTATCAGAAAAATTCGAATCTCATGTCTATTCCATAGGAAATTAAATTCTCTACAACTTTGTAACTTTAAGTGTTTCCAAATTCCAAACGAAAAATGTCCGAAATCCACATACGGACGATTTTTAATACCATTATTCAGACAAAATACTGATAAAATACCTCAACATTAATTCCATCATTTATAACCACAATAAATATATCCATCATTTATATCCACATAAAATAATTATTTCCTTATCATATAAATTAATAATTAATTATTCACAAATAATATTACAGAATCAAAATTATGATAACCAGGTCGTTCCCAGGAAAGAGGGGGCTTTTCGATAAGGATTTCTCCTTATTGGCGCGTAATTAGGTGACCAAACCCCTTTCTTAGACAGAACTTCCTTAGACATTGTCAATAATGCTATCTAACAATATTATTCAAATAATATAAATTATTGATTTGATAATGGAGATACTGTGTAGTGACAATTATTGAAACAACAATAATATAAAATATCAACGTAGCCATTATTGAGTCAATAAAATAAAATATTTAATAGTAATTACTATAACAATTATTGAGTAGTGCCTTCTTACGTAAGAATCAATAATTCAAAATCTTTTGTGCAATACTGGTAGTGCTCTTTGTTCAACCACGCCAGTATTCACGTATTTTAACCAAAGTATTCCAACAGTGTTAACGGTAACCATTATGTCGTTATTTATAAAAACTCAAACTTGTCGTTTTCTTCATCCGACTGTTTTCCGTTATGGTGCCCACAAATGGCTTCGTCGTTGTACGAATATTCCCCGACAGTAAGAATATTCCATGACCAAATGAATATTCCTCGACAACAATGAATATTTTATAACCACTTGCTTATTTTGCAAAATTTGCACATTTCACTCATATCCAAAGTATTATATCAAATTATCACTTTATTATTCAAAATAATAATAGAGGAAATTCAATCTTATTCATTAAAAAGTTGGGGTCTTACAAACTTATCCGAGTTTTGAAAGATTTTTACAATATGGTCCAATATGTGACTATTTAATTGGTCTGGAACTCGAGATTCATGTAGTTTGGGGGCTTGCTTAAGCGAGGGGAAGGTGTTAGGCACCCACCGACTTCCATAAAACACGGTTATCGCTACTTTTTCATTCCTTATACTTTGTGAAGTGTGTGTGTGTGTGATGCAGATATGTGCTCGAGTGCTTTGAAAGTAGTGTTATGCCTTTGTGAGGCCTTGCACTACTTCCAAATAATAGCACATTGACCCACACACACACACACATCCAGATAATAGTTTCTTGAAAAGAGGTGGTCACCGTGGTAACACGGATGTTGGGGGGTGGCTAAAACCTTCCCTCCGCATAATCAAACCCCCGAACCCTAATGAATCTGGGTTTCACAGACCCGTTTAGCAGTGTCCCATCACTGGGTCGATGTACAAACCTTTTCTCGGTTGTGTTGGTACAACCAAATAAAAAACCAACTGGCGACTCTCACAGTCCAATCGTCGACATGATACATGTCGGACATTTTTCACTTGTTTTTTTAAACAAATCTCACCTAACATGAGAACACCAAAGAACAAGTAACGAAAAGGGACAAATAAAAATCCCGACGTCGACAAATGTGTGTGTGTATGTGTGGGTCAATGTGCTATTATTTGGAAGTAGTGTGAGGCCTCGTTCGCACCTATATACACAGGGTTTGAATTTGTGTAAAAATTCAGTTTTAAACAAGATATGGCGGTGATGTTTTATAAAGAGGTTTTTCAAACCCTTGTGCTTAATAGTAATTGAGACCTTTACACTTCCATTTTTTTATCAAGTGTTAATTTGGGTTGCTTTTAATTTTTGAGATGCGAAGCATCTTCGAGAAAATAATGTACAAAGCAGTGCCGAACTCCTCGTGGGCATGAAAACCATCTGAGGAAATCCAAACACCGTGAATAAATTTATAAGTTACTTACAGCTGAAAATGTCCATCACGGGAACCGAATCTTGATCTAGTAGACTGAATCTGTGATCACATGATTCCTAGGCTCACATGATGATACAATTGATTAAAAAGCAGTAAGTAAGTATATATATAAAAGCTGTAAATATATATATATAAACATGATCAGCACCACGAAACACCTCCATGTGGGATCAAAAATGTAAATAAAGTTGTAAAAGCAATCAACCACCACGGAGTAGACTCCAGGCATGACGAAAAGTAAAGAAAGCTTTAAAGACGATCTACCGCCACGAAGTAAACTCTAGGCGGGATTAAATATAATTATATATATATATATATATATATATATATAAAAGCGGTAAACGGACAAGATGTAAAATCCAGGCTCATCGAACAACGTCCGACAACAGTTGATATATATATGTATATATATTAAAGCAATAAATACTCCGGATGTTAAATCCAGGCTCATCAAAAAAAGTTCAACACATAGTTCATATATATATATAAACGAAAGCAAATAAACGCTCCAGACATGAGTCTAGGCTCAATTGAGGCATAACTGGATAATGTTAGTCCATATATAAAAATATATATAAGTGTATATATATATGTATATATATATACAAACTGAAATGAAACCACGGACCGAAGTCCGGGTATACACACGCAACACGACTCTCAACGTGAAGAATGATGTGTGCAAAGATGAAGAGAAAGACTTTAAAGTGTGAGAGAAGGCTTACAGTGAGCTGCCAAAGAAGACTTCTATATCTTTAAACGGATGAACACTCGGCTCCCACCGGTACAAATAGAAGCTATATATGAGCTTACAAGTGTTTAAAATGAGAAAGCACTCAGTGTAGGGTGAGTACAGAGCAAATTTGACAGGGCTTCCTAGCTTTTTTTCTTTTTTAAAATGGCCACCTCAAGCCCTCTATTTATAGAGGGGGGAGCCAAAGGTGTACTACTTGGTGCCTGGGGCTTCACAGAATCTCTTAGTCTCGAAGTACATGTACGCATGCACTGTAATGTCTGCTCAAACTTTTAGAATTGCAATTCGGGCATCCGATTGAGGTATGTAAGACCTATTTTGGACCGCCATTGTCGAGAGTTGCGCAATGACATGGGATTAGAGGTTGTACGAAGTCAGGAAGATTGGACCATGCCCTCCGATCTTAAAGCTTCAAATTCTATCTGTTGCCCTGCGTAATAGTCACTCGGGATTGGACCTCCTTGGTTCTTGTAGGACATTGTTGTGTATAAATGTATGTATAAAATGTTGAGACGGTGCGATGTGGTGTCAAGGTGGCAAGATGACGACTTTTCCCCTTACCGGAGTTATCTCTAGTTTGGGCTGATAAAGTAGACGTTGCTCAAGGTTATCTCTGAGATTGGACTATTGTAAGTATTGAAGGTCCTCAGTGTCATCTCTGAGGTGTGCATGTCTTCCCGGTGTTATCTCTGGGTCTTGTACTGAGTGCCTCAGTGTGAGTGCCGAGGTTGAAGCTGATTGCATACATTTGAAACAAGCATTTCCTGGGTTATCTCCGGAACTGCACTCCTTGGGGTTATCTTTAAGGTTGTTAACTGCTACTCCCAGTGTTGGAACTGAGACTAAATATCTCGGGGTTATCTCCGATATGAATCAACCTTCTCCGGTGGAATTTCTGGTATTGGAATTGCATGCCTTGGGGTTATATCCGAGGTTGGAACTGATACTCCCGGTGTGTGTTCCGGGGTTGAGACTGAACTTCCGGTAGTATCCAAACTTGATATGAGCTATCTTCCTGGGTTATCTCTGAAAGACGAATCTGCCCTCCTGCAATGTCAGTGACAGGTGTGTAGAAAATTTTGAGTGTCTATAGATGCCCCTCTTTATCATATTCATGTAATGCAATGGCATGGATAGGATAAAGAATCCTAGACACTTTAAATGCAACAAGATAAACATGATGCTATGTGTAGCAACATGATGCAAATGTATGATGCAAATGTGTTGTTGGATTATTATCCAACATACTAGGGATGATTGTCGGCTCCCTATTGCTTCTACCGGGGATTGCCAATGATGTCTTTTCCGACAAGATTGGATGTGTGATCTAAATCTTTTAGGATGTTGATGTTGGGGTTATCACCGAAGTCCTTAATCCTTGATACAGACTTTATTCCGAAGATGTGCCTTTCGTATACAAGAGATCTGTGGGGATAACGCTTTGTTTGTTTGAGGATGTGTATAACACATTCCATCATCGATCCTCCTCGATGATGTTGATCCTTCCTGGTTTGTATCGCCATGACATGTCAATGTTCTGTTGGATTTACTGCAAATAGTATGTGTTGTCAAGGGTGCCTGACCTTCGCTGACGTGTGAATCAACAGAAAATACCCCTGTTGGGCAGACTGTCAAGGCTGCTTGACCTTCGTTGACGTGTGAATCAACAGATAAACACCCCTATTGGGCAGACTGTCAAGGCTGCTTGACCTTCGCTGACGTGTGAATCAATGGAAAATACGCATTGTAAGCCCCGCCGGGGTTCAGCTTAATCCTCGCTGACGTGTGTATCAATGAAAAATACGTTGTAACCCCTGTCGGGGATCTGTTTGATCCTTGTTGACGTGTGCATCAACGGCTGAAATCATCGGATGGCTTATGACGCTTCGTTGGATTTACTCGCCAATAGTTACAATGATGTCAAGGCTGCTTGACCTTCGTTGATATGTGTATCAGCGGATGACAATGCATTGTAACCCCTGTCGGGGATATGTATTTTTAATTGAAACACGTGATTCCCCCGCTGGGGTTATGTACTTCGACATAAAACGCATGATGCCCCCACCGAGTTATGTGAGAGTATTAGGATTATGACCCTGAATTGGCGGCATTGGACCTACGTCAGGTATTGCCGAATATGACTTGTAACAACTGATATCATTGGCATAGTATACCCTGTACTCGGCCGAACACCAATGAGTGATGTGCAGACCCACGGTTCAGTCTGAGAAACCAGGATTGTAAGCTATTATGCTCAATCACGTAGCATTTTTATTCTTGATTTGGCCTTTTCAGCTTGTGAGAACTCCGCTGCAACTCAAACTACACCGAGACAGAGGGGTAGGACCCACGTAGGGGTACCGCAGGTACACCTGCAGTAGCCTCAGATGGACCTGCGGCCAGCTGTGAATGGCTATTAATGCTGCAGGTTGCTTTCTCAAGTCATTTCATGTTGCACCACAAAGGAAATCTGAGAGCTCTTCTTCAGATCTTCTGAGTTCGGACATCTTTCTGCAAATTCTGTCACCGTACAAGTGTTCTACACTGTCCTGGTAACGTATGCATGTCTTCTTTTCCTGTTTTTATCTGTTGGAAAATGACTTATCACATAAAATGCATCTAAACACATATTAGTGAATATGTATGCTCAAATGACTTGATAAAAAATATTCAACATAGTAAATGTTAGTATTAAACCATGCTGAACATAATGATGTGAAAAAATTTAACTTTTGAGACAGTCAAATTGGCACCTTCTTTCTGCTATTTCTTATCCTATTTGAGGACAAATGAGAAAAAGGTAAAAATGCAAAGTAATCCTGGTAATTAAACTACCCTTATGGATTGATGACTTTGACTTCTTATGCATATAATATGTATATGACTGTGGGCAGGTGTGCTACTTAATGGCAGCCTAGTCATGCCTATATGAATGTGGATAGTCCTATTTATAGAGGGGACTATGGCAAAATTTTCCAAAATATAGGCATTAAATTGTCATGCATTTTTAACTCTACTGTAGATGTATGTTAAAGTAATGCATGCATGCATGTAGTCATAATATACATTTTGAAAAGAAAGCTCCAGGTTAGAAATTACCACACCCTTTCTGAGGTGATTTGGAGACTTCTGTCCAGATATTATGGATCCGGATCAGCCGAGTAGTTCTGGCAGGACCACTTCTGGTGTACGAAGGAGGGATTCTGAAGTGCCTCAACCCCATTCTGTTAGACAACCTCATCGGTTAGTGGAGGCGGTGATACGTCCAGTCCAGGTTAATGTGTCGGACGTCGAGGACGAGGAGGATGCTCCGGTTACAGACCCCACTCCTGCTACACATGTTCCCCGTAGGGACCTCCCGAGTATTCAGGTGGCAAACCCAGAGCTTCTGGGTGATTTGAGTCGACACCCCTCGATGTATTTACACGCTAACGAGGTATCAAGTTAGATCTTAATCTTCTTTCTTTCTTATTGATGAGGAGTAAAGGATTTTGATGTTGATCTGCATTTCATGTAGGTTACCTGCTTTACACAGCCTCGAGGGAACTGGTTTAGCATTCACTCCATATACCAGGCTCTGCATCCTGACTATAGAGCGATTGTGCATGACTGGGGATTGGGGGCGTTCTTTTCCATCCTTCCCCGTAGCTGTCCCTGGGGTTACCTCAGGGCATTGTCTGAACGCTTGTTTCACCAGACTCAGCCACTCCATTTGTTGGACTGTGAGGTGATGATGATGCTGATGGATTGGTGGTTTATCACATGTATGGAGTTTAGAGGGGCACCAGTGCCCTACATGGCGGATATTACCAGTACTGCCATCAGATCCTTGCTAGGAGTTCCAGACGGGGCACTCAAGGGCAGGACCTTTCGTGCGGGTCCTTTGAGCGTGGATGCTATGAGTGGGCTATTGAGTGAGCCCATACCAGCTGACGTCAGAGTCATGGATAACATTTTTCGACGATTATTCCTGATGATCATTAGGGGTTGCTTCATAGGAGATAACTCTTCTACGGTGTCGTTCGCTTTGATCAGCGCCACGCGATATGTGGACCGTATATGAGAGTATGACTGGGGTTCCTATACCTTCGCCTATTACCTCAGGGGCATGCGTATGCGTTCGTAAGCCTTGACCGAGGCTTGGTTAGAATTCTACCCATTTCTGTTGGTGAGTATTTCTCTTATAATTTCCCATGTGTAGGTTATGAGTGTTTATTGACAGTAGATGTTTGCCTTTGTGTTAGCAGTTTTGGGCCTATGAGAGGCTTCCATGTTTGCGTCCTGTGAGTGTTTGAGGTTTAGATACCTATCCAAGAGGACGGCGATGGCATCATTCTATACTAGCGGAGGTCCCTGTAGCTGAGGGTTTTACTCATTGTCGCCTAAAGCTGGAGTTGTTGACAGCTGACGTCATCACATGGATTCCCTATTCCGGGGAGCACTTGGCTATTGGATTTGAGGATGGGTACCCGACTAGCATCGAGCACGTGATGTAAGACCCCAACTTATTATTAATGAAATCTAATTTTCTCTATTTATTATTTTGAAATAGTAAGGGTTGATTTGATTAATATGGATAGTTATGGGTAAAATCATAAATATTTCAAAATAAGCAAGTGGTTATAAAATATTCATTGTTATTGAGGGAATATTCGTTTGGTCATGGAATATTCTTCTTTGTCGGGGAATATTAAATACTGATAGTAGCGATCTTTTATGGCCCCATAACTTGAAAGTGATTGGATGAAGAAAATGACAAATATAAGTTGTTTAAAAATAACTTGGCGTAGTTATTTACAGATTAATCTTTGTAAAAATACTAAATTGGTTAAAACACGATTAGCAATTTGCGATATTGCACCAATTATTGATTCTTACGTAAGAAGGCACTACTCAATAATGGTTACGATAATTCTTATTCGATATTTTATTTTATTGATTTAATAATTCTTTGCGTTGATATTTTATATTCTTTGTTGTTTGATAATTGTCATTACGATATTTTTCATTATCGAAGCAATAATTCATATTATCTTAATAATATTATTAGATAACATTATTGGCAATGTCTAGAAAGTTACATCTAAGGAGAGGGTTGATCACCTAATTGCGTATTTAGTAAGGAGAAATTCTTATGGGAAAGCCCCTCTTTCACTGAGGCGCACGGTTGTCAATATTGTGATTACGTAATATTATTTGTTAATAATTAATTATTGATTCATATGATGAGGAAAATATTGATTTTATGTGGATATAGATGGAGAAAATTTTTAATGTGACAATTGTTGAAAATTGAAATTTTATCTTTTTTTGATAAAATAATTCATTTAAATATATTATTATATTTTAATAATATAATAATGATGATATTTTTACGATGAATGTGGGATATATGAGTATATGTGGAAGAGGAGTATTTTTGTTACCAAAAATATTTAAAGCATGTTTTATGTGTCGGTGGACCCCATTTCTTGACTGAAATTTGATTATAGCCTGTAAAATCGCCCGTTTGTGGATTTTGATCAATTTTTGTTTGGAATTTGGAAAATCTTCCTTCTACAAAGTTGTAGATAATGGAATTTCCTATAGCAAGTTGCAAGATTCGAATTTTCTGACAAAAGGGCTATTTATTGTGAATTATTGAAGTTAGAAGCTCAGAAATAATTGATTTTTGGAAGTTTAAAATATTTTTAATTACAAAAGCGTGTTTTTCATTTTGTGGCCCTTATGTAACATGTGATAGAAATTTGAAATCAGTTGGAAGAAGTGTGCGTATGAGATTTTGGAAAAATATAATAATATTTAATAAAATTTCTACTTTGGTGTTCTAAGCATTTTCCTATAAATAGGGTGCTTAGGTTAGAATTCAAAATCACACCGTAAGGCTGAAGTTTTTCTCTCTATATTATCGAGCATATTCTTGTGAGTATTTTGAGTATATTTTGAGTATTGCTATCTGATTGCAAGTTCAAGTCATAGCTTTATATCAGGTGTTTCATTTAGAAATCTTGATCTTTCGAGGTAAGGGATATTATTTTTTTCGTAATGATATTATTTCTTCAATATCATTATCTTTGAAATATTGATCTGAAGTTTTTATCAAATTTGGAACTTTTGGTGTCGAGATTCTTATTCACGTATACGGCCTTTATTCACGTACGACCTTATTCACGAATATGACCTTTATTCATGAAAAATGAAAATTTTCCTTTTCGTCTAAAATATCTATTGTGGATACTACCTTTGATTGTATCCATGTTTTGATCATTCTTGAATTTTACACCACTATGATTATTTTTGAGGTATTTTTGGACATGGATAAAACAAAGTACGAATCCTTAATCCTTAATCCTTGTCATTTTGTTTACATTGGATTCGTTTCTTTAAAAATATTTTTCATCATCCTCAGTCTTAAATGATGATATTATTGAATATCTTTGGCCTGTAGTGCAAAGATGAATGATTTCTGATAAATATCTTTGGCCCGTAGTGCAAAGATGAACATGTGTTTAGATGAACATGACCAACTGATGAATATCTTTGGCACAGTAGTAAAAGATGAATATTTGATTCCCAATATATATTGATTGATGTTCTGAGGGGATAAAAGATGAGCGATGAACTTTTAAATTCATACATAGAAGATAGTAGTTTGCATTCTCTACTTAACTCTTTTAATGAATTATTATTTCATTGCGAATATTGATTTAAAACTTGTTGTCTATTGTATTCTATTAGATTTTTCCTGTTGAAGACTAACGATAATTTGTTGTATATTATCTTAGTCATAATATTCTTTCTTTGGGCTAGTTGAGCTCACCCTTTTCCTTTTGTTCCATTTTTCTTCTAGGGAGGCGAGAATATAGCGAAATGCAGTGGGGTATGGAATGAAGGTTCTAGTAGAGAGTTGTTTAGTAGTCCTCACCATTTTGTAAAATAATGTATCAATAAATGTGATGAGGATTTATTTGAGTATAGATATTGTCTAGAAGATAATATTTGTATTCAAACTCACATGATTTCTTGTTGTAATAATAAAGTTGTAGTTGTTTACATACCATGTATTGACAACTCGAGAATGGGTGATGTATACCTATTTTGGGGGCGTCACGGTTGGTATCGAGCTTAGGGATATGATCTCCGGCGGAGATCGGGGAATAGAACTAGGAGGGAGAGGCGAGTAAATCCTTCGCTAGTGTGTCCTACTAAGCTTATTTGTTAGTTTAGTCAAGATATATAGGGATATTATGTGATATATTGATTTACTTAATTAACCCTTGTTTTATGACAGTATTTGAGAATGTCGACTGAGAATATTAACCGTGGAAATGAGACCGTGGAGACGCCTGTACTCACTAACGAGGAAAACGTGCAACAGGCTGACAATGTTCCTCCTGTGAACAACACCACTGAGTAGATGATGAACGATGTGATGTTTAGAAGCTTTTTGCAGTTCATGCAAAATCAGACGAGGGAGACTCGTGTTCAAAATATAGGATAAAATGATAGCAATTCACGGGTTGTCACAGCCAAGCAGTTCAAAGAGTTGGGTCCACCAGAATTTAAGGGAAAGCCAGATCCGATCATGGCGGAAACATGGGTCAAGAAAATTACCAAGATATTCGATGTCTTGGGATGCACGGAGGAACAGATGGTTCCATTCGCCACCTTTATGTTCCGTGGCGAGGCAGACTACTAGTGGGAGTCTGTGAAGCGTATACATCGGCGACTTTTCAAAGATGTCTTGGGAGCGTTTGAAACTATTTAATGACAAATACTTTCACGAAAGTGTTTCGTCATATGAAGGAAGTGGAGTTCATCAGATTAAAACAAAACAACATGACGGTGTCTCAGTACGAGGCAAAGTTTGCATAGTTATCCAGGTTTATAACTCATTTGGTGGAGAATGAGGAACGTGTGACGCGGATGTTTCTGAGAGGTTTGAAACCCGGCATACGACAATATCTCATTTCTCATAAATTTTCTCTCTATTGGATGTTATAAGCGAGGCTCAATTATTAGAGCGAGATAACGATACGGTCAACCGAGAGGACCACAATTAGGATCATCTGGGAGATAGCGATCAACAAAACAACGATAACCCGGCGGAGAAAGAAAAAACAGACAAAAATGGTAACCACTCTGGTGGTAATCATGGCCATGAAAATAGAAGAAGCGAGTCGGGAGGAGATTTAAAAGAGGAGATTTAACAACGACCATGTGAAGGCGACGTCTTAAGGCGACAAGAATCGGTTCTAAGGGAGGAGAATGACCACCGGTCATATGCTATAAATCTGGGAAAGAGGGACATATCGATCCAAAGCGCCTACAACAGATTTAAGGTATGCTATAATTGTGGAAAGGAAGGACATATCACTCGAGATTGTACGGTAGCGAAACCTAGTTCAGCGGGGACGGTGACTCAAAAGACTATCCCAGAAAACTCAAAGTCAACAGTTCCTGAAAGAGCGTTTGTTGTGACTGGTCAAAATGCGAGGAACCCAAACGAGGTGATCACGGGTAAGCTATTTATAAATTCTTGCGAAGTTTATACCTTACTTGATACGGTGCTACCCATTCATTTATCTCTCTGCCTTGTGCTCAATGTTTAAACTTGACTCTGGAGAAATTAGACTTTGACCTATCTGTGGAAACTCAGTTAGGAGAAACTTTCATCACATCCTTTGTTTATAAATCTTGTTTGATTCAAGTTGGAACCATCACCTTACTCACCGACCTTATCTCTTTAAAGATACTTGCTTTTGATGTGATTTTAGGGATTGATTGGTTAACTACTCATCATGCCAAAATTGATTGTTTTCGTAAGGTTGTTAGTTTTCATATTCCTAACCAACCTGTTGTACGGATTCAAGCAACTAAACCATTAAAATCAATTACTGTCATATCTAATCATAAAGCTATTCGTTTATTAAAAAACGGATGTCAAGCTTTCTTAGCCCATGTTATGGATTTGAATAAAGACACGTCAAATTTGAATAATATTCCTGTTGTTATTGAATTTCCTGACGTATTTCCTGAAGAACTTCTCGGTCTACCACCAGAACATGAAGTTGAATTCTTTATTGATCTTGAACCTGGTACAAAGCCCATTTCTAAAACCCCATATCGAATGGCTCTATTGAACTTCAGGAGTTAAAGGTCCAACTACAGGAGTTGTTGGACATCGGTTTCATTCGGCCCTAGTACATCTCCTTGGGGTGCTCTGTTTTATTAAGTAAAGAAGAAAGAGCGGTAGTATGCGACTTTGTATTGACTATCGGGAATTGAACCATGTCACCATCAAGAATAGGTATCCTCTACCTCGTATTGATGACTTGTTTGACCCGATTGCAAGGAGCACAATTCTTTTCAAAAATCGATCTTCATTACGGATATCATCAATTTGAAGATTAGGCGAGGATATTCAAAGGCATCTTGAGAACTCGATGCGGGCATTATGAATTCTTAGTCGTGTCTTTTGGATTGACTAATGCTCTTGTGGCTTTCATGGATATGATGAACCGAGTATTCAAGGAATATTTGGATCGAGTTCGTTGTTGTCTTTATTGATGACATCCTCATATATTCCAAAAGTCGTGAAGATCATGAGCACCATTTGAAATTTGGTGGTACTCCAAAGGCCGTGAAAACAAACTATATGCCAAATTGAAGAAATGCGAGTTCGGCTTGAGGAAGTAGCATTTCTTGTGTACGTCAGTGTCAAAACATGGAGTATCCAGTGGACGTGAAGATTGAAGCAATACAAAGTTGGGAACAACCGAAGTCGGTGGCCAAAAATCGTAGCTTCACAGGCTTATTTGGTTATTATCGGAGATTCGTGGAAGGATTTTCTCAAATCGCTACTCCATTAACTCAGCTGACTCGGAAAGATATAAAATTTGTATGGAGCGAGGAATGCGAGAAGAGTTTCCAAGAGCTCAAGAGGAGACTCATTTTTGCACTGTTCTAACAATACCATACGAAATGCGGATGGATTTGTTATCTCTGACGATGCTTGAGCAAAGGGTTAGGATGTGTTCTCATGCAGCGTGGGAAAGTCATAGCCTATGCCTCGCGATAAGCAAAAGAGTATGAGAGGAATTATCCTACTCATGATCTAGAGTTGGCGGCCGATCATTTTCGCTAAAGATCCGGAGGCACTATCTATATGGGGAGAAAGTGGAGATATATTGGACCATAAAAGCCTCAAATATTTCTTCACGCATAAAGGAACTCAACATCGCGACAACAACGTTGGCTTGAGTAGTTGAAAGATTACGACCACACTATTCAATACCATCCTTGAAAAGCAAACGTGGTAGCTGACGCGTTGAGTAGAAGATCATATGCAGGAATGAGTGCGATGATGTCAAGTATACGTATAGAGCCAACTTTAATAGAAAAAGTTAAGGTTGCTCGAGCCCGCAGGCAGGGTGATCGTATGAAAGAGGAAAGTACAAGAAGGTGCTATTTGGAGCGAGAATTGATGAAGAAGGAATACTTCGAGTCCACTCCAGACTTTATGTTCCTAACGACTCTGATTTGAAGTACAAGATTATGATGGAGGCACACAATACACCATTTGCAATCCATCCTGGAAGTACTAAAATGTATCGTGATCTTGACATACATTTTGGTGGAACAATATGAAGAGAGAGATTGCAAAGTTTATCTCAATGTGTTTAACTTGTCAGCGTGTAAAGGCGGAGCATCTAGTACCTAAGGGTCAATTGCAACCACTTGAGATTAGAAATGGAAGTGGGAACACATTACCATGGATTTAGATTACGGGTCTTCCCTACGGTATCTCAAGGCATCAATGCCATTTGGGTTATTGTTGATAGATTAACCAAGTCTCGCTCATTTCTTGCCGTCACGGAGACTTATTCCTTGAGCGTCTTGCTAGTATATATGTAAATGAGATTGTGAGGTTTTATGGCATGCCAGTATCCATAGTTTTGGATCGTGACCCAAGATTCGCTTCAAGATTTTGGGTTAGCTTGCAAAAAGCTATGGGCGCAGTTCTGATTGATTCGGCATACCATCCTCAAAGCAGACGGACAATCGAGAGAGGACTATTCAAACTCTTGAAGATCTATTAAGACTACGTGTCCTAGACTTCAAGGGCGGTTAGGATAAGTATTTACCATTGGTGGAATTCTCCTACAACAATGAGTTATCGAGACAAGTATAGGTGTGGCTCCATTTGAAGCATTATATGGGACGAAAGTGTAAGCTCTCAATATATGTTGGGATGAGGTGGGTGAAGCAACATTGTTGGGACCCGAGTTGTCACGTATGACTACGAAAAAGATCCAAATAATTCGACAAGCGTATACAAGCGGCAGAAGATCGATAAAAGGGTTATGCGGATCTTCATCGAAAGGGCGTGGAATTTAGTATAGGGGATCATGTATTGTTGCGAGGAGTTGCTCCATGGAAGGAGTTACAAGATTTGGGAAGAGAAGAAAGCTCAATCCACGATTTATTGGTCCATTTCAAATTCTTGACCGAGTAGGAAATGTAGCCTATAGACTCGCGTTACCTCAAAGTATGTCTCGTGTTCATAATGAGTTTCACATATACGTACTTAATCAGAATATGTGAAAGACCCGAACCACGTTATAGAGTTATAACCGGACGAGATAGCCAAAGACTTAACGTACGAAGAGGTACCTGTCAAGATCTTGGATAGGAAGGAGCATGTCCTACGCACAAAGGTCATACCACAAGTTAAAGTTTTGTGGAGGAATCATGCTATAGAGGAAATGACCCTGGAATTGGAAACGGAAATGAAAGCGAGGTATCCTCACATTTTCGAAACACCAGGTACGTACGTCAATTTCGAGGACGAAATTTCATAAGGAGGGGAGGTTGTAAGACCCCAACTTATTATTAATGAAATTTAATTTTCTCTATTTATTATTTTGAAATAGTAAGGGTTGATTTGATTAATGTGGATAGTTATGGGTAAAATCATAAATATTTCAAAATAAGCAAGTGGTTATAAAATATTCATTGTTGTAGGGAATATTCGTTTGGTGAATATTGGAATATTAAATGCTGACAGTAGCGATCTTTTATGGGCCCCATAACGGAAAGCGATTGTAGATAAAGAAAGCGACAAATATAAGTTATTTAAAATAATAGCAGCGTAGTTATTCTGAATTATCTTTGTTAAAATACTAAATTGGTTAAAAACACGGTGCTTTGCGGTATTGCACCAATTATTGATTCTTATGTAAGAAGGCACTACTCAATAATGGTTACGATAATTCTTATTAAGTATTTTATTTTATTGATTTAATAATTCTTTGCGTTGATATTTTATATTCTTTGTTGTTTTGATAATTGTCATTACACAATATTTTTCATTATCGAAGCAATAATTCATATTATCTTAATAATATTATTAGATAACATTATTGGCAATGTCTAGAAAGTTACATCTAAGGAGAGGTTTGATCACCTAATTTCGCGCCAGTAAGGAGAAATTCTTATGGGAAAGCCCCTCTTTCACTGAGGCTACTGGTTGTCAATATTGTGATTACGTAATATTATTTGTGAATAATTAATTATTGATTCATATGATGAGGAAAATATTGATTTTATGTGGATATAGATGGAAAAATTTTAATGTGACAATTGTTGAAAATTGAAATTTTATCTTTTTTTGATAAAATAATTCATTTAAATATATTATTATATTTTAATAATATAATAATGATGATATTTTTACGATGAATGTGGGATATATGAGTATATGTGGAAGATGAGTATTTTTGTTACCAAAAATATTTAAAGCATGTTTTATGTGTCGGTGGACCCCATTTCTTGACTGAAATTTGATTATAGCCTGTAAAATCGCCCGTTTGTGGATTTTGGTCAATTTCTGTTTGGAATTTGGAAAATCTTCCTTCTACAAAGTTGTAGATAATGGAATTTCCTATAACAAGTTGCAAGATTCGAATTTTCTGACAAAAAGGGTTATTTATTGTGAATTATTGAAGTTCCGAAGCTCCGAAATAATTGATTTTTGGAAGTTTAAAATATTTTTAATTACAAAAACGTGTTTTTCATTTTGTGGCCCTTATGTAACATGTGATAGAGGCTGAAATCAGTTGGAAGAAGTGTGCGTATGAGATTTTGGAAAAATATAATAATTGTCATTACACAGTATTTTTCATTATCGAAGCAATAATTCATATTATCTGAATAATATTATTAGATAACATTATTGGCAATGTCTAGAAAGTTACATCTAAGGAGAGGTTTGGTCACCTAATTGCGCCGCCAAGATGAGGAGAAATTCTTATTGGAAAGCCCCCTCTTTCCTGAAAATTGCCTGGTATCAATATTGTGATTCTGTAATATTATTTGTGAATAATTAATTATTGATTCATATGATGAGGAAAATATTGATTTTATGTGGATATAGATGGAGAAAATTTTTAATGTGACAAAATAATTTTATCTTTTTCTGATAAAATAATTCATTAAAATATATTATTATATTTTAATAATATAATAATGATGATATTTTTACTATGAATGTGGGATATATGAGTAAATGTGGAAGAGGAGTATTTTTGTTACCAAAAATATTTAAAGCATGTTTTATGTGTCAGTGGACCCCATTTCTTGACTGAAATTTGATTATAGCCTGTAAAATCTCCCGTTTATGGATTTCGGTCCATTTCTGTTTGGAATTTGGAAAAACTTCCTTCTACAAAGTTGTAGATAATGGAATTTCCTATACAAAGTTGCAAGATTCGAATTTTCTGACAAAAAGGGCTATTTATTGTGAATTATTGAAGTTCTGAAGCTCCGAAATAATTTATTTTTGGAAGTTTAAAATATTTTTAATTACAAAAACGTGTTTTTCATTTTGTGGCCCTTATGTAACATGTGATAGAGGATGAAATCAGTTGGAAGAAGTGTGCGTATGAGATTTTGGAAAAATATAATAATATTTAATAAATTTTCTACTTTGGTGTTCTAAACATTTTCATATAAATAGGGTACTTAGGTTAGAATTGAAAATCACACTAGAAACTAAAGTTTTCTCTCTCTATATTATAGAGCGTATTCTTGTGAGTATTTTGAGTATATTTTGAGTATTGCTATACGGTGCAAGTTCAAGTCATAGCTTTATATCAGGTGTTTCAAATTTAGAAGTCTTGATCTTCGAGGTAAGGGATATTATTTTTTTCGTAATGATATTATTTCTTCAATATCATTATGCTGAAATATTGATCTGAAGTTTTTATCAAATTTGGAACTTTTGGTATCAGAGTTACTATTCACGTATACGACACTGTTCACGAATACGACACTATTCATCGAAAAATGAAAATTTTCCCTTTTCGTCTAAAATATCTATTGTGGATACTAGTTTTGATTGTATCCATGTTTTGATCATTCTTGAATTTTACACCACTATGATTATTTTTGAGGTATTTTTGGACATGGATAAAACAAAGTACGAATCCTTAATCCTTAATCCTTAATCCTTGTCATTTTGTTTCACTGGATTCGTTTCTTTAAAAATATTTTTCATCATCCTCAGTCTTAAATGATGATATTATTGAATATCTTTGGCTTGTAGTGCAAAGATGAATGATTTCTGATAAATATCTTTGGCCCGTAGTGCAAAGATGAACAAGTGTTTAGATGAACATGACCAACTGATGAATATCTTTGGCCTGTAGTGCAAAGATGAATATTTGATTCCAGATATATATTGATTGATGTTACTGTGGGGATAAAAGATGAGCGATGAACTTTTAAATTCATAATACATAGAAGATAGTAGTTTGCATTCTCTACTTAACTCTTCTAATGAATTATTATTTTATTGCGATTATTGATTTAAAACTTGTTGTCTATTGTATTCTATTAGATTTTTCCCTGTTGAAGACTAACGATAATTTGTTATATATTATCTTAGTCATTATCTTCTTTACTGGGCTAGTTGAGCTCACCCTTTTCCTTTTTGTTCCATTTTTCTTCTCAAGAGGTGAGAATATAGCGAGTACGAGTTGGGGTATGAAATGAAGGTTCTAGAGAGAGTTGTTTAGTAGTCCTCACCATTTTTGTAAAATAATGTATCAATAAATGTGATGAGGATTTGTTTGAGTATAGATATTGTCTAGAAGATAATATTTGTATTCAAACTCACAGTTTTACTGTTGTAATAATAAAGTTGTAATTTTTTCTGTACCATGTATTGACAACTCAGAATGGGTGATGTATACCTATTTTGGGGGCGTCACACGTGATATCCACCCATAAGGTTCCTCTCTTCACTAATGGAGGATGGGAGCTCTATTTAGGAGAGCGTGCTATTACGAGCACCACATGAAAGATCCTTATGTCAATCTTGCCTCCTGCCAGGCATTATTGAGTGCAATGTCATGATCACCCATAATTGATATCCCATTATTGGGGTTGGCGATTTTACCTTTGTTAGAGGTCCACACTTTCGTGAGATGTTCGACATTTGTGGTCCCCTCGTACTATTGGAGCCAAGACCTGCGCCACTCAGTTCATGGGGGATATGGTTCCAGGATCCGTGATAATGACAGATTGGCTAGCCTATGTCTGAGATCCGACTCATTTGACACAGATTGACAATTTAACCTAGCGACTGGACCGAGCACATTTCTTTATTCAGCATTTGGGCAAAGATCCGGTAAAGGTAGATTCGTTTGATCCTTACAGCTCAGGCACTGGGCCCTCAGATGACCCATTTGGCTTTGTCGGCGCAGATCCTCCTATGTATAGGCCTGACTTCCCTGTTGATAAAGATCCAGTGAATCTGGAGGAGTTACATCAGGTGGACAGGATTGATGATGTAGATATTGACACCATTGTCTTCTTCTGATGTGTATTCTCGTTATCTCTTTTGATATGCCTCTGTTAGATATTGGGTGGTTGTGCCCCATTATCACTATATCTTTTGATAGGCCTCTATTAGTAGTAGGACATCTGTGCCCCATTTCCCTGTATTTTTAGTTGTACAAAGATGATGTATTAGATGATGATATACTTAGGAATGTATGTACAGTTTTTCATTCCCTATATCATATTGCCATCTATTATCTGTAATGCATGTATCATGTTATACATATGTATGTCTAGAGATATTCAGCATTGACCCCTGGATGGTCTTATGATACGGCCTACACTGATGTCTTCTTCGACAGTCAGCCGCATAGATCACACTCTACCATTATTAGTAGCATCATGTCTTAGATCGTGGTATGATAGTATGTCGCCATCAGACAGGGTGACCATAGATCATCTGTTGCAGTATACTATGACCCTCTTGATATCTCAGGTTCCCGCAGGATTTGTGGACGGCATGCTGGATCACTGGGTACCGGAGAGGCATGTTTTCCGGTTTGGGACCCAGGAGTTGACTCTGACTCTAGAGGAGTATGCACGTTTGAAGATGCTGCCACTTGACAGACCTTACGTGCATATGGCTATCAGAGACATGAATCGACAGTTCATGACCCTCACCGGACTGAGGCGTAGGGTTGTTCAGGATGAGATCACATCTGACCACGTGATATCCCAGCATTTTCTGATCGACAGATTTGGCTCTGAGGACAGCTATGCTCAACATTCTGGGGATTTCACCATACAAGAGGACCAGTGGCATTTGGCCAGAATGGAGGCATTCTTGATGTGCATAGTGGCGTATGTATACATGCCACAATATATGGATGAGCTGGATATTGGTGTTATCATGGCAGTGAGAGCTCTCAGGGAGAATCGTACCATTATTCTGATGATTATGGCGGAGACGTTGAGGTCGGCCATGTTTTGCAGTACTTACCCTGTAGGGGTATTCACAGGCAGTTCAGTCATGCTGTATGTGTGGTTTATGTCACACTTGAGACCGATTGGGGCCTTTCACCAATACGGGTACTGCTTTACCCATGATATAACCATGTCCTACTCCTTTCAACCATCGGAGTGTATATATGCTATGTCTTGGTCGATGTTCTTGGCGGAGATCAAAGATCCATTTGGCATTCTGCCGTGCACATGGCTTAGCTCACCCTACAACTTTATTACTCATGCTCCAGGCATGGACTATCTCCCTCTGGCTGGTTTGAGGGGCATGACTACCTACCACCCACTGGTCGTGATGTAGCAGTTTGACCAGTTCCAGGACTTCCATCCTTTTGAGGGGGCGCTAGGTCAGCGTCTAGCTTCTCGCCATCTATTAGCAGAGGACCGATCCCGGGTGTATGCATGTTGGGATCAGCGTGAGATAACTGCTTTTTCTATTAGCCATCCGGGCTGTTCGCCAGAGTATTCTGCGTGGGTGGAGACAGAGACTTCATTGGCCGCGACAGTATACACAATGTCGAGTAGTGATTCAGACGATGGAGAGCCCATGGAGGACATTGATTCCCACATCGAGGAGGAGCCATTTACTGGGTTGCCAACATCTCTTTTAGATTCCCCCAATACTAGCACTGTTGTGATCCAGCATTCAACACAGTACTTTGAGCAGAGTCTTCATCTGATGACCTTCTAGAGAGATCAGGCTAGAGCCTTAATGTTGACTGCTATTGATGGGAGCGACGCAACTCTGTTAGAGAGAGACGAGACATTAGCTCATAGAGATGCCGCTGTTGTTGAGAGGGATGAGGCCAGATCAGCCAGAGATGCTGTGACAGGTGAGAGGGATAGTGCCATATATGCCCGGGATGTAGCCATCACATATAGTACTATAGTGAGGTCTCTTACCACTAGCATGATCGCAGAGATGAGCATGTACATTGATGAGCATAGAGTTACCATGTAGATGGCTATATATCTATTTGCTAGCGTGGATACCCTTGTACAGGAGACCACAACGTTACCTCCTTCTGCTGAGAGGGATGCCATGTTGGGCTTGATAGCTCGCATATACACCAATTTGTAGATGAGCTTGTATTTTCCTGCACAGACTAGCTTAGCCATTTTGTCATGTATAGTTTACATTATGTATATCAAACAACATTATATATATAGCAGGGAAATATATTTTTGATCACTCCCCTTTTAGATATGCCTGGATACTTGCTTGATATTTTGCCTGTTTCTTCAGGGCTTGTGATCTTGATGTATTCTGAATTCCTCCTTGATGGATGGACATTAAGTTATCTCTGGACAATTCAGAATGGATCATTGATCTGTGTGTATCCTTACCATCTTTGGTGTCTTGGGACTGGTTTCTGTATAGAAATGTGGAAAGGATTGTGGTTTTCCTCTCTGAGATTGACCGCACCACAGATGGTCGCCAGTACTCCTATTTAGGAGGAGCCTAGTTAATTCCATCTCTTATGGATTGGTATTGCTCTTTGAGGCACAACCACAGCTTAGATGGTCGCCGAATCTCCTATTTAGGAGGAGTTCAAGTAATTCCATCCCTTTGGTCTGAAGCCAAATGCAATGTGATAGATTGAAGTTTGATCCCAGTATAGTTGACAAGTGTTTGTGTTTTGGTAGGGGGTGAGACCGAACCATAAATGGCTGCCTACGTACTCCTATTGAAGAGGAGATCAGGTCTGCGTAGTTTGAACCTGGTGTAAGAGGTTCAACGCTGTATGTGGCAGAAAGGGTGTAGGAATGTTTTTGTTGTTTTTGTTTTTATAAGGAGAAGGGTGTAAGAAATGTTTTTGTTGTTTTTGTTTTATTGCGAGCGGGCCGTATAAAATGATTGCCTACGTACTCCCGTGTATCAAGGATATCAGGTCGACGTAGTTCGCTCCTCAGGACAGTTTGTAGCTGAAAAGCTTGATCCCATGTGCAGGTCAGACTGCAGGGAAACAAAAAGTTTGATCCTAAGTTCAGGATAAACTGCAGGTGTGAAAAGTGTGATCCCATGTTTGGGACAAACTGCAAGTGTGAATGGTTCAATCCCTAGTGGGATAACCGAAGTTGTATGAACGAAGTGAAGCCAGGCTGCTGGCTTGAAAAAGTATATTTCTCTGAGGGGAAAAGTGTGGCGAAGAGTTGTATGTAGTGAAGGGTTAAAGAATTGGAATGACTGGTGATCTGATGATCCAACACTAGGATGTTTGCTTGATGGTAACTTCAGACATAGTACCATTTCACGGTGTCCGAGTTGATGAGTTGTGGAAATTCATCGCCATCCATTTCCTGCAATCTGAGAGCGCCTCCTGTCAATACCTCCTTGACAACAAACGAGCCTTCCCAGTTAGAGGCGAATTTTCCCTTGGACTGATCTTAGTTGTCAAGGATCTTCTTTAAAACCAAGTCATGTTGCTTAAACTGCCATAGCAGGAATTTTCTGTTGTAGGATCTAGCAATCCTTTGTTGATATAACTGACCATGAAAGATAGCCGCGGTTCACCTTTCGTTTATTAGAGACAATTTGTGATACCTGTCTTGTACCCATTGGTCTTCATCCAGCTGAGCGTCTATCAACACTATGAGGGATTCCATTTCAACTTCTATGGGGAGCACTGCTTCCATCCTATAGGTTAATGCGTAGGGGGTTGCCGCAGTGGAAGTGCGCATTGATGTTCTGTAAGCTAACAGAGTAAGAGGCAATAAGTCATGCCATTCTTTGTGGTTGGCGAACATCGCTTGCATGATCTTCTTGATGTTTTTGTTAGCCGCTTCAACAGTACCATTCATCTTTGGATGGTAGATGACGGAGTTAAGATGTTTGATGTGGAATTTACTGCATAACACCGCCATCATTTTGTTGAGGTTCTTAGCATTGTCTGACACAATTACCTCTGGTTGTCCATATTGACAGATGACATTGTTTCTGATGAAAGCAATGATGACTTCTTTGGTAACCTTGGGGAAGGAGGCTGCTTCTACCCATTTAGTGAAGTAGTCGATCATGGTGAATATAAAGCGATGCCCATTCCTGGCTTTGGGATCGATGGGCCCGATCACGTCCATTCCCCACATTGAGAAGGGCCGAGGTGAACTCATATTGTGGAGCTCCTTCGGAGGGGCGTGGATAACATTCCCATGAATTTGGCATTGATAGCACCTCTTGACGTGATCATCACAATCAACTTTGAGGGTAAGCCAGTAATGTCCTGTATGGGACACATACTCTACCATGGACCTAATCCACGAGCCTCTGAGCTTGGTCCTGGTCCAGACATCTGAGGAGACCTAGTCCTGCATCTCTTTTGTAGAGTGAATCTCCACTCAGGTAAAATTTCAAAACAAGTCGATGGATCCGCCTTTTCTCAGTCGAGCTCGCCTCAGTTAGTGTAGATCCATCTCGTATGTAATCCTTGACATGCTGATACCAAGGGTGCTGGATGGGAGGTAGCTCATCCAATACTTCTCCAACGTAGTTCCCATAGGCTGGTGCCTTGTGCAGGAAAAATGTGATGCTTGGCATGTGTTCCTTGTCTGACATGTGAATCAAGAAGGCCAAAGTTGCTAACGCGTTTGTAAAGTCATTCCTATTACAAGGAATGTGTAGAAAGGAGATCTCTTCGAACTTCGAAGCCATCTGTAAAACTTGCCGATGGTAAGGCAGCAAATGTAGCTCTTTGGTTTGATAGATTCCCATGGAGTGTTTGATTACCAACTCTGAATCCCCAAAGACAGTTAACAGCCTGATGCCTATTGAACGGGAAAGTTTTAGCCCCATGAGACAGCCTTCATACTCAGTTGTGTTATTGATCATGACAAACTGCAATTTGACGGGGATGAGATACTGTTCCCCCATACCGGATACTAGAACTGCTCCAGCTCCACAACCTTCCATATTAACAGCTCCATCGAAATACATTTTCCATGTATGGCATGTATCGTTCTGATGGTGTTGATGAATTGTCATTACCCCTTCATCTGGGAAGTAGGTTTCCAAGGGTTTGAAGTCCCCTAAAGGTGCGACAGCCAGTTGATCCGCAATTCCTTGACCTGTGATAGACTTTTGAGTCACGTAGACGATGTCAAATTGTTGTAGGAACAACTGCCATCTAGACAGCAGATAATTTAACATGAGTTTATTGAACATGTACTTAGAGGATCCACGCGGGATATGAGATGGGTTGTGTGACCATAGAGGTAATGCTGTAACCTCATGGAAGCCCATGCTAAAGCACAATAAGTCTTCTCAATCAGAGTGTACTTGTGTTCATTGTTGCTGGATATTTTGCTGAGGTAATAGATAGCTCGTTCTTGGCCTCTATCGTCTTTCTGTCCCAGCATGCAGCCTATGGCATTGTAACTTATGGACAAGTACATGAACATGGGAACATCATCCTTGGGTGGTACCAAAATGTCAGCTTTGACTAGCTGCTCTTTGATCGTAAGGAAGGCCTTTTGGCACTCATCATTCCATTTCATGGAGGAGTTCTTCCTTAACAGTCTGAAGATAGGCTCACAGGTTGCAGTGAGTTGAAAAATGAATCTGCTAATGAGGTTGAGTCTTCCCAAAAATCCCCGTATTTCCTTCTCTGTCTGAGGAATGGGCTTATTCGTGATGGCCTGTAATTTGGTGGGATCCAACTCAATCCCTTTGTGGCTGACTAGGAATCCAAGCAACTTGCCTGATTTAACGCCAAAGGCGCACTTGGCTGGATTCAACTTCAAGTTGTACTAACGTAACTTATTGAAAAGCTTTCTGAGATGGTCTAAGTGGTCTTCTTCCCTTCGAGATTTGACAATGATGTCATCCACATAGATCTCTACCTCTTTGTGCATTAAGTCGTGGAAAAGAGCCATCCTAGCTCGCTGATAGGTGGCTCCGGCATTAATGAGGCCGAATGACAACCGTTTATAGCAAAAGGTTCCCCAAGGCGTGATGAAAATAGTTTTCTCACAATCTTTCTTAGAAACCATGATTTGATGATACCCCGTGAAGCAATTAGAGAAGGAGTACATGTCGTATTGAGCAGTATTGTTAATGAGAATGTGGATAAATGGCACGTGAAAGCTATCCTTAAGGCAAGCTTTATTCTAATCCCAGTAATCCAAGCAGACTCGCAACTTTCCTCCAGGTTTAGGCACGGGAACTATGTTGGATATCCATTCAGGATATGTGGACACCATGATAATACAAGCTTGAAATTGTTTCACAATTTTTTCTTTCACCTTTAAACTCCACTCAGGTTTCAATTGCCTGAGCTTTTGCTTGACTGGCTTTGTGACACCCCCAAATCCCGGTACTTCATTACCTCAAGATTTGGTGTTCACGTAAACAAAACATTCATATCTAACTACCCAATCATAATATAATTGAATATTAAAACCTGCCCATACAAGATTACTTTAATAAAAACATTATCTCCCAGGTTATCTAACCTTTAATCATCATATAAGTGCAGAAATAAAATTATTACATCACATCATTATTAAAAGTATATCATTATAACAATAAAGTAAAATTACAAGTCTTCATCACTTGTACATTTTTCCCTTTCCTTTGCTAGTTGTAGGTTTATCTACCTACTCAACCATAACTGCAATAAGTGTATAAATATGCAAGAGTGAGCAAACATAACTCACTTGAAATAATAATAAATATCTTTACAACATTTACCAAATAATAGGCTCAATAGAACTGAATGATATGTTCTTTTAACATTACAACATTTTCCAATTCATAGGCTCAATAGAACTGAATGATATGTTCCATTAACATTCTTAAATATACTACTGAGGGTCAAATGACCATGAGCCATGTCCACAGTTATAAGTAATCTTTCAACTTTAACTTTAACAGTCATATGACTATAAGGACTCCACGTACTTAAGGGGATCAATCCTTCGTACAATGTATTGTGCACAACCATTTCAATGCTAAACGTAAACCCCTAAACATAGGGTTGTTCATCTCAGTATTTAGAGTACAAGTCCGCACCAAAGAAAGTTTGGTTTGGATAAGTTTTCAAGGGTAATTGAAGTTTAATAATCATCAACTAGGGAACTAGTTGAATCAATAACGCTTGATAACGCAATAGTTGTTTAATACAAACATAACTTAGAACATTTGAAAATCATAAATGAACTGATTCTATATATCAAACTCATACTTGAAATAACTATAGAGCATAAGCATTCAATAAATTGAATAAAATGATTAACCTTTGCTTGAACAGTAAAATAAGCTAAGGTTCGAGTCTTATAACATAGAAATGAAATTCATGAATGTAAATTTAACTGATAGCAAACTGGAAACTAAAAAAACTTGACCAACAATGTCATGCAAAGAATTAAAACAGTTCAATAATAAAGACGAGAGTTCAAAACTACGTTCAGTATACAATAATAGAACTTAAGAAACTTACTTAACTGTAAACAAGTTAGAATGAATCAATCAATAAGAATTTCCAATAACGTTAGAGTTAGAATTTGCTCGAATGAATTTTAGGAACAATTGACTTATTCAATAACAGTTAAGATAAAAAGCTTGCTCAATCAAAAGCATTAAGTTATACAATATAATAATAGAACTAACTCAACGGAAGTGTAGAGTTAGAAAACTTGACTCGAGCGTAAGCTAAAATATTAAAACTCACATTCACCTATACACAGTATTAAAACCACAACATCTATTAGACATACTAATATTCACTTTTCAATATAAAACGCATTACTAGCTAAACTTGTTATTTTAGCACAAGTCTTATGCTACCATTTACATTTCAGAATTCCCAAGTGTTAATCATCACAACACTTAACTAACGTTCATTGTATAAACTAAGTTATCACATAACACGTTCTCGATTTACTAATCATTTTTGCAACTTTGAACTTACTAACCACAATTCACTATGTTATGTTAACCTTAACATTACATATTTAACATGCTAACATAATTTCAGACAATGCTATGATGTTTCCCCAAGTCTGCAGAAATAGCAGAAGACCATGCTATGATGTTGTGGTTTCCCCAAGGCTTGGGGCCAAGCGATTCTTGCCCGATTTTCGCTACTAATTTGGTGTGAATCGCGCCAATGTTCAGACAGACGAAGACACGACATGAACAGTAGTCATTTTTAGCCCAACAAACACAAATTTCACCCAATAGACAGTAATATTAACACGTAAAATAAATATACTATGACGCCCCCAAAATTAGGTATACATCACCCATCTTGGGTCGCCAGATACATGGTACAGAATTCAAATACAACTTACTAATACAACTGTCGTGTACAATACGACAAAATATAAATTGTGAGTTTGAATACAAATATTATCTACTAGAGATTATACAAACTCAAAAGGAGTCCTCATTACAATTATTATCACACTATTTCACAGTATAGTGAGGACTACTAATGCTATCCTCTGGACCATCACTCCGTTCCTCGACTCGTCGCATTATATTCTCATTTCAAGAGAAACGGTGAAAGAAAGGTGAGCTCAACTAGCCCAAGAAGAAATATTATGACTAAGATCATGCGAGAATAAATTATCATTAGTCTCCAACAATGTTAAAGCGATAAAATATAATAGACATCAAGTTTAACTGCAATGGCGGATCAAGTAATCCATTAAAAAAAGAGTCAGTAGAGAATAGAATCTACTATATCTTTATGATTTAAAAGTTTTCATCACTTTTATCACGAGACTCGACAATAAATAATCCACATCATCCACGCTTTTCTGACGAGGATATTCATTAGAGGGTCACGACCACAAATTCCATGCACTACGGGCCAAGGATATTTATGTATTCATCAATGGTCATGATCATGCCAACAACTGACCATCAATGCACTACGGGCCAATGAGGACTTTTACCACATTATTTGTAACATTACGGTTATGATTACACCGAATAATCCCTGGTCATAATCATACCAAGTCCATCCATGCTTTACAGGCCACAGATGACTTTAAAAAAATATATAAACATGAGGATGATGACAATGATATAAAAATTCAATAAAATAAGTTCAAGAATTAAGTTATTAGAGGAACTAATAACGTCAAATTGTCAACATGATCTTTGCTTTGTAGAGTAAAATTCAAGATTTCTCAGAAGAATATTTCCATGAAAAATACTGGATGAAGCGCAAATATCAAGGATATTACACTAATTTCATGGAGTATAAGTCAAAATTTTAACCAACTGGGAATAATAAGGAATGGAATAACAACAGAAATCACCATGCATGCGGTACTTCGCATAGGCAGGTTATTCCAACAGAATAATAATAATGGAACCAGGTCAGGTGAAAATCACACCAACATGATGTTACAATAGAATAATAAAAACGGAACCAGGTCCGGCGTATAGCACAGACAGGATGTTCCAACGGAATAATAAAGACAAGATAATAGAAACGGAACCAGGTCCGGCATATAGCATAGATAGGATGTTCCAACGGAATAATAAAGACAAAATAATAGAAGAATGTCACCACGTATAGGGTATTCCGAGTATACAGGTTATTCCAACAGAATAATAAAGAAATGGAATAACATAAGTTCTCTTCTCAAATACAAAAGAATAATATCCCTTACCGTAAAAGAACTGGATGTAAGAGTAGGGAAGTAGCAGTATAATTTTCTATAGCTTTTCTATAATTTCTCTCTCTGGAGTTTCAGTGAATTCGTAAGAAAATAATGAAGGAATGAGCTTCTATTTATAGAAAAATGTAATGCATAGTAACTAACTTATGAATGGTCCAGATTGATTTACTTTAATCTGACGGTCCATATTTAAAGCAAAATCTTTTAAATAAAATATAATATATTATATATAATATATCCATAATAATACTCCTTTCGTCCATTTTTTCAACTTATATATATATATAATAATAATCATAATAATACACCTTCCATCCATTTTTTTCAACTTATATATATATATATATATATATATATATATAATCATAATAATTCACCTTCCATCCACCCACAATTATAATAATACTCCCACTCAAAACCTTATTCCCCACCAAACCCACTACCTTTTACACACACACCTCCTACACATAACGTAAATACACACACACAAGTCATTATTCTTCCAACATGTGGGCCTCCACCATTATAAAATAATTTTCTACCGATTATTTTGAAAAATGGGTAAAATAGGGATCCATAAAATAAGCAGACTTCATAAAAATCACCTTAATAATTTTAACAACATTTATCACCTTTATTATAATTCACAATATTAATCGACTAGGTCGTTCCCAGGAAAGAGGGGGCTTTCCAATAAGGATTTCTCTCTATTGGTGCGCAATTAGGTGACCAAACCTCTCCTTGACAGAACTTCTAGACATCGTTAATATTGAAAATAATAATATTAATAACTTTGTCGTCTCAATTATTGATTTTAACAATATATAAAATATCGACAATAAGTGAATCAAATAACGTGAGATATTATGCAACAATTACTATAGCAATAATTGAACAAAAGCGAATGACTTCTCACGTAAGCATCAATAATCAATACTGGTATTGCTACTATGCAATACGACGCCAGCGTATTCATTTACTTTACTAATGAAAGTAGTTCAACAAAGATCAGCGGTAAAACTTCGTAGTTATTTCAATAAAATATTTTTGTCATTTTCTCAATCCGACAATAATTCTGTTGTGGGGTCCACCAATGATTGCTCCGTTGTACGAATATTCCCTTCTAAAATGAATATTCCCCGACTAATCGAATATAATATAACAACTTGCATACTTTACAAAATTTATAAATACTACCCACAACTATAATATTATATCAAATTTATTCCATAATATTCAAAAATGATAATTATAGAAAATTCATTTTTATTCAAAAAATTGGGGTCTTACATATACAACTATCATAAACATGTTTGCTAACCTTTACAACTAATTAACACAATTTATCAACAACTAAAACTATTTTAATTTCTCAATTTTCATGTTTTTTCATAAAAACTCAATTTTCTTGACATTCATCCTAAAAATCATCATTGTGAATTCAATACATGATCAAATCATCTCATTCAAATTATGTTATGCTCGTATCTCAAAGAACAAACATATACAAGCTTCAATTTATACTTTAACATACAAATTAGCCACTAGAATAGATGCTTACATGAGCCATATGAAAAAAATATACACAAACATATACTGTCAAAAATTTCTTCTACTGTAAACCGAAATTAGAATGCAATTGTTGTTTAAACATAATCGTTAATCATAACTATAACTAATTACCATCAACAGATTACATAACCACAATTCACAAAAAACTAGAATTCACAGAGTTTGAAACTTCATGTCGTAAACTCATCCATACATATACATATATATAATATGGAGATTATGGAGAATTACCTTCAATTAGCTTGCACAACCTTGCTAAACACCGAACTTATTGTGAAAATTCTTAAGTCTCCTCTCCAATTCTCTATCAAGTTCTTTGAACTTCTTAGTTTTCTTCTCTTAGGCTTAGACTAGACAACTAACAAGTATGTGTAAAAAATAAAACTTACACCTTAATACACATACTAATGATATTAACAGTTATACATAAACGTATATAATATAAATATATTATATTTATTATTTTAATTATATTTTATTTATATTATTTATTCTATTTATTTTATTTAATTTCAAAAACTAGAAATTCCAAAAGCCATAAGGCTTGTTTGGCAAAAACCCTTTAAATATTAAAGAATTAATATATTAAGCATTGTTTGGCAAAAACTAAATTAAACTACTTTAATTTATTTTAATAACTCCTTATAATATAGTTATTTGTCACACTATATTTAATCAAGTTTTCATATTTAATTTAATTAATTCAAATCATAATTAATTAAATAAATCCTTTAATCACATAACACAATACAAATAATTAACCATTAAATTGAAATATCAATATAATACTAATTTCCTTAATTCATCAACTATTTATTTAACAAATAATTCTCCAAATAAAATTAAATCAATTAAACAAATATTTATTCAACGATAAACACATCCATTAAATATTTATATAATTCAATAAATATTTAATATTACATTTAAAATTCTGGAATGTTACATCATTCCCTCCTTAAAAGAATTTTGTCCTCAGAATCATAATTCAAATAATCAAATCGTCACATTCTTCTCAACTTACAAAGATTCTGTCCCCAGAATCGAAGACATAGATTACACAAATAACTCAGGGTAATTTTTCATCATTTCAGCTTCGAGTTCCCACGTTGCCTCCTCGACATTGTGGTTTCTCCATATCACCTTAATAGAAGGTATCACTTTATTTCTGAGCACTTGTTCTTTCCTGTCGACTATCTGGATAGGAGTCTCTTTGTAATAACCGTGAATTTTAAGTCACCATGTATGTACGTACATTTTTTTTAAACTTTGTGTTATATATGGATACATACATTTATGGATTTCATTAAAAATGAAAGCCTTGTGACCTAATTATACATTAGGTAAGGATATTAAATAACCTAAGGGTTATGGTAACACGAAAAAGTTAGTATTTTATATGTATACTAACTTAAGTGGGTAAACTTAGTATTTCAAGTGACTAATAATTTTAAACCTAATTCTTGTAAATCTAATTAGGTTTTGAGATAAAATCATATGTATAAGTAATTAAACTTCATATGATTGGAGATGAAAGCCCTAAATTATCAAATTGGGTAACATTATTAAAATTGTTGGACTATGTTTTTATCTAGCCCAAATCAATTAAAAAGAAAAGCCCAAGGAAAATAAAATGTAATCCAATACCTAGCCCACTTGATTGGGGGTATTCTAGACATTTGATTAATCAAAATTTGGCATTTAAAATAAAAGCTAAATGGTGGATATTATGAGGATCCTAAGTGGAATAATTAATCTAGCTTGTCCATTAGTAGACATGATTAAACATAAGGACAATGTTGTAAGGCTCCATTGGTTTGTCACTCCATTATGCACATTTAATCATGTTTAGCCTTAGGTAAGTAATAATACAAAGTGTTTTACCTAATGGGCAACAAAATGATTTGGGAGAATTAATAATGAATTGCCCATTACATTTTGAATGCACATCTCATTCTTCCAACACTTCATTCAGTATTCAACATTTCATTTTCTCTCCATCTTCTCCATCTTCTTCTTCTATCTCTTGCTCCCAAGCTAGCCAACTTCAAAGAGAGAAAAGAAAGAGAGAATTTTGGCCATAGGAAGAAGAATTATAGGAGTTCTAGTGGTTTATGCCCCCTAAGTTTATTAGTTACTTTGGAAAATCAAGAAGGGGTAGCAACTAAGTCAAGGTATAATGTACCTTCATCTTCTTCTCTTACCTTGTTTTGATAGCTTGAGTTTTGATGGGGTTATGTACAACTACTCAAGATACACTAGTTATACATACCATCATGCATGGAACTAAGTATCTTGAGTGTTGGATCTAAGGCTTAGAGGAAGAAAATGAGCATATGTTCTCCAAGGGTGAAAACTCTTGTTTTCTCCCACTAAATCTTGTGTAACTCAAGTTCTACAACTTGGAATTATGATCCGTCGAAGGAAGGTGCTAGATACATGAGTTATCTAGTAAACCCAAGTGGTAGATCACAAATCTAGTAAGTTTTGAAACCTTTGAGATTTTTTTTACAAAAGCAGTCCACTTTATATGCTAAAGCTTTGAAATCCTAAATCAGCTCTTGACTTGTTTTTCATGAGGCTGTTTCATCAATTGTCTTGTCTTGTAAAAATCTGGAAAAATATTACAGAGGTACCTTATGAAGTTATCTCACAGCAGTAGGAAAAAGAAGCGGACCGTTTGAGTTATATATTGTGCGTAATGACTATTTCCGTAAAAGGACTCCATAAATATTATCCTAAGAATATCTCACTGTGTATACACTGGAAAATTCCAAAATTGTTACAGTAGCTTCATATATGTTAAGAGAGCATACCCTGAAAATATCAGATTTGTCTGAGTAAAACTAAATTTATGAAAAATAGAGCAAGATCCGAGTGTTTTAGACACTTTAAAAATAGTAAATCATTTTCTAAAATTCCAAAAATATTAGAGGATCATTGTTGGTTCATATTCTGTCAAAATCCAGAAGCTGAGAATTTTTGGAATCAGTTTACTATTTTTCCTAAAAATGATTAAGTTTTGAATAAAAGGAAATAAATAGTTAAATGATGTCTTTAATGAGAAAAATATGATTTTTATGTTTGAATGCTCATAATATATTATATCATGACTATCTTAGGGCATTTTGGTAATTTATAATAATAAATATTATTTATGACCTTTTATGGATATTAAATAAGAGGTTAATAAAGGATGAACAATTAGAATAAATTGTTTGTTAATTTAATAAATCATTGGAATATTATTATAATATTAATAATATTATAATATGATGTTGTTATGTAAATAAAATATTAGATTAGAGTATTATTATTAAATAATAATATTCGAAATTAAATAAAATATTATTAAATGATTAATAATATTAGTAAGTGAATAAAATATTATTAAATGATTAATAATATTAGTAAAGTGAATAAAATATTATTAAATGATTAATAATATTAGTAAAGGATAAAATATTATTAAATGATTAATAATATTAGTAAAGTGAATAAAATGTTGGTAAATGATTTAAAGTATTATTAGTGAACCAATAATACTAGAAGGTGAATTAATATTATCTAAGTTAATAATATTATGTGAATTAAAGGTAGTCGTTAATTAATAATAACACTATCTAGGCATGATAATGTTTATAAGAACTTATTGTAATGTATGATATCTATGTGATTACATAATCTGATGTTATGCATTGACTAATTGAAAGACTAATTATAGGTCTCTCAAAGGAAGGTAATTTAACTACATAGTGGATAGAAATTTATTTCGTAGAAATGTAACCTCTGATCGAGGCAAGTTTCCTAACTCAACTTGAGTTATTATTTTTAAAGCATGTTAGTGAATAATTATTGATGATTATTCACGTCTTTATTGATTATTAAAATTGCACTTTTGTGCAATCGAATTCGATTCTAACGCCATTGAATGCGTGAATTAAATTAAAGTTCTTTATTTATGAACATTTTATGGGATAGATCTATGCTAATTGTATCGGCTAGATCAAGTATGTCTAAATTTGTTAAATCAAATGGGTTTTAAATAACTGTTCTTATTAATTGATATGGTAAGAACTCTTGACTGAGAAATGGACAAATTTGATTAAGGCATGATATCAATGTCGAATTATTAAGTGTTTATGCATAAATCACGGGGTATGAAAGGCTGATCCCCTTGAATACCAAAAACTTATTAAAAGGTCCAGTTTAAATCACTGAGCACCTTGGCAAATGTTCGTGGTTATTCAAAACCACTTAGTTCATGTTATTCAATTATCGAATATTCAATTGTTGATTATTAATTCATGTTCCTCCACAATCTTATATTATTGTTGAACATTGAAGGCAATATTTCTTTCTAAGCCATGATATATATCCTTTGTCTTTATAAACTTGTGAAGCAAATTAGTTGCTTACTCTTGCTATATCATGACCTCTATTTTCAGCTAAGTCTGAAGGATCTAACGTGAAGGACAAGGGCAAGGGCAAGATCCAGGAGTAATTTTAGAATGAATGTTAAATTAGTTATTATCTAATGGAATTTCTTAAGTAAACTATTTGTATTATAAATGGTGTATTTAAAGTTAAGGTTATGGAGACCTTGGGACCATATTATGAGACCTTATTATAATGAACAATGTATGTTTATTATTTCAAAATAGTTATAGAATGCTTATGATGATGATAGGATCGTGAGCACTGAATCTGAGGTTAGAGAACCTGGATTTGGGGGCGTCACACTCTTCATAAGACAAATCTTTATCGAATTGCAATGGTTCGTACTCAATCACGTGCTTGTAATCGGGATTACATGGTCGTAACACCGAAATGTGAAAAACATTATGAATGTTTTCCAATTCTGGAGGTAGAGCTACCTCATAACCCACTTCCCCCGCTCTTCGTAGTATCTCAAAAGGTCCAATAAATCTTAGGCTGAGCTTTCCTTTCTTGCCAAAACAAATTTTCCCCTTCCAAGGAGAAACTTTTAGAAAAACGAAATTTCTTACTTCAAATTCGCGATTCTGCCCATGTTGATCGGCATACTTTTTTTGTCTGTCTGGGGCTGCTACCAATCTTGTCCTGATGAGTTTGAAAACTTTAGCAGATTTTGTTGTACCGATTCTGGTCCTAACAATATGCGTTTTCAATTCATCCCAACATGTTGAGTTTCGCACTTTACCTTGTGACAATGCCTTGTAAATTGGCATCGCCGATGCTCTTTCGGCGTGGTAATGCTTTATTATTGTATGCAAATTCTACCAACGGTAAATGTTCATCCCAGCTTCCTTTGAAATCCATGACGCATGCTCTCAACATATCTTCCAACGTTTGGATTATTCATTCGCTATGCCCATCGGTTTGCGGATTGTATGTTGTACTCATTCGCAACTGTGTTCTCATACATTCTTGTAGTCTCTTCCAAAAGTTTGATGTGAACCTTGGATCTCTGTCTGATACAATTGACACTGGAACTCTATGTCTTGACACGATCTCTTTAACGTACAGTTTTGCTAGCTGATCAAGATTAAATCTAATCTTTATTGGAAAAAAGTGTGCAAATTTTGTCAATCTGTCCACTATTACCCATATTGCATCGTATCCTTTCTGAGTCATTGGAAGACCTACCACAAAATCCATTGTGATATGCTCCCATTTCCATTCCGGTATTTCTAACGGTTGAAGTAACTTGCTTGGTCGTTGATGTTCAACTTTCACCTTCTGACATGTCAAGCATTTTGCAACGCATTTTGCAACGTCTCTTTTCATATTTGGCCACTAAAAATGTCGTCCCAAATCTTGATACATCTTTGTACTTCCTGGATGAATCGAATATCTTGTGTTGTGTGCTTCGATCAAGATTTAGTCTTTAAGCTCTGGCACTGCTGGAACCCAAATTCTTTCCTCGAACCGTAGTATTCCTTCGATATCGATCTTGTATTTTACATCACTATCGTTAACCATTTTCTCTTTGTTCGCTTCACATTCTTTATCTTGTAGTTGAGCATTCTTCACTTTGTCCACCAAAGTTGGACTATCATCTATCTGGAATAGTCATTCATCGAATTCCTTTGGAAATTTGATTTCCAACTCTAGCTTTATCATTGCTGAAATAAGCTCCTCCTGAGTAGTTATCAGCATTTACTTCTCCCGACCTTTCACCGCCAAAGCATACGCAACCACATTCGCTTTGCACGGGTGATAAAAGATCTCCTGATCGTAATCCTTTATCAATTCCATCCATCTTCTTTGACGCATATTCAGGTCCTTATGTGTGAAAATATACTTCAGACTTTTATGGTCATTGTAGATTTCACATTTCTCTCCATAGAGATAGTGTCTCCATATCTTGAGAGCAAATACTACTACAACCAATTCCAAATCATGAGTCGGATAACCTTTCTTGTAATCCTTCAGTTGTCTTGATGCATACGCAATAACTTTGCCATTTTGCATAAGAACACAATCCAATCCTTTATGTGAGGCATCACTATACACCACAAAGTTACCTGTACTATCTGGTAATGACAACACAGGTGCCATGCTTAATTTCTTCTTCAAATCCTGGAAACTTTCTTCACATTTCTCCGTCCAAACAAATTTCACAGTTTTCCTTGTCAAATTTGTTAATGGAGTGGCTATTTTAGAAAAAATTTGAATAAATCGTCTATAATAACCGGCCAGTCCTAAGAAACTCTTCACTTCCGATGGTGTTCTTGGTTGTTCCTAATTGATTACAGCTTCCACTTTTGATGGATCCACTGAAATCCCATCTTTGTCAATCACGTTCCCAAGAAATTTCACACGATCTAGCCAAAATTCGCACTTAGAGAATTTCGCGTACAACTTTCTCTTTCTTAGTGTTTCCAATGTAAAACGTAAGTGTTCCACGTGTTCTTCCTGAGTTTTGGAATACACCAGAATGTCGTCGATGAATACCACTACAAACTTGTCTAAGAATGGTTTAAACACCCTATTCATCAAATCCATGAATGCAGCAGGTGCATTGGTTAAACCAAAAGTCATCACCATAAATTCGTAATGTCCTTACCGAGTTCTGAATGCCGTTCGAGGTATATCCTCCTTCCTCACTTTCAACTAGTGATACCCACTTCTCAAATCTATTTTTGAGAAGTATTTAACACCCTTCAACTGATCAAACAAGTCATCTATTCTTGGCAATGGATATTTGTTTTTAATAGTGACTTTGTTTAATTCTCTATAATCAATGCAAAGACGCATTGACCCATCCTTCTTCTTCACGAATAACACTGGCACTCCCTACGGTGATACGCTTGGTTGAATATACTTCTTGTCTAACAATTCTTACAATTGTACCATCAGTTTCTTCATTTCTACTGGACCCATTCTGTACGGGGCCTTCTATATTGGTGTTGTTCCAGGCACTAAGTCGATCACGAACTCAATTTCTCTGTCAGGTGGAAGTCCTGGGAAATCCTCTGGAAACACATCCTCAAATTCCCTCACCACTGGTATCTCTTCCAGTTTCACATTCTTTTTCTGAGTATCGACTATGTAAGCTAAATAGCCTACATAGCCTTGACTCAACAATTTCTTGGCCTGCATCTTCGTCAGACATTTCATTTGTCTAGGCGACTTGCTACCAAAGAACACTACCTTTGACGGGGTCATAAGGTTTACACATTTCTTTTGGGAATCAATTACCGCACCATATTTGAACAGCCAATCCATTCCCAAAATAACATCAAACTCTCCAAGTCTAATCGGAATCAAATCTACCATAAAGTTATTCTCCTTAATGTTCACCCTACATTTCTTGTATACGAATCTAATAGGGATTATCTCTTTATTCGTAATTTATATGTTCAAAGGAAAATTCAGTTCTTCTCTAAGCAATTCTAACCTCTTAGCAAATTCATCAGAGATAAACGAGCAAGTAGCACCCGAATCAAATAATACATAAGCATTTATATCATTGATTGGGATAATACCTGACACCACATCTTTTGATTTCACAGCATCTTGCACAGTCATATTGAAGGTTCTAGCTATGGGTTTGTTTGATGTTGTACCTCCACTGTTACCTCCATTGTTTTTGGTTGTCACTCTATCCTTCTTCTTAGGGCATTCACGAGCAAAGTGATCCTTGAATCCACAAGTGAAGCACACGTTCTTCGTAGGTTGAATTCAATTTGGGGCGATGTGACCCTCCTGGCCATAATTGAAGCATACTCGTTTCCCCATCAAGCACGCACCCTTGTGAAACTTCCCACATGTAGCACATGCTTCAAACTTCTTGTTTTGCTGACTACCCTGCTGGTTTCCAGCACCCACGTTTCCATTCAACTTCCTCTTCAAGTTGTTGTTGTTGTTGTTGTTGTTGTTGTTTCCACCACTACCACCTCCATTCTTAATCTCCACCTCGTTCTTCTTCTTCTTCTTCTGTTCTTGATTGAACTTTGTCACTGCCTCGCCCCAACCTTCAGCGAGTATAGCTTTCTCCATCACTGCTGTGAAAGTCTTCAATTGGAATAGGTAAACCCTACTGTACAACTAGGGCTTCAGTCCCTGTTCAAACCTCTTCGCCTTGCGTTCCTCCGTGCTGACTTGATAAGGCGCGAACCTCGCTAACTCGTTGAATTTAACTACATACTCAGATACCGACATCGTTCCCTGCTTCAGTTCCAGAAACTGCACTTCCAGCTAACCCTTAAAAACTCTTGGGAAAATAGATCTCAAAGAATATCTCCTTAAACCTATCCCAGGTCATCATCCCTAGTCCTTCTCGAGTTTTATTGGCCTGCCACCAATAACTAGCCTCTGCTTTCAACATGAATGTTGCAAAAGCAGTCTTTTGGTCATCCCCTACCCTAGAAACATCGAACACATTTTCTATCTCCATAATCCAAGTTTGTGCCTCGACTGGATTCACGGACCCTCGAAATTCAGGTGGTCCAACCGCCTTGAACTCCTTAAACGTTATTCCTTGGTTCTGTGGTTGATTCTGCAACGCTCCTGTTAGTAACGTCACTAATTGTTGAACGGGGTTAGTATCAACATTATCGTTATTGATGTTTCCTTCGGTGGTTCTCTGTCATGGTGGTTGACGTCTGGGAGGCATTTTCTGTTAAAAATACACTCATTAGATTATTATTCAACTCTTTTAAGTAATTTCTACTTAACTTGCCTCCATAAAAGAAATAGCCACATAATCACATAACACTTTGAATAAAATAACAACTTTTATTTATTCAAAACCTCTTTGAAAATATAAAACGATAACATCAATGCTATTTACATTACTTTCCTGAACTACAAAAGTTTCAGAACAACATCATCGTCATATCCCATAGGTTACATAACACTTGGGATTTACAATTTATTTAACATTTTATTAATCGCATAACAACTACGATGTTCTACTAAGATACTGCTTAGCCTTACTAAGTTCTTCCTCCATAATTCGGAACATTGTTCTACGATCTAATACGTACGATGGCAGCGTCTCGAGCTGAATCGGATAACCCATGACCCGATCTTGATCTCGATTAACCACGGTGTTGAATACTCTATTCATCTCTTTGCCTGTGCGTCTTTCACTGCTATCCCGGCTCGTTGAAACACTTCCTCATATGCGTCCTCGGCTCTTGCCCTTTTCGTAGCTTCTTCCATTAGCTTATTCTTCAATTCAGCGACCTCTTCGATCAGTTGTTCTTTCTCTCCTTCAGTCTATTCTAGCTTCTCCTCGACATTAGTCAGTCGTTCCTCACGATCTTGGATCTCATCGTCTTTCTGTGTCATTGCAGTCTGTTGTTCAGCTACTATCTCTTGCAATTCCTCGATTGTATCCTGAAGTTCCACATTACGGTCGTAGACTTCATCGTACATACGAGCAGCTATCGAGGTTAGTGGAGTCTCCTCCTCCTCGTCCTCGTCATCCTCCTCATCCGTCTCCACATCATCATCCTCACCTTCAACCACTATGACCAACGTGGCTGACTCCCGTGTCAATAGTTGTTCCCAAATAACCTGAATGTCGTAAGGCTCCTCCTCTATAGGCATCTGAGGTGCTCCCTCCCTAGCCTAACTGGATTATCCAACATTAGTCATCATGACAACACAATTTTATGTTTTAATTATTAATCATTAATATTCGACACTCACGAGCACATAAGTTATAAACACATAAGCACATACGTGTTTTATTATTTTTTCCTTAAAACTCGATAAGAGTTAATCACCACTATCTTTTCAAAGGTTACTTCCTAAATCTTTTCCCCACCTAAGGTTCATAACCTAAAGCTTTGATACCAACTTGTGACACCCCCAAATCCCGGTACTTCATTACCTCAAGATTTGGTGTTCACGTAAACAAAACATTCATATCTAACTGCCCAATCATATTATAATTGAATATTAAAACCTGCCCATATAGAATTACTTTAATGAAAACATTATCTCCTAGGTTATCTAACCTTTAATCATCATATAAGTGCGGAAATAAAATTATTACATCACATCATTATTAAAAGTTTATAGTTATAACAATAAAGTAAAATTACAAGTCTTCATCATTTGTATATTTTTCCCTTTCCTTTGCTAGTTGTAGGTTTATCAACCTTCTCAACCATAGCTGCAATAAGTGTATAAATATGCAAGAGTGAGCAAACAAAGCTCACTTGAAATAAGAATAAATATATTTACAACATTTGCCAAATAACAGCTCCGATAGAGGCGAATGATATGTTCTTTTAACATTACAACATTTGCCAATTCATAGGCTCAATAGAAATGAATTATATGTTCTATTAACATTCTTAAATATACTAACGAGGGTCAAATGACCATGAACCACCATGAACAGCTATAAGTAATCTTTCAACTTTAACTTTAATGTCATATACGACTATAAAGACTCCACGTATTTAGGGGGATCAATCCTTCGTATTAAAATGTATTGTGCACAACCATTTCAACGCTAAGCGTGAAACCCCTAAACATAGGGTTGTTCATCTCAGTATTTAGAGTACAAGTCCGCACCAAAGAAAGTTTGGTTTGGATAAGTTTTCAAGGGTAATTGAAGTTTAATAATCATCAACTAGGGAACTAGTTGAATTAACAACGCTTGATAACACAATAGTTATTTAATAAAAACATAACTTAGAACATTTGAAAATCATAAATGAACTACATATCAAACTCATGCTTGAAATAACTATAGAGCATAAGCATTCAATAAATTGAATAAAATGGTTAACCTTTGCTTGAACAGTAAAATAAGCTAAGGTTCGAGTCTTATAACATTAGAAATGAAATTCTTGAACGTACATTTAACTGATAGCAAGCTGGAAACTAAAAAAACTTGCCCAACAATGTATTAACTCATGGAAAGAATTAAAACAATTCAATAATAGAGACGAGAGTTCAAAACTACGTTCATTATACAATAATAGAACTTAACTCAACGAAAGTGTAGAGTTAGAAAACTTGACTCGAGCGTAAGCTAAAATATTAAAACTCACGTTCACCTATACACAGTATTAAAACCACAACATCTATTAGACATACTAATATTCACTTTTCAATATAAAACACATTACTAGCTAAACTTGTTATTTTAGCACAAGTCTTATGCTACCATTTACATTTCTGAATTCCCAAGTGTTAATCATCACAACACTTAACTAACGTTCATTGTATAAACTAAGTTATCACATAACACGTTCTCGATTTACTAATCATTTTTGCAACTTTGAACTTACTAACCACAATTCACTATGTTATGTTAACCTTTTCAGACCATGCTATGATGTTTTCCCAAGTCTGTAGAAATAACAGAAGCCAGAATCTCAAACCGAGTGGTATGGTGCAAATTATTGTACATACAAAGGCTTGGGACGGCGTAATCAACTATTATTTTCGCTTTAGCACTTGCGGTAAAATTTACGCCAATTGTTCGTAGACAGAACGCAGACGCTGATATGAACTAGAGTATTTTAGGTTTTAATAAACACAAATTTTACCCAATAGACAGTAATATCAACACGTAAAATAAATATACAACTATCATAAACATGTTTACTAACATTTACAACCAATTAGCACAATTTATCAACAACTAAAACTATTTTAATTTCTCAATTTTTATGTTTTTCATAAAAGCTCAATTTTCTTGACATTCATCCTAAAAATCATCACTGTGAATTCAATACATGATCAAATCATCTCATTCAAATTATGATATGCTCTTATCTCAATGAACTAACATATACAAGCTTCAATTTATACTTTAATATACAAATTAGCCACTAGAATTGATGCTTACATGAGCCATATGAAAAAAATATACACAAACATATACTGTCAAAATTTTCTTCTACTGCAAACCAAAATTAGCATGCAATTGTTGTTTAAACATAATCTCTAATCATAACTATAACTAATTACCATCAACAGATTACATAACCACAATTAACAGAAAATTAGAATTCACAGAGTTTGAAACTTCATGCCGTAAACTCATCAATATATATATATATATATATATATATATATATATATATATATATATATAGAGATTATGGAGATTATGGAGAATTACCTTCAATTAGCTTGCACAACCTTTGCTAAACACTGAACTTGCTGTGAAAATTCTTAAGACTCCTCTCCAATTCTCTCTCAAGTTCTCTAAACTTCTTAGTTTTCTTCTCTTAGGCTTACACTAGACAACTAACAAGTATGCGTAAAAAATAAAACTGACACCTTAATACGCATACTAATGATATTAACAGTTATACATAAACGTATATAATATAAATATATTATATTTATTATTTTAATTATGTTTTATTTATATTATTTATTCTATTTATTTTATTTAATTTCAAAAACTAGAAATCCCAAAAGCCATAAGGCTTGTTTGGCAAAAACCCTTTAAATATTAAAGAATTAATATATTAAGTCTTGTTTGGCAAAAATTAAATTAAACTACTTTAATTTATTTTAATAACTCCTTATAATATAGTTATTTGTCACACTATATTTAATCAAGTTTTCATATTTAATTTAATTAATTCAAATCACAATTAATTAAATAAATCCTTTAATCACATAACACAATACAAATAATTAACCATTAAATTGAAATATTAATATAATACTAATTTTCTTAATTCATCAACTATTTATTTAACAAATAATTCTACAAATAAAATTAAATCAATTAAACCAATATTTATTCAACGATAAACACATCCATTAAATATTTATATAATTCAATAAATATTTAATATTACATTTAAAATTCTGGAATGTTACATGCTTGAATCCCTCTTTAATGGGAAGGCGATGAAGAACTATGTCAGTGGACAAACCCACTATGTCTTCGTGAGACCATGCAAACACATCTTGGAATTGGGTTAGTAGCGTAACCATGTCATTCCTCTTGTTTGAGGTAAGGTCTTAACAAATCTTGATTAACTTAGGGCTTTCTAAGGTTCCGAGATTGAAGGAAGTGGTTTGATCAAGGTTGGGTTTAGGTTTATCTTCGACCCATTCTTTGATCTCCCGAGGCACCTCAATGTCCTCGTGTATTTCTATCAAGACTGAATCCAACTTTACATCAAAGTTACAATCCTTGCGGAGAAGAGGCATCTTATCAGCAAGTACATGCACATCTAAATTCACAGTCCTGAAACAAAATATGCTTTCACTTAGTATATATGAAATGGTTTAATCATACAAAGTGTTAGCATGTACTAACAAAACAACTGCTAATACATGCATGAGAAAAAGTAAGCGGTTATGATATCTCTGTAAGGCGAAAAGAGTTCTACCGTTTTACCCTTGTCGACCAATGCAAGGAGTGTTGCTCCAATTATCGAGGAAAAAGTCCTGGTGGACTACAGTGATGGAGGGACCTCCTTCTCCAAAATGATGACCATTACGTCTGGGCAATCATCATCTGAGCTGTATCTGTTTATATGTTCATCATGGACCATGATGCGTATTCCTGACATCATTCTGACGATGTCCTGCTTAATTCTTCGTTCCTCTTCTTCCACTTTGGGATCTGGAACAAAGATTTCTTTCTCCTTTACCGGTATCGGTTTGGGAAATAACATAGCCATTACGCTTGCTGGCACCTTTACCGGAGGTTGTGTTGACTTAGGATTTGTAAGTGGAGACACTCATCGTGTAACTGACACTGAAGGAATCTGTTGATGCTTATGTGGATTCCTGTGACTGGAGCTTGCAGAATAGCCCAGTCCAGCTGTCCCAACTTGATTGATCACTTGCATCAGGTGCTTAATACCCTGATGACTTTTACCCAGCCCCTGTCCCGGCTGATGACCCAAAGATATCATTTCTTGAGTAGCCGACATTACTTTGGCAGAAATCTTGGGTGTGAGAGGCGGCGCCCCAATAGGGTGGTAGTGAGTGTTGCTCACCTCCAGGGCATGAAAACTAATCGGCTCATCTTCTAAATTAAAGTTGATGAGTGGTATGTTACTTTATTTAGGACATTCCGGCTCAGCGTTGATTATGATTAGGCTATCATTAATGATGTATTTCAGTTATTGATCGTATGGCTACTTCGGATCCGTTTGAGATTGACGTTCATCTTCAGCAAAGTAGCATAAGGACAGATATTCAGAGATGACCCTCCATCTATCAAAACTCCAGCTAGCATGTATCCGGAGGACAAAATCGCATTATGCAACGACTTACAATGACCGGTCCCTTCGGGCGGTATGTCATCATCAGTGAAGGATATCACATTATTGTTAAAAATGTGATCAACCAAATGTTGAAATTTTTCCACATCCACTGATTTCAGCAAATAGGCTTCTTCCAAAACCTTCAGTAAGATCTTCCTGTGATCCTCGAAAGTTAAAACCAAGTCCATTATTGAAATTTGATGTGGAGCTTCTTTTAAGCTTAAAACCACATTGGCTTCATTATGACCCATAGTGCGGAGGAACTTTTCAATTTTCTCCATGGGAACTTTCCCCTTCGATTTGATGGTAGGCTTCATCACCTGTTGGGGAAGATACAATGGATTCTCCTTCGACACTGCAACAATTGTATGAAAGGTGGATCCTTCAGCTTCTCCATAATTCCATGTGACTTTTTGTAAGCTGATAACATGATATTGTGATCTGAATAGCAAGTTGATTGGCTCCAGAGCAGCCACTTTCAAAGGATTGTCAACTCCTTTGAGTTGAATTGCATGTATTATGAAAGGTTTGACAGTCCCATCAACCTCAACAAGTATAACTGATACCAATCCCTTCCAAATAATACAGTATCGCCGTCTGCTAGTTGCAAGACACCGCTGTCAATTAGATTCTGAATAAGGTGACGGAGTGTCCATCATTCTTCCATAATATGATCGCGAGAATGGGAGTGATATTGACATACTCCATCAGAATTAAACTGTCCTAAACGGGGATTAATTGGAGGTGGAAGGGAAGTGATCCTTCCTTCATTGATCAACATATGAAGTATCTCCTCCATAGGTTGGCCCAGGTACATAAATTCCCTTCTATTGGCAAAATCCCGACAGGCTTTGGCACTATCTCTCTTCGTCACTTTGTCTTCTAGTGTTTTTTTCTTTGAAGATGACGAGGGAGTATTCATAACAAAAGGGAGGAGACTAGCATGCTCCTGGCTGACTAATTGGCGCGTGACTTGATGCTGATAAGTTACCAGTTCTGCCAATTGTTCAATATGCTTACATAGAGCTTTTATCTTTCCTTCCATTGTGAACTGGAACTTTGCATAATCCCATTTTCAACACCGTCTTTGATGGTCTAGGATGATTCACCATTAAAATTGGAACTTTGTCCACTGCTCCAATTAATCATGTTGACCTCTTCTTCTTTGTGTTGAGGAAGAGCGTTGTCTTGTACGTGAGGTTGATCTGGTTTGGTGACCACGATCTCATTGTTGTCTATTAAATCTTGGATCTTATGTTTCAAGGCCCAACAATCTTGAGTATCATGTCCGAGTTTCAAAGATGATAAGCACATTTCGAAAGCAAAGATTGAAACCCCTCCCATTAGGGTTGGGTGGTGGAAAAGATGCGTGATTTTCTTCTGAGTCGTCAGAAGAGTGAGAATGTTCTCGAGTGAGTCCCCTAAGGGTGTGAACTATTGAAGGCATTGACTTCTCCACCTTTTGGCAATGGAGGTTTGAAGGCGTGCTTGAAAGGGAGTGTAATTTCTCCTCTGGATAGGCATATTCTGATTGCCTTTTTGACCTTGCAGTATCAAGGAAACATCCTCCTCTTTCTTTTTATGGACCCTTTGGGGGTTGTTTCCATAAGTTCCAGATTGGATGCTCAAAGAATGACTTTAAGGCGACTAGGTCTTGAAATTTTCCTAACTTCAATCCCATCTCACCATCTCCCATGTTTAATCGCCGAAAATGGTTTACCAATGCCGACTAAGACTCTTTCATAGAAAGAGCTTCTTGTATGTCTATGAAGGTCATGACCATTTCTGACTTCGTCATGGAAGGAATAACTTGAGCAGCAAGATGCCTCCACCTTTGAGCATACTCTCCGAAAGACTCATTGATTTTTTTTGACCTTGGTAATCTGCACCCGGCCAGAGCCATCTGAGACTGGAAGCTGTATTGAGTGAGGAAGGCGTGAGCTAGCTCCTCCCAACTATGGATCTTTGAGTTGTCTAATCTGGTATACCACGAATGGGCTTCTCCAGTCAGACTCTTTTGGAACAGCTACATCCTGAGCTTCTCTTCCTCTGCATAAGATCCAAGTTCTCCAATGAACACCTTCAAATATGTGTAGGGATCTCCTAACCCATCATATTTTTCGAAGTCAGGAGTCTTGAACTTTTTTGGATAATGAACACCGGGGAATATACAAAGGTCAGCATATGAGACACTTCCGTGTGCTCCAATTCCTTTGATCACATGAAGGGTTTCTTCCATTTAAAGGACTTTTTTCCTGATGTCACCGGTGCATGGATCTCCTTTGAGATGGGTGGTATCATGAATTTTTTTGGTCGTATCAAACTAAAGTTCAGGTACTGTAATGGCTTTATTAAGACCTTGGGTTCCTCCTTGTGTAGAGGATTCAGCATGTACATGTATCCTTGTACCCTGAGTAGACTGACGTAGTTCTTTAAGAAGAACAACCAAATATATGATTTGTTTACTTAATCATCAAATTCTTTTGCTCGGCTGGATTAAGGTCGATACCAGTCCGATGACTACATAATTGGATTTGTAGGCTCGTGGCCTTTTTGGATTTTGATCGGGTAATAGTTCTGATTGCTTCCCTGCAAAAGACTTGCGTAGTTTAGTCTTTAGGGAATGTGTAAATGTTTACATGCTATGTGATGTATCCGTTCTTGGAATATTATCCTACAAGGTGGATGTTAGCTGTTTGTAGTACATGATAACATGTTAATTTATGTATGTACACATATTTCTTCATATCTCTCATTACATGTGTGAGGGCCCCGAATCCGAGGTCCCGAATCACCGCGGATCCGGTTCGATCATTCTAACACTATTACAATATTTGCGGAAGATATAAACATAAATTGTTTATACATTAAACTTACATACTTTTCCCCAAGGTCGAGTAACCTTAACTTAATCACAATTCATAACTTAACTAACACATAACATTATTATCAAACAATACTATTACAAAACTAATCGCGCACATTAACTTTAATCTGAAACTGTCTTTAATCTTTCCTTGTATCCGACGCGTTTGTCTTAATCTGCAATGTTTATCATGATATAGGAAGGGTGAGCATTAAAGTTGCCCAGCAAGTTTAAGTTCAATAATTTAACGATATGTCATGATTGAAAGAGTCTGAATGTTAAGCTGGCTATAATTCAACAATATAATTGTGAACTAGCAGGATTAAATTTATGACTGAACAAGTATTATACATGAACAAATATATCTGAACCGAATGGTAATGAAGGTGATCAGCCTTTCATGTGACACCCCCAAATCCGGGTACTTCGATTCCACGGGATTTGGTGTTCACTGTACAAATATCATCTATCTATCTACCCATAATAAAAGCAAACCATGCAATAGATAGAAATAAAATCTTCCCCTTAAAGGTTACAACATCCGAATAATAATACAATCCCAGGTTAAGCTAACCTTAAACATCTGTGCGGAAACATAAACAATAAGTCTTAAACAACATCAAGTCTTAAAACATAAATTCAACATCTCATAAATACAAGTCTTCAACATTTGTTAATCTTGCCCTTGCCTTTACTAGTAGAAGGGTCATCGGTTCTTTCGTTCTTAACTGCAATGTTATTATTAAGCAAGAGTGAGCATGATTGCCCACAAATAAAATAATGAAGTAACTATGTATAATAACATTTGAGGGAATCAAAGACTTCTGAAATAAAAGCTCAAATTTGGAATCAAGAATGAATAACAAGAATCAAAAGATTTCCGAGGGTCATAAGACCTTGAACTATGTCCTAGGTTATCAAGGGTTATACTTGAAACCTTTAATACTCATAAGACTATGGACCTTTCTACTTCGTACTTAGGGGATCAAAGCCCTTAGTACCATCATGCACAATATCTTAATGCTAACACATAAGTAAATCCCTTCACGAGGTTGTTCATCTCGATTTGACATTGAGTCACTTTTAAAGGAAGTTTGGTTTGGATAATTCAATAAGGGTTCTAAAATTTAGAGCGTTCATCAATTATGGACAAGTCGAATCAATAAGGTTCACTAGTCTAACAACGTTCAACAATAATGATATTCAAATTGAATAATAATCTCAAGAAGTATATAATAGAACAAATATTGTATAACAAATTCATACTTTGAAAGGATAATAAATCTTTAATATAACAATTTGAACTTGAATAATAGTAATGAGAATTTCCTCAAGGTAAATAATAAACTTGAACAATGATAGCAAGTAGGGGTAGGAAACTTGTCTCGTGCGTAGATTACACTTTAACTAAACTCGTTATTTGATTTAAATCCTACATATCAATTACGTTCACAAAACTAGTCAATTACAACATACTAAACATCATTAGTTTATTCTTTTGTCTAACTAGAATTCATGACTATACTTAGTCAATTACTACACTTATTGTCAAAAATTAGATTTCACGAACAATAAGCTAAATATACATTCAATCGTTCAATTCACACGTAATTGTGTTATGGACGTGTTAACAATTTATTTTAACACCTCATTATACTTCTAACATATTTCTATGTTTATTAAATTAAGTTGTTATCACATTGCTAGACTTGAACATTTAAAAATAGTTCATTTTTGAACATTCTGGAGAGTGGCGCTGTGGCGCCACTTTTGTACTTGTTCGAATCTTCTGGCTTTAGTCCTTGTTTGAATCTTCTGGATTTTCTCTCGTCCGTGAGTACTTGATACGGGGCGAACCTCGCTAATTCATTGAATCTAGCCGCATAATCAGGTACGATCATATTTCCCTACTTTAATTCAAGAAATTGAACCTCCATCTGGTTCTGTGAGCTGGTTGGGAAGTACATATCAAAAACATCTCTTTAAATCTCTCCCAAGTAATTACACCTTCACCTCCTCGAACTTTATTTGCCTGCCACCAATAGCTAGCTTCAGATTTCAGTATAAATGTTGCAAAAGCGGTCTTCTGGTCTTCTCTAACCCTAGCAATGTCAAAAACCTTCTCCATCTCCATAGCCCATGTTTGAGCCTCGATCGGGTTCATGGAACCTTTAAACTATGGCGGTCCCACCGCCTTGAAATCTTTAACCATAGTATTTGGTGGAGCTTGAGGTTGATTATTCATTGCTCCAACTAGCAAGTTAACCAATTGCCGAACAGGATTAGCATTGGCGTTATTGTTGTTATTCGTAGACTCTTCCTGAGTTGGTTGACGTTGTTGTCTTCTTCTTGGCGGCATAGTTCTGTTAAGAATATTCGCTTATTAGGTCTTTATTCAATTCTTCAAACATTTAAGGCTTAGCTAGAACATTTAATCATAATTCACTTAACACATCAATTTAAATAAACTTTGACATTTCATTCAATTCAAAAGTTTTAACATCATAAGATAGCATCACTACTATTTACATCAACTATCCCGAGATAAAGAATATACAGGATTTAAAACATCAAAATATTCCTTTGTTTATAATCACATCGGAATTTACATCATTAACTACCAAATAGTTTTCACATAATTAAACTAATACTATCATTGTCTGTCAAGGCGCTCAATAGCCTTGCTACGCTCCTCTTCCATGATACGAGACATCGTCCTGCGATCTAGCATGTACGATAGAAGTCATTCGAACTGGATGGGGTACCTTAAAACTTGATCCTGGGCCTCATCCATTGCATGATTAAGTGTAGAGTATGTCTCTCCAAGCTTTGCCTTCTTTGCACGACCATCCTCTTCCGCAAGATCAGCACGACGTGACTCTCTTACCCAGCCCTCCTCTGCTATGGCAAGCCTCTCTGAACTCTCTTTTAGATCCTTTTTCAATTTTTCTATCTCTGCGATTTTATCTTCGGGTTGACCCTTCTCGTGGACCAAATCCCATTCTACATTTCCCAGTCGTGAGTGAAGAGTCAAAATCTCCCTCTCCTTCTCTTCTAGAGTAATCTGCTGAATAATAGCCCGCTCAGTCAGATCCTGCACCTCATCTCGTAACTCAACATTACGGTCGTATAATGTGTCTTACATCTCAGCATCAAAGAGTGTTGTGGAAACTCCTCTTCTTCCTCTTCCTCGTCAAATTCCTCCTCAGGATCCTCCTTAGGATTAGTCTCAGGTTCATGCTCCTGACTAACAACGGTGATCAATGAAGATGACTCCTCTCTGTATCAACTTGTTCCATAATGACATGAATGTTCATGGGCTCTTCCTCTCAGAGGGTACTATAGGTACTGGGGTTCCTCCCCTGACTCAACTAGTTCCTCCAACGCCGACATCCGACAACAAAATTTTGAGTTTTAGTTACTAAGTCGCGATTTAGTGAGCACATAATTTTAACACATAAGCACATAAAGTCTTTTATTATCTTCAATGAATTAAAAAAATTCATTTCTTAGAACTAGATAAGAGTTTTCCATCACTATGTTCTTTCTATAAGGCTGCTACCTAAGGTTGTTCCCCACCTAAGGTTCATAACCTCTGACTTTGATACCAACTTATGACACCCCCAAATCCGGGTACTTCGATTCCACGGGATTTGGTGTTCACTGTACAAATATCATATATCTATCTACCCATAATAAAAGCAAACCATGCAATAGATAGAAATAAAATCTTCCCCTTAAGGGTTACAACATCTGAATAATAATACAATCCCAAGTTAAGCTAACCTTAAACATCTGTGCGGAAACATAAACAATAAGTCTTAAACAACATCAAGTCTTAACACATATATTCAAAATCTCATAAATAGAAGTCTTCAACATTTGTTAATCTTGCCCTTGCCTTTACTAGTAGAAGGCTCATCGGTTCTTTCGTTCTTAACTTCAATGTTATTATTAAGCAAGAGTGAGCATGATTGCCCACAAATAAAATAATGAAGTAAAAATGTATAATAACATGCGAAGGAATCAAAGACTTCTGAAATAAAAGCTCATGAATCAAGAATGAATAACAAGAATCAAAAATTTTTTGAGGGTCATAAGACCTTGAACTATATCCTGGGTTATCAAGGGTTATACTTGAAACCTTTAACAGTCATAAGACTATGGACCTTTCTACTCGTACTTAGGGGGATCAGCCCTTAGTACCATACTGTGCACAATATCTTAACGCTAACACATAAGTAAATCCCTTTGCAGGGTTGTTCATCTCAGTTCGACGTTCGAGTCCGCACCAAAGGAAGTTTGGTTTGGATAATTCAATAAGGATTCTGAAATTTAGAACGTTCATCAACTATGGACTAGTCGAATCAATAAGGTTCACTAGTCTAACAAGGTTCAACAATAATGATATTCAAATTGAATAATAATCTCAAGAAGTATACAATAGAACAAATATTGTATAACAAAGTCATACTTTGAAAGGATAATCAATCTTTAATATAACAATTTGAACTTGAATAGTAGTAATGAGAATTTACTCAAGGTAAATAATAAACTTGAACAATGATAACATGTAGGGGTAGGAAACTTGCCTCGTGCGTAGATTACACTTTAACTAAACTCGTTCTTTGATTTAAATCCTACATATCAATTACGTTCACAAAACCAGTCAATTACAACGTACTAAACATCATAAGTTTATTCTTTTGTCTAACTCGAATTCATGACTATACTTAGTCAATTACTACACTTATTGTCAAAAATTAGATATCACGAACAATAAGCTAACTATGCATTTAATCATTTAATTCACACGTAATTGTGTTATGGACGTGTTAAGAATTTATTTTAACACCTCATTATACTTCTAACATATTTCTATGTTTTTAAATTAAGTTGTTATCACATTGCTAGACTTGAACATTTAAAAATAGTTCATTTCTGAACATTCTGGAGAGTGGGTGACAAGTATTCGGACTCTTAACGCTATACATCATAAATACATTGTGGCACGAACCAAAAAATGTTATGTAATTCTCGAAAATTGCAGAACACAGCCAAAAAAACTCTAATTAAATTATTACTACACGAATTTAATCATACCCACATGTTAGAATTCGTATATAATCATTACCTAACATTTATAAAGTGACTTTAACCATTTAAAACATATAATCATAGAATTAAAATATGTAAATTTTACTGTTCTTGATGTTCTTGAAGGTTTTGAACATAAATCATGAAAATTAATACTACGAATTCGTTATAACACCGAATCCGTTCATTTAAGGTTTGGTCTCTTCGTATCAACATGCATAATCAAATAAGAATGGGAATTTTACAAAAACATTTATGTTTGACATATTAAATTTACGTATAAGGGCCATATGGCCAAAACCCATACTCTATAATTTTTTGAAATAACAAGTCATCGTATTATGAAACTTATGATATGAAATCATGCAATATATATATAAAACATGCTATGCTACTGGAATTATTACACATATCCTTATAACAACACCATTTCCCAATTCACAGAGACTTACATAATGTATAAAAGCCATTTTTATAAAACTTAAACAACGTAAACTTTAAAATTTGGGAAGGAGAAGATTACCCAGATTGTAGAATATAGATTAGTAGACTTATATGCTTTTCAATTCCTCACTCTCAATCTCCTTCAAAATTAACTCTATGAAATTCTCAACCTTTCTCTTTGTTTATTTCCAAACTTAGCCAATAATGAAAAGGAAAGGAAAAAGGGAATACGTATAATAAATAAGTGCTGACGCGCATGATGGAGGTCAGTTACCTAACATGGGTAACTGCTCCCAACCTCCCTTAGTTCCATGTTTGTCTAGCTAGGATAGGTTTCAAAAAAACCAATTAATTTAATAAAGCTTTATCATATAGTTTAATTAATGTCACACTCCTTCATAAAATAAATTAATATCTTATTTAATTTAATTTAAATAAAATATAATAATTTCTCATTAATTCACATAGTTACATACTTAAATTTCTCCTTTAATAATAATGTCAAATTATTAAATCTCAAATAAATAAATTAAAATAACATTAGGCTTATTAAATATTTATTTTAATACAATAAGCTCACATAATTACATATATCGAATAATAAATTCTCCACATTAATTTAATAAATGTAGCACATATAATTAAATTAATCTACCTACAATTTCATGAATTAATTATTTAATATAATAATTAAATCATCGAAGATATTTATTTACTTCAATAAATATTAAGAATTAAATTACAAAAATCTCGTTTCGTCACATCTTTCCCCCCTTAAAAGGATTACATCCCCGAATCACGACTCAATAAATTCGATTGAATTACATTCTCCCCCCTTACAAAGATTACATTCCCCGAATCACTTACACATAATTAAGTAAATAAATGAGGATAATTCTTCATCATATTCTCTTCGAGTTCCCACGTAGCTTCTTTAGCGTTGTGGTTCCACCAAATTACCTAAACAGAAGGTATTACTTTATTTCTGAGAACTTGTTCTTTTCTATCGATAATTTGAACAGGAATTTCTTCGTAAGATAAGTCTTTTTTCAAAATGTAGGGGTTCGTATTCAATTACATGCTTGTAATCGGGTTTGTAGGGTCGTAAAACAGAAACATGAAAGACGTTGTGGACATTTTTGAGTGATGGAGGTAAGGCTACCTCGTACGCTACTTCTCCGATTCTCCGTAGTACTTCGAACGGTCAAATGAATCTTGGGCTTAATTTCCCTTTCTTTTCGAACCTGATCTTTCCCTTCCAATGAGAGACTTTTAAGAAAACATAACTACCTGATTCAAATTCGATATTTTTACGATGTGGATCAACATATTTCTTCTGTCGATCTTGAGCTGCTACAAGTCGTGCTCGGATCACTTTGACTATTTCTGCTGTCTGTTGTACCAATTCTTGCCCTAGCAATTGTCTTTCGCCAACTTCATCCCAATAAAGTGGAGTTCTGCACTTTCTGCCGTATAACGCTTCATAAGGTGGCATTCCAACACTAGCGTGGTAACTGTTGTTGTAACCGAACTCTACGAGCGGTAGATGATCATCCAAATTTCCTTTAAAGTCCATTATACAAGCTCTTAACATATCTTCCAATGTCTAAATTGTTCTTTCACTCTGTCCATCCATTTGAGGGTGATATGCCATACTCATACGCAACTGTGTACCCATGCATTCTTGTAGACGTTTCCAGAAATTCAATGTGAAGTGCGGATCCCTATCGGAAACAATTGACACCGGCACTTCGTGTCTCGAAACAACCTCTTTTACATATAACTTCGCCAACTGATCTAAATTGAATCTAATTTTGATCGGAAGGAAGTGTGCGGATTTTGTCAGTCAATCAACGATAACCCATACTGCGTCGTAGCCTTTCTGAGTCGTCGGAAGGACAAACACGAAGTCCATTGTAATATGTTCCCATTTCCATTCCGGGATCTCTAACGGTTGTAGCAATCCACTTGGTCTCTGATGTTATGCTTTTACTTTCTGACAGGTCAGACATTTGGCAACACACTCTGCAACATCTTGTTTTAAATTCGGCCACCAAAAATGTTGTCGAAGATCTTGATACATTTTGGTACTACCAGGGTGAATCGAATATCATGAACTATGAGCCTCACTTAAAATGTCTTTCTTAATCTTTGTGACTGGTGGTACCCAAATCCTACTCTCGAACCTCAGTATTCCTTCCTTATCAAGCTTGAATCTTGCTTCAGCTCCTTTAGATATCTTCTTTGTCACCTTTTTGCATTCATCGTCCTGAAGTTGAGCCTCTTTAACTTTATCTAGTAGGGTTGTACCAGATTGCATTTGAAATAACTTCTCATCAATCTCCATAGGATACTTCACTTCCAACTCCATTTTCTCCATTTCTACAATTAACTCCTCCTGAGCAGTCAACATCATCAAATAATCGCGACCCATTCTACTTAAGGCGTCGGCAACCACATTTGCTTTACCCGGATGGTATAAAATCTCATAGTCGTAATCCTTAATTAATTCCAACCATCTTCTTTGACGCAAATTCAAATCCTTCCGTGTGACGATATATTTCAGACTCTTATGGTCCGTATATATTTCACACTTCTCCCCGTAGGGATAGTGCCTCCAAATTTTCAAAGCAAAAACAACTGCAGCTAACTCCAAGTCATGGGTCGGATATCCCTTCTCGTAATCTTTCAATTGTCATTATGCATACGCAATGACTTTGCCATTTTGCATCAGCACACAGCCAAGTCCTTTATGCGACGCTTCACTATAAACAACAAAATTTCCTGTATCATCTGGAAGAGATAACACAGGTGCTGTACTCAACCTCTTCTTCAATTCTTGAAAACTTTCCTCACACTTATCCGTCCAAACAAATTTCACAGCTTTTCGAGTTAAATTCGTTAGCGGAGTTGCGATCTTGGAAAAATCTTGAATGAATCTTCTATAATACCTTGCCAATCCAAGAAAACTTCGTACTTTCGACGACGTTCTTGGCTGATCCCAGTTAATCACGGCTTCGACTTTTGATGGATCTACCGATATTTAGTTTTTATCGATCACGTGCCCAAGAAATTGCACTCGTTCAATCCAAAATTCGCATTTCAAAAACTTGGCATACAACTTTTCCATTCTCAATACCTCCAACGTTAATCTCAAATGCTCTTCGTGTTCTTCTTCGGTTTTCGAATATACCAAAATGTCGTCTATAAATACCACTACGAATTTGTCCAGAAACGGCTTGAACACACAATTCATTAGTCCCATAAATGCTGCAGGAGCATCCGTAAGACCAAACAACATTACTAAAAATTCGTACTGACCATATTACGTTTTGAACGTTGTTTTCGGTACATCCTCTGGCCTCACCTTCAGTTGATGATAACCGCTTCTCAAGTCTATCTTGGAAAAGTATCTCGCTCCCTTCAATTGATCAAACAGGTCTTCGATCCTCGGTAATGGATATATGTTCTTAATCGTGACCTTATTCAGTTCTCTGTAGTCAATGTAGAGCCGCATCGATCCGTCCTTCTTTTTCACAAACAACACCGGCGCTCCCCACGGCAATACGCTCGGTTGAATGTACTTCTTGTCCAGTAATTCTTGTAGTTGTACCATTAGTTCTTTCATCTCTACTGGTGCCATTCGGTATGGTGCCTTCGATATTGGAGCAGTTCCGGGGGCCAAATTGATCACGAAATCTACCTCTCTATCTGATGGAAGTTTTGGCAAATCGTTTGGAAATACGTCGACGAAGTCCCTCACAATCGGTATTTCTTTTACCTTCGGATTCTCTTTTCGACTGTCGACTATGTAAGCTAAGTATCCTACACAGCCTTGTCTTAATAACTTCCTGGCCTGCATCATCGTCAGATGGGCTTTCCTGCAGGTCGGGCATGCTTCGATTCTTTTCTTCTGACTACCTTGCTGATTCCCCGATGATGAGTTTTCATTCCACCTTTTCTTCTGATTAAAATTACCACCTCCTGTGCCACTTCCACTAGACTTGTTATTTACTTCACCTTCACTTTTCTTCTTCTTCTTCTGATATTGATTGTACTTGGTCATCAGACGCTTCAACCTTGGTGAGGATGGCCTTTTTCAATTACTCAACAAAAGTGTTTATCTCGAAACATTGATACTTTACTGTATACCCAAGGCTATAGTCCTTGTTCGAATCTTCTAGCTCTTCTCTCGTCCGTGTTACTTGATACGGGGCGAACCTCGCTAATTCGTTGAATCTAGCAGCATAATAAGGTATGCTCATATTTCCCTGCTTCAATTCCAGAAATTGAACCTCCATCTGGTTCTGTGAGCTGGTTGGGAAGTACATATCAAAAAACATCTCTTTAAATCTCTCCCAAGTAATTACACCTTCACCTCCTCGAACTTTGTTTGCCTGCCACCAATAGCTAGCTTCAGATTTCAGTATAAATGTTGCAAAAGTGGTCTTCTGGTCTTCTCTAACCCTAGCAATGTCGAAAACCTTCTCCATCGCCATAGCCCATGTTTGAGCCTCGATCGGGTTCATGGAACCTTTAAACTATGGCGGTCCTACCGCCTTGAAATCTTTAACCATAGTATTTGGTGGAGCTTGAGGTTGATTATTCATTGCTCCAACTAGCAAGTTAACCAATTGCCGAACAGGATTAGCATTGGCGTTATTGTTGTTATTCGTAGACTCTTCCTGAGCTGGTTGACGTTGTTGTCTTCTTCTTGGCGGCATACTTCTGTTAATAATATTCTCTTATTAGGTCTTTATTCAATTCTTCAAACATTTAAGGCTTAGCTAGAACATTTAATCATAATTCACTTAACACATCAATTTAAATAAACTTTGACATTTCATTCAATTCAAAAGTTTTAACATCATAAGATAGCATCACTGCTATTTACATCAACTATCCCGAGATAAAGAATCTACAGGATTTAAAACATCAAAAAATTCCTCTGTTTATAAACACATCAGAATTTACATCATTAACTACCAAATAGTTTTCACATAATTAAACTAATACTATCATTGTCTGTCAAGGCGCTGAATAGCCTTGCTACGCTCCTCTTCCATGATACGAGACATCATCCTGCGATCTAGCATGTACGATAGAAGTCCTTCGAACTGGATGGGGTACCTCAAAACTAGATCCTAGGCCTCATCCATTGCATGATTAAGTGTAGAGTGTGTCTCTCCAAGCTTTTCCTTCTTTGCACGACCATCCTCTTCCGCAAGATCAGCACGACGTGACTCTCTTACCCAGTCCTCCTCTGCTATGGCAAGCCTCTCTGAACGCTCTTTCAGATCATTTTTTAATTTTTCTATCTTTGCAGTTTTATCTTCGGGTTGACCCTTCTCGTGGACCAAATCCCATTCTACATTTCCCAGTCATGAGTGAAGAGTCGAAATCTCCCTCTCCTTCTCTTATAGAGTAATCTGCTGAATAATAGCCCACTCAGTCAGATCCTGCACCTCATCTCGTAACTCCATCGCTATACCAGATAATGTGTGTCGACATCGCAAAGATCAAGCGGAGTGCTATGGAAACTCCTCTTCTTCCTCTTCCTCGTCAAATTCCTCCTAAGGATCCTCCTCAGGATCAGTCTCAGGTTCATGCTCCTGACCAACAACGGTGATCAATGCAGATGACTCCCTCTGTACCAACTATTCCCTAATGACATGAATGTCTCTAGGCTCCTCCTCCGTAGGTACTATAGGTACTCGGGGTTCCTCCTCCCCAGCTCAACTAGTTCCTCCAACGTCAGACATCCTAACAACAAAATTTTGAGTTTTAGTTACTAAGTCGTACTAGTGAGCACATAATTTTAACACATAAGCACATAAAGGCTTTTATTATCTTCAATAAATTACATAAATTCATTTTTTAGAACTCGATAAGAGTTTTCCATCACTATGTTCTTTCTATAAGGCTGCTACCTAAGGTTGTTTCCCCACCTAAGGTTCATAACCTACAGCTTTGATACCAACTTGTGACACCCCCAAATTTGGGCACTTCGATTCCACGGGATTTGGTGTTCACTGTACAAATATCATCTATCTATCTACCCATAATAAAAGCAAACCATGCAATAGATAGAAATAAAATCTTCCCTTAAGGGTTACAACATCAAGAATAATAATACAATCCTCAGTTAAGCTAACCTTAAACATCTCTGCGTATGGAAACATAAACAATAAGTCTTAAACAACATCAAGTCTTAACAAATAAATTCAACATCTCATAAATACAAGTCTTCAACATTTGTTAATCTTGCCCTTGCCTTTACTAGTAGAAGGCTCATCGGTTCTTTCGTTCTTAACTGCAATGTTATTATTAAGAAAGAGTGAGCATGATTGCCCACAAATAAAATAATGAAGTAACAATGTATAATAACATGCGAGGGAATCAAAGACTTTTGAAATAAAAGCTCAACTTTTGAATCAAGAATGAATAACAAGAATCAAAAGATTTCTGAGGGTCATAAGACCTTGAACTATATCCTGGGTTATCAAGGTTTATACTTGAAACCTTTAACAGTCATAAGACTATGGACCTTTCTACTCGTACTTAGGGGGATCGTACTTAGTACCATCATACATGCACAATATCTTAACGCTAACACATAAGTAAATCCCTTTGCAGGGTTGTTCATCTCAGTTTGACATTCGAGTCCGCACCAAAGGAAGTTTGGTTTGGATAATTTAATAAGGATTCTGAAATTTAGAACGTTCATCAACTATGGACTAGTCGAATCAATAAGGTTCACTAGTCTAACAAGGTTCAACAATAATGATATTCAAATTGAATAATAATCTCAAGAAGTATACAATAGAACAAATATTATATAACAAATTCATACTTTGAAAGGATAATTAATCTTTAATATAACAATTTGAACTTGAATAGTAGTAATGAGAATTTACTCAAGGTAAATAATAAACTTGAACAATGATAACATGTAGGGGTAGGAAACTTGCCTCGTGCGTATAATAAATAAGCGCTGACGCGCATGATGGAGGTCAGTTACCTAACATGGGTAACTGCTCCCAATCTCCCTTAGTGCCATGTTTGTCTAGCAGGATTAAATTTATGACTGAACATGTATTATACATGAACAAATATATCTGAACCGAATGGTAATGAAGGTGATCAGCCTTTCATGTGACACCCCCAAATCCGGGTACTTCGATTCCACGGGATTTGGTGTTCACTGTACAAATATCATCTATCTATCTACCCATAATAAAAGCAAACCATGCAATAGATAGAAATAAAATCTTCCCCTTAAAGGTTACAACATCCGAATAATAATACAATCCCAGGTTAAGCTAACCTTAAACATCTGTATGAAACATAAACAATAAGTCTTAAACAACATCAAGTCTTAACACATAAATTCAACATCTCATAAATACAAGTCTTCAACATTTGTTAATCTTGCCCTTGCCTTTACTAGTAGAAGGCTCATCGGTTCTTCGTTCTTAGCTATGCAATGTTATTATTAAGCAAGAGTGAGCATGATTGCCCACAAATAAAATAATGAAGTAACAATGTATAATAACATGCGAGGGAATCAAAGACTTTTGAAATAAAAGCTCAACTTTTGAATCAAGAATGAATAACAAGAATCAAAAAGATTTCGAGGGTCATAAGACCTTGAACTATATCCCCAGGTTATCAAGGGTTATACTTGAAACCTTTAATGATCATAAGACTATGGACCTTTCTACTCGCACTTAGGGGATCAACCCTTAGTACCATACTGTGCACAATATCTTAACGCTAACACATAAGTAAATCCCTTTGCAGGGTTGTTCACCTCAGTTTGACATTCGAGTCCGCATCAAAGGAAATTTGGTTTGGATAATTCAGTAAGGATTCTGAAATTTAGAACGTTCATCAACTATGGACTAGTCGAATCAATAAGGTTCACTAGTCTAACAAGGTTCAACAATAATGATATTCAAATTGAATAATAATCTCAAGAAGTATACAATAGAACAAATATTGTATAACAAATTCATACTTTGAAAGGATAATCAATCTTTAATATAACAATTTGAACTTGAATAGTAGTAATCAGAATTTACTCAAGATAAATAATAAACTTGAACAATGATAACATGTAGGGGTAGGAAACTTGCCTTGTGCGTAGATTACACTTTAACTAAACTCGTTCTTTGATTTAAATCCTACATAGCAATTACGTTCACAAAACCAGTTAATTACAATGTACTAAACATCATAAGTTTATTCTTTTGTCTAACTCGAATTCATGACTATACTTAGTCAATTACTAAACTTATTGTCAAAAATTAGATATCACGAACAATAAGCTAACTATGCATTCAATCGTTCAATTCACACGTAATTGTGTTATGGACGTGTTAAGAATTTATTTAACACCTCATTATACTTTTAACATATTTCTATGTTTATTAAATTAAGTTGTTATCACGTTGCTAGACTTGAACATTTAAAAATAGTTCATTTCTGAACATTCTGGAGAGAAATGCTGCCACAGCAGATGTTAAGGCAAGACTGGCGTCAGGGCGGTATGCGAACAGAAACTATTCTGCAATTCGCGAAAATTGCAGAACACAGCCAAAAAAACTCCAATTAAATTATTACTACACGAATTTAATCATACCCACATGTTAGAATTCATATATAATCATTACCCAACATTTATAAAGTGACTTTAACCATTTAAAACACATAATCACAGAATTAAAATATGTAAATTTTACTGTTCTTGATGTTCTTGAAGGTTTTGAACATAAATCATGAAAATTAATACTACGGATTCGTTATAACACCGAATCCGTTCATTTAAGGTTTGGTCTCTTCATATCAACATGCATAATCAAATAAAAGTGGGAATTTTACAAAAAATATTTATGTTTGACATATGAAATTTACGTATAAGGGCCATATGGCCAAAACCCATACTCTATAATTTTTTGAAATAACAAGTCATCAGATTATGAAACTTATGATATGAAATCATGCAATATATATATAAAACATGCTATACTCTTTGGAATTATTACACATATCCTTATAACAACACCATTTCCCAATTCACAGAGACTTACATAATGTATGAAAGCCATTTTTATAAAACTTAAACAACGTAAACTTTAAAATTTGGGAAGGAGAAGATTACCCAGATCGTAGAATATAGATTAGTAGACTTAGATGCTTTTCAATTCCTCACTCTCAAACTCCTTAAAAATTAACTCTGTGAAATTCTCAACCTTTCTCTATGTTTATTTCCAGACTTAGCCAATAATGAAAAGGAAAGGAAAAAGGGAATACATATAATAAATAAGCCCTGACGCGCATGATGGAGGTCAGTTACCTAACATGGGTAACTGCTCCCAACCTCTCTTAGTGACATGTTTGTCTAGCAAGAATAGCTTTCAAAAAAAACCATTTAATTTAATAAAGCTTTATCATATAATTTAATTAATGTCACACTCCTTCATAAAATAAATCAATATCATATTTAATTTATTTTAAATAAAATATAATAATTTCTCATTAATTCACATAGTTACATACTTAAATTTCTCCTTTAATAATAATGTCAAATTATTAAATCTCAAATAAATAAATAAATAAATTAAAATAACATTAGGCTTATTAAATATTTCTTTTAATACAATAAGCTCACATAATTACATATATCGAATAATAAAATTCTCCACATTAATTTAATAAATGTAACACATATAATTAAATTAATCTACCACAATTTTATGAATTAATTATTTAATCTAATAATTAAATCATCAAAAATATTTATTTACTTCAATAAATATTAAGAATTAAATTACAAAAATCTCGTTCGTCACATTTCATACCTGACTTATACATACAATATGTACAAAGTACAATTCATGGCAATCAACAATGATTAACCATAAGCATATCTGAATGAAACAACTCTTAGTAGAGTTAAGTAAAAACAAACTTGCCTGAACCGTTGATTACCTCTACGCAATTTTTAACGCTTTATCCGAAGACCTAATATTAGTAATATAGATCTCCAATATTAGAATAATATCATCACAATATAATACTATTATATATAGATATACATAGAATAACCTAAACACATAACCCATAACCCTATCAATCTATAACACATATAAGACTTGGTATTAAGTCAAACAATTTCAGTCTAACTTGAATTTGACACAATTCTAACATCCCGACGGTCTAGTCGGACAAAATTTCGAGTTTAAGTTCAATTAAACTCTGCCTAAACACTTAACCATATCCTAGACAATTTTCTGAGCAGTCAAAATAATTTTCATAGACTTAGAAAAATTTTCAGATAATTATTACCATTTATTGTGTATTTTCAATCATTAGAATTGTATTTAAATGAATTAAATACCACATAATTCCTTTATCATTAAAATTTATTTATTATCAAAAATTAATGAAATACATGACATAATATTATAATATATTTATAATATTTCAAAGTATTTTAATACTTTCAAATCACCTTTATATGATTTTTAAACGAATTAAATTCATTATTCGATAATTTCTTTTAATATTAAAATATTAATATTTCTATGACAAAATATCAAAATGTTATATTTTATAACTTAAAATATTTTTCTAACACTTAAATCATTTATATATGATTTTTAAATTATTAATTCTATTTTTCCATAATTTATTTAATATAGTTATTAAATAAACTAATTACCATTAATATTAATTAATTAATGAAATTCATCACAAAATATTAAAAGTCACTAAAATAACTTCAAATATTTTCTTATACCATTATATTATTTTTCATGATTTTTTATGTATTAAAATCATTTTAAATATTTTATTTAATATTATAATTAAATAAATTAAATACCATTTATATTCCAAAAATATTAAATATTTATAAAATATACTTTAAATAATTAAAACAAATTTTCAGACTTTAAAATAATTTTTCTGAATTTATTAAGTATTTTTAATAATTAAAAACTATTTTTTCTATTTATTTAATTAAAATAATCATTTTCAGAAAATAATAAGTAATTTCTGAAATTAATTGTCGTTATAGGGGCCTTAGGTGACGAATCCGTCGCTAATGGTGTTCTTGAGCCTTCATGTCAGTTAACAAGGTGGGTCGTTTGACCATCATTTAAGCGATGTTATTATTTACGGTGTGCTGGTCGCTTTTATTGTGTTAGTATAGTAGTACGGATGTAATACTACAACCTACAACTAATTTCATGGCCATAAAACAACGTACCAGAGAGTTATTAGCCTTCAAAGAGCTTGTCAGAGTCGTTTCTTCATTTCAGGTTACCCAAAATGAAGAACAGCTTTGATAAACTACTTTAGATCTTTATATCGTTCATTCTGGGTTTGATTTGTGTAATATCATGGTTCCATATTGTAGACCACATGACAGGGTATAGTTCTATTACATTACATCAACCTAAAAACATCAGAACAGAGAGATCAAGTCCGGTCAAACGTCTTGTCAGGTTCTTGTTCTTGAAGATTCTGGGTTACCCAGAATCTTCATCTGGGCAGATCGGTCAACCTAGTTTGACCACGATTAATTTACATTGTGTTTATTCTATGAGTAATATAAAAGCAGATATGTGTAGAAAGCATGTCAGGCTACAGGATTAAATCACTTACACGGACTAAAACACAAATAAGGGCAAGATCTGAAGCCCAGAAAATGGTTGTCAGACTTCGCTGGGTAATCTGGGTTACCCTGATTCATTAAGTCAAGGTCGGTCAACGACCTTTGACTGCTTATATCTTTAAATCTAGACCTGATCTGACTATGATTAAAGTTGCAGAATAAAGACCACATGGCATACAACAGATCCATAACATAAAACACAGAAAACATCTAACATACACGGATCTAGAGGCACTGACATTGGCTTGTCAGACAACAAAATTAGGGTTCTTGACCAGTTTTAAAAACTTGATTTTCGTGCCTCTAGATGTTATGGATCCATGATCCAACATCCCAGATTACTTATAGACACCTTCTAACACATCTTTAAACAACAACTAACATTAAACAACATAAGATCACTGATTTTCGAAATTTTTTGGGTTTATACCTCTTGAGACTTTGATTCTTGATTCTGACTCTTGGGATCTGTTTATGGAAAGTTATACACTGACCATGGCTCAATATTTCACTCTTTCTCACTCTAGATTTCGTATTTTAAGAGAGAGAATGAGGTTGGCAAAAATGAAAGAAAAAAGTGAACTTTCTCTCACTTAATCCATATATATGATATGATACAATGAAAGGGCTGAGCTAGCTGCTGATTATTAAGTCATATTGTCAACATAGTGGTTAGGGTTGGTGAACCACTCACGATTTGGCAAGATTTGCAAGCTAAGTCACAATAATGCAATAAGGGTAAAATGGATATTTTGATTTTATATTTAATGGCATTCTTGTCAATTAGCCAAACCCTTACGGTTTAGGGTTTAGGGTTTGGAAAAAATTTCTAGAATTTCCAAATTAGGTTTTAAAAATAGAAAATTAATATTTTTAAATTATAATTAGAATTTTCTAATTATATTAAAATTCATTAATCATAAATTAAATCTTGCTAATTAGGATTAACATTTCCTAATTAAAATCGCTAATTTGTTAATTTGGGTCAAAATCACGGATTAAGGTTTACAACCCACAAATTAGGGTTTTTTAAATAAAAAATAATTTTTCTAAATTAGAAATTAGGTTTCGTAATTAGATTAGGGATTTTTAATTTCTCATAAATTGAAAATTAGGATTAATATTTCCTAATTAACATTAAAATTATTTAATTAACACTTACGTTTTCCCGAATTACAAATTAGGGTTTCAAATCCATAAATTAGGGTTTTCTAAATTTGAAATTAGGGTTTGATAATTAATTAAGCTTTACCCTAATTAATATTATAATTAATAGCACTTAAGCAATATAATAATCATTTAAGTTCCCAAATTAGGGTTTTAACTTTAGAATTAGGGTTTCGGATTCCCGGAACTGAAATTAGGGTTTCCAGAACCGGTTTCTAGGGTTTCTTATAATCGTAAGAATTTTCTAACCGAACGTTGACGTTCTTAATATATACTTAGGGTTTGTTACATATATCGTTTATCTGGTCAACCCTTGACCCTTAACCACATACTATACACATATACACAGAAAATATTCACGTATTTCCTTAATCTTGAATAATTCACCTAAATCCTTCACAGAATTTTGAAATACTCAAAATTCCATGTCAAAAATATCAAACGCATACACTAATTTTCTATCTAGGTTCTAATATTGAACCTTAAATCAATTAATAAAAATTTTAAAAATATTTAAAATTCTTGGGTTGTCACATTCACCCCTTCTTCTAAACATTTCGTCCCCGAAATTAACCTTACACCTTACACCTTACACCATACTTATTAAACCATTCACATACATTATCAAATGTTACCCAATACACCACTCACAAGAGTAAAAGTTTTCAAATGGTGCTGAGGGGTCATATAGACCATGAACACATAGTTTTAACGGTATTGATCATACCGCAAAATAATACATTACTTGGTATGTTTACAATCACAAAGAAGGTAAACTACCGTTGCTAGTACTTTAGGTGATTAGCTTATCGTACTCTTACGTCATGCATAACGTATTAATCATGTATAGCGAATATTTACGCTACTTGATTGGATTATTTATCCAAACAACATAGTTCACCTCAATCTTATCATAGGATTCCGTACCAAAACAATTTGGTTCGGGAAATTTCTTTAAATGAATACTTAGAGTTTTCATAACATTAGTCTAGTTGAATCGAATAGCATAGACTCATATCAATAATTCAATTCAATCGAATTATTTAAGTGTAGCCAAACCCCGTTGGCAAAATTAACTCTATGAAATTCTCAACCCTTCTCTCTGTTTATTTCCAGACTTAGCCAATAATGAAAAGGAAAGAAAAAAGGGAATACGTATAATAAATAAGCGCTGACGCGCATGATGGAGGTCAGTTACCTAACATGGATAACTGCTCCCAACCTCCCTTAGTGCCATGTTTGTCTAGCTCGAATAGGTTTAAAAAAAAACCATTTAATTTAATAAAGCTTTATCATATAGTTTAATTAATGTTACACTCCTTCATAAAATAAATCAATATCTTATTTAATTTATTTTAAATAAAATATAATAATTTCTCATTAATTCACATAGTTACATACTTAAATTTCTCCTTTAATAATAATGTCAAATTATTAAATCTCAAATAAATAAATAAATAAATAAAAATAACATTAGGCTTATTAAATATTTCTTTTAATACAATAAGCTCACATAATTACATATATCGAATAATAAAATTCTCCACATTAATTTAATAAATGTAGCACATATAATTAAATTATTCTACCACAATTTCATGAATTAATTATTTAATCTAATAATTAAATCTTCGAAAATATTTATTTACTTCAATAAATATTAAGAATTAAATTACAAAAATCTCGTTCATCACATCTTTTCCCCCTTAAAAGGATTCTGTCCCCAGAATTACGACTCAATAAATTCGACCAATTACATTTCCCCCCTTACAAAGATTTTGTCCCCAGAATCGCTTACACATAATTAAGTAAATAAATGAGGATAATTCTTCATCATATTCTCTTCGAGTTCCCACGTAGCTTCTTCAGCGTTGTGGTTCCACCAAATTACCTAAACAGAAGGTATTACTTTATTTCTGAGAACTTGTTCTTTTCTATCGATAATTTGAACAGGAATTTCTTTGTAAGATAAGTCTTTTTTCAAAATGTAGGGGTTCGTATTCAATACATGCTTGTAATCGGGTTTGTAGGGTCGTAAAACAGAAACATGAAAGACGTTGTGGACATTTTCGAGTGATGGAGGTAAGGCTACCTCGTACGCTACTTCTCCGATTCTCCGTAGTACTTCGAATGGTCAAATGAATCTTGGGCTTAATTTCCCTTTCTTTTCGAACCTGATCTTTCCCTTCCAAGGAGAGACTTTTAAGAAAACATAACTACCTGATTCAAATTCGATATTTTTACGATGTGGATCAACATATTTCTTCTGTCGATCTTGAGCTGCTACAAGTCATGCTCGGATCACTTTGACTATTCTCGCATCATTGTACCAATTCTTGCCCTAGCAATTGTCTTTCGCCAACTTCATCCCAATAAAGTGGAGTTCTGCACTTTCTGCCGTATAACGCTTCATAAGGTGGCATTCCAACACTAGCGTGGTAACTGTTGTTGTAACCGAACTCTACAAGCGGTAGATGATCATCCAAATTTCCTTTAAAGTCCATTATACAAGCTCTTAACATATCTTCCAATGTCTGAATTGTTGTTTCACTCTGTCCATCCATTTGAGGGTGATATGCCATACACATACGCAACTGTGTACCCATGCATTCATGTAGACGTTTCCAGAAATTCGATGTGAAGCGCGGATCCGTATCAGAAACAATTGACACCGGCACTCCGTGTCTCGAAACAACCTCTTTTACATATAACCTCGCCAACTGATCTAAATTGAATCTAATTTTGATCGGAAGGAAGTGTGCGGATTTTGTCAGTCGATCAACGATAACCCATACTGCGTCGTAGCCTTTCTGAGTCGTCGGAAGGCCAACCACGAAGTCCATTGTAATATGTTCCCATTTCCATTCTGGGATCTCTAATGGTTGTAGCAATCCACATGGTCTCTGATGTTCTGCTTTTACTTTTTGACAGGTCAGACATTTGGCAACACTCTGCAACATCTCGTTTTAAATTCGGCCACCAGAAATGTTGTCGAAGATCTTCATACATCTTGGTACTACCAAGGTGAATCGAATATCGTGAACTATGAGCCTCACTCAAAATGTCTTCCTTAATCTCTGTGACTGGTGGTACCCAAATTCTACTCTCGAACCTCAGTATTCCTTCATTATCCAGCTTGAATCTTGGTTCAGTTCCTTCAGATATCTTCTTTGTAACCTTTTTGCATTCATCGTCCTGAAGTTGAGCCTCTTTAACTTTATATAGTAGGGTTGTACCAGATTGCATCTGAAATAGCTTCTCATCAATCTCCATAGGATACTTCACTTCCAACTCCAGTTTCTCCATTTCTATAATTAGCTTCTCCTGAGAAGTCAACATCATCAAATACTCGCGACCCTTTCTACTTAAGGCGTTGGCAACCACATTTGCTTTACCAGGATGGTATAAAATCTCACAGTAGTAATCCTTAATTAATTCCAACCATCTTCTTTGACGCATATTCAAATCCTTCTGTGTGAAAATATATTTCAGACTCTTGTGGTCCGTATATATTTCACACTTCTCCCCTTAGAGATAGTGCCTCCAAATTTTCAAAGCAAAAATAACTGCAGCTAACTCCAAGTCATGGGTCGGATATCCCTTCTTGTAATCTTTCAATTTTTGTTATGCAGACGCAATGACTTTGCCGTTTTGCATCAGCACACAGCCAAGTCCTTTATGCGATGCATCAGTATAAACAATAAAATTTTATGTATCATCCGAAAGAGATAACACAGGTGCCGTACTCAACCTCTTCTTCAATTCTTGAAAACTTTCCTCACACTTATCCGTCCAAACAAATTTCACAGCTTTTCGAGTTAAATTCATTAGCGGAGTTGCGATCTTGGAAAAATATTGAATGAATCTTCAATAATACCCTGCCAATCCAAGAAAACTTCGTACTTTCGACGGCGTTCTCGGCTGATCCCAGTGAATCACGGCTTCGACTTTTGATGGATCTACCGAAATTCAGTTTTTATCGATAACGTGCCCAAGAAATTGCACTTGTTCAATCCAAAATTTGCATTTCAAAAACTTGGCATACAACTTTTCCCTTCTCAATATCTCCAACGTTAATCTCAAATGCTCTTCGTGTTCTTCTTTGGTTTTCGAATATACCAAAATGTCGTCTATAAATACCTCTACGAATTTGTCCAGAAATGGCTTGAACACACCATTCATTAGTCCCATAAATGCTGCAGGAGCATTCGTAAGACCAAACAACAATACTAAAAATTCGTAGTGACCATATCGTGTTCTGAACGTTGTCTTCGGTACATCCTCTGGCCTCACCTTCAGTTGATGATAACCGCTTATCAAGTCTATCTTGGAAAAGTATCTCGCTCCCTTCAATTGATGAAACAGGTCTTCGATCCTCGGTAATGGATATCTGTTCTTAATCGTGACCTTATTTAGTTCTCTGTAGTTAATGCATAGCTGCATCAATCCGTCCTTCTTTTTCACAAACAACACCGGCGCTCCCCACGGCGATACGCTCGGTTGAATGTACTTCTTGTCCAGTAATTCTTGTAGTTGTACCATTAGTTCTTTCATCTCTACTGGTGCCATTCGGTATGGTGCCTTCGATATTGAAGCAGTTCCGGGGTCCAAATCGATCACAGAATCTACCTCTCTATCTAGTGGAAGTTCTGGCAAATCGTATGGAAATACGTCGACGAAGTCCCTCACAATTGGTATTTCTTCTACCTTCGAATTCTCTTTTCGATTGTCGACTATGTAAGCTAAGTATCCTACACAGCCTTGTCTTAATAACTTCACGCGGCTGCATCATAAATTCGAACAACTCGCTTGTCTAGGGGACTTGGTACCATAAAACACAACCTGACCTTTTTGAGTCTTAAGGTTATCGCTTCTTTTGGCAATCAATTATAGCCCACGTAATTGAATAACCGATCCATTCTCAATATAACGTCAAATTCCCCCAGAGTTGAATAGGGATAAGATCTCGTTCATGATATTACCCTTAATATCTACTCTACAGTTCTTATACACGCATTGCTAATGAGGATTATCTCTTTATTCGCAATTTCTATGTTCATGGGATATTCTAACTCATCCTTAAGCAAATCTAAACTATTAGCAAAGTCATCGGATATAAAGGAACAAGTAGCACCCTAATCAAATAAAACATAAGCATTAATTTTATTGATCGGAATGATACCTGACACCACATCCCGAGACTGAACTGCATCCTGCATCGTCATGTTGAAAGTTTTGGCAGTCGGTCGGTTTGTTGCGGTTGGTCCGGTGATAGTTAAGGAATTTCCACTATTGTTTCCCCGGTTTCCTCCTGATCCTAACCCTCCCGGTCCCTTCTTAGGACAGTCTCTTGCCAGATGGTCCTTTGAACCACAAGTGAAACAAGCACCCTTCTTTGGGTTAGGACAGTTAGGTGCTATGTGGCCTTCCTGACCACAATTGTAGCACACTCTTTTTCCTTTCATACAAACTCCCAGATGGGCTTTCCTGCAGGTCAGGCATGCTTCGATTCTTTTCTTCTGACTACCTTGCTGATTCCCCGATTATGAGTTTTCATTCCACCTTTTCTTCTGATTAAAACTACCACCTCCTGTGCCACTTCCACTAGACTTGTTATTTACTTCACCTTCACTCTTCTTCTTCTTCTAATCTTGATTGTACTTGGTCACCGCATCGCTTTCACCTTCAGCGAGGATGGCCTTTTCCAGTACTCCAGCAAAAGTGTTTATTTGAAACATTGATACTTTACTATATACCCAAGGCTTTAGTCCTTGTTCGAATCTTCTGGCTTTTCTCTCGTCCGTGTGTACTTGATACGGGGCGAACCTCGCTAATTCGTTGAATCTAGCCGCATAATCAGGTACGATAATATTTCCATGCTTTAATTCCAAAAATTGAACCTCCATCTGGTTCTGTGAGCTGGTTGGGAAGTACATATCAAAAAACATCTCTTTAAATCTCTCCCAAGTAATTACACCTTCACCTCCTTGAACTTTGTTTGCCTGCCACCAATAGCTAGCTTCAGATTTCAGTATAAATATTGCAAAAGCGGTCTTCTGGTCTTCTCTAACCCTAGCAATGTCGAAAACCTTCTCCATCTCCATAGCCCATGTTTGAGCCTCAATCGGGTTCATGGAACCTTTAAACTATGGCGGTCCTACCGCCTTGAAATCTTTAAACGTAGTATTTGGTGGAGCTTGAGGTTGATTATTCATTGCTCCAGCTAGCAAGTTAACCAATTCTTTGAGAAGGATTAGCATTGGCGTTATTGTTGTTATTCGTGAGACTCTTCACGAAATTTGGTTGGCGTTGTTGTCTTCTTCTTGGCGGCATAGTTACGTTAAGAATATTCATTATTAGGTCTTTATTCAATTCTTCAAACATTTAAGGCTTAGCTAGAACATTTAATCATAATTCACTTAACACATCAATTTAAATAAACTTTGACATTTCATTCAATTCAAAAGTTTTAACATCATAAGATAGCATCACTACTATTTACATCAACTATCCCGAGATAAAGAATATACAGGATTTAAAACATCAAAATATTCCTTTGTTTATAATCACATCAGAATTTACATCATTAACTACCAAATAGTTTTCACATAATTAAACTAATACTATCACATGCGTCAGTATTTGAATAGCCTTGCTACGCTCCTCTTCCATGATACGAGACATCATCCTGCGATCCAGCATGTACGATGGAAGTCCTTCGAACTGGATGGGGTACCTCAAAACTCGATCCTGGGCCTCATCCATTGCATGATTAAGTGTAGAGTATGTCTCTCCAAGCTTTTCCTTCTTTGCACGACCATCCTCTTCCGCAAGATCAGCACGACGTGACTCTCTTACCCATCCCTCCTCTGCTATGGCAAGCCTCTCTGAACTCTCTTTCAGATCCTTTTTTTAATTTTTCTATCTCTGCAGTTTTATCTTCGGGTTGACCCTTCTCGTGGACCAAATCCCATTCTATATTTCCCAGTCGTGAGTGAAGAGTCAAAATCTCCCTCTCCTTCTCTTCTAGAGTAATCTGCTGAATAATAGCCCACTCAGTTAGATCCTGCACCTCATTTCGTAACTCCACGTTACAGTCGTATAATGTGTCGTACATCTCAGCATCAACGGAGTGCTGTGGAAACTCCTCTTCTTCCTCTTCCTCGTCAAATTCCTCCTCAGGATCCTCCTCAGGATTAGTCTCAGGTTCATGCCCCTGACTAACAACGGTGATCAATGGAGATGACTCCCTCTGTACCAACTGTTCCATAATGACATGAATGTCTATGGGCTCTTCCTTTGTAGGTACTATAGGTACTCGGGGTTCCTCCTCCCCAGCTCGACTTGTTCCTCCAACGTCAGACATCCTGACAACAAAATTTTGAGTTTTAGTTATTAAGTCGTACTAATGAGCACATAATTTTAACACATAAGCACATAAAGGCTTTTATTATCTTCAATAAATTACATAAATTCATTTTTTAGAACTCGTTAAGAGTTTTCCATCACTATGTTCTTTCTATAAGGCTGCTACCTAAGGTTGTTTCCCCACCTAAGGTTCATAACCTACAGCTTTGATACCAACTTGTGACACCCCCAAATCTGGGTACTTCGATTCCACGGGATTTGGTGTTCACTGTATAAATATCATCTATCTATCTACCCATAATAAAAGCAAACCATGCAATAGATAGAAATAAAATCTTCCCCTTAAGGGTTACAACATCCGAATAATAATACAATCCCAGGTTAAGCTAACCTTAAACATCTGTGCGGAAACATAAACAATAAGTCTTAAACAACATCAAGTCTTAACACATAAATTCAACATCTCATAAATACAAGTCTTCAACATTTGTTAATCTTGCCCTTGCCTTTACTAGTAGAAGGCTCATCGGTTCTTTCGTTCTTAACTGCAATGTTATTATTAAGCAAGAGTGAGCATGATTGCCCACAAATAAAATAATGAAGTAACAATGTATAATAACATGCGAGGGAATCAAAGACTTTTGAAATAAAAGCTCAACTTTTGAATCAAGAATGAATAACAAGAATCAAAAGATTTCTGAGGGTCATAAGACCTTGAACTATATCCTGGGTTATCAAGGTTTATACTTGAAACCTTTAATGATCATAAGACTATGGACCTTTCTACTGCTCTTAGGGGATCAACCCTTAGTACCATCATGCACAATATCCTAACGCTAACACATAAGTAAATCCCTTTGCAGGGTTGTTCATCTCAGTTTGACATTCGAGTCCGCACCAAAGGAAGTTTGGTTTGGATAATTCAATAAGGATTCTGAAATTTAGAACGTTCATCAACTATGGACTAGTCGAATCAATAAGGTTCACTAGTCTAACAAGGTTCAACAATAATGATATTCAAATTGAATAATAATCTCAAGAAGTATACAATAGAACAAATATTGTATAACAAATTCATACTTTGAAAGGATAATCAATCTTTAATATAACAATTTGAACTTGAATAGTAGTAATGAGAATTTACTCAAGGTAAATAATAAACTTGAACAATGATAACATGTAGGGGTAGGAAACTTGCCTCGTGCGTATAATAAATAAGCGCTGACGCGCATGATGGAGGTCAGTTACCTAACATGGGTAACTGCTCCAAATCTCCCTTAGTGCCATGTTTGTCTAGCAAGAATAGCTTTCAAAAAAAAAACCATTTAATTTAATAAACCTTTATCATATAGTTTAATTAATGTCACCCTCCTTCATAAAATAAATCAATATCTTATTTAATTTATTTTAAATAAAATATAATAATTTCTCATTAATTCACATAGTTACATACTTAAATTTCTCCTTTAATAATAATGTCAAATTATTAAATCTCAAATAAATAAATTAATTAATTAAAATAACATTAGGCTTATTAAATATTTCTTTTAATACAATAAGCTCACATAATTACATATATCGAATAATAAAATTCTCCACATTAATTTAATAAATGTAACACATATAATTAAATTAATCTACCACAATTTCATGAATTAATTATTTAATCTAATAATTAAATTATCAAAAATATTTATTTACTTCAATAAATATTAAGAATTAAATTACAAAAGTCTCGTTCATCACATTTCATACCTGACTTATACATACAATATGTACAGAGTACAATTCATGGCAATCAACAATGATTAACCATAAGCGTATCCGAATGAAACAACTCTTAGTAGAGTTAAGTAAAAACAAACTTGCCTGAACCGTTGATTACCGCTACGCAATTTTTAACACTTTATCCGAAGGCCTAATATTAGTAATATAGATCTCCAATATTAGAATAATATCATCACAATATAATACTATTATATATAGATATACATAGAATAACCTAAACACGTAACACATAACCCTATCAGTCTATAACACATATAAGACTCGGTATTAAGTCAAACTATTTCAGTCTAACTTGAATTCGACACAATTCTAACATCCCGACTGTCTAGTAGGACAAAAGTTCTAGTTTAAGTTCAATTAAACTCTGCCTAAACACTTCAACATATCTTAGACAATTTTCTGAGCAGCCAAAATAATTTTCATAGACTTATAAAAATTTTCAGATAATTATTACCATTTATCGTGTATTTTCAATCATTAGAAATGTATTTAAATGAATTAAATACCACATAATTCCTTTATCATTAATATTTATTTATTATCAAATATTAATGAAATACATGTCATAATATTATAATATATTTATAATATTTCAAAGTATTTTAATACTTTCAAATCACCTTTATATGATTTTTAAACCATTAAATTTATTATTCGATAATTTCTTTTAATATTAAACTATTAATATTTTCATGACAAAATATCAAAAAGTTATATTTTATAACTTAAAATATTTTTCTAACACTTAAATCATTTATATATGATTTTTAAATTATTAATTCTATTTTTCCATAATTTATTTAATATAGTTATTAAATAAACTAATTACCATTAATATTAATTAATTAATGAAATTCATCACAAAATATTAAAAGTCACTAAAATAACTTCAAATATTTTCTTATACCATTATATTTTTTTTTCATGATTTTTTATGTATTAAAATCATTTTAAATATTTTATTTAATATTATAATTAAATAAATTAAATACCATTTATATTTCAAAAATATTAAATATTTATAAAGTATACTTTAAATAATTAAAAACAATTTTTCAGACTTTAAAATAATTTTTCGGAATTTATTAAGTATTTTTAATAATTAAAAACTATTTTTTCTATTTATTTAATTAAAATAATCATTTTCGAAAAATAATAATTATTTTTTGAAATTAAGTGTCTCTATAGGGGCCTTAGGTGACGAATCCGTCGCTAATGGTGTTCTTGAGGTGTTCTTGAGCCTTCATGTCAGTTAACAAGGTGGGTCGTTTGACCATCATTTAAGCAGTGTTCTTGCTGGTATTTTGATCGCTTATTGTGTTAGTATAGTAGTACGGATGTAATACTACAACCTACAACTAATTTCATGGCCATAAAACAACGTACCAGAGAGTTATTAGCCTTCAAAGAGCTTGTCAGGAGCTGTTCTTCATTTCTGGGTTACCCAAAAATGAAGAATAGTTCGGATAGGCTACTTTAGATCTTTATATCGTTCATTCTGGGTTTGATTTGTGTAATATCATGGTTCCATATTGTAGACCACATGACAGGGTATAGTTCTATTACATTACATTAACCTAAAACATCGTAGCAGGAGAGATCAAGTCCCATTCAAACGTCTCTGTCGGGGTTCTTGTTCTTGAAGATTCTGGGTTACCCAGAATCTTCATCCGGGCAGATTGGTCAACCTAGTTTGACCACGATTAATTTACATTGTGTTCATTCTATGAGTAATATAAAAGCAGATATGTGTAAAAAGCATGTCAGGCTACAAGATTAAATCACTTACACGGACTAAAACACAAACAAGGGCAAGATCTGAAGCCCGGAAAATGGTTGTCAGACTTCGCTGGGTAATCTGGGTTACACAGATTCATTTAGTAAAGGTCGGTCAACGACCTTTGACTGCTTATATCATGAAATCTAGACCTGATCTGACTATGATTAAAGTTGCAGAATAAAGACCACATGGCATACAACAGATCCATAACATAAAACACAGAAAACATCTAACACACACGGATCTAGAGGCACTGACATTGGCTTGTCAGACAATAAAATTAGGGTTCTTGACCAGTTTTAAAAACTTGATTTTCGTGCCTCTAGATGTTATAGATCCATGATCCAACAACCCAGATTACTTATAGACACCTTCTAACACATCTTTAAACAACAACTAACATTAAACAACATAAGATCACTGATTTTCAAATTTTTTAGGGTTTATACCTCTTGAGACTTTGATTCTTGATTCTAACTCTTGGGATCTGTTTATGGAAAGTTATACACTGACCATGGCTCAATATTTCACTCTTTCTCACTCTAGATTTCGTATTTTAAAAGAGAGAAGGAGGTTGGCAAAAATGAAAGAAATAAAGTGAACTTTCTCTCACTTATTCCATATATATGATATGATACAATGAAAGGGCTGAGCTAGCTGCTGATTATTAAGTCATATTGTCAACATAGTGGTTAGGGTTGGTGAACCACTCACAATTTGGCAAGATTTGCAAGCTAAGTTACAATAATGCAGTAAGGGCAAAATGTATATTTTTATTTTATATTTAATGGCATTCTTGTCAATTTGCCAAACCCTTACGGTTTAGGGTTTAGGGTTTGGATTTAGGGTTTAGGGTTTGAACCATTTTAAGGTTCAGGTTTTGGAAAAAAAATTCTAGAATTTCCAAATTAGGTTTTAAAATAGAAAATTAATATTTCTAAATTATAATTAGAATTTTCTAATTATATTAAAATTCCTTAATCATAAATTAAATCTTGCTAATTAGGATTAACATTTCCTAATTAAAATCGCTAATTTGGCAATTAGGGTCAAAATCACGGATTAAGGTTTACAACCCACAAATTAAGGTTTTTTAAATAAAAAATAATTTTATAAATTAGAAATTAGGTTTCTTAATTAGATTAGGGTTTTTTAATTACTCATAAGTTGAAAATTAGGATTAATATTTCCTAATTAACATTAAAATTATTTAATTAACACTTAGGTTTTTCCGAATTACAAATTAGGGTTTTAAATCCATAAATTAGGGTTTTCTAAATTTGAAATTAGGGTTTGCTAATTAATTAAGCTTTACCCTAATTAATATTATAATTAATAGCACTTAAGCAATATAATAATCATTTAAGTTCCCAGATTAGGGTTTCAACTTCCGAATTAGGGTTTCGGATTCCCGAAACTGAAATTAGGGTTTCCAGAACCGGTTTCTAGGGTTTCTTATAATCGTAAGAATTTTCTAACCGAACGTTGACATTCTTAATATATACTTAGGGTTTGTTACATATATCGTTTATCTGGTCAACCCTTGACCCTTAACCACATACTATACATATATACACAGAACATATTCACGTATTTCCTTAATCTTGAATAATTCACCTAAATCCTTCACAGAATTTTGAAATCCTCAAAATTTCATGTCAAAAATATCAAACGCATGCACTAATTTTCTATTTAGGTTCTAATATTGAACCTTAAATCAATTAATAAAAATTTTAAAAATATTTAAAATTCTCGGGTTGTCACATTCACCCCTTCTTCTAAACATTTCGTCCCCAAAATTTACCTTACACCTTATACCTTACACCATACTTATTAAACCATTCATATACATTATCAAATGCTACCCAATACACCACTCACAAGAGTAAAAGTTTTCAAATGGTGTTGAGGGGTCATATAGACCATGAACACATAGTTTTAACGGTATTGATCATACCGCAAAATAATACATTACTTGGTATGTTTACAATCACAAAGAAGGTAAACTACCGTTGCTAGTACTTTAGTTGATTAGCTTATCGTATTCTTACGTCATGCATAACGTATTAATCATGTATAGCGAATATTTACGCTACTTGATTGGATTATTTATCCAAACAACATAGTTCACCTCAGTCTTATCATAGGATTCCGTACCAAAACAATTTGGTTCGGGAAATTTCTTTCAATGAACACTTAAGAGTTTTCATAACATTAGTCTAGTTGAATCGAATAACATAGACTCATATCAATATTTCAATTCAATCGAATTATTTAAGTGTAGCCAAACCCCGTTGGCAAATTAAAATTTTTGAAAATATTTTCGAGAATGACGTCATGATGCCGTACTGTATTAACAGTTCGTTTAAGGATGCCGTCATTGTATGACTTTGTCATAACACATCATACAGTAGTGGAATAACGATTTTAGATCAAATTCACACTAAGTATTCCTGTATTTACAACTCTATCAACTTTTTATCATCTCTGCACACCAGGTTACATGGTACGTGAGTGATAAATAAAATATATTTTGATATTTCAAATCATTTGCGTCTAGCTGAAATAAGTAGCATAGACTATACTTTAAACCGTTTCAAAAATGATTACGAGTCTACATATTTTTTTTTTCAAAAGCACATAGTGCGTATTTAGTTTGATGTCAAAATTTCGAATTCTATCATAGCTAGGAGTTTTGGAAAACTTATGTCTCCACTAATAATCATTTTCTTAACAATCTATCTGTTCCTATAATCCTCAATTCTCCATTCACACACAACTATGCCCAGATCGTAAAACCACACTTATGAGTCCATAAATTGCCACAATCATATGAGTTTAAGAACTTTCCTAGACAGACATTTGGCGTCCATTCGCTGAGGGGTTCATAAACATTTCATATAACTATGAGTCAAGCTTGTCACATAAGTATGAGTTTTAAGAACAAATCATAACCTTATATCCTCTACCTATGACCTATCTATCTCATATATACACATGAAAGGAATCACCCTCTTAACATACATATATAGCAAATAGCGCGATTGACACAACATTTCAATGATTATCATTGTCAGAACTAAGTAGTTGTTACACCAAGTACAATTCCCCGTCCACACAAGGAATCATACAACTCAGCTGCCGACATGAATCCTCAATTGAATCCCCACCTAACACTAACTCCCTTCTCAATACGAATTTCATTTAACTCGTATTCATAATTCTTTCCTGAATCTGTACCAATTCACACAACAATCTTGTTGTAAACTTTTCAATCATCAGATTGATTCTCATACCATACTATAACCTTATCAGATCACAGAGTGATCTCATCATATATGTTACGATTCATTTCTATATCTTGATCATTTTGTTTTACGATCTTCTATCACTGCACTTTTAGTCTTTTAGACTCGATCTATTCATCACTACCGTTCAACTTTATTATCAGAGTTAGGGACCTCTATATCTTTATAACTCGTCGAGATTCGTCTTTAAATCTTACCGACCAACTAACTCTATATGAGTTAGATCTTATCCTAATCACTGCGGTTATTAGTCTAAGGTATCACTAACCTAGGTTCATAACCTACAGCTTTGATACCAACTATGAGGGCCCTGAATCCGAGGTCCCGAATCACCGCGGATCCGGTTCGATCATTCTAACACTATTACTATATTTGCGGAAGATATATGTGACGCCCCCAAAACAGGAATACATCACCTATTCTGAGTCTCCAAATAAATGGTACTAAAAATTCAAATACAAACTTAATTATACAATAGTCGTGTAAAATACGACAAAACATAGGCTGTGAGTTTTAATACAAATACTGTCATCTAGAGAGTATACAAACTCAATGGAGTCCTCATTACATTTATTATCACACTATTTCACAGAATATTGAGGACTACTAATGCACCATCCAGGACTATCACTCTGTTCCCCGACTAGTCCCCGCTACGTTCTCATTTCCTGAAGAGAACAGTGAAAGAAAGTGTGAGCTCAACTAGCCCAGTAAGAAATATTATGACTAAGATAATACAGAATAAATTATCGTTAGCCTTCAACAGTGTTAAACTGATACAATAGAGAGAATAAAATCTAATAACAATCAATCCATTAAAAGAGTCATTTAGAGAATAAAATCTAATATCTTTTATGATTTAAAAGGTTTTTCATCACTTTTATCGCTGGAACTCAGCTTAATAAATAATCTACATCATCGAATCATCCCTGCACTACAGGCTAAGGATATTCTTTAGTATCACGACCACGAATTATCCATGCACTACGGGCCAAAGATAATCATGTTTTCATCAGCGGTCCTGATAATGCCATAAAACAATTCATCTTTGCACCCTTGGCTGAAGAGAATCAATAACCATAATCATACCAAAAACTGTCCATCAATGCACTGCGGGCTAATGAGGACTTTTTCCACATCATTTGTAATATTACGGTCATGATTATACCGAATAATCCATGGTCATAATCATACCAAGTCCATCTACGCATTACAGGCCACAGATGACTTTCAACATAATATAAACATGAGGATGATCACAATGATATAAGAATTCAATAAAACAAGTTCAAGAATTAATTTATCCAGGAACCAATAACGTTCAAATTGTCAACATGATCTTTGCTTTGTGGAGTAAAATTCAAGAATGCTCGAAGAATATTTCCATGAAAAGATCTTTGGATGAAGCGCAAATATCAAGGATATTCCACTAATTTCATGGAGTATAGAAGTCAAAATTTAACCAATTGAGTATAATAAAGAATGGAATAACAAAAGAAATCACCAGGCATGCGATAGACCGCACAGACATGTTATTCAAACAGAATAATAAATAACAGAACCAGGTCCGGTGTAAAACGCACATACAGGATATTCCAACAGAATAATAAATAATTGAACCAGATCATACGTAAACCACAGATAGGATGTTCCAATAGAATGATAAATAATGGAACTAGGTCCGACGTAAACGCATAGATAGGATGTTCGAGCAGAATAATAAAGAATGGAATAACAGAAGAATTTCACCGAGTATAGGGTAGCCCGCGTATACAGGTTATTCCAACTGAATAATAAAGAATGGAATAACAGAAGTTCTCTTCATGGATAAAAAAAAAAATTACTTCCTACGAGTACAACAAATAGTATCCCTTACCTCAGAAGAAACTAGATACTGGAATAGAGAGGTAACAGACTTCTCTTCTTCTTTCTCTCTATAATTTCTCTCTATAATAATTGCTCTATAGCTTTAGTGAATTGGTGAGAAATAAAGGAAGAATGATCTTCTATTTATAGGAAAATATAGTTTCAATAATTGCACGTTTTGGGGCTCGAAATATTATAGTATAATACCTTCCTCTTTTCCTTCATTTTTAATTTTGTCCTGTAAGTATTATCAATCTTGCACCAACTCCCCTAATAGTAAATCTTGTGAATCAATAGTAAAATCATGTGAATAAATAGTATAATCATGTGAAAAAAATTAATTACAATGTAGTACCTTCAACTATACCTCCATTTTTAACTTAGTCATTCAAGTATTATCAATCTTGCACCACCAACCCTAATAGTATAAGAATGTGAATCAATAGTAACTCGTGAATAGTACTCTGACACGAAAAGTGCTCCGAATACCTGAGTGAACAATATAACCTCCACACATCAATTATCATCGAAATAAATGTCAATTTCCACTAACACTAATAATCCCAACACAATGGAACAATCAATTTCATCTTTAATCAACACAACTTATTCATCATTAATATTATAACTCATAATATTTAACAACCAGGTCGTTCCCAGGAAAGAGGGGGCTTTTCGATAAGGATTTGTCCTTATTGGCGCGCAATTAGGTGACCAAACCTCTCCTTGACAGAACTTCTAGACATTGTCAATATTGCAAATAATAATATGAATAACTTTGTCGTCTCAATTATTGATTTAATAATATAACATATTATGCAGATGATACTGTGACAATAATTGAATCAATAATATGAGAGATATGATGCAGTAATTAATGTAGCAATAATGGAGTATAACTGAGTGACTTCTCACGTAAGCATCAATAATCAATACCGTGTGCTACTATGCAACAACCACCGTATTCTTTGTACTTTTTACTACCAGAGTAGTTCAACAGTTTTAACGGTAACACTTCCGCCGTTATTTTTATAAAAAGATAATTCTGTCATTTTCTAACTACGACAATACTTCCATTGTGGGGTCCACCAATGATTATGTCGTCGTACGAATATTCCCCGATAAAAAGAATATTCCCCGACCAATCGAATATTTTATAACAACTTGCATACTTTGAAAAATTTATAAATACTACCCACAACTATAACATTATATCAAATTCACACCATAATATTCAAAAAAATATTTTAAGAAATTTAAATCTTTATTCATAAAATCTGGGGTTTCACAATCTCCCCTCCTTATGAAATTTCACCCTCGAAAGTTACGTACGCACTTGATATGCCAAAGAGGTGAGGATACCTTGACTTCATTTCAGATTCTAACTCTTGAGGTATAACCTTTGAGTGTTGAATACGATCCTTCTTATCCAAGATTTTAACACGTATCTCCTCATACGTTAAATCTTCTGCTATATCGTCTAGTTCTAATTTAATAATATGGTTCAGGTCGTCCACATATTTACGTAACATCGATATGTGAAAAACGTTATGAACACGTGACATACTTGGCGGTAAAATGAATCTATAGGCCACAGTTCCTACTCGATCGAAGATTTCAAATGGGCTAATAAAATCAAGGGTTGAGATTTCCTCTCTTCATCGATTCTTGCTTCTAGAATAACGCCCTCTTGAACCTTCTTCATTCATCAACTCTGAGTATGTAGCTTGAGCGGCTTTAACTTTATCGATTAAAGTCGATTCTAATCGTATATTCGTTATCTTCACGTGGGTTCCTAGAGTCTTTAACTCTATCTTCATTATTTGTAAGTCGTACGAAATGGGTTTTGTACTGGGCTCAATACAAAATTCAATTTCACGCTCTAGGGGTAGGCTAAGAAGTCTTCAAGAATACGTCAGGAAATTTATTAACAATAGAAATATCATTTAAAACTATGACTCTCATCCAAGACTTGGGTAACACGTCACATTGATACTATCATCTTGCCATCTTCATTCACAGCGTCACCTACAAAAGTCTGGCTTCGGTTCACTCCACACAAGGAAGTCAACAACGAAAGGACCGGGGCTCATTACTTATGGCTTGATATGACAGTGATTGACTTTAGTGGTTTGGTTGCTTGAATTCGCATAATAGGTTGGTTAGGAATATGAAAGCTAACAACCTTACGAAAAGCTTGATAAGTAGCTAGCCAATCGATTCCTAAAATCACATCCAAGGCAAGTATTTCAAAGAGATATGATCGACAGGTAACGTGAAAGTGTCGATTTGAATCAACAAGATTTATAAATAGTGGAGGTAACGAAGGTTTCTACTAATGAAGTTTCAACCAATAAGTCAAAGTCTAACTTCTCCGGAGTTAAATTTAAACGTTGAGCGCAAGCAAGAGAGATAAAAGAATAGGTAGAACCGGTATCGAATAAGGCATAGGCTTCGCAAGAATTTATAATTAACTAACCCGTGATAACTTCGTTCAATTCCTCGTCACGAAAAACGTTCTCCCTTAAACTACCGAATTTGACTTGTTTGGGACAGTCTTTGGTGTCGTCATTACCACTGAAATTAACTTTCTCTATAGGGCATATTCCACCCTCAACTGCTTCGTCAGACATTCTCGCTTCTATGATCCGAATCATTAGCCTTGATCCATATCAAATTGGGGTTGACCGCAATGTATAGGGTAATTCAAAACTCGATGATGGGTTCACCCAATTGCTGTAAAAAAAGAGAAATACATATCATCTATTTTAGTTTTCTTGGATCAGACTTCTCTTTCCACAATATCAACGTGTCGTGTGGCTTTTACCCATGCATCTTTCATTCTCACTCGTTCAGTTGTTTCTTCTTTCAGCTGCTCCTTGACATTTGAATTCTCAGATTCCAGCTTTAATATCGTATACTCTGCCAAAGAGCGCTCATGTTCAGCTATCGTACATCGGGTAATACAATTTTGAATTGTTACATTCCTTTGCTCCACGACCGTCTTCCGTTCTTCAGCCTGCTCTTCTAACTCATGAATACGATTTTGCAATTCTATATTTTGATCAATAAGTTCTTCTAATAAATCCTCCTCAGGTTCCTCTTCTTCCTCACTCTCAGTTGCTACCTTTGCGACTAGCTTGAGTGCAACTTTTAATTCCTCAATCACCACATGGATATCTCTAATCACATTATCTTGGTTGGTAATTAGAGGTGTCTCCACGGTCTCATGTGCTCCATTAATATTCTCAACATTCTCGGATGTCATTTTCAAATACTACCACAAAACAAAGGTTAATTAATATATCACATATTATCCCTATACTTTGACCGACCAATTAAATATCAAATAAACTTAGGTAGGTCATACTAACAAAGGAATTCCCCGTCTCTCCCCTCCTAGTTCTTATCTCACATCTCAGCTAGGGATCATATCCCTAAGCTTTGATACCAACTGTGACGCACCCAAAACAGGAATACATCACCTATTATGAGTCGTCAAATACATGGTACTGAAAATTCAAATACAAACTTAATTATACAACAGTCGTGTAAAATACGACAAAACAAAGGCTGTGAGTTTTAATACAAATACTATCCTCTAGAGAGTATACAAACTCAATGGAATCCTCATTATATTTATTATCACACTATTTCACAGAATAGTGAGGACTACTAATGCACCATCTAGGACCATCATTCTGTTCCCCGACTAGTCCTCGCTACGTTCTCATTTCCTGAAAAGAACAGTGAAAGAAAGGGTGAGCTCAACTAGCCCAGTAAGAAATATTATGACTAAGATAATCTGAGAATAAATTATCGTTAGCCTTCAATGTTGTTAAAGCGATACAATATAACAACCATCAAGTTTAACTCTGGTGGAACAAGCAATCCATTAAAAGAGTCAAGTAGAGAATAAAATCTACTATCTTTTATGATTTAAAAGGTTTTTCATCATTTTTATCATTTGGGACTCGACAATAAATAATCCACATCATCGAATCATCCCCTTTTCTGAGGCCAAGGATATTCTTTAGTATCACGACCACGAATTATCCATTACTACGGCCCAAAAGATAATCATGTTTTAATCAAGCGGTCTGATCATGCCATAAAACAATTCATCTTTGCACCCTTGGCCGAAGAGAATCCATAGCCATAATCATACCAAAAACTGTCCATCAATGAACTACGGGCCAATGAGGACTTTTTCCACATCATTTGTAACATTACGGTCATGATTATACCAAATAATCCCTGGTCATAATCATACCAAGTCCATCTATGCACTACAGGCCACAGATGACTTTCAACATAATATAAATATGAGGATGATGACAATGATATAAGAATTCAATAAAATAAGTTCAAGAATTAATTTATCCAGGAACCAATAACGTTCAAATTTTCAACATGATACTGCTTTGTGGAGTAAAATTCAAGAATGCTCAGAAGAATGTTTCCATGAAAAGATACTGGATGAAGCGCAAATATCAAGGATATTCCACTAATTTCATGGAGTATAGAAGTCAAAACTTTAACCAACTGAGTATAATAAAGAATGGAATAACAAAAGAAATCACCAGGCATGCGATAGACCGCACAGACAGGTTATTCTAACAGAATAATAAATAATGGAACCATGTCCCGCCAGAAACGCATACGGATAGGATATTCCAACAGAATAATAAAAAGCGGAATCGGTCCGGCGTAAAATGCATGAGATAGGATATTCCAGCAGAATAATAAATAATGGAACCAAAGTTATCGTAAAACCACAGACGGGATGTTCCAGCAGAATGATAAATAATGGAACCAGTCCGGCATAAGCGCATGCATGAGACGAGGATGTTCGGCCAGAATAATAAAGAATGGAATAATGAAGAATTTCTCCAAGTATAGGGTAGCAGCGTATCTGAGTTCCAATAGAATAATAAAGAATGGAATAATGAGAGAATTTCACCAAGTATAGGGTAGCCAGCGATATCTGAGTTATTCCAAGCAGAATAATAAAGAATGGAATAATGAAGTTCTCTTCATGGATAAAAAAGAAATAATACTCCCTACGAGTACAACAACTAATATCCCTTACCTCAGAAGAAACTGGATACTAGAATAGAGAGGTAGCAAACTTCTCTTCTTCTTTCTCTCTATAATTTCTCTCTATAATAATTGCTCTATAGCTTTAGTGAATTGGTGAAAAATGAAGGAAGAATGAGCTTCTATTTATAGGAAAATATAGTTTCGATAATTGCACGTTTTGGGGCTCAAAATATTACAGTATAATACCTTCCTCTTTTTCTACATTTTTAATATAGTCCTGCAAGTATTATCAATATTGCACCAACTCCCCTAATAGTAAATCATGTGAATCAATAGTAAAATCATGTGAATAAATAGTATAATAATGTGAAAAAAAATTAATTACAATATAGTACCTTCAACTATACCTCCATTTTTAACTTAGTCATGCAAGTATTATCAATCTTGCACCACCACCCCTAATAGTATAAGAATGTGAATCAATAATAACTCATGAATAGTAACTCATGAATAGTAAATCGTGAATAGTACTCCGACACAAAAAGTGCTCTGAATACCCAAGTGAACAATATAACCTCCACACATCAATTATCATCGATATAAATGTCAATTTCCACTAACACTAATAATCCCAACACAATGGAACAATCAATTTCATCTTTAATCAACAGAACTTATTCATTATTAATATTATAACTCACAATATTTAACAACCGTGTCGTTCGAGTGAAAGAGGGCTTTCGATAAGGATTTGTCCTTATTTGCCGCATGATTAGGTGACCAAACCTCTCCTTAACATAACTTCTAGACATTGTCAATATTACAAATAATAATATGAATAACTTTGTTGTCTCAATTATTGATTTAATAATATAACATATTATGTGATGATCTTTGTGACAATAATTGAATCAATAATATGAGAGATATGATGCGCAATTCTTCATGGCAATAATTGAGTATAAGCGAGTGACTTCTCACGTAAGCATCAATAATCAATAGTGTAGCTACTATGCAACCAAGCGTACATCGTACTTTTACTACCGAGTAGTTCAACAGTTTTAACGGTAACACTTCCGCCGTTATTTTTATAAAAAGATAATTCTGTCATTTTCTAACTACGACAATACTTCCGTTGTGGGGTCCACCAATGATTGTGTCGTCGTACATATATTCCCCGATAAAAAGAATATTCCCCGACCAATCGAATATTTTATAACAACTTGCATACTTTGAAAAATTTATAAATACTACCCACAACTATAACATTATATCAAATCCACACCATAATATTCAAAAAAATATTTCGAGAAATTTAAATCTTTATTCATAAAATATGGGGTTTCACAATATAAACATAAATTGTTTATACATTAAACATACATACTTTTTCCCAAGGTCGAGTAACCTTAACTTAATCACAATTCATAACTTAACTAACACATAACATTATTATCAAACTATACTATTACAAAACTAATCGCGCACATTAATTTTAATTTGGAACTGTCTTTAATCTTTCCTTGTATCCGACGCGTTCGTCTTAATCTGCAATGTTTATCATGATATAGCAAGGGTGATCATTAAAGTTGCCCATCAAGTTTAAGTTCAATAATTTAACGATATATCATGATTAAAAGAGTCTGAATGATAAGCTGACTATAATTCAATAATATAATTGTGAACTAGCAGGAACAAATTTATGACTGAACAAGTATTATACATGAACAAATATATCTAAACCACATGGTAATGAAGGTGATCAGCCTTTCATACCTGATTGATACATGCAATATGTACAGAGTACAATTCATGGCAATCAGCAATGATTAACCATAAGCATATCTGAATGAAACAACTCTTACTAGAGTTAAGTAAAAACAAATTTGCCTGAACCGTTGATTACCGCTACGCAATTTATAACGCTTTATCCGAAGACCTAATATTAGTAATATAGATCTCCAATATTAGAATAATATCATCACAATATAATACTATTATATATATAGATATACAGAATAACCTAAACACATAACACATAACCCTATCGACTACATAACACATATAAGACTCGGTATTAAGTCAAACTATTTCAGTCTAATTTGAATTCGACACAATTCTAACATCCCGACGGTCTAGTCGGACAAAAGTTCGAGTTTAAGTTCAATTAAACTCTGCCTAAACACTTAACCATATCTTAGACAATTTTTTAAACAGTCAAAATAATTTTCATAGACTTATAAAAATTTTCAGATAATTATTACCATTTATCGTGTATTTTCAATCATTAGAATTGTATTTAAATGAATTAAATACCACATAATTCCTTTATTATTAATATTTATTTATTATCAAATATTAATGAAATACATGTCATAATATTATAATATATTTATAATATTTCAAAGTATTTTAATACTTTAAAATCACCTTTATATGATTTTTAAACGAATTAAATTAATTATTCGATAATTTCATTTAATATTAAAATATTAATATTTTCATGACAAAATATCAAAAGTTATATTTATAACTTCAAATATTTTTCTAACACTTAAATAATTTATATATGATTTTTAAATCATTAATTCTATTTTTTCATAATTTATTTAATATAGTTATTAAATAAACTAATTACCATTAATATTAATTAATTAATGAAATTCATCACAAAATATTAAAAGTCACTAAAAATAACTTTAAATATTTTCTTATACCATTATATTATTTTTCATGATTTTTCATGTATTAAAATCATTTGAAATAATTTATTTAATATTATAATTAAAATAATTTTTTGGAATTTATTAAGTATTTTTAATAATTAAAAATGGTTTTTTTTCTATTTATTTAATTAAAATAATCATTTTCGGAAAATAATAATTAATTTCCGAAATTAAGTGTCGCTATAGGGGCCTTAGGTGACGAATCCGTCGCTAATGGTGTTCTTGAGGTGTTCTTGAGCCTTCATGTCAATTAATAAGGTGGGTTGTTTGACCATCATTTAAGCAGTCTTCTTGTTAGTTTCTGGGTCACTTATTGTGTTAGTATAGTAGTACGGATGTAATACTACAACCTGCAACTAATTTCATGGCCATACAACAATATACTAGAGAGTTATTAGCCTTCAAAGAGCTTGTCAGGAGCTGTTCTTCATTTCTGGGTCGAAGAACAGTTCGGATATGCTACTTTAGATCTTCATATCGTTCATTCTGGGTTTGATTTGTGTAATATCATAGTTCCATATTGTAGACCACATGACAGGGTATAGTTCTATTACATTACATAAACCTAAAAACATCAGAACAGAGAGATCAAGTCCGGTCAAACGTCCAGTCAGGATCTTGTTCTTGAAGATTCTGGGTTACCCAGAATCTTCATCCGGGCAGATCGGTCAACCTAGTTTGACCACGATTAATTTACATTATGTTCATTCTATGAATAATATAAAAGCAGATATGTGTAGAAAGCATGTCAGGCTACAAGATTAAATCACTTACACGGACTAAAATATAAACAAGGGCAAGATATAAAGCCCATAAAATGGTTGTCAGACTTCGCTGGGTAATCTGGGTTACCCAGATTAATTCAGTCAAGGTAGGTCAACGACCTTTGACTGATTATATCTTGAAATCCAGACCTGATCTGACTATGATTTAAGTTGCAGAATAAAGACCACATGGCATACAACAAATCCATAACATAAAACACAGAAAACATCTAACACACACTGATCTAGAGGCACTGACATTGGCTTGTCAGAAAACAAAATTAGGGTTCTTGACTAGTTTTGAAAACTTGATTTTCGTGCCTCTAGATGTTATGGATCCATGATCCAACAACCCAGATCACTTATAGACACCTTCTAACACATCTTTAAACAACAACTAACATTAAACAACATAAGATCACTAATTTTCTAAATTTTTAGGGTTTATACCTCTTGAGACTTTAATTCTTGATTCTGACTCTTGGGATCTGTTTATGGAAAGTTATACACTGACCATGGCTAAATATTTCACTCTTTCTCTCTAGATTTCAGATTTTAAGAGAGAGAAGGAGGTTGGCATAAATGAAAGAAATAAAGTGAGCTTTCTCTCACTAAATCTATATATATGATATGATACAATGAAAGGGCTGAGCTAGCTGCTGATTATTAAGTCATATTGTCAACATAGTGGTTAGGGTTGGTGAACCACTCACAATTTGGCAAGATTTGCAAGCTAAGTCACAATAATGCAATAAGGGCAAAATGGACATTTTGATTTTATATTTAATGACATTCTTGTCAATTAGCCAAATCCTTAGGGTTTAGTGTTTGGATTTAGGGTTTAGGGTTTGACCCATTTTAGGGGTTAGGGTTTGGAAAAAAAATTCTAGAATTTCCAAATTAGGTTTTAAAATAGAAAATTAATATTTCTAAATTATAATTAGAATTTTCTAATTATATTAAAATTCCTTAATCATAAATTAAATCTTGGTAATTAGGATTAACACTTCCTAAATAAAATTGCTAATTTGGCAATTAGGGTCAAAATCACGGATTAGGGTTTACAACCCACAAATTAGGGTTTTTTAAATAAAAATAATTTTTCTAAATTAGAAATTAGATTTCGTAATTAGATTAGGATTTTCTAATTACTCATAAATTGAAAATTAGGATTAATATTTCCTAATTAACATTAAAATTATTTAATTAACACTTAGGTTTTCCCGAATTACAAATTAGGGTTTCAAATCCATAAATTAGGATTTTCTAAATTTGAATTAGGGTTTGCTAATTAATTAAGTTTTACCCTAATTAATATTATAATTAATAACACTTAAGCAATATAATAATCATTTAAGTTCCCAGATTAGGGTTTCAACTTCCAAATTAGGGTTTCGGATTCCCAAAACTGAAATTAGGGTTTCCAGAACCGGTTTCTAGGGTTTCTTATAATCGTAAGAATTTTCTAACCGAACGTTGACGTTCTTAATATATACTTAGGGTTTGTTACATATATCGTTTATCTGGTCAACCCTTGACCCTTAACCCTTAACCACATACTATACACATATACACAGAACATATTCACGTATTTCCTTAATCTTGAATAAGTCACCTAAATCCTTCACATAATTTTGAAATCCTCAAAATTCCATCTCAAAAATATCAAACGCATACATTAATTTTCGGTCTAGTTTCTAATATTGAACTTTAAATCAATTAATAAAAATTTTAAAAATATTCAAAATTTTCGGGTTGTCACAACATAAAGATGAATATGGAATTAAATTACAAGTACATGATTTTACGAGTAATTTGAAATGAGAAAGCATGAAGAGACTTTTCTCTGCGTTTGGTTTATCAGAGGCTGACCTATCTTAGGTTACTCTCGCGGCTTTTTGGCATGAAGGTTCCCAAAACTTCGCAATTTACTCAACGGAAAGTTAATCTGGTCTTTCAACTGGAGCGAATTTGGGTGGTGCCTTTCCTGAGCCTCGTTGGAATTAGTCTTCCTAAGAGTCTAGTAATCAAACACCAACAAGATAGCCTCCTGGTGGAGGAACCACACAACATACATTCACATACAACGTGTCTCACCGTTTATGAAAATGATGACATGTGCGAAGCACTAATATCATAAATAGATATAGTGTAAAGCATTAAGCGCAGTAAAATATATGTGTTCGTACACATTCATCATAAATGTAAATGCAACATTCACACAAGAGCATACAAAAGTTTTGAAAAGGTTGTAATAGCGGCTTAAGTCCTCTTACTGGTGTCCCCAGTAGAGTTGCCACCTGTCAACGTCGGGATTTTTATTTGTTCCTTTTCGTTACTTATTCTTTGGTGTTCTCATATTAGGTGAGATTTGTTTGAATAAACAATTGAAAAAGGTCCGACATGTAATATGTCGACGATGGACTGTTAAGAGTTGCCAGTTGGTTTTTTATATGGTTGTACGAACACAACCGAGAAAAAGTTTGCACATTGACCCAGTGATGTGACACTGCTAAACGGGTCGATTTAACCGAGATTCATTAGGATCCGGGGACTTGATTATGCGGAGGGAAGGTGTTAGGCACCCGCCGATATTCGTGTTACCACGGTGACAACCACTTTTCATAAAATTGTTATATGAATGTGTGTGTATATGTGTGGGTCAATGTGCTATTATTTGGAAGTAGTGCGAGGCCTCGTTCGCACCTATATACACAGGGTTTGAATTTGTGTAAAAATTCAGTTTTAAACAAGATATGGCAGTGATGTTTTATAAAAGAGGTTTTTTCAAACCCTTTTGCTCAATAGTAATTGAGACCTTTTACACTTCCATTTTTTATCAAGTGTTCGGCTGGGTTGCTTTTAAATTTTGAGATGCGAAGCATCTTCGAGAAAATAATGTACAAAGTAGTGCCGAACTCTTTGTGGGCATGAAAACCATCTGAGGAAATCCAAACACCGCGAATAAATTTACAAGCTCCTTACAGCTGAAAATGTCCATCACGGGAACCGAATCTAGATCAAGTCGACTAAATCTGTGATCACATGATTCCTAGGCTCACATGATGTCGCAATTGATTAAAAAGCAGTAAGCAGGTATATATATAAAAGCTGTAAATATATATATACAGACATGATCAGCCACCACGAATCACCTCAATGGGGGATCAGAAATATAAATAAAGCTGTAAAAGCAATCAACCGCCACTGAGTAGACTCCAGGCGGGATGAAAAGTAAAAAAATCTTTAAAGACGATCAACCGCCACGAAGTAAACTCCAGGCGGGATTAAATGTATATATATATAAATAAAAATAAACGCTCCAGACATGAGTCTAGGCTCAATCGAGGCATAACTCGATAATGTTAGTCTATATATAAAAATATATATAAGTATATATATATATATATACATACAAACTGAAATGAAACCATGGACCAAAGTCCTGGCATACACACGCAATATGACTCTCAACATGAAGAATGGTGTGTTCAAAGATGAAGAGAAATGCTTTAAAGTGTGTGAGAAGGCTTACAGTGGGCTACTAAAGAAGACTTCTATATCTTTAAACGGATGAACACTCGGCTCCCGCCGGTACAAATAAAAGCTATATGTGAGCTCACAAGTGTTTAAAATGAGAAAGAACTCGGTGTAGGGTGAGTACAGAGCAAATTTGATAGGGCCTCCTTGCCTTTTTCCTTTTTTAAAATGGCAACCCCAAGCCCTCTATTTATAGAGTGGGGAGCCACAGGTGTACCTGCGGCTGCCTAGGATGCCTCGGGCTTCGCGGGTCCCACCGTCTTGAAGTACGTGCAGGCATGCACTGTAATGTCTGCTCGAACTTTCAAAAATGCAATTCGGGCATCCGACTGAGGTATGTAAGACCTATTTTGGACCGCCGTTGTCGAGAGTTGAGCAATGATATGGGATTAGAGGTTGTACGAAGTCAGGAAGATGGGACCATGCCCTCCGGTCTTTAAGATTAAAATTCTATCTATTGCCCTGCGTAATAGTCACTCGGTATTGGACCTCATTGGTTCTTGTGGGACATTGCTGTGTATAAATATATGTATGAAATGTTGAGACGGTGGGATGTGGAGTCAAGGTGGCAAGATGATGACTTTGCCCCTCACCGGGGTTATCACCGGTTTGGGCTGATAAAGCAGACGTTACTCAGGGTTATCTTTGAGATTGGACTGCTGCAAGTGTTGAATGTCCTCAGTGTCATCTCTGAGGTGTGCATGTCTTCCCGGTGTTATCTCCGGGTCTTGTACTGAGTTCCTCAGTGTGAGTGCTGAGGTTGAAGCTGGTCGCATGCATTTGAAACAAGCATTTTCGGGGTTATCTCCAGAACTGTACTCATTGGGGTTATCTCCAAGGTTTGTAACTGCTACTCCCAGTGTTGGGATTGAGACTGAATATCTCGGGGTTATCTTCGAGATGAATCGGCCTTCTCCGGTGGAATTTTCGGTATTAGAACTGCATGCCTCGGGGTTATATCTGAGGTTGGAACTGATACTCCCGGTGTGTGTTCCGGGGTTGAGACTGAACATCCGATAGTATCCAGACTGGATATGAGCTGTCTTCTAGAGTTAGCTTTGAAAGACGAATCTGCCTTCCTGTAATGTCAATGATAGGTGTGCAGAAAATTTCGAGTGTCTACACCTCTTTTGCACCTATATACAAATGGTTTGATTTGTTGAAAAGTTCATTTTTAACAAGCATATGAAAGTGAAGTTTTGAAAAACTGTTTTCAAACCTTTTAGCTCGCATAAGAATTGAGGCCTTTGATACTTCAATTTTATTCCATATTCGGCTTGATTGGATTTTATTTAAGATGCAAAGCATCTTTGATAGTGTATATATATATATATATATATATATATATATATATATATATACGGTCCAGATCAAGTGCATACCCCTTATCTTACTTACCCATGCTCATCCCTTTTTATATGCCGGTTTTGATTATATAACCATAAATACATACTTTTAACGACACTATATGTTGTCCATCGCTAAAAGTATAGGCGACGGTTGTACACCGAAATAAATCACCTAAAAGGGGGTGAGCAATGTGAGTAAGAAAGAATAAGGGTATACACTGATCCTGATCTCTCTCTCTCTCTATATATATATATATATATATATATATATATATATATAGTGTTGGACTTCTTATGGGCATTAAAACAATCAAAGTAAGCTCGCACACAACATACCTGATTTTCACTATTTTACAACCTTAAATCCGGATAACTGTTGTAAGGCCCTGCAGTTACATGTATACTGAATTGTAAGTTGACTATACAACTTAAACAAGTCCATCATGGGAATCGGATCTAGATCTATTGATTGAATCATCGACCCTGTGGTTCCTAGGTTCACATGATATCATTTAACAACTTGCACAATGAATATATTGAAATAAAATGCATGTTTACTTCTAGACGTCGCAAAACAAAGGATTCATTAGTTAAATCCTTGCATTCATGTAGTCGAAGCTTCCAGCATCCTCTAGATACAGATCTAGGGCCGTGTGGTTACTGAATATTTACAAACCTAGAAAGAAAACTAGATCTATACAGATCTGACCCATTCTAGCTTTCAAGTTCAAGTTTTATAACTTTTGAAATGATTACAAGCTAGATCTGGCTAGATCTAGTAGAGATCTAGTCAATAAAACGCAAATATTAACTATTTACATGAAAATGAATGGTTAAAAAACCATATCTATGCTATATAGAGACATATATATACATATTTATATAGTACTTATATATAGCGTAAAGCAAGAAAAAGAAGTAGATCTGAAGAGATCTTATGATATTGCACGAAATAACTATCAAACGACTTTGGCACTCTAGAAACTAGTTTCTACCGATAAAAATTTGATATGTTGCTATATATATGTATAAAATTGTTTATATAAGAGATTTACAAAGATTGAATATAAGAAAATTTGCCTTTCTCTCTGAAATGGCCAGATTTCTCTCTTCTGGACCCTTTCTTTCTCTCTCCAAAAAACTTTTTATGCTTGATCCGGGCTAATATATATAGCCCAATCAGCCACAGGTATACCTACGGCTAAACCTAGTGGGCCTCGCTGTCTCAAAGTACGTGCATGGGTATCGACGCACATTTTGCTTGAAACCTTCACAACTTGCAATTCGGGAATCCTATGGAGATGTGCCATAACATTTCAGAAAGATCTTTCTGAGAGCTACATAATTACATGAGGTTTGCCCTTTTTCGAATCTGAGAAGATTGGTCCATGACCAGAATAGCATCTTCAGGTCTTCGCATGTACTCCATTAAGCTGTCTTTTAAGTAGTTTGCACTCGAGATTGCTGTGATGGTTCTGTATAACCATGTTTTCAGCTGGATGTTTGTGGTTTGATGTTGTGTTGTCAACATTCCACTTTTTCTTACTCGGCGTTGCGTCCGGGATTGAAATGGCTTTCAGCTACCTTCCCTCAGGGTTGTCTCCTTGGTTTGACCTCTGTTGACTCTGTCTGTCCTCAGGGTTGCCTCTGAGTTTGATTCGATGTTCCACGGGGTTGTCTCCAGGGTTTGATCGTGTTTGTGATTTTCTAGGGTTGTCTCCGAGATGTAAAAGACAATTTTGTCCTCCTGCATGGTTAGTTACAGGAATGCAAAATTTTGAGTGTCTATATATGCCCCTCTTTACCATGTTTATGCAATGTAATGGAATGAATAGTGTGACACCCCCAAATCCCGGTACTTCATTACCTGAAGATTTGGTGTTCACGTAATCAAAACATTCATATCTAACTACCCAATTATAATAATTGAATAATAAAATCTTCCCGTACAATCATTCAAGTGCAGAAATTAAATTATTACATCACATCATTATTAAATGTCTATCATCATAACAATAAAACAAAATTACAAGTCTTCATCACGTGTACATTTTCCCCTTTCCTTTGCTAGTTGTAGGTTTATCTACCTTCTCATTCATAGCTGCAATAAGTGTATAAATATGCAAGATTGAGCAAACAAAGCTCACTTGAAATAAGAATAAATATCTTTACATCATTTGCCAAATAATAGGCTCAATAGAACTGGATGATATGTTCTATTAACATTACAACATTTGCCAATTCATAGGCTCAATAGAACTGAATGATATGTTCTATTAACATTACAACATTTGCCAATTCATAGGCTCAATAGAACTGAATGATTTGTTCTATTAATATTCTTAAATATACTAATGAGGGTCAAATGACCACAAACCATGTCCACATTTATAAGTAATCTTTCAACTTTAACTTTAACAGTCATATGACTATAAGGACTCCACGTACTTAAGGGGATCAATCCTTCGTACAATGTATTGTGCACAACCATTTCAACGCTAAACGTAAACCCCTAAACATAGGGTTGTTCATCTTAGTATTTAGAGTACAAGTCCGCACCAAAGAAAGTTTGGTTTGGATAAGCTTTCAAGGGTAATTAAAGTTTAATGATCATCAACTAGGGAACTAGTTGAATCAACAATGCTTGATAACACAATAGTTGTTTAATAACAACATAACTTAGAACATTTGAGAATCATAAATGAACTGATTATACATAGCAAACTCATGCTTGAAATAACTATAGAGCATAAGCAATCAATAAATGAACAAAATGGTTAACCTTTGCTTGAATAGTAAAATAAGCTAAGGTTCGAGTCTTATAACATTAGAAATGAAATTCTCATGAAACCCCGATTTTATGAATAAAGATTTAAATTTCTCAAATATTTTTTTTGAATATTATGGTGTGGATTTGATATAATGTTATAGTTGTGGGTAGTATTTATAAATTTTCAAAGTATGCAAGTTGTTATAAAATATTCGATTGGGTCTGGGGAATATTCTTTTTTATTTGGGAATATTCGATGACGACAAGACAATCATTGGTGGACCCCACAATGGAAGTATTGTCGTAGTTAGAAAACGATGTAATTATCTTTTATAAAAATAACGGTGGAAGTGTTACCGTTAAAACTGCTGAACTACTCTCAGTAGTAAAAGTACGAAAGAATACGCTGTGGTTGCATAAGTAGCACACACCAGATTGATTATTGATGCTTTACGTGAGAAGTCACCAATTATACTCAATTATTGCTACATTAATTTCGTGATCATATCTCTCATATTATTGATTCAATTATTGTCACAAAGATCATCTCGCATAATATGTTATATTATTAAATCAATAATTGAGACGACAAAGTTATTCATATTATTATTTGCAATATTGACAATGTCTAGAAGTTCGTCAAGGAGAGGTTTGGTCACCTAATTGCGCGCTACCAATAAGGAGAAATCCTTATCGAAAAGCCCCTCTTTCCCGGGAACGATTCGTTGTTAAATATTGTGAGTTATAATATTAATGATGAATAAGTTGTGTTGATTAAAGATGAAATTGATTGTTCCATTGTGTTGGGATTATTAGTGTTAGTGGAAATTGACATTTATTTCGATGATAATTGATGTCCGGAGGTTATATTGTTCACTTGTATTCTGGAGCACTTTTTTTCATGTCTAGTTAGTACTATTTCACGATTTACTATTCACGAGTTACTATTCACGAGTTACTATTGATTCACATTCTTATACTATTAGGGGTGGTGGTGCAAGATTGATAATACTTGCATGACTAAGTTAAAAATGGAGGTATAGATGGAAGGTACTATAATTGTAATTAATTTTTTTCACATGATTAGAACTATTTATTCACATGATTTACTATTGATTCACATTATTTATTATTAGGGGAGTTGGTGCAAGTTTGATAATACTTGCAAGACTAAATTAAAATGAAGAAAAAGAGGAAGGTATTATATCGTAATATTTCGAGCCCCAAAACGCAATTATCGAAACTATATTTTCCTATAAATAGAAGCTCATTCTTCCTTCATTTCTCACCAATTCACTAAAGCTATAGAGCAATTATTATAGAGAGAAATTATAGAGAGAAAGAAGAAGAAAAGTATTCTGCTACTTCACCATTCTATATCAGTTTCTTCTAAGTAAGGGATATTATTTGTTGTCTCGTCTATGAGTATTATTTCTTTCTTATCCATGAAGAGAACTTATGTTATTCCATTCTTTATTATTCTGTTAGAATAACTCAGATACGCCAAGCTACCCTATACTTGGTGAAATTCTTCGTTATTCCATTCTTTATTATTCTCGTTGAATATCCTTGATATCACAAGCTACCCTATACTTGGAGAAATTCTTTTGTTATTCCATTCTTTATTATTCTGTTGAATATCACATGCATATGCTTTACATGGACTCGGGTTCCATTATTTATTATTCTGTTGAATATCTTGTCTGTTTCGCTTTACGCATGACTGGTTCCATTATTTATTATTCATTTGAATATCATCATGCAGTGCGTTTACGGTGACGATTCCATTCTTTATTATTCTGTTGAATATCCTATCTCAGGTATTTTTTATAACGGACCGGTTCCGTTATTTATTATTCTCGTTAGAATAACTCGTCTGCGCGGGCCTATCGCATGCTCGGTGATTTCTTTTGTTATTCCATTCTTTATTATACTCAATTGGTTAAAGTTTTGACTTCTATACTCCATGAAATTAGTGGAATATCCTTGATATTTGCGCTTCATCCAAAGATCTTTTCATGGAAATATTCTTCCGAGCATTCTTGAATTTTTACTCCACAAAGCAAAGATCATGTTGACAATTTGGACGTTATTGGTTCCTGGATAAATTAATTCTTGAACTTGTTTTATTGAATTATTATGTCATTGTCATCATCCTCATGTTTATATTATGTTGAAAGTCATCTCGTGGGCTGTAGTCCATAGATGGACTTGGTATGATTATGACCAGGATTATTCTAAGATAATCATGACCGTAATGTTACAAATGATGTGGAAAAAGTCCACATTGGGCCGTAGTGCATTGATGGACAGTTTTTGGTATGATTATGGCTATGGATTCTTTTCGGCCAAGGGTGCAAAGATCAATTGTTTTATGGCACGATCAGGACCGTTGATGAAAACACGATTATCTTTGGCCCGTAGTGCATGGATAATTCGTGGTCGTGATACTAAAAGAATATCCTTGGCCTGTAGTGCAGGGATTATTTAATGATGTGGATTATTATTAAGCTGAGTCTCAACGATAAAAGTGATGAAAAACTTTTAAATCATAGTAAGATAGTAGATTTTATTTCTACTTGACTCTTCTAATGGATTGTTTGTTCATCATAGCAGTTAAACTTGATGTTTGTTATATCAGTATCGCTTTAACATCTTTCAAGGCTAACGATAATATATTCTCGCATTATCTTAGTCATAATATTTCATCGGGCTAGTTGAGCTCTCCCTTTTACTTTCATTGTTCTTTCGTGAAATGAGAACGTAGCAGGACTAGTCTGGGAACCGGAGTGATGGACTGTAGATGATAGCATTAGTAGTCCTCACTATTTAGTGAAACAGTGGGAAAATAAATGTAATAATATTGAATTTGAGTTTGTATATTGTCTAGATGACAATATTTGTATTAAAACTCACAGCTTATGTTTTGTCGTACTTTGCTAGACAGTTGTATAATTAGTTTTATTTGAATTTATGTACCATGTATCTGGCGACTCAAGATGGGTGATGTATACTTGTTTTGGGGGCTTCACAGTTGGTATCAAAGCTTAGGGATATGATCCTTGGCTGAGATGTGAGATAAGAACTAGGAGGGGAGAGACGGGGAATTCCTTTGCTAGTATGACCTACCTAAGTTTATTTGATATTTAATTGGTCGGTTAGAGTATAGGGATAATATGTGATATGTTAATTAACCCTTGTTTTGTGGCAGTATTTGAAAATGACATCCGAGAATGTTGAGAATAGCAATGGAGCACAGGAGACCGTTGAGTCTCCACAGATCAATAATCAGGACAATGTGCAACAGGATGGCGATAATCCTCCTGTAAATAACAACACTGACCAAATAACGAACGATGGTACATTTAGGAGCTTTTTAGAATTCATGCAACACCGTGACGAGAGAGAGACTCTATTCATAATGCAGAGGAAACAATGGCAACCCACGGTTGGTCACCGCTAAGCAATTCAAGGAGTCGGGACCACCGGAGTTTTTGGGAAAGCCGTAACCACTTAAGGCGAGAGACATGGTTAAAGCGAGATCACCAAGATATTTGATGTCTTGGGATGCTCAGAGGAGCAAAAGGTTCCCTTTGCCACCTTTATGTTGCGTGAAGAGGCATAGACATCGGTGGGAATCAGAAACGCACCTGCATCGACGCACTCAAGATGTCTTGGGAGAAGTTCCAAGAGTCGTTTCAACGACAAGTACTTTTCCGAAAGTATTTGTCACATGAAGAAGGAGGTGGAGTTCATCAAGTCGAGCAAAAACAATATGACCGTGTCGCAAAGACGAGGCTAAGTTTGCCGAGTTGTCTCTTGGCTTTCAGATCCCATTTGGTCGATAATGAGGAGAGAATGACGCGAATGTTTTTAAGAGGTTTGAAACCCAATATACATTAATACCTCATTTCTCACAAACTTTGTTTATATTCAGATGTTGTGAATAGGGCTCGGTTATTGGAACGCGATAACGAGTCAGCACAACCAAAAGGCAACGACCAACAACATGATAGTAATCTTACCGGTGGCAACAACCATCGGAACAATGATAACCATCGTGGGGGAAATTATCATGCCATGAATGGTAACCATTTTGGTGGTAATCATGGCCAAAATAATAAGAATGGACATTTCAAGAAGAGAAGGTTCAACAATGACGTGAAGACGCTTCAAGACCAAAGACCCGTTTCAAAGGAAGAAGAACGAACACCCGGTCGAGATGTTTCAAATGCGACAGTGAGGGACACATCCGTCTAAACTCAGACGCAAAGAATCCAAAGCGTGTTTTAATCATGCGGAAGAGAAGGTCACCTAGCTCGATTTTGTCGTATGGTGAAGTCAAGTCCAATTGGGATAGTGATGCCAAAGGATGTCCTGCATAAGCCAAAGCCGGTAGTTTAAGAGAGAGCATTTTTTTTCGTGACGAGGAACCTGAATAAAATTATCACGGGTATGTTAGTCATAAACTCTTGCGAAGTCTATACCGTGTTAGATACCGGTTCTACTCACTCTTTTATTTCACCTAGTTGTGCTCAATGTTTGAAGCTAACTCCGGAGAAGTTAGACTTTGATATATCTGTTTAAACTCAGTTGGGAGAAACCTTCATTACCTCCACTATTTATAAATCTTGTTTAATTCAAATCGACACTTTCACGTTACCTGTCGATCATATCTCTTTGAAAATACTTGCATTGGATGTGATTTTAGGAATCGATTGGTTAGCTACTTATCAAGCTTTTCGTAAGGTTATTAGCTTTCATATTCCTAACCAACCTGTTATGCGAATTCAAGCAACCAAACCACTAAAGTCAATCACTATCATATCAAGCCATAAGTAAAGAGCCCCGGTCCTTTCATTGTTGACTTTCTTGTGTGGAATGCACTGAAGCCAGACTTTCTATATGCAACGCTGTGAATGATGATGGCAAGATGATAGGTATCAATGTGACGTGTTACCCAAGTCTTGGATGAGAGTCACAATTTTGAATGATATTTCTATTGTTAATAAATTTCCGACGATTCTTGAAGACTTCTTAGCCTACCCTAGAGCGTGAAATCGAATTTTGTATTGACCCCAAAGATAAAACCCATTTCTAAAACCCTCAAATATTTCTTCAACTAAATGAACGTAATACGCGCCAAAGACGTTGGCTCGAATCGTTAAAGATTACGATCGTATTCATTCAATACCATCGTGGGAAAGCGAAACGTGGTATGACGCTGTTGAGTAGAAGATCGTATGCGTTTTGAGTGCTATGTTGTTAACACAAAGACCCATTTCAGCACGACTTACAAATGATGAAGATAGAGTTAAAGACTCTAGGAACCCACGTGAAGATAACGAATATACGATTAGAATTGACTTTAATCGATAAAGTTAAATCCGCTCAAGCTACACACCCGGAGTTGATGAATGAAGAAGGTTCAAGAGGGCTTTATTCTAGAAGCAAGAATCGATGAAGAGAGGAAATCTCAACCCTCGATTTAATGGCCCATTTGAAATCCTCGATCGAGTAGGAACCGTGGCCTATAGACTCGCTTTTACCGCCAAGTATGTCGCGTGTTCATAACATTTTTCACGATCGATGTTACGTAAATATGTGGACTAATTCGAACCATATTATTAAATTAGAACTAGACGATATAGCGTAAGATTTAAACATATGAGGAGATACGTGTTAAAATCTTGGATAAGAAGGATCGTATTCAACACTCAAAGGTTATACCTCAAGAGTTAGAATGAAATGAAGTCAAGGTATCCTCACCTCTTTGGCATATCAAGTATGTGACGTAAATTTCGAGAGGCTTAAATTTCATAAGGAGGGAGATTGTGAAACCCCGATTTTATGAATAAAGATTTAAATTTCTCAAAATATTTTTTTGAATATTATGGTGTGGATTTGATATAATGTTATAGTTGTGGGTAGTATTTATAAATTTTTCAAAGTATGCAAGTTGTTATAAAATATTCGATTGGTTTGGGAATATTATTTTTTGTCGGGGAATATTCGTACGACGATGGCACAATCATTGGTGGACCCTATTACGGAAGTATTGTCGTAGTTAGAAAAACGATGTAATTATCTTTTTATAAAAATAACTACGTAAAGTGTTACCGTTAAAACCGTTGAACTACTCGTTAGTAAAAGTACAATAATACGCTGTGGTTGCATAGTAGTAACACACGGTATTGATTATTGATGCTTACGTGAGAAGTCACTCGCTTATACTCAATTATTGCTACAAGAATTGTCGCATCATATCTCTCATATTATTGATTCAATTATTGTCACAAAGATCATCTCGTGATAATATGTTATATTATTAAATCAATAATTGAGACGACAAAGTTATTCATATTATTATTTGCAATATTGACAATGTCTAGAAGTTCACAAGGAGAGGTTTGGTCACCTAATTGCGCGCCAATAAGGAGAAATCCTTATCTGAAAAAGCCCCTTTCCGGGAACGACCTCGTTGTTAAATATTGTGAGTTATAATATTAATGATGAATAAGTTGTGTTGATTAAAGATGAAATTGATTGTTCCATTGTGTTGGGATTATTAGTGTTAGTGGAAATTGACATTTATTTTTGATGATAATTGATGTCCTGGAGGTTATATTGTTCACTCGTGTATTCTGAGCACTTTTTTTGTGTCGAGTTACTACTATTCATGATGAGTTATTCACGAGTTACTATTCACTAGGTACTATTGATTCACATTCTTATACTATTAGGGGTGGTGGTGCAAGATTGATAATACTTGCATGACTAAGTTAAAAATGGAGGTATATGAATGGAGGTACTATACGTAATTAATTTTTTTCACATGATTATACTATTTATTCACATGATTTACTATTGATTCACATGATTTACTATTAGGGGGGAGTTGGTGCAAGTTTGATAATACTTGCAGGACTAAATTAAAAAGTGAAGAAAAGAGGAAGGTATTATAATCGTAATATTTTCGAGCCCCAAAACGCGTGCAATTATCGAAACTATATTTTCCTATAAATAGAAGCTCATTCTTCCTTCATTTCTCACCAATTCACTAAAGCTATAGAGCAATTATTATAGAGAGAAATTATAGAGAGAAAGAAGAAAAAGTCTCGCTACTTCACCACTTCTATATCCAATTTCTTCTAAGGTAGGAATATTATTTGTTGTACTCGTAGGAGTATTATTTCTTTCTTATCCATGAAGAGAACTTCGTTATTCCATTCTTTATTATTATGTTGAATAACTCAGATACACGCCAGCTACCCTATACTTGGTGAAATTCTCATTATTTCATTCTTTATTATTCGTTGAATAACTCGTATGCATTTTACCTATACTTGGCAAAATTCCGTTATTCCATTCTTTATTATTCTCGTTTGAATATCCTATTCGTGCGTTTACTTGGGACCGGTTCCATTATTTATTATTTCATTGGAATATTATTTCTTTTTTGAATATCCTGGTTCCATTATTTATTATTCTGTTGGAATATCCCATTCATGCATTTTACGCATGGGACTGATTCCGCTTCTTTATTATTCTTTTTGGAATATCCTCGTCATGCGCTTTTATTTACGATGACCGGTTCCGTTATTTATTATTTCGTTGAATAACTTTCGTCTGTCTGGTCTATCGCATGCCTGATTTTTTTTGTTATTCCATTCTTTATTATACTCATTGGTTAAAGTTTTGACTTTTCTATACTCCATGAAATTAGTGGAATATCCTTGATATTTGCGCTTCATCCAAAGATCTTTTCATGGAAATATTCTTTCGAGCATTCTTGAATTTTTACTCCACAAAGCAAAGATCATGTTGACAATTTGGACGTTATTGGTTCTCGGATAAATTAATTATTGAACTTGTTTTATTGAATTATTATGTCATTGTCATCATCCTCATGTTTATATTATGTTGAAAGTCATCTGTGGCCTCAGTAAAAGTATAGATGGACTTGGTATGATTATGACCAGGATTATTCAAGATAATCATGACCGTAATGTTACAAATGATGTGGAAAAAGTCCTCATTGGCCCGTAGTGCATTGATGGACGCTTTTTTGGTATGATTATGGCTATGGATTCTCTTCGCCAAGGGTGCAAAGATGAATTGTTTTATGGCATGATCAGACCGTTGATGAAAACACGATTATCTTTGGGTCCGTAGTGCATGGATAATTCGTGGTCGTGATACTAAAAGAATATCCTTGGCCCCGTAAAGTGTGGATGATTTAATGATGTGAATTATTTATTGTCGAGTCTCAAATGATAAAAGTGATGAAAACCTTTTTAAATCATGTAAGATAGTAGATTTTATTCTCTACTTGACTCTTCTAATGGATTGCTTGTTCCACCGCAGCTTAAACTTGATGTTTGTTATATTGTATCGCTTTAACATCGTTGAAGGCTAACGATAATATATTCTCGCATTATCTTAGTCATAATATTTCCCATCGGGCTAGTTGAGCTCTCACCTTTTACTTTCATTGTTCTCTTCGTGAAATGAGAACGAAAGCAGGACTAGTCTGGGAACGAGAGTGATGGTCCTAGATGATAAATTAGTAGTCCTCACTATTCAAAGTGAAATAGTGGGAAAATAAATGTAATAATATTGAATTTGAGTTTGTATATTGTCTAGACGACAATATTTGTATTAAAACTCACAACTTATGTTTTGTCGACTTTTGCTCGACAAAGTTGTATAATTAGTTTGTATTTGAATTTGTATACTTGTTTTGAGGCGTCACAACTTAACTAATGTTCATTATATAAACTAAGTTATCACATAAGACGTTTTCGATTTACTAATCATTTTTGCAACTTTGAACTTACTAACCACAATTCACTATGTTATGTTAACCTTAACATTACATATTTAATATGCTAACATAATTTTCAGACCATGTTATGATATTTTTCCAAATCTGCAGAAACATCGTAAACCGTAATCTCAAATTGTGTATGGTAGCAATTTCTTGCCATACAAAAGCTTTATGGGGCCGTAGGCAATTGCGCCATTTTCCTTAACCTTCAAGCATACATGCTTTGGTGTTGCATAAACGCAGAGAAGGCTAATGAACAGTAGACGACTTTAGCCCAACAAACACAAATTTCATCCAATAGACAGTAATATCAACACGTAAGATAAATATACAACTATCATAAACATGATTGCTCACATTTACAACCAATTAGAACAATTTAACACTAGCTAAAACTATTTTAATTTCTCAAATTCATATTTTAATACAAAAACTCAATTTTTTGATATTCATTGTGAATTCAATACTTTACCAAATCATGTCATTCAAATTACGTTATGTTCGTATCTCAATCAACTATCATATACAAGCTTCAATTTATACCTTCACATACAAATTAGCCACTAGAATTGATACTTTATGAGCCATGTGAAAACAATACACACAAACATACACTGTCGACATTTTCTTCTACTGTAAACCGAAATTAGCATGCAATTATTATTTAAACATACTTTCTAATCATCATAAACACATGTAATCATCATAAGAAATTTGAGGATATCAATTCTAAACATATAAAATTCACAGAGTATGAAAATTATTGTCGTAAAACTCATATATTTACATATATATGCAAAGTTATGTAAACATACCTTCAATTAGCGTGTAATTCTTGCTAACCCACTAAAATTGCTTGAAAATCCTAAGCTTTCTCTCAATTTTTCTCAACCCTTCTCTCAATTTTCTGTGAAGCTCTCTAGGCTAGCAAACTAAGTTATGTGCAAAAACCAACTGAATAATAAGCATAAACAAAATAAACTGATATAGCCTTAATAGCTATAATTAGTTATCCAAATAACGTATATATTATATTTATTATTCTATTATTTTTTTTATATTATTTATTCTATTTATATTCAAAAACGAGAAATTCCAAAAGCCATAAGGTTTGTTTGGCAAAACCCCTTTAAATATAAAGAATTAATATACTTGAAACTACTTTAATTTATTTTAATAACTCCTTATAATATAGTTATTTGTCACACTATATTTAATCAAGCTTTCATATTTATTTTTAATTAATTCAAATCACAATTAATTAAATAAATCCTTTAATCACATAACACAATACAAATAATTAACCATTAAATTGAAATATCAATATAATAATTATTTCCTTAATTCATCAATTATTTATTTAACAAATAATTCTCCAAATAAAATTAAATCAATTAAACAAATTTTTATTCAACAATAAACACATCCATTAAATATTTATATAATTCAATAAATATTTAATATTACAATTAAAATTATGGAATATTACATCATTCCTCCTTAAAAGGATTCATCATCGTAATCACAATTCAAACAATCAAATCGTCACATTCTTCCAGATTTACAAAGATTACATCCCCGTAATCGAAGACATAGATTAAACAAATAACTCAGGGTAATTTTTCATCATTTCAGCTTCGAGTTCCCACGTTGCCTCTTCGACATTGTGGTTTCTCCATATCACCTTCACATAAGGTATCACTTAATTTCCGAGCACTTGTTCTTTCCTGTCGACTATCTAGATATGAACTTCTTCATAAGACAAATCTTTTTCGAATCGCAATGGTTTGTACTCGATCACGTGCTTGTAATCGGGTTTATATACTATCAGAATAATCAAATATGAAAAATATTATGAATGTTTTCCAATTTCGAGGTAGAGCTACCTCATAAGGCACTTCCCCACTCTTCGTAGTATTTCAAATGGTCCAATAAATCTCAATGAGCTTTCCTTTTTGCCAAAATGAATTTTCCCTTCCAAGGAGAAACTTTTAGAAAATGAAATTTCTACTTCAAATTCGTGATTCTCACTGTGTTGATCGGAAGATACTACTTTTTCTGCGTCTGTCTTGGGTCGCTACCAATCTTGTCTCGATGAGTTTGACAACTTCAAAGTAGCTTTGTTGTACCGATTCTGGTCCCTAACGATTTGGCGTTCACCGACTTCATCCCAATTTACGGCCCCAAAATGGTAGGTATACATCACCCATTCTTGTAGTCTCTTGAGAAGTTTGATGTGAACGTGGATTCAAATAATTGAACTTAATAATACATCTCTTTAACGTGATGTGGTACATAATGATCAAGATTAAACTAATAAATCGTGAGTTTGTCAATATACAAATATTCGTATTCTACTAGAAGAGTATAAAATCCATTGTGAACATTCAAAAGGATTTCCTCGGTTGATTACAAAATTATTATCATCACTATTTCGCACGATATATCATGTAATTCAGGACTACTAATGCACAAAACATCTGAGGAATATTTTCACTAGAGAGTATATAAACTCAAAAGGAGTCCTTATTACAATTATTATCACTCATTTCCTCAAGAATAGTGAGGACTACTAAGAAATCTGACCATCTCTGTTCTAGCCCAAGAAGAAATATTATGATTTCAAGATAAGGGTGAGCTCAATAAATTAATATTAGACTAAGATAATGCAGAATTGTTAAACCGATAAACGATATAATATAACAAACATCAAGTTTAATCACTGCAAATGAACAAGCAATCCATTAAAAGAGTCAAGTAGAGAATAAAATCTACTATCTTTTATGATTTAAAAGGTTTTTCATCACTTTTATCACGGGACTCATTTTAATAAATAATCCACATCATCGAATCACCCCCGCACTACTACGGCCAAGGATATTCTTTTAGTATCATTACCACAATTATCCATGCACCACTCATGCCAAGAATATTTGTGTATTCATTAATGGTCATGATCATGCCAACAATCGTCCATCAATGCACTACGGCCAATGAGGACTTTTACCACATCATTTGTATTATTACTACCATGATTTAATCAATAATCCTCGGTCATAATCATACCAAGTCCATCTATGCACTACTGTGCCACATGATGACTTTCAACAAAATATAAGCATGAGGATGATGACAATGATATAAGAATTCAATAAAACAAGTTCAAGAATTAATTTGTCCAAGAACCAATAACGCCCAAATTATCAACATGATAACCGCTTTGTAGAGTAAAATTCAAGAATGCTCGTAAGAATATTTCCATGAAAAGATAATGGATGAAGCGCAATTATCAAGGATATTCCACTAATTTCATGGAGTATGGAAGTCAAAGTTTTAACCAACCGAGTATAATAAAGAATGGAATAACAAAAGAAATCACCACGACGCATGCGGTTTGACAGACAAAAGTTATTCCAACAAATAATAAATAACGGAACTGTGTGCGTAAAGCACAAAACAGATGTTCCAAATGTAATAATAAAGAATGAAATAATAATGTAAATCACCATGCATGCAGACATTGTTATTGACGGGTAATATGGTTATTCCAATGTAATAATAATAAAGATAATAACCAGTCCAGTAAAAAACATGCATGTGATATGATATTCCAAATGTAATAATAATAAAGATTTTAACTCAGTCCCATGAAACGCATGCATGTGATATTCCAAGCAGTAATAATAAAGAATGATATTCCAAAAAGAAACGAAATAATGTAAGAATTTCACCAAGTATAGGGTATCCTCACAGATACAAAAGTTATTCCAATGTAATAATAAAGAATGGAATAACATAAGTTCTCTTCATGAATAAGAAAGAAAAAGAATACCCCTTATGAGTACAACAACAAATAATATTCTACCTTTAGAAAGAAGAGTATCGGATATAGAAGTAGTGAAGTAAAAGTAACACTTTTCTTCTTTCTCTCTATAGTTTCTCTCTAGAGTTTCGTTGAATTTGTAAGAAATAATGAATGAATGAGCTTCTATTTATAGAAAAATGGATCAAGATAGTAACTAACTCATGAACGGTCCGTATTGATTCACTTTAATCTGACGGTCCATATTTAAACAAAATCTTTTAAATAAAATATAATATATTCTATTTATAATCTAATAAAACTAATAACTTTATAAAAGATTTTACTATGCAAACACTATGCAGTGCACTATGCAAACACTATGCATAATAAAATATAATATATTCTAATTATTGTCTAATAAAATGTATAACTTTATAAAAGTATTATGTTTTATATAAAAAAGATTTTACTATGCAAAACACTATACGCAGACACACTATGCAACACTATACATAATAAAATATAATATATTCTATTTATAGAATAACTTTATAAAAGTATTCTGCTTTTATATAAAAAGATTTTACTATGCAAAACACTATGCAAATACTATGCAACACTATGCATAATAGAATATAATATATTCTATTTATAGAATAACTTTATAAAAGTATTCTGTTTTATTACATTAATAATACCAATAAAACAAAATTGAGTGACTTATCACGTAAGCATCAATAATCAATACCGTGTGCTACTATGCAACCAAGCGTAGACATCGCATTTTTTAACACCGTGAGTGTTTCAATAGATTAACGTAAAACTTCCGCCGTTATTTTCATAAAATATTTTTGTCATTTTCAATCCGACAATAATTCCATTATGGGGTCCACCAATGATTGTGCCATCGTACCTAATATTCCCCGTTAAAAAGAATATTCCTAACCAATCGAATATTATATAAAAACTTGCATACTTTTGCAAAATTTATAAATATTACCCATAACTATAACATTATATCAAATTTACACCATAATATTAAAAAAAAAATATTTTGAGAAAATTAAATATTTATTCATAAAATCTGGGTCTCACAATCTCCCTCCTTATGGAATTTCGCCTCTAAATTTACGTGACGACTGGTATGTCAAGAGGTGAGGATACCTCGACTTCATTTCAAATTCTAACTCTTGAGGTATAACCTTTGAGTGTTGAATACGATTCCTTCTTATCCAAGATTTTAACACGATCTCCTCAAATGTTAAATCTTCTCGCTATATCGTTTAGTTCTAATTTAATAATGTGGTTCGGTCGTCCACATATTTACATAACATCGATACGTTAAAAAATGTTATGAACACGCGACATACTTGGAGGTAAAACGAGTCTATAAGCCATAGTTCCTACCGATCGAGATTTTAAATGGGCCAATTAAATCGAGGGTTGAGATTTCTCTTCGTCGATTCTTGCTTCTAGAATAACGCCTCTTGAACCTTCTTCTTCACATTCATATCAACATGAGTATGTAGCTTGAGTGGCTTTTAACTTTATCGATTAAAGTCATTCTACTCAGATATTCGTTATCTTCACGTGGGTTCGTGTAGTCTTTAACTCTATCTTCATCATTTGTAAGTTAGCATTAAATGTTAACAACATCGCACTCAGAACGCATACGATCTTCTACTCAACGCGCCGCCTACCAATTCGCTTTTCCCACGATGGTATTGAATGGTACGATCGTAATCTTTCAACAAATGAGCCAACGCCTTTGGCGATGTTATACGCTCATTTTAGTGAAGAAATATTTGAGGGTTTTAGAAATGGGTTTTGTATCTAGGTCAATACAAAATTCGATTTCACGCCTAGGGTAGGCTAAGAAGTCTTCAAGAATACGCCAGAAATTTATTAACAATAGAAATATCATTCAAAATCGTGACTCTCATCCAAGACTTGGATAACACGTCACATTGATACCTATCAACTTGCCATCGCTCATTCACGTTATCGCCATGTAAAGTCCTGCTTTGCAGCATTCCACACAAGAAAGTCAACAACGAAAGGACCGAGGCTCTTTTACTTATGGCTTGATATGACAATGATTGATTTTAGTGGTTTGGTTGCTTGAATTCGCATAACAAAGTTGGTTAGAATATGAAAGCTAACAACCTTATTTAAAAACATGATGAGTAGTTAACCAATCGATTCCTAAAATCGCATCAAAGGCAAGTATTTTCAAAGAGATAAGATCGATTGTGTAACGTGAAAGTGTTGATTTGAACAAGATTTATAAATAAAGGAGGTAACGTAAGGTTTTTCTCCCAACAGATATATCAAAGTCTAACTTCTCCTGAGTTAACTTCAAACATTGAACACAACTAGGTGAAATAAAAGAGTAAGTAGAACCCAGATTTAACACATGGTATAGACTTCGCAAGAGTTTATGACTAACATACCCGTGATAATTTTATTCGTGTTCCTCGTCACAAAAAAAATGCGCCTCTTAAACTAACGGCTTTGGCTTGTCCGGGACATCCTTTGGCATCACTATCCCACCGGAATTGACTTCACCATACGACAAAATCGAGCTAGGTGACCTTCTTCCGCAATTAAAACACATTTTGATCATCGTACGGCTTGATGGATGTGTCCCTCCGTCCAAGATTTGAAACATACGACCGGTGGTCGCTTCTTCTTCCTTTGAAACGGGTCGTGTGCCGACGCCTTTACGTCATTGTTGAACCTTCTCTTGAAATGTCCATTCTTATTGTTTTGGCCATGATTACCACCAAGTGGTTACCATTTCGACATGTTGATTCCTCCATGCTTATTATCACCGCTTGATGATCAAGTATCACCCAGATTATCATTTTTTCCTACCGCTTCTTTTGGTTTGGTTGACTCATTATCGCGCCTCCAATAATCGAGCCCTATTAACAACATCCAATACAAACACGCTTTATGAGAGATAAGATATCGACGTATCTCCGCTTCAAACCTCTTAAAACATCCGCCATTCTCTCTCTTCATTATCAACCAAGTGGGACGTAAATCGACAACTCGCAAACTTGGCTTCAGATCGCGACACGGCCATGTTGTTTTGCTCCAACTTGATAAATTCCACCTCCTTCATGTGACGTAATGCTTTTCGGAAAGTACTTGTCATTGAATGTACTCTTGAACTTCTCCCAAGACATCTTGAAAAGGCCAGTCGGGTACGCTTTTTACGATTCCCACCGTTGATCCGCCTCTTCACGCAATATAAAGGTGGCAAAGGAACCTTTTTTCTCCTGAGCATCCCAAGACATCAAATATCTTGGTGATCCGCTTTAACCACGCCTCCGCCTTTAAGTGGTTCTCGCTTTCCAAAAACTCCTCGTGGTCCCAGCTCCTTGAATTGCTTAATGGTGACCAACCGTGGTTGCCATTGTTTCTCCCGCATTATGAACAGAGGCCGCCTTCACTTTCGATGTTGCATGAATTCTAAAAGCTCCTAAACGTATCGTCGTCATTAATCAATCGATCGTTGTTGTTGTTTATGTGGAGGATTATCGCCATCCTGCTGCACATTGTCCTCGATTATTGATCCGTGGAGAATCAACAGCCTCCGTGTGCTCCATTGCTTATCTCAACATTTTGAGATGCCATTTTCAAATATCGCCACAAAACAAGGGTTAATTAACATATCACATATTATCTCTATACTCGACCGACCAATTAAATATCAAATAAACTTAGGTAGGTCATACTAATAAGGAATTCCCTGCCTCTCCCTCCTAGTTCTAGTCTCACATCTTAGCCAGGATCATATCCCTAAGCTTTGATACTAACCGTGACGCCCCAAAAATTAGGTATACATCACCCATCTTGAGTCGCCAGATACATGGTATGTAATTCAAATACAACTTAATAATACAACTGTCAGGTACAATACGACAAAACATAAACCGTGAGTTTGAATACAAATATTATCTACTAGAGAGTATACAAACTCAAAAGGAGTCCTCATTACAATTATTATCACACTATTTCACATGTAATAGTGAGGACTACTAATGCACCATCTAGGACCATCACCCGCTCCCCGACTCATCCCAAATGCCTATATTCTCATTTCTCAAGAGAATAAAGTGAAAGAAAGGGTGAGCTCAACTAGCCCAAGAAGAAATATTATGACTAAGATAATGCGTAATAAATTATCATTAGCTTTAAACAATGTTAAACCGATACAATATAACAAACATCAAGTTTAATCGTAAATGAACAAGCAATCCATTAAAAGAGTCAAGTAGAGAATAAAATCTACTATCTTTTATGATTTAAAAGGTTTTTCATCACTTTTATCGCTGGGACTCGGCTTAATAAATAATCCACATCATCGAATCACCCCTGCACTACGGCCAAGGATATTCTTTAGTATCACGACCACAATTATCCATGCATCACTACTAAAGATAATCATGTTTTCGCAGCCAAGAATATTTGTGTATTCATTAATGGTCATGATCATGCATAACAATCGGCATCCATCAATGCACTACGCCAATGAGGACTTTTTACCACATCATTTGTAACATTACGCCATGATTACAACCAATAATCCCGGTCATAATCATACCAAGTCCATCTATGCACTACAAAAGCCATGATGACTTTCAACAAAATATAAACATGAGGATGATGACAATGATATAAGAATTCAATAAAACAAGTTCAAGAATTAATTTGTCCAAGAACCAATAACGCCCAAATTGTCAACATGATATCGCTTTGTAGAGTAAAATTCAAGAATGCTCGTAAGAATATTTCCATGAAAAGATATTGGATGAAGCGCAATTATCAAGGATATTCCACTAATTTCATGGAGTATAGAAGTCAAAGTTTTAACCAACCGAGTATAATAAAGAATGGAATAACAAAAGAAATCATCATGCATGCGCAGATTTCAGATAGACAAAAGTTATTCCAATGTAATAATAATTAATCGGAACTGTGTCAAAGTAAATTCAAGCACGCATGTGATGTTCCAAATGTAATAATAAAGAATGGAATAATAACAGAAATCACATGCATGCATGCAGATTCCAATGTAGACTAAAAGTTATTCCAATGTAATACCAATAAAAAGGATTCCAAAAGTAATAATAAAGAAAGCAAACGCATGCATATGATATTCCAATGTAATAATAATAAAGACGGAATCAGTCCCACGAAAACGCATGCATGTGATATTCCAATGTAATAATAAAGAATGAAATAATGTAAGAATTTCACCAAGTATAGGTATCCCACAGATACAAAAGTTATTCCAATGTAATAATAAAGAATGGAATAATGTAAGTTCTCTTCATGAATAAGAAAGAAAGAATACCCCTTACGAGTACAACAAATAATATTCCTACCTTAGAAAGAGAAGAGTAATCGGATATATAAGAAGTGAAGTAGCAGTAATACTTTTCTTCTTTCTCTCTATAGTTTCTCTCTAGAGTTTCAAGTGAATTCGTAAGAAATAATGAATGAATGAGCTTCTATTTATAGAAAAATGGATACATAAGAATTAACTCATGAACTATCCAGATTGATTTACTTTAAGACGGTCCATATTTAAAGCAAAATCTTTTAAATAAAATATAATATATTCTATTTATAATCTAATAAAACTAATAACTTTATAAAAGATTTTACTATGCAAATACTATGCAGTACTACTATGCAAACACTATGCATAATAAAATATAATATATTCTAATTATTGTCTAATAAAATAGATAACTTTATAAAAGTATTATGTTTTATATAAAAAGATTTTACTATGCAAAACACTATGCAGACACTATGCAACACTATGCATAATAGAATATAATATATTCTATTTATAGAATAACTTTATAAAAGTATTCTGTTTTATATAAAAAGATTTTACTATGCAAAACACTATGCAAACACTATGCAACACTATGCATAATAGAATATAATATATTCTATTTATAGAATAACTTTATAAAAGTATTCTGTTTTATTACATTAATAATACCAATAAAACAAAATTGAGTGACTTATCACGTAAGCATCAATAATCAATACCGTGTGCTACTATGCAACCAAGCCAGACATCATTACTTTTAACACCGAAGTGTTTCAACAAGATTAATCAGTAAAACTTCCACCGTTATTTTCATAAAATATTTTTTGTCATTTTCTCAATCCGATAATAATTCGCTGTAGGGGTCCCACCAATGATTGTGTCGCCATCTAATATTCCTCGTTAAAACGAATATTCCCAACCAATCAATATTATATAACAACTTCATGTACTTTGCAAAATTTATAAATATTACCCACAACTATAACATTATATCAAATTTACTCCATAATATTCAAAAAAATTATTTCGAGAAAATTAAATATTTATTCATAAAATGTTCAACTTTCACCTTTCGACACGGCATTTCTCATTTGATGCGTCTCTTTTCATATTTGGCCACCAAAATTGTCGCCGCAAATCTTGATACATCTTTGTACTTCCGGATAAATCAATATCTTGTGTTGTGTGCTTCAAATCAAGATTTCATCTCAATATCCGCATCTTTGGAAATTCTTCCCTCGAATCGTAGTAGTCCTTGATTATCGACCTTGTATTTTACATCACTCACCACAACCACTTTCTCTTTGATCGTTTCGCATTCTTTATCTTGTAGTTGAGCAGATTTTCACTTTGTCCACCAAAGTTGGACTAGCATCTATCTCGAATAGTCGTTCATCTGGATTCCTTTGAAATTTGATTTCAACTCTAATTTGAAATAAGCTCCTCCCGAGGGGTTATCGGCATTAACATTTCTCGCTTTCAAAGCAATCGCAACCACATTCGCTTTGCTCGGATGATAAAAGATCTTGCAATCGTAATCCTTTATCAATTCCATCCATCTTCTTTGACGATATTCAAAAAGTCCTTCTATGGAAAATATAATTCAGACTTTTATTTAGATTTCACATTTCTCCATAGATAGTAATAATATTAAAAAATAAATTAAATAATAATAAAAAAATCATTTTATTTTAAAATATATTAATTGGACTTTGTCATTTATTTGGGTCAAAATAGTTATTTAATTTGTGTGAGCTAATAAATATTAATAAGTGATGGGTAAATTAATTTAGTACAATTTGGGCCTTAAAATTTAATTGGGTTTAATTTATATGTGGATAATAAATCCTATTAGAACTAGGAGAATTAATAAAATATTGATAATAAATAACTAAAACACAAACCCTATTGTATACTCAAGCCATTATTCGTCAGAAAAAAGAGGGAAGAGGCTGCCGCTTAAGGAGAAAAGGAAAAAGAAGGGGTTTTCATATATCATTGATTTAAAGAAGAAAACATGTGTCTTTTCTCTTTTTTTTGTTTTATGTATATCATGACTATTATGTATTGAATTTTATCATGTATTATAACTGTAATACCCAATAAAATAATAAAATATTTGTGTGAGCTTTAAAATATATAATTGGGCTTTCCTTATGTTTGGGTCAGATTCTATTTAATTAATATGGACCATAATAAGTAAATGATTGTATTAATTGGGTCTTTTAATTAATTGAGTCTAAATTATATTTGTCTAATTTTAAATTCTATTTAAATTGCAGTATGTGACATTTGGTATTAAATTTTATTGGAGATATTTTGAGATTTATTAGAGGTTTGTATTTATTATGTTTGTGCGTGACATCCCTTTTTCCTTTTGGGAAAGGGGGTGTTACAGAGTATGGTATCAGAGTCGACTCTCGAAAGCTCGGGTCGGGTCATCCGATCGGGTTGCCAGAGGTGGGGACACGAAGGCTAGTGGTATTATCCCACAATGGAGAGATGGAGGTCCGGAGGTGGGGACACGAAGCCAGTCGGTATTATCCCACAATGGCTAGAGAGGCAAAGATCTTTGGACCGTGTGTGTGATCGGTTCTGACGGGGACGTCAGAAATTTAAGTAGGGGAGTTTGTAACACCCCAGTCCCACATCAAAAAATAGGGGAAAAATTTGTCTGCATATAAGGAATTAAGTAACTACCAATAGTACCTTCAAGTCATGACCTTTTGGGAGCCTGTGGTGGGCTAAGATGACCCAAGAAGATACTATTGGGCTAGTAGTTTGAGGCCTTATTTTTATGGATTTGATTCAATCGGACTTGGGATTTGACCCGAGATTTATTCTGGACTTGGGATTTGACCTGGTTTTTTTATTATTTATATGGTATTATTTCAGGCATCCTTCTTGTATGAAATCGCGAGGCATCAGTTTTGTTTGACACTGGATCTACACACTCTATTGTTGCACTTTCATTTATTCGTCATCTTGGAGTACCTTCTCATATATTAGCTCCTCATTTATCTATTACTACCCCGATGGGGAATTCTGTAATTATTTCTGAGCAATTTTGCGAGTGTCCTTTGAAGTTAGGGAGGAGGGTGTACTCAGCTAAATTACTTCCAATGGTGATGTATGATTTCGATATCATCTTGGGTATGGATTGGGTAAGTAAACATCGAGCCACAATTGATTATCAGGCGAGGAAGGTTATTTTTGGAACCTTAGAAGCTCCAGAATTCGAGTTTCAATGTTCAAAGCCGAATGGTGTTGTAAAGTTGATCTCAGCTTTGAAGGCGAGCAAAATGATTGCTAAGGGACGTGATTGTTATTTGGCTTATGTGAAGGATACCTCGAGGGATAAGCCCCAACTTGATGACTATCTAGTTGTGCGAGAATTTCCTGAGGTATTTCTTAAGGATCTGCCAGGATTGCCACAGCCAAGGGAAGTTGAGTTTACTATTGAGCTCATTCCTGGAGCGGAACCTATCTCTAAGGCACCCTATAGAATGGCTCCATTAGAGTTACAGGAGTTGAAGGAACAATTGCAGGAGTTGTTAGATCGTAGATTCATTAGACCCAAAGCGATCGCCATGGGTGCTCAAGATTGTTTGTGAAGAAGAAGGACGGATCTATGAGATTATGTATAGATTATAGGAGCTAAATCGGATCACTATCGAGAATGATATCCATTGCCACGGATAGATGACCTTTTCGATCAGCTCCAAGGGGCAAAGTTCTTCTCAAAGATAGATTTGAGGTCGGGGTACCATCAGTTGAGGGTGAGGGAAGAGGACATTCCAAAAATAGCTTTTCGTACTCGGTATGGGCACTATGAGTTTTTGGTGATATCATTTGGGTTGACAAATGCTCCGGTAGTGTTTATGGATATGATGAATCGAATTTTTAGCGAGTATTTGGACCAATTTGTCATTGTCTTCATTGATGACATTTTGGTGTATTCCAAGTCTAAGGAGGAACATGAAGAGCATCTTAGTACTATTTTGGGGGTTCTCCAGAAGAATAAGTTATATGTTAAGTTCTCCAAATGTGAGTTTTGGTTAGAACATGTAGCATTTTTGGGACATGTCATGGTTGCTGAAGGTATTAAGGTGGATCCTGCAAAGGTTGAGGCTATCACTAATTGGGCAAGACCTACCACGGTAACTGAAGTAAGGAGTTTCTTAGGTTTGACAGGGTACTACAGGCGATTTTTGGAAGGTTTCTCTTTGTTAGCTTTGCCATTAACTCAGTTGATGAAGAAGGGCATAAAGTTTGTGTGGAATGAGTAACGTGAGAAAAGTTTTGAGGAGCTTAAGAAGAGGCTTGTGTCAGCTCTAGTGCTTACATTACCGTCGGGGATAGGAGGTTATCAGATTTACAATGCTGCTTCCAAGAAGGGATTAGGGTGCGTTTTGATGCAACATGGTAAGGTAATTGCTTATGCTTCCAGACAACTTAAACCTTATGAGGTGAATTATCCAGCCCACGACTTGGAGTTAGCAGCAGTTATTTTTGCCCTAAAAATTTGGAGGCACTATCTATATAGAGAGACTTGTGACATTTTCACCAACCATAAGAGCCTTAAATATATTTTTACTCAGAAGGAGCTTAACATGAGGCCGAGGCATTGGTTTGAGCTTTTCAAGGATTATGATGCCAGGATTCAGTATCACCCCGGTAAGGCTAATGTGGTTGCAGATGCTCTTAGTCGGAAAAGTTCGGGGAGTGTAGCTGCCTTGGTTACACAACCTCAACTTATCTCGGATATGGAGCGTGTGGGTTTGGAGCTATTTGCTAGTGGTTCTGATGGATTGGTAGCATGTATGAGGTTTGAATCTTCTCTTATTTTCGGTATCAGAGAAGCCCAAAAGAAGGATGGCGAGTTGTGGGCTGTAGCGAAAAATATGGATGAGGGTAGGCAACCAGAGTTCCACATTGATGAACAAGGTGTGATATAGTTTGGTAAATGGTTATGTGTTCCGATGGATCCAATGATTTGTGAGGCAGTGTTGACTGAAGCTCATAGTTCGCCATTTTCTATTCATCCGGGGTCTACAAAGATGTATAAGGATCTAAAGGAGAATTTTTGGTGGAGTGGAATGAAAAGAGATGTAGCTGAATTTGTGAGTAAATGTCTTACCTGTCAGCAAGTGAAAATAGAGCATCAGCGGCCTGGTGGTTTGTTGCAATAGTTAGAGATTCCTGTGTGGAAATGGGATGACATTTCAATGGACTTTGTGACTGGGTTGCCGAGGACTCTTAAAAAGAATGATACTATTTAGGTGGTAGTGGATCGTTTGACTACATCGACTAATTTTCTGTCTATTCGTGAAGATTTTTCGGTAAATAAGTTAGCAGATATTTTTCAACGTGAGATTGTTAGGCTTCATGGGACTCTATAATACGAAAATAAAATATATTTGATTTAGAGGCTTTCGTAATTTAGTTTGGATTTATTTTTGTAAAATTAGTTGTAATTTCGTAAAGGAGAGCATAGTCATTCTGGTATATATTTCAATGGAATAATTAATTATAATATAGTCTTCCATCAAATTCTTGTTACATATATTTTATAATATGGTGGTTAGAAAGTTAGAAATCAGTAAGTTAATAAACTTAGCATCAGGAGGTTCAACCGAATTAATAAAGAATGAATGTATATTATATTATATATATTATTTTTGGAACAGAAGTTAGTATGAATCTTGGTGTACTTTGTATATAACGAACATGAAGCTCATAATATTTTATAATTGAAATATTATTATTAATAATAGTAATAACAAATCATGGAAAAGGGGAAATTATTAATTATGAATTTAATATACTGTTATTAATTTATTTATGTTAATTTATGTAATTAGCTCGGACGGAAGAAACTTAATAAGTTATATTTGGAATATAAATTTTGGGTATGACGTTGCTCAATTCAGGTATGGATTTCGTACTCTTTCAGCGATACTCTTGTTAAATTTGATTTGTTCGTTTGGTTCCTTATTTTGAATTATATATGTTATAATTTCACATAATTGTTTCTTGTGAAATAAATATATTAGTTTCATTTTGGAGTTGATACACATGACTCGTAGTTGTACTCTTTGAATTATGATATCATGTTTAGTATTTATTTTTGATAATTGTAGAGCGGTACATGTTGCTACCTTCTTTTTGAGACCTTGTGACTATAATTTGATTTGGTTCAACATGTACATATAGAACCCTTTTGTGATATAGTATTTTTGTTAGAATATACCGTAGGGTATACTTGAGCTATAACCACCTGTGGGGGTACCACATGCATGTCGTCTTGGCACGAGAGACATGACACTTTCCGTGGCGGTGTGATTAGTCCACGTCGTCTCCGTTTGGGCTCCGGAGGAAGTGGACCATTTGGTGTTTTGTTGTGGGAGGCGTATGGGTTAACCCTAGTTTTTTGTTCTGCAGATTTGTGATGTTGTGCCAAACACCCCTATCCGATTTGGATACATTTGGATTTGCGATCCAATGTGTGACTTGCCTGTGTGGAATTATTTTGACTTGCCTGTGTGGCATTATTTTGACTTACCTATGTGGCATTATTTTGATTTGCCTGTGTGGCAATGTATATTTCTGAGCTCATTCGGTATGAAATAACACCCAACCATTTGATTCAGCCTATTATTTCATTGTATAAGTTTTGTTTGTTTTGTTCAGTTCAATTTATTGAGTTAGTTATTTCAGTTCGTTAGTTCTTTACTATTCTATTAGTTTTGTTAATTCTGTTGATTTCGATATATTTCATTCAAATCTTGGGGGATTATATTTTCGTTAGTATTTATACTTGAGGCTTTGTTCAGAATTTTGTCTCTGTTGATTTCGTATATCAGTTGCACATCTTTGTATTATCTATATTCGTACTGGGCAATTGGCTCATGCTGTATTTTTCTTTCGGCAGGTTTGCAGGGGTGATTCAGGGCTAGTGTGATGAGAGAGTTATCTTTGACCATCTAGGTTGTTTTGAATTTTAGTTTTGGTTATTTTGACTCTATTTGGAGAATTGTATTTTGTACTTCATTGATGGATATCACTATTAATATTTTGAAGTTATTAGTGATCTGTTTACTTATTTTGAGGTTTGTTGTGCTTTGCACGTGACCTCCCTTTCCTTTTCAGGAAAGGGGTGTTACAGATAGTGTCTCCATATCTTGAGAACAAATACTACTGCAGCTAATTCCAAATCATGAGTCAGATAACCTTGCTCATAATCCTTCAGTTGTCTTGATGCATACGCAATAACTTTACCGTTCTGCATAAGAACACAACCCAACCCTTTATGTGAGGCATCACTATACACCACAAAGTTTCTTGTGCTATCTGGTAATGACAATACAGGTGCCATGCATAATTTCTTCAAATCCTGGAAACTTTCTTCACATTTCTCAGTCCAAACAAATTTCACAGTTTTCCTGGTCAAATTTGTTAATGGAGTGGCTATCTTAGAAAAATCTTGAATAAATCGTCTGTAATAACCGGCCAGTCCCAAGAAACTCCTCACTTTCGACGGTGTTCTTGGTTGTTCCCAATTGATTACGGCTTCCACTTTTGATGGATCCGCTGAAATCCCATCTTTGTCAATCACATGCCCAAGAAATTGCACACGATCTAGCCAAAATTCGCACTTAGAGAATTTCGCGTACAATTTTTCCTTAGTGTTTCCAATGTCAAACGTAAGTGTTGCACGTGTTCTTCTTGAGTTTTGGAATACACCAGAATGTCGTCGATGAATACCGCTACAAACTTGTGTAAGAATGGTTTAAACACCTTATTCAGCAAATCCATGAATGCAGCAGGTGCATTGGTTAAACTAAAAGACATCACCAGAAACTCGTAATGTCCATACCGAGTTCTGAATGTCGTTCGAGGTATATCTTCCTTCCTCACTTTCAACTGGTGATACCCACTTCTCAAATCTATTTTCGAGAAGTATTTAGCACCCTTCAACTGATCAAACAAGTCATCTATTCTTGGCAATGTATATTTGTTTTTAATAGTGACTTTGTTTAATTCTCTATAATCAATGCAAAGACGCATTGACCCATCCTTCTTCTTCATTTAATAACACCGGGCGCCCCCACGGTGATATGCTTGGTTGAATATACTTCTTGTCTAGCAACTCTTGCGGTTGTACCATCGCCTTCATTTCTACTGGAGCCATTATGTACGGGTCTTCAAATGGGGTGTTGTTCCCAAGACTAAGTCGATCATTTAACTCAATCTCTCTGTCAAAGAAAGTCGGGAAATCCTCCGAAACACATCCTCAAATTCCCTCACCACTGGTATCTCTTCCACTTTCACATTCTTTTTCTGAGTATCGACTATATAAGCTAAATAGCCCACATAGCCTTGACTCAACAATTTCTTGGCCTGCATAATCGTCAGACATTTCATTTGTCTAGGCGAATTGCTACCATAAAATACTACCTTTGACGGGGTCATAAGGTTTATACACTTCTTTTGGCAATCAATTACCGCTCCATATTTGAACAACCAATCCATTCCCAAAATAACATCAAACTCTCCAAGTCTAATCGGACTCAAATCTACAATCAAGATATTCTCATTTATGTTCACTCTACAGTTCTTGTATACGAATCTAGCAAGGATTATCTCTTTATTCGCAATTTCTATGTTCACAGGGAAATTCAGTTCTTCTCTAGGCAATTCTAACCTCTTAGCAAATTCATCAGAGATAAACGAGCAAGTAGCACCCGAATCAAATAATACATAAGCATCAATATCATTGATTGGGATAATACCTGACACGACATCTTTTGATTGCACAACATCTTTCACAGTCATGTTGAAGGTGCTGGTTGTGGCTTTGTTTGATGCTGTGGGTCCAGCAATGGCCTATTTACCTCCACTGTTACCTCCATTGCTTCTGGTTGTCACTCCATCCTTCTTCTTAGGGCATTCACGAGAAAATTGATCCTTTGATCCGCACGTGAAGCACACGTTCTTCTTAGGTTGAGTGCAATTTGGGGCGATGTGACCCTCCTGGCCACTATTGAAGCATACTTGTTTCCCCATCAAGCACGCACCCTTGTGAACTTTCCGCATGTAGCACATGCTTCAAACTTCTTGTTTTGCTGGTTACTCTGCTAGTTTTCAGCACCCACGTTTCCATTCCACTTCCTCTTCAAGTTCTTGTTGTTGTTGTTTCCATCACTACCACCTCTATTCATAATCTCCACCTCATTCTTCTTCTTTTTCTGTTCCTGATTGAACTTTGTAACTTCCTCGCCTCCACCTTCAGCGAGTATTTCTTTCTCCATCACTGCTGCAAAAATCTTTAATTAAAATAGGGAAACCCTACTGTACAACCAGGGCTTCAGTCCTTGTTCAAATCTCTTCGCGCCTGCTCGTTCGAAATGACTTGATAATGCAAACCTCGCCAACTCGTTGAATTTAGCGCATACTCAAATCATCATTGTTCCCCGCTTGGCCTTAAATTGCACTTCCAACTGACCCTTCAACTCCCGGAAAATGGTCTCAAGAATATCTCCTTAAACCTATCCTAGGTCATCATCCATGGTCCTTCTCGAGTTTTATTAGCCTGCCACCAATAACTAGCCTCTACTTCAAACACCTTTTCTATCTCCATAATCCAAGTCTGTGCCTCGACTGGATTCACGGTCCCACGAAATTCAGGTGGTCCAACCGCCTTGAACTCCTTAAATGTTGTTCCTTGGTTCTGTGGTTGATTCTACAACGCTCCTATCAGTAACATCACTAATTGTTGAACTGGGTTAGCATCAACATTATCGTTATTGTTGGTTCCTTTGGTGGTTCTCTGTCATGGTGGTTGACGTCTGGGAGGCATTTTCTATTAAAAATATACTCATTATATTATTATTCAACTCTTTTAAGTAATTTCTACTTAACTTGCCTCCACAAAAGAAATAACCACACAATCACATAACACTTTGAATAAAATAACAACTTTTATTTATTCATAACCTCTTTGAAAAATAAAAAAACAATAGCATCACTTGCTATTTACATTACTTTCCGAATCGCAAAAGTTCGAGGACAACATTATCGCCATATCCCATAGGTTACATAACACTTGGGATTTACAATTTATTTAACATTTATTAATCGCATAACAACTACGATGTTCTACTAAGATACTGATTAGCGTTACTACGTTCTTCCTCCATAATCCGAAACATTGTTCTGCGATCTAATACATACGATGGCAGCGTCTTGAACTGAATCGGATAACCCATGACCCGATCTTGAGCTCGATTAACCATGGTGTTGAAGACTCTATTCATCTCTTCCATCTTCATTCTCTTTGCCTGTGCGTCTTTCACTGCTATCCCGACTCGTTGAAACACTTCCACATATGCATCCTCGGCTCTTGCCCTCTTCGTAGCTTTTTCCCTTAGCTTATTCTTCAATTCAACGACCTCCTCGATCAGTTGTTCTTTCTCTCCTTCAGTCTATTCTAGCTTCTCCTCGACATTAGTCAGTCGTTCCTCACGATCTTGGATCTCATCATCTTTCTGTGTCATTGCAGTCTGTTGTTCAGCTACTATCTCTTGCAATACCTCGACTGTATCCTGAAGTTCCACGTTATGGTCGTAGACTTCATCGTACATTCGAGCAACTATCGAGGTTAGTGGAGTCTCCTCATCCTCGTCCTCATCATCCTCATCCTCATGTGGCAACTCAACGGGATCCTCCTCATCCGTCTCCACATCATCATCCTCATCTTCAACCACTGTGACCAACAGGGCTGACTACCGTGGCAGTAGTTGTTCCCAAATAACATGAATGTCACGAGGCTCCTCCTCTATAGGCATCTGAGGTCTTCCCTCCCTAGCCTGACTGGATTCTCCGACATTAGTCATCCTGATAACAAAATTTTAAGTTTCAATTATTAATCATTAGTACTCAACACTCACGAGCACATAAGTTATAAAAAAATAATCACATAAGTGTTTTATTATTTCTTCCTTAAAACTCGATTAGAGTTAATCACCACTATCTTTTCAAAGGTTACTTCCTAAGGCTTTTCACCACCTAAGGTTCATAACCTAAAGCTTTGATACCAACTTGTGACACCCCCAAATCCTGGTACTTCATTACCTCAAGATTTGGTGTTTAAGTAATCAAAACATTCATATCTAACTACTCAATCATAATAAATTGAATAATAAAACCTGCCCATACAGGATTACATTAATAAAAACATTATCTCCCAGATTCTCTAACCTTTAATACAATCATTCAAGTGCAGAAATTAAATTATTACATCACATCATTATTAAATGTCTATCATCATAACAATAAAACAAAATTACAAGTCTTCATCACGTGTACATTTTTCCCTTTCCTTTGCTAGTTGTAGGTTTATCTACCTTCTCATTCATAGCTGCAATAAGTGTATAAATATGCAAGAGTGAGCAAACAAAGCTCACTTGAAATAAGAATAACTATCTTTACATCATTTGCCAAATAATAGGCTCAATAGAACTGGATGATATGTTCTATTAACATTACAACATTTGCCAATTCATAGGCTCAATAGGTTTGAATGATATGTTCTATTAACATTACAATATTTACCAATTCATAGTCTCAATAGAACTGAATGATTTGTTCTATTAACATTCTTAAATATACTACTGAGGGTCAAATGACCATGAACCATGTCCATAGGTATAAGTAATCTTTCAACTGAGGGTTTGGTTTGATTAAGCTTTCAAGGGTAATATAAGTTTAATGATCATCAACTAAGGAACTAGTTGAATCAACAATGCTTGATAACACAATAGTTGTTTAATAACAACATAACTTAAAACATTTGAGAATCATAAATGAACTGATTATACATATCAAACTCATGCTTGAAATATCTATAGAGCATAAGCAATCAATAAATGAACAAAATGGTTAACCTTTGCTTGAAGAGTAAAATAAGCTAAGGTTCGAGTCTTATAACATTAGAAATGAAATTCCTAAACGTACATTTAACTGATAGCAAGTTGGAAACTAAAAACATGCCCAACAAGGTATTAACTCATGGAAAGAATTAAAACAGTTCAATAATAGAGACGAGAGTTCAAAAACTATGTTCATAATAGAACTTAAGAAACTTGCTTAACTGTAAACAAGTTAGAATGAACAATCAAATAAGAATTTCCAATAACATTAGAGTTAGAGTTTGCTCGAACGAATTTTAGGAACAATTGACTTATTCAATAACAATTAAGATAAAAAGCTTGCTCAATCAAAAGCATGAAGTTATACAATATAATAATAAAACTAACTCAACGAAAGTGTAGAGTTAGAAAACTTGCCTCGAGCGTAAGCTAAAATATTAAAACTCACGTTCACCTATAGACAATATTAAAACCACAACATCTATTAGACATACTAATATTCATTATTTTAGCACAAGTCTTATGCTACTATTTACATTTCAGAATTCCCAAGTGTTAATCATAACAACACTTAACTAACGTTCATTGTATAAACTAAGTTATCACATAACGCGTTTTCAATTTTCTAATCATTTTTGCAACTTTGAACTTACTAACCACAATTCACTATGTTATGTTAACCTTAAAATTACATATTTAACATGCTAACATAATTTCAGACTATGTTATGATGTTTTCCCAAATCTGCAGAAACATCAGAAACTAGAATCTCAAACAAGGGTATGGGCAAGCAAATTGCTTACCATACAAAAAGCTGAGACCCACAAGAATCGCGCCATTTTCCCGCTTTGTAACCTGCAGTAGTATGCTACCGGTGTTCAGACAAACGCAGATAAGGCTAATGAACAGTAGCCGACTTTAGCCCAACAAACACAAATTTCACCCAATAGACAGTAATATCAAAACATAAGATAAATATACAACTATCATAAACATGATTGCTCATATTTACAACCAATTAGAACAATTTAACACCGACTAAAACTATTTTAATTTCTCAAATTCATATTTTCATACAAAAACTCAATTTTTTGATATTCATTCTAAAAATCATCACTGTGAATTCAATACTTGACCAAATCATCTCATTCAAATTACGTTATGTTCGTATCTCAATGAACTATCATATACAAGCTTCAATTTATACCTTCACATACAAATTAGCCACTAGAATTGATACTTACATGAGCCATATGAAAAAATACACACAAACATATACTATCGACATTTTCTTCTACTGTAAACCGAAATTAGCATGCAATTATTATTTAAACATACTTTCTATTCATCATAACAAATTTGAGAATATCAATTCTAAACATATAAAATTCACAGAGTATAAAAATTATTGTCGTAAAACTCATATATGTACATATATATGCAAAGTAATGTAAACATACCTTCAATTAGCGTGTAATTCTTGCTAACCCACTAAAATTGCTTGAAAATCCTAAGCTTTCTCTCAATTTTTCTCAACCCTTCTCTCAATTTTCTGTGAAGCTCTCTAGGCTAGCAAACTAAGTTATGTGCAAAAACCAATTGAATAATAAGCGTAAACAAAAGAAACTGATATAGCCTTAATAGCTATAATCAGTTATCCAAATAACGTATATATTATATTTATTATTCTATTATTTTTATTTATATTATTTATTCTATTTATTTTCAAAAACTAGAAATTCCAAAAGCCATAAGGTTTGTTTGGCAAAACCCCTTTAAATATAAAGAATTAATATACTTTAAACTTGTTTGGATAAAACTAAATTAAAACTACTTTAATTTATTTTAATAACTCCTTATAATATAGTTATTTGACACACTATATTTAATCAAGCTTTCATATTTATTTTTAATTAATTTAAATCATAATTAATTAAATAAATCCTTTAATCACATAACACAATACAAATAATTAACCATTAAATTGAAATATCAATATAATAATCATTTTCTTAATTCATCAATTATTTATTTAACAAATAATTCTCCAAATAAAATTAAATCAATTAAACAATTTTTTATTCAATGATAAACACATCCATTAAATATTTATATAATTCAATAAATATTTAATATTACAATTAAAATTCTGGAATGTTACAAATATGATAAAGATTACTACACACTTGAAATATGACAAGATATAATGATGTAATGCAATGTAACATGATATGATGTTATGAATGCTCAAAGCTCTTGGTGGAGTTACTTCTCTCGGCTTTGACCATCGGTTATTCCCACTGTTTCTTTTAGGGATAGATATTTCAATGATTGATATCACCGAACACCTCCAATAACTACTTGAACGGTAGTTTACAAAGGTTGACCATCATCGAACTGTCTCGATGCCTACTTGAACGGTAGTTTACAAAGGTCTTCCATCACCTTGTTTTCCTGATGTTTTGTTGGGGTTATCACCAACGGTTTGCAATATTTGATCCTCTGATCTTCACTGAAGTAGTTTTCAATGTTTTATATTACCGGACCCTTCCTGGTGCTACGCTGGGGTTGTCACCAATGGTTTGCAATATCAGATCCTCTGATCTTCACTGAAGTAGTTTTCAACGGCTTATATCACCAGACCCTTCCCGATGCTACGCTGGGGTTGTCATAAACGGTTTGCAATATTAGATATCTCCGAGATCTCTAATGAGGATATCTTTTTGAGAAGTTATATCCTCGAACATTCTCAATGCCTTAATGAAGCCAACATTAACGAATTGAATCACCGAGGCTTTGTTGAAGGCAGCTTTCAATGATTTCCATTATCGGCAGTCCTGATGCTTTGTTATGGGTGACTCCAAAGGTTTACATGAAGATTTTCATTTAATAGGGTTTTGACACAATATTTCAGTGTTTCAGGCCCCTTATGCTCAGTCGCGTAGAACCTTTTTCCCTGATTTAACTGTTTGGTCTTAAGGGACCCTGCCTTGACTTAAATTTGATCAAGTCAGAGGGGGTGGGACCCACCCCAGGCTACCGCAGGTCTACATGCGGCTATCGCAGGTAGGCTCGTGGTAAACCGCGGGTGGTTTTAAACCCCCCTGACCCCTTCAAAAGTCATTTTTAGCTTGATATATACTGAAAAAATCTGAAATTTCCAACTCAGATCTACTCAGTTCGGGCTAATTTTTCTAATTTTCGTCATCGTACAAACGTTTTGCACACTTGTGGTAATGTTTACATCCTTTCTTTTTAAGTTTTGAGCGTTAGAAAGGTAGATTTCATGCTTAACAGGTTTAAATACAATGTATCAAATATGTATGCATAGATGACTTAATAAAATTGAACATGCCTAGTAAATGTTTGTGTTTTACTATGCTGGACGTTCTGATGTGAAAAAAATTATATTTTCCAAAAGTCATTTTGCACCAATTTTTGACTAGTTTAACCATCCTTTTTAGGAGAGATGTGCATGATAAAAGGTTTTTCAAATGCCTATGAAAATTTGGCTACAATTGGGCTTCAACTTTATATTTACATATGACATGTTCATGATTTAAGTTGGTGTACTACTGAATGACCACCTAGTCATGCCTATGTGTATGCGGATAATCACTTTTACAAAGGAGGTCTGTCAAAAAAAATTCACAAGTCTAGATATTTAATGTGCATGCATGTCTAACTCTACTGGGGATGTATGTTAAAATAGCATGAATTTACACATGTAGAACATGCATGATGAAATGATCTAAACATATCATTAGGAGACTATTGTCCTATGTGGATGCATATGTTCTTTTGAATTATAAGAGATAAGAATTTACCTCACCCTTTCTAAGGTGATTTAGAGATTTTGTTCAAGTTATGGATTCAGATTGATCCAACAACTTTAGCTCTCGTAGGGTTTCATCAGGTGTGAGGAGGATATCTTCTGATGTCCCTTTGCCTCGTCCGGCCCGACAGCCTCGTCGGTTGACCGAGTTAGTGATCTGCCATATTAGAGTTGATAAGACGTATGATATAGATGAAGATGAGGATGTTCCAGTTGTGGAGCCCACTTTTTCTACTTCTACATCACGCCAAGATCTTCCTGGTAATAATGTGACGATTCCCGATTTTTTTGAAGATTTGAGACGCCATCCCTCGGTCCATCTCCATGTAAATGAGGTAATAGGGATTTTCATCTTTAACTTTTTCTTTTTCCATTTTTGGCAACGGATGAAACTTGATTTGAAAATGATGCAGGTCCTTGGGTTTACTCAGTTGAGAGGGAATTGGTTCAGCATCCATTCCTTGTACATAAATCTTTATCCTGACTACCAGGACTTTGTCCATTCTTGGGGTTTCAACGCTTTCTTTTCTATTACTCCCCATCGATGCCCCTGGGGTTATATGAGAGCCTTATCTAAGCGCTGGTTTCACCAGACTCAGTCTCTCCACTTATTAGACTTTGAGGTGATGATGACATCAATGGATTGGCCATTCATAACAAGTTTAGAGTATATAGGAGAGCCAACGCCCTTAATGACTGACATTTCCCTGGATGCAGTTTGATCTGTGACGCCCCCAAATCCGGGTATCTTCCAACCTAACAGATGGTGCTACACGGTACTACCATTCACACATACATTCAGTTAAAATAACTCAAAAGAGTGAATATGTCTTGTATATATTCCAAAATAATATTCCCTTCTCAAGTTCTTTCTAACCATAACATATGTTTATTGTCATAATATCAAATAATTACAACATTAAACCTATACTATTACATAGACAGTTCAGTGGTCTGCCTTAGCCTTTCCTTTATCCTTATTCGATCCATCGGGTCGTTCAGTCTTAGCTGCATTCATATGGTTCAAGCAAGAGTGAGCATAACTAGCTCAATAAGTATGACAATTTCATTTAAACAACATGCTTGAATCATAGGAATTGTATATCTTTAATAACAGAACAATAGTCATGAAGTACTATCGATAATTCAAAATAACACTTCTGTGATAACCCAAAAATTCGGATTGTCCAGAATTTAAGTTTAAAGAAGTATTTATTAATAAAATAAATTTCATTAATAATATTTTATGCTATGTGTTTATTAATCGTTCTAGAACCTAGGATGATTATAAATTGGGAGGATCCTGGCTACGAGCTAGATTGAATGAGTAAGAATTTTCAAGATGAAAATAAAATTTTTCCGGGAACAAACATATTTTCGGGAAAAAAGAAGAAATATGCACTATTCACCCGACAAAATCCTAAGGATTAGGGTTTGAATAACCTAAGCCTTTCCGAGAGTTCAGTATGTCGAAATGACATTCCGTTGAAAGATTTGACGATAATATATCGCGAAAAATTAAGTAAACCGATAAAAGTTTTCTAAAAAAACGTGTAAAAATCGGACGAAATAAAAATGATGAAAAGTATTGTTATGTAATTTTCATTCGTTTAACTACGTTAGGGGAAAATATGAAGGAAAACGCTTATCGCCAAAAAGTGTTTTTCAGTTTTTCGGATTTCCGAAAAATACGTAAAAGTTAATCGGTAAAGGAAAGACGAAATATCCAAAAATATTTGGATTCCGAGAATCGCAGTTTTTAAAAGCATCAGAGCGACTTAAACTCGAAGACGGAACTACCTAAACTTCCAAGGGAAGTTTTGTGAATAGTAAGGAGGTGTATTGAGGAGGTGGGAATAGTAAATCTAAGGGAAAAATAACTATTTTGCCCCTAGCTTTGAAAATCTATATAATAAAAGTGTTAGTTGATTTTTTCAAAATCAACCAACACTTTGGAAGAGAGAGAGAGCTTGAGAGCTTGGAGAAGATGGAGAAGGAAGAGAATGAGCATGACTGATCAGATCGAAAGTGTTCGTGAAATAGAAAAGTTAGCGAATCGCTGGTTTTGTCTAAAGGAAGAATAATAAGGAAGGAAGGTATTAAAACCTAACTTTTAAGTTAGATTTTCTTTAAGTTTTATATGTTGTAAACATAGCTTAATGAGAATAAGAAGTAAATGATGTTAGGAATGATTTCATATGGTTGAAATCATTGAGAAAAGAAGAAATAAGAATTAGAAGTTTAGTAAATAAATTTCTTAAGGAAGTATAAGATTTGTAATGAATTTGAACGATCCGAATGAATCATATGAACGATTCGGTGAAATAAGTAAGGAATGGTGTTTTATAAAATCGAATTCCAAGAAAAAGTGAAATCGTAATCAAAATATCGATTAAAAATAAAGAACGAACGAAGAACACGAAGAACACATGAAGAACGTTGTTGATGGACAAATTTAAAACCATCATAGTATAATTTGTTGTTGATGGACAAGTTTAAAACCATCGCATATAAGTTATAGATGCTTATTGCTTGGTTAGGAATGGTAAAAACGTTCATGAAGAATGGCTTAAACTTAACTATAACGAAGTTATGGCAAAAATTTCGTAAAAGATGAACGAGAATTAGAAAGTGTGTAAATGAACCCGAAGGTGTAGGGTTTCATAAGAAAGGTGTCATGGACTCAAGAACGAATGAGTTCCGAGTTTGGATGACCGAATTACGGACGAACGAATGAAGAACGTTAATAACGTAAAAATGAACGAAGGATAAAGATTAAGACAATCGAATGGCATGTTAACAGATTCAGAACAAAGTTCTGTCCGAGGGGGATTGAAGTACATAAGACAAGAAAGAGAATGGCTTTGGAATGACCTCGTTCCGAGTGATAACGAAGAAAGTTATGAGATTTCAAAGTAAGCGTCTCAGGCATTTTCCAAGAATTAGAAAATTTGTGGGAGGCGGCGCCACAGCGCCAACCCAGGTATCATGCACTGTTAAATGGCGCCGCAGCGTGAGAGTTAGTGAAGGACTCGTGTCAGCATGGCCTTGCACTGTGATAGAGGGAGGATTTAGACACTGTACAAATACGAGAGATATAAGGAGGGTGGTAATCGCGGTACGGCAGTGCATGGCAAGGCCCAGTGATGAGCTTTTAACTGCTTAAATCCTGGGGGAAGTGTAACAAAAGCTAATGAACGTGTAGTTAATTAAATGTAACCCTTAATCAAGTCAATTAAACCTTAAATGAAGGTTGAACGGAAAGATTAAATGAGATTAAAAGATAAAAAATGTAAACGCGGATTACGAAACTGATGTCCGGGGACCGTAGTCGCGATTAACAAACGTGGGGGATTTCTATGGTTGTGATTCCTTAGACGTTGAGTGACGAGGGTAATGGATAAAATTTTGATGTTATGTCGTGGTAATGAGAGATAAATGTATAGCGTATAGACACTGTGAATGCAACACTGTTGCGATGAACGATCGATCTTAGCATACAACAAACGATATGGCTTCGACATTAAGAATGAGTAATGAACGTGGGGTTCATGTAGTGGATAACGAAAGTATTAAGTATGATATGAATTATCAAGAAAGCCGTAATGAACGGTAATAAAATTAATGAAAGTCGAATGTGAGTCGGATAAGAATGAATCCTGAGGTATGACATTTAGTTGTCAGAAAGCCATAAGGAATAAGAAATTAACTTAAAGAACATTATAGTTTAATAATTCAGATAAGTTAGATGAATTTAGGTTGTAGTACAATCATAACCTTTGATGGTTGACATATGGGAGCTGGGCTAAACAATTCCTTCAGAGAGCGAAGGTATATACGAAACTGGCAACCGATCTAATTCACTGTGATCATAGTGTAGATTAGACGGGAACTTGTTTGTTGGTTGTTTATGGGAAACCACTCAGAGTACCATATGGACTACTAGCAGAGATGCGATGTGTGATGAGTCCTAGAGAAGTTATAAGAAAAAGATAAGAATGTAAATCATCAAAGATGATGAACGTATGAGTAAATGAAGCCGTAAACTGGTAATGAAAGTTGTCGCATAAACTTATATTGCAAGAACGCGAACCCTAAGAAGTAAAGTTAAGTAAACCAATGCGTAAGCCAAGTATATGATTAATTTGTGTTTATGATTTCTCCTTATGTGTTATGTAGGAATTGGAATGAGCAGTTCAACGTAAATGATAAGCTGTGGCTGTGCGTAAGGCAAGTTTCCTAACTTCATTCATATTTTACATGAATGCTAGTTTCTTAAACTTCTCAGATGTTGAACATGAGAAGTTTCATCTGTGTGCGAATGCGTGATATTTGTATAAGGTGGTAGTATGTATGAGGCCTTGTGCCACAATTCGAACACTTCGATGTTTCTATGAGATAAACTATTCTGTGATTGAGCTGTTCAATACAAGTATGTTCTGTTTATACATGAACCGTTATGGTTAAGTCTGTGCTAATGATTCTAGCCAGACAGGAGGTGTATGGAAAAAGGTAGAAGAATGAAAGTATTTCAAAGTGAATGTGACTAATGTTTTAAAATGATAGGAATCGAGATTAATCCTATTATTCCAGCTGCTCCGTAACCTTTGTTCGGTTATGGAAGTCTTAAAAGAATGTTTGAATTCTTGAAGTTGTTATTCAACTGCAATGACTTGCTGGGCAATTGAATGCTCACACTTGCTTTAAATGAAAAACATTTTCAGCGAACGATGTTAAAAAGAACTTAAGGATTTTGTAAAGATCAAGCTGACCGATATCCAGACGAAGTGCCATTTAGTATGTGAATGAGCGTGAAGATCATATGTTGAGTTATGAATATTACTTTTGAGATTAAAACTATATGTTGATCATATTATTTTTATTATCATATATAATATTTTTATAACCCTAATGATGATATTTCTATTTGACTTGAGTGTAAAGATGGGTAGATTTTTGGTATGATCATGACTATGGGTTCTCTTTGGCGATGGTGCAAAGTTGAATTGTTGACTGGTATGATCATGACCATTGAATTTATAATTGAATATCTTTAGCTTAAGTGCAAAGGTGAAATGATCAACATGGTTATAATTGTTTATATAAATTCGAAATGATTATATATTTCTTTGAGATATTAATATATCGCCTCAGTAGTGCAAATATGAATCGCTGTTGATGAATATATTTGGCTCAGTAGTAAAATATGAACTGTTGAGGAATATCTTTGGCCTGTAGTGAAAAGATGAATTGTTGATGAATATCTTTGGCCCGTAGTGCAAATATAACATGTTGTTGAATATCTTTGGCCAGTAGTGCAAAGATGAACATGTGTTGAGATGAACATGACCAACTGGTGATACAAATGAATATCTTTGGCCGTAGTGCAAAAATGAACTTATCAGTATGATTATGAACAGGAAATGTGATTTGGTGTAACCATGATCTTTGATGTTTCAGGTAAAGATAGGTGATGAAAATTATCTTCGTCATGGATGAGAAGAGGAATTTAGAACTACAATTATGATTATGAGTTATTCATATGATTGTGGACCAGAATTGTTGATTGATGTTACAGGGATAAAACATTGTTGGTGGATTTTTAACATGGAGAAGATAATAGACTTTATAGTCTATTTGACTCTTCTAATGGATTGCTCGTTCCGCTGCAACTATGGTTGAAATTTTTATCATCTACCATATGTTCTAAATCTCTGATTTATTATTGATGAAGGCTATTGAAAATTTAATTATCTTTAGTCATTATATTCTTTATTGAAGCTAGTTGTGCTCACCTTTTTGCTTCACAATTCCTTTCGTGTAATAAGAGTGTAGTATTTGGGTTGAGCGGAATAATGATGGAATAGAATGGTGGTCATCATTTAGTAGTTATATTTGGTGAATCAACTAGGGTGAGAAAGTAACCCAACGTTGGAAGGGTGTTTTGTCACTATCATACAAGATGTCTGATGACATACAACCTCGTGTCATCATAAGACAGGGTTGTGCTCATCCACTTGTTGAGTATATTTACGAGCACTACCTATATAATCTTGGTGTTTGTTTGAAGTATAATTCTCATTTAGAGATAATGGAGATAATGATATGTCAAGAGAAGATTCACCATTGGGAAGAATATGATATTAATCTTCTCGTTTTTCTTTGGGGTCTATTGGGTCAACTAAGGATAATTCTGTGGCCATATGATATCTATCATAACCTAGACGCATGGCCTCCAATGTATGAAGGTTTCCTTGAGTACTTCCCAAAGATTCTAATTTCTAAAATAGTTTTTGACTATACCTTTATGTAAGGTGTCATTGTGACGTGCAATCCAAGGTTGGGATGAGAGTCATAGTTGGTATATACTTGTATCCAAACTCACAGCATATGTGTTGTTGTATTTTGCACGATAATTGTTGTAATAAAGTTGTAGTTGTTTTCTGTACCATGTATTTGGCGACTCAGAATAGGTTGGATGGAATGGACCTATTTTGGGGTTGTCACACTTGTACTCTAATTACTGAGATGAACAACCCTATGTTTAGGGGTTTACGCTTAGCGTTGAAATGGTTGTGCACAATACATTGTACGAAGGATTGATCCCCCTAAGTACGTGGAGTCCTTATAATCATATGACTGTTAAAGTTAAAGTTGAAAGCTTACTTATAACTGTGGACATGGTTCATGGTCAATTGACCCTCAGTAGTATATTTAAGAATGTTAATAGAACATATCATTCAGTTCTATTGAGCATATGAATTGGCACATGTTGTAACGTTAATAGAACATATCATTCAGTTCTATTGAGCCTATTATTTGGCAAATGATGTAAAGATATTTATTCTTATTTAAAGTGAGCTTTGTTTGCTCACTCTTACATATTTATACACTTATTGCAGCTATGAATGAGAAGGTAGATAAATCTACAACTAGCAAAGGAAAGGGAAAAATGTACAAGTGATGAAGACTTGTAATTTTGTTTTATCGTTATGATGATAGACTTTTAATAATGATGTGATGTAATAATTTAATTTCCGCACTTGAATGATCGTATTAAAGGTTAGAGAACATGAGAGATAATGTTTTTATTAATGTAATCCCATATGAGCAGGTTTTATTATTCAATTTATTATGATTGGGTAGTTAGATATGAATGTTTTGATTACGTGAACACCAAATCTCGAGGTAATGAAGTACCGGGATTTGGGGGTGTCACACGTCTACTCTTCGAAGGTGTGACAGAGGCCTGGCTAGGTTTTTATCCATTTTTGCTGGTGAGTAATTTTTATTGTCTTTCAATTTCCCTCATTCGGGCTGTCAACTTTTATACACGATGACATTTAGCTTTTAAATTTCCAATTTTGGGCATATGGGAGACTCCCTTGCCTACGCCCTGTCACCATTTAGGTTTGGACACATACCCTCGGGGCTGACGATGGCATCATTCTACCTTGGAAGAGGTGCTAGTAGCAAAGGGTTTTACTCACAGTTAGAGGTGAGCATTCCGTTTTGCCCGAACCGAATGAGCTTTTCGGTTATAACCGAAAATCGAAATTCAACTGTTTTAGGTATTCGAACTACTAACCGAAACCGACTAACCGAATTAGTTATTCGGTTTTTTGGATAATAACCGAATTTAATAGTTTGTGAGCAATTAACTGAATCAAATGTAACTGTCAACAACATGTATCCAGCCAACAGTGAAGGCAAGTATAACAACAATGAAGGCTAGCAGACAACAGTGAAGCACAAGTATAACAATAGAACAGTAGAAGCAAGAAGCAGTGAAGAAACACAACATCAGTCATAATTCCATAAGACCATAACTACAGCACATGAGAAGCAGGTCATCAACATGCAGTTTTGGGCCGTCGGAGGAGATCGGAGGAGGTTCGTCCGGAGGCGGAGCAGACTGCTAGACTGGAAATCGATTTGGGACTGCCGGACTGGAAATCGATTCTAAGATCTGGTATGAGAGTATGAGACTGAGAGATGAGAGCAGAGAAATCGATTTGGGGTGAGAGGTGAGAGATGAGATGAGTCATCGAGAGATGAGAGATTCAAAACTTCTGAGATCTAGACTATGAATGAGAAGTACAATTATAATTTTTAAGCCCCTTTTTTATTTCGGTTATTCGGTTAACCGAATAACAAAAAAACAAAAATTAAACCTGAAACCGAAAATCGGAAATAAAATTGGATATAACCGAATTACTAAAATTAACCGAATAATTGAAAAAATTCGGTTAAAATAATTTGGTTATTCGGTTTTATCCGTATTTTTCTCAGTCCTACTCACAGTCGCCTTCAGCTGGAGTTGTTGACTACCGATGCTGTGACAGGGTTCCTTACACCCCAGATCATCTTACAGTTAGCTTTGAGGATGGACATTGGAGTATGCTCTATCTACCCTCCGGATTCCCTTTCTGACTGATGGAGGTCGGGAACTCTATTTGGGAGAGCGCGCTATCAGGTGTATTATAGGGGAGATTTGCATTCCATATCTACCCCATACTAGGAGCCACTATACTTTGTCTCAGCCAGTCATAGAGATTCCTTAGATGGGCTTGGATGGCTTTACTTTATAAGAGGGTCCCTATACTTAGGATGCATTTTATCACTGGTGGACTCCCCGTACAATTGGGGCTCAGACCCGTGCCACTCAATTCCTGGATCTGTGATGATTACAGACTGGATTTCATGTGTTAGAGAGCCTACCCACTTGGAGCAGATTGGGAGCTTGACCCAGCAGTTGGACCTGGTGTATCTTTTCATCAGGCATTTAGGCAGAGATCCATCGGAGGTAGATTCTTTTGATCCTTCCAGCTCTGCTGCTGGTCCATCAGGTGGTCCGTACTTTGATGGTTTTACTTGAGCAAATCCTCCTTTATATCAACCCAATATTCCTTTTGGTGGAGATACGGTGACTAGAGAGGAGTTACAACTGGTTGACAGGCTAGATGATGTCAACACCATAGATTTCTTTTGATAGGCTTTTGTTATCTCTTTTGATAGGCTTTTGTTAGATGTTGGGAGGCTGTAATAACCCGAGAATTTAGATATTTATTAAAATCTTAAAAGATTGAATTAAAGTTAAATATTAAACCTAGACAGAAAATAAGTGTTGGATTTGACATTTTAGGAAAGGGATTTTTGTGAATTTAAAAACATTGGTGAATGTTTACAATGTTAAGGGTATAGGTGTACATTTTCTGCGTATATGGTCATATAATTGTATAGTATGTGGTTAAGGGTCAAGGGTTGACCAGATAAACTATATCGGTCATAAACCCTAATAATATATTAAAAACCTTAACGTTCAGTTAGGAAACCCTAACTATTGTTAAAAAACCCTATTACCGGTTCTGGAAACCCTAGTTTCAGTTTTGGGAATCCAAAACCCTAATTCAGAATATTAAAACCTTAATTGGAAAGCTTGAAGATAGTATAAGTTTTTTATGTTATTGATTTTATATTTAATTAGGGATAGCCCTAATTGATTATTAGAAAACCCTAAGTGTTCAACTAGAAACCCTAATGTACAATTTTGGAACCTAAATGCTAAATTAGCCATTTTAATTAAGGAAATATCAATCTTAATTAGCAAGCTTGAATATAATTAGAAAACCCTAATTATAATTTTTAAATCTAAATTTTCTATTTTTAGAACTTAATTAGAAAAGCAAAGGAAATTAATTTGAGTAACCTTAGGGTTAAACCCTAAGGGTTAAATCCTAAGGGTTAAAACCTAAGGGTTGTGACAAGTTACCTTTATGCCATTCACTTTACAAGTCCAATGACCAAATTGCCCTTCTTGAATATTTTAATGAGGTGGAGTGTAGATCTAGCCCTAGTAAGTGGTTGGTGACCAACCCTAGCTAGCCATGTGCCTATATCTCATAAATATCAGATCTCATTGCCACTCAGCATCAGTTGTAACCATAGATTAAAAATCTAAGAGATATTAAAAGTAGGACAAAGCTTACTTATATATTTTTTATTTGAGCCAAGTACATTCTCTCTCCCCCATCCGAAATTTTAGAGTGAAATTGAGTGAGAAACAAAACTAATGTCAGCCTTTAACTTGCCAAGAACAAACATCAAAGTCAGAATCAAGATCAAGCTCAAAAAGGAGGTATAAACCCTAAATTTGAAAATCTATGTATTTGATGTTAGATGTTGTTAATGATTGGTTAGATATGTGTTAGAGGGTGTCATTTAGTGATCTGGGTTGTTAGATCCCAGATCCATAACATCTAGATGTTCAAAATTGAAGATTTCAAAAATCTGGAAAAAGTTGAATAAGTTGTCTGACAGCCTAATGTCAAGGCTCGTAGATCATTGTATGTTAATTGTTTGTTGTGTTTTAAGTTATAGACTTGTAGTATGATGTAAGGGCTTCGATCTGGAACTCGAATCAAGCCCAGATCATGTCTAGAGCTCGAGTTATACATGGTCAAACCTAGTTGACCGATTATGAAACTGAAATTTTGGGCAACCCAGAATTTTCCAGATTTTCTGACAACGTCTTACAGGCTTCGGATCTTGCCATTGTTTGTGTTTTAGTCAGTGTTCGTGATTTAATCTTGTAGCCTGACATGCGTTCTACACACCCATGCTTTTATATTACTCAGATCATGAACATAATAGAAATAAATCATGGTTAAACGGAGTTAACCGATCTACCTGAAGAACAATCTGGAAAACCCAGATTGTTCATGAACACGTACCTGACAGGTACTTTGACCGACCTACATCTTCCTTTGTTGTTGTTTTTAGATTGATATGATGATATAGAGTTGTTCACTGACATCTCCACTACAAATATGAACCTTAATATCATACAAAACAAGCCCATATTTCATGTTATAAGGATACGAAGTGCCCATCTCGAACTGTTCTTCATTTCTGGAAAACCCAGAAATGTTGAACAACTTCTGACAGGTTTTCTGTAGCCTTGATCTATCTATTGTGTTATGATTTGGTCGTGTAAATTGTTTAGGGTTGTAGTACTACATTAGTACTACAACATTAGATTACTAAGTTGCCCAAAAACCCTTTAATCACAAATCTAGATCCGGTCAAACTAGTTAACTCGTTAACTACCTTTGAGTTATGGGTTTTGGTGAAGAACACCTATAGCGACGGATATGTCGCTATAGGGCCCTTTAGTGACATTTTAATTATGGAAATAAATTATTTTATTTATTCAATAGATAAAAATAGTTTTTAATTAGTAAAAATACAAAATAAATTCCTAAAAATTAATTTAAAGTCTTAAAATTAGTTTTAACTATTTTAAATATATTTCATAAATATTTAATATTTTTGGAATAATAATGGTATTTAATTTATTTAATTGTAATATTAAATAAATTACTTAAAATGATTTTAATACTTGAAAATCATGAAAAATTATATTATGATATAAGAAAATATTTTAAGTTATTTTTAGTGACTTTTAATATTTTGTGAGGAATTTGATTAATAAATTAATATTAATGGTAATTAATTTATTTACTAAATGTATTAAATAAATTATGGAAAAATAGAATTAATGATTTATAAATCATATAAAAATGATTTAAGTATTATAAAAATATTTTAAGTTAAAAAATATAACTTTTGATATTTTTTATGAAAACATTAATATTTAATATTAATGACAATTATCGGATAATTGATTTAAAGGTTTAAAAATCATATAAGTATGATTTTAAGGTATTAAAATACTTTGAGATATTATAAATATATTATAATATTAAGTTAAGGATTTCATTAATATTTAATATTAAATTAATATTAATAATAATGGAATTAAGTGGTATTTAAATCATATAAATGTGATATTAATGTTTGAAAAATCATAATAAATGATAATAATTACTTGAAAATTATCATGAGCCTATGAAAATTATTTTGACTGAATAATTAATTGTCTAAGTTAATTGTGTTACGTTTAGACAAAGTCTTATGGATATTAGGCTCGATAGTTATCCGACTATGCCGTCGGGATATCAGAATTGTGCCGGATTCAACTCAAACTGCAATAGTTTGACTTGATACTAGGTCTTATATGTTTTATAGACTAATAGGATTATGTGGTAATATGTTTAGGTTATTTTATATTGTGATGATATTATTCTAACTTGGGAAATCGATATGATTAATATTAGGTCTTTGAATAAAGCTAAGTTATGTTTCGTAATGGTAATCAACTGATTAGGCAAGTTTTTTATACTCACTTATTGTGAAAGTTTTCTTGAACTGTTCTTTGAACTTGTGATTAGTCATTGTTGATTACATCACGTCTATGAATTATTGAATCGCACTTGGTGCATATTGCATGTGTTCATCAGGTATGAAAGGTTGATCACCTTCATTACCATTTGGTCTAGATATAATTGACATGTTCATGTTTAATGTTTGTTCAGCTATAAAAATTTATATATGCTAGTTCACAATTATATTGTTGAATGTTAGCTAGCTATTATTCAAAATCTTTCCATCATGATATATCCTTAATTTATTGAACTTAAACTTGTTGGGCAAACTTGTTTCTCACCCTTGCTATATCATGATAAACATTTTAGATTAAGGCGAATACGTCGGATACAAGGAAAAGTCAAAGCTAAGTTTAGCTTGGGAATATGTGTGCAACTAGATTTGTAACAGTATTGTATTATTATAACATTGTATGTTATATACAATATTGATTCAGGTTTTAAGTAAGGTTCTCGATCTTGGGGTTAGTGTGTAATATTTAATGTATAGACAATTTATGTTTATATCTTCCGCAATAGTTAGAAGTAGTGTACCAGATTCGTAGTGATTTAGGACCAAAATTTGGGGGTGCTACAATTGGTATCAAAGCTATTGGTTATAAACTTATGGTAGAGTTACCTTAGACTAATAACCGCAGTGATATGATAAGATGTAACTCACATAGAGTTAGTGTGTCGGTAAGATTCAAAGACGAATCTCGGTAAGTTGTAAAGATATGGAGTTCCCTAACTGTGATAATAAAGGTAAACAATAGTAGTGAATAGATAGAGTCTAAAAGACTAAAAGTACTGGGATGGGAGATCGTAAAATAAAACGATCATAGCATAGAAATATATCGTAATATATACGATAAGATCACTACGTGATCGAATAAGGTTATAGTAGTGAGAATGATCAAGCGAATGATTAAAAAGTTTACGGCAAGAATGTCGTGTCAGTTGTATTATGAATTGGAACAGATTCAGGAAAGGATTATGAATACGGATTAAATGAAATTCGTATTGAGAAGGGAATTAGGATTAAGTGGGGATTTCAATTGAGGACTCATGTCAGCAACTAAGTTTGGTGTAACAACCACTTAGTTTCTTACACTGATAATCATTGAAACGTCTGTGTCACGCTATTTGCTATATACCTGTTGAGAAGGTGATTCTTTTCTCATGTATATAACAAATTGGTAGGGTATAATTAGGTTAAATACGAGTTCTTAAAACTCATACTTATGGTACATTCGTGACTCATGATTATATGAAATGTTTATGGATCCCTCATCGAATTGACGCCAAAGGTCTGACCACGACAAGTTCTTAAACTCATATGATTGTGGAAAGTTCCTGAACTCATAAGTGTGGTAAGTTCAACGAACTGGGTATAAACATGTGTGCATGATTGGAGTATTGAGAATTGTAGGAATAGATAGGTGACTAAGTAATTGATCATTAGTGGAGACATAGGTTTTCCAAATCTAATAGCTATGCTAGACTTCAAAATTTTGACATCAAGCTAAATACGCACTATGTGCTTTTGAAAATAAATTCTTATTTTCAACTTCTGGTGACCATTGTGTATGTATGGACTTCGGGCCATCGACACATCGTTACCTGTTGAGATGATAAAACTAAATTGCAATAGTTTTTGAACGATTTAAAGTATAGTCTATGCTACTTATTTCAGCTAGACGATAACATGTACCATGTAACCTGGTGCAGAGAGGATGAAAAGTTTATGGAGTTGTAAATATAGGAATACTTAGTGTTGAATTTGAACTAAATCGTTGTTCCACTATTGTATGATGTGTTATAACAAAGTCACTCGATGATGGCATCCTCAAACGGGCTGTTAATACAGTACGACATCATGCCGTCATTTTTAAACTATTTTTTTTAAATTTTAATTTACCAACGGGGTTTGGCTATACCTAAATATTTCGATTGAATTGAATTATTGATATGAGTCTACGCTATTTGATTCAGCTAGACCAACGTTTATAAAATCCTAAGCGTTCTTTGAAAATTTTCCCGAACCAAATTATTTTGGTGAGGAACAAATAAAGACTAAGGTACGAATTTTGTATGCTTTAAAAGGCGGATAAGTGGAGCAGGGAAAACTTGTTCCACCAAGAGTAGTATGGTCAAAGACAGGCATACATGCGCTAATTACCCACTATATACAAGTTATGACGGTTTGCGGATGAATTTCCATAAAACCTTTTTGAAAATGAAAGCTTATGGTCTATATGACTCCTCAACATGATTTAAATAATTTAACTCTTGTGAGTGATGTTTTGGGTAGCATGTGGTGATGAGTATGAAGGGTGTAAGGTGTAAGGTGAATTTCGAGGATGAGATTTTTAGAAGAAGAAGTTAATGTAATAACCCAAGAATTTAGATATTTATTAAAATCTTAAAAGATTGAATTAAGGTTAAATATTAAACCTAGACATAAAATAAGTATTGGATTTGACATTTTAGGAAAGGGATTTTTGTGAATTTAAAAACTTTGGTGAATGTTTACAGTGTTAAGGGTAAAGGTGTACATGCTCTGTGTATATGGTCATATAATTGTATAGTATGTGGTTAAGGGTCAAGGGTTGACCAGATAAACGTAACTATGTCAGTCATAAACCCTAATAATATATTAAAAACCTCGACGTTTAGTTAGAAAACCCTAACGATTGTTAAGAACCCCTATTACCAGTTCTGGAAACCCTAGTTTCAATTTCGAGAATCCAAAACACTAATTCCGAATATTAAAACCCAAATTGGAAACCCTAATGTAAAATTATGGAACGTAAATGATAAATTAGCCAGTTTAATTAAGGAAATATCAATCTTAATTAGCAAGCTTAAATATAATTAGAAAACCTTAATTATAATTTTGAAATCTTAATTTTCTATTTTTAGAACTTAACTAGAAAAGCCTAGGAAATTAATTTGTGTAACCTTAGGGTTAAACCCTAAGGGTCAAAATCTTATGCCATTCACTTTACAAGTCCAATGACCAAATTGCCCTTCTTGAAAATTTATTGAGGTGGAGTGTAGATCTAGCCCTAGTAATTGGTTGGTGACCAACCCTAGCTAGCCATGTGCCTATATCTCACAAATATCAGATCTCATTGCCACGCACTTAGCATCAATTGTAACCATAGATTAAAAATCTAAGAGATTTAAAAGTAGGACAAAGCTTACTTTATTTTTCATTTGAGCCAAGTCCATTCTCTCTCCCCCATCCAAAATTTTAGAGTGAAATTGAGTGAGAAACAAAACCAATGTCAACCTTTAACTTGCCAAGAACAAACATCAAAGTCAGAATCAAGATCAAGCTCAAAAAGGAGGTATAAACCCTAAATTTGAAAATCTATGTATTTGATGTTAGATATTGTTAAAGATTGGTTAGATATGTGTTAGAGGGTGTCATTAAGTAATCTAGGTTGTTAGATTCCAGATCCATAACATCTAGATGCTCGAAATTGAAGATTTCAAAAATCTGGAAAAAGTTGAATAAGTTGTCTGACAGCCTAATGTCAGGGCTCGTAGATCATTGTATATTAATTGTTTGTTGTGTTTTAAGTTATAGACTTGTAGTATGATGTAAGGGCTTCGATTTGGAACTTGAATCAAGCCCAGATCATGTCTAGGGCTCGAGTTATAAGTTGTCAAACCTAGTTGACCGATCACGAAACTGGAATTATGAGCAACCTAGAATTTTCCAGATTTTCTGACAACGTCTTGCAGGCTTCGGATCTTGCCACTGTTTGTGTTTTAGTCAGTGTTAGTGATTTAATCTTGTAGCATGACATGCGTTCTACACACCCATGCTTTTATATTACTCAGATCATGAACATAATAGAAATTAATCATGGTCAAACTGAGTTGACCAATCTGCCTGAAGAATAATCTGGAAAACCAAGATTGTTCATGAACACGTACCTGACAAGTACTTTGACCGGCCTACATCTTCCTTTGTTGTTGTTTTTAAACTGATCTGATGATATAGAGTTGTTCACTGACATCTCCACTACAAATATGAACCTTAATATCATACAAAGCAAGCTCATATTTCATGTTATAAGGATACGAAATGCCCATCTCGAACTGTTCTTCATTTCTTGAAAACCCATAAATGAAGAACATCTTTTGACATGTTTTCTGGAGCCTTGATTTATCTATTGTGTTATGATTTGCTCGTGTAAATTGTTTAGGGTTATAGTACTACATTAGTACTACAACATTAGCATATTAAGTGGCCTAGAAACCCTTTAATCACAAATTTAGAACCGGTCAAACTAGCTAACTCGTTAACTGCCTTTGAGTTCTGGGTTTTGGTGAAGAACACCTATAGCGACGGATCTATTGCTATAGGGCCCTTTAGTGACATTTTAATTATGGAAATTAATTGTTTTATTTATTAAATAGATAAAAATAGTTTTAAATTATTAAAAATACAAAATAAATTCCTAAAAATTATTTTAAAGTCTTAAAATTAGTTTTTAACTATTTTGAATATATTTCATAAATATTTAATATTTTTGGAATAATAATGCTATTTAATTTATTTAATTGTAATATTAAATAAATTACTTAAAAATAATTTTAATACTTGAAAAATCATGAAAAATTATATTATGATATAAGAAAATATTTTAAGTTATTTTAGTGACTTTTAATATTTTTGAGGAATTTCATTAATAAATTAATATTAATGGTAATTAATTTGTTTACTAAATGTATTAAATAAATTATGAAAAATAGAAGTAATGATTTATAAATCATATAAAAATGGTTTAAGTATTATAAAAATATTTTAATTTATAAAATATAACTTTTAATATTTTTCATGAAAAACATTAATATTTAATATTAATGGCAATTATTGGATAATGGATTTAAAGGTTTAAAAATCATATAAGTATGATTTTAAGGTATTAAAAATACTTTGAGATATCATAAATATATTATAATATTAAGTTAAGGATTTCATTAATATTTAATATTAAATTAATATTAATAATAATCTAATTAAGTGGTATTTAAATCATATAAATGTGATATTAATGATTGAAAAATCATGATAAATGATAATAATTACTTGAAAATTATTATGAGCCTATAAAAATTATTTTGGCTGAATAATTAATTGTCTAATTTAATTGTGTTGCGTTTAGACAAAGTCTTATAGATATTAGGCTCGATAGTTATCTGACTAGGTCGTTGGGATGTCAGAATTGTGCCGAATTCAACATAGACTGCAATAGTTTGACTTGATACTAGGTCTTATATGCTGTATAGACTAATAGGATTATGTGGTAATGTGTTTAGGTTATTTTATATTGTGATGATATTATTCTAACTTGGGAAATCGATATGATTAATATTAGGTCTTCGGATAAAGCTAAGTTATATTTCGTAATGGTAATCAACCGATCAGGCAAGTTTTTTATACTCACTTATTGTGAAAGTTTTCTTGAACTGTTCTTTGAACTTGTGATTAATCATTGTTGATTACATCACGTCTATAAATTGTTGAATCTCACTTGGTGCATATTGCATGTGTTCATCAGGTATGAAAGGCTGATCACCTTCATTACCATTCGGTCCAGATATAATTGACATGTTCATGTTTAATGTTCGTTCAACTATGAAAATTTATCCATGCTAGTTCACAATTATATTGTTGAATGTTAGCCAGCTATTATTCAAAATCTTTCCATCATGATATATCCTTAATTTATTGAACTTAAACTTGCTGGGAAAACTTGTTGCTCACCCTTTCTATATCATGATAAACATTTTAGATTGAGGCGAATACGTCGGATACAAGGAAAAGTCAAAGCCAAGTTTAGCTTGGGAATATGTGTGCAACTAGATTTGTAACAGTATTGTATTATTATAACATTGTATGTTAGATACGATATTGATTCGGGTTTTAAGCAAGGTTCTCGACCTTGGGGTTAGTGTGTAATGTTTAATGTATAGACAATTTATGTTTATATCTTCCGCAATAGTTAGAACTAGTGTACGAGATTCGTGGTGATTTAGGACCAGAATTTGGGTGCGCTACAGAGGCTATGCCCCATTTCCCTGTACTTTTTATTTTCAGTCGTAGACAGAGATGATGTATTTTAATCTTAATTAGATGATGTATTTAGAGATGTATGTATAATGCTTTTTATTTATTGCATCATATTGTCATTTATTTATGATGTGTGCATTATATGTTATGGATGTGTATTTATTTTGATGAGTTAGAATTGACCCCTGGATGGTCTCATGATACGGTTCTATAGATGTCTTCATCCACCATCACCCATATTGATCATAGCCCGCCAATATTGATAGCCTCATCCTTGAGATCTTGGCATGATAGTTTTCTTTATTCAGACCGGATGGCCGCTGATCATATGTTGAGACACTCTATGTCCCTCGTGATCTTCCAGGTCCCTGTGGGTTTTGTAGAGGGCATGTTATCTTGCTAGATCCTTGAGAGAAAGGATTTTAGATTTGGTACACATGAGCTGACCTGTGTCGGCCCAAAATTCAGACCACGTCACTCGAATTCGGTTCATCACGTATTCATGGTAATACCATAATAACTAGAATTACATATTCACAGCGAAAAATCTAATTTAGAATAATAAACAATGATTTATTATAATTATTCTCCCAAGTCTCGCAACCTACGGTACTTAATAGACTACATAATAATATCGAATAAAGACTTATTACATAATCCTACTTAAGCTTAAACACAATCTGCAAACAGTCTTAGTACAACATAATAGTCTTAAACATAAAGGAGCAAGCTAGTCGGTAGCCTTGCCCTTGCCCTTGTCTCTCCAAGAGACACTTCCCTGTTCCGCCTTTAACTGAAAGGTTTTTAAATAAGCGAGAATGAGCACAAATTGCCCATCAAGTAATATATAACAAGGGTAAAGAGTTCTATAACTCGAGTTTGAAATATCAGAGTATCCTCTCTAAGATAGTTCAGGGTTTCAGAATAATATCATGAATAATGAATATCAACAATTCTTGGAATAAGAACGATAATTCAATATAAATCAACATATATAAATGAATTCAAAGGCTATCAATGTATCCAACTGGATAAACAATTTATACTGAGCAGTCATTAAGGACTATTGAACATCTACTAGAATTACCAATATTAAACTGATAACCCAAAAGATTCAAGTATGATAGATGATCAGTCTACAATACTCTAAGTTATGCATAACTACACAGTAATATTCACGCGTGTGTTGGGGCTTCCAACAATAAACACTCCCCTTACCATAAGGGTTGTTCAACTCAATTTTCAAGATTTTTGCACCAGTCAATTGGTTTGGACAGTTTTATGAACATGCATATAGTCTAGTTGAATCAAATGGCATAAACACTTTCACAATATTCAAGAACAATACCAAGTTCAACATGAATAATAGTTATCTCAAAAGTTTAACATACTAGCTCAATTAAACGAGAAAGTAAGATAACTTGCATTCAAAGAGATAAGGTTTGCTTAAGATATTCGTCGAATAAAGTAATGCAAGGGTTTAGGATACTTGCATTCAATATATGAATCACATGAAAATCAAGAACTTGCACAAAATCTAAAGTTGTGTAAGTTAGAAACCTTGCCTTAAGCGTAGTCTATCCACGTAATTTAACCAGCACTTTTGAATCCTATTATAGTGTATTATATGTATAGGATGCCCATTAGTTATATAAACTCATATAGGTAAGTTCAACGTACACATAAACGTCTAACTTAGTTGTAACTTCATACACATCACATATCCTATATTTTCATAGCACAAATCAGTTTGTAAGGCATCACAAATTCAAACAACGTATCATTTCTTTATATTATGTAAACATTCTTTTGGACTTAACATTCGAAAGTCATGATTAACATTCATCTCTATCACATAACATGTTTCTTAACACATTACATAGCATATTGGTCATATATTACAAATTAAAGTAATCATATAATCATGCTTCAAACATTAGATCAAAAATAGATTCCATAAGTGACTGCAGGATGGGCAAAATTTAACGTCGTCTGTCTGAAGCTTAGGGACGACGTTGAAGCACGTTGTCCCCTGGCCATACCAAGGTTGAGCTTTGCACTTTCTATTTTTTTCCAATTCTTACACACCTATGTACTAATACTCTATCATATATATATATATATATATATATATATATATATATATATATATATGTTAGAGGTGCTCACATAAGCATATGACCATTCTTGAGTTTATTTGTACAAGTTTTAGCTTACAATTTACATGGTATTAAAGCATAACAAGATCAAGTGGTTACAATATCTTATAACTTGGCTATATGTCCAAATACAGATATCAGAATCTATTAATACACATGCTTATAGTATTCATATTGATTGTTCACAACTATCATTGTTTAATACTTCGAATCATGCTTTAAACTCATGTTTGGTTTAGTTATCATCATGTTCAATACATATAAATCATATCTAGGGATATTATAGACATAACATGACATCTTAACCCTTTAGAACCTAGATATTCATGTGATGCAACTAGATTTTGAAAATATGTTTAAGTTTACTTTTGAAACCATTTTAAACCTGAATAATGCAATTTAACACATACAAGACAACTTTAAAGCTCTTATCATGTGTAGCCAAGTCATGTTAGCATGCTCGCAAGATCAGAATGTATATCAAGTAGCATTCGTGCACCTTAGTTCTATTATACCATGTTTTCTCAAAAAACTTCTCACACACAAGGTCTAACAAGTTTGATTATGAACACATGAACTATGTACACTATATCATGCTCATTTATGTGTAAAATCAGTCATATGTATAGACTACCAAGCTCAAAATTTGCAGAACATAAATCACAACAAAGTTCGTTTTCAAGACTTATACTCCTTGTTAAAGATCTTATACTAAATCATGTTGGACACTTCCTAACTCATAAGGAAATCTCATAACACATGTTATACCCCTTTTTAGGTATATATATAAGTCATATTACCAAGTTCACAACATGTAGCATAATAGAAATCAGAAATTGATTTTTTGAGAGTGCAGAAGCCTTGTTTTAAGACCTTAATACAAACAGTATGCGCAATTGCCACGTCGAAGTTCGTATAAAGCAAGGACTGCATTTTGCGAGTAACTACTAACTTTATTTCCAATGATTTAAGCTAGTTCCAAACAATCATTAAAGAGTCCATACATGTAAAACCCCAACTTTTTGAATAAAGATGAATTTTCTATAAATATTATTTTTGAATATTATGGAGTGAAATTGATATAATAGTTGTGGGTAATATTTATAAATTTTACAAAGTACGCAAGTTGTTATATAATATTCGATTGGTGGGAATATTCATTTTAACGGGGAATATTCGCACAAACGGCACAATCATTGGTGGAACCCTAAGGAATTATTGTCGGATTGAGAAAACGAGCAAAAATACTTTATGAAAATAACGGCCGGAAGTTTTACCGATTAGCTCATTAAAAACACAATCTGATGTCTGGCGTGGTTGCATAGTAGCTACGGCATTAATTATTGATGCTTAAGTGATAAGTCACTCGACTTTTGTTGGTATTATTAATGTAATAATACGTAGAAAATCTTTTATATAAAACAAAATACTTTTATACGATTTATTCTATAAATAGAATATATTATATTCTATTATGCATAGTGTTGCATAGTGTCTGCATAGTGTTTTGTATAGTAAAATATTTTTATATAAAACAGAATACTTTTATAAAGTTATCTGTTTTATTAGACAATAATTAGAATATATTATATTTTATTATGCATAGTGTTTGCATAGTGCCTGCATAGTGTTTGCATAGTAAAATCTTTTATAAAGTTATTCATTTTATTAGATTATAAATAGAATATATTATATTTTATTTAAAAGATTTTGCTTTAAATATGGACCGTCAGATTAAAGTAAATCAATCTCGATCGTTCATGAGTTAGTTACTATGCATTCCATTTTTCTATAAATAGAAGCTCATTCATTCATTATTTTCTTACGAATTCCCTGAAACTCTAGAGAGATAAACTATAGAGAGAAAGAAGAAAGTATTCTGCTACTTCACTATTTATATATCCAGTACTCTTCTTCTTAAGGTAGGAAATATTATTTGTTGTACTCGTAAGGGGTGTTATTCTTTCTTATTCATGAAGAGAACTGTTGTTATTCCATTACTTATTATTCTGTTGGAATAACCTGTATACGCGGTCTACCCTATACTTGGTGACATTCTTCTATTATTTTGTCTTTACTATTCTTTTGGAATATCTCGTCATGCATGCGTTTCTGACCGGACCTCATTAAAATCTTTATTATTGTGTTAGAATATTACATGCATGCGTTTTTGTGGGACTGGTTAAAATCTTTATTATTATTACTGTTGGAATATCTTGTATGCATGCTTTTCTTGGGACCTAATTAAAATCCTTATTAGTATTACATTGGAATAACTTTTGTTTATGCAATCACGCATGCATGGTGATTTCGTTGTTATTCCATTCTTTATTATTCTATTGGAACATCCCGCTGTGGGTAATTTTGCACGACTGGTTCCGTTATTTAGTATTCATTGGAATAACTTTGTCTGCGAAGTACCACATGCATGGTGATTTCTTTTGTTATTCCATTCTTTATTACACTCAGTTGGTTAAAGTTTTGACTTCTATACTCCATGAAATTAGTGGAATATCCTTGATATTTGCGCTTCATTTAGTACTTTTCATGGAAATATTCTTCTGAGCATTCTTGAATTTTACTCTACAAAGCAGTATCATGTTGACAATTTAGACGTTATCAGTTCCTAGAGAAATCAATTCTTGAACTTGTTTTATTGAATTCTTATATCATTGTCATCATCCTCGTGTTTATTTTTTTGAAAGTCATCTGTGGCCTGTAGTGCATAGATGGACTTGCTATGATTATGACCAGGGATTATTCGGTGTAATCATGACCGTAATGTTACAAATGATGTGGTAAAAGTCCTCATTGGCCCGTAGTGCATTGATGGACAGTTGTTGGCATGATCATGACCATTAATGAATACACAAATATTCTTGGCCTGTAGTGCATTGATAATTGTGTAGTGCATTGACTCTTTTAATGGATTGCTTGTTCCACTGCAGTTAAACTTGATGTCTATTATATTTTATCAGTTTAACATTGTTGGAGACTAATGATAATTTATTCTGCATTATCTTAGTCATAATATTTCTTACTGGGCTAGTTGATCTCACCCTTTCTTTCACCGTATTCTCTTTGAAATGAGAATATAAATTTGGTAATGCAGTCGGGAACCGAGGTGATGGTCCAGAGGATAGCATTAGTAGTCCTCACTATTCTGTGAAATAGTGTGATAATAATTGTAATGAGGACTCCTTTTGAGTTTGTATAATCTCTAGTAGATAATATTTGTATTCAAACTCACAGTTTATGTTTTGTTGTATTGTACAAGACAGTTGTATTAGTAAGTTGTATTTGAATTATGTACCATGTATCTGGCGACCCAAGATGGGTGATGTATACCTAATTTTGGGGGCGTCACAGTTGGTATCAAAGCTTAGGGATATGATCCCTGGCTAAGATGTGAGACTAGAACTAGGAGAGGAGAGATGGGGAATTCCTTCGCTAGTATGACCTACTTAAATTTTTTTTGTATTTAAATTGGTTGGTCAGAGTTTAGAGATATTATGTTACATGTCAATTAACCTTTGTTTTGTGGCAGTATCTGAAAATGACATCCAAAAATGTTGAGAATAGCAATGGAGCACAAGAGACCGTTGAGTCTCCACATATCAATAATCAGGAGAATGTGCATCAGGAAGGCGATAATCCTCATGCAAACAACAACACTGACCAAATGATGAATGATGGATTGTTTAGAGGCTTTATGCAATTCATGCAACGATGGCGAGAGCGGCTCCATCCAAAATGTAGGTGGAAACACTCGAAACTCTCAAGGCGGTCACCTCTAAGCGATTCAAGGAGCTGGGACCCATTTGGGAGTTTAAGGGAGAGCCAAAACCACTTATGGCGGAAGCATGGATAAAGTAGATCGCCAAGATATTTGATGTCTTGGGATGCTCCAGGAGCAAAAGGTTCCCTTCACGCCTTTATGTTGCTTGCGGAGAGGCGGATTCTTGGTGGGAATCGATAAAGCGTACTCAACTCCGCTGCATCAAGATGTCTTGGGAGAAGTTCCAAGAGTTATTCAATGACAAATACTTTCCAAAGTATTCGTGCATGAAGGAGGTGGAATTTATCCAATTGGAGCAAAATAATATGACCGTGTCGCAATACGAGGCAAAATTTACGGAGTTATCCCGCTTTGCGTCACACTTGGTTGATAATGAATACGTCAACATCTTATTTCTCATAAACTGTGTTTGTATTGAGATGTTGTAAATAGGGCTCGATTGGTGGAGGAGCGATAACGAGTCAACGCAACCAAAAGAGAAGCGGTAAGCAAAATGATAATACTAGTGAGAAGCGGATCATCGAGCGGTGACAACAAGCGTGGAGGGAATCAACAGGCGAAATGGTAACCGCCGGTGGTAATTAGGGCCAAAACAATAAGAATGGACATTTCAAGAAGAGGAGATTCAACAATGATGGAAAGGCGTCGACCAAAGACCCGTTGTTAAGGAAGGAGAAAGACCACCTATCATATGCTTCAAATCGGAGGGAGGGACACATCGGTTCAAATTGCGCGATCTTAGTCAAAGCATGTTATAATTATGGAAGAGAATGTCACTTAGCCCAATTTTGTCGTTCACCGAAGACAAATTCAGCTAGGATGGAGGCACCAAAGGCTGTCCTAGAAAAGTCAAAGTCAGTAGTACAAGGGATAGCGTTTGTTGTGAACTCCCAGAAAGCAAGGAACCCGAATGAGGTCATCACGGGTAAGCTTATCATAAACTCTAGCGAAGTCTACACTTTATTTGATACCGGTTCTACACATTATTTTATTTCTCCTACTTGCACTCAACGATTAAATTTGACTCCGGAGAAATTAGAATTTGACTTATCTGTGGAAACTCCGTTGGGAGAAACCTTCATTACATCCACGATTTATAAGTCTTGTTTGGTTCAAGTTGGTACCCACACATTACCTGTCGATCTTATTGCATTAAAAATACTTGCATTTGATGTAATTCTAGGATTGATTGGTTAACTACTCATCATGAAAAAAATTGATTGTTTTACGTAAGGTTGTTAGCTTTCATATTCCTAATCGACCTATTATCTGCCAATTCAAACAACCAAACCATTAAAATCAATCACGCCATCTCAAGCCATAAAGCTATTCGTTTATTGAAAAAGCGATGTCAAGCTTTCTTAGCTCATGTCATAGATCTAAACAAAAATAAATCGATTTTGAATAATATTTCTATTGTTAATGAATTTCTGACGTATTCCACGAAGAACTTCCGCCTACCCCAGGCGTAAAATTAAATTTTGTATCCACCTTGAACCCCGGTACAAAACCCATTTCTAAATCCCCATATCGAATGGCTCTATTGAACTTCGTGAGTTAAAAACTCAAGCTGCGAGGAATTGTTAGACATTAGCATTATTAAATCCTAGTACTTCTCCTTGGGGTGCTCTGTTCTATTCATGAAGAAGAAAGATGGGAGTATGCGACTTTGTATTGATTATCGGGAGTTGAATCATGTCACAATCAAAAAATAGGTACCCATTGCCGCGTATTAATGACTGTTTGACCCGGTTGCAAGGAGCCAAATTCTTTTCAAAGATTGATCTTCGTTCCGGATACCACCAATTGAAGATTAGAACCGATGACATTCCAAAGACGGCTTTCAGAACTTGGTACGTGCATTATAAATTCCTAGTCATGTCCTTTGGATTGACTAATGCTCCTGCTGCCTTCATGGATATGATGAACCGAGTATTCAAGGAATATTTGGATCACTATGTGGTCGTCTTTATTGATGACATCCTCATATATTCCAAAACCCGTGAAGATCATGAGCAACACTTGAGGCTGATACTCCAAAAGCTTCGTGAATATAAGCTTTATGCCAAGTTAAAGAAATGCGAGTTCTGGCTTAAGGAAGTAGCATTCCTTGGGCACGTGGTATCAAGTCATGGAATATCTGTTGACCCAACAAAGATTGAAGCTATTCAAAGTGGGAGCAACCTAAATCGATGGCCAGAAATCGTAGCTTTCTCAAGCTTATTTGGTTAGTATCGGAGATTCATAGAAGGGTTTTCTCAAATCGCTACTCCACTAACTTCGGTGACTCGGAAAGATCTGAGGATTGATTGGGCGAGGAATATGAGGAGAGTTTTCAAGAACTCAAGAGGAGACTCATTTCAGCACCTGTTCTGACAATACCATCTGGTTCGGAGGGATTTGTCATCTACAGTGATGCTTCGGGCAAAAGGTTAGGATGTGTTCTCATGCAACATGAGAAAGTTATAGCCTATGCCTTACGACAACTCAAAGAATATGAGAGGAATTATCCTACTCATGATCTAGAGAGTTAGCCATTTGTTATCTTCGCACTAAAGATTTGGAGGCATTACTTGTATAGGGAGAAAGTGGAGATCTTTACGGATCATAAAAGCCTCAAATATTTCTTCACTCAAAAGGAACTCAACATATGACAACGACATTGGCTTGGTGTTGAAAGATTATGATCATACTATCCAATACCATCTGGAAAAGCGAGCGTGGTGGTGGCGCGTTGAGTAGAAGATCATATGCGAATGCAGTGAAATATTGTCAATGCAAAGGCCCATTTTGTATGACTTGCAAAGGATGGAGATAGAGATAAAGACTCTAGGGACCCATGTGATGATGGCAAATATACTAGTAGAACCGACTTTAATTGATAAAATTAAAGCTGCTCAAATTACTGATCCGGAGCTGATGCGTATGAGGAAGAAAGTGCAAGAAGGTGCGATCTTAGGAAGCAAGAATTGATGAAGAAGGAATACTTGAGTCAACTCCGAATTTGTGTTCTAACGACCACGATTTAAAGTATAAAATCATGATGGAGGCGCACAACACACCGTTTGCAATCCATCTTGGGAGTACCAAAATGTATCATGATCTTCGACATACATTTTGGTGGGGCAATATGAAGAGAGAGATAACGTTGTTTATCTCAAGGTGTCTAACGTGTCAACGAGTCAAGGCGGAACATCAAGTACCAAAAGGTCCATTGCAACCACTTGAAATTCCAGAATGGAAGTGGGAGCACATTACCATGGATTTCGTTACTGGTCTTCCCAAAGTTTCTCAAGGCATAGATGCGATTTGGGTCATTGTTGATAGATTGACCAAGTCTGCTCATTTCTTACCGATACAAGAAATTTTTACACTTGAACGTCTTGCTCGTATGTACATAAACGAGATTATAAGACTGCATGGTATGCCAGTATCCATAGTTTCTGATCGAGACCCAAGATTCACTTCACGATTTTGGGTTAATTTGCAGAAAGCTATGGGCACAGATTTACGATTTAGCTCGGCATATCATCCTCAGATGGACGGACAGTCGAAGAGGACTATTCAAACTCTTGAAGATCTGTTAAGACTCTATGTCCTTTATTTCAAGGGAAGTTGGGACAAGTTCTTACCATTGGTGGAGTTTTCCTACAACAACAGTTATCAAGCAAGTATTGGCATGGCTCCATTCGAAGCGTTGTATGGAAGAAAGTGTCGTTCTCGGTGTCTTTCGGGATGAGGTGGGTGAAGCAGCGTTGTTGGGACCAGAGTTGGTACGTATGACTACGGAAAAGATTCAAACGATCCGGCAATGTATAAAAACCTCACAAGATCGACAAAAGAGTTATGCTGGTCTTCATCGAAAGGATGTGGAATTCGATATAGGAGATTATGTGTTGTTACGTGTTGCTCCATGGAAAGGAGTTACGAGATTTGGAAAGAGAGGAAAGCTCAATCCTCGATTCATCGGCCCATTTTTAGTTCTTGATCGAGTAGGAACTGTGGCCTATAGACTCGCTTTACCGCCAAGTATGTCTCGTGTTCATAACGTTTTTCACATATCCATGTTACGTAAATATGTGGAAGACCCGAACCACATTATTGAGTTGGAACCAGACGAAATAGCGGAAGATTTGACGTATGAAGAGGTTCCTGTTCAAATCTTGGATAAGAAGGAACATATTCTACGCACCAAGGTTATACCTCAAGTCAAAGATTTGTGGAGAAACCACGATGTTGAGGAAATGACTTGGGAGTTAGAATCTAAAATGAAATCAAGTTATCCTTACCTCTTCGACATACCAGGTACGTACCCTAATTTCGAGGGCAAAATTTCATACGAAGGGAGATTGTAAAACCCCAACTTTTTGAATAAAGATGAATTTTCTATAAATATTATTTTTGAATATTATGGAGTGAAATTGATATAATAGTTATGGGTAATATTTATAAATTTTGCAAAGTACGTAAGTTGTTATATAATATTCGATTGGTCGGGGAATATTCATTTTAACAAGGAATATTCGTACAACGGCACAATCATTAGTGGACCCCACAACGGAATTTTTATCGGATTGAGAAAACGACAAAAATACTTTATGAAAATAACGGCGGAAGTTTTACTGAGTTAATTGTTGAAACACCCGGTGTTAAAAAAATACGATGTCTGGCGTGGTTGCATAGTAGCACACGATATTAATTATTGATGCTTAAGTGATAAGTCACTCAGTTTTGTTGGTATTATTAATGTAATAATACAGAAAATCTTTTTATATAAAACAAAATACTTTTATATAGATTTATTCTATAAATAGAATATATTATATTCTATTATGCATAGTATTGCATAGATATGCGTATAGTGTTTTGCATAGTAAAATCTTTTTATATAAAAGCAGAATACTTTTATAAAGTTATCATTTTATTAGACAATAATTAGAATATATTATATTTTATTATGCATATTGTTTTGCATAATATACGCATATAGTGTTTTCATAGTAAAATCTTTCTATAAAGTTATTCGTTTTATTAGATTATAAATAGAATATATTATATTTTATTTAAAAGATTTTGCTTTAAATATGGACCGTCAGATTAAAGTAAATCAATCTCAATAGTTCATGAGTTAGTTACTTATGCATTCTATTTTTTCTATAAATAGAAGCTCATTCATTCATTATTTTCTTACGAATTCTTTGAAACTCAGAGAGATAAACTATAGAGAAAGAAAAAGATGATACTGCTACTTCACTACTTATATATCGGTACTCTTCTTCTTAAGGTAGGGAATATTATTTGTTGTACTCGTAAGGGGTGTTATTCTTTCTTATTCATGCGAGAGAAGCTGTTGTTATTCCATTGCTTATTATTACATTAGAATAACTTTGTATCTGCGTTCTACCCTATACTTGGTGACATTCTTCTATTATTCCGTCTTTACTATTACATGTTGGAATATCCCGTACATGCGTTTACCTGGGGGACGATTAAAATCTTTATTATTATACATTGGAATATCCGTATCATGCGTTTTCATGGGACTGGTTAAAATCTTTATTATTATTACATTTGGAATATCCTATTCATGCGTTTTCTGGGGACCGATAAAATCCTTATTAGTATACTCGTTGGAATAACTTTGTCATCACAATACCGCATGCATGGTGATTTCTGTTGTTATTCCATTCTTTATTATTACATTGGAACATCCATGGGTCTGCGAATTTCACGACACTGGTTCTATTATTTAGTATACTGTTGGAATAAGCACCCATCTGTCGAAATACCGCATGCATGGTGATTTCTTTTGTTATTCCTATCTTTATTATACTCAGTTGGTTAAAGTTTTGACTTCTATACTCCATGAAATTAGTGGAATATCCTTGATATTTGCACTTCATCCAATATCTTTTCATGGAAATATTCTTCTGAGCATTCTTGAATTTTACTCTACAAAGCAGTATCATGTTGACAATTTGGACGTTATCAGTTCCTAGATAAATCAATTCTTGAACTTGTTTTATTGAATTCTTATATCATTGTCATCATCCTCATGTTTATTTTTTTGAAAGTCATTTGTGGCATGTAGTCCATAGATGGACTTGGTATGATTATAACTAGGGATTATTCGGTGTAATCATGACCGTAATGTTACAAATGATGTGGTAAAAGTCCTCATTGGCCCGTAGTGCATTGATGGACGATTGTTGGCATGATCATGACCATTAATGAATACACAAATATTCTTGGCTTTGTAGTGCATGGATAATTGTGGTCGTGATACTAAAGAATATCCTTGGGTTTGTAGTGCGGGGTGTGATTCGATGATGTGGAATATTTATTAATTTGAGTCTCATTGATAATGATGATGAAAAACCTTTTTAATCATAAAAGATAGTAGATTTTATTTTCTACTTGACTCTTTTAATGGATTGCTTGTTCGCTTCTGATTAAACTTGATGTCTATTATATTTTATCAGTTTAACATTGTTGGAGACTAATGATAATTTATTCTTCATTATCTTAGTCATAATATTTCTTACTGGGCTAGTTGAGCTCACCCTTTCTTTCAGTGTTCTCTTCAGGAAATGAGAATATAGCTGGGACGAGTCAGGGAACTGAGTGATGGTCCAGAGGATAGCATTAGTAGTCCTCACTATTCTGTGAAATAGTGTAATAATAATTGTAATGAGGACTCCTTTTGAGTTTGTATAATCTCTAGTAGATAATATTTGTATTCAAACTCACAGTTTATGTTTTTTCGTATTGTACACGACAGTTATATTACTAAGTTGTATTTGAATTCTGTACCATGTATCTGGCGACCCAAGATGGGTGATGTATACCTAATTTTGGGAGCGTCACAATACATGTTAGTAAACTTCGTAATTACATTATAACATGTTAATTCATATCAATTAACATATAAATTTAAGGAATTTCAAGAACTAAACTAGACCCATTTCAAGAACATAGTTAGAATTACCTTGTTGAGCTTGAATTGGACTTCCTACACTCTGAGTATGCTTCTATAGTAGCTCAGCAACTTATATTCTCCAATTAGACTATCAAATAACTTCTAGCAATCACAAAAACTAAAAATGGAGCTTATATTTATAAAAGAAGCTTGGACTAGACATTGGCATTACACTAAGGTTGGGTTCATGGTGTAATGGAAGGATACATTGGTTAATCAAGAGTGTTTTAACAACCCACCACCACCCATTGGCTTTGCAATTATCACCTATTCCATAACCTTTTGGAGAATACGTGTTTCAGCTTCGTATCACTATTCATGCACTTTTTGACACTCAATTTGGAACGAAGGAGAAAAATCTCTGCAATCTTGTTATCTAGGCTTGGTTTGGTCTATTTAATTACCATAATGTAATCTTAATGTACAATTGTTACCATATTAGGAATTTAGGGATTAAATATATTACTCACATCATATAATCCATGTAAATTAAATACACGCAATAAAATAACGCAGTTAGGCATTATTGTCCGGGTATCCCCCATACTTATTTTTACCACTCACAACCCACATTATAACATTATTTAATACTAATGTTTATTTAAACATTTAAATCCTTTCCCAGTTTCTAGAATAAACATATATTTTAATTATTTCTGTATTACAACTATATGGGATTTCATTGTGCTACTAGGTATCTCATGTCATTGCAATATACTCATATCATATAGTTTTATTAATGTCACACATATTGCATAAGTGTTCCATTTTATTGCTACAGAAGAAAATCAATTTTCTCCAATGACCCTTTGGTAGCAATTTTGCTTGATTTATCTTCTTGAGGGCCTTGCAATGCACTGTACTCGACAATGCCAAACTGGTTTAGCTTTAAGCCAGTTCTAACTTTTATCGCCATATTAGTTTTACATGCCATGAATTAATGTCCACATGAGTGACATTGCTAATATAAGAGTGTATTCATTTCTTATATGAAATCACATAATCATACCCGATTAATCTTCCTAATTCTCTTTTAACTCACTTAGTGAATTTCCTCATTTCACATTATACCACACAAGGCAATTTATGAATGCTCATCACAATCCACATTCGCATACATTAAATTTGACTTAGTTGAATTATTCATTTCACAACACATCAATATTTATTTTCAAATAAATATTCATTTCCAATAGTATATTCATTTAATAAGATGTGGAAATTCTCGGGTATTATATCCTCCCCCCCCCCCTTTATAAAAAATCTGTCCCAGAATTGCTACAAGGTTACAAAAATAGATGGAGATAATCCCTCATCATACTATTTTCTAACTCCCATGTTGCCTCCTCAACATCGTGGTTACGCCAAACTACTTTTACAAAGGAAATGACTTTGTTCCTTAAAGTTTGCTCTTTCCTATCTAGAATTTGGACATGAATTTCTTCATATGCTAAGTTCTTCTCCACTTGAATGGGTTCATAAGAAATCACGTTCTTGTAGTCAGGCTAGTACGGACGCAACATGGAGATATGAAACACGTTATGGATGTTCTTCAACTCAGGTGGTAATGCAACTTTGTACGCCACCTCACCCACTTGCTTCAGTATCTTGAACGATCCTATGAATCTTGGACTCAGTTTTCCTTTCTTGCCGAAACAGATCTTTCCCTTCCATGGAGATACCTTCAGGAGTATGAAATTGGCGACTTTAAAGTCTCGGTCTTGCCGATGTAAATATGCGTATTTCTTTTGGAGATCTTGAGCTGCTACTAGTCGGGCTCTTATCACTGTCACCATGTCTGCAGTTTGTTGTACTAACTCTGGTCCGAGTATTCGTCGCTCTCCGATTTCATCCCAATATAATGGCGTTTTGCACTTTCTTCCATAAAGAGCTTCGTACGGTGGCATGCCGATACTCGCATGGTAACTATTATTATATGCAAATTCAACTAAGGGTAGGTGGTCGTCCAAATTTCCCTTGAAATCCATCACGCATGTCCTAAACATGTCCTCTAGCGTTTGTATAGTTCGCTCACTTTGTCCATCTGTCTGAGGGTGATATGCGGTACTAAACCTCAATTGTATTCCCATCCTCTCTTACAAGCTTCTCCAAAAATTTGACGTGAAGCGCGGGTCTTGATCATAGACAATAGATACCGACACTCCATGTCGTGAAACAATATCCTTTACGTACAGACTCGCTAACTGATTCAAACTGTAGCGGACCTTGATCGGTAGAAAATGTACGATTTTCATAAGTCGATCCACGATAACCCAAATAACATCATAACCTTTCTGCGTAACCGAAAGTCCTACCACGAAATCCATCATAATGTTCTCCCATTTCCACTCTAGTATTTCCAATGGTTGTAGTAAACCACTCGGCCGCTGATGCTCTGCTTTTACATGTTGGCAATTCAAACATCTACTAAAGCACTCTGTGACTTCCCATTTCAAATTGGGCCACCAAAAATGTTGCCTCAAGTCTCGGTACATCTTAGTGCCTCCTAGATGAACGGAATACATCGTATTGTGCGCCTCATGCAAAATCTCTTCTCTTAACTCGGTTACCGCTAGTACCCACACTCTTCCTTCGAATCTTAAGATACCATCTTTATCTATTTGAAATTTCTCCTCCTCATTTCATGTAATCCTTTTCCTGATCTTCTCACATTCTTCATCTTTCTCATGTGCTTCTCTTACTCTATCCAATAATGTCGGACAAGCTTCCATTACAAATAACTTCTCTTCAGACCTCTCAGGTCCCTTTACCTCTATTTCCAATTTCTCTTATTAACTCTTCATGAGTCGTCAATTGAAACAATGTCTCCCTTCCTTTCCTGCTCAGAGTGTCGGCAACTACGTTTGCCTTCCCCAGGTGATAAAGAATATCGCAGTAGTAATCTTTGATCAATTCCAACCACCTTCTCTGACGCATATTCAACTCCTTCTGTGTGAAGATATATTTCAGAATTTTGTGGTCCGTGTATATCTCACATTTCTCTCCATACAAATAATGCCTCCATATCTTTAACACAAAAACTACTGCCGATAACTCTAAGTCATGAGTAGGCCGGTATCGTTTTTCATAATCCTTTAGTTATCGTGATGCATACGCAATGACTTTTTCATGTTGCATGAGCACACAACCAAGTCCCTTGTGCGACGCGTCAATATACACCACAAAATTTCCCGCATCATCTGGTAGTGATAATACAGGCGCTTCGCTCAATCTCTTCTTCAACTCTTGAAAGCTCTCTTCGCATTTATCAGTCCATACAAATTTCACCCTCTTCCTCGTCAGGTTAGTTAACGGGGTTGCTATCTTAGAAAAATCTTGGATGAATCTTCGATAGTACCCAGCTAACCCTAAGAAACTTCTCACCTCCGTCGGTGTTCTCGGTTGTTCCCAAATACTTACCGCTTTGACCTTTGCGGGGTCTATTGAGATTCCATTCTCATCCACCACTTTGAAAATTTTGCATACATCTTCTCCTTTCGTAGTGCCTCCAAAACAATCTTCAGATGTTCGGCATGTTCTTCCTCTATCTTTGAGTAAATCAAAATGTCATCGATGAAAACTACTACGAATTTATCTAAGAATGGCTTGAAGACGCGGTTCATCAAGTCCATAAATGTTGCCGGAGCATTAGTCAAACCAAATGACATTACCAAAAACTCGTAATGTCCATAACGGGTTCGAAACATAGTCTTTGGTATGTCCTCATCCTGCACTTTCAGTTGGTGATATCCCGTCCGTAGATCGATCTTCGAGAAACATTTTGCTCCCTTCAGTTGATCAAATATGTCATCTATTCTCGGTAGCAGATATATGTTCTTAATCATTACTTTGTTCAATTCTAGATAATCGATATAGAGCCTCATTAATCAGTCCTTTTTCTTAACAAATAATACTGGTGCTCCCCAAGGAGACACACTCGGTAGAATGTACCCCTTATCTAATAACTCTTGAAGTTGTATCATCAATTCCTTCATTTCTACCGTTGCCATACGATATGGAGCTTTCGAAATTGGTGCCGTTCCCGGTGCTAAGTCTATTACGAACTCGATTTCTCTATCGGGCGGAAGACCAGGCAGATCATCCGGAAACACATCTTGAAATTCATTTACCACGAATATATCTTTAATTTTTACTCCCTTTTTCCGAGTATCTACGATGTAAGCTAAATAACCTACACATCCTCTCCTTAACAATTTCTTGGACTGCATCATTGTAATGCAACACGATTGCTTAAGCGATAAGCTACCATAAAACACTACCTTAGACTTACTCGAAGTCTGAAGGTTCACACGCTTGTTCTGACAGTCAATTACCACCGCATGGTTATATAACCAATCCATTCCTAGTATTATGTCAAATTCTCCTAGTCTAATAGGAATCAAGTCTACACTCAGTTCATGTTCTCTAATGTTTGCGCGAAAATTTCGATAAACGTATTCTACAGAGATTATTTCCTTATTCGCAACTTCTACGTTCAAAGAATCTTCTAAATATTCTCGGGGTGTACTAAGTTTACTAGCAAATTCTTCAGATATAAAAGAACAGGTGGCACCCGAATCAAAGAATACATAAGCATTTGACACCACGTCCTTCGCAGCTACTGCATCTTGGACGGTCATGTTAATGGTTCGGGTGGTCGATCAGTTGGGTTGCGCGGGTCCACCAATCATTAACTTGCTTCCTTCTCCCTGGCCTCCGCCAGTTCCACCACTTCCTTTCTTTGGGCAATCCTTTATCTGGTGCTCTGTTGATCCACAAGCAAAGAATCCCCTGATCTTCTTTGGTTTTAGGCAATTTGGCGATATGTACCCCTCTTGGCCGTAAGTATAGCAAGTGCTCTTTCCTTTCCAGCATTCCCCCTGATGACTCCTCCCACACTTGTTACAAGCTTCAGTCCTTTTCTTGAAGTTTCCATGGTGACTTCTACCCTGATTATTGTTTATGTTGTTGTTGTTGTTATTGTTATCCCATTTCATCTTTTCGGAGTTACTCCCTCCGCTGCTGATTCCTCCACGATACTCACTCACAGTGTTCTTATTTTGCTTCTCCTTATGATATAGACTTAAGGCCTCACTGCCACCTTCCGCAATGATTGCCTTATCTAACAACGTCGCAAAGGAATCAATTTGGAGAACTGATACCTTATTATACAACTATGGCTTCATCCCTTGCTCGAAGCGTCTCGCCTTCCTTTCCTCATCCCCAACTTGGTGCTCCGCAAATCGCGCTAGTTCGTTAAAATTAGCGGCGTATTGCGCCACCATCATATCACCTTGTTTTAATTCAAGAAATTTCACCTCCATTCGATTCTTCATTCTCTTCAAGAAATAATTCTCGAAGAACACCGTCTTAAACCTATCCAATGTTATCGTTCCTTCGCCAGCTCTCTGCTAATTAGCCTCCCACCAATAGTTCGCTTCTCCTCTCATCATATACGTAGCAAACACCATTTTCTGATCTTCGCCTACGCGAGCTATAGTGAAAGCTTTTTTGATCTCCTTGATCCATGTTTATGCAACTATCGGGTTAGTCATTCCTACAAATTTTTGCGGTGCTACACTCTTAAAATCTTTAAAGTTCGTGACAGGAGCTGCTTGGGGAAGGGGTGGTACTGGTTCATTCCTTCCCCTAAGAGCCTCTCCTAACAAATCTACCAGCCTCTGCATCGGATCTACTGGTCCTCTCTCATCATTAACCGACTCTTCCGGTATAATTATTCTACGTCTTGGTGCCATGATCTGCATCACAAATTTTCATTTTATTATTATTCAGTTATATCGCTTAAGTATTTCTCTTAACATCAAGAAGAATAACTTTATAACACATTTCTGAAATAAGCTCAGTTATATTCATATGCCAAATCGTTACAATTACATGATTCTCTCTAGCATACTGCTATAAATGAAAACACATATCCCCTAATATACCAAAAGACGGGGACAACACTAGCTTACTACCCCTCTAATATTTTTCAAAAGTTTAGGATTTACAACTATCCCACGTCTTACACAAAATACTGAGATTTCAACAATAGATTAAACAACACATAAACCAAACACTACAACAAATAAACTTCTTCCTCTAGACTCAATCTAACATCCCATGCTCCACGGCGCTCTGGTATTCCTTCTGAGTAATGTGCATCACCATGTCTCGGCTTATGGTATGTCGGGTCTGTCCTTGCTCTGTCGGGTAGTGATTTACCCCATCAATCAACATCTCTATGGTCGTGCGTAAAGCATAGCCCATCTTGTTCTCTTCATTCTCTTGCATCTTACTTCATCCTCTAGATCATTAGCCCGATCATTAGCTCCTTCCCACTTCTCCTCGAAGTGGATCCTATCCATCACCTCCATCTCTAGCTGAGTGTGAAGTGCTTCCTTCTCCGTCCTCTCGCTCATCTCTCTTTTCTCAAACTCTTCTTGCTTCCCTACCAGTTTCACATTCCTAGCCACTGATCGGTGAAACAAGGTTCCCATTTGGATCCCCGCCTCCTTAGGTGGGCAATTTCCACCTCCATCTCTTGTATCACTAATTACGTCTGATGGTCCTCGTCCCTCAGTTTCTGGAACTCGGACTCCCTTTCCCTACCCTCAGTCTCTAATTCCTCCATTCTATATCCCAACTCTAAATTCTGCTCCTCATACTCCCCCAACATCCGATCCTCGAAAGTAGCCTCGTCGGAGTCCTCCATAGGCTCAAGCTCCTCCATAGGTTCCTCCTCCAGATCAGACTCCTCAGGTAATGGCTCCATCTCATCCTCATCAATAGGGGCCACTACTGATACGGGCTCCGCTATCAATGGTGCCTCATATACCATGTGGATATCAAGCGGGTCCTTCTCTACTACTCGGCTAGGTCCTCCCATGTCAGTCATCCTACAATCACAAATCATAAGACAACACAAACAACAACTTCATTAGAATGTTAAATAACATAAGTTCATTGTATAGAATGAAGTTATATTCTATAACACACTAAGTCACTCTTTAGGAAAAACTCTACATGAGTCTCATCCCTCTCTATCCCTTAAGCTTTCCTAAGTTATAATCTAAGGACTCTCGTTCCTAAGTTTTATAACTATGGTTTTGATACCAACATGTGACGCCCCTAAATTTGGACCACCACTTGGTCACTCAAATTCGGTTCATCACGTACTCATGGTAATACCATAATAACTAGAATTACATATTCACAGCAAAAAAATCTAATTTAGAATAATATAAAATGATTTATTATAATTATTTCCCCAAGTCTCGCAACCTACAGTACTTAATAAATTACATAATAATATTGAATAAAGACTTATTACATAATCCTACTTAAGCTTAAACACAGTCTGCAAATAGTCTTAGTACAACATAATAGTCTTAAACATAAAGGAACAAGCTAGTCGGTAACCTTGCCCTTACCCTTGTCATTCCCAGAGACACTTCCCTGTTCCGCCTTAACTGAAAGGTTTTTAAATAAGCAAGAATGTGCACAAATTGCCCAGCAAGTAATATATAACAAGGGTAAAGAGTTCTATAACAAGAGTTTGAAATATCTAAGTATCATATCTAAGATAGTTAATGGTTTCAGAATAATATCATGAATAATGAATATCAATAATTCTTGGAATAAGAACAATAATTCAATATAAGTCAACAGATATATATGAATTCAAAGGCTATCAATGTATCCAACTGAATAAATAATTTATACTGAGCAGTCATTAAGGACTATTGAACATCTACTAGAATTATAGATATTAAACTGATAACCCAAAAGATTCAAGTATGATAGATGATCAGTCTACAATACTCTAAGTTATGCATAACTACATAGTAATATTCACGCGTGTGTTGGGGCTTCCATCAATAAACACTCCCCTTACCATAAGGGTTGTTCAACTCAGTTTTCAAGATTTTTGCACCAGTCAATTGGTTTGGACAGTTTTATAAATATGTATATAGTCTAGCCAAATCAAATGGCATAGACACTTTCACAATATTCAAGAATAATACCAAGTTGAACATGAATAATAGTTTTCTCAAGAGTTTAACATACTAGCTCAATTGAACGAGAAAATAAGATAACTTGCATTCAAAGAGATAAGGTTTGCTTACGATATTAGTCGAATAAAGTAATGCAAGGGTTTAGGATACTTGCATTCAATATATGAATCACATGAAATTCAAGAACTTGCACAAATCTAAAGTTGTGTAAGTTAGGAAACTTGCCTTACGCGTAGTCTATCCACATAATTTAACCAACACTTTTGAATCCTATTATAGTGTATTATATGTATAGGATGTCCATTAGTTATATAAACTCATATAGGTAAGTTCAACGTACACATAAACGTCTAACTTAGTTGTAACTTCATACACATCACATATCCTATATTTTCATAGCACAAATCAGTTTGTAAGGCATCACAAATTCAAACAACGTATCATTTCTTTATATTATGTAAACATTCTTTTGGACTTAACATTCGAAAGTCATGATTAACATTCATCTCTATCACATAACATTTTTCTTAACACATTACATAGCATATTGGTCATATATTACAAGTTAAAGTAATCATATAAGCATGCTTCAAATATCAGATCAAAAACAGATTCCATAAGTGACTGCAGGATGGTAGCATTTTGCGTCTCATCTGAAGCTTAGGGACACGCTTGATTCTTGTTGTCCCCCTGGCCATACCAAGGTTGAGCTTTGCACTTTCTATTTTTGTCCAATTCTTACACACCTATGTACTAATACTCTATCATATATATATATGTTAGAGGTGCTCACATAAGCATATGACCATTCTTGAGTTTATTTGTACAAGTTTTAGCTTACAACTTACATGGTATTAAAGCATAACTAGATCAAGTGGTTACCATATCTTATAACTTGGCTATATGTCCACATAGAGATATCACAATCTGTTAATACACATGCTTATAGTATTTATATTGTTTGTTCACAACTATCATTGTTTAACACTTCGAATCATGCTTTAAACTCATGTTTGGTTTAGTTATCATCATGTTCAATACATATAAATCATATCTAGGGATATTATAGACATAACATGACATCTTAACCCTTTAGAATCTAGATATTCATGTGATATAACTATATTTTGAAAATATGTTCAAGTTTGCTTTTGAAACCCTTTTAAACTTGAACAATGCAATTTAACACATACAAGACAACTTTAAAGCTCTTATCATGTGTAGCCAAGTCATGTTAGCATTCTCGCAAGATCAGAATGTATATCAAGTAGCATTCATGCACCTTAGTTCTATTATACCAAGTTTTCTCCAAAAACTTCTCTCACACAAGGTCTAACGAGTTTGATTATGAACACATGAACTATCACTACTAGAAAATCGACTTATAGCGACGGTCGGCGACTGTCGCTATATATAGGCCTAAAGACCGTCGCTATAGGATTTAGCGACGGTCGCCGACCGTCGCCATAGAAGCCATCGGTAAACTCTATAGCGACGATCTTTAGGACTATAGTGACGGTCGGCGACCATCGCTATAGACTTTATAGATTTCAAAAAAAAAATTAATCAATAATGCACATTTATTCAACAAACACAAGTACACTATAAAATAAAACATAAAAAATATTATATACATCATTTAAAATCATTCACATTACAACTCAAGACTTAACAATTGCTTAATCAAATTTAGACAAAATTTATTGTCACAAATTTGGCCTCATGGAGACACATGCCACATCATCCAATAGCCTTTTTGCCGGTTCAAACATCAACAGGAGATATACGAACTGTATTAAGAGAACAACTACTAAATGGAGAGCTACACCATTTCTTAATTAATAACAAAATATATATTACTCACCTGCTCATGTAAGAATTATCAGTGGTACTGATAAGTATCTGTTCTCCAGTTAAGAGATAAGCTGGTACGTACAAATGAGTTGGAAATAAGAAAATAAGAAGTTAATGCAATTTCAGAGTTAGAGTTATATACAAGTTAATGTGGTCCTAGTAAATCAAATTGGCATGCAAGACTTGCAACAAATAAATGTGAACTACCAGATTTAAAATCTTTTTACACAAACTATGCTGCCAAAGAACTTTAAAAGTGAAAAAATAAATATAGTGATTTGATTTGAGATATCATGGTGTAACATCCTACCAGCTCTGATAGTTGGCTCTCATAACAGAGCTAAATCTTTCAAGTTATTAAATTATAATAGTCTAGATATAAGTCTCAGTTAGTTTGTTCTACAGTTACTTCATATAAAATTGTTCTAAATAGTAAATACTATTAATGTCACATTAAACATTCGAACAGTGTTGGGACTTGAGAACCCCATATCATTGTTCGTTTCATGACATACGGCTAAAATTTCAGATTGTATTTCAAGAAAAATTAACAAGATAGACCCTTAAAACTGGATAAAGAAAAAAAATCTTGGAATGACAGTAACTTTCTTGAGGTAATCAATAAAATTAGAAAGAGTATATAAACTCACCTGAACAGTGAGACCATTGTCCAATAAAGCCTTCTTAGTACTGTAGATATAAAAAAAAAGAAAAAAGTAGACGAGAATTATCAAGTTCCAATAATTAAGAACAACAAGAATCCAAGGAAGTATGATAGTATGGCCTGGAAGTAACAGATATATTATCCCTCCTCCACAAAAAGAGTCACATTTGCAAAATTTATAAATTTAGGATACACTTTTATTCCATGTTTATCCCTAAATTTATGGTGCGTTAAGTTAGTAGGTTATGGCATGATAATAAAATGATAAACCTGAGACAGTGTGTCATTTAATATTATCATCAAAAGAAAATGAAAAGTTTTTTTAGAAACAAGAAAACTAGGACTCTTTCTGTGGAATAGAGGGAATACTAATTATATAAACTTTTATTTATATATGATAGTTAAACTTCACTAGATAATGAAATGAAACTTTTGAGATAAGATGCATCGTCCTTACTGAGGAGTGGCTCTAATGTTCATCACTGAAGCTTGTGTTTCTACAATAGTGCATGTCACCCGTGTAGGAATTGATGCAGACATCGGTTTATCATCATACAGCCCAACAATGACCGTCATATCATCTATTCACCAAGAAATAATAAAATTAAACATGAAATTTACCAAGAAATAATTAAATTAAGCATGACCCCATAGCATGTAAACAATAAAATTAGTATTTATTAGCCAAAATCACAATGAAAGTTTCAAAAATTTGAAGTGATAACACACAAAAAGCATTTCACATTTAGAAAATGAAATTTAAAAAAGACACTTCATTAAAATATAAAATACTAGATTTTTGTTACCTTTTAAATACAAAACAGATTCTCCGAACAATGTTTTCGGCACATCCACTTGCACAAATGTCTTGGGGCTGATTACAATTACAAAGGAAAACAATGAATTACTTCAGTTTGTAACCATGAGGATAAGCACATCAAATAAAACATGGGGTGTATACAGAACGGGGGTTTACTCACTCCATTAGCACAACACAGTCAATTTGTCAACTATAAAAGTAAAATCAAATACCACGAGTAACTTCTGTCTAAAAGGAGAAAATTAGGAGAACGATCCAAATGAATGTGCTAGCATCTTTAGTTCTAAAATGAAAGCGCCACATGGTTAGCTACCAAATAAAAAGCATTCTGTTTAAAATACTTTAAATTTATGCACCCAGTGATCCAAATAGAGTCTATCATACCTCTTTTCCAATTTTGCACTAAAACCCTAACTACTGCACCGTTCGTCTGTAACGAGAGAGAAAAAGTGAAGATACTGAAATGATTTGGGAGAAAGTGGGAGGGTTTTATCTAAAAAAACTTCTATACCGACGGTTCCATGCCGACCGTCGCTATAAATACCCTATAGCGACAGTTCCGTGCCGACCGTCGCTATAGCTCATCGCTATGTGTCGAATTTCTAGTAGTGTATGTACACTATAACATGCTCATTTATGTGTAAAATAAGTCATATGTATAGACTACCAAGCTCAAAATTTGCAGAACATGAATTTCAACAAAGTCCGTTTTCAAAACTTAAAGTCCTTGTCAAAGATCTTCTACTAAATCATGTTGGACACTTTTTAACTCATAAGGAAACCTCATAACACATGTTATACCCCTTTTAGGTATATATATAAGTCATAGTACCAAGTTCACAAAATGTAGCATAATAGAAATTAGAAATCGATTTCGAGGCTGGCCAAGCACAAGCTACACCCTACCCTAAATATAAACAGTATGCAATTGCGCCACATCAAGTTTAGAAGCGATAAGCGGGACTACTTTTTGTGAAAGCAACTACTAATGTGATTTCAAACGATTTAAGCTAGTTCTAAACCATCATTAAAGAGTTCATACATGTTAATAAACTTCTTAAACATATTATAACATGTTAATTCATATCAATTGACATATAAATTCAAGAAATTTCAAGAACTAAACTAGACCCATTTCAAGAACATAGTTAGAATGTATACCTTCTTGACCTTGAATTGGACTTCCTACACTCTGAGTATGCTTCTATAGTAGCTCAACAACTTATATTCTGCAATTAGACTATCAAACAACTTATAGCAATCACAAAAACTAAAAATGGAGATTATATTTATAGAAGAAGCTTGGACTAGACATTGGCATTACACTAAGGTTGGGTTCATGGTGTAATGGAAGGATACATTGGTTAATCAAGAGTGGTTTATTAACCCACCACCAACCATTGGCTTTGCAATCATCACCTATTTCATAGCCTTTTGGAAAATACGTGTTTTAGCTTCATGTCACTATTCATGTACTTTTGACACTCAATTTGGGACAAGAGAGAAAAATCTCAGCAATCTTATTATCTAGGCTTTGTTTGGTTTATTTAATTCCCATAATGTAATTTTAATGTACAATTTTTACCATATTAGGAATTTAGGGATTAAATATATACTCACATCATATAATCCATGTACATTAAATACACGCAATAAAATAACGCAGTTAGGCATTATTGTTTGGGTATCCCCCATAATTATTTTTACTACTCATAACCCACATTATAACATTATTTAATACCAATGTTTATTTAAACATTTAATTCCTTTCCCAGTTTCTAGAATACACATATGTTTTAACTATTTTTGTATTACAACTACATGGGATTTCATTGTGCTACTAGGTACCTCATGTCATCGAAATATACTCCTATCGTATGGTTTTATTAATGTCACACATAATGCATAAGTGTTCCATTTTATTGTTACAGAAGAAAATCAAGTTTCTCCAACTGACCACTGGCGCAGTTGCGCCATACCCTGACAGTGCAAATTGGTTTAGCTTCAAGCTAGTTCTAACTTTTATCGCCATATTAGTTTTACTGGACATGAATTAATGTCCAAATGAGTGACATTGCTAATCTAAGAGTGTATTCATTTCTTATATGAAATCACATAATCATACCCGATTAATCTTCCTAATTCTCTTTTAACTCACTTATTGAATTTCCTCATTTCACATTATGCCACACAAGGCACTTTACAAATGCTCATCAGAATCCACATTCACATACATTAAATTTAACTTAGTTGAATTAGTCATTTCACAACACATCAATACTAATTTTTAAATAAATATTCATTTCCAATAGTATATTCATTTAATAAGATGTGGAAATTCTTGGGTATTACATGACCCCTACACTCAAGGAGTATGAGTGTATCACAAATTTTCCCTTGGATAGGCCATGTGCTAGAGTGGCTGTCGGTGAGTTGCGATGACAGTTCACGACACTGATAGATTTACGACGTACGGTCGTCTTGGATGAGATCACCTCAGGACATGTTGTGTCCATGGATTTCTTGATTGACCATTTTTGGTCGACAAACAGCTACTTAGTGTACTAAGGAGATTTCACCATTTCTGAGGATGATTGGCGGGTTACCAGAGTAGACAATTTCTTTATGTATGTTGTAGCATATATGTAAATGTTGTTATATATGGATCACCTGGACATTGGCTTAATCACTATAGTGAGTGCTCTTAGGGAGGGTCGTACCATCCTTCCTATGATTCTTGCAGAGACCTTGATGTCGACCATATTTTGCCGTACCCATCCAAATGAGTTTTTCAGAGGCAGTGTCGTATTACTATACGTTTGGTTTATGATGCACCTGAGATCGATTGGAACTTTTAGACACCTCATATATTTCTTTACCCATGAGATATCTATGTCTTACTCTTTTCAAACTGATGACTGTATAGATGCATCATCTTGGTTTGTTTTCTTGGCTGTGATTGAAGATCCCTTTTCCATCCTACTTTACTCAGGGTTCATTTCCCCTTTCAGCTTTCATATTCATGCAGTAGGTATGGACTTCTTGCCCTTGGCTGGCCTGATAGGGGTGACTACATATCATCCTCTAGCTGTCATGGGACAGTTTTATCAGTTTCAGAATGTTCATACTTTTGATGGAGCTTCAGATCAACGATTATCAACCTTTTCTTTGTCAGAGGATGATCTAGCTAGAGTTAATGATTATTGGACTCATCGAGAGAGAGAGAGAGCTGACTTTTCAGAGAGTCATCTGGGTCATTCTTCAGAGTATTCTGCGTGGCTAGAGGTAGACATTGCATATGTTATGGTTATTTATTTAGAGCCTAGCACTAATTCTGATGAGGAAGAGCCTATGGAGGATCCTATCTCTCTTATAAAAGATGGGCTATTTGTGGATTTGACAACAGCTTTGGTTAGCTCTATCCCCGAGTTCTTCGGCTAATGCTCCCCCACTTCCTAGAGAGACTTTGGAGCGTAGGGTACAACTCTTGACTTTAAGAGGGATCAGGTTAGGGCACTAATGTTGACGACCCTATCGGGCAGGGATGCTACTTTTCTAGAGAGAAGACCCCAACTTTTATGAATAAAGATTAATTTTTTCTAAATATTATTTTTGAATAATAAGGTGTGGATTTGATATAATGTTATAGTTGTGGGTAATATTTACAATTTTGCAAAGGAAACAAGTTGTCATAAAATATTCGTTTGGTCAGGGAATATTCGTTTTATCAAGAAATATTCGTACGATAACACAATCATTGGTGGACCCCACAATAGAATTACTGTCGAATTTAGAAAGCGACATAAATAACCTTTTATAAAAATAATGGCAAAAGTTTTATCGTTAACTATTGAAATACCCGGTGATAAAAAGTACAATAATACACGTGGTTGTATAGTAGAACACGATATTGTACAATATCTTTGATTATTGATGCTTACTTGAGAAGTCACTCAGCTATACTCAATTATTGCAACAGTAGTTACTGCATAATATCTCATATTATTGATTCAATTATTGTCACAGTATCATTTGCACAATATTTTATATTATTAAATCAATAATTGAGACGACAAAGTTATTCATATTATTATTTGCATTATTGATAATGTTTAGAAAGTTCTATCAAGGAAAGGAGTTTGGTCACCTAATTGCGCGCTAATAAGGAGAAGTCCTTATCAGAAAGCCCCCTCTTTCTTGAGAATGATCTGGTTGTTAATATTGTGAGTTATTATATTAATGATGAAAAAATATTACTAAAAATGTGTTTAGTGAAGCCAAGTGAATGGAGATAAATAGAGGGTTTTTATGAAGTATTTGTTATAAATTTGGCTTATTACATGGACCCCCACTTACTCATTTTTCAAAAACATCGGTAGAAAGTTATCTCATTTTTTTTATTATTATATATATATATATATATATATGTGTGTGTTATATATATATATATATATATATATATATATATATATATATATATATTATTTTATATATATATTATATTTTTATATATAATATAATATATATTTTTTTTTATATATATTATTATATTATTATTATTATAGTATAATATATAAAAATAAATTTTGCATAAAAAAAATAAAAAATTCAAATTTTCAAAAAAAATTTTCTTTGAATATGAATAATCCGTGATTTTTTCTAAATAGTAGTATCTCGCCATTCTCCTATAAATAGGATGCTTAGTTTAGAAATGAAAATCACACCGTAATCAAGAGAATTTTTCTTCTATAATATCGAGCGTATTTCTTTTGAGTTTAAGGAAGCTTTTGAGTGTAGAAAATAGTATAAGTTTTCTTCAAGAATATCCCCGCTTATACCAAATGTAAATACTCTCTTTTTAAGGTAAGGATATTATTTTGTTCAATATTCAGAAGAAATAATATTTTCTTCCATACTTTGTAGTATGTAAGTAATATTATTTCATTTCATATTCCTAATTCTACACTCATTTTGATAAGTATTGCTTCTATACTCCTTGAAATTAGTAGAATATCCTTGAAATTTGCGCTTCATCTAGTATCTTTTCACATAAAATATTTTTTCCTAACATTCTTGTTAAATTTTAATCTTTTCATGTGGGGTACTATTCATTTGAAGTACTATTCATAAAGTACTATTCACTGGAGTACTATTCACCTGGGTACTATTCATATTAAAAATTGATTTCTTTTTTCATTCAAATTATTTTTGATACATGAATATTATTCTTGAATTTTACTCCACAAAGCGCTTATCATGTTGACAATTTGACATTTTTAAACTCTGGATAAATTGAATTAAAATCTTTAAAATTTATCCTTGATTTCATTTAATTGAATTTTTATATCATTGTCATCATCCTCATGCTTATATTGTGATGAAAGTCATCTTTGGCCCCCGTAGAGTATAGATGGATCGTTGATTGGTATGATTATGACCGTGAATTATGTATCGGTATAATCATGACCTGTAATGTTACAAATGATGTGGTAAAAGTCCTCATTGGCCCGTAGTGTGATGATGGACAATTGTTGGCATGATCATGTGATACTAACGAATATGATGATAATAACGAATATCCTCGCCCGTAGTGCATGGATAATTCGTGGATGTGATACTAATGAATATCCTTGGCCCGTAAGTGCATGGATAATTCAATGATGTGGATTATTTATCGAGTTGTGTTACAAACGATAAAATATTGATGGTGAACTTTTAAATCATAGAAGATAGTAGATATCATGCTCTACTTGACTCTTCTAATGGTTTGCTTGTTCCGCTGCAGTTAAACTTGTTGTCTATTGTATTCTATCAGTTTTACACCTTTGAAGGCTAACGATAATTTATTCTGCATTATCTTAGTCATAATATTCTTTATTGGGCTAGTTGAGCTCACCCTTTGCTTTCATTGTTCTCTTCAGGAAATGAGAACATAGCCGGGACTAGTCGGGGAATGGAGTGACGGTCCGAGATGGTGGCTGTAGTATTCCTCACTATTTTATAAAATAGTGTGATAATAATTGTAATGAGGACTCTATTTGAGTTTGGATATTGTCTACGCGACAATATTCGTGTTAAAACTCTCAGCTACGTTTTGTCATATTGTATAAATGAAGTTTGTATTTAAATTCTTTACCATGTATTTGGCGATTCAGAATGGGTTGTGTATACCTATTTTGGGGGCGTCACAGTTGGTATTAAAGCTTAGAGATATGATCCCTGGCTGATATTTGAGGCTAGAACTAGGAGGGGAGAGACGAGAAAATCCATCGTTAGTATGACCTACCTAAGCTTATTTGTTATTTAATTGGTCTCACGTAATATAGGATAATATGTGGTATGTCAATTAACCCTTGTTTTGTGGCAAAGTGTTTGAAAATGACATCTAAAAATGTTGAGATAAGCAATGGAGCACATGAGACCGCTGAGTCACCGACGATCAATAACCGTGATAATGTGCATCAGAAGGCAATAATCCTCATGTAAACAACAACACCGACCAAATGATGAACGATGGGATGTTTAGAGCTTTTTCAATTCATGCAACATCAAAGAGAGAGAGACTCTATTCAAAATGCAGGTGGAAACAATGGCAACTCTCACTGATGGTCACCGCTAAGCAATTCAAGGAGTCGGGACCACCGGAGTTTTTGGGAAAGCCGTAACCACTTAAGGCAAGTAGACGTGGATTAAGCAGATCACCAAGATATTTGATGTCTTGGGATGCTCCGAGGAGCAAAAGGTTCCCTTTGCCACCTTCATGTTGCGAGGAGAGGCAGATCATTGGTGGGAATCTGTAAAACGTACTCAGCTTGCCGCACTAAAGATGTCTTGGGAGAAGTTCCAAGAATTGTTCAACGACAAGTACTTTCCCGAAAGTATTCGTCACATGAAGGAGGTGGAATTCATCAAGTTGTCGAGCAAAACAATATGACCGTATCGCAAAGACGAGGCTAAGTTTTATGGAGTTAGTTATCCCCATTTGCATCCCATTTGGTAGATAATGAGGAGCGATGACGCTAATGTTTCTAAGAGGTTTGAAACCCAAATACGCCAATACCTCATTTCTCACAAACTTTGCTTTGTATTCAGATGTTGTGAATAGGGCTCGCTTATTGAGAGCGCGATAATGAGTCAACCCAACCAAAAGATAAAAATTGACAAAACGATAATACAAGTGGTAGCAATCATCAAAGCTATGACAACAAACGTGGAGGAAATCAACATGCCGTAAATGGTAACCACTTTGGTGGTAATCCCGCCAAGATAATAGAAGTGGAAATCAAGGAAAAAGAAGAGAGGTTCAATAATGATGGAAAGACAAAAAGAACACCAACACCCATTTTTAAGGAAGGAGAACGACCACCATCAGATGCTACAAAATGCGGAGGGAGGGACACATCATCCAAACTGCACGCAAAGAACCCAAAGCGTGTTACAATTATGAAAAGAGAAGGTCACCTAGCTCGATTTTTTCGTAGTAGTGAAGTCAAGTCAATTGGGATGGAGACACCAAAGGTCATCCCTGCATAAGTCAAAGCCAGTAGTTCAAGGAGAGAGCGTTTGTCGTGACCTCCCAAAAAGTGAGGAACCCGAACGAGGTTATCACACGGTAAGCTAATCATAAACTCTCATGAAGTCTATACCTTATTTGATACCGGTTCTACCCATTCTTTTATTTCACCTACTTGCGCTCAACGTTTAAATTTGACTCCAGAGAAATTAGACTTTGACTTATCTGTTGAAACTCTGTTGGGAGAAACCTTCATTACATCCAATGTTTATAAGACTTGTTTGATTCAGGTCGGCACCCTCACATTACCCGTCGATCTTATCTCTTTGAAAATACTTGCATTTGATGTGATTTTAGGGATTGATTGGTTAACTACTCATCACGCTAAAATTGATTATTTTCGTAAGGTTGTTAGCTTTCATATTCCTAACCAACCTATTATGTGAATTCAAGCAACCAAACACTAAAGTCAATCACCGTCATATCAAGCCATAAAGCCATTCGCTTATTGAAAAATGGATGTCAAGCTTTCTTAGCCCATGTCATGGATTTAAACAAAAATACGCCGATTTGAATGATATTTCTATTGTTAATAAATTTCCGACGTATTCCTCAAGAACTTCCGGCCTACCCCTGAAAGCGTGAAATCGAATTTTTGTATCGACCTTGAACCCCAGATACAAAACCCATTTCCAAAAACCCCATATCGAATGGCTCCTATTGAACTTCGTGGAGTTAAAAACCCAACGCAAGAATTGTTAGACATCGGTTTCATTCATCCTAGTACGCCTCCTTGGGGTGCTCTCTATTCTATTCGTAAAGAAGAAAGATGGGAGTATGCGATTTTGCATTGATTATCTGGAGTTGAATCATGTCACCATCAAAAAATAAGTACCCGCTGCTTCTCGCATTGATGACCTGTTTGACCAGTTGTAAGGTGCCAAATTCTTTTCAAAGATTGATCTTCATTCCGGATATCATCAGTTAAAGATTAAAACTAATGACATTCCAAAGATCGCTTTTCGTAATCCCTGAAGACGGCATTATTAATTCCTAGTCATGTCTTTTGATCGACTAATGCTCCTCGCCGCCTTTCATGGATATGATGAACCGAGTATTCAAGGAATATTTGGATCATTTTGTGGTTGTTTTTATTGATGACATCCTCATATACTCCAAAAGTCGTGAAGATCATGAGCAACACTTGAGGTCGACACTCCAAAAGCTTTCGTGAAAACAAGTTATATGCCAAGTTGAAGAAATGCGAGTTTCGGCTTGAGGAAGTAGCATTCCTTGGGCACGTGATATCAAATCATGGAATATCTTGTTGACCCAACAAAGATTGAAGCAATACAAAGTCTGGGAGCAACCTAAGTCAAGAATCAAGTACGACGTAGCTTTTCGGGCTTAGCTGGTTATTATTATCGAGATTCGTGGAAGGATTTTCTCGAATCGCTACTCCATTAACTCAAATTGACAAAAAAAGATACAAAATTTGGTTGGAGAGAGGAATGTGAGAAGAGTTTTCAAGAACTCAAGAGGAGAC